>CM065805.1:36497000-38897000 GCA_033398695.1 Orobanche coerulescens | reverse complement strand
ATTTATTTATTTAATTTATAAGTAACAGGGAATCAAATAAAGCTACTACTAATAAGTAATAATCCACCAAAATTTAAGAAAAATATTCTAAATTATAAACAATCAATTTAGCAACTGATGAACCAACACGCTTTTCCCTATCAGAGACATTTTTCTCATTTCCTCGATTGATGTATTGCTCGTATTTTTCCTTAAACCTGAATAAATGAGAAGTTGGAGAAAAGTATAAACTTATGCCACAGTAACTGAAAAAAATTAATGAAAGTGGAGCATGATAAACCCATTACTCTTTCTTGTCGCCTAGAAGCTCAGGGCAGCAGAAACTAAATAAGGCCCACAGTTCCTACAATGAGTTAGAGATAGAGAGAGAAATCATAATTCTTTAGAAATTTATATGATTCCCTTATCCAAAAGAAACATTAATAGTATAAATTAGAATTATAAACTTAAAATCCAAGTGACAAACCAGAATACCTTGAGATTGTTCTGGAGTGGTGTGCCACTGATAATGATGCGATGAACACAAGGTATCTGAAGCAAACTTTTTGCCCTCTGCGTACTTGGATTTTTAATAAGATGGCCCTGAAATTTATTAAAGAAACATATAGTAAACGTTAAAGTTTTTAATTCAAGCAAGTAACTGCATGCAAATAGGAGACAGGAAAGAAAAAAAAATATCAATGACATGTCTTGATTAAGAGAAAAAAACTCACTTCATCAAGAATCATGTAATCCCATGTCATTTCATCTTCTTCCCTATAACTGATTTTTGCACGGATAATCCCCGCATAAAGATTTTGTGTTGATCCCGTCATGACAACATATGACATTGTTCATCAAGAATTGTTTTAAAATCTGGAATCTAAAACATAAATGATTTTTGCATTTATTTATTAATTAACTGCAATTCGGTATTTGAAAACTTCAATCGTGATTTCTGGAACATTAACTAACAAAACACACGGTAACAAATAAATTCAAGAAAAATATTGCACACACACGCACAAAAGTTTTCCCAGGATAACCCTCAAGCTTCACAGAAAGAATTGCTCCCATATTCTCGAATCGATTTTTTCCAGGATAACCCTTAATCCGATTTACCCTTTCGCACCAAATCAATCCCTTTTCAGAACCACCTTCAACCCCTTTATTTTCCGTCCAATGACACCTAATCTGGAGGTTAATTCACACTCTCAGAACCCAAATTCCTTTTAAAAAATGAGAAAAATCTTACCTGAAACCTTACCCATGAACCTACGCCCGATTGCGACGCCAAATCACCGACTTAGCCTGCTCCCCGAAACTCCATCCGCCTCTCATCTGACCTTGATGTAGCATATACATTCGTGTGTGTGTTTGTATGATTGTATGTGTGTTTATACGATTGAGTGTGTGCATCCGATTTTTCAGTGTGTGTGTGTGTTTTGCGGAGTATATGAGGCGGAATGGGAAAAGAGGAGAAAAAGGGAGAAGGATGGGGTGGCTGATTTTTGTTCTTTGCCGCTCCATATATGGTAAGGTAAAACTAATTTTTTATAAATACTAATAAATAAGGGAAGACTTTTTTTAAATTAGTGATACTTTAGTGTCAGTATCTTATGACACAATTATGTTAAAGATAGAAAATGAGTCAAATGTCTGAAGTTACTGACACTTTTGATAAAGTGTCAGAAACTAAGTGTCAGTAAATGCTGTTTTTGTAGTAGTGAATATTGATTTTCAAATGATTTTCCTAATGGTTTGTTTGCGTTGAATCGCGTATGTATATAATGTTGTGTAATTGTGTACTTGCACTAGCTATTCGAATGCTAACCCCTTAAATGGGGGAAATGCGTCTTATGCATTTCAGTCTTGAGTCGAGTGAGGAGGCCGCACGGGATGCGCAAAGGATGGTGGCATGATGATGAGGCTCGAGTCCATTTTATTTTTCTTTATTGGTTAAAGTCCCTGCGTGGGCAATGGATTTCTTTGTAGTTACATTTTTAGATTCTTTGGATTAAAATGTTTTGGCCGAGGCCACATCCCTATTTTTACTTGATGATTGTGTCTTATGGGATTTCATATTCAGTTGGTGTGTTATGTGTTAGTCTGGTAGACCTCATGAAGGTTCTACAGCGTGTAATGTCCCATTTGTGATTTGGGGTGTTACAATATCCGAAAGGTAAAACTTTCATGCAACTTCTGGACATCAATCCTCATATCATAACAGACTTTTCGCAATAAAGTTCGTAATTTTCGGACGTATACTCAATCCGTACCGAATTATCCAAATTCATACAATTATAGTAAAATAATAATGATAGTACTTAAAAGACAGAAGGGCAGAATTGTAATCTCTGAAAGGTAAAACTTTCATGCAACTTCTGGCCTTCAATCTTCATATCATAACAGACTTTTCACAATAAAGTTCGTAATTTTCGGCGTATAATCAATCCATACCGAATTATCCAAATTCATACAATTATAGTAAATTAATAATAATAGTACTTAAAAGACGGAAGGGCAAAATTGTAATATCCAAAAGGTAAAACTTTCATGCAACTTCTGGTATTCAATCCTCATATCATAACGGACTTTTCGCAATAAAGTACATAATTCTCGGAGTTATAAATATTTCGTACCGAACTATTCAAGTTTATGAGTTTATTATAAGATTATGCTAAAACTCACACAATAGCAATCTAATCATCAACCGATTGAACTAATTCCTCTAAATTATCCAAGTCCATTTCCTATCAAATAATCATATTGATATCTTACAATATGCATAACTATTGTTAATCACGACAATAATTATTATTCAATAGAAATCGGGAGTAAGTACTGTGCGGAGCTAAGTGCTACGACCTTCGGGCGGAAGCCACCGCTAGAGTCCGTACAAGTACCTCTAGAGTCCCTTTTCCTATTTATATGCATGAGGGGCGGTTAGTCTAAGTCATGAATCGCGCAGCGTGGCTGCGGTTCTAGGCACAGCTACCGTCGTATCCTATTCCCTTGAAGCCGAAGGACGGAGTGATCCTAAGGTGACTGGGTCGTAGAATTCGGGTATAGTTGTGATTATGATATGATCCGGGCATAGACCCAATCTAAGGACATATCGAGTCCAGATAAGAGATAAGGCAGACGTCACCAAGCGTGAGAGCGATAAAGCTTAAAGGCCAATGTTATAGTGATGGTTCGACAAACGCCCAAGGCTACGGTTATCAAACCAAAGGTCGTGGCGATAGTCAAAGGTTAAATACTGATAACGGTCTAAGACGTTATAAGGAGGCTAAGGGATTAGTCATGTAGACGACCTACCAAAGCTAAATACTCATTGGGCGCTCGACACCGTGCATTCTTCATACTTAACCGCAATCTACGGAGATTGATGTTAGGCGTATTTTTATACGCTTATTTATCATTATTTTGTATTATTTTGGAGAGTGAATTTGCTTTTATGAGCCTTTAATGCCTTAATTTTGTATGTTTGTCAGGAAATTGAAGTCCGGAAGCTAAAACGAGGCGAAACGGGCGAAAACGGCAAATTTTGGCTATGAGCCGCGGCACAAGGAAGCAGGGCCGCGGCACACGCAGAAGATCAGCAAGCACAGAGTAAACTGTACTCTGTGCCGCGGCACAGTCCAGGTGAGCCGCGGCACAGATGAAATTAATGGCGCCCAGGCATCCAGCTAAAAGCAATGTGCCGCGGCACAGATTTAGTGCGACGCGGCACACTTGGCGGTTTTTGTATGCTCCGCGCGGATTTGGGCCGTTTCGAAGCCAGTTTTCGACCTACTCATACGGACGCGATTTGGAGACTGTGAAAAGCTATAAATAAGGCTTTAAGACCCTAATTAATAATCTTGGAATCTTTAGATCTTGAGCTTGGAATCAGAGAGGAGAGACGGCAGAAGACCAAGAGAAGCAGAAGACTTCAAGAGCAGAGGGCGGAAGCCGAAGAACGGAGGAATCCGAGCTTCATCTGCATTTGATTTTAATGCTTTCATTCATTTACTCTGTATTTTTATTTATTAGTATGTCAGGCTAAAACCCTAATCTAGGATTTTGATGAAACCTACGTTTTGATGGATTTGCTTGAGATTATTTAGTTAATTACCTTTTTGTTGAGTTTTCCCAATCGTGTTTAATGCTTGCAATTATCTGGCCAATAGTTGTATTGATTTAATCATTCAATTCGAATCGGGAGAGGAGAATTGGTGAGGAACTATTGGTGAGGACCGTTTTATTCTGTGAGATAGGAATATACTCATAGGAACTACGTGGCCTTTTGGAGATTTTATGCTTTTTGCCTATTGACGAATTAATTCACCTAGGGATAGAGTGCGTTATTCGCCTTTAGACAAATCTATTGACCTCGGGAGAGGCGGTAGAATATATTAGCAATCTCCGCCTTCAATAAATTGGGAAAATTATTTACTACGGATAATCGAGAGTAAATTCGGATAAACCGAGGTGGATTCAGAATCCTAGACTTATTCATCATTTGATTTCCTTTCTTCAAGCTATCGTTTTCTACTGTTTAGTCTTTTAATAATTCTTTTAGTAATTAATTGCAAAACCCAAATTCGATTGTTCGAATAAAACTGGAATACATAAAAATCGGTAGTTAGTGATTCAGTCCTCGTGGGAACGATACTCACTCATCACTTTATTACTTGTAAACGATAACGTGCACTTGCGTGTAAGAAATATCGCAACAAGTTTTTGGTACCGTTGCCGGGGACTGAAATTTTACTAATATCGATTTCAGTATTTCTAGTCTTAGTTTGAACGTTTTATTTTATTATTTTTGTGTATTTAATTTTATTTGTTTATTTGTTTTTCCTTTCAGGATCCTTCGCCTAGTGCATGAGAAAACTAGGTAACGAAGGCCTACTACCTTTGGATACCGAGCTCGAGCGCACTCTTAGAAGGAACAAGAAGGAGAAACGAGAGTTACAGACGACGGTGACCATGGCCGAGAATATCGAAATTCAAGGAGGACATAATATTGTGCAGCAAGCTCAATCGGAAATGGCACTTCGAGACTATGCCATGCCGCAAATTAATGCTAATTTTTCGGGCATTCGGCGTCCCACTATCCAAGCCAACAATTTTGAGATCAAGCCTGCTATTATTCAGATGGTGCAGGCGAGCCAATTTTGTGGATTGCCGAATGACGACACTAACGCTCATATTGCTTCTTTCCTTGAAATTTGTGACACGTTCAAGAATAATGGTGTCACCGACGATGCTATCCGATTACGGCTTTTCCCATTCTCTTTGAGGGATAAAGCGAAATTTTGGCTAAATTCCTTACCGCCGGGGTCGATCAAAACATGGGCAGAGTTAGCGCAAGCCTTCCTTGCCAAATTCTTCCCACCTTCTAAGACGGCGAGTGTAACACCCCCAATCCACTCAGGGATATTACACGCCGTAGACCCTCTCCTCGAAGATCTACCAGGCTGGTAACAACATTTAACATCTCGACAATGCCTTCAAGGCTAAATGACTCAGTAGACCGATTTGGTCTTTCAATAAAAATATACAACTCAATTACAACATATACCCACGCAGGGGTCAAAATACAATAAACTCCGTCTACAACGGGAAAAGATACTGCAGCGGAAAAGAAAATACAACTAGACCAATACGACATCAACGGATCCTCGTGTGATTAGTATCGTTCATCTTTCATCATCCTTCGTGCCGACCCTGTGTTATGCTCCAAAACCTGAATGCAAAAATAGACATCCACCCCCGAATACTCGGGGGTTAGCAAAACTCCACTGTTTTGCTAGTGCAAATACAAAGTGCAAATACGAGCCATACAATTCACATTCCACGAATAACAATAACCAGGAATCCTCAAAGATCCAAACGAAACGAAAAGTACTTCTCGAGGCAAGAGTTTGAGAAAACCTTTCAAAATCGAAATATCATAAATCAATGGAATAATTTATAAAACGGTTTAGAATGCCATCGAGAGTTTTAATAGAAAATAATTTAGGATTATCAAATCCTACTTTTGTTTAAAATCCGAAAGATAAAAAGGGGGTCACCGCCCCAAAGGTTTACTTTCCGAAAAAATGACCTTTACCAAACCGTTGGGATTTTAGCCCCAAATCCGTCAAATGACCTTTACAAAAACGTTGGGATTTTAGCCCCAATCTCATCAACTCACAGTATACAAGAACGACCACAAGGTTCGTCTTCCAACGTCAAAATCCACAATTAAAGGATTTAACATAAATAACAAAATACTCTAGAGCCATCCTAGCCAAGTAGGCTAAACGAACAACTTACCTCTTACACACTTAGTCAATGCATGCAATCATGAAAACCGTTCAAAAGCACTCATTTCCGGAAATGCCAATATCAAATCACATTTGTAAAATGCACCACAATTAACCGTCGATCCACGTCTCTGTGGACCCCTACCGAGACCCCGTCGGATCTAACCCGTAGTGGTTAAAAGCAAGCTCGTCGATCCACGTCTCTGTGGACCCCTACCGAGACCCCGTCGGATCTAACCCGTAGTGAGCATACACACACACACACATTACTCATGCAAAACTAACATGCTAAGAATGTAAGTTCATTAAGAATACTCACTAGAGATGGCCATTAACTCGACACCATTATCAAACTCTTCAAAACACAATAACAAGATTAAATACGGAATACACGATTCCATAACTTTAAACAATAGGAGTATCATCATCAAATCCTTCAACGTTCAAAATAATCAAATCATAATCAATTCCCAAAACACACCGTTCACAAAACACACACGCATTTTGAAAGAAAACCTTTAACGAGGCCAAACCGAAATCTTTTGAAACTTCATTTCAAACAACCAAACAAACACACCAAGACGATCACCGATCATCATATCCACAAAATAAGAAGAGTATGGGCAAGGTACTTGCCTCGGTTAATAGACGGTGATACGAACGGAAACGAAGAATCGAACACGACCGCGAGGAACCGGCGGAAATGAACCTAACGATTCGATTAACACAATTACAACCAACTCTAGACGATTACGGAAATGGAATACACCAGGAAACCCGCCTACGATTCATGTATATTCGTACCAAAATATCTACAAAATATCCATGAATCCGTAGGAAAACTAAAGATACTAACAATATTAATCGTACACATCATGAATCCACCAACAAAATCGGAACGAATCGGAAGAAAATCCCAAAACCCCCAAATTAATCAAAAATAGGGTTCTAGAGATATTACCTTTGGAGATTCAAGTACTAAGATCCATAGAACACGCGTTAGATTGATAATCCGGGCCTCACAACCGAAGGAAAATGATGAAAATCAACCCCCCAAAAGGAGAATGCTTGAGAAGTTCTCCTCTCTCTCACTCTCTCTCGCGTCGCAGGAAGAAGAAGAAGGAATGAGCAGCTGACGCTCAAAACGACATAATTATAGGGGGTTGACCGCATTGTGTGCCGCGGCACACCTCAGTATGCGCGGCACGAGCCAATTCGCTCGGGGTTCGGCGGTGTCCGCGGCCACGGCTGCGTGTGCGCGGCACCGTCTGATCGGGTTGGCGAAAAATGCCACAGAGTGTGCCGCGGCCCTGCCCGGCATGTGCCGCGGCACAAGGTACGGCTGCTCGGCGAAGCCGCCGATCACTACGGCCGTGACTCGGTCGATCCGGCCTGGCCCAGTGCCCGGCCATGACTCGGCCGGTCCAACTCCGACGGCCGTCGACCCCGAAACCGAACACGAATACGAATCGATGATACGATTCTGACGTACTCGCAAAGACGAATCTAAGAGCTAAGAGAACACACAATTCCGACCACCTGAAGGCTCGGAATTCGACAACGGAAGTAATTACCCAAAACTTTGGGAAATTACGAAAATGGCCCAAAACGTCCGAAAATCACGATACGCGATCGAAACACCAAACCAAAGCTCGAAACCTGAATAATAACATTAAATGAACTTAGGAGAAACTCGAAACAACAGTTCCGGAAGAGATTCGCAAGAATCGAACTCAAGTGCGGAAAAGTCGCTAAAAAGCCCGGAACTCAACAAAACGATACCGAGACGAACTCGGATGACAAAAAGTGCAGAATTAATCATTCTCGGAATGACGAAACGGTCATGATAGAGTTGTCAAAACGAACTTCGGCCGAAAAAAAGAAATTTACCGAAAATCGAAAATTGCGGATATTACATTCTACCCTCCATAAAAGAAGTTTCGTCCCGAAACTTAAAACAAGTAGGGAGAAGAATTATTCCGCCAGGAAAAACTCAACGAGATACACAAGAATGCGTAACTAACGCCCAACGGCGAAATGTTACAAACAACGCAAATGAATATACGGCGTGTAAACACGCTCCACGACGACCAACACAACGTCGCCGTTAGGGATATAATAAAACCAACAAGTGACAAGCGTCATCAAATGGATAATACAATCAAGTTAATTATCCGAACAATCGCAAAACACAACGAACGAAAATCAATACGATTGACCAACCTAACGGTATATTGATCAAAACGCGAGCCAAACGCTGAACAAATACGGAATTCCACCGCCTAAGGGCTGGAAGATCGAAAACGAAACTAATTTCCCGAACTGAAGGGAATTACGAAGGAGCCTGAATGTTCACCAATCACGGAACGAGATCAATAAAAACCGAACAATCAAACGATCGAACCACAACGATCGAGACAACAAAAATCGAAGAATCATGTTCGAATCACGAAGGATAATAAAATTCAAACAACAACTCCAAGGTTCACATCTCGACTCGAGACAATATATGATCCGGTGAAAACAACAGGATGTGCATTCACATAAGATCCACAGGAAAGGGAATAGTAATTAAAAAGTCACAACGACAAACGAGTTATTCCGAAACAATACCACACTCGTTCGATAAACAAAAACAAGGGGTAGGACAAGCTCAGAAATGTCAACGAACATAAATGAGTCGACAGAGTCGAAAACATAAGAGTCCAAATACGATCCACTTCGAATAAAAGAACTAATAGAACCAAATGATGTCACTCCCGAACAAAGTTCACAAGAATCGAACCGAACCCGAAAAAGTCACAGCGATAACCAGATCGAGCCACAACAAGATCACAGCCCGTTCGGACGATGAAACCGAAATACAGAACAAGTTCGTAACGTATCAACGAACATGAGCGAATCGATGGACTGGAGAAAGAGAAGATACGGAAGTCAAAATAGTACGGGTATTACCTCCGACCTCATCCACGAAATTCACAAAAACAGGAGCAAGGTAACAAGACATTAAACAACCGACACATAACAGAACGATCACCGATGCACACGGCCATACCAACCCAAGCTCTAACAGCTCGCACATGCGCGACAACGCAGAAATCACCACAAGGTGACAATATTCAACGCCAACATCCCGCCTCTCACAAGGGGCTAACACAACAAATGTGTGGAAAACGGCTCAACGCTCACACCGCCAATTCGGTCATACTCGGGAGCAAACATCAAAATGATAACGCGAACATCATACATATATACCCAGCCCTCAAACGGGGATGGATAGGTTTTAAAAAAACAAAAACCTCATTTTGAAAATAATTTAGAAGAACACCGATTGATCTTGAGTATCATCTTTCAAAAAGTACAAACGTGAAACATCGTTATCGAGACATTGGAGAACCATTTCGCTTTTGATAAGAATGAAGATACTTTCTCTTAGTGAAAACTTTCAGAATATTCGACCCTCGGGTCTAAATAAAAGTGTTTCTAAAACATTGAAAATATCTCAAAGCATTTTGGTCCTCTAAGTAAATTTTTTTTTTTTTTTTTTTGAAATATATTGTGGCACCTTGGATGTACCACAAGAAAATAACTCATTTGAAAAGTATGTCTCGAAATTTTTTTTTTTCAAGATACTCAAGGTTTTCAAAAATCCAATAGGCCAGAATGCCCAAAACTCACACATATCGACGTTCACTAAAACAACTCCTAGCACACGCATCAAAAAGTTTAAAATCAAGACAATACATGTCTTTAAACGGAAATAAACGATAAAATACCACATTCAGAACAAAACCACTGATAAAATACCCTCCCGCACTGGCTAGTGAACAAGTCGAACGCGTATAAGCACAAAGCTTCCACAATAGAACTTGTAAAACGTGCAAATCGATTCGAAAATCATCAGCCACGGACAAAAACAACAATAAAAAGACATCACAAACGACGACACTCCTCGTATAAATCAAATACGAGAGTCGACTAAATACATATCGTGAAATCAAAATCCACATAAGGATTCCACCACTTAACAAATAATCATAAAAATAGCTCGTGTCACACGAGGCACAACACAAAGAAGGGAGACTTACTTCCACAGGTCGCACGAAGATGATGATCGCCCCACTATACTAATCACGACCAACAAACTCAAACGACGCGTCGCGACACGACTCAGTCAGACTAAATCTGACAATACAAGACTCAACAACACATAACTCGACCCGACAGCCTAGGTTTCCTCAACCTAAGCTCCGATACCATTTATGTAACACCCCCAATCCACTCAGGGATATTACACGCCGTAGACCCTCTCCTCGAAGATCTACCAGGATGGTAACAACATTTAACATCTCGACAATGCCTTCAAGGCTAAATGACTCAGTAGACCGATTTGGTCTTTCAATAAAAATATACAACTCAATTACAACATATACCCACGCAGGGGTCAAAATACAATAAACTCCGTCTGACGGGGAAAAGATACTGCAGCGGAAAAGAAAATACAACTAGACCAATACGACATCAACGGATCCTCGTGTGATTAGTATCGTTCATCTTTCATCATCCTTCGTGCCGACCCTGTGTTATGCTCCAAAACCTGAATGCAAAAATAGACATCCACCCCCGAATACTCGGGGGTTAGCAAAACTCCACTATTTTGCTAGTGCAAATACAAAGTGCAAATACGAGCCATACAATTCACATTCCACGAATAACAATAACCAGGAATCCTCAAAGATCCAAATGAAACGAAAAGTACTTCTCGAGGCAAGAGTTTGAGAAAACCTTTCAAAATCGAAATATCATAAATCAATGGAATAATTTATAAAACGGTTTAGAATGCCATCGAGAGTTTTAATAGAAAACAATTTAGGATTATCAAATCCTACTTTTGTTTAAAATCCGAAAGACAAAAAGGGGGTCACCGCCCCAAAGGTTTACTTTCCGAAAAAATGACCTTTACCAAACCGTTGGGATTTTAGCCCCAAATCCGTCAAATGACCTTTACAAAAACGTTGGGATTTTAGCCCCAATCTCATCAACTCACAGTATACAAGAACGACCACAAGGTTCGTCTTCCAACGTCAAAATCCACAATTAAAGGATTTAACATAAATAACAAAATACTCTAGAGCCATCCTAGCCAAGTAGGCTAAACGAACAACTTACCTCTTACACACTTAGTCAATGCATGCAATCATGAAAACCGTTCAAAAGCACTCATTTCCGGAAATGCCAATATCAAATCACATTTGTAAAATGCACCACAATTAACCGTCGATCCACGTCTCTGTGGACCCCTACCGAGACCCCATCGGATCTAACCCGTAGTGGTTAAAAGCAAGCTCGTCGATCCACGTCTCTGTGGACCCCTACCGAGACCCCGTCGGATCTAACCCGTAGTGAGCATATACACACACATTACTCATGCAAAACTAACATGCTAAGAATGTAAGTTCATTAAGAATACTCACTAGAGATGGCCATTAACTCGACACCATTATCAAACTCTTCAAAACACAATAACAAGATTAAATATGGAATACACGATTCCATAACTTTAAACAATAGGAGTATCATCATCAAATCCTTCAACGTTCAAAATAATCAAATCATAATCAATTCCCAAAACACGCCGTTCACAAAACACACACGCATTTTGAAAGAAAACCTTTAACGAGGCCAAACCGAAATCTTTTGAAACTTCATTTCAAACAACCAAACAAACACACCAAGACGATTACCGATCATCATATCCACAAAATAAGAAGAGTATGGGCAAGGTACTTGCCTCGGTTAATAGACGGTGATACGAACGGAAAGGAAGAATCGAACACGACCGCGAGGAACCGGCGGAAATGAACCTAACGATTCAATTAACACAATTACAACCAACTCTAGACGATTACGGAAATGGAATACACCCGGAAACCCGCCTACGATTCATGTATATTCGTACCAAAATATCTACAAAATATCCATGAATCCGTAGGAAAACTAAAGATACTAACAATATTAATCGTACACATCATGAATCCACCAACAAAATCGGAACGAATCGGAAGAAAATCCCAAAACCCCCAAATTAATCGAAAATAGGATTCTAGAGATATTACCTTTGGAGATTCAAGTACTAAGATCCGTAGAACACGCGTTAGATTGATAATCCGGGCCTCACAACCGAAGGAAAATGATGAAAATCAACCCCCCAAAAGGAGAATGCTTGAGAAGTTCTCCTCTCTCTCACTCTCTCTCGCGTCGCAGGAAGAAGAAGAAGGAATGAGCAGCTGACGCTCAAAACGACATAATTATAGGGGGTTGACCGCATTGTGTGCCGCGGCACACCTCAGGTATCTTGCGGCACGTGCCAAAAATTCGCTCCTGTGGTTCGGCGGTGTGCCTCGGCACGGCTGCGTGTGCGCGGCACCGTCTGATCGGGTTGGCGAAAAATGCCACAGAGTGTGCCGCGGCCTGCCCGGCGTGTCTTTGCGGCACAAGGTGCAGCTGCTCGGCGAAGCTTCCGAGCACTACCGGCGTGACTCGGTCGATCTGGCACAGGCCGGTGCCGGCCATGACTCGGCCGGTCAACTCCGACGGCCGTCGACCGAAACCCGAACCCGAATACGAATCGATGATACGGTTACGACGTACTCGCAAAGACGAATCTAAGAGCTAAGAGAACACACAATTCCGACCACCTGAAGGCTCGGAATTCGACAACGGAAGTAATTACCCAAAACTTTGGGAAATTACGAAAATGGCCCAAAACGTCCGAAAATCACGATACGCGATCGAAACACCAAACCAAAGCTCGAAACCTGAATAATAACATTAAATGAACTTAGGAGAAACTCGAAACAACAGTTTCGGACGAGATTCGCAAGAATCGAACTCAAGTGCGGAAAAGTCGCTAAAAAGCCCGGAACTCAACAAAACGATACCGAGACGAACTCGGATGACAAAAAGTGCAGAATTAATCATTCTCGTAATGACGAAACAGTCATGATAGAGTTGTCAAAACGAACTTCGGCCGAAAAAAAGAAATTTACCGAAAATTGAAAATTGCGGATATTACAGCGAGATTGAGAAACGAGATCACCACTTTCGGTCAGTATGATATGGAATCGCTCCACGAGGTGTGGGAGCGATATAAAGATTTGTTACGGATATGCCCACATCACGGCCTTCCAAACTGGCTTCAAATTCAGACGTTTTACAATGGATTGAGTGCCTCTACACGCACTCTCGTGGATGTAGCCGCCGGTGGGGCTTTGATGGGAAAGACTATGGCCGAGGCACACTCATTGTTAGAAGCTATGGCCGCAAATGCATATCAATGTCCATCTGAAAGATTGACGCCGAAGCGAGTTATGGAAGTTTCTAGTAATGATCCGATATCCACATTGTCAGCCCAAGTCGCAGCATTAACGCAGCAGCTCCAAGCATTTTCGCATGCACCTTCCCCCGTTACCATAGAGACATGCAATTGGTGTAACGGATCTCACCCCAGCGTGGAGTGTCAAGTCGGGAACCCGTTCGAGCAACATCCGATGGAGCAAGCTCAATTCGTGGGAAATGGAAATCGACAAAATAACTCTTACCCCAGCACTTATAATCAAGGGTGGCGAAATCAACAAAATTTTTCGTGGAGAAACGGGCAAGCTTTAAAACCTCCACAAGCTCACTTCACGCAGCCCCCACAGCAGCCCCCTCAATCACCAAAGGTATCATTGGAAGATGCTCTTGCTCAATTGGCGGCTAACACGAGCCAATTCATGACCCGCACCGAAATGACCCTCCAAAATCATTCTACCTCCATCCGAAATCTGGAAACACAAATGGGGCAGATTGCTAATCTATTGTCTTCTCGGTCTCAAGGTGCATCGCCCGGTAGTGAAATGAAACCAAGGAAAACGTGCAAGCAATCGAATTACGAAGTGGAAAGGAGTTGAAAGGCGGCTATTAATAACAAAGAGCGTGATCGAGCAGAACGAGAAGGAAAAGGATGAGGCGCCCAAGCCAAAGGAAGTATCGACTACTCAGCCCACTCCTCAAATTCCATTCCCACAGCATTTCCAAAAGCAAAAACTGGACAAGCAGTTTTCAAAATTCCTCGACGTCTTTAAGAAATTGCACATAAACATTCCATTTGCCGACGCGTTGGAACAAATGCCGAGTTATGTTAAATTCATGAAAGAAGTCTTGTCAAACAAAAGAAATCTCGAGGAATATGAGACGGTCGCTTTAACGGAGGAGTGCAGCGCTATTTTACAAAAGAAGCTCCCACCTAGATTGAGAGATCCGGGAAGTTTTACCATCCCTTGCATCATCGGAAATTCGTCTTTTGAAAGAGCCCTATGCGATCTCGGAGCCAGCATAAATCTTATGCCCCTTTCTATTTTAAAAAGTGGACATTGGGAAGCCAAGCCGACGGTCTCCTTGCAATTAGCGGTCGATCTATCAAATATCCGGGGAGTAATAGAGGACGTGTTAGTAAAGGTTGACAAATTTATCTTTCCAGGTAGTTTTATTGTGCTCAATATGGAGGAAGATCAAGATATCCCGATTATCTTGGGAAGACCATTCTTGGCGACCGGTAGAACTTTGATCGATGTGGAAAAGGAAGGCGACTCTACGTGTTCAAGAGGAGCAAGTAACATTTAATATCTTTCGATCCGTAAAATATCCGAGTGACGCTGAAAATTGTTTCCAAGTTGACGTCATTGACTCGTGCGTGAGTAGAACTTTTCGAGAAAATTATCCACCCGATCCATTGGAATCCGTTTTGATTGGGGCTGTTTCCGAACTAAATGCAGAGCATGCAGCCTACGTACGCCACATGGATGCTTCCCCGCCAATTTTCATTCGTAAACCATTCGAGGAGCTCAGAAGTTCACTAACACGACCAACCCCATCGATCGAAAAACCTCCAAAGTTGGAACTCAAGAAGCTGCCGCCTCATTTAAAATATGCATTTTTGGGGCCCGACGACTCCCTTCCAGTTATTCTTTCGGCCACTTTAGGAGGGGATCAAGAGGCGAAATTATTAAGAGTGTTGAGGGAGTACAAATCTGCTCTTGGATGGTCTATTGCGGATATTAAGGGGATCAGCCCGTCAATTTGCATGCACAAGATTTTGATGGAGGAAGACTACAAACCATCCGTGGAGCATCAACGCCGGTTGAATCCTAACATGAAGGAGGTGGTAAAAGTCGAGGTTTTAAAACTCCTCGACGCAGGTATGATCTTTCCAATTTCTGATAGCAAGTGGGTAAGTCCGGTCCAAGTTGTGTCGAAAAAGGGTGGGATAACGGTTGTTCAAAATGATAATAATGAATTAATTCCCACTAGGATTGTCACGGGGTGGCGTATGTGCATAGATTATAGGAAATTAAATAAGGCCACTAGAAAAGATCATTTTCCCTTGCCTTTTATTGATCAGATGTTAGATAGATTAGCCGGACACGATTTCTATTGCTTTCTCGATGGTTACTCGGGGTATAATCAGATTTACATAGCCCCCGAAGACCAAGAGAAAACGACGTTTACATGTCCTTACGGCATTTTCGCTTATAGGCGCATGCCTTTTGGATTGTGTAATGCGCCGGCTACTTTTCAACGGTGTATGATGGCTATTTTTTCTGACATGGTAGAGCAGTGTATTAAGATTTTTATGGATGATTTTTCTGTGTTTGGAGATTCGTTTGACATTTGTTTGAAAAATTTGCAGAAAGTCTTGAGAAGATGCGAATAGAAAAATTTGGTCTTGAACTGGGAGAAGTGTCATTTTATGGTGCAGGAGGGCATTGTGCTTGGCCATCGAATATCCTCACATGGAATTGAAGTCGACCGAGCGAAAATTGAAACAATTGAGAAGATGCCTCCGCCCACTTTGATCAAGGGGATTAGAAGTTTTTTGGGACATGCCGGTTTCTATCGCCGATTTATTAAGGATTTTTCGAAAATCATGAAGCCGCTGTGCAATCTACTCATGAAGGATGTTCCATTTACTTTTGACGAGTCGTGTAAAGAAAGTTTCAATTTATTGAAGAAAGCTCTAAGCACGGCACCGGTGATAGTCGCTCCGGATTGGGACCTTCCGTTCGAGTTAATGTGTGATGCTAGCGACTTTGCCATTGGGGCTGTTTTGGGGCAGAGACGAGGGAAGGTGTTCCATGTCATATACTATGCGAGCCGAACACTCGATGACGCCCAAAGAAATTATGCCACAACGGAGAAGGAATTGTTGGCGGTGATCTTTGCATTTGATAAATTCCGGGCTTATCTACTGGGAACGAAAGTGATAGTGTGGACCGACCATTCAAAGAATAAAATACCTTTTGGAGAAGAAGGATGCCAAACCAAGGTTGATTCGGTGGGTGCTACTCCTTCAAGAATTCAACTTGGAGATTCGGGACAAGAAGGGATGAAAATGTTATAGCCGATCACCTTTCACGATTAGAGAGTCCCCTCGAGAAGGAAGAAAGTCAGCCACAAATCATAGAAACCTTCCCCGACGAGCAGCTCTACAAGTTGGATTCAAAACAAGCGCCTTGGTATGCTGATCTAGTGAACTACTTGGCAAGTAAAACAATTCCGAACGACCTCTCACGCCATCAAAAGAAGAAGCTAATCTCGGACGCTAAGTATTATTTGTGGGACGATCCTTTTCTTTTCAAGAGATGCCCCGATCAAATCATTCGTAGATGTATTCCGGATGAGGAAATCCACAGTGTGCTAAACCATTGCCATGCATCACCCTACGGTGGACATTTTAGTGGAAATAGAACAGCGGCGAAGGTCTTACAATCGGGGTTCTATTGGCCGTCCTTATTCAAGGATGCTCACTCCTTTGTGTCCGCGTGTGATCGGTGTCAACGGACGGGAAACATCTCAAGACGACACGAAATGCCGCTGAACACCATACTGGAAGTTGAATTGTTCGATGTATGGGGGATCGACTTCATGGGTCCATTTCCTCCATCAAATAAAAATCTCTATATTTTGGTGGCCGTAGATTATGTCTCAAAATGGGTTGAAGCGGTGGAACTACCTACGAATGGGTCCAATGTTGTAATCAAGTTTATAAAACAATATATCTTCACACGTTTTGGGACTCCACGTGCTATTATCAGTGATGGTGGGTCACACTTTGACAACAAATTTCTTGATGCGGTTTTGAGAAAATACGGAGTCACTCATCGTGTTGCTACAGCATACCATCCTCAGACGAGCGGTCAAGTCGAGATATCAAATCGAGAGCTGAAGTGGATCCTAGAAAAGACGGTCAGCTCGTCTCGAAAAGATTGGTCATTTAAACTCGACGATGCACTTTGGGCTTACCGGACTGCGTATAAAACACCTATCGGAATGTCGCCCTACAGATTGGTCTATGGGAAAGGTTGTCATTTACCCGTAGAGATGGAACATCATGCTTACTGGGCGATAAAGAAACTAAATTTTGATCTGAAATCTGCTGGTGAAAAGCATTGTTTGCAGCTGAACGAGTTGGAAGAAATTCGCCACGACTCATACAAAAATGCGAAACTTTATAAGGAGCGGACAAAGATTTGGCATGATAAGCACATCACGCAGAGAGAATTTGTCCCGGGATAAGAGGTGTTGCTATTTAACTCTCGCTTAAAGTTATTTCCCAGGAAATTGCGTTCACGATGGTCGGGACCATTCACCGTAGTTCAAGTGTTTCCACATAGTGCGGTAGAAGTACAAAAAGATGCCCGAAAATTCAAAGTTAATGGACAACGGTTGAAGGCATACTTGGGAAATCCAATAGACACGCAGAAAACGAGTGTCGCCTTATCCACCGCCGGATGAATGCGATAAAAGTCCGGCTGAAGACTATAAACTTAGCGCTTCTCGGGAGGCAACCCGAGTATTAGTTGTAGAATCTTTATTGTTTTCTTGCATTTTTGAAGTCTTTCTTTGTCGTCATTCGTCTTTGATCCGTCCTTCCCTCTCGTCTTGATGTCTTCGTTTAAAAATTCTGTGCAGGAATCAGCCAAGGGGAGGAATTCAATGATGGGCCGCGGCACAATAAAAGTGAGCCGCGGCACGCACCAGCTGATGAAACATGGCCGAACAAAGCAGACTGCATGCGCGGCACGATCTTACTGAGCCGCGGCACGCCAGGTCACTGAGCCGCGGCACACATACCCTGAGCCGCGGCACACAAAATGTTCAAGAAACGCCCAGGAGACTGTACTTTGTGCCGCGGCACGGGGCGAATGAGCCGCGGCACACTAACACGTTGAGCCGCGGCACGCCTACACTGAGCCGCGGCACCCGGTGGTATTGCAAAGAGTCCCAGGCCGACTGTACCTTGGGCCGCGGCTCACTTATATTGTGCCGCGGCCCCCGTCGCAAAATAAGAACACCCAGGTAGGCCTCATACAGTCGATCGGCCTGCACAAGATACCTTTCTCCCTCCCTCCCTTCCTTCCTTCCGTCGCACAATGAGGTCAGTAGATACCATTCTCTTAGCCTCCTTCTCAAATTCTTCAGGGAATTCTTGATTTCTTAATCATAAGTGATACTTGATGGAAGTTATATATTGCTAGTTGTTCTTCAATGATTTCTCTAAAATGGAGTTGGAATATGGGGAATTTGGTTGTTGATTGTGAAGGAATTGATATTTATGAACGAATTGGTGATGATGGTTGTCGTTATTCATGGTTATTATCTGTGTTATTATTTTTGGGATTTGGAGTTAACCATCAAAATTCTTGTTCTTCATTTTAACTTGTGCACACAAAGTGTTTGATAAATTGCAGCAATGAAAAATTGGTAAGCCAGGCATTTTCAAATTATATGCAATGAATCATGTTATCGAATTACATTATCCCCAACCCTTACATCATGTTAAACTTGAGAGCTCGTACTTAACTTCCTTTTTGATGATGCAAGCTCATTTATTCACACTCTGCATGATGTAGTCAAGAAGCGTGCAAGCTCACCGGATGATGCCGGCACCAGCTCGTGAGAGGACCTGAGGGGAGTACTTGACCTTCTTATTCTATTGCATATCATATTTTGTCCATTGAGGTCAATGTACGTCCTAAGTTTGGGGGGGTTTACTTTCAGTTGCTACATTCATTGCTGTACTGTTTTTGTTGCACTTTTCATTACTTTGCGTTATTTTTTTTTCGATAGCCTTGCTTGTCTTGATTTTACTCTATTCGTGAATTTTTCGTGCTTCTATTTGTGTAATACTGATGTTACGACACTGTTTTTCTCTCTGAAGAAACGGTCGAGTTCTAGTCGCGTTGTAGTCAGTGATTTCTGTTTCTGCTTAGTATTCATTTAGGTCCGAAATTTTTTCATGATTGTAGAGGTCTTGGCGGATAAGAGAGGATACATACTTGTTTTAAAATCACCGTCGATACGTTTGGTTACATTTTCCGGTTAGTTAGTCGTCCAGTTACATTAGTCATGTTGGCACTTAGATTGAGTTTAGAGTCGGTCAGTTTTTCCCAATAGTCGAGATATTTTTGTTCTATGAAGGGAAGTCTAGTAACCGGGGGTATTCACGTGACCCGTTGTTTACTCTCGCGTAAAACGACGACCCTGATTAGACTAGTGATTTAGAGACTTCACATGTGCCGATGATAGGGAGCCTAGTAACCGGGGGTATTCACGTAACCCGTTGTTTACTCTCGCGTAAAACAGCGACCTTGATTCGGACATGCAGGAAGTATATATTCGAGTTGTTTCTCCGCTGTAGAAGGGAACTTAGTAACTAGAAGCATCCATGTGCCCCATGAGTGTCTTTTACGTCAAACGGTTTCCCAATACATGAGAATGGAAGTTCTACCCTAGGATTATCCCGATGAAACATCCCGAGATCCGAACCTAGTGGTCAACTCGAATCAATTTCTTGAGCATATATATATAAGGGAATACTGTCCGAGGATTATTTTTATGAAACTCGTGAAAATTTTGCCATTAGACTGTGGAACCGGACGAACTAGCTTGTTTATTTTAGCCTTTCATATTGACGGTCGATTTGATTCACGTTTGTTAATCTTTGAGCTGGATTTTCTTCATGAACGAGTAATTAGGACTGAACTTGATTACTTTGTGGGATCAGTGTTCCGAGTGTAGCTCGCTATTACGACACTCGTATTATTCAGAGAGAATTTCAGGATAGTATTGATTAGGTTGAACACTACGAGTCGCACGATGATTCACGACATTCTTTTGTTGAAATTAATTCTTTTTGCTTGAGGACAAGCAAAGGCTTAAGTTTGGGGGTATTTGTTAGGCGTATTTTTATACGCTTATTTATCATTATTTTGTATTATTTTGGAGAGTGAATTTGCTTTTATGAGCCTTTAATGCCTTAATTTTGTATGTTTGTCAGGAAATTGAAGTCCGGAAGCTAAAACGAGGCAAAACGGGCGAAAACGGCAAATTTTGGCTATGAGCCGCGGCACAAGGAAGCAGGGCCGCGGCACACGCAGAAGATCAGCAAGCACAGAGTAAACTGTACTCTGTGCCGCGGCACAGTCCAGGTGAGCCGCGGCACAGATGAAATTAATGGCGCCCAGGCATCCAGCTAAAAGCAATGTGCCGCGGCACATATTTAGTGCGCCGCGGCACACTTGGCGGTTTTTGTATGCTCCGCGCGGATTTGGGCCGTTTCGAAGCCAGTTTTTGACCTACTCATACGGACGCGATTTGGAGACTGTGAAAAGCTATAAATAAGGCTTTAAGACCCTAATTAATAATCTTGGAATCTTTGGATCTTGAGCTTGGAATCAGAGAGGAGAGACGATAGAAGACCAAGAGAAGCAGAAGACTTCAAGAGCAGAGGGCGGAAGCCGAAGAACGGAGGAATCCGAGCTTCATCTGCGTTTGATTTTAATGCTTTCATTCATTTACTCTGTATTTTTATTTATTAGTATGTCAGGCTAAAACCCTAATCTAGGATTTTGATGAAACCTACATTTTGATGGATTTGCTTGAGATTATTTAGTTAATTACCTTTTTGTTGAGTTTTCCCAATCGTGTTTAATGCTTGCAATTATCTGGCCAATAGTTGTATTGATTTAATCATTCAATTCGAATCGGGAGAGGAGAATTGGTGAGGAACTATTGGTGAGGACCGTTTTATTCTGTGAGATAGGAATATATTCATAGGAACTACGTGGCCTTTTGGAGATTTTATGCTTTTTGCCTATTGACGAATTAATTCACCTAGGGATAGAGTGCGTTATTCGCCTTTAGACAAATCTATTGACCTCGGGAGATGCGGTAGAATATATTAGCAATCTCCGCCTTCAATAAATTGGGAAAATTATTTATTACGGATAATCGAGAGTAAATTCGGATAAACCGAGGTGGATTCAGAATCCTAGACTTATTCATCATTTGATTTCCTTTCTTCAAGCTATCGTTTTCTACTGTTTAGTCTTTTAATAATTCTTTTAGTAATTAATTGCAAAACCCAAATTCGATTGTTCGAATAAAACTGGAATACATAAAAATCGATAGTTAGTGATTCAGTCCTCGTGGGAACGATACTCACTCATCACTTTATTACTTGTAAACGATAACGTGCACTTGCATGTAAGAAATATCGCAACAATTGACTGTACATTCATGTCATAATTCATAATATTCTTTTGAAAACTTGCACCAATTTTTAAACAACACTATTTTTCAAAAGTGGGAGAAACATAATGTTTACTAACTAATAAACTCATTAAACATCAAACCCAACTCACTGAGAATCCATTATTCTCACCCCATTTTGAATTGTTTTCTAAAACCCCACTAGATGAAGAGAATCAAGAGGAAGAAGAGACAGATGCCAACGACCACTGAAGACTGTCCTCAAAGTATTGCCAAGACGTTGGAATTAGAATGCTGCTTTAACGCTTCTTTTATTCGTGTGTCAAAATGTATTTTGGTTTCCAATGTACTCTTTTGCATTTGATGTAATAATTCCGTTGTACCCTTGAATATTTCTTTTCTATGGAACAACCAGTCTTAGTTCACCGGGCTGAGATCTGGTATATGAATGCTTTACTGGAATGTATTATCACAAACATTATTTATTACGTTAACTGTCGCGTTCTCGTCCAACCCCGGTGTTGGGGCGTGACATGAGTGGTATCGGAGCTCGGTTTGTAAGAAGGACACTTACATCGAGCTTTTCAGGATAAGATTCTTCGGACTTAGATGGGAATTCCACCTAGGGTGAAGTGAACAATAGGACTGAGACCAAAAATAAATTTCTCGAGTCAATTCTCATTAAGATCTCTTTCGACTTGTCGCTATTCACTTGGAATGTGCATAGTCAAATTCACAATTCCTAAGTCATTGGCCAAGGTACTTGATTAAGTATCCACGTCATTTCCCCGATTGAATCAATCCTTCTGTTGAACTCTTGAAACGGATATAGATTATTTCACTTATCCATTTCCCAAAGTCATATCACTATTCATTTGAAATTGATGAAGTTACTTTAAACTCTACTAAACTTCAATGTCTTCTTAAAAATGAAGTATTATTGTTCCTTCGTCGTTAGTATCATATAAGCATATTTGTTGAATCATTACGTTCACTACCTTAATGATTATTCATGCTTAATATAGCCTTATATTGGATATTAGATTTTCCGAGAGACTGACTTAGTTTTATTTTGTTAATTAGATAGACCCCACTGGCAAGAAAGATTTGACCAAGGAAAATCAGAATACTCCTAACTCGATATGTATGCTCAGGCGGATAAGCCAAACTTAACCAGAATCAACTATAAGTGTTCAATCGTCCACTTAACTCTGCATAACAACATAAATCACTAATAATTCCACACAAGATTGTTAATCCTCACACATTCCCTAACTTATAATAGATGGCTGACCGAAGACGTGGACGCCCTCATATGAATCGTGATGAGCAGTATCAATGCGATGATCGCTCATGCTCTCCTCTACGAGGAGGAAATGTGAACGATGCCATGGCTCAAGCCCTCACTCATTTGACGAACTTCCTACAACAACAGACTGCTAACAAGGGGAACAATAACAAAACTCATGATCGCACCTTGGAAAGATTCTTACGCTTCAAACCCCCTACTTTTCTTGGACAATCAGATGACACGATATCCGAACACTGGCTTGAAAGGATAAAAAGTATATTTGCAACCCTACAGTATTCGGAGGAACAAAAGCTGGCACTCGCAACCTTTCGATTGGAGTCTGCGGCTCACGACTGGTGGAAGATTACAAATGGAAAATGGACAAGGGAAGCTACTAACCGAACATGGGAAAACTTTGTAAAGGCTTTCCATGATCAAAACATTTATCAGGCCGCTCATGAAGCTCGTCGTGACGAGTTCTACCATATTAAACAAGGGGCAATGACTGTAGCCCAGTACGAGTCTCAATTCCATCGACTCTCAAAATACGCGCCAGGACTGGTGAGCACAGAGGAGGTCAAACTGTACAAATTTATGCGTGGGTTGAGGTTTACGCTACAACAAAGCTTGCTGCCAGTGAGAATGACTACAATGACAAAAGATGTCGAGTCTGCCAGCCGAATCGAAAGCGGGATGACCCGGTTGGGACATGCCAAGGATCGCACAACTGGAAAGTTCAAGAGATCCGCACCAAATCCATTATCCAGACCACCCCAGAAATTTCAACGCAAGACTACTGGGCAGAATGTCGGGAAGAGGCCTGCGAATAACTTACCACCATGTTCCCACTGTAATAAGATAAGACATAAATCTGAAGACTGTTGGAAGAAGCAAGTGAGATGCTTGCGTTGTGGAGATAATCAACACCCAACTAGGGAATGCCCAAAGTGGGAGAGACAGGGCAACAATCAGCAGAAAAATGCAGCTAAGAAGGATGATCGCAAAGGCAAGGGGAAGGGACCAGCAAGAGTTTTTGCCTTAGCTGGACAAGAAGCCCCTAACGCAAAAGATGTGGTGGAAGGTACATTTCTTGTGTCAACCACTCTGCTCATGCATTATTAGATCCAGGATCATCACATTCTTTTGTCGCACCTCATTATGCATAAAAATTGAATGTCGACATGGAGTCACTACACATAAGCTTAGAAGTATCCACACCTAGGGGTGCGAGCCGAGAAACAGATTTAGTATTTAGAGATTGTGAAGTGATCATTAAAGGTCACTATTTTTCTGCCGACCTAATTCTTCTCCCTATACTTGAGTATGACCTCATACTTGGGATGGACTGGCTATCTAAACACTTTGCACAACTCGACTGCCATTCTAAAATAGTTCGATTCTGCAAACCCGATCACCAAGTAGTTGAACTACACGGGGATGCTAGAATTAACTCAGCCCCAATAATATTAGCCACGAAGGCGAGGAGGGCCATCTCGAAGGGAGCAACGGGATATTTGGCTTTTGTCATTAACAAACCCAAGAGTAAAATGGATATTGAAGCTACACCGGTAGTATCAGAGTACCGTGATATTTTCCCCACGGAACTTACTTCTCTACCCCAAGATAGGGAAGTTGAATTCAGCATTGATATCTTGCCAGGAAAAGCACCTGTGGCTAGAACGCCGTATCGAATGGAACCACTAGAACTGCAAGAACTGAAGGTTCAGTTGCAGAAGTTTCTAGAGGTTGGATTTATCCGACCAAGCATATCTCCATGGGGAGCACCAGTGCTATTCGTAAAAAGGAAAATGGCACACTAAGATTGTGCATCGATTACTGAGAACTTAACAATATTACTGTTAAGAACAAGTATCCACTTCCCAAGATCGACGAACTATTCGACCAACTGCAATGAGTAACGGTTTACTCAAAGTTCGATCTTCAACAAGGATATTACCAATTGAGGATCAAAGAGAATGACATACCAAAGACTGCCTTTCAAACTAGGTATGGTCATTATGAATTCGTGGTAATGCCTTTTGGATTGACCAACGCGACAGCTGCATTTATGGATTTAAATCACCGCGTATTCCAACCGTATATAGATCAATTCGTAGTGATATTTATTGACGACATACTCGTTTATTCCAAGTCGGATCAAGATCACGAAACTCACCTGAGATTAGTACTAGAGACACTAAGGAAGCATAAATTGTACGCCAAATTCAGCAAGTGTGAGAGGTAGCGTTTTGGGACACATAATATCTGGAGATGGAGTTGCAGTAGATCCATCAAAGGTGGAGACTATTTTGGACTGGAAGAGGCTAGAAACAGTCACCGAGATACGAAGCTTTCTTGGACTTGCGGGTTACTACCGTAAATTCATTAAAGACTTCTCTAAAATCGCAGGACCACTCACAAGACTGACACATAAACACTACTGGCGGGTGAATATGAAGAACCAAGTAGCAGAATTCGTAGCAAGGTGTTTAACTTGTCAAAGAGTGAAGGCTGAACACCAAAGACCATCAGGGTTGCTACAACCGCTCAAGATTCCTGAATGGAAATGGGAACTAATTACGATGGACTTCGTGATGGATCTACCAACAACCAGTGGAGGATATAACACAATATGGGTAGTCGTGGATAGACTTACAAAGTCAGCTCACTTCCTACCCGTAAGAAAGAATGATAGTCTGCAGAAGCTAGCAAGGGCTTATATCCAAGAAATTGTTAGATTACATGGAGTACCTGTAGACATTGTGTCAGACCGTGACCCCAGATTTATCTCCAGATTCTGGAAGAACCTTCATCAAGAACTTGGGACAACATTGAGTTTCAGTACTACTGCACACCCTCAGACGGACGGACAATCCGAGCGAACGATACAAGTCTTTGAGGATATGTTACGGGCATGTGCACTGGATATTCAAAAGAGTTGGAGTCACCACCTACCCTTAGCTGAGTTTGCCTACAACAACAGCTGCCAAGCAACTATCGTAATGGCTCCATATGAAGCATTATATGGAAGAAAGTGCCGATCACCAATACATTGGGAGATTGACGACCGATGGACACCAAGGACTAAGCAGAACCGAAATTGGATACCAAAGTTGATCTAGTAGAAGATGCCATGGATAAGGTTCGAATCATTCGAGATCGAATTCGCACTGCTCAGAGCCGACAGAAGATTTATGAAGACCAGAGGAGAAGAGATTTGGAATTCGACACGGGCGATAAAGTATTCCTTCGTTTATCACCACGTAAGGAATTGATCAACTCGAAGAAAGGAGGGAAGCTTAGCCCTAGATATGTCGGACCTTTCACAATCCTAGAACGAATTGGAAAATTAGCATATCGTCTCAAGCTACCAAGCGATCTTGCTGAAATGCACAATGTATTCCATGTCTCAAGATTGAAGAAATATCATCCAGATCTTGAACATGTCATCACGCATGACATACCACCAATCAAAGAAGATTTAACTTATATCGAGAAGTCAATTAGGATCGTGGATCAACAAGTACGCGAACTAAGAGACAAGAAGATACCATTGGTCAAGGTCGTCTTGACAAATCACAATAGAGAGGAAGACGCTACATGGGAAGCTGAAGAAGAAATGAAGAAATCATATCCCGAGTTGTTCGAGAAGGAATTTGGGGACCAAATTCTTCTAAGGAGGGGAGGATGTCGAACCCCCTAAAATTCGATAGCTCAGTACATGTACGGTTTATTATATCATGATGTATTTTAATAATATTGTTATAATATAATATAATCTACATCTAGTTTCATTTTATTTTACTTGATTGTTTCATAAATAATAAATTAATTGAATGTTAAAGTAGAATATTGGTTCACCTAATGGGCTATGTGTACTAACATTTACTAATATAAACTCACTAATGGACTCAAACCCAACCTAATAAAATTCCTAAGTCTTGAATTTATAGTTGAAGGCCCAACCCAACTTAATAAAATCATAAGACTTGAAGTTGCAATTTAAAGCCCAATCCAACTAATTAAATCATTTACAACTATAATTATACTCTTAAATTAACAAATAAAAAAAATTATAATACACCCACACACACACATGTTGGACGGCCACATAGGGAGGGGAGGAGTGTGTTTCTAGACTCTTCATTGCATGCAAGACAACTTGACACATGTAACAAGACCTCTACCATTATTCTTTCCTTTTCCCATGCCTTGACCACCTTTTTTAAACACTTAAAATATGCACCACCCTTACATTTCAATACAAAGAAAAATCTGAAAATTGAGAGACTAGAGAGAGAGAGAGAGGGCCGAACCACAGAAGAAGAGAGAAGGAAGAAGAGGATTCAACAAGAGAATAGGTAATCTCATTTCTTATACTTCAATATATTAGTTATCATCCAAATCCCCCTAATCTAACTCAAATATCTAAGCATGCAAATAACATATACACCGTGGAATGCATGTTTCGGCCGAACCTAGTATTGGTGAAGGGGAAGATCATGTTCAACCTCCGAGACCTAGAACCATTTACTTCCGAAAAGAAATCGAGGTGGGTAAAAATTATTTCTTTCTTTTCTCTTATTCAAAATTTATACAAGTTAAATATATGGTGCATGCAAGTATTAAAACTTTAGTTATCTATACTTGATTTACATTCATTACCATGCATGTAATGGTCTTGATATTTGTTGAATTTTAGTTTGTCATATTTTGATTATATGTGCAAATTAATTCATTGATGGAAATTTTGGTTGAATATGATAAATCTGACCTTTAGGGATTAAAATCCCAAATAAATATGATTATATATATTGGACTATGGTAAGATGATAATTAGTCACCGGAATATTTGAAAATTCGAACCTAAATTCGAAGGATAACTAAAATAATTTAAATAAGATAAATTTTGGGGTAAAATTGTTAAAACCCATAATTATGGGCTTATGTCCTAAGAGTAAGTCTTAAAATATCAAAAATAAGCTCTCCATGAAATTTCACCTAAATCGGAATTTACTAAAATAGAAAATCGGGGCAAAATGTAAATCTCAAGAATTTGGGGCCAAAACTATAAATTACAGAGACTTACTGTTTCGAAAATAAAATTCCCAGAAAAGTTGAGCTCTATGGACTCGTAATAACATAAGGAGCTTACCCCGAAAATTGTAGGTCAATCCGACAAGAAATGGAAAAGATATGTCAAAAATACTAAAATACCGATTAAGGCAAAATGAAGGGGTGAAATTATAATTTCTAAAAAAATAGAAATTAAAACTGAACGTAATCTAAAAGTACAAGTCATAAGGTTCAAATCGTAACTGGATTCATAATTCGAAGTTTAAATGAATCCAAACGAATTAATCAAAATTATAAGATAAAACTGAATAAAAATAATAATAGTAGTACTTTAATTTCGAAAGGACAGAATTGTAATTTATGGAAGGAAAAACCCCATGCAACTTCTGATCTCAGAACCTTATATCATAACGGACTTTTTGCAATAAAGTTCGTAATTTTCGAACGTATAATCAATCCGTGCCGAATTATCCAAATTCATACAATTATAGTAAAATAATAATGATAGTACTTAAAAGACGGAAGGGCAGAATTATAATCTCCGAAAGGTAAAACTTTCATGCAACTTCTGGACTTCAATCCTCATATCATAACGGACTTTTCGCAATAAAGTTCGTAATTTTCGGACGTATAATCAATCCGTACCGAATTATCCAAATGCATACAATTATAGTAAGATAATAATGATAGTACTTAAAAGACGGAAGGGCAAAATTGTAATCTCAGAAAGGTAAAACTTTCATGCAACTTCTGTTCTTCAATCCTCATATCATAACGGACTTTTCGCAATAAAGTTCGTAATTTTCGGACGTATAATCAATCCGTACCGAATTATCCAAATTCATACAATTATAGTAAAATAATAATGATAGTACTTAAAAGACGGAAGGGCGGAATTGTAATCTCCGAAGGGTAAAATTTTCATGCAACTTCTGGTCTTCAATCCTCATATCATAACGGACTTTTCGCAATAAAGTACATAATTCTCGGAGGTATAAATATTTCGTACCGAACTATTCAAGTTTATGAGTTTATTATAAGATTATGCTAAAACTCGCACAATAGCAATCTAATCATCAACCGATTGAACTAATTCCTCTAAATTATCCAAGTCTATTTTCTATCAAATAATCATATTGATATCTTACAATATGCATAACCATTGTTAATCACGACAACAATTGTTATTCAATATAAATCGGGAGTAAGTGCTGTGCGGAGCTAAGTGCTACGACCTTCGGGCGGAAGCCACCGCTAGAGTCCCGTACGAGTACCTCTAGAGTCCCGTTTCCTATTTATATGCATGAGGGGAGGTTAGTCTAAGCCATGAATCGAGCAGCGTGGCTGCGGTTCTAGGCAAAGCTACCGTCGTATCCTATTCTCTTGAAGCCGAAGGACGGAGTGATCCTAAGGTGACTGGGTCATAGAATTCGGGTATAGTCGCGATTATGATATGATCCGGGCATAGACCCAAGCTAAGGACATATCGAGCCCAGATAAGATATAAGGCACACATCACTAAGCGTGAGAGCGATAAAGCTCAAAGGCCAATGTTATAGTGATGGTTCGACAAACGCCCAAGGCTACGATTATCAAACCAAAGGTCATGGCGATAGTCAAAGGTCAAACACTGATAACGGTCTAAGACATTATAAGGAGGCTAAGGGATTAGTTATGTAGACGACCTCCCAAAGCTAAATACTCATTGGGCGCTCGACGCCGTGCATTCTTCATACTCAACCGCAATCTACGGAGATTGACTGTACATTCATGTCATAATTCATAATATTCTTTTGAAAACTTGCACCAATTTTTAAACAACACTATTTTTGAAAAGTGGGAGAAATATAATGTTTACTAACTAATAAACTCAATAAACATCAAACCCCAACTCACTGAGAATCCATTATTCTCACCCCATTTTGAATTGTTTTCTAAAACCCCACTAGATGAAGAGAATCAAGAGGAAGAAGAGACAGATGCCGATGACCACTGAAGACCGTCCTCAAAGTATTGCCAAGACGTAGGAATTAGAATGCTGCTTTAACGCTTCTTTTATTCCTGTGTCAAAATGTATTTTGGTTTCCAATGTACTCTTTTGCATTTGATGTAATAATTCCGCTGTACCCTTGAATATTTCTTTTCTATGGAACAACCAGTCTTAGTTCACCGGGCTGAGATCTGGTATATGAATGCTTTACTGGAATGTATTATCACAAACATGATTTATTATGTTAACTGTCGCGTTCTCGTCCAACCCCGGTGTAGGGGCGTGACAATTATTATATGTAGACATTAACGAGGATTCACGGTCTTAGGACTGTGAGTCGAGCATCTTCATATTCAAGTCAGACAGCATCATTTATTCAGGTGGGAATTTTCACTATCACTTTAATTACTTTAATTGGATTGTATATGTGACATTCTATTTATATTTAAATTGACGATACATGTTGTAAATCAAGCTCACATGTATACGTGTAAAGAGGCTATCTTAAGATATATGTTGTTGCGGGGACACCTTCGCAACCTCGATATTCACATGCGTGCTCGATTCATGTTATATTTGGTATTGTGTGTATTTTCATGTTGTTGTGGGGACACCTGCACAACCTCAATATTCGTGTTACGCGTGCTAGATTCATGCTATACGTAATATTATGTGTATGTATTCACGTTGAGGAAAAGATATGATAGATTATTTATGTTATGCTTTCCATGAGATTGTATATTACTGTGATAAGTGTAATTTCCACGAGCTGAATGAAGCTCACCCCCACTTTTATTGATCCCGCAGATTAAACCGAGCCGAATGGACGAAGGAGCGAGCCGAGAGGGGCATATGAATATGAATTTATTAAACAATGTTATTCTTATGTCAAATGTTTTGATAAATTATTTGGGGAAACTTTTGTTAGAAATTAACAATTTATAATTTATTCTTCCGCCGCAAATTTTTATTTCATATCTATGACGTGTCATTGCCTTAATTAAAAGTATTTAATTTATGCCAGTGTAGCGACTCGACTTTGTTGGCGAGAATTTTAATATTCTCAAAAGAAAATTATTTTCGTCAAATTTACCTTTTTATTTATTTTTCCCTATAGTTACCCTAGAAAGTCGAGGCGTTACATAGTGGTATCAGAGAGGATTTTACCTTTCTGTAAACTCACTAAAATATAAAAGAATCATATGCTCTTAACTTCACCACTTCATCACTCCGTCCAAGGTACAAAATTTCAGTCATTATTCATGCACATGTCATTTCATTTTATTTGCATAATTATATATGTATGTACGAATTGTTAGAATGGCCAAACCTAGGATGACGCCACGTAAAAGGGTTCCTACTACCTTTGACTCGCGTCTTCTGGCACGCAAGTATTGGTGGGACGATCCGAGTTTACCAGAAAATGCACCACACTATGTCATCAACAGACTGAGCAAGTGGTTGCAGTCTGGGAAACGAGGTTCCGTCACGCAACATCTGGAACACCTAATGGGGAGATTATCTGAAGATTGGAGTTACTGCGTCTTCCGGATTTGGAATGAGTCCATCAAGAAATCACCAGAAGAGCGAGAGACCGAAGATGATTTCCAGTTCATAGCTGGACGCTTATTGGATTTGTGCACCCGAGAGGCGATACCAACTACAAATTAGAGTTCCGACTCTATGGATGAGGAAGACTCAGAGGAGGATCTCGAAAAATGTAACACCCCCAATCCGCTCAGGGATATTACACGCCGTAGACCCTTTCCTCAAGGATCTACCCGGCTGGTAAACAACATCGAACATCTCAATAATGCCTTTAAGGCTAAAATGACTCAGTAGACCGATTTGGTCTTTCAATAAATACATACAACTCAATACATGCCCACGCAGGGGTCGAATACAAAATGCTCCCGTACAATGGGGTAATTATACTACAGCGGAAATAAAATATGACTGAACCAATACAACAACGTACGGGTCCTCATGTGATTAGTATCGATCATCTTTCATCTTCCTTCGCGCCGACCCTGTGTTATGCTCCCAAAACCTGAATGCAAAAACAGACATCCACCCCCCAAATACTAGGGCGTTAGCAAAACTCCACTGTTTTGCTAGTGCAATTATAAAACAGAAATACGAGCCATATAATTCACATTCCACGAATAAAAATAACCAGAAATCCTCAAAGATCCAAACTTAACGAAAAGTACTTCCCGAGGCAAGAGTTTGGGTAAAACATCCAAAACCGAAAAATCGCAAATCGGGAGAATAATTTATAAAACCTTTTAAAATGCCCTCGAGACTTCTCAACGTAAAACTATTTAGGATTATCGGATCCTTCTCTTTCCAAAATTGACAGGGGTCACAGCCCAAAGGTTTCGTTTTCACAAATAAAACCAACAACAATACACAGAGTCATAGCCCACATCACGTGCCCTCAACGGACAAAAAATCAACACAACATAATCACATACAGGCATCGCCTAGGACCGGGACGAAGCCACAAATCCCACCCGAGGCCTCTAAGGACCCTCCCGAGCTGGCTAGCAAAACAAATCACACAAAGGCATTGCCTAGGACCGGGACGAAGCCACAAATCCCACCTGAGGCCTCTAAGGACCCTCCCAAGCTGGCTAGCGAAATAAATGATATGTCTCCATGACACGAAAATCACAACCAAATCACAACCATAAGTTATCCCGACATCGCACTAACAAGCCACGAACCTCGGAGTCCCCGCAGGACATACCCGGTGGATAACCACACAAGTTATCCCCAGCATCGTGCTAACAAGCCACGAACCTCCGAGCCCCCACAAGACATACCCGATGGATAACCCTACGGTCATGCCCGAACCATACTAGCAAGTATGGATTCCGGAGATTCAACGATCCTACCGGAGGCACATCACATATAACAAGCACACAACAATAATCAACTGTGAAGCCAAGCAACATTAAGCATCACAACCTCCTTTCAAAGGAGTAACAACCAATATCACCCGTCACGTATTCGCCGAACAAGCACACATAACAACACGAAATCCTCGGGAAATGATTACGGTTTATTACATTCACTAAATGTGATCATAAGTCTTTCAACCGACGAAGTTAACACACATAGGCCAAAAACACACTTATTTACGAAGCATCCAAGTTATCGTTGAAAGACAACATTTATCGAGAACATACCGATACTTTTTAACATTCATTAAACCTCTGGATTTTACATAAAATCATTTACCAACAATTATACCTACGAAACATGAAACGTATGGGCAAGATACTTGCCTCGAAATCGGCACGCAAGTATTCCGATGAACACGGCTCAACCGGGAAGCATCGAAACGCTCGATGCTATCGAAAAGGAAGATGACGATGAACGGAAGGGTTCAACACGGGTTCCTCGCAAGAAACTCGACCTTAACATCATATAATTAATAAATCAACGATCATACGAGGAAGAATAATCGTAGAACATCCGAAAACCCCTCTATGACATTCTACCAGACACCTTCAAGGCGTCGATTAAGAACTCAACCAAAACGACGAATATATACGATCCGACCATGGAATAACAAGGGAAAAGATATAATATATCTAAATAATCATCAACCCATCACAATCCTAAGTTAAATCAGATTAAACGGACGAAATCAAACAAAATACCCAAATTCCCCAAAACTAGATTTCTAGAAAATCTGACCTGATTCGCTCGATCAAAGGATGTTATAGGATGGAAAATCAATGATATGGACTCCAAGACTTCATGGATTCATTGCCTAACAACATGCCTCCATGTTCATGAAACCTCCAGTCGCGGAAGGGAAGGAAACGAGTGAGAAAATGGGTGAAAAACCCGTCTGCTGGGCCTTATATAGGCAACCTGCCGCCCGCCTTACATACGTAATCGGCCATGGCTTACGGCCGTAACCGGCCATGGGCGAGCCTTCTGCCCAAAAATACCGGCAGCGTTACGTACGTAACCGGCCAAGGCTTACGCACGTAACCGGTCTTACGGCCATAACTCGGCCAGGGGTGGCCTGGCCCCAAAATGCCCGGCCATGACTCGGTCGGGGCCAACTCCGACGGCCCGGACGACCCCGAAACCCAAACCTGAATACGAATCGAATATACGGTTACGAAGTACTCGTAAAGACGAATTCGATCACTAAGAGAATACACGATTCCGACCACCCGAAAGCTCGAAATTCGATAACGGAAAGTAATTACCCCAAACTTTGGAAAATTACGAAAATGGCCCAAAACGTCCGAAATACACGATACACGATCGAAACACCAAGCCAAAGCTCGCAACATGAATAATAACATTAAATGAACTTACGAGAAACTTGAAACAACAGTTTCGGACGAGATTTGCAAGAATCGAACTCAAGTGCGGAAAAATCGCTTAAGAACACGGAACTCAACAAAACGATACCGAAACGAACTCGGTTAACAAAAAGTGCAGAATTAAATACTCTCGGAATGACGAAAAGATCACGAGTGAGTCGTCAAAACGGACTCACGCCGGAAAAAAGAAATTTACCAAAAATCGAAAATTACGGATATTAGATACTCCCCTTCTTAAAAAGAAGTTCCGTCCCGAAACTTAAAAATAAGCAGGGGGAGCAACATCCCACCAGGAAACACTCAACGGGATACATAAGAACCGAAAAATCGCGCCCAACAGCGAAGCGTTACAAGCAACGCAAAGAGCCATACGACGTGAAAACACGCTCCACGACAAACATCACGACGCCACAGGCAGAGACATAATAAAACCAACAAGTGTCAAGCATCATCAAACAGATAATACAATCAAGTCGATTGTCCGAACAACTACAAAACGCAAAGCGCCTATTACAAGAAAACACGCACGGTCGAGAAAATAGAAAATAAACACAAAACGATCCACAAGGACAATCACAAATAATTCGGACTACGCCGAAATCCTCAGAAAGAACACTAGGCATCTCCATGCCCGTTCGGAGCAGAGACTCAACCTCGATCCCCAAATCTCTCACCTAACGTCTCGCAATGCACGGCTTGGTGACCCACCTGGCCACACTCGAAACAACAAACTAACGGTGAACGACAATTCTTTGTGGTACGAGATCAGGCAACAACAGTTAGACAACCCCGATAGAAAAACAACGATCAAACAACAACGACCGAACAATAATGATCGAATAACAACGATCGAACAATAATGATCGAACAACAACGATCGAACAACAACGATCGAAAAACAATGATCGAGTAACAATGATCGAACAACAATGATCGAATGACAACGGTCGAACAATGACTCCGAAGTCCACACTTCAACTCAAGACATTAAAGAGCTAGTAGAAACTAAAAGACGTTAATTCCGGACGAGGTTCACAAGAATCAAACCGAACTTGGAAAAGTCACAATGATAAACAGGTCGATCTGAAGCAAGGTCACAACCCGTTCGAACGATGACAACCGAGATACCAAACAAGTTTAAAAAGTATCAACGAACACGAGCAAGTCGATAGAATTTAGAAGGAGAAAATGCAGAAGTCAGAAATAATACGGGTATTACATTCGACCTCTTATAAAAGAAATGTCGCCCCCACAACTCACAACAGCGGAAGCAAGGTAACAACACAAAAAGCAATCGATAGAAACATTTCCCATGGGCCTCTCAGGGCCGATCCTCATATCGGTGCTAAAACACGAACTCCGAAAGTCTCGGTAACCAATTCGCAAAACTGAATTATGTGTCCCTCGAGTCCACACTTGAAATGCGTTACTGACGAGAAGGACAATTGATACGTGTATGCCCCCTGCATACCATGGTTGAAACACCTCGGTTCGGCATATCGATATACAAATGCTAGATATAATGGAGCATAATATCGCAAAACAACATACCGGAGATGCCAACCCAGCATAACATATCAACACATACAAAAATCACAACAACCACGACATTGTTTGGCGATCTCAACGGCCCGAACGGTAACCAGCACATAATCACAAAACATCATGAAACAATCACACATTTACACAAATGTACAAACCCAAGCTTTAACAGTTCGCCCATGTGCGACAACACACAATTCACCACGTGGCGACAAATATTAAATGCCACATCACACCTCTCACGGAGGGGTAATCACAACAAATGCGTGGCAAACGACTCAACATTCACGCCACCAGTTCCATCATACTCGGGAGCTAATATTCTAAGGATAATGCGAATATCACCCATACATTATCGGACTGCAAACAGGAATGATATGTTTTAAAAATGAAAACCACCTTTGAAAAAGAAATGATTTTTGAAACACTAGTTGATCTTTGAGTATTACCTTTCAAAAAGTAGTACAAACACCATTATCGAGACTTCGAAAACCATCTTGCGTTTGAACAAAAATGAGGACACTTTTCTTTTAATGAAAAACTTTCGGAAATATTCGACCCTCGGGTCTAAGCAAAGCATTTCTAAATAATTGAAAATATTTCAAAATATTTTGGTCCTCAACTGGAAAATTTTTGAAACATATTGCGGCACTAGAAGGCACCTTGAAAGCACCGCGAGAAAAATAATTCATTTTTAAAAGTACGTCTCGAAATTTATTTTCTAAGATACTCAAGGTTTTCGAAAATCTATTAGGCTAGAATGCCTAAAAACTCACATTTAACAACTCGCTCAAAACCAAGACAACAAATGTCTTTTACCGGAAAACAAACAGTCAAAAGGACACAAATAGCGACAACACTCCTCATATAAACGAAATATGAGAGTCACACAAACGCATCACGAAACCAAGAATCTGCATAAGGATTCCATCACTTTAACAAATAATCATACCAATAACTCGTGTCACACTAGGCACAACACAAACAAGGGAGACTTACACCCACAGGTCGCATGAAGATGATGATCGCCCCACGATACTAATCACGACCAATAAACTCAGACGACGCATCGCGACACGACTCAGTCAGACAAAATCCGACGAGACAAAAACTCAACAGACACCACTAAATCCGACAGCATAGGTTTCCACAACCTAAAGCTCCGATACCATTTATGTAACACCCCCAATCCGCTCAGGGAGATTACACGATGTAGACCCTTTCCTCAAGGATCTACCAGGCTCGTAAACAACATCGAGCATCTCAACAATGCCTTTAAGGCTAAAATGACTTAGTAGACTGATTTGCTCTTTCAATAAATACATACAACTCAATACATGCCCACGCAGGGGTCGAATACAAAATGCTCCCGTACAACGGGGTAATTATACTGCAGCAAAAATAAAATATGGCTGAATCAATACAACAACGTACGGGTCCTCATGTGATTAGTATCGATCATCTTTCATCATCCTTCGCGCCGACCCTGTGTTATGCTCCCAAAACCTGAATGCAAAAACATGTTGGGAGTATGCCCTCGAATGCCACTCAGAGGATGATTGAGTGAGGGCATTGTACTTGTAATTATGTAAATCATTAATATAAGGCAATGGATGTTTCTTTATTTACTGGCAGTTACTGGCATTCCTAACTCGTAAATATACATATAGAAACTAGTCCGTGTATTTGAGAGCAAAACGTTCCACTCCTTATTTGATAAGGGGGTTTGTACTGTAAAGGTTTATAGCTCAAATACTTAATTGTTCGCAAGTCGATGAAACTTGACTGGGCATTAAGTTTATGTGAAGACTTGTATGACGTGTTGTTTGACATGGAGAGTGCCTGTCGAACACTAATGGTTAGTGGGAGCACACGTTATAGGTATGCTAGTTGGATTAGTATACTCGAACCAACTCACCCTCGATTCGTCACACGGATTTCACTCCAGGACAGTCAATGACGGAATTGAAAGGTTGTGATAGGTATTCGTGAACCTTCGACTTGAGGATTTAGTAGGTATGTGCTTGTGACGTTAAGATTTTCATTAGAGTAGTTCGACCCTATAAACCGGGAGGTGGGGGTCAACCTCGACGTGCATCTTAACGGGCAAGTAGCAGGTCCTACTGAATACCAAGATAGAATTCTTTCTCCCGTTAGTGAGTGGGTTATATGTCCTATGCGGTTATTGGCAGATGAGATCATAAGTCTTTGGCCAAAGCATTGGAGCTAGTTGTATTGGATACACGAGAGCTCAATGATCTCGATTTGCATTAACGCATGCATAGCGTCAAGTACGGATAGGGTTTGACTGACCGTGACCCTATATCTTGATCGGGACATGTGAAAGAAGGGTTTATACGTTTACTGGTATTCACGAAAGAATGGTTCTTGAATGATCCCAATCATTCGTTCTTAGTTGGGGTACGGTGTAGGCCGCCAGGCTTTCTAGGTGGTGCTACTACTCTTTGGTTCCTCCCATTGCTGACTGAGATGGACTTACCGAGTCGCGCAATAGAATTGACGACGGAATGAATCAAGCTAATTCTCTCATTATGAATATTAGATATTGGATATCTAAATTTGGGAAATTAGATGTCTAAATCGATTTATTGGATAAATTGATTTACGGCCTAATGAATTAAATATATCACTGGGTGATTAATTTAATTCATGAATATAATTATTTCTTGGAGAAATTAATTATGTTATTTTGTATTTGATATGTTTAATTAATTGGATTAATTAAATGATATAAATACATCGGAACGGAATCAGAGTTTATCTGTTTGGACTCACGGGAGTCCGAAACGAACTGAACTTGTCCGTTTTCTACATGGGCCGCCCCCCACATTTCCACCCACTTTCCATATGGACTTTTGTTCCATTCTTTAATGGTTGATCATTGTGGTGGTGGGGTTAGATTCTCATTGAATGATATGTTCATGTGAGGGGTTGAATAAAGGGAGATGAAGACACAAGTATCTCACAACTACTCCATTTCATTTGGCATACGTGAGTTGTATTAGAGAGAGAGAAAAAGAACTTTGAGTTCCTTTTTCATAATACTCAAGTCTTCTTCTTCCTTTTCTTCATTTTGTTCTTGATTGTTCTTAGAGAAACATCAAGAAATATTGAGAGATCAAAGATTAAAACACTTAGAGTGTAATAATCTTAATAATAAAAAGATTCATCACTTGATTCTAGCCGTAAACTTAGAGGTTAATCGGGTGTTGTCATTCCGGTCGTTTTTCTGGCGCGTGGCAAGTAGAGACGCGGTGCTTTCGGCGTTGGATCGTTCAAGAGCTTGGAGAGGATTGGATTCATAGAGATCAAGCAAAGCTTGGGGAATAGCTCAAGAGAAGGTTACCATTGAATCAATGGACTTCAAGGGTTAGTTTCTTACAACTCTTGCTTTTCGTTTATATATTCGTATATACGTAGCTCGATAGATCCTCGTAGGGATTCGGATCGAATTAATTTTCATTTTACCACTTCCGCTGGACCTTCGTTTTAGGCACCGAATCCCAACAGTGGTATCGGAACATAGGTCTTGCGATCGTATATATGATATAGGCATTTGGAATGCTCGATTAGATGGTGAATGATTTGGAATCATTTTAGTCATAATCGTGGTATTTGTTTTTCGTTCGTTATAGTTGTATTTTTCGTAAGTTTATGTCTAGATATAAATCTTCATTTTCTAGGAAATATGATTTATAGTGAAGATATGAATGTTGGAGAATATAGATATTGGATATCCGGTCGAAAAACTAGCCCCAAAATGCCGTTGGACGGTCCGGGAGGGGTCCGGAAGCAGGGGGCCGCGGCCCAGGGCTCGGGGGCCGCGGCCTAGGGCTGTTGCAGCCCGCCTGGGAAGGGAGGCGGAGGGGCGCGGCCCGTGCTCGGGGGTGCGGCCGAGCTCTTTGGGATGCCACGCTTGCCGCTGGCTCGTTTGGGCGCAGTCCGGCCCCTTTCGACCCGTTCGGCTTATTTTTTCGTGTATTCCTTAAAATGATTTCCCATATTTTAAATTGGATTTAATATGATTAGAATGATTTATGGTATTTCATTTTATAAGGAAAAATTGATTTATTGGAATACTTGTGATCGACCGAAGTATTTGAACATTTTTCATATTACCGGTTGTGTGAATCGATTGGATCGGTTCTTATTGTTGATTGTATCAATGTATCTCTCCGCTTTCCATTTATTTAGTATTTATTGGATGACTGTTTTTGAATAGGGATGTGGTTCGTGGACTTAGTTTTGAATCGTTTGTTTTATTCGATTGGGTTGTAAAGGCCGTTTTGAGCCTATTTATTTTACTAGAAATATTTGTATCTAGGATGCAATTTTCAATGTAAATTTTATATGTAATGACGAAGACCGGAGGAAGATCCGTTTCGAGAAGATGAAGATTCAACACGAAGACTTGTAATTAGATTACGGAGTTTTTGTTTTCTAGGAACGGTCCATGAACCACATGTTGGTAGCAACTAGGTTGTGAATGGTTGTTTCATATTGTATGAATGCCACAAACGCGCTTAAATGATTAATGTGCAAAGTGAAACGTTAATCGCGAAAATTCTCCCACAACAAATTATTAAGTTTATAAGGTATCAAGGTTTTCCTTCCCTCCATCGAGTTTTCGGGAAATTGAAATCCAAACCGGATGTGCTGTGCTTCCAAGTTATCGGGGTAGTCGTTCGGGGAGGACGGATAAATTACCGGGAGTGCATTGGATGCCTTCGGTTGGAGCAAATTTTATCCCTAGAAACCTGATAGGTTGCTGGATAAGATTCAATTGTGAAACTGATTTGCCTACCTGGGTTTTCCTGAAACCTACTCACTACGCTTACAACATGCGCAATGTCAGGTCTCGTACACAACATAGCATACATAAGGCTACCCACGGTCGAAGCATATGGTATATTACTGATTTCTTTTCGTTGTTCCTCACTTTGAGGACACATCTTCAAGGAGAGTTTTATTCCATGTCGCATCGGTAGGAACCCGCTTTTAGAATCATCCATCTTAAATCGCTTTAAGATTTTATCTATATAGAGGACTTGGGAAAGACCTATCGTTCTCTTCGCTCTATCCCGGTAGAGCCGAATTTCAAGAATATAGGTTGCTTTTCTCAAGTCTTTCATGGAGAAATTACTCGAAAGCCAAGCTTTCATAGAACTAAGCATTCCCACATCATTTCCTATTAGTAGAATGTCATCTACATATAGTACTAAGAATGCGATCTTGCTCCCACTAACCCTCTTGTATACACAAGGTTCCTCTTCATTTTGCACGAAGTCAAACTCTTTAACCGCCTCGTCAAAATGAAGGTTCCAACTACGCGATGCTTGCTTCAGTCCATAAATGGAACGCTGAAGCTTGCACACTTTCTGAATATTGACTTCGGACACAAAGCCTTTAGGCTGCTCCATATAGATTTCCTCCCCGATGAATCCATTAAGGAAAGCCGTCTTTACATCCATTTGTCATATCACATAATCGTGGTAGGCAGTTATAGCAAGCATCATGCAAATAGACTTGATCATGGCTACGGGCGAGAAGGTATCGTGGTAATCGATCCCTTTTTTCTGGGTATAATCCTTTGCCACAAGACTGGCCTTATAGGCATCAACCTTGCCATCACCATCAGTCTTTCTCTTGTAGATCCACTTGTTCCCAATAGGCACTATGCCCTTGGGGCGGTCTACTAGAGTCCAGACCTGATTGACATGCATCGATTCTATCTCAGCTTCCATAGCTTCATGCCATTTCGCGGAGTCTACATCCACCATTGCTTGGTCATAGGTCGTTGGGTCAGTCTCTTGGCTATCACTTGGAACATCATGGAGACCCAACTCCTCCAAGTGCACAAGCCCATACCTCTCAGGTAAATGAGACACCCTACTAGACCTAAGAGGTGGTTGTACTTGTATTTCAAAAGGTTCGGTTCCAGTTCTTTGCACAGGTGTCTCCCGAGGAGTTCCATCGTATTCTTGTAAAGAAATACTTCTACCTGCTCCGCCTTCCTGAATGAACTCATCTTACAGGAAGTGTGCTTGTAAATCAACAACAATATTTTGATCTTCAGGCATGTAGAATAGATATCCCATCGTCCTAGACAGGAATCTAATGAAATGTCCCTTCGCGGAGCTAGCTTCTAACTTCTCCACCTTAGTCTTCTTGACATAGGCGGGACATTCCCAAATCCTAATATGATTAAGACTTGGTTTCCTGCCCTCCCACATCTCATGTGGAGTTTTAGGAATGGATTTGGAGGGACATCTGTTCAAGATGTAAGCGGCAGTTAGGAGTGCATACCCCCACAGGTAAATCGGTAATTGAGTATAGCCCAGCATGGAACAGACCATGTTTAATAAAGTCTGGTTCCTTCTTTCTGACACACCATTTAACTGACGAGTACCTGGAGGTTTTAGTTGTGAAACTATTCCATGTTCCTTAAGGAACTTGTCAAACTCCGTACTAATATACTCGCCACCTCGGTCCGATCGAAGTGCTTTGATATGATTACCAGTTTGTTTCTCGACTAGGGCCTTGAATTCCTGGAATTTCTCAAAGGCCTCGGATTTATGTTCATTAAGTATACATAACCATACCTAGTATGATCATCCGTAAACGTAATGAAATATTGATATCCGTCACGTGCTGCTTCCAAAGCATCACATACGTCGGTATGGATTAATCTCAGTTTATCAGCGGCTCTTTCAAAAGTCCCTGTGAAGGGGGACTTAGTCATTTTGCCTTTAAAGCAAGATTCACAAGTAGGAAAGGGATCCGATCCAGTGGACCCATAAGTCTATCTTTTTCCAAATTGTAAACCTTGGTCTGACCAACATGACCAAGTCTAAGATGCCATTTCAAAACTTGATTGGTTTCATCCCTATCACGTTTTCTAGTCATAGTATTCACAACTACTTTGTTGTTGAGATTTAGATGATACAACCCATTTAACAATGTAGCAGTACCCACTAGTTTACTTCTGAAATAAATTTTGCAGGAACCATCACCAATGAAAAATGAAAAGCCTTTTCGGTCCATGACCGGAATGGATACAATGTTTTTTTACCCCTTGGGCAAAACAAGTACATCTTCTAAAGTGAAAACAAAGCTGTATTCTAAACCCAAAAGAAGTGATCCTATGTCGGTCGCCTCGACACTATGCCCACTTCCGACTGTGATCATAACTTCTCCAACTCCAAGCTTCCTACTTTGTTCCAGATCCTGATTCACAGTACAAATATGAGAACTAGCACCAGAATCGAGTATCCAGGAAGTAGAAAATACAGTAGCAGAACAATTTGTTTCCAAAGCTAAAAGTTCTGTACCTGAAGTGCCATAAAGAATCGGACAGTCTCTAGCACAGTGGCCTAGCTCACCGCACTTGAGACAAGTATCTTTCTTCTTCTTTCCTTTTGGAACCATCGGGGCCTTGCCCTTTCCTTTAAGGTCCTTAACTTGTGGTCCAGTCTGCTTCTTGGTCTTTTTCTTCTTATTCTTAGACTTCCGAAGTACAGATGAAATCACAAGGTCAGACTCCTTCATCCGCGGAGTCTTCATCTGAGACTGAGCACTCACCAGTTTGTTCATTAGCCGAGCTAAGTTACATGCAATCTCATTGCAGTTGAAGTTCATAACAAACTGTGAGAAGGAATCAGGGAGAGACTGAAGGATAAGGTCGGATTGGAGAGAAGTATCCATTTTAAAATCAAGAGCCTCCAATCTCTCGATCATGGATATCATTTTGAGGACGTGTTCCCCAACCTTCTCACCTTCCTTCATCCTTGCACCGAACAGTTTCTTGGATATCTCATATCTAGCAGTTCTGCTGTGCTCACCATGAAGTTCGGTTAAGTGAGATAGAATCTACCTAGCAGAAGTCATTTTCTCATGAGCTCTCTGAAGCTCATTAGACATAGAAGCCATCATGTAACCACGGACTTTTATGTCATCCTTAACCCACTTTTCGTGGTTTTCGATCTCTTCCTGATTGGCTCTGGTCCGCACAGGAGGCGCCAGAATGTCCGTCTCCAAGACGTATCCCAGTGCCTCTATACCGAGGACAATCATCAGATTGCGTAGACAGTCCACAAAGTTAGGTCCAATCAAGGTGTTCTTCTCGAGTAGAATTACGAGTGGATTCATTTTCATATTTAGAGTTATGTCTGCATTAAGTATAACAGATTAATTAGTGACTCGTTTAATTATGTTCTAAGTATAGAATTAAGGTCTTTTCTATTCTTATTACCCAGCTCCCACTATTTTTATCGGAACAACACACTCCCATGTTAAATCCGGAAGTATCGTCGCACAACTTCATAGTGGTGATCGAGTTCTTTATAAATCTTAATAGAGGGCAACCGAACAGGTTTCTATTCTAATTAATTTTCATAAAGTGGTGTCCAACACCAACTCATCTAATGGATGATTCGATCTTCTTTTTCCTCTTGTTCACTCCCCTCAACCTATACGGTTTCTATGGTTTGTGAACAAGTTAAGTTTATACCATCGACGCAAATCAGTTTCACAATTGAATCTTATCCGATAACCTATTAGGTTTCTAGGGATAAAATTTGCTCCAACCGAAGGCATCCAATACGCTCCCGGTAATTTATCCGTCCTCCCCAAACGACTACCCCGATAACTCGGAAGCATAGCACATCTGGTTTGGATTTCAATTTCCCGAAAACTCGATGGAGGGAAGGAAAACCTTGAAACCTTATAAACTTAATAATTTATCGTGGGGGAATTTTCGCGATTAACGTTACACTTTGCACATTAATCATTTTAGCGCGTTTGTGGCATTCATACAATATGAAAAAACCATTCACAACCTAGTTGCTACCAACATGTGGTTCATTGACCGTTCCTAGAAAATAAAAACTCCGTAATCTAATTATAAGTCTTCGTCTTGAATCTTCGTCTTCTCGAAACGGATCTTCCTCCGGTCTTCGTCATTACATATAAATTTTACATTGAAAATTGCATCCTAGATACAAATATTTTTAGTAAAATAAATAGGCTCAAAACGGCCTTTACAACCCAATCGAATAAAACGAACGATTCAAAAACTAAGTCCACGAACCACATCCTTATTCAAAAGCATTTATCCAATAAATACTAAAAAAATGGAAAGCGTATAGATACATTGATCCAATCAACAATACGAACCGATCCAATCGATTCACATAATCGGTAATATGAAAACGTTCAAAATAATTCGGTCGATCACAAGTATTCCAATAAATCAGTTTTCCCTTGTAAAATGAAATACCATAAATCATTTTAATCATATTAAATCAAATTTAAAATGAGGGAAATCATTTTTAAGAATACACGAAGCAAACAAGCCCAAAACGCATCCGAAATGGGCTGAACCACGCCCGAAAACACCACTGGCAAAGACGCAGGCTGCAATGGGCCGCAGCCTCGAGCCACGGGCCGCGGCCTCGCTTCGGACCCCTCCCGGACCGTCCAACGACATTTCGGGGTTAGTTTTTCGACCGGATATCCAATATCTATATTCTCCAACATTTCATATCTTCAATATAAATCATATTTCCAAGAAATAGAAGATTTATATTTAGACATAAACTTACGAAAAATACAATTATAACGAACGAAAAATATATACTACGATTATGACTAAAATGATTCTAAATCATTCACCATCTAATCAAGCATTCCAAATGCTAATATCGTATATACGATCACAAGACCTATGCTCTGATACCACTGTTGGGATTCGGTGCCTAAAACGAAGGCCCAACGGAAGCGGTAAAACGAAAATTAATTCGATCCGAATCCCTACGAGGATCGATCGAGCTACGTATATACGAATATATAAACGAAAAACAAGAGTTGTAAGAAACTCACCTTTGAAGTCCGTTGATTAACTGGTATCCTTCTCTTGAGCTATTCCCCAAGCTTTACTTGAGTTCTCTACGATCCGAAAGCACTCCAAGCACTTGAACGATCCAACGCCGAAAGCACCGCGTCTCTCCTTGCCATGCGCCGGAAAAAACGAACGGGATGACTACACCTTGCTATCCTCCAAGGATACGGCAAGAGCAAGTTTGTAGGAGCTTGCTAATCAAGATTATAACACTCTAAGTGTTTAATCTATATCTCTCAATATTTCCTCACAAAATTTCTCTAAGAAAATTATGAAGAATAATAATAAGAAAAGTGAAAGACTTGAGAAAATGATTTCTCTCTCTCTCTAGCTCTTGATTCTCACGAGTGGAAAAATGGGATTGAGAAGTGAGAGTTGTCTTCACATTTATTCTACAAGAATCAAAATGAAACCAAGATCATATCACCTTTACCATATAATAAGAGATTCCAAATCTCTTAAAGTCATTTGTCTTCCATTTATAAAATGGAGACAAAGACCAAGATGGGGGGTGATTGGAAGGGGGCGGCCATCTAGAAGGAGCCGGACGAGTTCGGTCTGTTTCGAAGTCCCGTGAGTCCAAACAGATAAACTCCGATTCCGTTTCGATGTATTTATATCGATTAATTAATCCAATTAATTAATCATATCAAATACATAATGACATAATTAATTTCTCCAAGAAATAATTATATTCATGAATTAAATTAATCACCCGGTAATTTATTTAATTCATTAGGCCGTAAATTAATTTATCAAATAAATCAATTTAGACATCCAATATCCCAAATTTGATATCCAATATCTAATATTCATAATGAGAGATACAGCTCGATTTATTCCGTCGTCAATCCTATTGCGCGACTCGGTAGGTCCGTCTCATTCAGGAATGGGAGGAACCAAAGAGTAGTAGCACCACCTATCTAGCCTGGCGGCCTACACTGTACCCCAACTAAGAACGAATGATGGGATCATTCAAGAACCATTCTGTCGTGAATACTAGTAAACGTATAAACCCTTCTTTCAAATGTCCCGATCAAGTTATAGGGTCACAGTCAGTCAAACTCTATCTATACTTGACGCTATGCATGCGTTAATGCAAATCGAGATAATTGAGCTCTCGTGTATCCAATACAACTAGCTCCAATGCTTTGGCCAAAGACTTATGATCTCATCTGCCAATAACCGCATAGGACATATAACCCGCTCACTAACGGGAGAAAGAATTCTATTTTGGTATTCAGTAGGACCTGCTACTTGCCCGTTAAGATGCACGTCGAGGTTGACCCCCACCTCCCGGTTTATAGGGTCTGTTGGGATAAATAATATTGTTTTGATAATTGCCAAACATCAAAAGCTTGATACAGCAAGCCCTGTATCGAAAGCCGGTTGAAGTTACAATCCTGTATCGAAGACCTTATCATAGCACCAGCATACAACAAAGCTCTCGCGCTACTAAGATACAGTAACAAAGTCTTAGTTAAAAGCCAAGTATGGAAGCTGTCTCGAAACCTCAATACAACACCCTTCCATACAACGCCTAACTATTCCAATATGCTTACAGTACTAGTGGATACAACATTCACATCGGAACAGGACTGAAGACCGTTTGAAAAGGAATCTTTAGTATTCACTAAAGTCAAGTACCGTTTGATAAAGAAGTATTTAAATACTGAAAGGATAAAGTATTTAAATACTGAAGCTGTCAGAGATCTTCAAATCCCGCAATATCCGGATACTGGTCTATTCAAGTTATCACGGAATCTTGCCAAACGGATCTATCTCAACGGATATATTATTCAAAAGACTATATATATATCTCATAAGAGCGTTGAAGATACAACACAACCGAAGTTACCAAGTGAAGAAGCTATCATTATATACATCAAAGCAAAATATATCTCCAGAAGCGTTCTGCAAATTAAGATCTAAAGAGATATACAGTGCTCAACATCAAGAACAGTCATCATCAGCTCAAGAACTTCATATTCAAAGCTGCTGTTCTTACCCGGTTACCTACCTTTTACCTTGTGTAAAAACTGAGCTCTGTGTGAACTCAACAAGTTATTCTGACCTGTGTGGGACGAATAAGGACGAAGATTTGGAACTGTGTGTAAAGAAGCAAGTCAATAAGGAAGCTTTAACCAAATCTGTGTGAACGGTTGAAAGCGACAGTCTTTGTATCTATCTATGTAAACGATACAAGGATAGGTTTGATTATAAATACATAGTTGTGTACGCAGTATTTATAATAAACGTTTTACTCCTGTGTGGAGGACCAGTGGACGTAGAGGGGTTTACCTCGAACCACTTTAATTACTGCGTTATTTACCTTTCGCCGTTACTGTTTTCATAACTGTGATTTATACTAGTATACACTGTAAAACCCTGTACGCACCAAGCTAACAGGAGATTAGACCGAGTTGCTGTATCGACAGCATATCTACTATTTTAAGACTTCCGCTATGCACTCAGATTCAAAAACCATACAGCCTGTTGCTTAAACATTTCCCAAGCTGTATCGAGTATATCAAAAGGGGGACCAACAATTGGTATCGGAGCGGTTGATTCTAAAAAGAATCAGTCGTATTCTTAACCGAATCAGATTCAAATCACTTATTTTCGAAAACAGTCTTTGTAATTCCCATATTCTATTATGGATACCTTTATGTCAAATAAGATATCTATGTTTCACATTAACGAGTTTGATGACTGGAGAAACAGGATGAAGAACAAACTCAAAGCCTTCATTGGAGAATCAAAATCTCCACCCGCATCAACAAAGACCGAGGAATGTCTTCAGATGGTCACTGATAGTGACTCGTCTGATGATGAGCTAGAGGATAGAGCCTATGTTTGCTCTATGGCCGAAGTTAAAGAAGAAAATGAAGACGGCGATGATGATGAGGTAAGCTCCACCTCAACTATTCCTATAAATGCATCTCATACCTTTGAAAATATGCTGAGTGAATTTAATAACATTCAAACGGCCCATGAGATATTGAAAGGAGAAAACATGCAGCTTGAAATTTCTAACTTAGAGCTGAAAGAAGAAAATGACTTGCTGAAGAATAATTACGAAAATATGTCAGTTGATTGCGAAAACAGCAAAGTCAATTTAGAAAAACTCATGGAGAGCAATCATCAACTTGCTCATAATCTAAATGAGACTAAGTCTCATCTTGAAAGCAAGACAAATGATTTGGCTCTACTCGAAGCCAAAGTAAAATCTCTCGAGAAACGTGAAGGAGAATTAGAGACAATCTTGAAATCTTTCAAGAAATCCTCTAAAAGAATGGAAGAGATCCTAAGCACTGGGCAACATGCTCATGATAAACGTGGCCTAGGGTACAACTCGTTCTCCAACAAAGAAAAATCTAGTACGGTATTCGTCAGGAGTGAGGAATCCATTCCTGTATCAAAAGAAGTTCCGAGTTCTGTGAAGGAACCTGTTGCACCACGAACAGCAAAAGCTGCCATTCCGCCCCCGCAACTCTACAATTCGAGACAGTGGAACCAACAACCACTCAGAAGGCTTACTCAACAGCATGCGCCACAAGCATATCATAAACGCCAGCAGTCATTCAGGAAGAAGGCTGTATCCAACCAACAAAGGCCCGTACAGCAGCACTCTCGGTACAGCGTCCCTAGACATTGGATACAAGAGCCCCGCTATTCCTCGAGACAGCAGGTGTCCGCACAGTATCAACAACATAATTGGGAATCCAACTGGAGACCCAGGAGGCAATATGCAAGATCTATGAAAATGGCTCCACCTCCGAGACGACAATCGTACTGGAATAACAACTATAATTCTCGATTTTTCATGCATTATAATTATCATAATTACAACGACTACGTGCCTGCCCCACGTAGATATCGATATAATGGACCAAAAGTAGCCTACAACAAACAAATTGTTGCCCGGCAAATTTGGGTACCAAAAGGCAATATCACACCAGGACCCAAAGTTACTTGATATCGATGCATCGACATGAATTGGAAGCACTACAGCCAGAAATCCCTGTAAGTTTTTATGCTTTTACTCATTAAGTGAGGGGGAATACTGTAAGACCCAAGAATACAGTGTTAATCCGAACATTAATTGAATCCTGTATGTACCTTTAAGGGGGAATGCTATATTATTCGCGGATACAGTATTTTTCACTACATGACATGAATTTTGGTTGATAATTTTTTTTATATATTGCTGTAAGAACTCGTCTACGAACAGTTCATAGGTTAAGCTGTACTCAACTAGATCACAATGTAAGATTGTGCCTGCGCGCCAATCATAAGTTTAAGATGTAATAAACTTTCCTATCATGTTAGAAATTGCCTGCGAGCAGCTCACATTTCTTTTAGATCAAGTGCTGAAGACCAGATCATTTGACAGAAGATCAAGAAGTCTGCTTTTGATATTTTCCAGAAAGAGGAAACAGTGGGATTAAACATCTCCTGTATCGAAGTCTTCTCATGTTGCCATCAAGTGGTTATCAAAGAGGGAAATTGTTTTTAGCCTGAAGAGGTTTTGATATCAAGAACTTGGCATGATCAAGAAGTTTTTGAATCATCAAAGAAGCTTTGGAAATTATCAAAAAGGGGGAAATTGTTGGGATAAATAATATTGTTTTGATAATTGCCAAACATCAAAAGCTTGATACAGCAAGCCCTGTATCGAAAGCCGGTTGAAGTTACAATCCTGTATCGAAGACCTTATCATAGCACCAGCATACAGCAAAGCTCTCGCGCTACTAAGATACAGTAACAAAGTCTTAGTTAAAAGCCAAGTATGGAAGCTGTCTCGAAACCTCAATACAGCACCCTTCCATACAGCGCCTAACTATTCCAATATGCTTACAGTACTAGTGGATACAGCATTCACATCGGAACAGGACTGAAGACCGTTTGAAAAGGAATCTTTAGTATTCACTAAAGTCAAGTACCGTTTGATAAAGAAGTATTTAAATACTGAAAGGATAAAGTATTTAAATACTGAAGCTGTCAGAGATCTTCAAATCCCGCAATATCCGGATACTGGTCTATTCAAGTTATCACGGAATATTGCCCAACGGATCTATCTCAACGGATATATTATTCAAAAGACTATATATATCTCATAAGAGCGTTGAAGATACAACACAACCGAAGTTACCAAGTGAAGAAGCTATCATTATATACATCAGAGCAAAACATATCTCCAGAAGCTTTCTGCAAATTAAGATCTAAATAGATATACAGTGCTCAACATCAAGAATAGTCATCATCAGCTCAAGAACTTCATATTCAAAGCTGCTGTTCTTACCCGGTTACCTACCTTTTACCTTGTGTAAAAACTGAGCTCTGTGTGAACTCAACAAGTTATTCTGACCTGTGTGGGACGAATAAGGACGAAGCTTTGGAACTGTGTGTGAAGAAGCAAGTCAATAAGGAAGATTTAACCAAATCTGTGTGAACGGTTGAAAGCGACAGTCTTTGTATCTATCTGTGTGAACGATACAAGGATAGGTTTGATTATAAATACATAGTTGTGTACGCAGTATTTATAATAAATGTTTTACTCCTGTGTGGAGGACCAGTGGACGTAGAGGGGTTTACCTCGAACCACTTTAATTACTGCGTTATTTACCTTTCGCCGTTACTGTTTTCATAACTGTGATTTATACTAGTATACACTGTAAAACCCTGTACGCACCAAGCTAACAGGAGATTAGACCGAGTTGCTGTATCGACAGCATATCTACTATTTTAAGACTTCCGCTACGCACTCAGATTCGAAAACCATACAGCCTGTTGCTTAAACATTTCCCAAGCTGTATCGAGTATATCAAAAGGGGGACCAACAGGGTCGAACTACTCTAATGAAAATCTTAACTTCACAAGCACATCCCTACTAAATCCTAAAGTCGGAGGTTCACGAATACCTATCACAACATTTCAATTCCGTCATTGACTGTCCCGGAGTGAAATCCGTGTGACGAATCAAGGGTGAGTCGGTTCGAGTATACTAATCTAATTAGCATACCTATAACGTGTGCTCCCACTAACCATTAGTGTTCGACAGGCACTCTCCATGTCAAAGAACACGTCATACAAGTCTTCACATAAACTTAACGCCTAGTCAAGTTTCATCGACTTGCGAACGATTAAGTATTTGAGCTATAAACCTTTTCAGTGCCGACCCCCTTATCAAATAAGGAGTGGAATGTTTTGCTCTCAAATACACGGACTAGTTTCTATATGTATATTTACGAGTTAGGAATGCCAGTAACTGCCAGTAAATAAAGAAACATCCATTGCCTTATATTAATGATTTACACAATTACAAGTACAATGCCCTCACTCAATGTCCTCTGAGTGGCATTCGAGGGCATACTCCTAACACTGGCAGACTGCGAGGCAGCGCCCGGACATCTCCAAGCTGCCAGGTCAGTTTACGTTTTCGGCTCGTTTTTTCGCCCGATTCCAAAAATAATATTTTTCTAATCTTTATATTACTCATTTAAATCAGTTTTTCAAAAGAAAAATAGATTTATATTGTAACATAAAATCATGAAAAATTAATTTTTAGATGAACAATAGAAAATCAACGATTAATACGATTATGATTCCAAATCATATACCATCTAATCAAGCATTCCAAATGCCAATATCGTACATACGATCGCAAGACCTATGCTCTGATACCACTGTTAGGATTCGGTGCCTAAAATGAAGGCCCAGCGGAAGCGGTAAAACGAAAATTAATTCGATCCGAATCCCCACGAGGAACGATCGAGCTACGTATATACGAATATATAAACGAAAAACAAGAGTCATAAGAAACTCACCCTTGAAGTCCGTTGTTAAATGGTATCCTTCTATTGAGCTATTCCCAAAGCTTTACTTGAATTCTCTACGATCCGAAGCACTCCAAGCACTTGAATGATCCAACACCGAAATACCGCGCCTCTACCTGTCACGCGCCAGAGAAACGACCGGAACAACAACACCTTGCTATCCTCCAAGGATACGGCTAGAGCTAGGTGATGAAGCTATTGATTATAACACTCTAAGTGTTGTAATGTTTGATTTCTTTATTTTTCTCTCAAATTTCTCTAAGAAAAATGAAGAAGAAATGAATGAAGAAGATGAAGATGAGTGATCAACTCAAAGTCACTTTCTCTCTCTCTCTCTCTCTCTCTCTATATATATATATATATATATATATATATATATATATCATACGTATGATGCCAAGTGAATGAGATTGAGATGAAGTCTTCCTCTAATACTATATACACACCAACCACTTTCACAACTCATCTCGCATGAGAGATGCAATTCAAGTCATTATCATTCATTAAATAATGAAACAAGAATCAAATGGAAGGTGGGTGGAAATGTGGGGGGCAGCCCATTTAGAAATCGGACGAGTTCGGTTCGTTTCGGACTCCCGAAAGTCCAAACAGATAAACTCCGATTCCGTTTCAATGTATTTATATCGATTAATTAATCCAATTAATTAAACATATCAAAAACAATATAATATAATTAATTTCTCCAAGAAATAATTATATACATGAATTAAATTAATCACCCGGTAATTTATTTAATTAATTAGGCCATAAATTAATTTATCCAATAAATCAATTTAGACATCCAATGTCCCAAATTAGTTATCCAATATCTAGTATTCATAATGAGAGATTAAGCTCGATTCATTCCATCGTCAATCCTATTACGCGACTCAGTAGGTTCGTCTCAGTCAACAATGGGAGGAACCAAAGAGTAGTAGCACAACCTAGCCAGCATGGCGGCCTACACTGTACCCCAACTGAGAACGAATGATGGGGATCATTCAAGAACCATTCTGTCGTGAATACCAGTATACGTATAAACCCTTCTTTCAAATGTCCCGATCAAGTTACAGGGTCACGGTCAGTCAAACCCTATCTGTACTTGACGCTATGCATGTGTTAATGCAAATCAAGATCATTGAGCTCTCGTGTATCTAATACAACTAGCTCCAATACTTTGGCCAAAGACTTATGATCTCATCTGCCAATAACCGCATAGGACATATAACCCGCTCACTAACGGGAGAAAGAATTCTATCTTGGTATTCAGTAGGACCTGCTACTTGCCCGTCAAGATGCACATCGAGGTTGACCCCCACCGCCCGGTTTATAGGGTCGAACTACTCTAATGAAAATCTTGACGTCACAAGCACATCCCTACTAAATCCTCAAGTTGAAGGTTCACGAATACCTATCACAACCTTTCGATTCCGTCATTGACTGTCCCAGAGTGAAATCCGTGTGACAAATCGAGGGTGAGTCGGTTCGAGTATACTAATCCAATTAGCATATCTATAACTTGTGCTCCCACTAACCATTAGTGTTCGACAGGCACTCTCCATGTCAAAGAACATGTCATACAAGTCTTCACATAAACTTAACACCCAGTCAAGTTTCATCAACTTGCGAACGATTAAGTATTTGAGCTATAAACCTTTCCAGTGCCGACCCCCTTATCCAATAAGGAGTGGAACATTTTGCTCTCAAATACACGAACTAGTTTCTATATGTATATTTACGAGTTAGGAATGCCAGTAACTTCCAGTAAATAAAGAAACATCCATTGTCTTATATTAATGATTTACATAATTACAATTACAGTGCCCTCACTCAACATCCTCTGAGTGGCATTCGAGGGCATACTCCTAACAAGACATCCTCCCATGGTCAGCTGATTGTTATGGGTCCAGTCATGAAGTTCATCATGAAACTTTTGCGGCTTCATCCTACCAGTCTTAACCATATGGCACATGTGGTTGAACTCCCACTCGTAACCCGTCAACTTATGCTACCATGCGTAAAGTCTAAGAACTCCCTCCATATCTTAGCCTCGTACACCCTCGGGTAGTACTTCTCCATGACCATCTCATTGTCCTTGCTACTGGACTCACTATCAGCCATCTCAGCACCATTCGAGTCTCCCATATGCCCCACATCCAACTTATCCTCTGGTTCTCGCTCTTCTTTGTGTGCTTCCTCTGGATCTTCTTCACGATCTTCTTCAGGATCCTCCTCAGGGTCTTCCTTGTAATATCGGCGATTTTCGATTTTCGGTAAATTTCTTTTTTCGGAGGGAGTTTGTTTTGATGACTCGCTCGTGATCGTTTCGTCATTCCAAAAGTATTTAATTCTGCACTTTTTGTCATCCGAGTTCGTTTCAGTATCATTTTGTTGAGTTCCGTGTTCTTAAGCGGTTTTTCCACACTTGAGTTCGATTCTTGCGAATCTCGTCCGAAACTGTTGTTTCGAGTTTCTCGTAAGTTCATTTAATGTTATTATTCATGTTTCGAGCTTTGGCTTGGTATTTCGACCGTGTATCGTGTATTTCGGACGTTTTGGGCCACTTTTGTAATTTTCCAAAGTTTGGGGTAATTATATTCCGTTGTCGAATTTCGAGCCTTCGGGTGGTCAGAATCATGTGTTCTCTTAGTGCTCGAATTCGTCTTTGTGAGTACTTCGTAACCGTATCTTTGATTCATATTCAGGTTCGGATTTCGGGGTCGTCCGGGCTGTCGGAGTTGGCCCCGGCCGAGTCATGGCGGGGCATTTTGGGGCCAGGCCACCCCTGGCCGAGTTACGGCCGTAAGGGCCCGGCAGTTACGACCGTAAGGCCGGTTACGTGCGTAAGCCTTGGCCGGTTACGTGCGTAAGCCTTGGCCGGTTACGTACGTAACGCTGCCGGCATTTTTGGGCAGAAGGCTCGGCCATGGCCGGTTACGGCCGTAAGCCATGGCCGATTACGTATGTAAGGCGGCCGACAGGCTGCCTATATAAGGCCCAGCAGATGGGTTTTTCACCCATTTTCTCACTCGTTTCCTTCCCTTCCACGACTGGAGGTTTCATGAACATGGAGGCATGTTGTTAGGTAATGAATCCATGAAGTCTTGGAGTCCATATCATTGATTTTCCATCCTATAACATCCTTTGATCGAGCGAATCAGGTCAGATTTTCTAGAAATCTAGTTTTAGGGAATTTGGGTATTTTGTTTGATTTCGTCCGTTTAATCCGATTTAACTTAGGATTGTGATGGCTTGATGATTATTTAGATGTATTATATATTTTCCCTTGTTATTCCATGGTCGGATCGTATATATTCGGCGTTTTGGTTGAGTTCTTAATCGACGCCTTGAAGGTGTCCGGTAGAATATCATAGAGGGGTTTTCGGATGTTCTACGATTATTCTTCCCTGTATGATCATTGATTTATTAAATATATGATGTTAGGGTCGATTTTCTTGCGAGGAACCCGTGTTGAACCCTTCCGTTCATCGTCATCTTCCTTTTCGATAGCATCGAGCGTTTCGAAGCTTCCCGGGTGAGCCGTGTTCATCGGAATACTTGCGTGCCGATTTTGAGGCAAGTATCTTGCCCATACGTTTCATGTTTCGTAGGTATAATTGTTGGTAAATGATTTTATGTAAAATCTGGAGGTTTAATGAATGTTAAAAGTATCGATATGTTCCCGATAAATGTTGTCTTTCAATGATAACATGGATGCTTCGTGAATAAGTGTGTTTTTGGCCTATGTGTGTTAACTTCGTTGGTTGAAAGACTTATGATCACATTTAGTGAATGTAATAAATCGTAATCATTTACCGAGGATTTCGTGTTGTTATGTGTGCTTGTTCGGCGAATACGTGACGGGTGATATTGGTTGTTACTCCTTTGAAAGGAGGTTGTGATGCTTAATGTTGCTTGGCTTGATAGTTGATTATTGTTGTGTGCTTATTGTATGTGATGTGCCTCCGGGTAGGATCGTTGAATCTCCGGGATCCATACTTGCTAGTATGGGTCGGGCGTGACCGTAGGGTAATCCATTGGGTATGTCTTGTGGGGACTCTGAGGTTCGTGGCTTGTTAGCGCGATGCCGGGGATAAATTGTGTGGTTATCCATCGGGTATGTCTTGCGGGGACTCCGAGGTTCGTGGCTTGTTAGTGCGATGCCGGGATAACTTATGGTTGTGATTTGGTTGTGATGTTCGTGTCATGGAGACATGTGATTTGTTTCGCTAGCCAGCTCGGGAGGGTCCTTAGAGGCCTCGGGTGGGATATGTGGCTTCGTCCCGGTCCTAGGCGATGCCTGTGTGTGATTTGTTTTGCTAGCCAGCTCGGGAGGGTCCTTAGAGGCCTCGGGTGGGATTTGTGGTTTCGTCCCGGTCCTAGGCGATGCCTGTATGTGATTATGTTGTGTTGATTTTATGTCCGTTGAGGGCACGTGATGCGGGCTTTGACTCTGTCTGTTGTTGTAGGTTTTATTTCTGAAAACGAAACCTTTGGGCTGTGACCCCTGTCAATTTTGGAAAGAGAAGGATCCAATAATCCTAAATGGTTTTACGTTGAAAAGTCCCGAAGGCATTTTAAAAGGTTTTAAAAATTATCCTCCTGATTTGCGATTTTTGGTTTTAGAATGTTTTACCCAAACTCTTGCCTCGGGAAGTACTTTTCGTTATGTTTGGATCTTTGAGGATTCCTGGTTATTGTTATTCATGGAATGTGAATTGTATGGCTCGTATTTCTGTTTTATACTTGCACTAGCAAAACAGTGGAGTTTTGCTAATCCCCGAGTATTCGGGGGGTGGATGTCTGTTTTGTTGGGATTCGGTGCCTAAAACGAAGGCCCAGCGGAAGCGGTAAAACGAAAATTAACTCGATCCGAATCCCTACAAGGATCGATCGAGCTACATATATACGAATATATAAACGAAAAGCAAGAGTTGTAAGAAACTAACCCTTGAAGTCCGTTGATTAAATGGTAACCTTCTCTTGAGCTATTCCCCAATCTTTGCTTGATCTCTACGAATCCAATCCGCTCCAAGCTCTTGAACGATCCAACGCCGAAAGCACCGCGTCTCTGCTCACCACGCGCCGGAAAAACGACCAGAATGACAACACTCGATTAACATCTAAGGTTATGGCTAGAATCAAGTGATGAAGCTTTTTATTATTAAGATTATTACACTCTAAGTGTTTTAATCTTTGATCTCTCAATATTTCTTGATGTTTCTCTAAGAACAATCAAGAACAAAATGAAGAAAAGGGAGAAGATGACTTGAGTATTATGAAAAAGGAACTCAAAGTTCTTTTTCTCTCTCTCTAATACAACTCACGTATGCCAAATGAAATGGAGTAGTTGTGAGATACTTGTGTCTTCATCTCCCTTTATTCAACCCCTCACATGAACAAATCATTCAATGAGAATCTAACCCCACCACCACAATGATCAACCATTAAAGAATGGAACAAAAGTCCATATGGAAAGTGGGTGGAAATGTGGGGGGCGGCCTATGTAGAAAACGGACAAGTTCGGTTCGTTTCGGACTCCTGTGAGTCCAAACAGATAAACTCTGATTCCGTTCCGATGTATTTATATCATTTAATTAATCCAATTAATTAAACATATCAAATACAAAATAACATAATTAATTTCTCCAAGAAATAATTATATTCATGAATTAAATTAATCACCCAGTGATATATTTAATACATTAGGCCGTAAATCAATTTATCCAATAAATCGATTTAGACATCTAATGACCCAAATTTAGATATCCAATATCTAATATTCATAATGAGAGAATTAGCTTGATTCATTCCGTCTTCAATCCTATTGCGCGACTCGGTAAGTCCATCTAAGTTAGCAATGGGAGGAACCAAAGAGTAGTAGCACCACCTAGAAAGCCTGGCGGCCTACACCGTACCCCAACTGAGAACGAATGATTGGGATCATTCAAGAACCATTCTATCGTGAATACCAGTAAACGTATAAACCCTTCTTTCACATGTCCCGATCAAGATATAGGGTCACGGTCAGTCAAACCCTATCTGTACTTGACGCTATGCATGCGTTAATGCAAATCAAGATCATTGAGCTCTCGTGTATCCAATACAACTAGCTCCAATGCTTTGGCCAAAGACTTATGATCTCATCTGCCAATAACCACATGACATATAACCCGCTCACTAACGGGAGAAAGAATTATATCTTGGTATTCAGTAGGACCTGCTACTTGCCCGTTAAGATGCATGTCGAGGTTGACCCCCACCTCTCGGTTTATAGGGTCGAACTACTCTAATGAAAATCTTAACGTCACAAGCACATCCCTACTAAATCCTCAAGTCAAAGGTTCACGAATACCTATCACAGCCTTTTGATTCCATCATTGACTATCCCAGAGTGAAATCCGTGTGACGAATCGAGGGTGAGTCGGTTCAAGTATACTAATCTAATTAGCATACCTATAACGTGTGCTCCCACTAACCATTAGTGTTCTACAGGCACTCTCCATATCAATGAACACGTCATACAAGTCTTCACATAAACTTAACGCCCAGTCAAGTTTCATCGACTTGCGAACGATTAAGTATTTGAGCTATAAACCTTTCCGGTGCCGACCCCCTTATCAAATAAGGAGTGGAATGTTTTGCTCTCAAATACACGGACTAGTTTCTATATGTATATTTACGAGTTAGGAATGCCAGTAACTGCCAGTAAATAAAGAAACATCCATTTCCTTATATTAATGATTTACATAATTACAAGTACAATGCCCTCACTCAATCATCCTCTGAGTGGCATTCGAGGGCATACTCCCAACATGTTTTTGCATTCTGGTTTTGGGACCATAACATAGGGTCGACGCGAAGGATGATGAAAGATGATCGATACTAATCACATGAGGACTCGTACGTTGTTGTATTGGTTCAGTCATATTTTATTTCCGCTGCAGTATAATTACCCCGTTGTATGGGAGCATTTTGTATTCGACCCCTGCGTGGGCATGTATTGAGTTGTATGTATTTATTGAAAGACCAAATCGGTCTACTGAGTCATTTTAGACTTAAAGGCACTGTTGAGATGTTCGATGTTTTTTACCAGCCTGGTAGATCCTTGAGGAAAGAGTCTATGGCGTGTAATATAACTGAGCGGATTGGGAGTGTTACATAAATGGTATCGGAGCTTTAGGTTGTGGAAACCTAGGCTGTTGGATTTAGTGGTGTTTGTTGAGTTTTTGTCTCGTCGGATTTTGTCTGAATGAGTCGTGTCACGATGCGTCGTCTGAGTTTATTGGTCGTGATTAGTATCGCGGGGCTATCATCATCTTCGTGCGACCTGTGGATGTAAGTCTCCCTTGTTTGTGTTGTGCCTCGTGTGACACGAGTTATTAGTATGATTATGTGTTAAGTGATGGAATCCTTATGCAGATTCTTGGTTTCGTGATGTGTTAAGTTTACCCAGTAACTTCTAAATTCTCCCTTTGGAGGCCTCCGAGGCTGCTTTATACTCAGCCTAACAGGTGGAATTAGCAGTGGCGCTATACTTGGCACTATGCCATGATACTGCTCCTCCATTAAGAGTAAATATAGCCAGAAACAGACATAGAATCGTCTTTCTGTCCTTGGAAGTCTAATACAGTGAATCCCATCACATTCAGTTCTCCACCACCATATATAAGAACCAGATCTCTAGTCCTTCTAAAGTACTTGAGAACGTTCTTTATGGCGGTCTAATGTTCCGAACTAGGTTAGCCCGAAACCTACTTACCACGCTCCCAGCATGCGCAATGTCAGGTCTCGTACACAATAAAGCATATGTAAGGCTACCCACGGCTGAAGCATATGGTATATTACTCATTTCCTTTCGTTGTTCCTCACTTTGAGGACATATCTTCAAGGTGATTTTTATTCCATGTCGTATCGGAAGGAACCCTCTTTAAGATCTAATCTATATAGAGGGCTTGGTAAAAACTTATCATTCTCTTCGATCTATCCCAGTAGAGTAGAATCCCAAGAATATAGGTTTCTTCTCCCAAGTCTTTCATGGAGAAATTACTCAAAAGCCAAGCTTTCACAGAACTGAGCATTCCCACATCATTTCCTATTAGTAGAATGTCATCTACATATAGTACTAAGAATGTGATCTTGCTCCCACTAACCCTCTTGTATACACAAGGTTCCTCTTCATTTTGCACAAAGTCAAACTCTTTGACTGTCTCGTCAAAATGAAGGTCCCAACTACATGAAGACTGCTACAGTCCATTTCATGGAGTCTACATCCACCATTGCTAGGTCATTTGTCGCGGGTCGGTCTCTTGTTTATCACCTGGAACCTCGTGGAAACCCAATTCCGCCAAGTGCATAAAACTATACCTCTCAGGTAAATGAGACACCCTACTAGACCTATGAGGTGGTTGTACTTGTGTTTCAGAAGGCTCGGTTCCATTTTCTTGCACAGGTGTCTCCTAAGGAGTTTCATTTTATTTTTCCAAAGAAATATTTCTACCTGCTCCGCCTTCCTGAATGAACTCTTCTTCTAGGAAGTGTGCATGCAAAGCAACAATGGTCTTTCGATCTTTGGGCATGTAGAATAGATAACCCATCATCTCAGATGGGAATCCAATGAAACGTCCCTTCGCAGACCTAGCTTCCAATTTCTCCACCTTAGTCTTCTTGACATAGGCGAGACATCCCCAAATCCTAATATGATTAAGACTTGGTTTCCTGCCCTCCCACATCTCATGTGGAGTTTTAGGAACGGATTTGGAAGGACATTTGTTCAAGATGTAAGCGGCAGCCAGGAGTGCATACCCCCACAAGTAAATCGGTAAGTCAGTATAGCCCAACATGGAATGGACCATGTTCAACAAGGTCTGTTTCATTCTTTCTGACACACCATTTAACTGAGGAGTACCTGGAGGTGTTAGTTGTGAAACTATTCCATGTTCCTTAAGGAACTCGTCAAACTCCGTAGTCATATACTCGCCACCTCGGTCCGATCGAAGTACTTTGATATGATTACCAGTTTGTTTCTCGACTAGGGCCTTGAATTCCTGGAATTTCTCAAAGGACTCGGATTTATGTTTCATTAAGTATACACAACCATACCTAGTATGATCATCCGTAAACGTAATGAAATATTGATATCCATCACCTGCTGCTTCCAAAGCACCACATACGTTGGTATGGATTAATCCTAGTTTATCAGCGGCTCTTTCAAAAGTCCCTGTGAAGGGGGACTAGTCATTTTGCCTTTAAGGCAAGATTGACAAGTAGGAAAGGGATCCGATCCCTATGGACCCATAAGTCCAACTTTTTCCATCTTGTAAACCTTGGTCTGACCAACATGACCAAGTCTAAGATGCCATTTCAAAACTTGATTGGTTTCATCCCTACCACATTTTCTAGTCATAGTATTCACAACTACTTTGTTGCTGAGATTTAGATGATACAATACATTTAACAATGTAGCAGTACCCACTAGTTTATTTCTGAAATAAATTTTGCAGGAACCATCACCAATGAAAAATGAAAAGCCTTTTCGGTCCATGACTGGAATGGATACAATGTTTTGTGCCCCTTGGGCAAAACAAGTACATCTTCTAAAGTCAAAACAAAGCCGGATTCTAAACCCAAAAGAAGTGATCCTATGTCGGTCGCCTTGACACTATGCCTGCTTCCGACTGTGATCATAACTTCTCCAGCTCTAAGCTTCCTACTTTGTTCCAGATCCTGATTCACGGTACAAATATGAGAACTAGCACCAGAATCCAGTATCCAGGAAGTAGAAAATACATTAGCAGAACAATTTGTTTCCAAAACTAAAAGTTATGTACCTGAAGTGCCATGAAGAATCGGACAGTCTCTAGCCCAATGGCCCAGCTCACCGCACTTGAGACAAGCATCTTTCTTCTTCTTGCCTTTTGGAACCATCGGGGCCTTGCCCTTTCCTTTAAGGTCCTTAACTTGTGGTCTAGTCTGCTTTTTGGTCTTTTTCTTCTTATTCTTAAACTTCCGAAGTCCAGAAGAAATCACAAGGGCAGACTCCTTCATCCGCGGAGTCTTCATCTGAGACTGAGCGGTCACCAGTTTGCTCATTAGCCCAGCTAAGTTACATGAAATCTCATTGCAGTTGAAGTTCATAACAAACTGTGAGAAGGAATCAGGGAGAGACTGAAGGATAAGGTCGGTTTGGAGAGAAGTATCCATTTTAAAATCGAGAGCCTCAAATCTCTCGATCATGGATATCATTTTGAGGACGTGTTCCCCAACCTTCTCACCTTCCTTCATCATTGCACCGAACAGTTGCTTGGATATCTCATATCTAGCAATTCTGCTGTGCTCACCATAAAGCTCGGTTAAGTGAGATAGAATCTTCCTAGCAGAAGTCATTTTCTCATGAGCTCTCTGAAGCTCATTAGACATGGAATCCATAATATAAGCACGGACTTTCACGTCATCCTCAACCCACTTTTCGTGGTTTTCAATCTCTTTCTGATTGGCTCTTGTCCGCATTGGAGGCGCCGGAATGTCCGTCTCCAAGACGTATCCCAGTGCCTCTATACTGAGGAAAATCATCAGACTGTGGAGCCAATCCACAAAGTTAGGTCCCATCAAGGTGTTCTTTTCAAGTAGAATTGCGAGTGGATTCATTGTCATATTGAGACTTATGTCTGCATTAAGTACGATAGATTAATTAGTGACTCATTCAATTATGTTCTGAGTATAGAATTAAGGTCTTTTCTATTCTTGTTACCCAGCTCCCACTATTTTTATCGTAATAACACACTCCCATATGAAATCTGGATGTATCGTCGCTCTACTTCATAGTGGTGATCGAGTTATTTATAAATTTTAATAGAGGGCAACCGAACAGGTTTCTAGTCTATTAATTTTCGTAAAGTGGTATCCAAAACCAACCCATCTAATGGATGATTCGATCTTCTTTTTCCCCTTGTTCACTCCCCTCAACCTATACGGTTTCTATGGTTTGTGAACAAGTTAAGTTTATACATGTTTATATGAAGACTTGTATGACGTGTTCTTTGACATGGAGAGTGCCTGTTGAACACTAATGGTTAGTGGGAGCACACATTGTAGGTATGCTAATTGGATTAGTATACTCTAACCGACTCACCCTCGATTCGTCACATGGATTTCACTCTGGGACAGTCAATGACGGAATCGAAAGGTTGTGATAGGTATTCGTGAACCTTCGACTTGAGGATTTAGTAGGGATGTGCTTGTGACGTTAAGATTTTCATTAGAGTAGTTCGACCCTATAAACCGGGAGGTGGGGGTCAACCTCAACGTGCATCTTAACGGGCAAGTAGCAGGTCCTACTGAATACCAATATAGAATTCTTTCTCCCGTTAGTGAGCGGGTTATATGTCCTATGCGGTTATTGGCAGATGAGATCATAAGTCTTTGGCCAAAGCATTGGAGCTAGTTGTATTGGATACACGAGAGCTCAATGATCTAGATTTGCATTATTGCATGCATAGCGTCAAGTATAGATAGGGTTTGACTGACCGTGACCCTATAACTTGATCGGGACATTTGAAAGAAGGGTTTATACGTTTACTGGTATTCACGACAGAATGGTTCTTGAATGATCCCATCATTCATTGGTGCTACTACTCTTTGGTTCCTCCCATTGCTGACTGAGACGCACCTACCGAGTCGCGCAATAGGATTGACGACGGAATGAATCGAGCTTTATCTCTCATTATGAATATTAGATATTAGATATCAAATTTTGGATATTGGATGTCTAAATTGATTTATTGGATAAATTAATTTATGGCCTAATGAATTAAATAAATTACCGATTTATTTAATTCATGAATATAATTATTTCTTGGAGAAATTAATTATCTCATTATGTATTTGATATGATTAATTAATTGGATTAATTAATAAATATAAATACATCGGAACGGAATCGGAATTTATCTGTTTGGACTCACGGGACTTCGAAACAGACCGAACTCGTCCGGTTCCTTCTAGATGGCCGCCCCCTTCCAATCCCCCCCCTCTTGGTCTTTGTCTCCATTTTATAAATGGAAGACAAATGACTTTAAGAGATTTGGAATCTCTTATTATATGGTAAAGGTGATATGGTCTTGGTTTCATTTTGATTCTTGTAGAATAAATGTGAAGACAACTCTCACTTCTCAATCCCATTTTTCCACTCGTGAGAATCAAGAGCTAGAGAGAGAGAGAAATCATTTTCTCAAGTCTTCACTTTTCTTATTCTTCTTCTTCATAATTTTCTTAGAGAAATTTTGTGAGGAAATATTGAGAGATATAGATTAAACACTTAGAGTGTTGTAATCTTGATTAGCAAGCTACTACAAACTTGCTCTTGCTATATCCTTAGAGGATAGCAAGGTGTAGTCATCCCGTTCATTTTTTCCGGTGCATGGAAAGTAGAGACGCTGTGCTTTCGGCTTTGAATCGTTCAAGTGCTTGGAGTGCTTTTGGATCGTAGAGAACTCAAGTAAAGCTTGGGGAATAGCTCAAGAGAAGGATACCATTTAATCAACGGACTTCAAGGATAAGTTTCTTACAACTTTTGTTTTTCTTTTATATATTCGTATATACGTAGCTCGATAGATCCTCGTAGGGATTCGGATCGAATTAATTTTCGTTTTACCGCTTCCGCTGGGCCTTCGTTTTAGGTACCGAATCCCAACGGCCCGGCCTGTGGACATGCTTGGCGGCGGTGTAGGCCTGCTTTGGGCGGCTGTGCGAGCCACCTTTCGGTAGCTTTGGCGATGTCCTAGGCTTGGCCCGGCCGTGTTTTCCGACTCCATTTTTTATATTTCGTGCGATAATTAATTTCCCACAAATTAAATTGGATTTAATTTGACTAAGATTTAATTATGGTAATTTTATTCTTAGGGGAATTAATTTAATAAAATATTTTCACGTAAAAGTCTGTGTTTACACGATGGCTTCTTTGTCTAATGAGCTTGAGAGAGCTCATGAGAAAATGACTTCTACTAGGCAGATTCTATCTCACTTAACCGAACTTTATGGTGAGCACAGCAGAACTGCTAGATATGAGATATCCAAGCAACTGCTCGGTGCAAGGATGAAGGAAGGTGAGTAGGTTGGGGATCACGTCCTCAAAATGATATCCATGATCGAGAGATTGGAGGCTCTTGATTTTAAAATGGATACTTCTCTCCAAACCGACCTTATCCTGCAGTCTCTCCCTGACTCCTTCTCACAGTTTGTTATGAACTTCAACTATAATGAGATTGCGTGTAACTTAGCTGGGCTAATGAACAAACTGGTGACCGCTCAGTCTTAGATGAAGACTCTGCGGATGAAGGAATCTGTCCTTGTGATTTCTTCTGGACCTCGGAGGTCTAAGAATAAGAAGAAAAAGACCAAGAAGCAGACTGGACCACAAGTTAAGGACCTTAAAGGTAAGGGCTGTAACACCCCCAAGTTATTCAGGGAATATTACAGCGCCGTGAGCCCCTCCGTGGGACCCACAAGGCTAAACATACGCGGAACTATAAATTTTGACCGAGAAGGTCTACATACAATGGAATGAAGAACAATACAAAGGGTATTCAAAACATATCCAATGTATCCAAATACGTCACAACACAAATCAATACCTCGGCAACACAGGCCGGAACATCAAGGAAAATGGAAAATAATACTCGAGTATACAATAACCATTCCAGTACAACGACACTGAATGGAGAAACACCAAAACATAACCGGAGGAAAGACACAGTATCACACTTGCACATCATCTTCATGCCGACCCGATACCTGCCTGTCCACTCTACTGGAACCTGAAATACATAAAAAGTATTTCCCCCATAAAGGGGTTAACCGTCGAATAGCTAGTGCAAGTATATCAAGTATGAAACACAATACTCCTCGACAATAAAGTAAAGGTAACCGTCAATTCATCAATTCAAGACTAGTATTCCGGAATAACTAAATCTCATAGCATCACAACAATGCATACATGATCAACCATGGAGCCGCACCAAAGGCTACGGAACCCTCAGAGACCCGTCGGCCCGCCCAGAGTGGTTAACCCAAATTATCCGTGGAATTGCACCAAAGGCTACGAAACCCTCAGGGGACCTGTCGGCCCGCCCCATAGTGTATATAAATAAGCATGCCATTCATATATATTACTTTCAAAGTCGAGAACGTACAATCATAAATATATACTTGCCTTTGAGACATCGAGAAATTGAACGGAAAAGAGTATGAATTCGGTAGGTCCAAGAACGCACTTCCGGCACCTAAACGATTCGTATGGGATATGATAATCAATAATCTATACTCATAATTCACGAAGAAACTCCCGAAACACGTCTACGATTCACGAAAATACAAGGGTTAATAACTAGAGTTTAGAAAATCACCCAAACCCTCACAAGTCCAAACACGGCACAAACCAATCCGTAAAATCGTAAGAAGAGCATGTATACGGGGTAGATACATCATAATCTCAAGGTTCTCAAGCTTCAAAACGGATAAATCGGACGAATCTAGGAAAACCCCCAAAATCCCAAAAATAGGGTTCTAAGGATTTTTACCTTGATTTGGACGATAGAATGGATTAGATGTTGTGTAATCCTTATTCTCCAACCAAACGTATTGATATCTGAAGAAGAATCGCTTCCAAATGCCCAAAATCGCCTATCCCGAGCTTCTCCCGTCGAAAATGAGTGAAGAGGATGAAAAATGACGAAATGAAAGTCAACTGTCCAATATATACTCGCCCAGTCTAGCGCACGCTACACATCGATTATTAGCGTACGCTAACGAGGTCAGTGGGTAGTCTAGTGGCTTCTACCGGCCCCGTTAGCGTGCGCTAATCGCCTTATCTTAGCGTGCGCTAATCAAAAATGGTGTCCAGAAACTGGAGTCCAGAACCTACTGTCCTCTGCCCTGCTCGAGTCTTAGCGTGCGCTACCGCTATGGATTAGCGTGCGCTATGCAGCTCTTATAGCGTGCGCTATCCGAAGACTAGCGTACGTTACTAAATATTCCAGAAAACCTGACAACCTCACTGCCTCTGCCAACCAGCCCGTTAGCGTGCGCTACGGACGGTTGTCGGTGCGCGCTACAGACCACGAATAGCGTGCGTTAACGAACTCCTAGTGCGCGTTAGCGCCACCCGAGCGAGGAGTTCTTGGTTCGACTGACCGTCCCTTAGCGCGCGCTATGGCTCAAAGCTAGCGTGCGGTACTCAAGCAGAATTAGCGTGCGTTAGCCTAGGCCTAGCGTGCGCTATTCCTCTGACCCAGAACACTTCTGCAAGGTCTAAACAGCACGATCGTGATCCAAACAAGATATGAAAATCTATGACAATATCAACAACATCACCAAGAGTTTACAAAGCGACAAAATAAGAAGAACGACAAGGTCAAACAGTCAATAAAAAGTACGGGTATTACATTCTCCCCCTATAAAAAGAAGTTTCGTCCCGAAACTTAATAAATAAAAAGTTCGGGGTACTCTGACCGTATCTTCTCTTCCGTTTCCCAACTCGCCTCCTCGACTCCATGTCTCGACCATTGCACTTTAACTAGTGGAATGGTCTTATGCCGAAGTTGTTTTTCGCGACGATCAAGGATCTTCACGGGTCTCTCCGGAAAGGTAATATCCTCGGCTACGTCAATCTCACTGTAGTCAATAACATGGCTCGGATCCGGAATGTACTTTCTCAACTGAGACACATGAAAAACACTATGGACGTGACCCAAAGCTGGAGGCAACGCCAAGCGATAAGCTAAATCTCCAACTCTGTCCAAAATCTCGAAAGGTCCGATATACCTCGGACTTAGTTTCCCCTTTTCCCGAAGCGGAAAACCACTCTGGTCGGCGACACCTTGAGTAAGACATGATCCCCCACTTCGAACTGCAAGGGTCGACGACGAGTATCAACATAAGATTTCTGACGGCTCTGGGCAGTCAGCAATCGGCCCCGGATAATAGAAATCTTTTCCTTGGTCTCCATCAACATATCTGGTTCCGTCCCAATTAGCTCCGAAGCCTCGTCCCAACATAATGGCGACCTACATCGCCTACCATAAAGTGCTTCGAATGGTGCCATTTTGATCGACGCATGCCAACTATTATTGTAGGAAAACTCGATCAATGGTAAGTGAAGCTCCCAGTCAATACTCCACTCTAAGGCACAAGCTCGCAACATATCTTCCAATGTCTGAATCGTCTTCTCTGTATGACAGTCTGACTTAGGATGAAAGGACGTGCTCAATCTCAACTCAGTACCCAAAGCCTGATGAATGGCCTGCCAAAAATGCGATACAAAACGACCATCTCTATCAGAAACAATGGTCTTGGGGGTACCGTGCAATCTTACGATCTCGGCTATAAAAGTTCGGGCCAATTTATCCGGTCCCCAAGTATCCTTAATACCCAAGAAGTGTGCAGACTTGGTCAGCCGATTGACGATTACCCAAATCCTATTCATTCTGGCCCTAGTTCTCGGCATGGCAGTGATGAAATCCATAGAGATGTCTTCCCACTTCCACTCGGGAATGGGAAGCGGCTTCAACAACCCCGCTGGTCGTTGATGTTCGATCTTGACTTGCTGACACGTCAAGCACCATAGTACAAACTCCGCGACACCCTTCTTCAAGTTGTTCCACCAAAAATTTCGTTTCAAATCCTTATACATCTTACTCGTCCCGGGGTGGATTGAGTAAGGCGTAGCATGGACTTCTCGGAGAATTCTCCGCCTCAACTTTAGATCATTCGGAACACAAAGTCTGCCCTGAAATCTCAGAATACTATCCTCGAGATTCATAAAGCCAAGAGCTTTTCCTTTAATTACATCTTCCTTCAGTTGAGAAATCATCGGGTCACTCCACTGTTTCCCTTTGATGTCGTCAACCAAGGACGAAGTAATTTCTAGAGTACACAACTGTCCCTGTACTTGTTGAAGCCAAACTTCTGTCCCTTGCTCGATTAAATCCTGACGAATCTTCGTTTGATATGTAAGAACCTCGAGCATTTGAAGAGATGCTGATTTGCGGCTCAAAGCATCCGCGACGACATTGGCTTTTCCGGGGTGGTAAAGAATTTCCAAATCGTAATCCTTTATCAACTCTAACCAACATATCTGTCTCATATTCAGCTCCTTTTGACTGAAAATATACTTCAGGCTCTTGTGATCGGTATAAATCCGACATGGAGAACCATGCAAATAATGCCGCCAAATCTTGAGTGCGAAGACAATTGCGGCCAATTCCAAATCATGAGTAGGGTAATTCATCTCATACGGCTTTAGTTGTCGTGACTCAAAAGCTATCATCTTATCATACTGCATAAGCACACAGCCAAGACCTTGACCTGAAGCGTCACTATAAACTGCAAAGCCCTCACTACCATGTGGTAAAGTTAAAATCGGCGCTGAAGTCAAACGTCTCTTCAGCTCATTGAAGCTCTGTTGTCTCTCATTCGACCAAACAAACTTTTCGGTCTTATGGAGTAATTTTGTAAGCGGCCGAGCGAGTTTCAAGAACCCCTCGACAAACCAACGGTAATACCCAGCAAGGCCCAAAAAGCTACGAACTTCCTTAACATTTTTAGGCGGTGCCCAATCTAGCACTGCCTCAATCTTCTGCGGGTCTACACGAACCCCTTCAGCCGAAATCACATGGCCAAGAAACATAACTTCTTCCAACCAGAAGTCACATTTTGAGAATTTTGCATAGAGGTGCTCGGTTCTCAAAATATCTAGTACCAAACGCAAGTGTCGGGCATGTTCCTTTTTGTCTCGAGAATAGATCAAAATGTCGTCAATAAAGACGACTACACACCTGTCGAGATACTCGATGAAAATCTTATTCATTAACTGCATGAATACTGCCGGTGCATTAGTCAACCCAAAAGGCATAACTACAAATTCAAAATGCCCATACCTCATCCGAAATGCCGTCTTCGGAACGTCGGACTCTCTCACCCTGAGTTGATAATATCCTGATCTTAAATCAATTTTCGAGAAAACTACAGCCCCTGCAACTTATCAAATAAATCGTCTATACGAGGGAAAGGGTACTTGTTCTTGATGGTTACTTTGTTCAGCTCACGGTACTCGATGCAAAAATGTAGTGAACCATCCTTATTTCTCACAAAAAGAATAGGCGCGCCCCAAGGCGAAGCGCTCGGTCTGATATACCCTCTTTCCAGAAGTTCTCCCAACTGATTCTTTAATTCTTGCATCTCGGAAGGCGCCATTCGATAAGGTGCCTTAGAAATCGGAGCCGCATCTGGCTATAAGTCCACAGAAAATTCTATCTCCCGATCTGGCGGTAATCTCGGAAGATCGTCTAGAAAAACATCGGGATACTCATTAACAACTGGAATCAAAGAGAAATCGACTTCGTTCCCTTCCGTTTTCAAGGCATAACACCAATAGCCCGTACAACCTTTATTCAAAAGTTTTACGGCCTTCATGGTGCTGATAAGTAATTTGGATTGGCCCGACTTACATCCCAAAAATGAGTACTCAGATCCATCTTTAGTCATCATAGTGATAACCTTGGTACGATAATTCATAATCGCTTGGTGACTATCATGTTAGGAATACTTGTTAGATTTTGATGATGTCATTAATATAAAATCGAATGTTTATTACTTGGCAAAAATGTAAGGAAGAACCAAATGAGTATCTTTCATAGGCCAAATATGTTAAGTATAAAACTTGGCAAAATGTAAAGAAGAACCAAATGAGTATCTTACGTAGGCGAAAATTAGTTAAGTGAAAATCGGCTAAGTCTTGAGTACGACTAAGTCCATCGAGAGAGGATCGGTAGAGTCGGTCGAGTAGCTCTGGTCAACAAAATTTATCGGAGAAGTTTGACGGTGCGGCCAAGGTACCTCGGGAAGTCACACGATCGGATAAGTCACAAACAGTGAGCAGAGAGGTCAGGACGGCGAGAGATGTTAGGCGCTCATCGGCTACTCGAAGTCGACCAAGTACTCCAAGTCCACGTCGGCATGCGTTGAAAAGTCAAGTATTACGGAAAGTCACATGCAACGTGAAGAGACAAATTGGAGTGATTCGCTAGAGATATGATTTAAATAAATCATTCGGACCCACCTTGAAGACTTTAATCGTTTTATATTCAAAAGATTCGGCGCTCACATGCGAAGTCTTCTAGCAGTCGGAAGATAAAATAAAATAATGGGAATCGGCCTTGCAACGTTCGTAAAGATTAAACAAAGAAGTCTCCCTCCAACAGACGGATTTGTTCAAAAGATTTGCAACGGCTACAAGGAAAAAGCTCGGAGATCGTGCCTATATATATCCGAAGATTTGAAGGTGAGCAACTACGGTGCGAACATACTTTCAAGCGATCAAAGCAATCAAGCAATCTAAAGCAATCAATAGCATCGTGAAAAGAGCGGTTCTAAGAGTTCATACTTAAAGAAGCTCTTAGTTGGAGAAGACAAAAACTCTTGTCTATAATCCGAGTACGGGGTACTTCACTGGTTGAAGTAAGAGGCGTAAAGGCATCCAAGGATCGAGGATCAAGAGGTGCAAGGCGATCAAGTGTGTACAACGGCACGGATTTCCCTTTGGTTGGAAGCTGTTGTAGTGTGGTTTGAATCACTGTAATATTCATCACTGGTTGAGAATTATAGTGAATTCATCTCCAACTGGTTTGGAGAAAAGTGGATTAGTAGAGGATTACCCCACCTTTGAGACCACTATAATTACTGCGTTATTTCTTGTTTCTTGCATCATACCTTAAGCTACTTTGCATTCATTGTTAAGTGTTTCATTAGTTGCTTTCTATTCGTCATCAGCTGACTTCCACATATATTAAAGAACAAACGACTCCAAGTCATTTGTTTACCTTTCAGCTGAAGAAACTCACTCTTCGTGAAAAAGAGTTTAAGAGTTTCTACAAGTCTATTCACCCCCCCCCTCTAGACTTGTACCTGGACGACTTGTGACCTACAAGTGATATCGGAGCGGTTGGTTCATTTATTTCACGAACCAGATCTATATCAGATATATATATATATCTTTACTCTCATTTTATAATGGAACACATGCACTCTAGACTCCCTGTGTTTTCAGTTGACGAGTATGATCTGTGGAAGATAAGGATGCAGGCACACTTATCTTCGATTCATGACGACATGTGGTGCATCATCGAGGACGGTCCATTCATCTTTGAGAAGGACAACACAGCAGAGGAGATCGCAGCAGGGAAGCCAGAGAAGATTCCTAAGAAGAGGACGGAGCTGACTCCCGAAGAAAGAAAACTGGCCAATCTTAATAACCGGGCCAGAGATGTATTATATCAGACTCTTGACAAATCTACCATGGTCAAGATCAAGAACTGCAAAAATGCCAAGGAAATCTGGGACACATTAGCCCTAATGTGTGAAGGAACGGAGCTAATCAAGGAAAACAAGCTGTCAATTGCTATCCAAAAATTTGACAACTTTTAAAATGAAGAATGGTGAATCTATAGATCAAGTGGACACAAGGTTCACTGAGATTATTAATGAGATCAACTCCCTCGGCAAAACCTATGGCAACAGGGAAATGGCACTAAAGGTTCTCAGATCTCTCAACCCCGAATGGAGCATGAAGGCCGTGGCCATGAGAGAGTCGAGGACTGAATAAAATAAAGATCCGGGAGGCATTACGTGATCGAAGGCTTATGAGTTCGAGCTTCCAAGTTCATCCTCAGCGAGCACAGAGAAGGGAATTGCATTTGCAGCCGAGTCCCCTGCCAAGAGCCTATTTGATGTAAAGCCTCCAAATCCATTAGATTTTGAGGAAGAAATGGCGTTTATAATGCAAAGGTTCAGCAATTTTAGAAAGAACTACTCCAAGTACAAGAAAAATTATAAGGAGAATCGAGAAGGAACCAGGAAATTTGGAAGGCTGGAAAGTAGAATGCTACAATTGTCACAAAATAGGACACATCCAAATGGGTATCACTGAGCTCAAGAAGGACGAAACCAAGAAGGAGGTGGGCGAGAAAAGAAGATAGAAGAAAGGCCCTCATCGGAGAAGACCGGGAGCATGTCGAATCAAGCGTGGATTCTTTTCTGATGAAGATGAGGAGTATGACTGCCTGATGGCAAACCTAGCTGATGAAGAGGTAACTTCTAAACCCACCGGTTCAAATAATAGCTCAGCCATGTCACAAGATATGGATCTACACGAATCGGTAAATCAGTTATTTAAAGATTTTGAAAGACTCAAATCTGCACACCAAACTGTATCAAGAGAGAAGACTCAGCTGCAAGATGAGAATAGGCAGCTGAAAAATGATTTCGAAAAACTCAGCCTAGATTTAAATAAGGTTGAGATAACTGCAGCTGACTTTAAAAACCAGGCTGACGTTAACACAGCTGAGATAAACAGACTAACCATTTTACTTAAAGAAAAATCAGCTGCACTTACTCATGCCAAAAACGAGTTTACTAAGCTGACACAGGTGAATAAGACTCAGGCGCAGGAAATAACCTCCCTGAAGGCGTCTTCAACCCTGGAAGAATTGTGTACCAACAAAAGGCCACTATATTCCAAATCAGGCCTTGGATATGATCCTCACACTCCCTCTAGTTCTAAAAGAAAATTTATCAAGGGATTATAAACCAATATTCAAAAATAGGCAACAGCCAAGTCAAATGTCTAGGCTGCAGTCAGGTTACACCAGGCAGCCACCTAGACAGGCGACTAGGCAATGGCCCAGGCAGAAGCAGCAGCCCAGACAACATGCCCACTATTACCAACAACTCCCCAAAAACAGATTTCATAATGGGAGGGGCAGATGGAAACCTCAAGGTTATCCTAATTACCAAAATGAACAAGTGTGGAGACCACAAAGATTTAATAAATGGTCTCAGCCTAGATTTAGAAATGGCCCACACTATCAACATTTTGAGGAATATCGGTATACAATCCCAACAGAGATTTAGACCTCGAACTTACACACCTTATGAGGGTTATAATAATAATAACAATTTCTATAATCCAAGGAGAAATCAATTCTCAGAAACCATTAACCCCAAAGGACCCACACGATTTGGGTACCTAAATCTCTGCTTGTCTAATTGCGAGAAAGGTGGAAGGACTACAACCACATCTCCTCAAGCTCAAATTTTGGAGGTGAAGAATGGTTTGTAGATTACGGATGTTCGAGGCATATGGCCAGGGAACAAGAAGATCTTTGTCCAAATACACTAAAGAAAGAGGTCCGATGTAACCTTTGGAGATAGCTCTAGAGGGACAGGACAAAAGGCTTTGGAGAGCCGCACTGAGGAAATATTGTGATATCCAAAGTTCATTATGTCAAAGGACTCAAGTACAACCTCCCGAGCATAAGCCGATTACGTGACGAGAAGAACCTAGTAGTCTTCACCATCTTGAAGTGTATGGTAATAGATATCTTATACGGAGAAGTGAAGCTCCAAGGCTTGAAGGAGAGATGTCTACATGATTGATTGGAACACGGGAACACCTAACTCCTGTTTTCTATCCAAGACGATTTGAAAATGGATGGCTGTGGCACAAAAGACTATGTCACCTGAACTTCAAAGCCATCAACAAGATTAGCTCTCAGAAGCTGGTCAGAGGACTTCCAAATGAAGCATTCAAGAAGGAAGCACTTTGTGATGCATGTCAGAAAGGAAAGCAGACCAGGGCATCGTTCAAGCCAGTTCAGCCTACAACGCTCACAACAAGGATCTTAGATCTACTCCACATGGATCTATTTGGTCCTATCAAGCCAAGGACTCTGAGCGGCCGGAAGCATGCACTTGTAATAGTAGATGATTATTCAAGGTACACTTGGATTATATTTCTATACAAGAAAAGTGAAACCTTGACCAAGTTACCTGAGCTGCTGAGAAGGATCCAGAATGAGAAATCTCTATCCATAATCAAGATCAGATCAGATAGAGGAGGAGAGTTTCTCAACAAGGCGATAACTGATTACAGCGATCAGAATGGGATCCAGCATGAGATCTCTGCGGCAGGGGCCCAGTGAGAATGGTGTTCTTGAAAGAAGGAAGAACCACGAAAGAAGCGGCAAGGTCCATGATTGCGAAGCGGACTGCCCAAAGGTTACAGGTTGAAGCTGTCAACACAGCCTGTCACACCCAGAACAGGAGTATGATAGTAGGGGGACATGGCAAAACTCCCTATGAGGTTTGGAATAATAGAACTCCTACTGTTGCTTACTTTCATGTTTTTGGTTGTAAGTGTTTCATCCACAACAACGGTAAAACACAGCTAAATGCCTTTGATGCTAAAACTGATGACGGTATCTTTATGGGATATTCACAAAGAAGCAAGGCATATAGAGTTTTTAATAAAAGAACCTTAGTTGTGGAAGAAACACCCCATGTTGTTTTTAATGAATCTACCGTTGAGTACAGGAAACAAGTTGAGCTAATTGAGAACAAGCTCAAGTCAGCAACCCTTGAAGAAGTCATTATACATGACACTGGAATGGTGGACTCACCTGCAGACCAGCCTGATGACCCAACTGCAGCTGCTGAAGACCCAAGCGGATCGAGACGGGATCACCAAACCTATCGATCGATTCTTTGCTTGAAGAAGACCCCGTAGGCCGATAAAGACTCATCTGCGGTCAGAACCAACTGCAGATGACAAGGCGATGGCTCTGATTGCGGACGAACTTCGGTGATGCGAAATCCACCAAGGCAATCCAACAGGAGAACAAACCCGGAAGAGGACGATATCCCCAAATGGCTCAAGGATCACCCAATCCGGCAAATAATTGGAAAGTTGGTGATGGAGTTAAGGCGAGACAGTCAACCCTACCCGGCGAGAATGGCGATGTTCTCATGTTTTATGTCGCAAATTGAACCCAAGACAACAGAACAAGCCTTGGAAGATTATTCATGGATTAATGCCATGCAAGAGGAATTGGAGCAGATGGAAAGAAACAAAGTTTGGGAACTAACAGACAGACCTGATCACAAGAAAGTTATTGGCACCAAATGGGTGTACAAAAACAAGAGTGATGAAGACGGAGCTGTTGTTAGGAATAAGGCCAGACTTGTAGCGAAAGGTTATGCACAGTGTGAAGGAATAGATTTTGATGAAACCTATGCACCCGTTGCAAGATTAGAGGCCATCAGACTATTCCTCGCATATGCTGCATTCAAGGATTTTGAAGTCTATCAGATGGATGTAAAGAGTGCTTTTCTGAATGGAATTCTAGAAGAAGAAGTCTACGTAGAGCAACCCCCAGGTTTTGTCAAAGGAGACAAAGTCTATAAGCTGTTGAAGGCTCTTTATGGACTCAAGCAAGCACCAAGAGCGTGGTATGAAACACTATCTGTGTTTCTTGAGAAAGATGGTTTTTGCAAAGGGAAGGTGGACAAGACCCTATTCAGAGTGGAGCACGAAGGCCACATATTAATAGTCCAGATTTATGTGGATGACATCATATTCGGATCAACCAATCCAGAGCTATGCGAGAAATTCTCCAACCTCATGCAAGGAGAATTTGAGATGAGTATGATGGGAAAGCTTAACTTCTTTCTCGGACTACAAGTTAAGCAGATGGAAAAAGGAATTTTCATCAACCAAGCAAAGTATACCAGAGACCTTATCAAGAGATATGGAATGGAATCACCAAGCCGGCAAGAATTCCTATGAGCACAAGTACTCACTGGATGCGAGGCAGGCGGGCATATCGGTGGACTCAACCCACTACGAGAGGACTCATTGGATCCCATACATGCCTCAGCAAGCGAGGCGGACATATCCTATGCCGTAGGAGTTTGTGCAAGATTCCAGTCCAAGCCGAAACAATCACACCTAGATGCATCCAAGAGGATAATAAAATACCTTAAGTCTACAATCAATGTTGGACTATGGTATCCCAAGGATGATAATTTCGAGCTGTCAGGATACTCAGATGCGGATTTCGCAGGATGCAAAATCAACAGGAAGAGCACTAGTGGAACGTGTCAATTCCTAGGAACCAGGTGATATCTGGTTTAGCAAGAAGCGGAGTTTCTAACTCTATCTCCACCACGCAGTCGAATACCTAGTCTGCGGTATTTATTGTGCCTGATTCTATGGATCAGACAACAGTTAAGGGATTATAATATCATTGCCAACGAAGTTCCAATCTGGTGTGACAACAATAGTGCTATTGCAATAACCAACAATCCGGTTTTGCACTCAAGGACGAAGCACATTGATGTTAAGCACCATTTCATCATAGACCATGTGCTTAACAAAAGGATTAGAGTTGAAAGAGTCAGCACAGACTATCAGATAGCTGACATCTTTACAAAACCCTTGCCAGAAGAAAGATTTTTGGAGCTGAGCAGAGATCTTGGATTACTAGACTGGGAATCTAATCAAGCAAGTCAAGCATTTGAGAGGAAGGACAGACCAGTGAAGAATCGAGATCTAGGCGATGCGAGCAAGAAGACGAAGGACGGACAAAGCAACCTAGGCGATCGAGAATATCGGGCGAAGTCAACTCACGATACGAGGCGGTCAACGATCGACAAATCAGACCAGCTAAGTTTTCTAAACTGACCTCTGAATATTTAATTATTATCTGCCATAGTTATAATATTATTATATTAATTTTGGTTAACAAATGGCATTTAAATATATTTTTTTAAGCCAAGTGGCAATTTTAATACACGCGGCAATCGCTTATTAAAGCGACCTCCACGGTGGCCAATCAGAATCAACCATCAAATTTTTAAAATGGGCCACCGATTTAAATTTGAAATTCAAAAGAATATCAAAAGGCGTACCACCGTTTCAAATATATAATAAATTAATACATATGTCTTTTCATCTTCTTTATAAGGAAAGAAGACCTTTCACTTTACCCTTTACGCTTTCAAACCCTAGATTTTTCAGAGCAAAAATTTCTTGAACACCAAATACACTAAATCTTTTGATTGCAGAAATGGCAACCTACTTCGAAGGCGTAAATCTGAAGGCGGTCAAGGACCAGATCATCTTCTCGCTGGTCGTCGACTTTGAAGGCTTATTGGAAGCGAATTTGGAAGATTATGATGTGTACAACCTGATTCGCGCAATGAAGCTCAATGGGATCTACCCATTCCTTGATATCAACCCGCAACATCTGTTCAAGGAGGATGTCATCGAGTTCTATTGCGAAGCTTGTTTGATTCAAGACGGAATTCAAAGCACTATTCGCGGAAGGCAAATCGACATAACACGAGAGTCGATTCGCAGAGTTTTCGGTATGAAGCATCGTGGCATAGCCGTCGAAGCTCTCAAGCAATCCGCCGCCGAAACCTGGAAGAAGATTAAGGTGGAGAATATCCCGGAAATACTGAAATTTACTACCAAGAGAAATGAGCTTAAGAAAGTGTATCGTCTTGCGTTGGACATAACCAACAAGATAATCATGGGGATGGCCGACAGTTATGACCAACTGTCGTCAGCAAAATTTATGGTGCTGGGAGCACTAATTCAGGAAGAAGAAATCGATTGGGCTGATTACATCTTCAGGCAACTCGTGCGAGAGGTCAACAAAGTCGAGTGGCTTGACAATGAGAAGAGATTCAAAACAAAGCTGGCGTTTGGAACGCAGCTAAGTTGGTTTTTGGAAAAGACTGGTGTGGCAAAGGGAAGCACTGATCCCTTCCACCCCAACAAAAGACTTGGTCATATGGACCACGAGAAGGTGAGAAAATTCGGAGGCGCAAAGAGAGCAGCTTAGATGCTGAAAGACCTACCTGACTCAAGGCCATATCCGAGATACTATTCGTCAGGAGATTCGGACAGACCTGCAGCCGATATCGCAACTGCAGTCGAGTCAGACACCGAGTCCGACGACACTCCCATTGCAGTCAGATTTAAGAGAAGGGGACCAGCCCCTGAAGGACCCTCTATCTTGCAGTCATCACCAGAACCCTCTCCCAAGAGGCCAAGGAAACTGCAATTTAGTGAGGAAGAGCAGTCTGAACATCTTGCCAGCCCCTCAGCCAGATCACCAATTCATCCGGAAGACCTGCCTGCCCCAGGCACCCACGAGACTCGGATTGTAGCTGTACTCACCCCCAGCCTACATCTCCGAGGAAGAAGAAGCAGGTCTGATAATATCTATCCCTGAAGCTAATTATACCTTTAACCTGCTAGAAAACAATACTTTCAACCTATCAATTGAGCAACTCCAGCTTGTTAAGCCACAAGCATTAAAACACTCTTTTGTAAATATCTTTGAAGAGTGGAAGTTTTTCAAAACTCTGACATTTACAAATCTTCAAACTTACATTGGAACTAGTGGTTGGGAATATCCCCAAGCCACAGAGGAGGTTCTGATTCACTTTTGCAAATAATCAGACTTAGTATTAATCCTCCAGGATAATTGGTTCATGTCCCATTTTAAAACAAATATAGACCAATTCATCCATTCCATAATGCTTAGCATTTTTGATGGTTCTTTTGGAGAAGAGGAGGAGGAGGAAGTTGAAAAAGAAATTAGAATTGAGGAGGTAGATGGAGAAGGAAATAAAGAAGTTGTTGATTTGGTTGATGAAGAAGAAGAAGAAGAGAGAAGAACAGAAGAAAATACTCTAGTTGAAAAACAGTCAGGAGAAATTGAGAAAACAGAAGAGTTGGCTGATGAAGGAGAAGAAGAAGAAGGAGAAGAGGTAGAACAAGAAAAAGATGAAGGAGAAAAGGAGGATGATGATGAAAAGGATGATGATGAAGGAGAAAAAGAGGAAAAGGATGATGACAACAATAATTATGATAATGATGATGATGATGGAGGAGATGCAGGAGCCGAAAAAGAAAATGAAAAAGAAAAGGATGAGGAGGAAGAAAAAGAAAATTTTGAAGAAAAGGCAGAAGAAGAGAAGGAGGAAGATCAGGAGAAAGAGGAAGAGAAAGAAGAAGAAAAGGAGCCGGGCGGGCGAGCCAATTCAAGAAGGCTGCAGACGGGGTGTGGTACACCGCCGTACACCACCCTAGACGCAGAGTTAGCTGAAGACTCTAGGTCAGGGACCCCGGAGAAAACCCCCTCTGGACTACCAGCTGCAGACAGAAGCTTGCAGTCTAGTGTTTCTTTTGCAGAAGGATCAGGAGAGCACTCTCCATCAGCTCAGATATCTCCTGCCATGACTGAGCTGATCAGGCAAATAGTCAAAGATACAATTGGAGAGCTGCTGGCGTCTCAGGTCACTCCTGACCTTCAATCAATCAATGCAAAGATCGACACTCTGCTGCAGAGAGAGATTCCTCAGCCCCCTCCCCCTACCAACAACAGAATGCCATTTGGCATGTCTGATTGGATGAGCAGAATGGAGTAGCATTTAACTACCCTTGTTGATGCTGGCAAAAAGGGGGAAGAGAGAGTTCAGGGGGAAGGAAGTAATCAAGGAGAGATAAGGGCAGAGATAAGAAGCAAGAATAAGCAAGATATCCTTCAAATTGAAGGACCCTCAAGTCTGAAGAGGAAGGGAAGAGCGGATCCAGATGAACAGGCTGACCAGCCTGAAGGCAAGAGAAGGAGGACTAGAGGAGGTTTTGGGCCTACTCTAGAATGGGAAGGAAAGGAGCTGTGGTATGTTGAGGATTTTATACCATATGAAGCTCTGCCCATGTGGGGAACTGCAAAGAAGAAATTCATAAGAGATTACTACATCTGGGAAATACTCCAGGATGATAATCTTTCCCCACAGCAGATCTTCATCAATTTCATGGAAGAAGCTCACTCAAAACTCTGGACTATTCTGAAGAAGCATGCTAAGGAACAAAATGCTTATCCTATGATTCCCCCATTCAGAGCAGAGGAAGCGCCGACCCGTCTGGACAATGAGCTTAATGAGCTAGAGCTTCAAAGAGAAATCAAGTAGTTATGTCTTGAGAATAGATTTACATCACAACAAGAACAAGACTTTGCAGCTCTTGTTGTGAAGAGGAAGTATGGTCTTGCTCCAGTCAAGATAAGACCAATTGGAGCCAAACCCTTCGGACACTTAAAGCGGCTATTCGCAGAGGCAGAGGAAGAGGCAGATGACTTTATTTCTTTGTACTTATAATTTTATTTTCTGTACCTGTAAAAACTTTCTTGTAAATTTCAATCATAATCAAGTTAGAAAAGTTTTATAATAGTCTGTTGAATGACAATTTCCAGTTGTCTCAATATTAGACTGATTTTAGTTTGTCTTGCACTTAAGTGCAGACTTGGTCATTTGATTACTTGCTTAAAGTTTTGCCATCATCAAAATAGGGGGAATTTGTTAGGAATACTTGTTAGATTTTGATGATGTCATTAATATAAAATCGAATGTTTATTACTTGGCAAAAATGTAAGGAAGAACCAAATGAGTATCTTCCATAGGCCAAATATGTTAAGTATAAAACTTGGCAAAATGTAAAGAAGAACCAAATGAGTATCTTCTGTAGGCCAAAAATTAGTTAGGCTGAAAATCGGCTAAGTACTGAGTACAGCTAAGTCCATCAGAAAGGATCAGCCGAGTCCAATCAGAGTTGCTCTGGTCAACAAAATTTATCAGAGAAGTTTGACCAGACTGCAGCCAAGGTACCTCAGGGAAGTCACCTGATCAGATAAGTCACAAACAGTGAACAGCAGAGAGGTCTAGACTGCAGAGATGTTAGCTGCTCATCAGCCTACTCGAAGTCAGCCAAGTACTCCATGTCCACGTCAGCATGCGTTGAAAAGTCAAGTATTACGGAAAGTCACATGCAACGTGAAGAGACAAATTGGAGTGATTCCCGCTAGAGATATGATTTAAATAAATCATCCAGACCCACCTTGAAGACTTTAATCGTTTTATATTCAAAAGATTCGGCGCTCACATGCAGAAGTCTTCACAACGGTCAGAAGATAAAATAAAATAATGGGAATCCAGCCTTGCAACGTTCAGAAAGATTAAACAAAGAAGTCTCCCTCCAACGGATGGATTTGTTCAAAAGATTTTCAATGGCTACAAGGAAAAAGCTCAGAGATCGTGACCTATATATATCCGAAGATTTGAAGCTGAGCAACTACCGGTGCGAACATACTTTCAAGCGATCAAAGCAATCAAGCAATCTAAAGCAATCAATAGCATCGTGAAAAGAGCGGTTCTAAGAGTTCATACTTAAAGAATCTCTTAGTTGGAGAAGACAAAAACTCTTGTCTATAATCCTGAGTACGGGGTACTTTACTGGTTGAAGTAAGAGACTGTAAAGGCATCCAAAGATCGATGATCAAGAGGTGCAAGGCAGTCAAGTGTGTACAACGGCACGGATTTCCACTGGTTGGAAGCTATTGTAGTGTGGTTTGAATCACTGTAATATTCATCACTGGTTGAGAATTATAGTGAATTCATCTCCAACTGGTTTGGAGAAAAGTGGATTAGTAGAGGATTACCCCACCTCTGAGACCACTATAATTGCCTGCGTTATTCTTGTTTCTTGCATCATACCTTAAGCTATTTGCATTCATTGTTAAGTGTTTCATTAGTTGCTTTCTATTCGTCATCAGCTGACTTCCGCATATATTAAAGAACAAACGACTCCAAGTCATTTGTTTACATTTCAGCTGAAGAAACTCACTCTTCGTGAAAAAGAGTTTAAGAGTTTCTACAAGTCTATTCACCCCCCCTCTAGACTTGTACCTGGACGACTTGTGACCTACATATCAATCCAATCCTCACCTAGGATCACGTCCTCGCCTACCATATCAACTACAATCAGATTCGATAACCATTCCATACCGGATATAATCACCGGAAAACCACTAATCTCCCGGTTCCCCATAATTCTATCCCCGCTAGGTAATTTCACAATGAAGGGATCACAAGCAGTCATACAAGTTATATTCAAACCGCGTACACACTCCAAGGAAATAAAAGAATGTGTAGCACCCGTATCAAAAATCACACGGACTGGATGAGATAAAATATGAATGGTACCTGAAGCCACCGCCGCATCGGTTTCGTCTGTTCGACGCATCATATAGACCCATGGTTCTACCGAACCGACGCTAGAGTTCCCCCCCTCCAGCGTTCTGACCCCTTCCCCGGCCCCTGCCGTAATTCTGCTGAGATTGACCAAAAGATTGCCGCTGATTAACGCCTTGATCAAGTGGTGCTGGGGCAGAAGCTCGAGTGTCCAAAGTCTGATTTGGTTCGGAACAATAAGCCGTTCTATGTCCCATCTGTCCACAAGTGTGACACTTCAATGGCGGAAAATTGCATTCCAAATTAACGTGGCCTGGACGACCACAATTATAGCAAGTTACCGTGCGATTTGTGGTGCCCGAAGCAGAACGGAAACTCCTCTTCCTTTAGCAGAACATGACGACTGTCCGGTAGAACGGTTAGTCATTTGTGACCTCTGGAAGTTGCCACTCTTAGAGCCAGGAAAATTCCCCGCAACCTTCTGCTTCTTCGATTCTTCAACGGTATCGTTGTTGGGGCTTAAGATATCATGGGCTAAAGCTCTGTCCTGATACTCCTTCAGTGTGGTGCAAGCAAATCCAGCCATGTACCGCCGTAAGTCCAAATTTATCCGCATGTCAAAATAATAGATCTTATCACGCTCGTTCCGCACTTGATCCTTCACGTGGATCAATTGTTGGTTGTACTCTACAATTGCTTGGGAAACAGGAATATTTTGCGGTTTAGCCTCGAAAAAGGCTCGAATTCGGCCCTCTCGCATCGGCCAAGGACAAAACTCAGCCTCCAAAAGCTCTTTAAATTCATCCCACGTGGCAACAAGATCATGTGGCTTGATGACTTTCCACCATGTAGTGGCCTCCTTGATGAGGAAATACTGAGCAATTGGAACTTTCCTCAATTCGGGGCAATCAACCGCTTCAAAAATTTTCTCTAACTCCTCCAGCCAATCTTCCCAACCTAACGGGTCTGTGGCACCACCAAACTGTGGAGGGTGCATACGGATTACATTCTGAAGCAAGGCATCCGCGTTCGGATTCGGATTCAGATTATTCAGCTGAACGGTTTGGGCTAAAATGGTCATCTAGTTGGCCAATTGTTGAAGTATATTCGCAACTCCAACGGCCACGCTGTTCCCCAGGCCAGTCGACTGGTCGTGCTGACTTTCGGTGTCAGGATGCACCGAGTTCGACAAACTGGGGTTGGTTGACCCCGCAACAGAACTGAGGGAAACGACCGCGCCACGTCCTCGTCCACGTCCACGGCCACGGCCCCTACCAACAGACATACTGAAGAACAAACAAGGCACGTAAGTATAATTCAATCGCATGTCATCGAAGTGACCGAATCTCCAGAATACCAAAAATAGAAATAAAACGAATAAGGAAACATCAGAAGAGTAAGAGGTCTTACAAGTACCGGTCGCATTGTGATGATGGCAGAGTAGTGATACTGTGGACAAATGACGACTCAATCGACCCAAAAGACCGACAGCCTAGGTATCCATAGACCTAAGCTCTGATACCATATTCTGTAATACCCCCAAGTTATTCAGGGAATATTACAGCGCCGTGAGCCCCTCCGTGGGACCCACAAGGCTAAACATATGCGGAACTATAAATTTTGACCGAGAAGGTCTACATACAATGGAATGAAGAACAATACAAAGGGTATTCAAAACATATCCAATGTATCCAAAGACATCACCACACAAATCAATACCTCGGCAATACAGGCCGGAACATCAAGGAAAATGGAAAATAATACTCGAGTATTCAATAACCATTCCAGTACAACAACACTGAATGGATAAACACCAAAACATAACCGGAGGAAAGACACAGTATCACACTTGCCCATCATCTTCATGCCGACTCGATACCTACCTGTCCGCTCTCCTGGAACCTGAAATACATAAAAAGTATTTCCCCCATAAAGGGGTTAGCCGTCGAATAGCTAGTGCAAGTATATCAAGTATGAAACACAATACAACTCGACAATAAAGTAAAGGTAACCGTAAATTCATCAATTCAAGACTAGTATTTCGGAATAACTAAATCTCATAGCATCACAACAATGTATACATGATCAACCATGGAGCCGCACCAAAGGCTACGGAACCCTCAGGGGACCCGTCGGCCCGCCCCAGAGTGGGTAACCCAAATTATCCGTGGAATTGCACCAAAGGCTACGAAACCCTCAGGGGACCTGTCGGCCCACCCCAGAGTGGATATAAATAAACATGCCATTCATATATCTTACTTTCAAAGTTGAGAACGTACAATCATAAATATATACTTGCCTTTGAGACATCGAGAAATTGAACGGAAAAGAGTATGAGTTCGGTAGGTCCAAGAACGCGCTTCCGGCACCTAAACGATTCATAAAGGATATGATAATCAATAATCTATACTCATAATTCAGGAAGAAACTCCCGAAACCCGTCTACGATTCATGAAAATACAAGGGTTAACAACTAGAGTTTAGAAAATCACCCAAACCCTCACAAGTCCGAACACGGCACAAACCAATCCGTAAAATCATAGGAAGAGCATCTATACGGGGTATATACATCCTAATCTCATGGTTCTCAAGCTTCAAAATGGATAAATCAGACGAATCTAGGAAAACCCCAAAATTCCAAAAAAATAGGGTTCTAAGGATTTTTACCTTGATTTGGATGATAGAATGGATTAAATGTTGTGTAATCCTTGTTATCCAACCAGAGGTGTTGATATCTGAAGAAGGATCGCTTCCAAATGCCCAAAATCGCCTCTCCCGACTTCTCCCGTCGAAAATGAGTGAAGAGGATGAAAAATCACAAAATGGAAGTCAACTGTCCAATATATACTCGCCCAGTCTAGCGCACGCTATGCCTCGATTATTAGCATGCGCTAGCGAGGTCACTGGGTAGTCCAATGGCTTCTACCGGCCCCGTTAGCGTGCGCTAATCGCCTTATCTTAGCGTGCGCTAACCAAAAATGGTGTCCAGAAACTGGAGTCCAGAACCTACTGTCCTCTGCCCTGCTCGAGTCTTATCATGTGCTACCGCTATGGATTAGCGTTCGCTATGCAGCTCTTATAGCGTGCGCTATACGAAGACTAGCGTATGTTACTAAATAGTCCAGAAAACCTGACAACCTCACTGCCTCTGCCAACTAGCCCGTTAGCGTGCGCTACAGACAGTTGTTATCGCGCGCTACTGACCACGAATAGCGTGCGTTAACGAACTCCTAGCGTGCGTTAACGAACTCCTAGTGCGCGTTAACTGCCAGTCCAGAAAGCAGTATGAGTTACTGGTTCTGCCTGACTGGTCCCTTAGCGCGCGCTACGGCTCAAAGCTAGCGTACGCTACTCAAGCAGAATTAGCGTGCGTTAGCCTAGGCCTAGCGTGCGCTATTCCTCTGACCCAGAACACTTCTGCAAGGTCTAAACAGCACGATCGTGATCCAAACAAGATAAGAAAATCTATAACAATATCAACAACATCACCAAGAGTTTACAGAGCGACAAAATAAGAAGAACGGCAAGGACAAACAGTCAATAAAAAGTACGGGTATTACAAGGGCAAGGCCCCAATAGTTCCAAAGAGCAAGAAGAAGGATGCTCGTCTCAAGTGCGGTGAGCTGGGCCACTTGGCTAGAGATTGTCCGATACTTCATGGCACTTCAGGTACAGAACTTTTAGTTTTGAAAACAAATTGTTCTGCTACTATATTTTCTACTTCCTGGATACTGGATTCTGGTGCTAGTTCTCATATTTGTACTGTGAATCAGGATCTGGAACAAAGTAGGAAGCTTGGAGTTGGAGAAGTTCTGATCACAGTCGGAAGCGGGCATAGTGCCGAGGCGACCGACATAGGATCACTTCTTTTGGGTTTAGAATCTGGTTTTGTTTTGATTTTAGAAGATGTACTTGTTTTGCCCAAGGGGCACAAAAACATTGTATCCATTCTGGTCATGGACCGAAAAGGCTTTTCATTTTTCATTGGTGATGGTTCCTGCAAAATTTATTTCCGAAATAAACTAGTGCGTACTGCTACATTGTTAAATGGATTGTATCATCTAAATCTCAGCAACAAAAGAGTTGTGAATACTATGACTAGAAAACGTGGTAGGGATGAAACCAATCAACTTTTGAAATGGCATCTTAGACTTGTTAGATTGGTACCGCCACTAGAAGGGGGGTTGAATAGTGTGGTTAAGAGTATTGTACTCTTTTCGTGCGGAAGCAAAAATATCGGAGTAATAAAAGTGCGTAAAAGAAAGAACACAAGGAATTGTTCGAGAGGTTCGGCTATTAACGAATCCTACGTCCCCTACCTAGTTTTATCGACTAGGACTTTTCTTAGAACTTGGAATTTGCACTTTCTAGTTCAGTGCCGACTTCTTACAACTTCTTGATTTCCGGGATCAAGAACAACCTCACAAAAACACTCTTGTTTTTCTAGGTACAAGATAACCAATACACAAAATAAGTGCGAGTAAAAACTCGACTTTCACGATATATCGCTCTTAGATACAAGAATGAAGATTGGAAATTATAGAACAAATCTTCTCGTATCACAATCTAGAATAAGAATATCTCTCAAAATATTTGCTTGATATTGCTTGAGTATGCTAGTAGGCTCAGAATGCTTGTGTTTCTTCAATCTCCATGAAGGTGGCTATTTATAGCCTTCTTGAGCTCAATTTCCCGTTGGAACAGTTTAACTGGTTACGTACGTTATATGCTGTTGGTTATGTACGTTATGTATGTTATGTATGTTATATGTTCTGAATAACGGCCGTAATGAAGGTGCCGAAACTGTCCAGTGAGATACGATAGAATGCGTTACGTACGTTATGAACCTCATGGTTACGTACGTAATATTCTGGTCAAAGATCCGTTGATTGAGACGACTTGTTGCAACGGCTAGTGGCTTTTCCAACGGTCAGAATAATTCAAGCCTTACGTACGTTATATATCTCGATTCGTCGTTACGTTACATGCAGAAAAACTTACGAAAATAGTAGAATGTTAAATGCGTTATAAAGATGCGTTAAATGCGTTAAGCGTACTAAAAATCTTGCGGAACAATGTAGATGTTAAATGCGTTAATGTGATGTGTGTTACGTACGTTAACTGAAGAGAAAATATGTTTTAAGTAAATTTTGGTTTTAATAACACATCATCAAAATGATCTAAAAAATATTGTTCCAACAATCTCCCCCTTTTTGATGATGACAAAATTTACGTATGTGAGTTTTTGAAACATGATTTTAATAAAAACATGATTTTTAATAAGGCTCCCCCTGAACACGAGCACTGCAAAAATTAATATGCTCCCCCTGAAAACGCGCACGGGTTATTTCAAAAGTTGATTTCAAAAACGAATACATATTATTCTCCCCCTTTTTGTCATTAACAAAAAGTTGAGAAAACCTGCAAGAGAAATCAATGATACGCATAATAATCAACATAATCCAAGTCAATGATTAAACAAAATGATAACCAAAATGATACATAAAAAGATAGTCATTACAGTCAAAACATAAACATGAAATGTTTGGTCTTTTAATAAAACAGGAAACATCATCATCAGAAAGGATAGCCCGACTAGTCAAGGTCCGCATCCGGAGGTGTCGGCGGTATCCCAAAATGTGTGCAGATGTTCTTCACCATGATCTTGATGTCGCTCATGTCCTTCTCAAGCCTATCCATTCGAGAAGCCATCTGGGAAGAAGAGGATTCCGGACGAGGATGGGAGGAACCAAGCTGAGAGGACGGACGAGGTCTAGTATGTTCGATCCCCCTCGATGTGATCCTCTCCTCCGGTCTCGGAAGAGTGCCCCCATCTATGAGCCGATCATCATCCTTGATACACGCAAAGTATATCCATCCACGATTTCTCGTGCGAAGATACCTCATCGTCCGTAACGTCCCCTCGGTGACGAGGCTCCCCCTAGGAATCGGAACCCCGTGGACCCCAGACAGATCAACTCCTGCTTTCTCAAAAATTTCAGTTAAGATAGAACCAAACGGCATTCCTGATTTTCTCTGTCGATCAACTTTCGCGTAGCTCTTTTTGTGGAAAATTTGACCCTTTTCCACGAACCATTTTAGCACAATAGACGCGAAGTTGACTTGGTGATCCTTCCACACATGATAAATAATCTCCATATCGATATTCACAAGTCGAAGCTGAGCATTAACTTTAGGCATAAGACAACGAGTGATAGCATCATGAAGCAAACGAATGTTTATCCCAAAGTCATTGTTTTCAAACCGCCCGGAATGAACATTTATAACGGCTTTGTCCGACAAAAAATCACGGACTTTGGACTCATGAACACCATAGCTTTCATCATCGGACCAGTCGTTAATGACTTCATCCGGAGGAGAAAACTCTCCTTTGCATCGAAAATCCTCATTAGAGAGACCAAAAATCTCCGAAAGTTTCGCCTCATCAAAGGATATTGATTTACCACGCACAAGAGAATTAACAACAGCAAGTCCGTCGGCATCATAAGTGGCAAAAAAATTTGCATAAAACTCTTTTACACAGTCCTCATAAATTGGTCGAGCAAGACTAACGAACCGATTTATCCCAAGCATATCGAAGAATTCTTCGATAGCAACACCAGCACAGTTCAGAGATTCAAAATCAAAGTGGTGACTCGGAGTTACCTCTTCGTCGATAAGAATTTCGTTGAAAACTTTCATGGCTTGAGCATTCCGAAATGATAGATCGCCGGAAGCCGTGGAGGATGTTTGGGAGGTTTTTCCTCTTCTCTTTTTTCCGGTTCTGGATGCCATGAGGATTGAATCAGTCGAAAAGTGAAGGTTTGATGGATAATCTTGACGTTTAGGAAGATTTGCAGGCAGTTCGTCGTCAATGTCGCTAGGGATTTGTAGGAAATGAAAACGGGACGGTCGATGTGGGTTATATATGTTAGGGTCAACAATCGCTTACGTACGTTATATCCCTTATGTAACGTAAGTAACGTAAAAACCTAAACTTTCTGGACTGAATCCTGCGTTTCGTTACGTACGTAACGAACCAACCTCTAACGTATGTAAGGTCCTATTACGTACGTAATGGACCGCTTCTACCGTACGTAAGCAAGACCAAGTGAATAATCTTTTCCTTTCGATGATGTCCCGATTTAAATGACCATTTAATGTGACTATGATGAGTATGCAATATTTAAAAATGATCAGCATGTCCCATTCCTAAATTTATGCGAATAAAGTTGAAAGCTTCTTCGGGTAATGGTTTTGTAAAAATATCCGCCAATTGTTCATTAGTACCAACAAATTGGAGACAAACATTCCCGTTTTGGACATGGTCACGAATAAAATGGTGACGAATTTCGATGTGCTTTGTCCTACTATGCAAAATGGGGTTTTTACTTAAATTAATGGCACTTGTATTGTCACAAAAAATAGGAGTATTTTTAAGTTCGATGCCATAATCAAGTAATTGATTTTTGATCCAAAGAACTTGTGCACATGCACTTCCAGCAGCCACATATTCTGCTTCAGATGTGGAAGTAGCGACACTAGTCTGTTTCTTACTTCCCCATGAAATTAAACATGAACTCATAAAATGACAAGTTCCGGTGGTGCTTTTTCTATCAATTTTACATCCACCGAAATCGGCATCACTATAAGCAAAAAGTTGAAAATCAATGCTGGAAGGATACCATAGGCCTAAACCAGCAGTATATTTTAAATATCGAAAAATCCGTTTACATGCAATGAGATGAGATTCTTTAGGGTTTGCTTGAAAACGAGCACATAGACAGGTAGCAAACATTATATCAGGTCTAGATGCAGTTAAGTAAAGTAAGGATCCGATCATACCTCGATACTGTTTTTGGTCAACAGATTTACCTTTTTCATCTTTATCGAGTTTAAGAGTGGAAGACATAGGAGTGGATATTTCTTTGCAATCTTCCATCTTAAATTTCTTTAGAAGCTCATTGACGTACTTGGATTGGTGAATGAATATTCCGTCATTGAGTTGCTTAATTTGGAGTCCGAGAAAGTTTTTCAACTCTCCCATCATACTCATTTCGAACTCTCCCTTCATAAGATTTGAAAATTCTTTGGACAGAGTTTCGTTAGTTGCACCAAAAACAATATCGTCCACATAGATTTGACAAATTAACATATCATCACTTAAGACCTTAATGAATAGAGTATTATCAACATTACCTCTTTTATAACCATTTGAGATAAGAAAAGAGCTTAGACGATCATACCGTGCTCTCGGAGCTTGTTTTAATCCATAGAGAGCTTTATGGAGCTTGTACACATGATCCGGATGATCATAGTCTTCAAAACCCGGAGGTTGCTTGACATAAACTTCCTCCTGGATGATTCCATTTAGGAACGCACTTTTTACATCCATTTGATGGAGTTTGATCTTCTTGTATGCGGCAAAGGCACAGAGAAGACGAATAGCTTCAAGACGAGCAACAGGAGCGAACGTCTCTTCATAATCTAAGCCTTCTTCTTGATTATAACCTTGGGCGACCAACCTCGATTTATTTTTAATAGGGAGACCATCATCATCGGTTTTGATTTTATGAACCCATTTGGTACCAACGATTGATTTGTCTACGGTGCGGAACTAATTCCCAAACTTTATTTCTTTCGAATTGGTTTAGCTCTTCTTGCATAGCAATAGCCCAATTCTCATCATTTATGGCCTCATCGATATTCTTTGGTTCTGTAAGAGAAATAAATGCAATATTGTTAATACAATCATTTATATTTCTCCTAGTTCGTACACCTTCATCGATTTTTCCGAGAATTTGTTCCATCGGATGGTCTTTCACATTTGCCCAATCTTTAGGAAGGTTGTAAGTATTTTCCTCCTGTTTGTCCGAGCTTACGTCGAGCTTCTCCAACTCCTTTGATACTTCGGATACTTCGTTAGCTGGAACCATACCTGCATCATCATCAAAAACAACCTTTCTCGGGGGTAAAACTGTATCATCGAATTTTACATGAATGGACTCTTCTACCGAGCCTCTTCTACAATTAAATACACGATAAGCGTTACTATTAGTAGAATAACCAAGAAATATTCCAATATCTGATTTAGAATCGAATTTACCCAAATTGTCTTTTCCATTATTATGAATAAACACTTTACAACCAAATGGATGAAAATAGGATAAATTGGGCTTTTTACTTTTAAAAATCTCATAAGGAGTCATCATTTTGTTCCTCCTGAGATGGACACGATTAATAACATAACAAGCAGTGTTAACGGCTTCGGCCCAAAAGTATTTAGGAAGACCATACTCGTTGAGCATTGTTCGGCTCATTTCTTCTAGAGAGCGATTCTTCCTCTCGACAACTCCATTTTGTTGAGGTGTCCGAGGTGCCGAAAAGTTGTGCCCAATACCATATTTATCGCACCAATCTTCAAAGAGATTAGAATCAAATTCTCCACCATGATCGGTTCGAATGGCGATAATCGTAATTCTTTTTCCTTCAGGTAACCTTACACCACTTAACAAACACGATAAAAGCAACATATTTATTGGCTAAGAATTTTACCCAACTAAATCTTGAAAAATCATCGACAATAACTAAAGTATAAAGTTTACATTAGGCGGCATGTCGAGACGGACCAATTAAATCCATATGAATTAATTCAAGAATGCGACTAGTGGAAATTTCCATTTTTGGTTTAAACGAGCCTCTTGCATGTTTACCTTTAATACAGGCCTCACAAATGTGGTTTTTTCTAAAATTCAATTTTGGTAGACCACGAACAATATCATTTTTGGCCAATTTTGAAAGAAGTTGTAAAGAGGCATGTCCCAATTTTCGGTGCCAAACAATGGCATTTTCATCGTACGAAAGTAGACATTTTTCGTTAAAAGAAGATTCATATTGGAGATCAACAATGTAAATATTTCCATAACGCAATCCAATAAAAACGATTTGGTCTTTTCTCATTGCCGTGCAATGCGTAATTTCAAAAATTAATTTAAGACCGGTGTCACATAGTTGGGAAACACTTAGGAGATTATGGCAAAGTCCATCAACAAATAGAACATTTTCAATAGTGGGTAAAGGTTTCTTACCAATTTTACCTGTCCCTTTTATTTGGCCCTTTTTGATTATCGCCAAAGGTAACACAGCCATGATCTTCCTTTTTCAGCTCCGTGAAGAGATGTTCATTTTCACTCATGTGATTTGAACATCCACTATCAACATACCATTTATTTGATAATGTTGTCTTCCTTGCTTGTACCTACAAAAACCATTTTCTTCCGTTTTATAGGTACCCAGGCTAATTTGGGTCCTGAGGAGTTAGATACAAAAACTTGGTTTTTAATAACGGTCCCTTTTGGTACCCAAATTTGCTTAACCCTTATAGTACGTCTAGAGTTTCGACAGTAGGTTTCGGTATGTCCAGGTTTTAAACATTTTGGACATGATGGGATTCTCGTTTTTAAAGTGTCCGAATCTTTTGTGGTAATTTCTAAGGACTTTTTCATTGGAAATGAATTATATCCAAGTCCTTGTTTTGAAAGAGAAAATTTTTGACCAAATAATAATTGCTCGAATTTGTCATTACCACATGAAAATTTTCTGACATAAAGTTTTAATTCTTTCTGAGTTTTATGCAGTTCATCTTTCAGAATTTTCTCAGTTTCCAAGCAATTTGTATGATCAATAGAAACTTCCTTGTTTTTCAATAATTTAGCGTTTTCAATTTCAAGGAGTTTTATTTTCTTTTTCAAATCTTTATTGCTATTGCAAGCCTTTTCGTATTCATTATTCAGAGATTCAAAAGCATCAAGTAGTTCTTCGTGAGAATCACTAACCTCTACTTCTTCGTCACTATCTTCGGATGCGCGGGCCATTAGAGCAAGATTGGTTTGGACTTGTAGTTCATCATCCTCATCATCGTCACTCCATGTGGCGACATAAACCTCCTTCTTTTTGAACTTTTCATGAGGTGGTTTTGATGAACTTATTGGAGCAGCAGCACGACAATCTTTTGCAAAATGGCCTGGAACGCCGCACCTTCGACAAGTGTTGTCGAACTTTTTGTTTTGAGGGAAGTGAGTCTTTTTGGATTCATCCCTTGATTCTTGCTTGATATCTCTCCGGCGCCTTTGTAGAAGATTTTTGAATTTCTTTATGTTTTTGGCATAAAAGGCGGTTTCTTCGTCCTCTTCTTCGATAGGTTCATCCTCTAGATCGCTTTCTTCTTTGGCTTTGAAAGCGATAGTCCTTTCTCTCTCCTTAGGTTTTGGTTTCGAGCTTCGAGATTTGATGACGATCTCATAATTAATGAGAGATCCGATGAGAGCGCTGAATTCTATTGTATTGAGGTCTTTCGACTCCATGATAGCCGTAGCAGTGGCGTCCCATTCTCTTGGTAGAGACCGAAGGATTTTCTTGGCTTTATCACTACTTGATATCGGTTTCCCGAATGAAGCTAGCCCATTTGTGATTGCGAAAGCGGTCAAGCATAGTGGTAATGCTTTCTTCTTCTTTCATGGTGAAGAGTTCATAATCGTGAAGAAGCATATTGATTTTGGTTTCCTTAACTTGACTCGTACCTTCATGGGTGATCTCTAACATTTTCCAGATTTCTTTTGCCGTTTCGCAGGAAGAAATTCTATTGTGATCTTCTGGATTGAGAGCACAATAAAGCAATTGAGTGGCTTTACTGTTGAAGTGATCGTTCTTCCAGTCGGCATCGTCGTACTCTTCGAAACTTTTGAGAGAGCCATCCGTCTTCTTAGGAATGGTAGGTCCAAGGGCAATGACCTTCTATATTTCAATATCGTGAGCTCGGATGAAGATGGACATCTTCTTCTTCCATGTCATAAAGTTTGAACCATCGAAGAAGGGAGGGCGATTGAGAGCGTTGCCTTCAACAGAGGAGTGGATAAAGGCCATTTGGATCTTTTCTCTAGCGGGTGTTAATCCGGTGATAAAGAGACCGCTCCGATACCAATTGTTAGATTGGTACCGCCACTAGAAGGGGGGGTTGAATAGTGCGGTTAAGAGTATTGTACTCTTTTCGTGCGGAAGCAAAAATATCGGAGTAATAAAAGTGCGGAAAAAAAAGAACACAAGGAATTGTTCGAGAGGTTCGGCTATTAACGAAGCCTATGTCCCCTACCTAGTTTTATCGACTAGGACTTTTCTTAGAACTTGGAATTTGCACTTTCTAGTTCAGTGCCAACTTCTTACAACTTCTTGATTTCCGGGCTCAAGAACAACCTCACAAAAACACTCTTGTTTTTCTAGGTACAAGATAACCAATACACAAAATAAGTGCGAGTAAAAACTCGACTTTCACGATATATCGCTCTTAGATACAAGAATGAAGATTGGAAATTATAGAACAAATCTTCTCGTATCACAATCTAGAATAAGAATATCTCTCAAAATATTTGCTTGATATTGCTTGAGTATGCTAGTAGGCTCAGAATGCTTGTGTTTCTTCAATCTCCATGAAGGTGGCTATTTATAGCCTTATTGAGCTCAATTTTCCGTTGGAACAGTTTAACTGGTTATGTACGTTATATGTTGTTGGTTACGTACGTTATGTACGTTACGTACGTTATATGTTCTGAATAACGGCCGTAATGAAGGTGCCGAAACTGTCCAGTGAGATACGATAGAATGCGTTACGTACGTTATGAACCTCATGGTTACGTACGTAATATTCTGGTCAAAGATCCGTTGATTGAGACGACTTGTTGCAACGGCTAGTGGCTTTTCCAACGGTCAGAATAATTCAAGCCTTACGTACGTTATATATCTCCGGTTACGTACGTTACCTGTACAGAAAAACTTACGAAAATAGTGAATGTTACGTACGTTATAAAAGATGCGTTAAACGTTAATCGTACTAAAAATCTTGGAACAATCGTGAATGTTACGTACGTTAATGTGATGTGTGTTACGTACGTTAACTGAAGAGAAAATATGTTTTAAGTAAATTTTGGTTTTAATAACACATCATCAAAATGATCTAAAAAATATTGTTCCAACAAGACTTGGTCATGTTGGTCAGACCAAGGTTTACAAAATTGAAAAAGATGGACTTATGGGTCCATTGGGATCGGATCCCTTTCCTACTTGTGAATCTTGCCTTAAAGGCAAAATGACTAAGTCCCCCTTCACATGGACTTTTGAAAGAGCCGCTGATAAACTGGTATTAATCTATACCGACGTATGTGGTGCTTTGGAAGAAGCACATGACGAATATCAATTTTTCATTACGTTTACAGATGATCATACTAGGTATGGTTATGTATACTTAATGAAACATAAATCCGAGGCCTTTGAGAAATTCCAGGAATTCAAAGCCCTAGTCTGTAATACCCGTAATTTTGATCCCCGGAAATTTTCTATTTTGGCGGAAGTCTAGTTTGACGACTTACTTGGGACCGTTTCGTCATCCTGAGAATGATTAATTCTACACTTTTTGTCATCCGAGTTCGTTTCGGTATCGTTCTGTTGAATTTCGTGCTCTTTAGCGACTTTTCCACGTATGAGTTCGACTTTGTTAAATCACCGTAAATTCTTGGAAACTCCAAAAATTCTGAATCTTGGCAATATTATAAAGCATCGAGTCAGCTTTCCAATGGTTCAAACGGTGAGTCAATCGGAGTCCAGACGAGGGAGTTATGGTCGAAATAGCTAAGTTACTCTCATTTGCCAGATTCGGCCAAAACACTTTGTACCGGTGCCGCGGCACACACAGGCTGAGCCGCGGCACACCGCCGAGCCACAGGAGCGAATTTTGGGCCTGTGCCGCGGCACACATATCTTGAGCCGCGGCACACATGACAGATTACCCCTATATCTGCGTTTTTCTGCGCGTTTCAACCGATATTCCTCATTTCTTCACCATCACACGAGAGGAAAGGCTTGAGAGAGGAAGGTTTCTTCACCTATCACTTGAGTATATGATTTCTCTTCATCTCTTTTCGATTGTGAAGCCCGGATCATCGTTCTATCGTGTGCTCTTCGAATCATAGTGCTTGGATCTTCAAGAGGTAATTTCTTCAACATCTTGGATTTCGATTTTGTATTGGGTAATAATGTTTTGGATGTTAAAATCATGGGGTATGAAGTGATATACGCATGATTATGGACTTGTTGGAGTATTCATCGGATTATTGAAAGATTATTCAAGAACACTTCGAATTTTATGTTGGAAATTGGGGATTTTGTTTGACTTCATCCTTTTAATCCGTAGTAAATTAGATTAGTGATGGATTGATGATGATTTAGGTGTATTCTATCATTTCCATCATTATTCCACGGTTGGATTGTATTGGTTCGTCGTTTTGGTTGAGTTATTAGTCGACGTCTTGAAGGTGTCCGACAAAAGGTCTAAGAGGGGGGTTTTGTGCGTTGTACGATTATTATTCATCGTACGATTGTTGATTTATCATTGATATGACTTAGGGACGAAATCCTTGTGAAGAACTCAAGTCGAAACCCTTCCGTTCGTTGTCTTCTTCGTGGTTCAAGCTTCCCGGTTTAACCGTGTTCTTGGATCTTGATGCGTTTATTAAGGCAAGTATACATTTATGATTATGCGTTCTCGACTTTGAAAGTATGAAATATTGATGATATGATTATTTCTAGCCACTCACGGGGCGCCTATGGTCCTCTCGAGGGTTTCGTAGCCTCCAGTGCGATTTCATGGTTGATATGAACGAACCGTTTCTACGGCATTCATATGAAATAATGTTGGCATGTAATGAGCGAACCGCTTTGACGGCATTCCTACATGTAACGGCGTATGATATGAGCGAACCGTTTTACGGCATTCACATACGTCTTGAGATTTTAGTCATTAGAATACTATTCTTAAATTGATGAATTGACGGATATTGATGAATTCACGGATTACATTTACTATAATGCCGAGGAGTATTATGTTTAATATTTAATACTTGAACTAGCTATTCGGCTAACCCCTTTATGGGGAAATACGTTTCATGTATTTCGAGTTCCAGAGAGTGGACAGACGGGTATCGGGTCGGCATGAAGATGATGGGCAAGTGTGATCGTGTCTTGTCTCCGTTATTTTCTTGGATTCCTCCATTCGTGTTGTTGTCTTGGAATGGATTTTTAATACTCGAGTATTGTATTTGATTTCCTTGATGTTCCGGCTGTGTTGCCGAGGTATTGATTCTTGTGATGATGTATATGGTTTCATTGGTTATGGTTTTGAATACCATTTGTATCGTCTTTCATTCTATTGTATGTAGACCTCATCGGTCAAGTTTATAGTTCCGCGTATGTTTAGCCTTGTGGGTCCCACGGTGGGGCTCACGGCGCCGTAATATACTGAATAACTTGGGGTGTTACGAATATGGTATCGAGCTTAGGTTTATGGATACCTAGAGGTGTCGGTCTTTTGGGTCGATTGAGTCGGCATTTGCCTGATATCACTACTCTGCCATCATCACAGTGCGACCGATACTTGTAAGTCCTCTCACTCTTCTTGTATTCTTCTTAATCGTTTCGTTTATAGCTTGGTATTCTTGGGAATTGGTCACTTCGAGAATGTGCGATTCGGATTATACTTACGCACGTGTGTGCCTTTCAGAATGTTGACTGAAAGTAGGAAGAATCGTGGCCTTGGTCACGGACGTGAACTCTTCCTTGAGATTTTGTTAAGTTGCTAATTGCGATAATGATGTGTATCGATATTATGTTGAGACTTTGTTTAGGAGTCGCATGCTAGTATCACGGGAGATCTTCGACTTCGCAGACTTGTAAGTATGTTGTTCGAATTATTCGATAATTCTTGGTGAAATTGAATTCAAGTTGAAATGTTGTTTGTACGAGTGATTGTAAGTTTCGAGGACGAAACTTATTTTAAGGGGGGTAGAGTGTAATACCCCGATTTTTCGGATATTTTTTTTTTTTTTTCGTTTATATATTGGATATCGTGGATGGTTAATTATGCTCGAGGACGTTGTGAACGTTTGAAAATGTTATTGAATTGAGTATATGTATTGATTTTGCCGTATGCTCGTATTTGGTATGTCATGACTTTGGACAGGAATTGTTGAAATTGGCTAAGTATGGAATTATTACGTACGTTAATAAGGTGAGATTACGTACGTAAGATTGGCATGATTACGTACGTTAAGGCTAAGGTATTACGTACGTAACGAAGGCATTGGGCGAGCAGTCACGGTCGGCGAGTGGGACCACTGTTTCGGCAACTTTCGGCGGAGGATGTTGACGGGTGAGTCAACGTCGTGTTACGTACGTTATACAGACGTGTTACGTACGTAACACAACCATTATCTTGTAGCAAGTCAACTGGTATATTACGTGCGTTATATGGTATGGGTTACGTCGTAATGGGTACCGCGGAATGAGACAGTGAGTTGGTTACGTCGTTATGGATTTTGGATTACGTACATTAAAGTTGTTACGTACGTTAAGAAAGGACACTTACGTACGTAATGAGAGTGCAATTTATATATTGAAGTGTTGCCTTTCATTTCTCTCACGATCCTTTGAGATATTTCCCTCCAAAACTCGTCCCTCTTTACTTTTAAGAGTGTTTTAAACACTTTTAACATGATTGTGAGCTTGGAATCATGGAATTAGAGCTTGGTTATGGAACTATTGTTGATTCTTGAAGTGATTTCTTGTGTTATCCATATTCTATGAGGTTTATGTTGAAGGAAGATAATGATATGCTTTGAATATGTTGATTATGATCATGGAATCATAGAGATCTTGATGTTCTTGGGGCCATATGATGACTATGATGATTTAATGATTCTTGGAATGGAGTTCAATTATTCTTTCTTCGTGGTTCGTCCATACAAGGTAATCCTCGTATCCCTTTGATAGTGGCTCATTTTTTTTTCTTTTTGGATTACTACTTGGGAGAGAGTATGTTGGGAATCGTGTATTTTGATGTTCGTCTTATTTCAATGAAAATGCATAAATTGGGTTTGTACTTTTATCCATTGCGTGAGTATTTTTGAAATGGATTTTGGTATTTTGCCAATCAAATTTTATTTTGTAAAAGCTGATTCCCTAAACCGAGTTTTGGCATTTTAACCTTGATCGTTTTGACGGTATTTGGAAAATGATTTTTAGTATTTGAAAAATATTACCGTCATCGGTCTTTTGGCATTTTTGAAATGACGTGGAAAATTGTGCTTAGCACTGGTAAATCCTTGTGAGAAAGGTTTACGGCGTGTAATATTCGTGAGGATGCAGGGTGTTACAATCTTGGTATCATGTGATAATCTTTTAGATTTATTGGAATCGTAATAAGAGATTTCGGATGTTGATATGATTATTGAGATCTTCTTCATATGACGATAAGGGTTTTGTTGTGATTCTTGAGGTTGTATGAATGACATGATGAAGGAAATGATAACATGGAGATATATATATACCTCGGATATGTTGTTCTGAACGTGATTTCGGATATTTCATGCTCTTGCAGAACTTTTGAATTATCCGAGGTGATGAAAATTTTTAAAAAGGTTGATGTTTTGAATTTGAATATGGAATATTCATATCTAGAGCTAAACTATGTGTTGGAAATAATATTCGTATAGGAAATACGGATGTGATTATGAGCTTGATGAGACTATTATTCATCTCTGAATTTGGAAGCCCATACGTATGGAGCAAATATTCAAGTCATTGGATTGTTGGATAACCTTTTTAATATGATTATCTATTGTTTTGAACCAGTCGGATGATTCGAATTAATGACGGTCATAAGTAAATTTTAACGATGGATTTATGAGAAGGGAACCTTGTCAATTCGTATTTAAGAATTGAGTTTGGAACATTTAGACCCTTATTATTGGTCCGAATTGGTTGCTGATATGATCGTCATATTTCGACTCGTATTGTGGACAGGATTTGTAAGTGTCTGAGTTGGATTGTTCAGACTATGATTAGTCGAGATATGGTAAAACGATTGAGTTCGTGGTTTGGTGGTATTGATATTGGTCGTCATCGAACCGGTTGATTATCAATCCTTCGTTTTACAGTAAGATATGATGTTTGATCATAGATTATGACTTTTGTGTTGCGGTTAAGGTTGAAGGGTTCGTAGATTAACTTGGTCGAAACTCGTAAGACGAAATCGACTGAATTGGTAACAGTTCGTTGTATTGATATCGAGGCAAGTTTTATACTCGTACTAATCAATGAGACTAATGTTATTGTGTAGGCGTACGAATGTGTGTATCATTTCGGGAATTGGCCTCTTTATGATTGTATTGATATCAGGGGATTGGTTGACACGACGCCCGTCGGCAAATTATGCCAAATGTTACCGTTGTTTGTAAAAGGCCGGTTCGAGGTATTGCGATACTTGTTGGTTAAGTCGTTGTCGATTGCCGGTTCGCGGTATCGACGTATCGATTGTGATTGTGATGGATGTTCCATTGAGATATTGTGGTGATCGTCGTCATTGATATCGGTGTTTTTCTATTAATATTATATTAACCGATTAGAGACGTTGGAGGAGCTGGGTCTCCATGAGGTTCCAAGTGATAGCCAAGAGACCGACCCAACGACCTATGACCAAGCGATCTTGGATGTAGACTCCGTGAATTGGCGTGAAGCTATGGAAGCTGAGATAGACTCGATGCATGTCAATCAGGTTTGTACTCTAGAGACCGCCCCAAGGGCATAGTGCCCATTGGGAACAAGTGGATCTACAAGAGAAAGACTGATGGTGATGGCAAGGTTGACGCCTATAAGGCCAGGATTGTGGCAAAGGGTTATACCCAGAAAGAAGGGATCGACTACCACGATACCTTCTCGCCCATAGCTATGATCAAGTCTATTCGCATGATGCTTGCTATAGCTGCCTACCACAATTATGAGATATGGAAAATGGACGTAAAGACGGCTTTCCTTAATGGATTCCTTGAGGAGGAAATCTATATGGAGCAGCCTAAAGGCTTTGTGTCCGAAGTCGATATTCAAAAAGTGTGCAAGCTTCAGCGTTCCATTTATGGACTGAAGCAAGCGTCGCATAGTTGGAACCTTCGTTTTGATGAGGAGGTCAAAGAGTTTGACTTCGTGCAAAATGAAGAGGAACCTTGTGTATACAAGAAGGTTAGTGGGAGCAAGATCGCATTCTTAGTACTATATGTGGATGACATTCTACTAATAAGAAATGATGTGGGAATGCTTAGTTCTGTGAAAGCTTGGCTTTCAAGTAATGTCTCCATGAAAGACTTGAGAGAAGCAACCTATATTCTTGGAATTCGGCTCTACCGGAATAGAGCGAAGAGAACGATAGGTCTTTCCCAAGCCCTCTATATAGATAAAATCTTAAAGCAATTTAAGATGGATGATTCTAAAAGAGGGTTCCTACCGATGCGACATGGAATAAAACTCTCCTTGAAGAAGTGTCCTCAAAGTGAGGAACAACGAAAGGAAATGAGTAATATACCATATGCTTCGGCCGTGGGTAGCCTTATGTATGCTATGTTGTGTACGAGACCTGACACTGTGCATGCTATAAGCGTAGTGAGTAGGTTTCAGGAAAACCCAGGTAGGGAACATTGGACTACCGTAAGAAACGTTCTCAAGTACTTAAGAAGGACTAGAGATATGGTTCTGATGTATGGCAGTGGAGAATTGGATGTGGTGGGATCCACTGATTCGGACTTCCAAGGACTAAAGGATGACTCGATGTCTACTTCTGGCTACCTATTTACTCTTGATGGAGGAGCAGTATCTTGGCATAGCGCCAAGCAAAGCACGACTGCTGATTCCACCTGTCAGGCTGAGTATCAAGCTGCCTCGGAGGGTTCCAAGGAAGGGTTATGGATTACGAAGTTTCTGGGAGAACTTCAAGTGATACCATGTGCTGAGCTGCCTGTTCCGCTGTACTGCGACAATTAAGCAGCTGTATCGCAGGCCAAGGAGCCGAGGTTTCACAACAGCACCAAACATATTGAGAGGAAGTATCATCTCATAAGAGAATTTCTTCACAAGGGATACATTGTGCTGCATAGAGTAGACTCAGTCGACAACGTCGCTGATCCACTGACCAAGTCACTATCTCATACTAGCTTGGAGCGTCATATGGAGAACATGTGTATTAGATACCATAGTGTGTGGCATTGAGTGCAAGTGAGAGATTGTTAGGAGTATGCCCTCGAATTCCACTCAGAGGATGTTGAGTGAGGGCATTGTACTTGTAATTATGTAAATCTTTAATATAAGGCAATGGATGTTTCCTTATTTACTGGAAGTTACTGGCATTCCTAACTCGTAAATATACATATAGAAACTAGTGCGTGTATTTGAGAGCAAAATGTTCCACTCCTTATTGGATAAGGGGGTCGGCACTAGAAAGGTTTATAGCTCAAATACTTAATCGTTCGCAAGTCGATGAAACTTGACTGGGCGTTAAGTTTATGTGAAGACTTGTATGACGTGTTCTTTGACATGGAGAGTGCCTATCGAACACTAATAGTTAGTGGGAGCATATGTTATAGGTATGCTAATTGGATTAGTATACTCGAACCGACTCACCCTCGATTCGTCACACGGATTTCACTCCGGGACAGTCAATGACAGAATCGAAAGGTTGTGATAGGTATTCGTGAACCTTCAACTTGAGGATTTAGTAGTTATGTTCTTGTGACGTCAAGATTTTCATTAGAGTAGTTCGACCCTATAAACCGGGAGGTGGGGGTCAACCTCGACGTGCATCTTGACAGGCAAGTACCAGGTCTTACTGAATACCAAGATAGAATTCTTTCTCCCGTTAGTGAGCGGGTTATATGTCCTATGCGGTTATTGGCATATGAGATCATAAGTCTTTGGCCAAAGCATTGGATCTATTTGTATTGGATACACGAGAGATCAATGATCTTGATTTGCATTAACGCATGCATAGTGTCAATACAGATAGGGTTTGACTGACCGTGACCCTATAACTTGATCGGGACATTTGAAAGAAGGGTTTATACGTATACTGGTATTCACGACAGAATGGTTCTTGAATGATCCCCATCATTCGTTCTCAGTTGGGGTACAGTGTGGGCCGCCAGGCTGGCTAGGTGGTGCTACTACTCTTTGGTTCCTCCCATTGCTGACTGAGACGAACCTACCGAGTCGCGTAATAGGATTGACGATGGAATGAATCGAGCTGAATCTCTCATTATGAATATTAGATATTGGATATCTAATTTGGGACATTGGATGTCTAAATTAATTTATTGGATAAATTAATTTACGGCCTAATTAATTAAATAAATTACCGGGTGATTAATTTAATTCATGTATATAATTATTTCTTTGAGAAATTAATTATATTATTTTGTATTTGATATGTTTAACTAATTGAATTAATTAATCGATATAAATACATTGAAACGGAATCAGAGTTTATCTGTTTGGACTTTTGGGAGTCCGAAACGAACCGAACACGTCCGATTTCTACATGGGCCGCCCCCCACATTTCCACCCACCTTCCATTTGATTCTTGTTTCATTATTTAATGAATGATAATGACTTGAATGGCATCTCTCATGTGAGATGAGTTGTGAAAGTGGTTGGTGTGTATATAGTATTAGAGGAAGACTTTCATCTCAATCTCATTCACTTGGCATCATACGTATGATATATATATATATATAGAGAGAGAGAAAGTGACATTGAGTTCATCACTCATATTCATCTTCTTCATTCATTTCTTCTTCATTTTTCTTAGAGAAATTTGAGAGAAAAATAGAGAGATCAAACATTACAACACTTAGAGTGTTATAATCAATAGCTTCGTCACCTAGCTCTAGCCGTATCCTTGGAGGATAGCAAGGTGTTGTTGTTTCGGTCGTTTTTCCGGCATGTGACAAGTAGAGGCGCGGTATTTCGGCATTAGATCATTCAAGTGCTTGGAGTGCTTCGGATCGTAGAGAATTCAAGTAAAGCTTGGGGAATAGCTCAAGAGAAGGATACCAATTAACAACGGACTTCAAGGGTGAGTTTATTACAACTCTTGTTTTTCGTTTATATATATATATATATTCATATATACGTAGCTCGATCGATCCTCGTAGGGATTCGGATCGAATTAATTTTCGTTTTACCGCTTCCGCTGGGCCTTCATTTTAGGCACTGAATCCCAACATGTCTTACACCGAGGAAGAGAAAGAGACTGAACCCCAAACCATGTAAGGTATGTTGTCAGTTGCAACTATTCCTGCTTTGGTGTCGTTTGATATGGGTGCATCTCATTCATTCACCTCTAGCAAGCTTTGTACTATGATTGGTCGTAGAAGTAGTAAAGCCCCGAGGTCTCTGTTAGTTAGCATGCCTGTGGGGAGAGTAGTGCGTGTAGACTCGATAATTAACTATGTGAAGATAGAGATTAATGAACATAGCTTCTTAGACGACTTGCACATAGTTGAACTCAATGATTTTGATGTTATTTTGGGTATGGATTGGTTGGACAAATATAGAGCTGTAGTTGAATGCTCCGAAAGGAGGGTAACCGTATGTCCATCTTTGGATGTCAAGACTGTATTTGAGGGAGTAGACACAGTAGTACCCCGAAGGTGCCATGAAAGTTGTGAAGATGTTGAAGCGTAGTTGCCAAGGATTCCTGGTGAATGTGATGGGAAAACAACTTCGGAGAATATGGTAGCTGATGTACCTATCGTCAAGGAGTATCCAGATGTCTTTCCCGAAGACTTGCTGGGAGTTCCACCGAGTCGTCATGTTGATTTCTCAATTGATTTAGTGCCAGGAGCAGCACCAATATAGAAAGCTCCCTATAGAATGGCGCCCAAGGAATTACAAGAGCTGAAAGTGCAACTTGAGGAACTGCTCGACTCTGGATTTATCCGACTGAGTGTTTCGCCATGTGGTGCGCCAGTGCTCTTCATGAAGAAAAAGGACGGAAGCTTGAGGATGTGCGTAGACTATCGTGAACTTAATCGACTCACGATAAAGAATAAATATCCACTTCCTAGAATGGAGGATCAGGAATGTTTTAGAAAATAGATTTGAGATCCGGTTATCACCAACTGAGGATTAAGGATGACGATATCCCGAAGACAGCATTTCAAACTCGATATAGCCACTATGAGTTTATAGTCACGCCATTTGGTTTGACTAATGCGCCAACGGTATTCATGGACCTCATGAACCGAGTATTTAAACCTTATTTGGATAGGTTTGTCATTGTGTTCATAGATGACATACTTGTGTATTCAAAGAGCAAGGGTGAAGATGAGAAGCATCTTAGAATAGTATTGGGAATACTGCGCAAGGAGAAGTTGTATGCGAAATTCAACAAGTGTGAATTATGGGTTAACCGAGTTGCATTTTTGGGACATGTGGTCACTTATAAAGGAATTGAGGTTGACCTGATTAAGGTAGAAGCAGTCAATGATTGGAAAGTACCGATTAATGCAAATGAAGTTCGCAGCTTTTTGGGATTAGACGGTTATTATCGGAGATTTATCCAGGAATTTTCGAAGATAGCTGCACCAATGACTAGATTGACTAGAAAGGGAGAAGTTTTCTTGTGGAATGAGATGTGCGAAAAGAGTTTCCAAGAACTCAAGCGAAAGTTGACCGCAGCACCAGTTTTGACGATTCCCGATCCGATGAAAGAATTCATCATCTATAGTGATGCATCCAAGCAAGGCTTGGGATGTATATTGATGTAAGAGGGCAAGGTAGTTGCCTATGCTTCGAGATAGTTAAATCCGAACAAGCTGAACTACCCTACTCATGATTTGGAATTAGCAGCGGTAGTTCATGCCTTGAAGATATAGAGACATTACATGTATGGAGGTAAGTGTGAAATATTTACAAACCACAAAAGTCTGCAATATATTTTCACACAAAGGAGATTGAATATGAGGCAGCGAAGATGGCTAGAGTTTGTCAAAGACTACGATTGTACAATTCATTACCACCCTGATAAAGCAAACGTAGTTGCTGATGCACTGAGCCATAAGGCGAGAGGAGACCTAACATGTTTATTGACCAAAGAGGAAAGCTTGTCAAAGAATTTGCAAGGATGAATCTTGAGATGGCTACACCAACGAATTTAGTTGAGTCGTTATTGGCTAGTTTGGTGGTACAGCCAACCTTGAGGAAGCAGATCAAAGAAGGTCAAGGACAAGATGACTTCTTGGTCAAGATGAAAGAACGTACTCTTTCAGGTGAGGATAAGGGTTTTAGTGTATCCGATGAAAGCACAATGTACTATGAAGGGAGGATTTGTGTTCCCAATGTTGTCAAGTTGAGAGAAGCAATATTGAAGGAGCACATAGTACTCCATATACAACACACCCTGGGAGTACAAAGATGTACCAAGACCTTAAGGGGATATTTTGGTAGGAGGGTCTGAAGAGAGATATGGCAGACTTTGTCAGAAAGTGTATAGTTTGTCAACAAGTGAAGGCAGAACACCAACGCCGCTTTGGATTACTTAAATCACTTCATATTCCGGAATGGAAATGGGAACACATTACGATGGACTTTGTGGTAGGTTGCCTCGAAAGGAAAGATGAAACCACACTATTTAGGTTGTTGTGGACCGACTCACAAAGTCAACTCATTTCATCCCAGTCAAGATGCACTTTCGAATGGATCAGTATGCTCAACTTTACGTCCGTGAGATTATTAAGTTGCATGGAGTGCCAGTCTCTATAGTATCCGACAGGGATACTCGTTTCACATCGCATTTTTTGGAGAGTTTGCAAGAAGACATGGGAACGCAGTTGATTTTTTAGTACGGCCTATCATCCTCATATTGATGGTCAGTCTTAGAGGACCATCCAGATCATTGAGGATATGTTGTGAGCATGTGTGTTAGACATGGGCAATAATTGGGAACGACTGTTGTCTTTGGTAGAATTCGCTTACAACAACAGTTATTAGTTGACGATCGGTATGGCACCGTCTCAAGCCTTATACGGTTGGAAGTGTCGATCACCACTATATTGGGACGAGGTAGGTGAAAGGGGAATCTTGGGTCCCAAGATGATTGAACAGACAGTAGGTGTGGTGGATAAGATTCGTGAGAGGATCAAGATAGCACATGATTGTCAGAAGTCTTACGCCGACAAGCGTAGGAAAGATCTTGAATTCTGAGTTGGCGACAAAGTATCCCTGAAGGTATATCCTACAAAGAGAATTGTTCGTTTTGGTCCAAGGAGAAAGTTGAGGACGAGATATATTGGACCGTTTGAAATTCTTGAACGAATTGGAGAGTTAACTTACCGCTTGGCTTTATCCCCAGAACTTTCGGCTGTGCACAATGTTTTTCACGTATCGTTTTTGAGGAAGTATGTGCACGATCCCAGCCACATCATCAACTATACGGCCGTGGAGATGAACGAAGATCTTACTTATGAAGAACAACCCGAAGTGATTCTCGACCGATCAGTCCGGCAGTTGAGGAACATAGAGAAGGTATTTGTCAAAATCCAATGGCGTAACCACAGTAATGATGAGGCTACTTGGGAACGCGGAGAAGAACTTCAAGCTCGTTATCCGAATTTCTTCAATTGAGGTATATTATTTATTTTCGAGGACGAAAATTTTTCTAAGAGGGGTAGGATGTAATACCCACCATTTTCATAATGTAATATTATTATTCATAATAATATTATAATGCATTTCATTTCATTTAGAGGATCATGAATATTTATTTCGACGTATCACAAATTCTAGCCCAAGTCATTTTTGTCAGTTATTTTCAAGTAGTCATTTACTATTAATAATATTAATAATGCATTTTCAATTCATTTAAACTCATTAATGAGATCATAAATATTTTCATTGACATCTAATAGAATCTAATCCCGAGTCGGATCAATAAATTACAAGAGATGTTTAATATTAATTATTAATATTAATATTATATTATTATTATTGATATTATTATTATTAATAATAATAGTAGCATTATTTATTATTAAAGGCAATATTAATATTAATAGTTTTAATATTAATATCATTATATCATTAATAATTGTATAAGACCCAATAGACTTTAATTATAATATTATTGTTATTTGACCCAAGTTAATAATAAAGCCCAACAAATCATATACCGAATATATTCCTAGGGTTACAACCCACCTGAACCCCAACCTAGGGGTATAAATACAATACATCTGCTGTACACACAAAAAAAACAATACACAAGACAACTTTTTCTGTCGACCGTCCCAGCAGCAACTTGGAATCTGCAACTTCATCTTCCCAACTTTTCTTTCCAGCAAACCTTACATACGGTTCTCCACCTCCAACAAAAGGTAAGACTCACAGATTATCTTTCTTATAGTTCATGTCTGCTCTTTCTGTACAAACACAGTATTAATATCTTATGATTTATACTTTCGTCCATCCATCTATGCCAATCACAATCGTACAATGCCTGGATAGAACCGAATCCAATTATCCATCACAGTGTGATTTCAGAACCCAAGTCAAGTTCACTCGAAATAATTTATCTTAGGAAAATCATCTGTTTACAGATCCATCGGCCATCCACAGCCTTGTAGCAATCACCCAAACCAGCAAGTCCCTTATCTGGCCGTTGCCTTGCAGCTGACCTTCTCCGACCGACCCCAATTCCAAAATCTAAACCAATTAAAACCAGAAAATCTCAGCACAAACCAACAAAAACAAGAATCATAAACACCAAACACAGTCCAGAACAGAAGAATCCCAAATTCAGGCCAAGCCCGAAAACCATCTGAAACCCGAAACCCGCTTCAGCCCACATCGGATTTTTTTCCAACCCATAGCCCGAATCCGACAAAATTGGAATCCAAAATCGAAAATGAAATTAAACCACGAATCTACCTTTAGATGACCCGAAGCCAAAATTGATTTTCCCGACTCCTGCCAGCTTGAAATCCTTAACCCGTGAGGGACTGGAGTAGGAACTCACCACCGGAGAACTGAGGCCGCCGCACTTACCAAAACCGTGCAAAACCCCATGAAATCGAGCCGCCATTTGATTCTACTTCTTCAAAAGGTGGCGATTGTTCGGGTATATAGGTGTGCGGTGTGCGTGACCAGTATGTGTGTGTGTTTTCTACCATTTGTACTCCGACCGAGAAGGAACTTAAGAGAGGAGAGTTCGGATTTTTGCAGAAGGGTTAGAGAGAATGAGAGAGGATCGAGAGGGGGAGGCGGTGCTGAAGGAGAAGGGAAGAATGAGGTTTGGTCGGCTGGGATTAGGGATTAAGGGTATTTATACCCATGAATTTTTAGGGTTTTCCCATTAAGCCCTCACATTTCCAGCAGCTTTCAATTTAACCCCAGAAACTTTAATTGTTTCGATTTTAACCCCAGTCAACTTTAAAACCTTCAATTTAGTCCTATTTTGACCCAGACATTAAAATGTTGACTTTCAATTAATATTAATAATTAGTCCGATTTTATGCATATATATTTTAATTTCAGTCATTATATCGTAATATTTTATAATGATTAAATTATTATTATATATAGACATTAACGAGGATTTGCGGATTTAGGACTGTGAGTCGAGCATCTTCATATTCAAGTCATACAGCATCATTTATTCAGGTGGGAATTTTCACTATTACTTTAATTACTTTAATTGGATTGTATATGTGATATTCTATTTATGTTTAAATTGACGATACATATTGTAAATTAGGCTCACATTTATACCTGTAAAGAGGCTATCTTAAGATATATGTTGTTGTGGGGACACCTGCACAACCTCAATATTCACATGCGTGCTCGATTCATGTTATATGTGGTATTGTGTGAGTTTCATGTTGTTGTGGGGACACCTGCTCAACCTCAATATTCGTGTTACGCATGCTATATTCATGCTATACGTAATATTGTATGTATGTATTCACGTTGAGGAAAAGATATGATTGTTTCAGGAGAAAGTAAAGAGACTGTAAATAGAGTCAATCAATTGTATTGATAACAATGAATAGAGGGGCCTTTATATAGGCATTACAAAGAGAGTCTTTCCATACATAGGATTCCTAGTTAAGGTAAGACATCTAACAGGATCCAACTACTTATGGAAGAGTCCAGAACCTTCCATAACTCTTATCCCCCTACAACTAGTATTAGGTAAGACACCAATACGGGAAGAATTTCCCGGAACACTCCCCCTGTGTCGAACGCTAATACTAACAATGGTGCAGAAGATGTTGCCTTCGTAAAAACCTATTCCAAGCCAAAACAAAACCCCGTCGGAAAAAATAAAGGCTTGATGAGGAAAAGATTGCAATGCACCAACATAACATGTCATGTATACTCCCCCTGATGTATACATAACGACTCCCCCTGATGAGTACCTCAAATCATAGGAGTCGGATGCCAAGTTGCCCTCACAACTATACCAAGGAAAAACCCAGCGGGAAAAATACCTCTTGGTCTAAGTTGAACAGAAGTACAACGCATCATTGTCTGGATGTTCTCATAGGTCGCCTTGTTAAAAACCTTACCAAGTGAAAACCCAATGGGAAAAACAAACCTTGGTCTAAGGATAAAAAGAGCGCGACACATCCAAAGTGCAGAGTCGCTAAAGACTTATCAAGTTTTCCAAAGTCTTGACCTCTATGCACCAAATCAGTCATAACTTCTTCGATTCAATAGGTATCAACGAAACTGTAAGGGCTTATGAAAACTAGACACCCATAGCTTTTCATTCACATACAGAACGTAACCTAGATCGACCTGAGCAGATCACAAAGCTCTATCGAAGTTGACTCAGCAAATTACCGGACATATCCTGTCCTACTTTGCAACAATAGTCATATGTCACTCAACATGATGGATGTGATCAAATGGTTGGTTTCCTTGGAAAGTAGACACAAACCTTTCCAATGGCACCAATTTCACCATTTTCCATCAAGTGAGCTGCCCTGTAGGTCATATGGGAGATAGACCAACACATTCTGGGCAGATTCGGGTATCAGTTTTCAAGTGTCCTTTTTATCGAGATAGAGCGAGCTTCAAGCTTCTTGTCAATCACGGACATTGCGTGAGCGCATCCTGAGCCATCATCACGGTGGCTTTACCGGATTATTACGAATGAGTACATCAAGTCAAACATGAGTACATAATACCGTACTTTTCTCTTAAGGCGCATCATCACTTAAGTGAGCCAAGTCTTATGATGACTTCGACTAATCATTGGGAATCATATAGGCATTACTTTATCGTCTCTTAGGGAAACCGTCCCTTAGATTGCCTTAAACCGATTGATGAATACGCATCATCAAGTGTCCCAAGATCCTTTCATTCTTAACTTTGGATTTAGCGGAATCTCTTAGTCTCACAAGAGTACATCACTATAAACCCTTAGTTTTACACGCAAAAGCTTCATATCTCTTCCAAATCAAGTATATACTTAGTATGCGTTCCCGGCAATCACTTGTCGACGCGCTCCGTGGTCAGGAGCCACTTGATTTGAGTCTGATCCACCACGAGATCCTTTTTATCACTTAACTTTGTTCCCCACTAAGATAAGATTTAACCACAAGCTGCACGTCAGTTTTTGGGAAACTATCTAACTGAAAAGATAGTGGATGCTATAACATCCATTACGATAGCACAACTAAGTTTCGTGTCATCGTAGTCGATTCCAGTGCGTTCATGAGAAACCTCGCGCCATGAGGTGAGTTTAACTCCTTCTCTCACTCGCTTTAACAAAGTATACGGATAGATCTTATCTTTGGAGTGTCGGTACCACTTCAACAAAGGGCTATCACTTTGTTTATACTGAAATCACATATGTTTCCATTTTAGGCCAAAGCTACAACGTTGTAGATTTTCAACGAAGTATGGTTCGATTAAACTCACATTCCATGTCCTCATGAACCGACTTTATTCATAGAGTACTCTTTATGGATTGGCATTCATTGAAGCGTCCCCCAATGATGACTATAATCCAGAATCACATGAGACGGATGAGTTCATTTGATCATATGATGAAGTTTCATGTACCAAACTCGCATACATTCTTAGCGAGAGTATTTATCGAACCAAGTGGCATCTCAATACTCTATGAGATCCACGGCCTAGTAACACCATCTACCACAATTTGTGATGTTACCATATCACCATTTATAGGTGACGAACGTCCATGACCGGACGCAATCCTTGCAGACATGTTTGCAGCATGTATTTAATCTCGTCACTTTAGGGAACTTGGTGAGGCACAGTAGTGACAAACTACGACAATTCCAAGTCGTTCTACTCAAACATGATCGTTCGCATCTCCCCCTAACGACGGGAAGACTGGGTCATCAAAGTGACTTACGAGATCGTCTGCCAAGGTACATTTTAAGCGGACTATGAGTGAAAGTGCATGTCATATTCATCATTTATAACCCGTCATAATGCGTTGTGGTGACGCACTTTTGGCACATGAACATGTGGACGATAAAAGTTTTCAGTTGTTAACACAATCCAGTTAACAAAATGCATATGGTTACACTTGTAACTAAGCATTTGAATAATGATAGGTATAGGTGAATATGACATGTTGACATATGCTACATAGCCGTAGCTACTGGTCTTGAGAATTCAACAAAACCTCCACCATGCACCACCGGGATCGAACATAAAGAAACGATTGAACCGATGATAGGCCGTTGGTTTTATCGAACCTCTAATGCTTTCTTGAAGAGTTCACTCCCTTCACCAGCCCCAAACACCTCAAAATTTCGTGAGCATGTATAAACGGGTGTTTAGGATTCCAAAATCATCAACCTTGTGGTCAAAAACCGGTCGAAATGACATCGAACTGGTTGTTCGGACGGCTGGTGGTATGTGAAGACTTCATTTAACTGGTTCACCTCCTTCCAAGTCTCCAAATGGCACCAAAATTTGTGAGAAGGTAGCCTTGGATGTTGGGAAGTACTCGTTAAAATTTCACTTTAAGACTTGGTCTAAAAGTGGGTGAACCGACCTTTACAATGATCGTGGTCCAAGTTGGACAACCATAACTCAGGTTTCATCAACTTATCAATCATTGTCAAAGGAACAACATAACATATAAATGTTATCACTTGAGTACGACCATTTGTGAACACCATCATAGCATCATAAGCCACCCAGGCTAATACTTATGATCATGTATGTATAAGGACTCGGTGAAAAGGGAGGACTCAGCACCATGCTTATGCGAGTCGCTACATTATTCTCTTTAGCATAGGAGGGTGTCGTCTCCTAATCGTGCCAAAGAATAGGCTTAAATCAATGAACATGGCTAAGAAGGATCATTGGGGGGGTCTTTGGCGTCACACATGCTTATGAAAGCAAGACGCGAATGACATAAATATCATCATTGGTCATGAGCCCTGCTCACGACTCCACCAACGTACTTTGGTGTCTTTGATCCAACTAGTTTCTTTGTTCAAAGAAAATGATGTCCATGACAATACCGTGGTATATGGATCATCAAACTGTCCAAACTCCGGACTATTAAAGCCTAAATGTGTCAATGTCCCAATACATCTTCTGGTTACAAAAACCGATGCAAGTCGGACCATATTGACTCATGAATATTTTTTCTTTCACATATTCAATACAAGTGATGCATAAGATTTTATTTCTCACAAATCATAATGAGATGCTATGAGTGATACACTTTGGCATATGTATCAGCGAGTCATAACATGGTTCAATTATTACGGAACATATGTTACTAGAAAACGCCATTCGGCATTCAACAACTTGAGTATTATACCACTCATTGATTGTGATGACTTAGTCATCATAGTCATAATGGATTTATACACCGAAATCCAAAAGTATCGTGTTCCATGAAAATAGCTTAATACGCACTCAATTTCGCTTGCAAGATTTTACAAATATGAGCATAGCGAGCACTCTAACAACATAGAGATTTTATACCAGATACGTTCAAAATGATCTATCATATTGAGTGCATAACATGGCAAGATTATATGCCTAAGGGGCAAAATCACGACACAAGCATGGTGTAAAACTACCATGCATACGCTCGACCTTCTTATAAGGGTGCGTATTTTGGGCTTCCCCAAGGAAACTGTTTTTCAACATTTGAAAGATGATAGTTTAACGTACAACGCATACCAAAAACTGCATCATCTATGGCAAATTCGGCCAAAAAAAAAGGTTGAAAAATATGTGTCATAAGACCACTTGCAAATTTAAGATGGGAACCAAGTTGGTTGGAACAAAAGTTAGCACAATCGCTGGAAATAAAATTCCGCGCAGCTTGACCTTTGTTCACTAAAACAGCGATAACTCCCTTGTTAGGAAGGCTATGGATGAACGGTCAGATTTTCTGGAAGCTAGACTTCCGTATCTTTCTATCCATATATTGTGCACCACACGGATCATTAAACTCAGATCACAGTGCATGTTTTAATTGGCTGCTTTAGTATTTCCCAAGTTTAGTGAGAAAACAAGGTTGAGACCATATCCAATGGCATAAGTGTTGATGCAAAAACCATGGCAATAACAGCCATAGGTGCGTTTAAACGCAGTAGGTGTTTGATTTCTTATCTCGACTAATGATCCTTTCGGTAACTCCAACTTGGTAGACTTGCAGAGAAAGTAGGAATGTCGGTGACTAAATTTGTTTAAAAACCACTTATTCCGTTTGAACTTTCAAAGCATAAACAAATACCAAGGAGGATGCGCCTAGTCATGATCAAAGTGTAGACAAAATCCACCAACGTGCATCAAATCAACCAAGTATTTTAATTCTCAATTTGCAAGCATACATCATAATAGCCATGTTATATGGATGCAACGCGGTGCATCATAATTAAGCATTTTGAACCATGAGACATAATGAATATACCATAACCAACTCGTCTTGACCATCCAATAAGATCGACTAAACATAGTCAAATGTATAAGGCACATGCCTTTACAAATACTCGGAAAAGTATTCGGACCTATAGTCATACGAACTATAATCGAGGTCAACGAATTCATGTATTTACCGCAATATGCCATTGCCTTACATGTTAAAATTCATGAGAATTACTCGTACATTCTTCCATATATCATATTGCAAGGAGACGATACATGTCTACACCCACATGCAATATTTTATTTTAATAAGATGAAAGATGGAGTTTTCCAAGTATGGGATTGGGTCAGGACCAACGTGGTGGTCGCTCAATTCAACGTGACAAATCCGTCACAGATCGATTTTAACCACGACATATCCGTCGCAATCGATGTTTGTCCCATTTGTACGTCACAAATTCGTGACTAATCATGAACAAGTCATAACTTTACCGTTACCGACAATGTTCGTTTTATTTAATTATTGGTTTAAAATCGACAAAACGGCGACATCAAATCGCACCCAAAACGTGGTGTATGCAACAACCACAAATATCGACTTTCAACAATTATCCGTGACTCCCCCAGGACCGTCACACAGTTTACTTCGACATCCGAGAGTGATACCACCTCTCATTGTCTCATCCACCGCAAAGTAGCGTGGGAGATAAAGAACCCAAATACCCAATTCCCCAAAAAAATTTCCCAAAAAGAGAGGAATTGAAAAACGGGAACTTAATAAAATCTTACGGGTACTTGGTTCCATATATGCTTTGATCCTTGAACGGGAGATTCTCTCCATATGAGCAACATATTTCCGTGGGTACTCCGTTCTATATTTACTTTGATCCTTGAACGGGATAAATATGGCTTTTTCTCCATAGCGTGCACATCATCATGATCGACGTATTTTCCTATATGCCACGTAAAGCATAAACATAGTTAGATTCATAAGCATACAAGTTGATGATAAATGAATCATGAATTAGAAAAATAGAGAGTTGAGAAACGCCCGAAAAGGGCTACTGGGCTCGATAATCGGCCGAAAAAGGACTCGAGCGCGGCGGTGCAGCAGCTCGGTATTGGATGAGGTCGGATCTCCAAATTTCCTCGTAAAAATCTGCTTCTGTTCGGCGGCAGATTCAGTAGTCAATATTACCCAGAATCCGATCTCCACCGTTGAATATACAGATATTTGTGTTGGGAAGCTGCTGCCAAAATTTCACACCGATCCGACGGTTAACGAATCGGTAAACGTGATTTTCGTACGACTGCGCTGTGCAGAAAATTCACGCGCGGAAATTCTGGTCTCTCGGCTTTTTTTTTTTTTTTTCGATTTTGATAGGTTTGTCTCGACTGCACTAGGTTTTCAAACATTAAATATCACGTGCATAAAACCGTTTGGACAATCCGGCGGTGCTTCGATCAGATCGGGTCGGCAACCGGGTCAGGTACAAACCGGGACGGGCCAAACACGGATCAAGCGAGTGGGCGATTTGGTGGCGACACGGGAAGAGGGCTGTTGTGCACGGTGGATCGCGGTTGGAATTTAGGCCGATCGGGCTGGATCTGATCGCGGAGATGAAGGTCCGCGCACCGGATCGGGTTAGCGGTGGCCACGAGAAAGCGAGCGTAACTACGAACACAACGAGCGGCCGCGAGAATTGAACACGAACGGAGCAGCTGCGGCGGAAGAAAACTAATTATCACGACGCGAGCAACCGACTACCACCACGTTGACGGCCGGCGATCAAGACATTGACGACTGGCGAGTCCGCAAGTTGATGAACGGCGGTTGTTGGATGCGGCGGACCCGACGCTGTGGGTCGCATCACGGGTGGAGGTAGGGCTGATGGTTGGCGGCTGTTCGGAATTAGGGTTTGCAGGAAAAAATCCCGATTTTTTTTTTTTTGGAATTTCTGAATTTCGGACGAATTTTTTTCTACTCAGTTGAGATACTACGTGCTGATAACGTGTTTCAGGAGAAAGTAAAGAGACTGTAAATAGAGTCAATCAATTGTATTGATAACAATGAATAGAGGGGCCTTTATATAGGCATTACAAAGAGAGTCGTTCCATACATAGGATTCCTAGTTAAGGTAAGACATCTAACAGGATCCAACTACTTATGGAAGAGTCGAGAACCTTCCATAACTCTTATCCCCCTACAACTAGTATTAGGTAAGACACCAATACGGGAAGAATTTCCCGGAACAATGATAGATTATTCATGCTATGCTTTCCATGAGATTGTATATTACTGTGATAAGTGTAATTTCCACGAGCTGAAGGAAGCTCACCCCCACCTTTATTGATCCCGCAGATTAAACCGAGTCGGATGGACGAAGGAGCGAGTCGAGAGGGGCATATGAATGAGAATTTATTAAACGATGTTTTTCTTATGTCAAATGTTTTGATAAATTATTTGGGGAAACTTTTGTTAGAAATTAACAATTTATAATTTATTCTTCTGCCGCAAATTTTTATTTCGTATCTATGACGTGTCATTGCCTTAATTAAAGGTATTTAATTTATGCCAGTGTAGCGACTCGACTTTGTAGGCGAGAATTTTAATATTCTCAAAAGAAAATTATTTTTCGTCAAATTTACTTTTTTATTTATTTTCCTCTGTAATTACCCTAGAAAGTCGGGGCATTACAGAGCATATTGTTAACTCTATCACCTATGTTAAGAGTATTCATGAAGATAAGTGCATTAGATGAGTTTCGAAATATGTTCATGTGTCCGATATTCTTCATAAGGATGATTAGAACAATGAGTTTTCGTTAATGACCATCGCGTTGCATATGAAACCTTAGTATCATAAACTTTCTCGCTGGAGAACGAAACTCTTATGATGAGTTAACTCGACTATATCCATCCTTATTGAGAATCGTAGACTTAATCGAGCCATACTTTAGAAGCGATGATCGAGATTGGAATATGAATGATAATGACTTGCATATCCTTGAACTGTAGACGTCGACATTTTATCTCCGTTAGGACCCGTCGTTTTGCATATAGTTTGGTATTCATCCGACGTAGTGTTCTTTGAGTAGTTAACCGGGGATCGACCGAACAATGATGATTACACTAGGTCACTATCGAAATGTTTAGAATGTTCGTGTGATGCTCTTGTTACGTAAGTTAAGTTTGTCGTTATCTTCTTTTGTGTAAGGTTTGAGCGTTGCGAATGGTTGATCATAGGGACGGCCTCCGATTTTGTTGAAGTCGTTGAAGTGCTTATTTTCTTGCCATCTTTCTAAGGCAAGTACCTTAATTATGTTTATCCGTATTGATGTCAGTTATGTTGTTATGTGTCGTGCATATGTGTTGTGATTTTTTTGTCCACCATGCGTTGGTCCGAAGGGATCATCATGTGAATCTATAGCTGTGTGCGCTGGATCGTTGGACAGGTATTTCCACCATGCGTTGGTCTAACGGGATCATCATGGGAATCTATAGCTGTGTGCGCTGGATTGTTGGAATACCACGAGTATGTTGAGACTGACATGTTGTGTTGTGCATTATTATTGTTTCTCGTTGGAGAGACTTTTTGTTATCTTTGTGGATATCATTGTCGTTATTATTCAGGGGTCGCCGAATAAATCGTTGTTGTATAATTATCATACTTGTACTAGCATCGTTGTGCTAACTCCTTCGGGGGTAGACATTTGTTTTATGTTCAGGATCCAGGAGGGCGGGGAAACAACCACTAGAGCTGCATGACGATGAAGGTGCAGAGTGATGTTCCGGCCGGAATGATTGTCAGATTTTAGTTCTGTTTTAATAAAGTACTCGAGTACGCTGTTGTTTTGTTGTCGTTTGAAGTTTATATTCGGATGTGGACAGATTTGTACTTTTCGAACTGGTGATGTAATAATTAATTTTACGGTTGTTATTTAAATAAGGCTGTTTTCAAATTCGTAGTCTTGTAAATCTTTATATCGGGGATTTATGGCGCTATAATAATCCTGAATATCTCGGGGTGTTCCAGAATATGGTATCAGAGCTAAGATTATGGATATCTTGGCCGTTGGGTTAAAATAGGGCTCATATATGTCGTTTGAAGTAACCGGCCACATATAACATCATTGTACTGCCTACGTCTTTGTGTGAGCGGTGGTTGTAAGTTTCCTAAACTCTATGTTGTCCTTTATACGTTATACCTTTTTATGCTTGAAACGTTAGGACAATATTGTTCCCTGTATATTGAGTAGTTATTGTAACACCCCCAAAACCGTATGGGAATATTACACGCCGTAAACCCTTTCCGCAAGGATCTACCAGGCTAAACGTCCATAAACAACCAAATGCTTGCCCGTCCAGGGTCAAACAATATAATAATACAGACCGTCAAGGTCACTTACACATAAACACACAGACCGATGAGGTCACACAACTCTATCAACAGGACTGACTAACAACATTACCCACACAGGGGTCGAAATACAATACAAATGAAGACCGAATCAACTCTAACAATACAACTAAACTCTACCAACTCTCAACTCTTGATTAGTATCGCACTCGTCATCCCCTTGTGCCAAACTCCGTGATCGCTTCCCTCGAACTGCATGTACCGGCCTTGAGCAGACATCCACCCCGAATACTCGGGGTTAGTAAACTCCACTGTTTTACTAGTGCAAGTATCAAATCATACGAAATATAACAAGCAAGTAATAATCGTGAATCAAATATGACAATCAAGTATCAAAATATCCCCAGGAGGTTTTCACAAGGAAAGATAAGCTATGAAGCATTCGAAAATAAGATTATCACCTCGGAAATTTTAGAATTTCAAAAATTTTCGAAAGTCTTAGGGTCTTAACCCAAATCTCAAAATTGTATTACAACAATTCACAGTACGAAAACATTTCCATAAATCTCATGGGGCTCGGCCCAACATTCTTTTCTTAAAACTTTCTTACACAAAAACTTTGATTTACAAAACATGGTTCGTGACACCGTGATCCCCTGTCACGTGTCTCCGTAGGTTCAACAACCCGCACGGACTTAACCAATCACAACAATCACAACAATCAATCATGCTCATGACTCCGTGATCGCTTGCCACGAGTCTCCGTAGGTTCAACAACCCACACGGATTGAGCAAACACAACAATCACAACAATCAGTCCCAACCCCGTGAACCTGTGTCACGTGTCACCGTAGGTTCCGTCGAACCCGCACGGTTGGACGTACTGTGTCCAGATTCAATGGACCTGTGCCATGAATCATCGTAGGCCTCGTCAGACCCGCACGATTGGACCTCAGCACCACACACTAAGTTCCGATCCCATGGACCTGTGCCATGAATCCTCGTAGGCCCCGTCGAACCCGCACGAGTGAACTTAGCGTTCCAGCACATCACATTCGCATTCACATTACATACAACAATGAGCACAATTAATCAATCACCTTGATCACCACAAAATCATACATTGCACGCACATAACACAACCTCAACACTCGCAACAACTATCATCAATCAACGACATTTAACCAACATAACACACATTCGGTACACAATACCTTGTACAACCACGTGTACAACCATCTCCTATGTACATCGCAATCCTGCACAAATGGCACAACGCCTAACACGTATACCAATATAACACTATTATCACAAAGCCTTCAAATTTTGGAAAACACAACCAACTCAAACGGAACATATTTACGAAGGCACGCAAAATCATCATAAATCTCATACGTGATTACTAGTCGCAAGATACAAGTCGTATAGTAAGATACTTGCCTTAATAACCGCTACCGAACGCTCCGAAGAACACGGTTCGACCGGGAAGCTCGGACCCCAAAGAAGGCAACGAATGGAAGGGTTCCGACTCGAGTTCTTCACAAGAATTCGTTCCTAAGTCACAACGATATCAATTCAATCACAATTCTACGAAAACGTATGGAACTTCCCAAGTTCTACCCATTGAAGCATTTTATCGGACACTTTGAAGGCGTAGTCCAATTTAATCGATTATTCAAAGAAATACTCAAATCCGTTCCACAAAACTTCAAGGGTATTGAATGATTACGAGTTTACAATCAAGTTCTAACAATAATATGAATCAAAACGAAGCAAATCGCCAAAACACCAAGAAACCTCAAGAACATCCAAAAACCAAAAGTTTAGGTGTTCTTACCTTCGATCCGGTGGAAGATGATGTTAATCAATGATTAGAACTTCCAAAACATGTTGCTCTGTCATATACATCCAAATCCGTCCATTATTGACGAAGAAACGCGAAGAAACGAAGAAAAGGGTGAAAATGGCGGATGACTCGGCCCAGCCCTTAAATAGCCGACTGGCGGCGAGGACTCGACCGTGTCCCGCTAGACACGGCCGCGTCGCCCGATAGTGACCCGTCCGACCGACTCGGCATGACTCGACCGTGTCTCGGAACACGGCCGGGCGTCGGCGATCGGTCCGGATTTCGGACGAGTACGGCACGGGCCGTGTCGGACGACGGCCGGGTCCTGAGACAAAACCGGCATTTCCGGACGAGTACGGCACGGGCCGTGTCGGACGACACGGCCGAAGTTCGGCCGGCAGTGATCGCCAATAACGAGCGGGTGAGCTAAAACGACCATAACTCTCTCGTCCGACCATTGACTCACCGTTTGAACCATTGGAAAGCTAACTCGATGCTCTATAATATTGCAAAGATTCAGAATTTTTGGAGTTACCAAAAATTAATGGTGATCTAACAAAGTCGAACTCATACTCAGAAAAGTCGTTTAGTAATCCTGAATTCAACAAAACGATACCGAAACCCGAACCTGAATACGAACCGAAGATACGGTTACAAGGTACTCACAAAGACGAATCTAAGAGCTAGTAGAACACACGATTCCGACCACCCGAAGGCTCGAAATTCGACAACGAAAGGTAATTACCCCAAGCTTTGGGAAATTACGAAAATGGCCCAAATGCCCGAAAATCACCATACGCCAACGAATAATCAAACCGAAGCTCACAACACGTATAACAAAGTTAAATGAACTTACGAAAAACCCCAAACGACAGTTTCGAACGAGATTCGCAAGAACCGAACTCAAGCGCGGAAAAGTCGCTAAAAAGCACGGAACTCAACAAAGCTGCACCGAAACGAACTCGGATGACAAAAAGTGCAGAATTAAATATTCTCAGAATGACGAAACGGTCAAAAGCGAGTCGTCGAAACGGACCTCCGCCGAAAAATGAAAATTACCGGAAATCCGAAATTGCGGATATTACATTCTACCCTCCTTAAAAGAAGTTTCGTCCCGAAACTTAAAATAAAACATCAGGGTAGACTACAAACAAAACCAAAAAGTTCACGCAACAAATATCAATCTCTACTCGAATTACAACACAAATACAACACGCAACTATGCTACTGGGCACCACTGAGCTCTCCACGCGTAGGGGCGGGATCCAGGCTTCCGAACATCTCAACGACGGTCTCGCAGTGTACCGCCTGATGTCCCACATGTCCACATTTGAAACAGTTAACTTGCGGCGAGCGACAATTCTTACAAGTATGGCCCACACGGCTACAATTGAAACATAACTTCACGTCGCTTGTCTTGCTCGGCTCGTGAGTAGGATTCTTAGACTGGTCAACCGAACGAGGAGTGCTCCCAGAAGGAAACTGTGAAGCAACAGGCTCACGGATCTCACTTCTCTGGCCTCTTGAAAAGTTACTCGAGGTCTTCTGCCTCTTACCTCCTGAGCTACCCTCTGACATGGAAACAGCCATCTCGATGGCTAGAGCTCGATCCTGATAATCTTTCAAGGTGGTACACATGAGCGGAGCCATACTCTCACGGATATGGGGTTTCATGCGCATATTGAAGTATCGGACCTTGTCCGCTTCACTTCTCACTTGATCACGAACATAAGCCAGCTGTCGATTAAAATCGACTATCGCCTGGGATATCGACACATCCTGGGGCATGGCCGAGAAAAACTCAACGATCCTGCGTTCACGAACAGTAACAGGCAATACTCTGCCTCCATGGCGTCTTAAACTCAGCCCATGTAGGTGTACGATCTGCAGCACTACGGCGTGCCAGCCCCAGCCTTCTTTGTCGAGTAGTAATTGAGCAATGGGTACACTCCTATCATCCTGACAAGCTAAAGCATAAAATATTCTTTACAACTGGAAGAGCCAGTTTTCCCAACCTAACAAGTCAGACGAACCCACAAAACGGGGCGGCTGCATCTTCATCACATCTCGTAACCACTTACTAGTTCCGTTATCGCTATTTGGATTCTCATCCCGACGTACGGCCTGATTCATCTGCACTAACTGGTCAACCACCTGACGAAGGATGGTGGCGGCGCTAACGTCAATATTAACGCTAGTCGAATGCCCCTGATCTGTACTGAGCTGATTGGTACTCGGCAAGGAGGGAGTCGCCCTCTCCTGTTCTCGATTACGACCACGACCATGACCACGGCCACGGCCTCGACCTCGACCCCTTAGCATACTGAACGGACAACCAATCAGAATAACAAGATAAAACAAACCTCACATAATCGACATAAGCCCACAATCGCTAAGACAATGCAATATTCACACGTTCACATTGACAAAGATGAACGACCTATACTACAGCATACATGGTTAAAACATTAAGCATACCATTGTGGTCCAACACCGGTAATATTTAAAAAAATAAGTTTATCGAGGTATTTGTTCGAATGATCATATATAAAAAAAATTTCGCGAGTTCGAAAGATTTTTGCTGGGGTGAAATTTTGAAAGCACTTCGTTTAATACCTCGGTCATTTAATCAAAACCATGTATCTCAACATTTAGAAAACACTAAAACATTCTCCGGCGAGCACAACAATACTACAAACTTATCACAACCACTTAGCCCCAACACATGGACATAAGAAGTTCAAAATTCCGAAAACCAAAAATTGTTCTGCAAAATAAAGATTTCCCAAAATCCTTTAGTTCATAAACAAAACGACGGCGATATTTTACAATGTCCGAAGTACTTCTAAACACATTTTTCAAATACCGTCTGATGGTGTCATTTGAAAATACACGGCCCATTTGTCAAAATTTACAAATTTTAAAAATCCGTATAAACCGTGGTTTGACCGAACCACCAAAATATTTTCCAAAAATCGATTTCTACAAAAATTCTCAAATCAGAAAGTCCTTCTAAAATATTCTTAAAGTTACCCATAGCGGACATAAATTACAACATTCCAAAAACAGTCGAATTTAAAACCACATACTCAGATGGCAACCAGGGTCGCCAATTCAATCAAATGCATCTCGTGGTACCAAGTTTAAACACACATCAAAATCATTCATCGGAGTTTCTCACAAACTCTACCGTTGGTACCTTTCGAAACCCATCGAGGTTTACAACCTTCACAACATACCACCCCACCCGGTGGTTCAAAGATAAAACAATAACGTGCCCAGTTCTATACACATACCATGTGCCACAAGTATTAAACACAACTATATTACACAATACTGTGTAAATAAAATTATACACCGCAATTAACTCACTAAGATAAAATCGAGATACACAGGTGTTACGCATAAAGGAGGAGACTTACATCCACAGGTCGCACGGAGGTGACAGTCGCCCACGATACTAATCTCGTCCGACAACATAACCGACACGTTGTGACCACGCACAACTCAACTTGTCACCTGACGACTCGAATGACAAGACAACACATTACTCGACAAAACAAGACTTGAAACGACCCGACAGCCTAGGTTTTCGCAAACCTAAGCTCTGATACCATAAATGTAACACCCCCAAAACCGTATGGGAATATTACACGCCGTAAACCCTTTCCGCAAGGATCTACCAGGCTAAACGTCCATAAACAACCAAATGCTTGCCCGTCCAGGGTCAAACAATATAATAATACAGACCGTCAAGGTCACTTACACATAAACACACAGACCGATGAGGTCACACAACTCTATCAACATGACTGACTAACAACATTACCCACACAGGGGTCGAAATACAATACAGCGGAAGACTGAATCAACTCTAACAATACAACTAAACTCTACCAACTCTCAACTCTTGATTAGTATCGCAGCTCGTCATCCCCTTGTGCCAAACCTGTGACTGCTTCCCTGAACCTGCATGTACCTGGACGCAGAACAGACATCCACCCCCCGAATACTCGGGGGTTAGTAAAACTCCACTGTTTTACTAGTGCAAGTATCAAATCATACGAAATATAACAAGCAAGTAATAATCGTGAATCAAATATGACAATCAAGTATCAAAATATCCCCAGGAGGTTTTCACAAGGAAAGATAAGCTATGAAGCATTCGAAAATAAGATTATCACCTCGGAAATTTTAGAATTTCAAAACTTTTCGAAAGTCTTAGGGTCTTAACCCAAATCTCAAAATTGTATTACAACAATTCACAGTACGAAAACATTTCCATAAATCTCATGGGGCTCGGCCCAACATTCTTTTCTTAAAACTTTCTTACACAAAAACTTTGATTTACAAAACATGGTTCGTGACACCGTGATCCCCTGTCACGTGTCTCCGTAGGTTCAACAACCCGCACGGACTTAACCAATCACAACAATCACAACAATCAATCATGCTCATGACTCCGTGATCGCTTGCCACGAGTCTCCGTAGGTTCAACAACCCACACGGATTGAGCAAACACAACAATCACAACAATCAGTCCCGACCCCGTGAACCTGTGTCACGTGTCACCGTAGGTTCCGTTGAACCCGCACGGTTGGACGTACTGTGTCCAGATTCAATGGACCTGTGCCATGAATCATCGTAGGCCTCGTCAGACCCGCACGATTGGACCTCAGCACCACACACTAAGTTCCAATCCCATGGACCTGTGCCATGAATCCTCGTAGGCCCCGTCGAACCCGCACGAGTGAACTTAGCGTTCCAGCACATCACATTCGCATTCACATTACATACAACAATGAGCACAATTAATCAATCACCTTGATCACCACAAAATCATACATTGCACGCACATAACACAACCTCAACACTCGCAACAACTATCATCAATCAACGACATTTAACCAACATAACACACATTCGGTACACAATACCTTGTACAACCACGTGTACAACCATCTCATATGTACATCGCAATCCTGCACAAATGGCACAACGCCTAACACGTATACCAATATAACACTATTATCACAAAGCCTTCAAATTTTGGAAAACACAACCAACTCAAACGGAACATATTTACGAAGGCACGCAAAATCATCATAAATCTCATACGTGATTACTAGTCGCAAGATACAAGTCGTATAGTAAGATACTTGCCTTAATAACCGCTACCGAACGCTCCGAAGAACACGGTTCGACCGGAAGCTCGGACCCCAAAGAAGGCAACGAGCGGAAGGGTTCCACTCGAGTTCTTCACAAGAATTCGTTCCTAAGTCACAACGATATCAATTCAATCACAATTCTACGAAAACGTATGGAACTTCCCAAGTTCTACCCATTGAAGCATTTTATCGGACACTTTGAAGGCGTAGTCCAATTTAATCGATTATTCAAAGAAATACTCAAATCCGTTCCACAAAACTTCAAGGGTATTGAATGATTACGAGTTTACAATCAAGTTCTAACAATAATATGAATCAAAACGAAGCAAATCGGCCAAAACACCAAGAAACCTCAAGAACATCCAAAAACCAAAAGTTTAGGTGTTCTTACCTTCGATCCGGGTGGAAGATGATGTTAATCAATGATTAGAACTTCCAAAACATGTTGCTCTATGTCATATACATCCAAATCCATCCATTATTGACGAAGAAACGTGAAGAAACGAAGAAAAAGGGTGAAAATGGCCGGATGACTCGGTCCAGGCCCTTAAATAGCCGACCGGCGGCGGGGACTCGACCGTGTCCTGCTAGACACGGCCGCGTCGCCGATAGTGACCCGTCCGGCCGACTTCGGCATGACTCGACCGTGTCCACGGAACACGGTCGGGCGTGTCAGCGATCGGCCCGCAATTTCCGACGAGTACGGCACGGGCCGTGTCGGACGACACGGTCGGGTCTGAGACGAAACCGGCATTTCCGGACGAGTACGGCACGGGCCGTGTCGACGACACGGCCGAAGTTCGGCCGGCGATGATCGCCAATAACGAGCGGGTGAGCTAAAACGACCATAACTCTCTCGTCCAGGACTCGATTGACTCACCGTTTGAACCATTGGAAAGCTAACTCGATGCTCTATAATATTGCAAAGATTCAGAATTTTTGGAGTTACCAAAAATTAATGGTGATCTAACAAAGTCGAACTCATACTCAGAAAAGTCGTTTAGTAATCCTGAATTCAACAAAACGACACCGAAACCCGAACCTGAATACGAACCGAAGATACGGTTACGAAGTACTCACAAAGACGAATCTAAGAGCTAGTAGAACACACGATTCCGACCACCCGAAGGCTCGAAATTCGACAACGGAAGGTAATTACCCCAAACTTTGGGAAATTACGAAAATGGCCCAAATGCCCGAAAATCACCATACGACAACGAATAATCAAACCGAAGCTCACAACACGTATAACAACGTTAAATGAACTTACGAAAAACCCCAAACGACAGTTTCGAACGAGATTCGCAAGAACCGAACTCAAGCGCGGAAAAGTCGCTAAAAAGCACGGAACTCAACAAAGCAGCACCGAAACGAACTCGGATGACAAAAAGTGCAGAATTAAATATTCTCAGAATGACGAAACGGTCAAAAGCGAGTCGTCGAAACGGACCTCCGCCGAAAAATGAAAATTACCGGAAATCCGAAATTGCGGATATTACAGTTATGCTTACAGTATGTTGAGAGGAGGACGTGGACGTGGTCGCGGTCGTGAACGCGGATGTAGGAATACTAAGAGAGAAGTTTCACCCTCCGTCCCTGACTCACTGTCAAATCAGGCTAGCTACAACTCAGGCGAGCAACAAGAATCTGTTGACAACGAACGAGAGCAGACGGTGGAAACCAATACCAAACCTACTATTGCCGACATCCTTTGTCAGGTGGTCAACCAGATGACTCAATTATCTCAAGTTGTGGACAGGATGTAAGTGGCGGTAGGATTGCAGCCAGGGGAAAGACATCAAGGCATCCCAGACTTGGTAAATCGAGGAGACAGATGGCTACAGGAGGTGGCGAAGATGCAGCCGCCAAAATTCGATTGTTTTTTTGAGACACCGACATGGGATCACTAGTTGAGAGTGCTGGAGAAAGTATTCATAGGGATTAACTTCCCAGACGACTGGAGAGCCCCCATTGCCCAGTACTTTCTGACAGGAGAAACGTCTGAGTGGTGGGAAGCCATCTGACATGTAGATCATGATGCTGACTGGGGAGAATTCAAATTGATGATGGAAGCACAATACTGCCCTCGTCCGATAAGGGAAGCTAAGTTTAGAGAGTTCTTCTCTGCACAACCGACGGACGAGTCTGTATCCCAAACGATTAAGGCATTTAATCAACAACTGGCATTTGTTCGACACCCGGTCAGGACTGACGCAGAAATGATGATCCACTTTGATATGAGAATGAAGATGGAGATAAAAAGGTATATGTCATGTTTTGAATGCACCACTCTCCGCCAGTATCAAGACAAAGCTCTAGCGTATGAAATGAAAGAAGCAGCTATGGAGAATTTCTTTGAGTCCAAGAAGCAGAAAGTCTCTCGTAGTTTTGCAGAGCACAAGAACAATGGGCCTCGTAAGGCCCGATAATCCTATCACTCCTTTAAGAGGTCCCCGCACCCATCCAAAGGCAGAAAGAACTTCATATCAGTATCAAAACCGATAGATGTGGTCTCCCAGGACACTTTTGGCGTGACTGTTTCTGTTCTCCAGTGACATGTTATGAATGCGGATAGGAAGGGCATCGTGCGATTTTCTGCAAGCCACTAAATTATTGGGAACTCGTACTTCACATCCAGGTCAGAAAGAAGTGAGCGTTCCACAAATGCAGCAGAGTGTCCAAATGCCACAGAGTTTTGGTCGAGGAAGAGGCAGAGTACAGTACGACCGGAAGGGAGCATCGAGGGCTGGATCCGTTCCTCCATGACTTTATGAGATTAGGAGGGCAGATGATCAGAATGAAGATATCGCATCTGGTACTGTTCAGATACTTTCGCAACCAGTTAGTGTTTTGTTCGATATAGGGGCGACACACTCATTTATTTCTTTGTCTTGTGTTAATCTCTTGAATATTTCTTGTTCACATAAATGTGAGGCTTATACTGTGGGTTTACCGAGTGGGGAAAGAATTGTGGGTAACTTAGAGACTAGAGATTTTCCTGTATCAATTGGAGGTAAAGAGTGGCCCTCAAATCTGATTGTGGTAGAGATATAAGGAGATAATCTGATTCTCGGAGACTATTGGATTAATCGATATGGATCTATTGTGAACTACCGGAAGAGGAATATCTCGATGATAGCCGAAGATGGTTCCGAATTGCTATTCGAAGGATGGAGACTAGGAAGCTCAGGGAAAATGATCAAAGCTATGAAGGATGTCAAATTACTAAAGCAGGAATGCATCGAGTACTGGTGTTATGCGATAAAAAAACAGGAAGGAAGCGTAGAGCTTTCATCTATTCCTGTCGTGAATGAATTTCCAGACGTGTTCCCTGACGAATTGCCTGGATTACCTCCGCAACATGATGTAGAGTTTACCATCGATCTAGAACCAGGAGCTACACCAATTTCTAAGGCACCGTATCGTATGGCACATACCGGAGAGCCCCCAATTCCCAGTACTTTCTGACAGGAGAAGCGTCTGAGTGGTGGGAAGACATCCGACCTGTAGATCATGATGCCAACTGAGGAGAATTCAAATTTATGATGGAAGCACAATACTGCCCTCGTCCGTTAAGGGAAGCTAAGTTTAGAGAGTTCTTCTCCGTACAACCGATGGACGAGTCTGTATCCCAAACGATTAAGGCATTTAATCAACAACTGGAGTTTGTTTGACACCCGGTCAGGACTGACGCAGAAATGTTGATCCAGTTTGATATGAGAATGAAGACGGAGATACAAAGGTATATGTCAGGTTTCGAATGCAGCACTCTCCGCCAGTATCAAGACAAAGCTCTAGCGTATGAAATGAAAGAAGTAGCTATGGAGAAGTTATCTGAGTCCAAGAAGCAGAAAGTCTCTCGTGGTTTTCAGAGCACAAGAACAGTGGGCCTCATAAGGCCCGATCATCCTATCACCCCTTTAAGAGGCCCCCGCACCCATCCAAAGACGGAAAGAACTTCAGATCAGTATCAACACCGATAGATGTGGTCAAGAACTGTTTTAATTGTGGTCGCCCAGGACACCTTTGGCGTGACTGTTTCTGTTCTCTGGTGACATGTTATGCATGCGGACAGGAAGGGCATCGTGCGATTTTCTGCAAGCCACTAAATTATTCACAGCCGGCTCAGAAAGAAGTTAGCGTTCCACAAATGCAGCAGAGTGTCCAACTGCCTAGAGTTGTGTTCGAGGAAGAGGCAGAGTACAGTACGACCGGAAGGGAGCATCGAGTGCTGGATCCGTTCCTCCACGCCTTTATGATATGAGGAGGGCAGATGATCAGAATGCAGCTATCGCATCAGCTACTGTTCAGATCCTCTCGCAACCAGTTAGTGTTTTGTTTGATATAGGGGCGACACACTCATTTATTTCTTTGTCTTGTGTTAATCGCTTGAATATTTCTTGTGATGATATTCTGGTTTATTCCAAGAGCCCGGAAGAGCATGTGTAGCACTTACGGATCGTTTTGGACCTCTTGAGAAGCGAGCAATTGTATGCCGAACTTCCTTAGTGTGAATTCTGGCTAAAGGAAGTGATGTTCCTCGGTCACGTGGCATCAGCGGAAGGAGTCCGAGTAGATACCCAGAAAGTCGAGGCAATTTTGGATTGGAAGTCTCCTAAGAACGTGAAGGAAGTCAGAAGTTTCTTAGGACTCGCCAGGTATTATCGTCGATTCGTGGAAGGGTTTTCTAAAATTACCCGTCCACTTACTCGATTACTGCAGAAAACCCAAAAGTTTGAGCGGAGCGATATGTGTCAAGTCATTTTTGATGAATTGAAAAATGTTGTAGCAATATGGGAATATGCGCCGTGTTGCGGAAGCGTAAAATAAATGGTGCGGAAATTAAATGACATGTGGATTTATAGAGGTTCGGCCAAACGTGCCTACGCCCTATCTCGATGTATCTTTTTCAATAGGTTAAAGATCAAAACCTCTGCACCTCTCTTCTATCGGTCGAGGGATTACGCTTACAAGCTCGTCTTCTACGGTCCGAGTAAAACCATTTTCCTTTTCTATTAGATAAGGAATCAACCACTCTATCTTTCTATTGGTACTAGATAAACCTCACTAAGATAGCGATTGCGATTCTAACAATACCGGATACTTGATCCTAATAACACCGAATCCAATCGTATCTTTTCTTTTTCTCACTCGTGTATGATTTTGTGTATAACACTCAATCACTCTAATTTAAGCTCAAGAACAACAACTATAATGTTTACAATGATATCTAAAGTGTATATGAATTGCTCAATGTTGTTGTGTGGATTGATACCAACTCATTTGGTATTTATAGCCTTATTCCACAAACTAGCCGTTACTGCCAGTTGTTATTAGCGTGCGCTAGGCTGACTTCCTTAGCGTGCGCTATCGCGTATATTTGCATTATCGTACGTTATGTACTGCATGTTATGTACGTTATCAACTTCCAGTTTTAGTCCAGTGGCTACTGTCTCTGACTGTTAGCATGCGCTAATCCTTCTTTGTAGCATGCGCTAATCTTGCATCATTGCATGCGTCATATATCCGTTAATACCTTTTGACTTGCATCAGATTCTACCAAACAAATTGATTGACTTGATTCAAACTTGATATTTAGCATGCGCTAAATATCACTTGTTGTGTGCGCTAAGATGACTTCACTGCATACGTCATTCTGTGTTTGAATCTCTTCACAACGGTAGTATGGGCTCGATAGCGTGCGTTATATTATAGTGCGTAGCGTGCGCTATCCTCATCAGGTGACTTCACTTTAGGTTACTTTGAACTCGTCTAATTTGCAGCCGGGACCCATTAGCATGCGCTAACCTATATATCTAGCGTGCGCTAGCTTTGTATTTTATTCAGCTTTTTGCATCTTGGTCTGCCTCGATGTTTGCTTTGCCTCGATGTTGTTTTGTTTTGTTTAGAAACTTAATCATCAAAACACTATTTATTAATATGTGGAATAAATATTCCAACCATCAGCAGAAGGAGTCCGAGTAGATCCCCATAAAGTCGAGGCAATTTTGGATTGGAAGTCTACTAAGAACGTGAAGGAAGTCAGAAGTTTCTTAGGACTCGCCAGGTATTATCGTCGATTCGTGGAAGGGTTTTCTAAAATTACCCGTCCACTTACTCGATTACTGCAGAAAACCCAAAAGTTTGAGTGGAGCGATATGTGTCAGGTCAGTTTTGATGAATTGAAAAACAGATTAACGACGGCAGCAATATTAGCACTACCACAAGGAACTGAAGGATTCATAGTTTACAGTGACGCTTCAAATAAAGGTCTCGGGTGTGTGCTAATGCATAATGAAAAGGTGATCGCATACGCTTCACATCAATTGAAGCCATATGAAGTGAATTATCCAATGCATGATTTCGAACTGGCAGTTGTGGTTTTCGCCTTGAAGATATGGAGACATCATTTGTATGGGACTTACTGTCAGATCTTCACAGATCATAAGAGTCTCAAATATATCTTTAGTCAGAAAGAGTTGAACATGCGGCAGAGGGGATGGCTGCAATTGATTAAGGACTATGATTTAGAGATTTTTTATCATCCAGTTAAAGCGAACGTAGTGGCTAATGCACTAAGCTGCAAACCTGTTTCTATTCGAATGCTGGAGACTCTTACTTCCCAATCTAGCATTCAACAAGAGTTGATTCGTGAAGGAATATAAATATGGTTACAAGGAGTTCAAGGACAACTGTGTGTGATGGAATTAACTTCATCATTGATTGATGAAATCAAATCTAAGCAATCAGATGACCCCTTAATGATTCGGTTATGTGATGAAGTGGGCAAAGAAAAGGCCCCAGGATTTGTGATTCATGATGATGGAGTTTTGATATTCCATAGTCGACTTTGTGTTCCCGATATTGATGTTTTGAAGTAGACAATCACGAAGGAAGCTCACAGTACGCCCTATTCTATTCACCTAGGTACCAGAAAGATGTATAAGGATCTGAAGCATAATTTTTGGTGGGACAACATGAAGAAAGATGTGGCGGAATATGTCTCAAAGTGTTTAACTTGTCAGCAGGTTAAGATCGAACATCAGCGACCCGACGTAATTATGAAGCCACTTCCGATCCCTGAATGGAAGTGGTAAGGTATATCAATGGACTTTATAACCAATATGTCGAAGACCAGGATAGGGATGAACATGATTTGGGTGATAGTTGATCGTCTAACCAAATCGGCTCATTTTATGGGCATTAAGGATACTTGGGGGCCAGACAGGTTGGCGCGAGTGTTTATTGTAGAGATAGTCTGATTGCATGGTACACCAAAGACCATTAATTTTTATCGAGATGGTCGCTTCGTGTCACATTTTTGGAAAGCAGTTCATCGAGCCTTGGGAACCGAGTTGAAATTAAGCACCACTAATTATCATCCTCAGACAGATGGATAGTCCTAGAGAACTATTCAAACAGTGGAAGTCATGTTGAGAGCTTGTGCCTTAGATTGGTCGACTGATTGGGAAACTCATCTGCTGTTGATTGAATCTACTTACAATAATAGTTGGCATGCTTCCATTAAGATGGCACCTTTTGAAGCGTTATACGGGACAAAATGCAAATCACCCCTGTGTTGGGATGATTTGTCTGAATTGATCGGGACGGAACTGGAGTTGATAGTATAGACTCAAGAGAAGGTAGGTTTGATTCGTGAAAGGCTGTTGACTGCCCAGAGTCGGCAAATATCTTATGCAGATATGCGCCGTCGCCCATTAGAATTTGGAATTGGGGACCACGTGCTTTTAAAGGTTTCTCCTACTCGGGGAAATTTTCGTTTTAGGAGGAAAGGAAAGCTGAGTCCGAGATATATCGGACTATTCCAGATTCTTGAAGGAGTTGGGGAGTTGGCGTATAGGTTGGCCTTGCCGCCATTGCTGAGTTATGTTCATAATGTGTTTCATGTATCATAGTTACGGAAGTACATACCAGATCCCAGTCATGTTATCGATTTCGGTGAAATTGAAGTCGCTAAGGATGGCACGTTCAAACAGAAACCAATCAAGATTCTCGAGAGTCGAGTCAAACAATTGAGAAATAAACCAATCACCTTGGTTAAAGTTCAATGGTCGCAACACGGAGTTAAAGAAGCCACATGGGAGATGGAGGATAGTATGAAGTCAAGATACCCAGAATTCTTTTCGTCTTAAGTTTCGGGACGAAACTCCTTTTTAGAGGGAGAGTATGTAATATCCGAATAATTGTTGAGTATTTTCATATGTATTTGAACCTTGTAATATTCGACTTTGTGTTATTAATAATAGAAGTATGATTTTTCCCGTATTCGTATCAACATTCATGATCATATTAGGGAGAGCTTACAAATTCATGAAGGCAGCTACGTCATAACATATGCTAGCAGGGTAGCTTAACGTACTTTATGAGCTAAGGATACCATACGCTATGGACGAAGCGTAGCATACGTAAGGTAGTCAAAGATGGAGAAGTCTGCTTATCAAATGGGCCAGTTGGGGATGGGATTTGGATAAGATTCCCGCGGCGTAAACTTGGACAGCCTTTTAATTAAACGGGTCAATGAGGCTTAACGTACGCTAGATGCTGGTGATAACGCACGCTATGTTCATATGATTATACATACGTAAAGGTTTTGTATAGCGTACGTAAGAGAAGACCAGGAAGGAGACAGTGAGCTATTACCGGATGTTAATGTACGCTAAGGATTGCAAATAGCATACGCTAAGATGATAACATACGTAAGGCTTAGCCGTTAACGTACGTAAAGTTCAGAACATTATAAATGGGATAGCACCCCATTTCATTTCAGCCTCGTTTTCTTTCATTCCTTCTCCGATTTATGCAAACCCAGAGAGCCCTCCTGCTACATAAACATTGATTTACATCTCTACTTAGTCATTGAAATTGGGAAGCACCTTGGATTGGTACTCAAGCTTCCGGTGTTGGGTTTTCACCAAGTGTTCATCATTGTCCTCTACATTAAGGTATGTTTATGTTTTCCAACCTCAAATTCTTGTTCTTAGGAATGATATGAACATGCTTTTGAGATCATTGAAATCGTTAGTAAACCATTAGGTTGAACACCATATTTTTTAGAAGTTGAGATGAGCATGTTTGGGACCTTCCATGATTAAAAAAGATTTTAAGTTGAACTTTGAGTATGCCGATCATAGGGATGAGGTTTTATGAGATTGTAACATGCCTTTTATGGTGATTTTGAAATATTCATTAGATGAGCATCTTGTTAACTCTATCACCTATGTTAAGAGTATTCATGAAGATAAGTGTAATAGATGAGTTTCGAAGTATGTTCATGTCCCGTAAAGATGGCCCGGATCCGATAATCTTCATAAGGATGATTAGAACAATGAGATTTCATTAATGACCATCATGTTGAATATGAAACCTTAGTATGATAAACTTTCTCGCTGGAGAACTAAACCCTTGTGATGAGTTAACTCGACTATATCCATCCTTATTAAGAATCATAGATTTAATCGAGCCATACTTTAGAAGCGATGATAGAGATTGGAATATGAATGATAATGACTTGCATATCCTTGAACTATAGACGTCGACATTCTATCTCCGTTAGGACCCGTCGTTTTGCATGTAGTTTGGTATTCGTCCGATGTAGTGTTCTTTGAGTAGTTAACCGGGGATCGACCGAACAATGATGATTACACTCGGTTGCTATCGGAATGTTTAGAATGTTCGTATGACGGTATTGTTACGTAAGTGGAGTTTGTCGTTATCTTCTTTTGTGTAAGGTTTGAGCATTACAAACGGTTGATCTTAGGGACGACCTCCGAGTTTGTTGAAGTCGATGAAGTGCTTATTTTCTTGCCATCTTGATAAGGCAAGTACTTTAATTATGTTTATTCGTATTGATGTCAGGTATGTTGTTATATGTTGTGCATATGTGTTGTGATTATTTTGTCCACCATGCGTTGGTCCGACGAGATCATCATGGGAATCTATAGTTGTGTGCGCTGGATCGTTGGAATACCATGAGTATGTTGAGACTGACATGTTGTGTTGTGTATTACTACAGTTTCTCGTTGGAGAGACTTTTTGTTATCTTCGTGGATATCATTGTCATTATTATTCAGGGGTCGCTGAATAAATCGTTGTTGTATAATTATCGTACTTGTACTAGCATCGTTGTGCTAACCCCTTCAGGGATAGACATTTGTTTTATGTTCAGGATCCAGGATGGCGGGGAAACAACCACTAGAGCTGCATGACGATGAAGGTGCAGAGTGATGTTCCGGATGGAATGATTGTCAGATTTTAGTTCTATTTTAATAAAGTACTCGAGTACACTGTTGTTTCGTTGTCTTTTGAAGTTTATATTCGGATGTGGACTGATTTGTACTTTTCGAACTGGTGATGTAATAATTAATTTTACGGTTGTTATTTAAATAAGGTTGTTTTCAAATTCTTAGCCTTGTAAATCCTTATATCGGGGATTTACGGTGCTGTAATAATCCTGAATATCTCGGGGTGTTACAGAAGTAAGTATGTTGTTTGCCCTCTTAAACTTATTTAACAATTTTTTTTGCACTTATATAAATATTTTTTTGATTTTTTTATTTTTTTCTTTTTCTTTCTTTTTTTATTTCTTTTTCTTTTTCATTTCCTTTTTCTTTTTCTTTTTCTTTTTCTTTTTATTCAACTTCTTTTTGGAGTACAATTTTATCTTCATGGACTTTGTATTTTCATCATGGGAACTAATGTGATTTTCCTCCCATCTTTCTCAAATGAGTAGTGATTTTTCTTCCTGCTAAGTTGGGCATCTTGTTCGTAATGTCATGGCCTACCCAATAAAATATGGCAAGCGCGCATTGGTATAACATCACAAAGGATATCATCATGGTATTTTCTAGTTGTGATGGTTTAGTACTTGTTTATTCACCCGAACCTCTCCGCAATCATTTAGCCAATGAAGTCTATAACGCATAGGATGTCGCCTCATTGGTAATTCTAACACCTCGACTATCATCACACTAGCCACATTGGTGCAACTTCTGTTATCAATGATCACACTATAATTTTTATTTTTCACAAAACATCTAGTGTAAAAAAGATTTTCTCGTTGTTCGTTGCTCTCTTCCTCCTTTGACTTGACACTCAACACCCTCCTAATCACAAGCGCGGGTGTGAATTCTAGATCTCTTTCGTCACTTTTTTCTTTCACTTCTTTCTCCTCTTCATTATTTGTTTCATATTCTCCGTCCTCCCTAAGTATCATTGCAAGTTTATTAGTGCATGGGATGCAATGTGTCCTCGCCTGTGGCATCAAAAACACTTGATGTCCCTATTTCTTGTGTTTGTGTTTTCTACTTGTGTATCTTTGACTTCGGGTTTTGTTCGACTAGCACTCCCCACCGCAAACGTCTCCTTTACAGTGCTTCTGTCAAAACTGCCCTTGGGTACATCTTGATTTCTCGTTTGAGGCTTCCAAGAAATTGTGTACCCCGTGCAGTAAGTATTGTTGCCTCCCTTTCACAAGTTCCTCTCAATTTTGATTGCCGCATATACAATGTCCTCGAACTCAACATAATGTTATTTGTAAACTTCTTTAGAGATCTCCGCCTTCATGCCATGTAGAAATATCGCCATTATGGCCTCCCTTGACTCCCTTACATCGGACCAGATCATTAACATCTCCATTTTCTTTCGAAATTTTTCGATGCTCCTTGGACCTCGTTTTAAGGATTGAAGACGAGAAAATAATTCCTTATGATAATAATTAGGAAAAAATCTTCTATGCATTACAATATTCAATTCCTCTCAACTATTAATTGGCATTTCTTTGTTCCTCCTTCTATCCGTCACAAGTTAGTCCCACCAAATGCTGGCATATTCGAAAAATTCGGTTATTGCTAACCTCATTTTCTTAGTACTGGCATAGTTATGGCAGTCGAATATAGTCTTCAACTTACTCTCCCAGTTAAGGTATGTGTCCGGATTGCTCCGCCCTTCGAAGGCTTGAATTTTTTATTTTTATATTTCCCATACTTCAGTCTTCCACATTTTGTCCTTCCCTTTCATACCATCTACATTGTTCTCTCTAACCTCCTCGACCATGTCCTCCTCGATCTTGGTAAGTTTCGCCCTCGGAGAATATTTCGTCCTCATATCCTCTATATGAGATGGAATTCGTATTCCTTCTTCTACGGTGGTGCTCGTCTTCTTTATTTTTTTTGTAAATTTTTGATCGCTTCTTCTTGTCGATCCTGTCCTGTAATTTATTGAGTGAGCATTTCTTGGATGTTTTGAAGGGCTTCATTCCTTTAATTTTCTCAATATCGTATTTCGACATTTTTTTCCTTTTTTTGCATTTTTTTGGCTCTTTTTTACCCTTTTTTATCTTTTTTTTTGCTCTTTTTTTCCCTTTTATTTTACACAGGCACAAATTAAACCTCACAAGATCCTCACATATATCGCTCGATCACTCAGCGCTCGTGTATCACTCTTTTAGATTTTTTACACGGTTCTTGTCTTTTATCACTCGGCCTTATATAAATGTCCAACAACTCGCAAGGTGATTATATAGGCGAATATTGTGACAAGTTTTAATTTTACAAGGGCTGTATCCACACTCCGGCTTTATATTTAGTTTTATATTTCACTATGATAGTAGAACCGAACTTCATGCTAGACATATATATATATATATATATATATATATATATATATATATATATATTCACTGTGGTGATAGAACTATAACACCCCCAAAGCCAACCGGGAATATTACAGCGCCGTGGGGCCCACATCGGAACCCACTAGGCTAAAATTATTTTCGCAAACGTTTCAGACAGGCCAAAGAGAGGCAAAAACGGCAATATTTTGAATAACTCAAATATTTTTCAAAACATAATTTCCAATTACCATCATAAAATACCATTTGAAAGCACAAGTCAAAGATACCGAAAGCCGTTTTGAAATATACACGCAGCGGATAGAGACAAGATAGAAATACATTTGCAGTAGAATCATAACAACCAGAAAAGAATACTCGAATCCCAAATAACCATGCCATAGCCAGTATCACCAGGAAGCTCATCCCTTCACGACCGCTACTAGCTCGATCTCTGAGTACCTAAAAGATAAAGCCCATGACGGGGTCACCCATAATACTCAACAATGATAACGATCACATCAACATAAATAATTACATACCAATGTAATTACAGAGTAAGAATATTCCTGATGTAATCTTACCGTAATAACCTTACCAATTCGTGGTAACTCAAATCAAATCAACCCTTACCTCAATTCACACCTCGCATTCTCAAGTGACGAATGAATTCGAAATAACCATATGTACTGTATTCAAGAGATACCAAGATTCTCAAACATGAATATATCTCCAATATGAAATAATCTTTCCATGACCAATTATGTCCGCTGGATCGCACAATCGAGTCCCAATTCTGGTAAAGGTCACGCCCCACACCAAGGTTGGATGAGAACGCGACAATTAATATAATAAATAATGTTTGTCATAATACATTCCAGTAAAGCATACATATACCAGATCTCAGCCTGGTGAACTAAGACTGATTATTCCATAGAAAAGAAATATTCAAGAGTACAGCGGAATTATTACATCAATTGCAAAACCAAAATACATTTTGACACAGGAACAAAAAGAAGCGTTAAAGCAGCATCCTAATTCCTACGTCTTGGCAATACTTTGAGGACGGTCTTCAGTGGTCTTCAGCATCTGTCTCTTATTCTTATTGGTTCTCTTCATCTAGTGGGGTTTTAGAAAACAATTCAACATGGGGTGAGAATAATGGATTCTCATTGAGTTGGGTTTGGGTATTTAATGAGTTTATTATTTAATAAATATTATGTTTCTCCCACTTTTGAGAAATAGTGTTGTTTAAAAATTGGTGCAAGTTTTCAAGAAGAATATTATGAATTATGACATGAATGTACAATCAATCTCCGTAGATTGCGGTTGAGTATGAAGAATGCACGACATCGAGCGCCCAATGAGTATTTAGCTTTGGGAGGTCGTCTACATGAATAATCCCCTAGCCTCCTTATAATGGCTTAGACCGTTATTAGTGTTTGACCTTTGACTTTTGCCACGACCTTTGGTTGATAACCGTAGCCTTGGGCATTTGTCGGACCATCACTATAACATTGGCCTTTGAGCTTTATCGCTCTCACGCTTGGTGACGTGCTGCCTTATCTCTTATCTGGGCTCGATATGTCCTTAGCTTGGGTCTATGCCCGGATCATATCATAATCGCGACTATACTCGAATTCTACGACCCAGTCACCTTAGGATCACTCCGTCCTTCGGCTTCAAGGGAATAGGATACGACGGTAGCTTTGCTTAGAACCGCAGCCACGCTGCTCGATTCATGACTTAGACTAACCGTCCCTCATGCATATAAATAGAAAAAGAGACTCTAGAGGTACTCGTACGGAGTCTAGCGGTGGCTCCCGCTTGAAGGTCATAGCACTTAGCTCCGCACAACACTTACTCCCGATTTCTATTGAATAACAATTATTGTCGTGATTAACAACGGTTATGCATATTGTAAGATATCAATATGATTATTTGATAGTAAATGGACTTGGATAAACTAGAGGAATTAGTTCAAGCGGTTGATTATTAGATTGTTATTGTGCGAGTCTTAGCATAATCTTATAATAAACTCATAAATTTGAATAGTTCGGTACGGATTGATTATACGACCGAAAATTACGAACTTTATTATGAAAAGTCCGTTATGATATGAGTATTGAAGGTCGGAAGTCGCATGAAAGTTTACCTTTCGGATTTTACAATTCTGCCCTTCCGTCTTTTAAGTACTATCATTATTTTTACTAAAATATTATAAATTTGATTAAGTCAGAACGGTTTGATTGTACGTCCGAAAATTATGAACCTTGTGGCGAAAGTCTGTTATAATATAAGGTTCTGAGATCAGAAGTTGTATGGAGGTTTTTCCTTCCAAAAATTAAAATTCTGCCCTTTCGAAATTAAAGTACTATTATTATTATTATTTTTATTTAGTTTTGTCTTATAATTTTGATTAATTCGTTTGGATTCATTTAAACTCCAAAAATTATAAATCCAGTTGTGATTTAAACCTTATGATTTGTACTTTTAGATTTCGTTCAGTTTTAATTTATATTCTTTTAGAAATTATAGTTTCACCCCTTCATTTTGCCTTAATTGGTATTTTAGTATTCTTGACATATCTTTTTCATTTCTTGTCGCATTGACCTCAAATTTTTGGGGTAAGCTTCTTATGTTATTACGAGTCCAGCGACCTCAAATTTTCTGGAAATTTTATTTTCAAAACAGTAAGTTTCTGTATATTACAGTTTTGGCCCTGAATTCTTGAAATTTACATTTTTACCCCGATTTTCCATTTTAGTAAATTCCGATTTAGGTGAAATTTTATAGAGAACTTATTTTTGATATATTAACACTTACTTTCAGGAAATGAGACCAGAATTATGGATTTAACAATTTTACCCTAAAATTTATCTTATTTAAATTATCTTAGTTATCCTTCGAATTTAGGTTCGAATTATCAAATCTTCTGGTGACTAATTATCCTATTACCATGGTCCAGTATATATTCATATATTTTGGAGTTTTAATAACCAAAGGTCAGATTTGCCATATTCAATCAAAGTTTCCGCTAATGAATTAATTGCACATATAATCAAAATATGACAAACTAAAATTCAACAATTGCAAAGATCATTACATGCATGGTAATGAATGTCATTTTTAATCAAGTATAGCTAACTAAAGTCATAATACTTGTATGCACCATATATATTTATCTTGTAATAATTTTGAATAAAAGAAAAGAAAGAAAACAATTTTACCCACCTCGATTTGTTGCCGAATTTAATTGATTCTAGATCCCGGAAGTGGAAAAACAACATCCCCACTTACTCTATATGGTTCGGCCGATTCATGCATCCATGGTATTTACTTTGTTTGCATGTTTTGAGATTAGAGTTAGATTAGGAAGGTTTTTTATACTTATAGAGGAGAAAAAAAGAAAGTAGGAAAGAAGATTACCTATTTCTTGTTGAACCCTCTTCTTCCTTCTCTCTTCTTCTTTGGTTCGGACCTCTCTCTCTCTCTAGTCTCTCAATGCAGATTTTTTTGTGTTGAAATGTAAGAGTGGTGCATATTTTTAAAGGTTCAAATGGTGGTCAAGGTATGGGGAAAGGGAGCACAAGACACAAGGTTATGTCTTGCATGAGGAGGACATGAAGATTCTAGATGTCCTCCCCCTCTCCACTTGGCCGCCCCTTTTGTGTGTGTGTGTGTGTGTGTGTGTGTGTGTGTGTGTGTGTTCTATATATTTTTTTTTCGTATTTTAAGTGTGTAGAATGTTAATATAATTAGTTGGGTTTTTATTTAATTGTAAATGGATTAAGTAGTTGGGTTGGGCTTTCAATCATAATTCCAAGACTTAGGAATTTTATTAGGTTGGGTTTAAGTCCATTAGTGAGTTTATATTAGTAAATGTTGATACACATAGCCCATTAGGTGAATCAATATTCTACCTTAACTTTCAATTAATTTATTATTTACGAAACAATTAAGTAAAATAAAATGAAATTAGATGTAGATTATATTATATCATAACAAATTGTTATTAAAATACATCATGATATAATAAACCGTACATGTAGTGAGCTATCGAATTTTAGGGGGTTCTACATCCTCTCCTCTTTAGAAGAATATGGTCCCCAAATTCCTTCTCGAACAACTCGGGATATGATTTCTTCATTTCTTCTTCAGCTTCCCATGTAGCGTCTTCTTCTCTAATGTGATTTGTCCAGACGACTTTGACCAACGGTGTCTTCTTGTCTCTTAGTTCGCAAACTTGTTGATCCACGATCCTAATCGGCTTCTCGATATAAGTTAAATCTTCTTTGATTGGTGGTATGTCATGTGTGATGACATGTTCAGGATCTGGATGATATTTCTTCAATCTTGAGATATGAAATACGTTGTGCATTCCGGAAAGATCGGCTAGTAGCTCGAGACGATATGATAATTTTCCAATTCGCACTACTACAAAATTAGCCTTTAACAGTGCCCTTTTAACAGCGGTTGTTCGAAAACCGCTGTTAAAATGACGCGGTGGCATACTTGTAAATAGTGTGCAACAAACTAACAGCGGTTATTCAAATAACCGATGTTAAAATAGCAACTTAACAGCGGTTTTCTAATAATCGATGTTAAATTTATCCCGAAAAATTAAAAAAAAATGAAATTGCAATTTAACATCGGTTATTAAGGAAAACCGATGTTAAAATTAGACGATTAACAATGTTTACGCAATAACATTGTTAATTTTTTTTAAAAAAAAAAGAAAATTAACAGCGGTTGTTTCTTAACAACCGCTGTTGTTTGAAAGTATTATTTCTTGTTCAGGTCATTATTTTTGTTCCTCCGCCTCTCTGCTATACTGACCCAAACTCCGCCGCCCTTCCCGTCGCCCTGCATCTCGATTTTTTCCTTCCTCCGCCTCTCTCTACTTTACTGACCCGAATTCCGCCGCCCTTCCCGTCGCCCTTCCCATCGCCGTGCATCTCGATTTTTTCCCATCGCCCCAAACAATCTCGGAACCCTGGCCCCATCGCCCCGACCAATCTCACCAGACGAATAACCCTGGCCCCGAACAATCTCGTCAGACGATTAACCCCTGGCCCCAACCAATCCCGCCGGAGCCTTCGCCGTTTTTCGCTGGACGTGGCCTGAGCGACCATCTCCGAGCTACCCCCACCGTTGGTCACTTCTATTTCCGCGGCTGTCTTCTCGGATTTTCTGGCCACCGCGGCGCTGAGGTAAGCATTTACCGGCTTTATTCCATTTTTTACATTTTTCTGTACCCTACGTTAGTTTGCATTGCATATTGGTTTCATTTTGTTTGTGCGAATTTTGAATATATCGGGTACTTGTACTTCTGGTAGAGTTAATCATGAGTTCTGCTTTGCACTTCTATTTAGGCCAGACATCTTCTATTCTTGAGATAATTGAAGTGAGATACTTCTCGTAGGAATCTTATGTCCAAATTTTTCTTTACAAATAAAAGATAGTCACTTGAGTTCAATAAGTATCGGTAATGGCTAATCAATAGTTTAACACAGAGAAAATTATTAAGATGTTAAATTCTAAGAAAATTTTATGAGTTAAAGGTATGTTCTGACCTAAAGGTATATCTACTATATGGTCGAGAAGGATAGCGTGATTACTCTTGTGTGTCTTTCACTTTTTGTCTGTTACCTTTTAAAGCATGAATTACGTTGGGATAGATGTGGTTAACTTCTTAAGGATCTTCTCCCTTTGGGTTAGATGTTAATTTTCATCTTAAGGATCTTCTCCCAATAGTTAATGTAGGAAAAGGTGACACTCTTTATAAAATAGTGAGATGACATAGTATATTAATAGCAATAACAGTTGTATGTTTTTGATAGAAGATTAAAATAACACTAAATGTGGTTGGTTCTAACTATTGCAAATTGAATTTCACTATGTGTACAACAAAAAAGAAGAAAAATGGATCGAAGATGGATGAATGCAAGTCGTAACAGTGATGAGTATGATAATGCAATCGAACAATTTCTTGAGTTCGCCCGACAAAATCGCCCGGAACCCGATGAAAGATATTTTTGCCCTTGTGTCAAGTGTATGAACGGGAGACGACATGAAGCTGACATAATTCGTGAACATCTTATTTGTGAGGGAATAAATACGAACTATACGATTTGGATATGGCATGGTGAACTAGTAGACATTCCAACTGAAGACACACACGTAGATATAGATGGTGATCAATTTGAAGACATGATTCGTGATGTTGGGGAAGAATCATTCCGATGAGCGCATGTTTATGATGCACTGAAAAGTGATTCAGAGACTCCTTTATATCCGGGTTGTAAAAATGTTACACGCTTGTATGCCGTGTTGAAGTTGGTTAATGTGAAAGCAAAAAATGAGTGGAGTGATAAAAGTTTCACCGAATTACTCGAGTTGATACAGGAGATACTTCCAGAAGGTAATAAGTTGCCTAACCATACTTATGAGGCGAAGAATGTTTTGTGTCCGATGGGTTTAGCATATAAGAAAATACACGCCTGCCCTAATGATTGCATATTGTACCGAAAAGAGTTTGAATTATTGCATAAGTGTCTTAGGTGCGGGGCATCACACTACAAAGTGAAGCATGATAATTCTAGTGATGGAGAGAGCACACAACGAGGGCCTCCAACGAAGGTGCTATGGTATCTTCCAATTATTCCAAGGTTCAAGCAACTGTTTGCTAATAAGGATGACGTAAAGAATCTCATATGGCACGCAAAAGGGAGAAAATACGGCGGACTAATTCCTCATCCTGCTGATTCTGTACAGTGGAAGAAAATAGATCATTTATTTCCGGATTTTGGGGGTGAGGCAAGAAACCTTAGGCTTGGACTTGCCACAGATGGGATGAATCCATTTGGTAATTTAAGAACTAAGCATAGCTCATGGCCCGTCCTACTTGTGATCTATAATTTACCTCATTGGTTATGTATGAAGTGGAGATATGTTATGTTGTCAATGATGATTTCAGGCCCAAAGCAGCCAGGAAATGACATAGATGTTTATCTAAGTCCGTTGATTGATGATTTGAAAATGATGTGGGATGAAGGGATTTCAGGCCCGTCCTACAAACTGATGAATGATGAATGAATGATTCTTATTGCCAGAAATTATACCATGGCGTCAGAAATCTTATAGTTCTTAGTCTGAGGGGCTTGGCATTTGCATAGGTCACACGCGACGTGAAAGTCCAATGATACTAGTCTGGTGAATGATGATTTCAATGAGACATGACTCGTAAGGTAGTATTCAAAACCACTCTCAGATACCAACTCTGTAACACCCCAAACTAGGCGGCTATTACAGTGCCGTGGAACCCCAACTGGGACCCACCAGGCGAATGAAGATTAATGAATTAAATAATATAATTATAGTACCGAACCAAATTATATTACCAAATACTCCGATGAGGAGCTTAAGTACAATACACCAGGATAATACAGAATACTTGTATATTTTATATGAAGATAAAATACACCACCCTGAATAAATAAACATCCCAAATGGAATTTGCAGCGGAAATAAAAATGAAGAAAACAAGAATGACTGAAAGGACTGGGCCCCCCTACTAGTATCACTGGAACTCCTCGCCGTCAACATTATCTTACCGTGCTTTTGCCTTACCATGACCTGAAAACAATATCCCCCAATGGGGTCAGTTACACAGAACAACAATCCTCAAGAGTTGAATAAACAAAATCATGAAATATCCCTTAGTTATGAATTTAAGCTGAACAGGAGCATCATAGTGCGCCCGTAATGGAATGTGCACGTGCACAAGATGAGTGTCCGGACACACCCGCCCTTGTACCTAATTAGTCTCACGGAGGTACATTACCGTGTGCACAGTCCAATGTGTCGGTGAACCCAACACATGACCATCGTGTGCCCGACTAAAAATTCCACACATCCCTACCCGGCCACGTAATATGAACCCAGAAGGTCACATGATCAAAAGTGACCAATGAACATAATGAATAGGGTCAAGAATGACTCACCGAGATGAGATAATAATGAAATGAATGGTAGCTCATTGAAATGATTTTGGAACCGTCGTTCCTTGTGAGTGAAATGAGTATTTGACAATTACAAGTCTCAATACGGTTAATACATTATGTATGAGTTATGATTATGAATGAACAACAACGAAAGGAATGAGTATCCTTTTAACTAAGTAAGAATTAACTTACTCAACATCGGTGAAGAATGTCCTTCCACGAACAAACGTCCTAAATAAGGTGTCGGTCGCTCGAACAACCTTGAATAACACAATTACCAACAATCCGTTCAATATACAAATCAAACACGATTATAACTAACTCCAAACGTCGATATGACAAATCCAAGTTCATTGGGACATTATATCAAACACGTTGTAACCAATCTTCGATTGTTTACAACCAATCCTTAATTATACCCATATCAAAACCCCAAGGAGTATTTCAAACCAACAAAACATCTTCAATACAATCAATAATCCAATATGAATATCCAATTCGTGATTCCAACAACTAATCAAAAACCCCCAAATCCAACTCATTATTCAAAGTGTTCTTGAATAATCTTTCAATAATCCAATGAATATTCTTACACACTCATAATCTTATGTATATCTCTTCATACAACATGATTATAACGTCCAAAACATCATATCTCAACACAAAATCGAAATCCAAGATGTTGAAGATTTTACCTCTTGAAGATCCAAATACTTTGATCCGATGAACACGTGTTAAATCGACTATCCAAGCTCCATAAATGAATGAAGATGATGAAAACCGAACACCCAAGTGATTGATGAAGAAAAATCTCTCCCTCAATCTCTCTCTATCGGAACAAGGTGAAGAAATGATAAAAATGACCTCAAAAACCCGTCCAGGTACTTAAGTAATGCCGTTGTTACAGCCGTAACTCGGCCAACTTACGACCGTAACATTCCCAAGTCAACGGCCTTACGGCCGTAACTCGGCTTCGTCCAGAATCTGCCGACAGTCATACGGCTGTACCCGCACCTGCCTTACGGGCGTAACTCGACTGATACGGCCGTACTCGGCAAAACTTACGGGCATATGAAGCCCTCGTCGAAACTGCCTGGGCAGCCTGCTTGAAACGTTTGGCCGTAACTGGCCAAGCCTTACGGCCGTACCTGTCTCAACTTACGGCTGTATGCCGCAACCCTTACGGCCGTAAGTCCTATTCGTCTGAACTGTCCTGAAAAGAACGAACGCATGTTACGGCCGTACCCGCATATCCTTACGGCCGTAACTCACCTTCATCCAAAACATTACGGCTGTAATGCCTGATTAGTTACGGCCGTAACTTGCTGCTGGAAGTGACAAAAATCCAACTACTCCGTTTTCACTACAATTGATGAATGATCCGATATACCATACATATGTGAATGAAAACAAGTCCAACACAAGACTACCAATCACGATGATAATGATAATACTCTCAGCTCGATACTCAAACGGAGGCGAAAGACAATCGGTAATTGATACATGGTTAAAAATACGCCAACAATGAATACAATGAATGAACGTGAATGATGAATGATTATTAATGAGTGAAATTTACTGAGTGACAGTTACTGAATGATAATTACTGAACGATAATGAATGAATTACAACCGGGTATTACATACTCCCCCCTTAAAAAGAGTTTCGTCCTCGAAACTAAGGGTCAAACAACTCGGGATAACTCTCCCGCATACTATCCTCGGTTTCCCAAGTAGCCTCCCCGACTCCGTGTCTAGACCACTGAATTTTAACCAAAGGAATTGTCTTGTTCCTCAACTGTTTGATTCGCCGCTCTAAAACTCGTATAGGACGCTCCTCATACGAATGATCATCCGCGATCTCGATTTCATCGAAGTGAAGTATGTGGCTCGGGTCGGAAACATACTTCCGCAACTGAGAGACGTGAAACACATTATGAATTCGGTTCAACGCCGGAGTAAATCCAATCGATAAGCTGACTCGCCTACTCAATCTAAAATCTCAAATGGTCCAATAAATCTCGGACTCAACTTTCCCCGCTTCTCGAAATGGAAGATAACTCGACTCGGGGATACCTTGACTAAAACGTGGTCACCTGCCTCGAACTCTAATGGTCGACGACGATTATCTGCATATGATTTCTGTCGACTCTGAGCGGTCAACAAATGACTCCTGATCACAGCTACCTTATCGCAGATGGCTATAAGCATATCGGGCTCGGTGCCAATTGATTCTGATAAGTCATCCCAACATAAAGGAGATCGAAAACGACGACCGTACAAGGCCTCGTAAGGTGCCATCTTAATCGAAACATGCCAACTATTGTTATACGTGAACTCGATCAACGGTAGTTGGGCTTCCCAATCATCTTTCCAGTCGAGGACACATGCTCTCAACATGTCCTCCAATGTCTGAATAGTCCTCTCTGATTGTCCGTCGGACTGAGGATGAAAAGCTGTGCTAAGATTAAGCTGAGTTCTCATATCACGATGAACTGATTTCCAAAAATGTGACACGAATCGCCCGTCACGATCAGAAATGATACTCTTAGGAGTACTGTGCAATCTCACTATCTCTTTGATGAATAACTGGGCAAGTCTCTCGGGACCCCACGTATCCTTAATCTCAAGGAAATGAGCAGACTTAGTAAAACGGTCCACAATTACCCAGATTGTATTCATGCCACGACAACTCGTCGCTAAACTCGTGATGAAGTCCATCGAGATATCCTCTCACTTCTACTCTGGAATAGGGAGTGGTTTCAGCATGCCTGCCGGTCACTGATGTTCACTCTTGACTTGCTGACAGGTTAAGCATCTCGAAACAAATTTTGTGACTTCTCGCTTCATATTACTCCACCAGTAATTTTATTTCAAGTCTTTGTACATCTTGCTAGACCCCGGATGAATGGAATAAGGGGTAGCATGAGCCTCTCTCAAAATCGAGTTTTTCAACTCGTCATTCGCCGGAACGCATAACCGGTGACAACGTTCGCCTTGCCCGGGTGGTATAGTATCTCGATATCATAATCTTTAATCAGTTCTAACCACCGTCTCTGTCGCATATTCAACTCATTCTGAGTAAATATATACTTCAAACTCTTATGATCTGTGAAAATCTGACAGGTGACGCCATAACGCCAAATCATCAATACGAAAACCACGGCTACTAGCTCCAGGTCGTGGGTCGGGTAATTGACCTCGTAAGGTCTCAGTTGCCGTGAAGCATAGGCAATGACCTTCCCGTTCTGCATTAGTACACATCCGAGACCGTGTCCGGATACGTCACTATAAACCACGAATCCTTCCATCCCTTGTGGTAAGGAAAAGACAAGCGCTGAAATTAAACGGCTCTTGAGTTCCTCAAAACTCTTCTGACACGCATCAGACCACGTGTATTTATTATCTTTCTACAAAAGGTTCGTCATGGGTTGAGCGATTTTAGAAAATCCCTCCACAAATCGCCGGTAATATCCTACTTATCCGAGAAAGCATCGGATTTCCTTAACATTCTTCGGAGGTTGCCAATCTCGGATAGCCTCCGTCTTCTGAGGGTCGACACGAACTCCGTCTGATGAAATTACATGTCCGAGAAACGTCACTTCGGACATCCAGAACTCACATTTGGAAAACTTTCCATAGATTTGCTCTCGTCTTAACACGTCGAGAACCTGATGAAGGTGAGCTTCGTGTTCCTCTTGGTCACGAGAATAAATCAAAATATCATCAATGAAGACAACGACGAACTGATCCAAATAGTTGATGAAAACTCGATTCATTAATTCCATGAACACCACAGGTGCATTAGTCAATCCAAACGGCATTACCACAAACTCATAATGACCATAGCATGTTCGAAACGCCGTCCTAGTGATATCCGACTCTCGAATTCGCAACTGATGATACCCAGATCTTAAATCGATCTTGGAAAATACCGACGCTCCCTGAAGTTGATCTAAGAGATCATCAATACGGGGTAGAGGATATTTATTCTGGATCATCACCCTGTTCAACTCTTGGTAATCAATACCCAAGCGAAAAGAACCATCCTTCTTCTTGACAAATAACACAGGTGCTCCCCACGGGGATGCACTCGGTCGGATATAACCCTTCTCGGTCAAATCCTCCAATTGATTCTTTAGTTCCTGCATTTCGGTCGGGTCCATCCGATACAGTGCCTTAGATAATGGGGATGTACCAGTCTCCAACTCTATCGTGAATTCCACATCTCTCTGTAGAGGCAAACCAGGCAACTTGCCTGGAAAAACATCGGCATATTCTCTCACTACAGGAATATCCACCAACATCACTGATGATTTCTCGGTCTTGGTCATATAGCACTAATAACCAACACACCCTTGATTGAGTAATTTCACCGCTTTCATCATATTAATGATCTTACCAGAACAGCTGGGATTACCTCCCTGAAATAGACACTCGACTCCTTCGTCTGAAACAATAGTGACCATATGCTTACGGACACTAATGATGGCATCGTGACTATCCATCCAATCGATACCCAAAATAACATCGTCTCTTGGTAAATCTACTACGATCAAGTTCGCCAACAAAACACGGTCATTAAGCTAAATCGGACAATTCTCAATCTCACGATCCCCAATAATCCTTCTACCGTTAGGTAGACCAATGATATAAGGTTTACAACTAGTAGTACTATCCAGATGAAGTCTACTCAAGCATAACTCGGAAATGAATGACTGCGATGCACCAGTATCAAAAAGTGTACACACGGGTTGAGATAGAATTTTGAGTGTACCTGAGATCATCCATGCCTCCGGATCGTCGGTCCTATTCATCTCGTAAATTCGGGGCTTGCCAGCCCCAGTACCGGATGCTCCTGCCTGATAACTGTGAGTTCCGCCTTTGTTTGCTCCCGTTGTTTTAAACGACACGGACCGAGTGTCCTGATTATGAACAGCTGACTGCTTCGGGGCCTGAGATGATGCCGGAGTAGGTTTGGAGCCTCTTCGGCAAAAATGGGCCTTATGCCCAGCAATCCCACAGTATGGCATGTGATAGTCTGCCTCGGACACTTGGTGCTGACATGACCCTGATCTTCACATTTGAAACAGGTGATGGCCAAACTGGCAGCTCGGGACTGAGATTCCGTAGGTTTAGGCGCCGCAAGAGGTCGCCCCGAAAAAGTAGAGCCCGCATGAGGCTTCTTGAAGGTTGCCTGACTTCCTTCATACTGATTACGGCTCTTATACTTCTTGCCAGAAGATGAATTTTGATTCTTAGCAATTTCCTTCACAGTAAGCTTATAAGTAAGATCTTTCTCGATGAATTCGGCCAGGGTTGTGCAACTGTGATTAAGCAACTGCATCCGCATACGAGGTTTTAACCTCTTGCTGGAATATTTGATCTTTTCCGCCTCGAGTGACTAATAGATGAGGCGAAAGGAAGAAGTTCCTGAAATTTCTCGGCGATGGCGAGAACATCATCGTCTGCTGAGAGGTCGGGAATGAGTAATTCTGATAACTTAGCCTCCCTGAGTGGGGCCGGATAATACCTCTCCATCATAAGAGTCTTGAACTGATCCCAAGTACAAGACCCATCGGAGGGTTTCAGAGATAACCACCAAGAGTGAGCGCTCTTACCCATATAGTAATCCGCAACTTAAACTTTGTGTCCCTCAGGACAGTCCACCATAGCAAACAGTTTCTCGAAATGCTCAAGCCAGTGAATGATATCTGCCGGCTCAGATGAGCCCTCGAAAGTAGGTTGTCTCTGGCGAGAGATGTCGCCAATGATACTGCACACACCCCTCTCTTGCCTCTGAGGTGGCGGCGGAGGAGCCTGTTGATTTTGAGTAGTTGAGTTATGCATCGTCTCCATCAGTTGTGCCATCTGAGTCATTTGGGCCATCATGCCTTACATAAAAGCGAGTGGATCAACCCGAACACCTTCTGACTAAGCTGTGTCCCGGGTACGACTCCCTGATAGTGAATGATTACATCCAGGAGAATGAGTGGCAGCATCACTGCTTGATGAATTAGCATTATTCCTTGTATTAGCGTGTGTATTCACACGAGCTCCCGGGTTTCGGCCCGCACCGCGGCCTCTTCCCCTGCGTCCTCTGACCGCTCTATCCATACTGAAGTAGGAAAGTCACACGATAATTATAGATTTCGCATGAATATCACATTATGATTACGTTATGAGATGATAATAACGAGCATACGCGCTCTGACATAATGATTATATGAATGATTAACTGAGGTGACATGATTGTCTGATGAAACTCTTGAAATGATTATCTTGGAAAAGTTAACAAGATTAATGATACAATCCTCAAGATCGGCAACTGAGTAATGAAATGAACTGAGTGATTAATGAGTTAACATGATCAACATGATCAAAATGAAAATGATGTTTGAGGATTGTTAACTGATGAATGATGAATGAATGATTCTTATTGCCAGAAATTATACCATGGCGTCAGAAATCTTACAGTTCTTGCTCTGAGGGGCTTGGCATTTGCACAGGTCACACGCAACACGAAAGTCCAATGATACTAGTCTGGTGAATGATGATTTCAATGATACATGACTCGGAAGGTAGTATTCAAAACCACTCTCCAATACCAACTCCGTAACACCCTAAACTAGGCGGCTATTACAGTGCTGTGGAACCCCAACTGGGACCCACCAGGCGAATGAAGATTAATGAATTAAATAATATAATTGTAGTACCGAACCACATTATATTATCAAATACTCCGATGAGGAGATTAAGTACAATACACCAGGACAATACAGAATACTCGTATATTTTATATGAAGATAAAATAAACCACCCTGAATAAATAAACATCCCAAATGGAATTTGCAGCGGAAATAAAAATGAAGAAAACAAGAATGACTGAAAGGACTGGGCCCCCTACTACTATCACAGGGACTCCTCGTCGTCAACGTTCTCTTCCCGTGCTTTTTATTTGCCATGACCTGAAAACAATATCCCCCAACGGGGTCAGTTACACAGAACAACAATCCTCAAGAGTTGAATAAACAAAATCATGAAATATCCCTTAGTTATGAATTTAAGCTGAAGAGGAGCATCATAGTGCGCCCGTAATGGAATGTGCACGTGCACAAGATGAGTGTCCGGACACATCCGCCCTTGTACCTAATTAGTCTCACGGAGGTACATTACCATGTGCACAGTCCAATGTGTCGGTGAACCCAACACATGACCATCGTGTGCTCGACTAAAAATTCCACAAATCCCTACCCAGCCACGCAATATGAACCCAGAAGGTCACACGATCAAAAGTGACCAATGAACATAATGATTAACAATCCGACTAGGGTCAAGAATGACTCACCGAGATGAGGTAATAATGAAATGAATAGTGGCTCATTGAAATGATTTTGGAACCGTCGTTCCTTGTGAGTGAAATGATTATTTGACAATTACAAGTCTCAATACAGTTAATACATTATGAATGAGTTATGATTATGAATGAACAACAACGAAAGGAATGAGTATCTTTTTAACCGAGTAAGAATTAACTTACTTAACACCGGTGAAGAATGTCCTTCCACGAACAAATGTCCTAAATAAGGTGTCGGTCGCTCGAACAACCTTGAATAACACAATTACCAATAATCCGTTCAATATACAAATCAAACATGATTATAACTAACTCCAAACGTCGATATGACAAATCCAAGTTCATTGGGACATTATATCAAACACGTTGTAACCAATCTTCGATTGTTTACAACCAATCCTTAATTATACCCATATCAAAACCCCAAGGAGTGTTTCAAACCAACAAAACATCTTCAATACAATCAATAATCCAATATGAATATCCGATTCGCGATTCCAACAACAACTAATCGAAAACCCCCAAATCCAACTCATTATTCAAAGTGTTCTTGAATAATCTTTCAATAATCCAATGAATATTCATACACACTCATAATCGTATGTATATCTCATCATACAACATGATTATAACGTCCAAAACATCATATCTCAACACAAAATCGAAATCCAAGATGTTGAAGAATTTACCTCTTGAAGATCCAAATACTTTGATCCGATGAACTCGTGTTAAATTGACTATCCAAGCTTCACAAATGAATGAAGATGATGAAAACCGAACACCCAAGTGATTGATGAAGAAAAATCTCTCCCTCAAGCTCTCTCTCGGAACAATGTGAAGAAATGATAAAAATGACCTAAAAAACCCGTCCAGGTACTTAAGTAATGCCATTGTTACGGCCGTAACTCGGCCAACTTACGGCCATAACATTCTCAAGTAAACGTCCTTACGGCCGTAACCAGCCATCTCATACGGCCGTAACTCGGCTTCGTGCAGAATCTGTCGATAGTCATACGACCGTACCCGCACCTGCCTTACGGGCGTAACTCGACTGATACGACCGTACTCAGCAAAACTTTCGGGCGTATGAAGCCCTCGTCGAAACTGCCTGGGCACCCTGCTTGGCCATAACCGGCCAAGCCTTACGGCCGTACCTGCCTCAACTTACGGCCGTATGCCGCAACCCTTACGGCCGTAAGTCCTATTCGTCCGAACTGTCCTGAAAACAACGAACGCATGTTACAGCCGTACCCGCATATCCTTACGGCCGTAACTCACCTTCGTCCAAAACATCCATAAACCAACACATGCATGTTACGGCCGTAATGCCGGATTAGCTACAGCCGTAACTCGCTGCTGGAAGTGACAAAAATCCGACTACTCCGTTTTCACTACAATTGATGAATGATCCGACATACCATACGTATGTGAATGAAAACAAGTCCAACACAAGACTACCAATCACGATGATAATGATAATACTCTCGGATCGATACTCAAACGGAGGCGAAAGACGATCGATAATTGATACACGGTTAAAAATACGCCAACAATGAATACAATGAATGAACGTGAATGATGAATGATTATTAATGAGTGAAATTTACTGAGTGACAGTTACTGAACGATAATGAATGAATTACGGCCAGGTATTACAGCTCCATACAGGTAGTGTCTCCATTTCTTGGTCATGGGTCGGATAATTCATTTCGTGGATTTTCAGCTTTCGTGATGCATAAGCCACAACCTTGCCGTTTTTCATTAGCATAGCTCATAATCCTTCCTTTGATGCATCGCTTTAAACCACAAATCCTTCACTCCCTTCGGGAAGTGTTAGCATAGGTGCGGTAGTGAGTTTTCTCTTGAGTTATTGGAAGCTCAATTCACACTTATCGTTCCACTCAAATTTGATGTGCTTCTGCGTCAGTCTTGTGAGTGGTCCTGCGATTTTGGAAAAATCTTTAATGAATTTGCGGTAGTAACCCGCAAGTCCAAGAAAGCTTCGTATCTCCATGACTGTTTCTGGCCTCTTCCATTCCAAAATAGTCTCCACCTATGATGGATCTACTGCGACTCCATCTACAGATATTATGCGTCCTAAAAATGCTACCTCTCTTAACCAGAATTCACACTTGCTGAATTTGGCGTACAATTTATGCTTCCTTAGTGTCTCTAGTACTAATCTCAGGTGAGTTTCGTGACCTTGATCCGACTTGGAATAAACAAGTATGTCGTCAACAAATATCACTACGAATTGATCGAGATATGGTTAGAATACGCAGTGCATTAAATCCATAAATGCAGCCGGCGCGTTGGTCAATTCAAATGGCATTACCACGAATTCGTAATGACCATACCTAGTTTGAAAGGCAGTCTTCGGTATGTCATTCTCTTTGATCCTCAATTGGTAATATCCTTGTTGAAGATCGAACTTTGAGTAAACCGTTGCTCCTTGAAGTTGGGCGAATAGTTCGTCGATCCTGGGAAGTGGATACTTGTTCTTAACAGTAACATTGTTATGTTCTCGGTAATCGATGCACAATCTTAGTGTACCATCCTTCTTCTTTACGAATAGCACTGGTGCTCCCCAAGGATATATACTCGGTCGGATAAATCCAACCTCTAGCAATTTCTGCAACTGAACCTTCAGTTCTTTCAGTTCCAGTGGGGCCATTCGATATGGCGTTCTAGCCACAGGTGCCTTTCCCGGCAAGATATCAATGCTGAATTCAACTTCCCTATCTGGAGGTAGAGAAGTGACTTCCGTGGTGAAAATATCACGGTATTCTGATACTACTGGTGTAGCTTCAATCTCCATTTTATTCTTGGGTTTGTTAATGACAAAAGCCAAATATCCCGTTGCTCCCTTCGAGATGGCCCTTCTCGCCTTCGAGGATGATATTATTGGGGCCGAGTTAATTCTAGCATCCCCATGTAGTTCAAATACTAGGTGATTGGGTTTGCAGAATCGAACTAATTTAGAATGACAGTCGAGTTGTGCAAAGTGTTTAGATAGCCATTCCATCCCAAGTATGAGGTCATACTCAAGTATAGGGAGAAGAATTAGTTCGGCAGGAAAACAGTGACCTTTAATGATCACTTCACAATCTCTAAATACTAAATCCGTTTCTCGGCTCGCACCCATAGGTGTGGATACTTCTAAGCTTATAGGTAGTGACTCCATGTCGACATTCAATTTTTGTGCATAATGAGGTGCAAAAAAAGAATGTGATGATCCTGGATCTAACAATGCATGAGCAGAGTGGTTTGACACAAGAAATGTACCTTTCACAACGTCTGTTGCGTTAGGGGCTTCTTGTCCCACTAAGGCAAAAACTCTTGCTGGTGCATTCCCCTTGCCTTTGCGATCATCCTTCTTAGCTGCATTTTTCTGCTGATTGCTGCCCTGTGTCTCCCACTTTGGGCATTCCCTAGTTGGGTGTTTATTATCTCCACAATGAAAGCATCTCCCTTGCTTCTTCCGACAGTCTTCAGATTTATGTCCCATCTTATTACAGTGGGAACATGGCAGTAGGTTATTCGCAGGCCTCTTTCTGGTATTCTGTCCAGTAGTCTTGCGTTGAAATTTCTGTAGTGATATGGATGATGGATTTGATGAGGATCTCTTCAACTTCACACTTGAGTGATCCTTCGCCTGTCCCAGCCAGGTCATCCTGCTTTCGATTCGGCTGGCAGCCTCGACAGCTTCTGTCATTGTAGTTATTCTCACTGGCAGCAAGCTTTGTTGTAGCGTAAACCTCAACCCGCGCGTAAATTTGAATAGTTTGTCCTCCTTTGTGCTCACCAGTCCTGGCATGTATTCTGAGAGTCGATTGAATTGAGACTCGTACTGGGCTACAGTCATTGCCCCCTGTTTAAGATGGTAGAACTCGTCAGACGAGCTTCACGAGCGTCCTGAGAGATATATTGATCACGGAAATCCTTTACGAAGTTTCCCCATGTTCGGTCAGTAGCTTCCCTTGTCCATTTTCCATTTGTAATCTTCCACCAGTCGTGAGCTGCAGATTCCAATCGAAAGGTTACGAGCGCTAGCTTTTGTTCCTCCGAATACTGTGGGGTTGCAATTATATTTTCTATCCTTTCAAGCCAGTGTTCAGCTATCGTGTCATCCGGTTCTCCAAGAAAAGTAGGGGTTTCAAATCTGAGGAACCTTTCTAATGCCCGATCATGTGTTTTGGGTGCATTTGGGTTCGGGGCAATGTGTTGTTGCGGGAAGGTCACCAATTGGGCGATTGCTTGAGCAGTGCTGTTATCCCCTTGGAATTGATTTTCCTCTCCTCCTTGTGATTCTTCATTGTTATTACATTTGGCACGAGGTCTTCCACGTCCACGTCGATCATCCATCTATCGCAGTTAATGGTTATTATAGTTAGCTTAATTCGAGTGGTAAATACAGAGGATTTAAATGGGCACACATTATTTTAAATCTTATTATCGAATAACATATCATCATAGTTGATACATCCTGATGGTCTAATGTGACATGGAAAATTACAGTTTCGGAAAGGGATAAATTAGAGAATTACCCTACCTAACCATCGCCCCACAATACTTAAGAACTAAAATATCAAGTACATCACATCATGATTATAATAGTTAAACATCATAATAAGAACATAATAACAGTACTCTCAGTCGTCTCCTGGCTCCATCGGGTCCTCTTTAGGGTCCTCTACCTCAGAGGTAGAGGATACTGTGGTCGTCCCTCCTGGTGGGGTAGTAAGCAGATTTGGAATCAACTCAGCTAACTCGGTCATCCGATCTTTCATCGAATCTGAAAACTCCATATGTCGCAGGCGCTCAGTAGCCAGGGTACTTTCAAGAGTCTCCACATGATAATTGAACTGTGAACATGCAGGCTGGAGGTTCTGAATGGCGGCCTCTTGTATCACTGCATAATTACTACACTCACGTAATGCTATCTCCAAGCTGCTGCATTCTTCTCGACGAAACTCGAGTATCTGCATCGCCTCATTCCTATGGATACGATATGTGCTAGCCTCCTGCTTAGCTCTATTCAGCTCTTCTGTCAGGGTCTGAATTCTCTGCTCGAGTGTCTCAATCCAATCTTGGTCCCTTAGCTTCGCTCTAAATTAATCTTCCCAGCTCTCTCGCCAGTGAGTGGCCTGTTCTTCTAAGAGTTTGCCCCTTTCTGTCAGACGCATGAGCTCAACGACCATCTCCATTTCGGAATCCATGCCTACGAAACCAAGGTCTAAGTCAGTAACTAACATGATTCTTATCGTAAGTAGCGTCCCAGCGAGGCAACTAAAATAGACAGACATATATGTACTTATTAAGGAGGTAAGTATTAATAATTCAATGTGAATCTTTTGAGTTTTTGCGAGGCTTAGATTTCGCTTAATTCGGATGGTCGAATATTCTTAATAATTCCTTGGAATATTGGCTTTATGCTTTCCGAATGAATATCGTAGCTAGATTGACTAGAATGTACGTGGCAACATGGAACTTGTAATAAGTTAAAATTAGTCATCACTATTCCAAATGAATAATATAGCGACTCAATTGATTTAGACAATGCTAATTGGCGATGCTTACTCTGAATGAATAGCAAATGGATTGGAATATCCAATAATAGAACTCAATTAAGCATGAATTATCATCAAGGTTGTGAATGTAATGACTCAACAAATATGCTTACACGACATCAGCGACCAAGAAATAATAATACCCCATTTGGAAAAGTAATGAGGTTTAGTGGAGTTCAGTGGATCTGATGAGTGAAATAAGCTATGTCCGTTTCAAGAGTTCAATAGGAGAAGTGATTTAATCGGGGAATTGCCGTGAATACTTAATCAAGTATCTTGGCCAATGACTTAGGAAATTTGAATTTGACTATGCATATTCCAAGTGAATAGTGACAAGTCGAAAGAGATCTTAACGAGAATTGACTCGAGAAATCTACATTAGGTCTCATTTCTATGGTTCACTTCGCCCTAGGTGGAATTCCCATCTAAGTCCGAAGAATATTATCCTGGAAAGCTCGATGTAAGTGTCCTTCTTACAACCGAACTCTGATACCACTCCTGTCACGCCCCACACCGGGGTTGGACGAGAATGCGACAGTTAACATAATAAATAACGTTTGTGATAATACATTCCAGTAAAGCATTTATATGCTAGATCTCACCCCGGTGAACTAAGAGTGGTTATTCCATAGAAAAGAAATATTCAAGAGTACAGCAGAATTATTACACCAAGTGCAAAAGGGTACATCGGAAACCAAAATACATTTTAACACAGGTATAAAAAGAAGCGTTAAAGCAGCATCCTAATTCCTACGTCTTGGCAATACTTTGAGGACGGTCTCCAGTGGTTGTCAGCATTTGTCTCTTCTTCTTCTTGGTTCTCTTCATCTAGTGGGGTTTTAGAAAAGAATTCAAAATGGGGTGAGAATAATGGATTCTCAGTGAGTTGGGTTTGGGTATTTAATGAGTTTATTATTTAATAAACATTATGTTTCTCCTACTTTTGAAAAATAGTGTTGTTTAAAAATTGGTGCAAATTTTCAAGAAGAATATTATGAATTATGACATGAATGTACAGTCAATCTCCGTAGATTGCGGTTGAGTATGAAGAATGTAGGGCGTCGAGCGATCAATGAGTATTTAGCTTTGGCAGATCGTCTGCATGACTAATGCCCTAGCCTCCTTATAACGTCTTAGACCGTTATCAGTGTTTGACCTTTGACTATCGCCACGACCTTTGGTTGATAACCGTAGCCTTGGGCGTTTGTCGGACCATCACTATAACATTGACCTTTAAGCTTTATCGCTTTCACGCTTGGTGACGTGCTGCCTTATTTCTTATATGGGCTTGATATATCCTTAGCTTGGGTCTATGCCCGGTTCATATCATAATCGCGACTATACCCGAATTCTACGACCCAGTCACCTTAGATCACTCCGTCCTTCGACTTCAAGGGAATAGGATACGACGGTAGCTTTGCCTAGAAACGCAGCCACGCTGCTCGATTCATTACTTAGACTAACCGCCCCTCATGCATATAAATAGAAAAAGGGACTCTAGAGGTACTCGTACGGACTCTAGCCGTGGCTCCTGCCCGAAGGTCGTAGCACTTAGCTCCGCACAACACTTACTCCCGATTTCTATTGAATAACAATTATTGTCGTGATTAACAATGGTTATGCATATTGTAAGATATCAATATGATTATTTGATAGTAAATGGACTTGGATAAACTAGAGAAATTAGTTCAACCGGTTGATGATTAGATTGCTATTGTGCGAGTCTTAGCATAATCTTATAGTAAACTCATAAACTTGAACAGTTCGGTACAGATTGATTATACGTCCAAAAATTACGAACTTATTTGTGAAAAGTCCGTTATGATATGAGGATTGAAGGTCATAAGTCGCATGAAAGTTTACCTTTCGGAAATTACAATTCTTTTCTTCCGTCTTTTAAGTACTATCATTATTAGTTTTACTATAATTGTATGAATTTGGATAATTCGTTACGGATTGATTATACGTCCGAAAGTTAAGAACTTTATTGCGAAAAGTCCGTTATGATATGAGGATTGAAGGTCAGAAGTTGCATGAAAGTTTTACCTTCCAGAAATTACAATTATGCCCTTCCGTCTTTTAAGTACTATCATTATTTTTACTAAAATATTATAAATTTGATTAAGTTGGAACGGTTTAATTGTATGTCTGAAAATTATGAACTTTGTGGCGAAAGTACGTTATAATATAAGGTTCTGAGATCATAAGTTGTATGGAGGTTTTTCCTTCCAAAAATTACAATTCTGCCCTTTCGAAATTAAAGTACTATTATTATTATTTTTATTTAGTTTTGTCTTATAATTTTGATTAATTCGTTTGGATTTATTTAAACTCCAAAAATTATGAATCTAGTTGTGATTTAAACCTTTTGACTTGTACTTTTAGATTACGTTCAGTTTTAATTTCTATTCTTTTAGACATTATAGTTTCACCCCTTTATTTTGCCTTAATCGGTATTTTAGTATTCTTGACATATCTTTTTCATTTCTTGTCGGATTGACCTCAAATTTTCGGGGTAAGCTCCTTATGTTATTACGAGTCCAGCGAGCTCAACTTTTCTGGAAATTTTATTTTCGAAACAGTAAGTTTATGTAAATTACAGTTTTGGCCCCGAATTCTTGAAATTTATATTTTTGTCCCGATTTTCTATTTTAGTAAATTCCGATATAGGTGAAATTTTATAGAGAACTTATTTTTGATATATTAAAACTTACTTTCAGGATATAATATGGATTTTAACAATTTTACCCCAAAATTTATCTTATTTAATTTATTTTAGTTATCCTTCGAATTTAGGTTCGAATTATCAAATCTTTCAGTGACTAATTATCCTCTTATCATGGTCCAGTATATACTCATATATTTTGGAGTTTTATCCAAAGGTCAAATTTGCCATATTCAATCAAAGTTTCCACCAATGAATTAATTGCACATATAATCAAAATATGACAAACTAAAATTCAACAATTGCAAAGATCATTACATGCATGGTAATGAATGTCATTTTTAATCAAGTATAGCTAACTAAAGTCATAATAATTGCATGCACCATATATATTTATCTTGTCATAATTTTGAATAAAAGAAAAGAAAGAAAATAATTTTACCCACCTCGATTTGTTGCCGGATTTAGTCGATTCTTGGTCCCCGGAAGTGAAAAAACGACCTCCCCACTTACTCTATATGGTTCGGCCGATTCATGCATCCATGTTATTTATTTTGTTTGCATGTTTTGAGATTAGAGTTAGATTAGGAAGGTTTTTTATACTTATAGAAGAGAAAAAAAGAAAGTAGGAAAGGAGATTACCTATTTCTTGTTGAACCCTCTTCTTCCTTCTCTCTTCTTCTTTGGTTCGGCCCTCTCTCTCTCTCTCTAGTCTCTCAATGTAGATTTTTTTGTGTTGAAATGTAAGAGTGGTGCATATTTTTAAAGGTTCAAATGGTGATCAAGGCATGGGGAAAGGGAGCACAAGACACAAGGTTATGTCTTGCATGAGGAGGACATGAAGACTCTAGATGTCCTCCCCCTCTCCACTTGGCCGCCCCTTTGTGTGTGGTTGTGTAGTATATATATATTTTTTTTATATTTTAAGTGTGTAGAATGTTAATATAATTATTTGGGTTTTTATTTAATTGTAAATGGATTAAGTAGTTGGGTTGGGCTTTCAATCATAATTCTAAGACTTAGGAATTTTATTAGGTTGGGTTTGAGTCCATTAGTGAGTTTATATTAGTAAATATTGGTACACATAGCCCATTAGGTGAATTTATATTCTACCTTAACTTTTAATTAATTTATTATTTACGAAACAATTAAGTAAAATAAAATGAAACTAGATGTAGATTATATTATATTATAACAAATGTTATTAAAATACATCGTGATATAATAAATCATACATGTAGTGAGCTATCGAATTTTAGGGGGTTCTACAGTAAACTCCAACAAGATCAGTAAAGAATTGACAATGACCGAGAATACCAACGGTAAGGCAAACTCCAAACTGAATCAATAAGGATCAATAACGAACGAGATTACCAACGATAGGGTGAACTCTAAACGAGATTAATAAAGGGTCAATAACAAACGAGTTGACCAACGATATGGTAACTCCAAACGAGATCGATAAATGATCAACAGGGACAGATACACGAGAGAATAAAATCTTCAACCATATGCAAATCACATATATGGGATCTCAAAGACAAACCCGACTATCGAACAGATCCGATTATACAGGGACTATAAACGACCAATCAATATGACTCAAGATGGACATCACGATGCGCCCGATCCGGAAATGTGTCCGTGTACAAGCCACCCACGGGTATCGATCGAATACACGTCTGGTCTTGTACATAATCAGTCTCACGAAGTACGTCTCGTGTGCACGGTTCAATATGAGGTCGAAACCAACACATGCTACCCGTGCCCGCGCTGAAAATCCTACACATGACCGATCGGAATGTATCTGACTCCAGATATGTCACAACACAACATGACAATGAAACTCGAAGAAATGCATATCCAATAAGAATCGGAAGACTTCCCAAGTGAGCAATGATAGCTCGATCATGAAAGACCGACACGATCACAACGTAGTATTCCCGTCAGGCAATGGTTCACAGAATGCTCAACAATGCATGTAGTATTAACACATAAACCCCAAGGCCGCAGCCAAGGGTCACGGAAGCATCTCATAGGAATACTCCGGAACGTGGGCACCAGATTCTATTCTTATCCCTCAACACATTACATGTAATCACAAAGTACCCCAAGGTCACAACCAAGGGTCACGGAAGCATCTCACAGGAATACCCCGGAACGTGGGTGCCATTTAGGTCTTATCCCCCAACACATTGGCCCAACAGATTACAGTTCAAATAAAGAGCACATCACAAAATGTAACAAACAATGATGCACACTCACCACATGAAGCATCAACACACATGCAATAATGCAACAGGATGATTATCATAATTTAGCAATATTAATTTACCTCAAGCTGGGGACGCTAACCTTTCCACGACCAACATCCCTGAACGAATACACAATTATCCGAATAATCCAAAATGAAGTACAGTCCATTACTAATACCAAACCACCATCTCGAGTTCAACGTCGGCACGATAACTACCCTTGATATCCAACATTTCATACAATAGGCCAAAGATAATTCACATCTCCGTTTCCACTAGACATCTTTAAATCATATACATTATGATTTATCCCAGTCCAAGCATAATATACATACCATTATCCCGACAATTCATATTCATAATTTCATTGCTATATGAATCATAAATAAAATGAAAAAACCATTTATTAACATTATGAACTGAGCAAGCATAACTTGCCTCGATACCGATATGACGAAGCCGTTACCAATCCCGCCGTGTTCATCTACAAGCTCCTCAGCCCCAACCAAGGCGGTTCATGCATTCTCCAATCTCAACCGCAGCACAACGGTTAATCATCAATGATCACTTAACGCAACCTAATGCAAAAATCAATTAACGATACGTTTGATAACAATCAATAACCGAAATAGTCAACCAATCAAACTCGACGGTTCAACGATATCTTGATCATATACGAAACCAAACCATTTCAACTTAAACAATATGAATACAAGTCGAAATTCGATAAATCAATCAATTCTAACAAGTGTCTCAACATTCTAAATCCCGACTTAAATCTTACTTACGGATGAACACGACTCATCCTTGTAAATTCATAGAATATAATTATCGGTTATCATCACGAATAACCATATACCAAAATTAACCATAATCCTTCCAATTTCCATAAAATCACGACATATATCACTCAGGAGTTCTTCAAGAATATGAATTAATCCATAATCATGTTTGTAGCCAACAAAACGACGTAATCTGATGTGTTCAAACATTTAAACCATCATCTAATTCATAATCCAAGACACATATCATTTTGTTCCTCAATATACAATTCATACAACCACAAGAATCACAACAACGCCGTAACCATCATTATATGAAGAAGAACATCAACAATAATATCAAAATCCGAATCAAATAGAGGAGTTATCCAACATACCTCTTAAACAGCCACAATGATCAAACACTTCAAGAAACATCAAGGATTCCAAACCTCAAGCTTCTAGTCAACTCATCAAGGTCTTAACCGATGTCTATGGGTTGGAAATATGATTAGGAGTTAAGAGGAATGAAGTTTGGGAGGAAAAGATATGTCTCCTCTCGCGAGGAAATGAAAGACCGACCTTTGTTATATAATCTTCCCGGCATGTTATGTACGTTAACACCCATCATTGACGTACGTAAGACCACCTAACGTACGCTACATGTCCTATATAGCGTACATTATCGGCATCCAGAGCTCACTGCCTCATTTCGCGTTATCCCGCGCCGTAGTGTACGTAACACACAGTTGACTTGCTACAGTAACAAACTCGCTTAATGTATGCAATGGCATACCCTTAACGTATGTAAGGCTCGAGGTTGACTCGCCTGTCCATATCCGCGCCAAAAGCTGCTGATACCGGGCCTACCTGCCGACCACAGATCGGACCTATTCGATTCCCTTCATAACGTACGTTATGTACCCTACCTAACGTACGTTACGATCACACAGTTACATATGTAAGCTCCTCTGCTTAGCGTACGCTACACTTGCATCTTTACGTACATAAGCTCCTGTGCTTAACGTACGTAATGGCTTTTATACTTAGCCATTATTGCTCCTTTCTGTCGTATCAATATCCCGGACCCGTACACGCAACATACTGAATACATATACTCGTTCCGATAACATTCTCATACGATACATCTGATGTACGATACCCTCAAATGCAATCGTCAACCACGTACGACAATTATACAAATAATCATACAACATATTCAATATCGAAGGACATATCAAGCATGCAATGTCCTAGAATTGAAATAACCTCGATAGATATCCTGGCACGACTATAACAGTTCCAAAAATTATTCATCCATACTGCATCGGTCCCGCTCTGTATAGTATAACTCAGATAAAACAATACGAAAAATCATAACGAAATTCTAGGATATTACATATCTTCCCACTTAAATAAGTTTCGTCCTCGAAATTTAAAATCCTGTCATAATCAATATCTCAGTCCTGAAATATCTTGAAATCATGCCACCATGCTCGAATAATTATCATTAAAACCAAATAACTGAAAGAACATACTTACAGGTCCGTGAAGTCGATGATCTCCCGTGATACTAGCATACGACTCACATACAAAGTCTCAGCACAATGCTAACACACACCAATATAACAAATAGTAATTTGAAAATATCTCAAAAATTTTGGAACCTCTAAAAATCAGTTCGACTCAAAAGTCAGAAAAATTATTTTAAAAAGTCACGCTACTACTGTACTGGTAAAGCAACATAACACACAAGATACTAAACCACCCAAGCTTAATTTATCAAATGTCCAAATGCTAAGGATTATAAATCACTTGGCTTACACTTGATGATTTATATAAAATATTGTACATATTTTTTTTAGGATCACAATGATGGTAGAACGATCATCGTGATTTTTTTAGGAAGGTCGGAGGTTTAGAAAATGAAAGAAATGATAAGATAGTAAGATAAGAAGATTATAAAAATGAAGAAAAAATAGATGATACCACTTAGTAATGGAAAATCGAGCTCTGAAGCCAACTGATGTGGCCCCACACGATGTGCCGTGGTAACCGCTATCGCTAGTATTATTTTAGTTTCTAAGATCATTCCAATATTAAGTAAATGGTCGTTTTACGTCAATCCCTCTACGTGACGTGTCGTAGCAAACTGGAAGGTGCGATTCAAGCACGCCACGAGGATTCTAATGCCTCGATAAGTGAATTGAAATCACTATTTATATTTTGGAGACACACTCAACTATAATACCCGGTTGTAATTCAGTTATTATCATTCAGTAATTATCATTCAGTAATTGTCACTCGGTAATTTTCACTCATTAATAATCATTCAGCATTCATATTCAATCATTGTATTCACCATTCAGAGTATTTGTATTGTGTATCAGTTATTATTCATCTTTCTACCTAGTTGGAGGACCGAGCCGTGTTTATCATCATTGTCATCTTCATAGTGGACTGTGTGTGAGGAGTAGCACACGCTACGTACTCTCTTTAGCGCATGCTAATTGAGTATGGGTAGCACACGCTACCTCTCAACATTACCGCACGCTAGCGTGGTTCAGGCAGACAGTCCAGTGGGCACTGGACTGCAGTTAAGTTGTAGTAGTGCACGCTACAAATGGTAAGTAGCGCGCGCTAGTAAGTTTGGATAGCGCACGCTATGCAGTCAGTGTAGTGCGCGCTAAGGTCGATCAGGCAGAGTCCAGTGGGTACTGGATTGATCTGGAATAATTCATAGCGCACGCTATGAGTAGATTTTAGCGTACGCTAATGATGTAGTATCGCACGCTAACATTTTGGGGTTAACGCACGCTAACGAGGCAGTCAGTAGGCACTGTACTGTCCGGTTAACTCGCTAGTGCACGCTAAATATCAGGGCTTAGCGTGCGCTAAATTGGAACAGTATAAATAAGACAGTCAGCCCAGGTTTCGTCATTTCTCGCATATCATTTCGTTTTTTTGGGCGTTTTGGGCGATTTCGGACGTTTTGGAGAGACTTCTTCAAGCTGAATCCATCTATCATCATCTTCAAGCTTATCATTCGGATTAATCATCATTTCATCCTCTACAACACATCAAATCAAGGTAATGATTCTTGGATCTAGAATTTCAGATTTTGAGTATTTTCCTTCTGATCTCTTCATGTAAGCTTGCATTTATGTTGGAATATGTTAGATATGGATTATCTACCTTGTATACATGTATTCCTATGGATTTATTGGTGTATACTTCGAATTTCATGAATGTTGGGGTTTGATTCAAGAACACCTTAGGGTTGACTTTGATATTTTGGGGATTTTCGATTAGATGTTGTCGTTAACTCGAGTTGTGGATTCCTATGGGATGATTTATATCATTGAAGACATTTTTTTGGTTTGAACTACTCATTTTGGAGATTGGTTTCGGTATATTTGGGATTGGTTATAATAAAGGATGAATGTTTACAACGTATTCGTTATATTATTGTATCGACTTTTGAGTTGGTCGTGATTCGTGCTTGATATGTATATTGAGCGTTTGTTGGTATTCATGTTATTCAAGGTTGTTCGAGCGACCGACATCTCAGTGTAGGAAGTTTGTTCGAGGAAGAACATTCTTCACCGGTATTGAGTAAGTTAATTCTTACTCGGTTAAAAGGATACTCATTCCTTTCGTTGTTGTTCATTTATAAATCATAATTCATTCATAATGTAATAATCATGTTGAGAGTTGTAATTGTCAAACTAATCATTCAATTCACGAGGAACGATGGTTCCAATCATTTCAATGAGCTACCATTCATTTCATTATTATCTCATCTCGGTGAGTCATTCTTGACCCTTGTCGAATTGTTATTCATTAATGTTCATTGGTCACTTTTGCTCTTGTGGCCTTTTGGGTTCATATTGCGTGACCGGGTGGGGATGTGTGGAATTTTTAGTCGGGCACATGATAGTCATGTGATCGGGTTCACCGACATAATGGACTGTGCACACGGTAACGTACCTCCGTGAGACTAATTAGGTACAAGGACGGGTGTGTCCTGACACTTGTCTTGTGCACTTGCACATACCATTACGGACGTACTATGATGCTCCTCTTCAGCTTAATTTCATAATTAAAATATATCATGATTGTGTTTATTCAACTCTTGAGGATTGTTGTTCTGTGTAACTGACCCCGTTAGGGGATGTTGTTTTCAGGTCATGGCAAGGCTAAAGCACGGGAAGAGAACGTTGACGGCGAGGATTCCCAATGATACTAGTAGGGGCCCCAGTCCTTTTCAGTCATTCGTGTTTCTTCATTTTATTTCCGCTGCAGACTTCCATTTGAATACTCATTTTATTCAGTGTTGTATATTTTATCTTCATATAAAATATACAAGTATTTTGTATTATCTTGGGTGTGTTGTAATGAAACTCCTCATTGGAGTAATTAATGATATAATGTGGTTCGGTACTACAATTATATTATTTAAGTCATTAATTTTCATTCGTCTGGTGGGTCCCAGTCGGGGGTCCACGGCACTGTAATGGTCGCCTAGTTTGGGGTGTTACATCAACAACACAAGAAGTTAATACACTCATAATTTTAATAAATTTTAAGGTGTCCTTACAAATGAAGATGAGGGGTATTTATAGGCAGAAATCTTACAACTATTACAATATTAAAGTATAAATAAAATTCTTAATAATTTCCTATAAAGACTAAGAAATTAGAAATTCAATATTCAAAGCCCCTAAAGCCTGATCAAAGACTAATCAACCCATAAGTTAAGGAGTCAACACATTTTTAGGGGGACAAAAATTAAAGACGAAGACTTGGTGTTGCTGCTGTCATTCTGGTAGCGTAAGGCTCCATAACTTCCAAATTTGGTCTTGGTGTCTTCTAGATGATGTCTTTATAGTACCAAAATATGAAGATATACCGTATCTGAAAGTTCCAGCGCTTGCTTTCAATTATACCGTATTTCCACCACTACAAATATCCGATTTTGATGTTATGACGAACATTGAAGTTTTAGGACTTTCTCTTAGCTTTCTGACGGTGTAAATACGAGCTTCATTGGGCATTATATGTAGAAGACTCATCTGAATTACGAAAATTACTCCAGTTAGGCTTATCGCTTGGAATAATCTTCTATTCTGATACTTCATGTGGCATCAACACTTTTGATCTAACATGTGACCTTATTATAATGCAAACAATTTAGAAAAGGTAAATGAATCCTATAACAACTAAGAGTAAATATTATAAATAGATTATTATACGGACATGGCTTCAATGAAACAAATAAAGATGTTAGCGTATTGATTGTCACCGATCTGATTGAAATTATTTTGCACGAGCAATGTTAATGAATTCTTTATTGCTTTTGCTCGTGATCTTATTATTGGTCCCACAAGAATGTATAGTTCTTCTTCCGTCTGAGTACTTGCTTCTTGATTCACATCAACATACGAGGTAAGAAATATTATCTTGTTATCGTTGATGATTTCTCCAAATATTCCTGGACCATTTTTCTGAGAAATAAGAAAGAGACAATCACAAAGCCGTCGGAACACCTTAAAAAGACTCAGAACGAGTAAGGGCTGAGCATTATATCCATTCAATCTGAAAGCGGCACATAATTCAGAAATCGCTATATAGAGTAGTACTGTACAAATAATGGTATACAACTCGAATATTCAGTAGCCCAGACTCCTCAACAAAATGGTGTTCCGGAGCAAAAGAACAGGACGCTGAAGGAGACAACTAGAACAATGATTACAGTAAGCAAGTTGCCAGAGTATTTTTGGGGAGAAGCAACAAATACAATGTGTTATACACCAAATCGCTGTATCATCAACAAAACCACAACAAAATCGCATACGAGGTATGTAATAGTAAAACTCCCATTGTTGTGTATTTTTACATTTTGTGGATGCAGGTGTTATGTTATCAATAATGAGAAGGATCAGCTAAATACCTTTGATGAGAAATCTGATGAGGGTATATTTATTGGATACTCCTCTGTCAGCAAGTCATTTCGGATTTCAATAGAAGAAAACTGAATATAGAGGAGTCAGTCTATGTGGTCTTCAATGAACCCCATTGCGATCATATAGGAATAGATAACCTAACCAAATCTATACAGACTTTATCTCTTGAGGAAATCCTCATAGCCTCAAGAAGACCCTATAAAATTAATCCCACTGCTTTAAGAACAACTGAGGTAGTAGAAGATGATGTTGTGGAAGCTAAAGCTGAATTGACAGCCCAATCGGACACAACAAGGGATGCTGACTTAGAACTCGACAGGAGGTGGTTAAAAGATCACCCGCATAAGTTGATAATTGGTTATATTGATTCTGGTGTTTCCACCAGAAGAAGAATATAGAGTACACAAGGAACTGTACTCTGTGTACAAGAGGAAACAGAATCTGGACCAGAACAGTCCCCATTCCCTGTATGGAAGTCTAAGGCTGAACTTAGGAGACTTGCCATGTGCATGCTAGCTATATTCTTAGCACAATCTGAACCAGTCTCGACCAATTAAGCTCTCAATAATTCTCACTGGATTTCATCTATAGAAGAAGCGCTAAATGGTCTTGAGAGGAACAATGTTTGGTACCTAGTCCCCAGACAAACCCATCAAGCTGAAATTGGAACTAAATGGGTATTTTAAAACAAGCAGGACAAAAATGGCCTTGTTATAAGGAACAAGTACAGACCGGTTGCCCAAGGATACAGATAGGAAGAAGGCATAAACTACGATGAAACATTTCCCCCTGTAGCCAGACTAGAAGCCATTAGGATATTCCTATCATTTGCGGCTCACAAGAACTTAATCGTATATCAAGACATTAAGAGTGCATTTGATGAAGATTAGATTGCATTTAAATTATTATTTATATTCTATTATTTAGGGTTTTAATTAATTGTTAATGGGTTGGGCTTTTAGGGCTTACACGCCTTAAACCCTAGTTTTATGTTATAAATAGGCGTCTTAGGATCATTTGTAAGAGAGCTTTTGATGAAATAGAAATATATTGGGTTTTATCCCTTTGTTCGTGTTTTTATCATTGTTCTTTCAGTATTCATATCGAATCAACGGAACTAAACGTTAATCACGTTTGTGTATTCATCCAGATATTCTAAGAATCAACGGATTGATACGAATATGCTTCCGCTTGCTGCATCAATTGGTATCCGAAGTCATAACGATTTCGTGGGTTCATCTACAGAGGAGGAATTTGATTTTATCTTGTCTCAATGGGCTCCTGCTATCGATGAAATTTTCGATAGCTACTGTCAATAGGACACACCAGATTTGTTGGCGATCTTGCCGCCACCATCTCCGATTGTGACAGCCTTAGTTGCCACCCCAACCGCGCCACCACATTCAGATCGAGCCCCTATCATACTGCCTGTTTGCCCCATTATTCAATCACCACCATCACTCCACAGTTCAACCTCTGTCATCAATACCTAACAATCCATAACCACCCGCCACCCAACCAACGTCCACGCCATCATCCCATCACCACCATTAGATCTGGATTCACACAACCAACCAGCGCTTCGGCCTAACTCAGGCATCCCTATTCGAATCATCATATTATCATTTAGCATCATGCCACCATCGTTCACTGTTCGACACCTCTTCCACGCAGTCGCACCTGCAACGCTAGGCCTTCAGCCGCCCACCGCCATCCACCACACAACCTGCGACAACTTCACCCGTCGCACGCCGTCTTGCCTCTCCACTATAAAGCAGCAAGCCGCGCGTCCACAGGACGAAGAATACAATGACTTCAATCACCGGAAACTGCCCTGCACCACCGCTAGTTTTGTCTGCACCGTTCTGTCTTCGCATGATGAAGATGATGTCGCGGCGCTTATTTTTGGATACCCTAGTCAACGGACGCACCATCCTCAAAGTACTGGGCCTAATGCCATCATTGGAGAATTTGCGTCTTTTGTCATGAATGATGAACTTGGGCCTATTCATAAAAGTAGGTCTTATGATGGGCCTTGTTGTGTTGAGAATGGTGAGTACCGACATGCTGGGCTTTTATTTAATGCAGAGATTGAGCTTAGGCATTTTTCTAGTGAACAATTCGGTTTAGATGGAGTTAATAACTATTATTTCTTCATAAAAAATTATAGTTATTTTGGTACTTCTTTGAAAACTCCACGTGCTTATCCTCTCAAAATTTTGGGCCACATGGGTACTGCAAATATTTTTGAAGTCAAGTTTCGTGAGATATTGATGAATTTTGGTTTCTTTGAAGATGAACGTGCTTTCGCCTTACTCATAATTAATGAGTTGGGCTTTTAGGGCTTACACGCCTTAAACCCTAGTTTTATGTTATAAATAGGCATCTTAGGATCATTTGTAAGAGATCTTTTGATGAAATAGAAATATATTGGGTTTTATCCCTTTGTTCGTGTTTTTATCATTGTTCTTTCGGTATGCATATCGAATCAACGGAATTAAATATTAATCACGTTTCTGTATTCATCCGGATATTCTAAGAATCAACAGATTAATACGAATATGCTTCCATTTGCTACATCAAAATTCCTTAATGGCGACCTAGCTGAAGAGGTGTATGTTGAACAACCTCTAGGGTTTGCCAACACGGAGTAGGGATCCCTTGTATACAGGCTAAGTAAAGCATTGTATGGTCTCTAGCAAGCACCCAGGGCATGGTATGAAACCCTGTTGCTGTATCTTATTAACAGTGGATTTGAGAAAGGTGCTATTGATAAGACACTCTTCAAAATCCAGGAAGGTACAAATTTATTTTGGTACAAATTTACGTGGATGATATATTTTTGGTTCAATTAACCTTGATCTATGTAAGAAGTTCTCTCATATCAGGCAAAGTAAATTTGAAATGAATATAATGAGAGAACTTAGCTATTTCTGAGGGTTGTAGGTCAAACAGTTACCTACACGTATATTCATCAACCAGGAGAAATACAACAAGGATGTGCTCAACAAATTCGGGATGAACATTGCAAAGTCATCTTCAACCTCCATGAGCACTTTCACCAAGATAAGTGCTGACGAAGTTGGAAACCAGTGGACCAATCACTCTATAGGAAGCTTATAGGCTCACTCATATATCTAACAACCAGCAAGCTCGATATTCAGTTTGGTTGGGATAAAATAATCTTTTATTGAAGTTTTGATAAAGTGCCAACATACAGCAAAGCAGTTGTCTCGGAAGACGATCGAAGTTGTTGGAATAATCAATCACGTATCGAAGTCTTCTCATAATGCCAACATACAGCAAAAGTATAAAGATTCATCATACAACAAAGAGACTCATCTGTCTATATGACACTAAGTATGGAAGCTGTCCCGAAATAATCATACATCATCCTTCCATACAGTATCATTCTAAGATAACCTACAGCACATAGCCTACAGCAATATGTTGGATATAACATCCATGCTGTAAGTATTGAGATCTTCAATACTTATCCAAATAGGACTTAAAACTGTTGGAACGGAATCTGCCTTATCTGCTAAAGTCAAGTCCCGTTTGAAAAAAAGTATTTAAATACTGAAAGGATAAAGTATTTAAATACTAGGCCGACAGAGATCTTCAAACAAGGAGCAAAAACCGGATCGTGCTTTATTCAGATAAATCATCCTATTGGAACGGACTTTTGCTCAATGGATCTTTCTCAATGGATCTATTCCAAAAAGGCTATTTATACCCCTGTAGTTTGAAGACCAGAAACACAATCAGAAATATATAATCAGAAGCACGAGAGAATACTTGATCATATAATAACAAAGAATCATACTCGAGCTTGCACAAGTATTCTAACTGAGATATACTAAGATTCCACGAGATCCTCTAAAGAATAGTATATCAAGAGCAATAATATTTCTTCAAGCAAACTGCCAATCTCTAAGAGAAGAAATATACAAGTGCTCATCCCTGAACAACACATCATCAGCTTAAAGCTCAAGAAAGTCAAGCTGTTATTCAAACAACATTCTTACTTTGAAGAAAACCATCCGCCCTGTGTGGACTGAGAAAGCCTTGTTTTTCCTGAACTGTGTGTGACGGATCTGCATTGTAGAGATGAAGCCTCAAAACTGTGTGTGAAGAAGCCAGTCAAGTGTTAGCATTATCCAATATGTGTGAACGGTTGAAAGCTACAATCTTTGTATCAATCTGTGTGAGCGATACATTGATAGGTTTGATTATTGACATGTAGTTGTGTACGTAATGTTTACAATAAACTTTTTACTCCTGTGTGGAGGACCAGTGGACGTAGAGGGGTTTACCTCGAACCACTTTAATTACTGTGTTAATTACCTTATGTATTTACTGTTTTCTTAACTGTGATTATTTTAAGTATACACTGCATACCTAGTTGCTGTATTTACAGCAACTTACTATTACAAGACTTCCGCTACGCACTCTAACTTGAAAATCGTACAGCTTGTTTCTTAAACACTTTCCAAGCTGTATTTTGTACACTTAGTGGCCAACAAGTGGTATCAGGGCGGTTGATTCAAAAAAGAATCAGTCATATTTTTGATCGAATCAGATCTTAAAATCACTTATTTTTGTAAAACAGTCTTTTTCTTTCCTATATTCGCAAATGGATACATCAATAATCAATAAAGTCCCCATGTTTTCTATGAACGAGTTTGACGATTGGAGAATTAGGATGGAGGCTCATCTTGCAGCAATGCACGAAGAGATGATTTTTGTTATACAGGATGGCCCCATAAAAATCATGAAGGTAAATCCGGACCCAAGAATTGAAGGCCAAGCTCATGCCGAGATTCTCGAGAAAGAGCGCGAACAATGGACCACAGATGATTGGAAACGCGCCAACCTCGAAAATATTACGAAGAATGCGCTATTTGTCACTCTTGACAAAGGCACGTTCTTTAAGGTAAAGAGCTGCAAATCAGCCAATGATATTTGGGATAAACTCAATTTAATTTGTGAGGGAACTGAGCTCTCAAAAGAAAACAAAATTTCAAAATTGACTCAGCAATTTGAATCTTTTGAAATGAAACCAACTGAAACACTTGAGGAACTTGACCTCAGATTCACTGGCATTGTTGGTGAACTTGAAGAATTAGGAATGATTTATACCCAAAAGGAGAAGAACCTAAAAATTTTCAGATCTCTCCCTGCCCGATAGGACATTAAGACCACAGCTATGCGTGTGTCATTCAGTCTTAATGAAATATCTACTTTTGATCTTTTTTCTGACCTCAAAGCATTTGAGTATGACATAGACAGGAGAGAGAAAGCTGAAGAATCTCTCGCGAGGACTACATCATTAGCCGCTGTATCCAACCGAATACATAGCATGCCTAGCACATCAAAGTCTGCCTAAAAGAATGCTGACAGCGACGATGACATCCTGTCACAAGATAAAATGGCGCTCCTCATGCATAAGTTCAATAAGTTCATCAAGCAGTCGGGAAAGACTCCATATAGGCCCAAGCCTGTTCACAAGGTAAGTACCGAAACTTCCTCTGGTGATGCTAACCTGTGCTATAATTGTATGAAACCAGGACATTATGCAAATAAATGTCCTCATCCTAAAGTTCAAAGGTTGCCGGAAGCCAAGCAACAGGAAAAAGATGAAATAAGACGTGCTTGGAAAGACAAGCTCAAGGTCCTGATTAGTGAATCAGAAGCCTCCCACACACCAACAAAGTCCGAAGAATGTCTACAGGCAGTCACTGACAGTTACTCATCAGATGATGAATTCGAAGATAAAGCATATATGTGCTTCATGGCCAAAGACATATCAGAAGATGAAGATAGCGATGATGAGGTATGTTCAACCTCAATTAGTACTGCAAATGCATCTCATACCTTTGAAAACATGATGAATGGGTTTAAGAACATTCAAAAGGCCCATGAGACTTTGAAAAGTGAAAACATACAGCTCCAAATTTCTAACCTAGAGCTGAGGGAAGAAAACGACTTGCTATAAGTAAATTACGAAAATGTGTCTGTTGATTGTGAAAACAGCAAAGTCGATTATGAAAAACTCATGGAGAGCAGCCATCAACTTGCTCATGAACTAAGTGAGGCAAAATTTCGCAGTGAAAGAAAGACAAATGATTTTGTTCTGCTTCAAGCCAAAGTAAAACTCTCGGAAAACGAGAAGGAGAACTTGAGACCATTCTGAAATCTTTCGAGAAATCATCTACAAGAATGGAATAAATTCTAAGCACTGGGTAACATACTTATAATAAAAGTGGCTTAGGATACAACTCATTTTCCAATAAAGGGAAAACTAGTACTGTGTTCGTCAGGGGTGTGGAACCCATTCCTGTAACAGAAGAAATTCCGAGTCCATTAAAGGAACCTGTTGCACCGCGAACAGCAAAAGCTACCATTCCGCCACCACAGTCATATTCCAGATAGCGGAATCCTCAGCCATTCAGACCTGTAAGACATACCAAACAGCATGCTCCTCGAGCATATCAACAGCGCCAACAGCCGTTCAGAAAGAAGACTGTATCCAAATATCAAAGGCCTGCATGGCAGTACATTCAGCACAGCACGCCAAGCTATTGGATACAGGAGCCTCGCTATGTAATTTAGTCATTATCGTTCAGTAATTGTCACTCAGTAATTTTCACTCATTGATCATTCATCATTCATATTCAATCATTGTATTCACCGTTTAGAGTAATTGTATCGTGTATCAATCGCCATTCATCATCATTCTAGTTGGAGAATCGTGCCGTGTTTATCATCGTTGTCATCTTCATAGTGTGCTGTGTGTGAGGAGTAGCGCACGCTACGTACTCTCTTTAGCGTGCGCTAATTGAGTACGGGTAGCGCACGCTACCTCCCAACACTAGCGCACGCTAGTGTAATTAAAGCAGGTAGTCCAGAAGGTACTGGACTGTAGCTGAGTTGTAAATAACGTATGCTACGAATGGTAAGTAGAGCGCACTAGTAGGTCGGAGTAGCGCACGCTATGCAGTCGGTGTAGCGCGCGCTAAGGCCGGATCGGGCAGAGTCCAGTCGGGGATCCACGGCACTGTAATATCCACCTAGTTTGGGGTGTTACAGAGTTAGTATCGGAGAGTGGTTTTGAATAGTACCTTCCGAGTCATGTTTCATTGAAATCATCGTTCATCATACTAGTATCATTGTACTTTCGCGTCACGTGTGACCCGTGAAAGAGCCGAGCCCCTCAGACCAAAGAACAGTAAGATTCCTGACACCATGGTATAATTTCTGGCAATAAGAATCACTCATTCCTCATTTTCATTTGTGTTCATGTCGAACATGTTAATTCATTAATTACTCATTTCATTTCACTGTTCATTTGTTGATCTTGAGGACCGTATCATTAATCTTGTTAACTTGTTCAAAATAATCATTTCAAGGATTTCATCAGATAATCTCATCACTTCAGTTGATCATTCATGTAATCATTGTGTTTGAGCGCGTGTGCTCATTTTCATGGTTTCATAACGTAATCATAATGTGATATTCATGCGAGATATATAATCATCTTGTGACTTCCCACTTCAGAATGGAAAGAGCTGGCAGAGGATGCGGGGGAAGAGGCCGCGGTGCGGGCCGAACCCCGAGGACTTGTGTGAATACGCGTGCGAACATGAGGAATAATGCTAATTCGTTGAGCAGCGACGCCGCCACTCATTCTCCTGGAAATGATCATTCACTGTAAGATCGTCGTACCCAGGACACATCTCATTCAGAGGGTGTTTGGGTTGACCCACTCGCTTTTATGCAGGGCATGATGGCCCAGATGACTCAAATGGCACGTCTCATGGAGACGATGCAGAACTCAGCTACACAGAATCAACAGGCTCCTCTGCCGCTAGCTCAGGGGCAGGAGAGGGGTGGGAGCAGTATTATTGGCGACATATCTCGCCAGATACCACCTACCTTTGAGGGCCCATCTGAGCCGGCGGATATTGTTCATTGGCTTGAGCATTTCGAGAAGTTATTTGCTATGGTGGATTGCCCTGAAGGGCATAAAGTTTCAGTTGCGGCTTACTATCTGGGTAAGAGCGCTCATTCGTGGTGGTTATCGTTGAAGCCCACCGACGGATCATGTACTTGGGATCAATTCAAGACTCTCATGATGGAGAGGTATTATCCGGACCCACTCAGAGAGGCCAAGTTATCAGAATTACTCACTCCCGACCTCTCAGCGGACGATGATGTTCTCGCCATTGCCGAGAAATTTCAGGAGCTTCTCCCTTTCGCCTCGTCCATTATTCACTCCGAGGCGGACAAGATCAAGTATTTCAGCAAGAGGTTGAAGCCTCGTATGCGGATGCAGTTGCTTAATTACAATTTCACCACTCTGGACGAATTCATTGAGAAAGCTCTTACTTATGAGCTTACTGCTAAAGAGATTGCTAAGCAACAACCTTCATCTGCTGGCAAGAAGTCTAAGAATCATAATCAGTCTGATGGCAGTCAGGCCAGTTTCAAGAAACCACGTGCGGGCTCTACTTTTACCGAGCGACCCCCTATGGTGCCCAGACCCGCGGGATCTCAGTCACGAGCAGCCAGTTCGGCCATTACATGTTTCAACTGTGGAGAACAGGGTCATTACAGCACGAAGTGCTTGAGGCAAACCGTCACGTGCAATAACTGTGGAATGGTGGGGCATAGAGCCCGTTTTTACCGAAAGGACTCCAAACCTACTCCGGCGTCATCTCAGGCCCCGAAACAGTCAGCGGTTCCGAATCAGGCTACTAAGTCCACGTCGTTTAAGACGACGAGAGCTAACAAAGGTGGAGCCCACAGCTATCAGACGGGAGCATCCGGTTCCGGAGCTGGCAAGCCCCGAATTTATGAGATGAAGAAGGCTGATGATCCAGAAGCCCGAATGATCTCAGGTACACTCGATATTCTACCTCAACCTATGTGTACCCTTTTTGATACTGGTGCATTGCATTCATTCATTTCCGAGTCATGTTTGAGTAGACTACGTCTGGGTAGTGCTACTAGTTGTGAACCTTATGTCAGTGGTCTACCTAATGGTAGAAGAATTATCAGGAATCGTGAGATTAAGAATTGTCCGATCCAGTTTCATGTCCGTGATTGGTTGGCAAACCTAATTGTGGTAGATTTTCCGAGAGATGACGTCATCCTGGGTATTGATTGGATGGATCGTCACGATGCCGTCATTAGTGTCCGTGAGCATATGGTCACTATCATCTCAGACGATGGGGTCGAATGTGTATTTCAGGGAGGTAATCCCAGCTGTTCCGGGAGAGTCATCATCTTGATGAAAGCAGTGAGATTACTCAATCAGGGGTGTGTCGGTTATTGGTGCTATATGACCAAGACCGAGAAACCATCAGTAATGTTGATGGATATTCCTATAGTGAGAGTGTATGCCGATGTTTTCCCAGACGAGTTACCTGGTTTGCCTCCACAGAGAGATGTGGAATTCACGATTGAATTGGAGCCCGGTACGTCCCCAATATCGAAGGCACCGTACCGGATGGCCACGACCGAAATGCAGGAGTTGAAGAATCAATTAGAGGATTTGACCAAGAAGGGTTATATTCGACCAAGTGCGTCCCCGTGGGGAGCACCAGTGTTATTTGTCAAGAAGAAGGATGGTTCGTTTCGCTTGTGTATTGATTACCGGGAATTGAACCGGGTGATGATCAAGAATAAATATCCTCTACCCCGTATCGATGATCTTTTGGATCAACTTCAGGGAGCTTCAGTATTTTCCAAGATCGACTTAAGATCTGGATATCATCAGCTGCGAATTCGAGAGTCGGATATCGTAAGGACGACGTTCCGAACACGCTATGGTCATTATGAGTTTGTGGTAATGCCTTTTGGGTTAACTAATGCACCTGCGGTATTCATGGAGTTAATGAATCGGGTCTTCATCGACTATTTGGATCAGTTCGTGGTTGTCTTTATTGATGACATTCTAATTTATTCTAGTGACCGGGAGGAACACGAGTTTCACCTTCATCAGGTGCTCGACGTGTTGAGACGAGAGCAACTTTATGGAAAGTTTTCCAAATGTGAATTCTGGATGTCCGAAGTGACGTTTCTCGGACATGTAATTTCATCAGAGGGAGTTCATGTCGACCCTCAGAAGACGGAGGCTATACGAGATTGGCAACATCCGAAGAATGTTAAGGAAATTCGAGGTTTCCTCGGATTAGCTTGTTATTATCGGCGATTTGTGGAAGGATTTTCTAAAATCGCTCAACCCATGACGAACCTTTTGAGGAAAGATAAGAAATACACGTGGTCCGACGCGTGTCAACAGAGTTTTGAGGAACTCAAGAGCCGGTTAATTTCGGCACTTGTCCTTTCTTTACCGCAAGGGATGGAAGGATTTGTGGTTTATAGTGATGCGTCCGGACAGGGTCTCGAATGTGTACTAATGCAGAACGGGAAAGTTATTGCTTATGCTTCACAGCAATTGAGACCGTACAAGGTTAATTACCCGACCCACGACTTGGAGCTAGCAGCCATGGTATTCGCATTGAAGATTTGGTGTCATTATCTTTATGGCGTTACCTGTCAGATATTCACCGATCATAAGAGTTTAAAGTATATATTTACTCAGAAGGAGTTAAATATGCGACATAGACGGTCGTTGGAACTAATCAAAGACTATGATATTGAGATACTTTATCACCCGGGCAAGGCGAACGTTGTCGCCGACGCCTTGAGTCGTAAGTCTGTTCAGGAGCAGATTCTTGCTCGATTAATAGTTCAGAGGGAACCTCAGCAGGAATTTCTGAGACCCGAGATCGAGGTCTAGTTACAGCGAGTACAAGGGCAACTTTGTACGTTAGAGATTTCATCGCCACTTGAGGAGGCGATCAGAGAGAATCAGGGCTCAGACCCATTTTTGTTACGCATTCGAGATGATGTGACTCAGGGGAAAGCCCATGGATTTGTGGTCCACGAGGATGAACTTTTGCGATTCAAGAATCGGTTGTGCGTACCGGCGAATGATGAGTTGAAAAACTCGATTTTGAGAGAAGCTCATGCTACCTCTTATTCCGTTCATCCGGGGTCTAGCAAGATGTATAAAGATTTGAAACAAAATTACTGGTGGAGTAATATGAAGCGAGAAGTCGCGGAATTTGTTTCGATATGTATGACCTGTCGGCAAGTAAAGATAGAACATCAGCGACCAGCGGGTATGCTGAAGCCTCTCCCTATACCAGAGTGGAAGTGGGAAGATATTTCAATGGACTTCATCACGAGTTTGCCGATGAGTCGTCGTGGCATGAATACAATCTGGGTAATTGTGGACCGCTTAACTAAATCAGCTCATTTCCTTGAGATTAAGGATACGTGGGGTCCCGAGAGACTTGCCTAGTCGTTCATCAAATAGATAGTGAGATTGCACGGTACTTCCAACAGTATCATTTTCGATCGTGATAGACGATTCGTGTCTCATTTTTGGAAATCAGTTCATCGTGCAATAGGAACTCAGCTTAATCTCAGCACAACTTTTTATCCCCAGTCAGACGGACAATCAGAGAGGACTATTCAGACTTTGGAGGACATGTTGAGGGCATGTGTTCTCGATTGGAAAGATGATTGGGAAGCCCAACTACTGTTGATCGAATTCACGTACAATAATAGATGGCATGCTTTGATTAAGATGGCACCTTACGAGGTCTTGTACGGTCGTCGTTGTCGATCTCCTTTGTGTTGGGATGACTTATCAGAATCAATCGGCACCGAGCCCGATATGCTTATAGCTGCCCGTGAGAAGGTAGCTTTGATCAGGAGTGGTTTTCTGACCGCTCAGAGTCGACAGAAATCTTATGCAGATAACCGTCGTCGGCCATTAGAATTCGAGACAGGTGACCATGTTTTGGTCAAGGTATCCCCGAGTCGAGGTATCTTCCGTTTTGGGAAGAGGGGAAAGTTGAGTCCGAGATTCATTAGGCCGTTTGAGATTTTGGATCGAGTAGTCGAGCTAGCTTATCGATTGGCCTTACCTCCGGCGTTGAGCCGAATTCATAATGTGTTTCACGTATCTCAGTTATGGAAGTATGTTGCCGACCTGAGTCACATACTTCAGTTCGACGAAATTGAGATCGCCGATGATCATTCATATGAGGAGCGTCCTATACGAGTCTTAGAGCGGCGAATCAAACAGTTGAGACACGAAGTCGAATAGGCTACTTGAGAAACCGAGGATAGTATGCAGGAGAGTTATCCCGAGTTGTTTGACCCTTAGTTTCGGGGATGAAACTCTTTTAAGGGGGTGTATGTAATACCCGGTTGTAATTCAGTCATTATCGTTCAGTAATTGTCACTTAGTAATTTTCACTCATTATTGATCATTCATCACTCATATTCAATCATTGTATATCGTGTATCAATCGTCATTCATCATCATTCTAGTTGGAGAATCGTGCCGTGTTTATCATCGTTGTCATCTTCATAGTGTGTTGTGTGTGAGGAGTAGCGCACGCTACCTCTCAACACTAGCGCACACTAGTGTAATTCAAGCAGGCAGTCCAGAAGGTACTGGACTACAGCTGAGCTGTAAGTAGCGTACGCTACGAATGGTAAGTAGCGCGTGCTAGTAGGTCGGATTAGCGCATGCTATGCAATCGGTGTAGCGCGCGCTAAGGCCGGATTGGGCAAAGTCCAGTGGCTACTGGACTGATTTCAGATAATTCACAGCGCACACTATGTGTGAGTATTAGCGTATGCTAATTGGTGTCAGTAGCGCACGCTGAACCTTGGATGTAGCGCACGCTATCGCGAACAGGTCAGAGGACAGAAGGTCTGGACTTCAGTTACTAGGCATCAAATATTCAGTTAGCGCATGCTAACATTTCAAGTTAACGCATGCTAAGTATATGGTAGTAGTGCACGCTACAAAAGGTACGTAGTGCACGCTACCGATAAGGACAGAGTGTACTGGACTACCCACTATACCTGTTAGCGCACGCTAAGAACAGGATCTAGCGCGCGCTAAACTGGGATTATTATAAATTGGACAGTGTAGTCCAGATTTCATCATTTGTCATTTCTTCTCATTCTTTCATCGGTTCCGGGCGATTCTGCACTTCTTGAGGAGTGTTCTTCGATGTTCAATCATCAATCATCATCTTCAAGCTTATAATCCGAAGTAATCATCATTTCATCATCTTCAAACATCATAATCAAGGTAATAATCTCTTGGATCTAGAATTTCGGATTTTTGGGTTTTTCCTTCCGATTTCTTTGTGTAAGCTTGTATTGTTGTTGGAATATGTTAGATATGAGTTATCTACCTTGGATAAATGTATTCCTACGGATTTGATAACATATATTTCGGATTTCATGTATTGTTGGGGTTTGATTCAAGAACACCTTGGAGTTGACTTTGATATTTGGGGGGTTTCGATTAGATGTTGTCGTTAACTCGTTTTGTGGATTCCTATGGGATTATTGATATCATTGGAGGTATTTCGTTGGTTTGAAATATTCATTCTGGAGTTAGTTTCGACATATTCGGGATTGGATATTATCGAAGGATGTATGTTTGCTAAGTGTTTGTTTGAATGCCTCAATGAGTTCGGACATTGTTGTATCGACCTTTGAGTTAATTGTAATTCATGCTTGATATGTATATTGAGCAGATTATTGGTAATTGTGTTATTCAAGGTTGTTCGAGCGACCGACATCTCTTTTTAGGACTTTGTTCGAGGAAGGACATTTCGACACCGGTATTGTGTAAGTTGATTCTTACTCGGTTAAAAGGATATTCAATACCTTATGTTGTTGTTCATTCATACATGTAATTCACTCATAATATATCGTTCATGTCGAGACTTGTAATTATCAACTCATCATGTAACTCATGAGGAACGATGATTCCAAAATCAATTCATTGAAGCTATCACTCGTTGTATCATTATTTCATCTCGGTGAGTTGTTCTTGATCCTTATCGGATTCTATTCATTATTCCTCACCTTGGTCATTTTGTTCTGGCGATCTTCTGGAATTATATTGCATAGCCAGTTGGCGCATGTGTGGAATTTTTGTCGGGCACTCTATGGTCATGTGTATATGCGGGACCCCGGACACATTGGACTGTGCGCATGGTAATGTGTATACGCGGGACTCCGGACACATTGAACCATGAGACTAATTAGGCCAATAGCGGGTGTATATGCGGGACTCCGGGCACTCAGCTATTTGTGCTATTACTAAGTTCATTCGGGCGTATATTGATGCTCATCATTCAACTTAATTCATTAATTCATTCATGTGATTTTTGTATATTGTTCAACTCTTGAGGATTGTTGTTCTGTGTAACTGACCCCGTTGGGGGATGTTGTTTTCAAGTCATGGCAAGGCTAAGGCACGGGAAGAGAACGCTAACGGCGAGGAGTCCCAGTGATACTAGTAGGGGGCCCCAGTCCTTTTCATTCACTCAGGTTTTCTTCATTTTATCTCCGCTACAGACTTCCGTTTGAATATTCATTTCATTCAGTGTTGTATATTTTATCTTCATATAAAATATACATGTATTCTGGATTATCTTGGGTGTGTTGTAATGAAACTCCTCTTCGGAGTGATTGATGATATAATGTGGTTCTTATATTATTAAATTCATTAATTTTCATTCGCCTGGTGGGTCCCAGTCGGGGATCCACGGCACTGTAATATCCACCTAGTTTGGGGTGTTACATGCTATCCCTCGCGAAAGCAAGTATCCGCATAGTATTAGCAACAACTTTGGGAATCCAACTGGAGACCCAGAAGGCAAGCTGTAAGGCCAAAGAAAATGGCTCCACCTCCAAGACGGCATTCGTACTGGATTAATAATAATAACCCTGAATTTTACATGCATAACAATTATCATGGTTATAGCGACTACGTACCTACACCACGTAGATACCGCAAGCATGTACTTAACGTTCCCTACAGTAAACCAATTGCAGTCAGGAAAATCTGGGTACCTAAAGGCACTAACATCCATGGACCCAACAATCAAAGGGAACCTAAATCTACTTAATTCCTTTGCATACAAGACTTTTTAGAGAAGGACAACTAGTACTTCGACAGCGGATGTTCTCGGCACATGACAGGAGACAAAAGCAAGCTGTCAGATTACGTAGAAAGTCGTGGTCCAACAGTACGCTTCGGTGATAAATCTAAAGGAAGAACAAGAGGAAAGGGAACCCTGCTTGTGGGAAAATTCAAAGTCACCGATGTAGCTTATGTTGAAGTCTTACAGTACAATCTACTTAGTATTAGCCAGTTCTGTGACAAACAGTTCTCGGTGAAATTCTATATAGATCACTGTAGAGTCAAGAACATCCTAACCGAAGAAGTTGTGCTCACAAGAAGCAGATCAGGTAATATGTATATTGCTGATTGGATGCCTAAGAGCTCCACAATTCCTTGTTTTGTTGCCAAAGGCACTGCAAATTTAAGCGGGTTATGGCACAAGAGGATGTCTCACGTCAACTTCAAGACAATCAACAAGCTCTACAGACAGGGAATGGTTAGAGGATTGCCCAACGTGCCATTCCAAAAAGACAGCGTTTGTGGACCCTGTCAGAAAGGCAAGCAAATCAAGACGACCCTGAAGAGCAAATCCTACCTTTCCACTCACAGAGTTTTGGAAATGCTACACATTGATCTATACGGTCCTGTAGACCTAGTAAGTTTGGGAGGTAAGAAATACTGTCTCGTTATTGTTGATGATTATTCCAGGTATGCTTGGACAATATTCCTAGAAGAAGAAAACAACATCAAAGATACCCGAGCATCTGAGAAAGCTTCAAAAAGAAAAAGGGTTGAGTATCGTGTCCATTCGTTCCGACAGAGGTACAGAATTCACTAACCACTTTATAGAGAAATCTTGTTCGGAAAATGGGATACAACACGAATACTCAGCTGCCTGATAAGTGTCAGTTTTATACACTTATCCATGGTTTGTATCGATAAATTTCACCCATAATTGAGCTAGTCTACTCATTTTTGCTTTTAATTAATTAGTTTTTAATAATTTTATTTTTATCGGATGAAGATGTAAATCTAGTCTTAATCGGATTGAATTACTAATTTACTCAAGAAATAACATGTTTATAAAATATTCTCTTTGTTGAATCTAGTCTTAATCGGCAGTCTTTCCGGATTCAAAATCAGAATTATATATCAAAAGTTATCATCCGAAGAAGATTTGGGGCAGAAACGCAAAGTCTAAGAAATTCTGGGCTGAAAATGAAGTCTGAAACTCCATATGGGCGTAACATCATAAAGTACGGGCGTAATTCAAAAATCAAAAAGCTATAGCCATGTTACGTCCGTAACTTTTCAATGTTACGGCCGTAAGTCAGCATAGTTACGGTCGTAACTCCTCAATGTTACGGCCGTAACTCTTGGCAGATTATTGATCATTGCCTAATTTTTTATCCTTTTGGTCTATTATTGAGGGGATGGCTGACATTGATCCGATCTAATGTAATAATGCTGGAGTTTTGGAGCTATTAGATGACTTTAGGTGTATAAATAGACCCCTTAGATCCATCATTATTGATCATTCATCTTATATTTTTCCACTTTTTGTAATATTTTCTTTTTGTGTGAAGAACACACTTGTGTTCTTGAGTGATTTGTGTAATAGTGGTATAGCATATGTTGTTAATGGAGTTTATTGCTTCTTTCTCCTTTATCTACTAAGGGAGTTAGGATCAATTCTTTCTCTTTTTCAACTAATAATGACCACTCAAGCTTGTATTATGTTTATTAAACCCTTCATGGGCTAAGTTACTTAAGTTGGGATTATAAACAAGGTTAGTCATGTTATTTAAGTTTGTATAAAGATCTATTATGAATTACTTATTATTGTGTGTGATTTTCATTGTTTTACCAATCTTTATTTATTTGGCCAATAAATGACGATATTTATGGTCTTCATATGTTTCGAAAGAAAATAAGTTTGATTAGATCAAATGATCTTCACTCTAAGTTGTTCTAGGGGATAGAAATATACCTCTAGACCTTAGATGATTCTTTGAGTTATTTTCATAAAACCTAATGCTATGTATTGAAGCCAATCAACATAGAAATATAATGGATTGATTCAATATATAAGGGGCATTTAATAGTTCGAAAGAGAAACCGTCTTTTTAAGGAAAATCGAATCTACACAACATAATAAGTAAATTCATCTTATGATCTCCTATACATCTTCTATAACTAATGATGAACTAAGTTTGTAATCTCAACTATTTCATTATATCTTTTATTAATCTTTTATTAGTGTAATCTTTCATTTCCTTGAATATTAGAACTATTATTGCATTTTCTTTGCAATATAAAAACCAAACTCTTAAATTGTGTGTTTCACTCATCTTAGTATCTATAAAAATAGACTAATAGTGTATAATTCAAATTATAACCAAACTTCCTCGTGGGATCGATAAACCGGACTCAAAAAGTCCACTTACTACTTGATACGATATCGTGCACTTGCGATAGTTACACAAAAGACCGTGTCAAGTTTTTGGCGCCGTTGCCGGGGAAGTATAAGTGTTATTTTTGAAATCTTACATTGTAAACTATTTTTATAGATACAAATTTCTTGACGTTGTAACTTAGTACTCAATTATGTTTGTCCGGTCAAGTGGCGGATAACGGTACTCCGTGACTATTAAAGTCGGATTTTTCAGTTTTCCACAACAACTGATATTTGTAGATATTTTATCCTTTTTCATTTTATTTTTTTGTCATGGATGAAACTTTGAATAATATTGAAAAAAGATTTCCCTTTCTGAGCAAAAAAGTAATTTTAAAAATCTACAAAGCAAGAATTGAAAGGATGAGGTTGCTTATGAATAAAAGCATACCTTTTGATATTAGATTCATAATTGAAGCCAAAGTGAGAATAGCAAGTGAATTCATAGAAATACCTACTAGATTTTTACCAGGGCTAGGAAAAAGTTCATATGCCAAGAAACGACGAGCAAAGATAATAGCCGTTTGCTATAAATGTGCTAGATGGAACTGTAATTTAAAATGTCGATCGTTAGGAATTCCATCTACAAACAGAGAAGATAAAATTCAGTTCATTAATGATGGTCTGAATAAAGAGAATTTAGATAATATCGAAATTTCTCTTGACATGTGGACTCGTACATTATGGAATTCAATGTTTGTGGAATAAATTCAAACCAGAATATGAACAACGTCTTGGGAATCTGACGTTAAAGACACTGTTTGCCAATTTGTAAGAAACTTGGATGGGAAGCTTCTCCCCGACTCATAGAAGGCGTTTAGGCCGTTTCTGAACGTAAAATCAGAGGAAGATATGAGCCACAATCACAACTACTGTACATACACGTGAGTATCTTTTATTTTTGTCGTAAGGTGAGATTTTCTGAATAGAAAAGGTGATACGCAATAAATGCATTCATTATTCTATTGAGTAGTTGAAGCACAATCAACGCAATCACAAACTTGTTAAACAATTTTTACCTTCTTTTTCTTCTATAAATAAACATTGTGCTTGTTTCTTTTATTCATCCCTCAAACTTGTACTTTTCTCTTTTTCTCTCTAAAAAATTTCTTTTCAAAAATGGAGTCATCATCTTCCACAAAAAAATTTAGCACAGTCTGCATTTTTGGTGGAGCTAGTTATAGAAAAGAGGCATGCTTTACTGAAGCAGCCCACAACTTGGGTCGTACCTTAGGAGAAAAATGCATTCATGTAGTTTACGGAGGAGGAAGTCTAGAATTAATGGGACGAGCTACTGCTTCTGCCTATATGGAAGGAGTAAGAGTGTTGGGAATAATTCCAAAACCTCTGGCTGAAAGTAAAATCACCGGGGCAACTATTAGATATGAGTTTAGATCTGTAAATATGCAAGATCGCATAACTCACATGATAAATAATTGTGGCGGCTTTATCACCCTTCCCGGTAGTTTTGCCACCATTGAGGAACTTTTTCATGTGGTTACCAGAGCCCAACTAAATGTTCATCAAAAACCAATAGGTCTGCTTAATGTCAATGGTTTCTTTGATGGTTTACTATCTTTCATCGACTTCTCTGCTGAAAAGGGTTTTATTTCCGAGCATGCTAAACGAATCATAGTCGTTGCAACAACACCTGAAGATTAATCAAAAAACTCATTGAATTTGTTTCTAAACCAGATCCAACTCTAGCTAAAATTGTCTGGATGGAAGATTTTACCGTGATAAAACGAAAAGTGGATTCATTCCTCTCCCTTTGATAACCCATGTCGGACCTCTTGTATTTTTACTTTCGGTTGTGTGTAAACATCGTGCTAAATGATGGCAGCTTAATGAGTTTCTTCTTGATCTCTTGACGCGCATCTATTCGCGATTTATGTATTGTTATTTTATTGCTATAATTTTTATTGTTGTTTTTTATAAAAGCATTGATGGCAGCGTAAGACGACTCTTCGGACTTTCTTGAAGCGCATCTTAAAAATTGTGTTATACTTCCGAGTATATTTTATTTTCTTTTGTTGTTTGCCTAGTATATTTATTCTCTTGCATATTCTAAAAGGCGTTAGCTCAAGCAAAACTTTCATCAACAGGGAGTATTCTGCTTTTCTTCATTGCTTTTTATTTTATTTTATTTTATTTTATTTTTTATATTTTTATTTTTTTAAAAAAACTTAGGACAATTTTATTTTCAAGTTTGGGGGTGGTATGTTTTAATTATTTTGGTGTGTTGGTATTTTGGTGTTTTGATTATTTTGGTTATTTGCCTTAATTTTTTTAAGTATATATATATATATATTATATATATATATTATATATATATATATATATTATATATATAGTATTTTGATTTATGAGATTTCTAGATCTGGCCATAACACCAATAAGTTATCTATATACAAGCTTCTAAAATCGTTTTAACCGGTACAAAAATTGTATATTCCAAAATTTTTTGAGCCTTAATCTCTATTTCCAAGCCTTGTAGTTATCATTTAAAATCGAGTCATTCATTACCTTGAGAAAGAAGAATTAGTCGGTTGATGAAAAATAGAACTGAAATTTACTTAATTTGTGGAGTTTTTGATTTTTCATGCTTAACTAATAAATGATTTTCTGTAAAAATTCTATTCCCTAAAAAAAAGTCATTGGTGAAAGGAGTCTAGTTGAAAATAAGGGAGAGGTGTTGAGCAGCAACAGCTGCCTAATTTTGGGTGTCCTAAAATTTTGGAAAAAAAATAAAGGACTAACTATTGTTGGTGCGTAGCTGCCGTCTCACAGGAGAAAAAAAAAGAGGTTGTTGGTGAAAAGAGCTACACGTTAGCAAATAATGGTGTGAAAGCTATCACCTAAAAAAATAGAAATTGTGTTGGTGAAAAGAGCTACACGTTAGCAAATAACGATGTGAAAGCTATCACCTAAAAAAATAGAAATTGTGTTGGTGAAAAGAGCTACACGTTAGCAAATAACGGTGTGAAAGCTATCACTAAAAGGGATGTAGTTTATGAGCAGATTTGAATTAATTAGCGGCTGAATTTCAATACACTCAATTTCATGAGCAATCACAATATTTGATGACGCCAATGAAATTCTTCTTCATATTGAGTCGAAAAATAAACGAGTGATCGAGAGCAACCATTAAAGGGAGTCGTGTGTATCACGAGTGGGAAAGAAATAATCAACTTTTTGGGGGGAAACATTGCATTTTGGAATTACAAAATAAAGCCGTGTTTTAACTTTAAAATCATTAGTAGATTTATTGTGAATCTTGATTCATTTCTATCTACTATATAAAGCTGGTTGTTGTGTATTAATGGCATTTTGATCTCCTTTTCTCTTTTTATATGATTATTTTTCTTAATTTATGTTTGTATTATTATTTTTGTGTCTTATTTTTATTTTTATTTTTGGAGTGTGATTAATAAAGAGTCTTGCTCGGGACTAGCAAGAATTCAAGTTTGGGGGTGTGATAAGTGTCAGTTTTATACACTTATCCATGGTTTGTATCGATAAATTTCACCCATAATTGAGCTAGTCTACTCGTTTTTGCTTTTAATTAATTAGTTTTTAATAATTTTATTTTTATCGGATGAAGATGTAAATCTAGTCTTAATCGGATTGAATTATTGATTTACCCAAGAAATAACATGTTTATAAAATATTCTCTTTGTTGAATTTTTATGTATTCATGTTGTAGGGCTTTCCGAGGCGAGTTCGGCAGTCTTTCCGGATTCAAAATCAGAGTTATATATCAAAAGTTATCATCCAAAGAACATTTGGGGCAGAAACGCAAAATCTAAGAAATTCTGGGCTGAAAATGAAGTCTGAAACTCCATACGGGCGTAACATCATAAAGTACGGGCGTAATTCACAAAGCAAAAATCCGTAGCCATGTTACGGCCGTAACTCTTCAATGTTACGGCCGTAAGTCAGCATAGTTACGACCGTAACTCCTCAATGTTACGGCCGTAACTCTTGGCAAATTATTGATCATTGCCTAATTTTTTATACTTTTGGTCTATTATTGAGGGGATGGCTGGCATTGATCCAATCTAATGTAATGATGCTGGAGTTTTGGAGCTATTAGATGACTTTAGGTGTATAAATAGACCCCTTAGATCCATCATTATTGATCATTCATCTTATATTTTTCCACTTTTTGTAATATTTTCTTTTTGTGTGAAGAACACACTTGTGTTCTTGAGTGATTTGTGTAATAGTGGTATAGCATATGTTGTTAAGGGAGTTTATTGCTTCTTTCTCCTTTATCTACTAAGGGAGTTAGGATCAATTCTTTCTCTTTTTCAACTAATAATGACCATTCAAGCTTGTATTATGTTTATTAAACCCTTCATGGGCTAAGTTACTTAAGTTGGGATTATAAACAAGGTTAGTCATGTTATTTAAGTTTGTATAAAGATCAATTATGAATTACTTATTATTTTGTGTGATTTTCATTGTTTTACCAATCTTTATTTATTTGGCCAATAAATGACGATATTTATGGTCTTCATATGTTTCGAAAGAAAATATGTTTGATTAGATCAAATGATCTTCACTCTAAGTTGTTCTAGGGGATAGAAATATACCTCTAGACCTTAGATGATTCTTTGAGTTATTTTCATAAAACCTAATGCTACGTATTGAAGCCAATCAATATAGAAATATAGTGGATTGATTCAATATATAAGGGGCGTTTTATAGTTCGAAAGAGAAACCGTCTTTTTAAGGAAAATCGAATCTACACAACATAATAAGTAAATTCATCTTATGATCTCCTATACATCTTCTATAACTAATGATGAACTAAGTTTGTAATCCCAACTATTTCATTATATCTTTTATTAATCTTTTATTAGTGTAATCTTTCATTTCCTTGAATATTAGAACTATTATTGCATTTTCTTTGCAATATAAAAACCAAACTCTTAAATTGTGTGTTTCACTCATCTTAGTATCTATAAAAATAGACTAATAGTGTATAATTCAAATTATAACCAAACTTCCTCGTGGGATCGATAAAACGGACTCAAAAAGTCCACTTACTACTTGATACGATATCGTGCACTTGCGATAGTTACACAAAAGACTGTGTCACTGCCCGTACACCTCAACAAAATGGTGTTGTCGAGCGAAAGAACAGGACGCTAAAAGAAGCAACTAGGACCATGATTGCCGCTAGCAAGTTGCCACATCGTTTCTGGGGGAAGCCACCAATACAGCGTGTTATACACAAAATCGCTGTATCATCAACAAGCACCACAACAAAACAGCTTACGAGGTATGGAACAACAAAACTCCATTAGTTTCGTACTTTCACATATTTGGATGTAGGTGTTACGTTTTGAACAACGGGAAGGATCAACATAGAACCTTCGATGAGAAGTCGGATGAAGGGATATTTGTAGGATATTCCTCTGTTAGCAAAGCTTACAGGATCTTTAATAAAAGGAAGCTAACAATTGAGGAATCAGTACATGTAGTGTTCGACAAACCTCACCATGATTCTACAGGAATAGAAGAATTTACTCAGAACATCCAACAACTTTCCATCATTGATCCACCAACTCCTATAGAGCCTGTCGTTGACCTAGAAATCAACCCCGCAGCTGTAAGAAAAGAAGTAGATGAAGCCAATGCTGTACAAGTTGAAGCCAAAACTACAGCAACTCAAGATACAGTACGGGATCCCAAATTAGAACCCGACATAAGATGGTTGAAAGATCACCCACAGGAGTTGATCATAGGAAACATTGATGCTGGAGTATTTACCCGTAGGAGAGTACAGAGTACACAAGGAAATGTACTATGTGCGCAAGAAGAACCCATGTCTGAGACATCTCCATTTCCTGTATAGAAATCTCAATCTGAACTTAAACAACTTAATATGTGCACTATTGCTGTATTTTTAGCTCAATCCGAACCTGTTTCCACCAAAGAAGCTCTAGACAATTCTCGTTGGATCACATCTATGGAAAAAGAGCTTAATGGTTTCGAAAGAAACAATGTATGGTATCTAGTACCCAGACCAACGCATCAATCCGTAATTGGAACAAAATCGGTATTTAGAAACAAGAAGGATGGGAATGGACTCATTATCAGAAACAAATCCCGATTAGTCGCCCAAGGCTAGATAGGAAGAAGGCATAGACTATGATGAAACATTTGCCCCTGTAGCCAGACTAGAAGCCATCAGGAAATTTTTAGCCTTTGCCGCCAATAAGAGCTTTATTTTTTACCAAATGGACGTCAAGAGTGCATTCCTGAATGGATACCTTGCCGAAGAAGTCTATGTTGAACAACCACCAGGGTTTGTCAATACAGAAGGCAGAGACCTCGTATACAGGCTAAGAAAAGCGCTGTATGGACTTAAGCAAGCACCTAGAGCAAGGTATGAGACCCTGTCCCTGTATCTAACCAATAATGGATTCGAGAAAGGTGCTGTGGCAAAACCATATTTAAAATACAGGAAGGTGATGACCTCATGATGGTTCAAATATATGTAGATGATATAATATTTGGTTCAACTAACCTTGCTTTATGTCAAAAGTTCTCTCATCTCGTGCAAAGTAAATTTGAAATGAGTATGATGGGAGAACTTAGTTATTTCCTAGGATTGCATGTAAAGCAGTTACCTACAGGGATATTCATCAACCAGGAAAAATACAGCAATGAGCTTCTTAACAAGTTTGGAATGAACACTTCCAAATCATCATCACCCCCCATGAGCACTTTCGTGCAAATTAGTGCTGACAAAGCTGGAAAACCGGTTGATCAATCACTCTACAGGAAGCTTATTGGCTCACTCCTATACCTAATGGCTAGCAGGCCCGATATCCAGTTTGCTGTAGGAGTGTGTGCGCGATATCAAGTAGCACCTAAAGAATCACACTTCACAACAGCCAAACGAATCCTGAAATACGTCAAAAGAACAGTCGATGTAGGACTGTGGTATCCTAAAGAAGGCGGATTCGATTTAGTTGGCTACAGCGACTCGGATCTCAGAGGTTGCAAGCTAGATAGGAAGAGTACAAGCGGAATATGTCACTTTCTTGGACCTAGACTTGTATCTTGGTTCAGTAAGAAGCAATTGGCAAACTCGCTTTCCACGGCAAAATAAGAATACTATGCTGCTGGTAGTTGCTCTATGCAGATCCTTTGGATGCAACAACAGCTGTCAGATTATGGAATTGAAGCCAAGGAAACACCAATTATGTGCAATAGCACGAGTGCCATTGCAATAATGCACAACCCTGTATTGCACTCGCGCACAAAGCACATCAATATGAAGCATCACTTCATTAGGAATCACGTTGAGAACAAAGATGTTCGGATCGAGAAAGTTCATACAGATATCCAGTTAGCCGACATCTTCACCAAACCTCTCAGCACAACAAGATTTTGTATGCTTCGACAAGAATTGGTTTAGCTACAACCTGACTCCCTGTAAGTTTTTAATGCTTTCATTCAACAATTGAGGGGGAATGTTATAAGACCCACGAATACAGTATCCACCGATAATTATATATACACTCAGACATTCCAAACAGCACTGTAGGAACAAAGCGACATGAACTATCCTACAGCTGACGTGTGCAATAATTAAGGGGGAATACAGTATGACCCATGAATACTACAGTAATCCGAAAATTGATGTATGAAATTGAATCCTATATGTACTTTTTAAGGGGGAACGCTGTATTTTCGTGGATACAGCACATACTATGAAATTCAATTAATATTAAATTCTAATATTCTACTTATTTCAAAACAACTTTGAGTCCACGTGCCCTGTTTTTAAATTCAAGTGTCTTTTGCATTAAATGCTTTACACGACATCTGGACAATAGTATTTCAAAAGCCGCGATTTTTCAAATTATTTTATAATTTCTCACTGCCATTTCGGGCAATAAGGGAAGATGAAACGACAAATGTGGGACCCAGTATCAATTCAAAATCGGATGGATAAGATATACCTATTGCACTCAGTCCATCCTCATCGTTCATTTAAAACGACGGTTCCCATCCCTTAAATCTGACCGTTCATTATTTTTAAAACCATAAATCTTCCCACCGCCCAACTATAAAATGACTGTTTATGCCTCTCTTGACTCTTTGTGCTTTCTGCAATTAAACGAGTCTTTGTGCAAACAGCCTACAGTTTACTGCAAATTTTACTGCAACTTTCTTTGAATCTTACTTCTTTTCTTCAAGAAACTACAATGGCATCATCACAGACTTCCTCTCCATCTCTCAAAAAGACCACCACCATTATCGACGGAAGGATCTTTGCAAGATCCATGGTTTTCGAGTGAGTTCATGCTGAAGGAGACGATGTCGAATCAATGGAGATCATCGTTTTGAGGATTCGCCAATAAGGCCTCTATCGCCTTCGAAGTCACAACCCTAAGCGCTAAGATGCTCAAATGGTTTAGGAATTTTACCATAACGCTGTTGTCCGTTTCTTTTCTCTTCCACAAGGAGGAAATGTCGCTGACATCACTGTTATCGTCCGCGGAGTGGAGATCCGCGTGGACCAAGCGCTGCTTCAAAATCTGTATAGGCTCCCTGCTGATGGCCTATCCATGGAGGAACATGAAATCTTTGGGTCCCAAGAAATCCTCACCAAATATTGGCAATTGTTCACTAGTTCAGCATCGGACGAGGATGTCCATGTTTCTTGTCATAAGAAATGTTTTTGTCTTCCATTTGTTTACTTACATGATTTATATTGTCGTGTAATTGAAAACCGAACAGGTGCTTTTGAGATGTGCACCAACCTAATATTTCGGATGATGGTCACCATCATGTCCTATGAGAATGTCAATTGGTGCCAAATCGTTCTCAAGAGGCCGCAAGAAGAAGTTTCAAAACCCGTCTCTCAGAAAAAGTTCTTTGGACTGTTTCTTAACAATGTTCTGACAAAATGCGGTGTTCCGCAGGCCAAGGAAACAAAGAAAATAACTTCATGCAACTATATCGGAAGCTCCAGGCCCTCTATCTTCAACAAACAAAATCTGATGGCTAACAGACCATTTCTCCGAACCCTGCCCCTTTCTGCTAATCCAAGGGACATAACTCCGAAGTTCGGGAGCGAGGAGACTTCAAAAAAAAGAAAGAGATCTCACAGCAAAACTCCCGTTGCTGGTGAGAAGCCGAAAAGGAAGCTAAGGAGGCTCACAAAAGTTAAGACTATAGAGATTACAGAAATCTCCGAGGATGCTCCTTGAACGGCCTAACATGCCGTATCAAACCCCCAGGGCGCAAACCCTGTGGAAGAGAGAGCTACTACTGTGCAAACAGTAGATCCCGAGCTATTGGCGGCAACGAAGGATATACAACAATATGCCACCTTGAAAGACTCCAACGAGTCGGCTGCCCCTTTGGAGCCAAGAGCCACATCCCCTGTACGGGATCCCTCTCTAATACAGGAACCCACACCTGTAGTGGAACCCTTGCATACAGCGGCCCCATGCATTGTACGTAGCCCCTCCCCAGACATCATCATTAACAAAACTTTACTATCTATGCAAATCGAGCAGGCATACGAATGTTTTGTCCAATTGAAGGCTTATAGGCTTGCTCCGTACAACACCTTGTACAATTGGAGCGAATGGAGCGAAGAAGAAAGGTTTGTTTTGGAAGTGACGGACTCTAAAAGTGTTGAAGTCCTTATCCAATGGGACAACCTTTGCTATAAGGAGTTGATATCGAGCCATCTCTTGGACAAAGCCGATGCTCGAAAGAAGGGAAAATCTCAGTCTGTGGAAACACTTCCAATCTGTCCAACATCTGACCACGACTAAGACGACGACGATGACGCCTTCTAGGTTGGTCTGAGGATGAGTCATGAAGACACAAGTGAACAGGAACTCTCCCGGACACAACATCAACAAGGTGAAGGGATATCAAGTCACCATCAGTACCCTTCCCAACAGCAAGAAAATGTTCACGACGGTGAGGAATCAGTCCCTCCTGTCGCGGAGGAACAATCAGTATCTCAACAGGCATCCGAGCCTATCGCCACCCAGCCCGAAGATGAAGCTCGCGGCATCCCGCAGGAGGAATCTGTCCCTCTGCCGGAATAGGCGGAAGCTGAGAGACAGCAGGAGGAATCAGTCCCTCCTATACCAATATCTACCACATCTATTCCGGAACAGGAAGATTCAGTCCCTCATGTTGCCGTGCCCACATCTAATGCTCCCACATCTTCACCTGTTACAATGAAATCCAATGACGGTATCTTACCTGGGGATGGACCACAACAACCACCATCTCATGTGGTCGTCAGACAGCTGAACGGATCTGAAGATTTGTCGAGACCGACTCTCCCAAACTATTGCAAAGAACGAGCAACTGCATGCTCTTGGCCGACAAATAGTTTTCCTACAGGATGCCGTTAATGCCCTTCATGATTTCGAAAAAGAAATTGATTGGTTGCATCAATCTGCCGTTGAAGAAATGACCGGCGTCAGGCACGAAGTGTCAAAAAGTGGAAGAAGCCTTCTGTATTTTGCCCACCGTCTTCAAACAGGCACTCAACCACCTTCAACAGCGCCAGGAGCAGATCCTAAAGGAAGAACAAGCAAAGCTTTGTATTTCTGAGGCCAATATAGCATCCTCTCTTATTAAATCCGGTTCCCAGCTTCGAGCACATGACAAAAAGATTCAAGATATGTCGCAGGTGCTCAACTCCCTAGTTGATAAAATGTCAAGTTTTGAGACCAAACAGGACGATGTCTTGAAGATTCTCGAATGTCTTGATGAGAAGGTCTTTTATGTTAATGAGGCCAAAAAGGGGGAAGAGGCTAGAGAAGCTGCGAAGAGAATAAGGCTCGAGCAAGAAAAGGAGATGGAAGCTGCATTTAGAGACAGCATTACTGCTGAAATTTATCGATTATCATCTCCTACTCACAATGTTAGGATACAGGAGCTCGTCCGGAATTTCACGACCCTAAATTTCCATGGAAAAACCTCGTGCAGAAGCCGTAAATAATAAATCTCTCGGGCAACCTACAGCCGACAGCCGACGAGATAAAGAATTAGAGGAAGAATGAACTGTTAAGATACTTTGTAGTTCTTATCAGGGAATCCTCCATATTCAACAGTTGCAAGATGCTGCAGAAAGCTGCCGAGGAATTCAAAAAGAGGTTGGACGAAGGATCTCTCCCCCTACAGCAAAAGATGAAATCCAAGCACAGGCAAAGAGATTTGGTTACCCACCCGGAAGATTGGATCCTTCTGTTCGATAAATATTATGAAGGTCAAGACATCTACGTAAAGCGAAATAGGGATGCATTACAAAACTGGTGGAGGGGAACCAAAAACGACCCAAAAAGGCCTTGGAGGCACTCTGACTACAGGAGTTCGCTTAAATATTTCTTCCTGTAATTTTATTTTTTTTGAAACAACAAATCTTGTAATCCTTGCTCAAATATCAATAAAATATTTTTCTGTATTGAAAGATTACAACTCGTAATCTACTGTGTTCCTGTATGATTACGTAATACAATTCATTTACTGAAATCAAACAAGTATGAAAACTTGTTAAATATATAAAGCTATAAGAACTTGTCTGCGAACAGTTCATAGATTAAGTTGTATGTATCTAGATTACGCTGTAAGATTGTGCCTGCGCGCCAATCATAAGTTTAAGATGTATTACTCTTTCCTTTAAAGTTGAACTCGCCTGCGAGCAGTACATAGTATTAGACTATTTACTGAAGGCCAAAACATTCGACAGAAGATCAAAAAGACTGCCCTCATGTAAGATGTTTCAAAAGGTTTCAAGGTTTTGGCATTATCATGAATTTTTGGAAAACATCAAAAAGGACTTAAGGAGACTTGACAATTATCAAAAAGGGGGAAATTGTTGGGATAAAACAATCCTCTATCAAAGTTTTGATAAAATGCCAACATACAGCAAAGCAGCTATCTCGAAAGACGATCGAAGTTGTTGGAATAATCAATCCTGTATCGAAGTCTTCTCATAATGCCAACATACATCAAAAGTATAAAGATCCATCATACAGCAAAGAGACTCATCTGTCTATATGACGCTAAGTATGGAAGCTGTCCCGAAATGATCATACAGCATCCTTCCATACAGTGTCAGTCTAAGATAGCCTACAACACATAGCCTACAACAATATGTTGGATACAGCATCTAGGCTGTATGTATTGAGATCTTCAATACTTATTTAAATAGAACTTAAAACCATTGGAACGGAATCTGCCTTATTTGCTAAAGTCAAGTCCCATTTGAAAAGAAGTATTTAAATAGTGAAAGGATAAAGTATTTAAATACTAAACTAACATAGATCTTCAAACTAGGAGCAAAAATTCGATCGTGCTTTATTCAAATAAATCATCCTGTTGGAACGGACTTTTTCTCAAATGATCTTTCTCAGCGGATCTATTCCAAAAAGGCTATATATACCCCCAGAGTTTGAAGACCACAAACACAATCAGAAATATACAATCAGAAACACGAGACAATACTTGATCATATACGAACAAAGAATCATACTCGAGCTTGCACAAGTATGCAAACTGAGATGTACTGAGATTCCACGAGATCCTCTAAAGAATAGTATATCAAGAGCAATAATATTTCTTCAAGCAAACTGCCAATCCTGAGAGAAAAAAATATACAAGTGCTCATCCCTGAACAACACATCATCAGCTTAAAGCTCAAGAAAGTCAAGCTGTTGTTCAAACAACATTCTTACTTTGAAGAAAACCATCAGCCCTGTGTGGACTGAGAAAGCCTTGCTTTTCCAGAACTGTGTGTGATGGATCTGCATCATAGAGATGAAGCTTCGAAACTGTGTGTGAAGAAGCCATTCAAGTGTTAGCCTTAACCAATCTGTGTGAATGGTTGAAAGCTACGATCTTTGTATCAATCTGTGTGAACGATACATTGATAGGTTTGATTATAGACACGTAGTTGTGTACGTAGTGTTTATAATAAACTTTTTACTCCTGTGTGGAGGACCAGTGTACGTAGAGGGGTTTACCTTGAACCACTTTAATTATTGTGTTAATTACCTTCTGTATTTACTGTGTTTCTTAACTGTGCTTATTTTAAGTATACACTGCATACCTAGTTGCTGTATTTACAACAACTTACTATTACAAGACTTTCGCTACACACTCTAACTTGAAAATCGTATAGCTTGTTGCTTAAACACTTTTCAAGCTGTATTTTGTATACTTAGTGGCCAACAAGTTTGCTGTAGGAGTGTGTGCTCGATATTAGTTGCACACCACTACCAAATGAATACACTTAAGTACGTCTAATTAACAATCAATCTAGTATTATGGTATCCTAAGGAAGGAGGTTTGGATTTTATAGGCTACAGTCACTCGGATCTTGGAGGATGCAAGCTTGATAAGAAGAGAATGAGTGGGACTTATCGCTTCCTTGGACCTAGACTTGTGTCATGTTTCAGTAAGAATAATTGGCCAACTAGCTTTCTACAGTGGAGTCAGGATATTATGCTGCTGGAAGCTGCTGTATGCAGATCATGTGGATGCAGCCACATCTAAAGGACTATGGCGACGAGGGGTGAGAAACTCGATCATGTGCGACAGTACGAGTGAAATAGCAATCACGCACAATCCTGTATTGCACTCAAGGACCAAGCACATCGATATGAAACATCATTTCATCATAAACCATATCGAGAATAAAGATTTCGGATCGAAAAGGTCCATACAGACATTCAGATAGCCGACATCTTCATAAAGCCTCTCATCACAATGAGGTTCTATATGCTCTGTCATGAATTGAGAATGCTACAGCTTGATTAAAACACCTATAAGTATTTATTTTTACTCATCAATTGAGGGGGAATACTATAAAACCCATAAATATAGTGTTCACACTTATTAATTGTACACTCAGAACTATAAGTCATATTTTTACTGTAGGAAGAAGAGGGTATAATTACCATCCTACAGTTGTAGTGTGCATTAATTAAAGGGGGAACACAGTAGGACTCTTGAATACAGTATTAAACATCAATTTATGTAATTATTGAATCCTGTGTGTACCTTTGAAGGGGGAATGCTGTACTTTCGTGGATAAGACACAAATACTATAATATTTTAGTTAATATTTTAATTGTATCCAATTGTTTAAAGCCTTTGAAAGCCGTGATTTTAAAATTCAAATGCCTGAACGTGCAGTAGTGGAGGTTATAATGTGTCATAGGTGGGACCGGGTATTAACTTCAAAATTGCTGAATTAGACGTGCCAGTTGGTTCACATCCCTTAAATCTAATCGTTCACTGTAACCTAGCCTCTTTACACACTATAAAAGAGCCAATATGCTGACCTAGAGACTCTGTAGGGTTTTGCAAATTAAGCGAGCCTACAACATACAACCTACATACTTAGAAGGTTTTTTCTGCAAAATTTTCTATCTCAATTTTCACCTCTTCTTCTGTGAAAAATAACTTCATCTCATACTTCATCCTTGTCCTTAAAGAAGAAGGAAACTCTCATTGATGGAAGGATCTTCGCCCGTGCTTTATGCTCTAAGAACACATTATTTATGAGAACGAAGATATGGCTGGGATGAATCTGGTGGTTTCCCGTGTCAAGCAGCAAGGGCTATATGATGGTGGTGATCATAAGCGGAGAGAAGGTGAACTGGTGCCACGTAGTTATGAAGCACTTACAGGAGGAGGCTACCAAGCCAGAAACGGTAAAGAAGTCCTTTGGCCTAATGCTGAACTACATTCTTACAATCCGTGGCATCCAGCAGTCACCTGCAACAAAGAAGATTCTCGCTGGGAAGTTTTTGGGTGGTCCGAGATCCACTTTGTACGACAAAGCTACGCATATTGCCAACAGGCCTGATCAAAACTCTCTGCCAATGACGAGTGACCCCAGAGATGTTAGTGGTCACTCTTCGAAGGCCAAAGCTGTGGCAACGATAAAAAGAAAAGGCATGTTAGCAAGAAAAGGGCGATTCCAGACAGCAGCTCACCCTCGGTTGTCGAGAAGAAGAAAAAAAAGCAAAAGACTAAGGAGTTTTTAAAACCGAAAGCTATTCCCACAGCACCTCAGCCGACTACAGCAGTCATTAAGGCAGTTCTATCTACTGTGTCTGCCCTTTCAGTAGTCCACCCATCGAAGGTCTTTCATGTGGAAGAAACACAGGCTGCTCCAAAGCACCAGATCCTGAGCCAACTGCAGCTATGCGGATGACCAGATGTTTTGCAAGTTGGGGGAAGTCGGTGAATCGGCTGCCCTTTCGGACCGACAACCACTTCTCCTCATAGGGCCCCTACCCCTGTAAGGAGCCCTTCTCCCAATAAGGCACCCCAACCTATCAGGGATCCATCTCCTCAACAGGCTCCCATAACTGTAACCAATCGGGCATTAGAACCATTTAATGTCCAATGTCCCTCCCTCTCAACAATCATCCATGAAACAGTGCTCAAAGTCCAGATTGATGAAGCAACCGAATGCTTCAGAATATGGAAGAGTTACAGGGTTGCCCCTTACGACACCCTATATAATTGGGAATAATGGAAGGATAATGAGATGTTTGTGCTGGAGGTTACCGACTCCAAGAATCTCAAAGTCCTGATAAGATAGGATGACCCCTTTGCCACGAACTCCTTAGTAAATGTTACGTGGAAAGGGAGAAGGCTAGACTGAAGGTAGAACAACCATCCCATGATGGAACTCGGAGCTCAAGTCATCATTTCAGTACAGACTCTGGAGATGATGAGGCCTTACTGACTGGGATACATATGAGCTGTGAAAAGGCCCAAGAAAAGGAATTTTCTAACATCCAAGCTGCCCAAGGCTAGGGGACATCTAGGCAATCGTCTGAAAATCTCATGTCCCCCACCCCATAGAACGAAGCTGCCCAGGTTGTCAACTTACAAGAGGAATCAGTCCCTACTATAACTGAATAAATTACTGCATCTGTCTAGCAGCAGGAGGAAACATCACCTCCCGTCCAGGAGGAATCAGTCCCTCCGACCCAGGAGGATACAACTAGCTCTATTCAATAGGAGGAATCATTCCCTCCTATAGAGCAGGCGAAAGCTGAGAGCCAGCAGGAGGAATCAGTCCCTCCTGTTCAATAGGCTATAGAAGTCGAAACGAGGTCGGAGAAATCAATCACTTCTGTCTCCGAGATGCAAACAAAGGACTGAACCGACAAAGGTTCAGACTACCGAACAGGTAGTCCCTCCTATCCCAACAGGTTCACCTTTAGAATTAGATGAGGATTTCCTACCTGATGAAAACCTAAATAAACCTACACATAATGTAGTCATCGAATAGGTAGGAGAGCCCTCATACTCTCCAATTTCTCATCCTCACTCCCCTCCAATTGAAGCTAGAATCGAGCAATTGTAATGCATCGGTCACCAAATTGTCTTCCTGCAGGATACCGTCGAAGCACTCAATGACGTCAGGAAAGAACTCGATTGGATGCAAGGAACCACCCTTGATGAATTTTCTGGACTCAAAAGTGCGGTGCGGGAGTTTAGGAAGCCTTCAGGATTATGCCCTATGCCCTAAGGTACGAACAAGAAAAGCTGAAGCGTGGATCCTCAGGCAAGAACAAGAAAAGCAAAAGGTCTCTGAAGCTAAAATAGTCGCCTCCCTAGAGTACACCAGGTCCAGACTTACCGTGTACGATCATAAGATTGACGATATGACTACTGCGGTCACGAGTCTTGTGGACTCGTGAAGGATATTCATAACAAATAGTCTGTATCTATGGATATTCTCTGGGATATTCTTGGTAAAGTCAGTGAGATTGATAATACCAAAAAAGGGGAAGAGGCTCGGGAAGCTGAAAGGAAATGGAGGATGGAGAGAGAATGAGATGGAAGTACTTCTTAACGACAGTATTGTTGCTACCATCGGGAGACTAGATAGACCGGGCCAGGTCAAGAAGCCAAATGATACAAGATGAGTCGTTCCCGTCCTGAGTTCTAGGATCCTAAATTCCCATGGAAGAGTACAGTGCATAAGCCATCTGACATTCCTCTTCTTATAGATCGACAACCGACAGCAGGAGAACTTAAAGCGTGGAAGAACAATGAAATGTTTAGATACTTGTGTCTACTCATTAGGTAGTTCGACATGTTCAATCACTGCAAGACGCTGGATATTGCAGCAAAGGAGTACACAAGGATCCTGGCATAAGGAAAGATTCCAATCCAACCGAAGCTAAAGTTAAGGCATGTGATGGGTGAACAGATAACTCACCCGGAGAAATAGATTTTTGCCTACGATGTGACCCCAGAAGGAAGGAACATTTACAGAGATTGAGGTATAGATTCCTTAGTTAACTGGTGGAGAGAAACCCAACATGATCCCTCCAAGAAGAGGTCAAGACAATAGCATTATAGAAGATAATTCTTTTTTGTTGTATCCTTCATGTCTTTATGCTCCCGATGTAAATTTCAATTCCTGAAGCACTGTAATCAAGTTTGTGTTATCCATAAAATTTTGATTTATCCCAAAAGATTGTAATTCAATATCTTGATTTGATGTTTGATTGCAATTTATATTGAAACATTTACTAAATATAAGAATTGCTAAGTCTAAAAGTTGTAAGAACTTGTCTACGAACAGTTCATAGATTAAGTTGTATCCAGTTAGACTATTTGCTGTAAGATTGTGTCTACGAGCCAAACATAACTTAAGCTGTAGTACACTTACTCTTGTAAGATTTAAATTTGTAGAACTTTCCTGTGAACAGTTCAAATTTTAGTCCAAGTCTCGAAGACCAGACCATCCGACAGAAGACTTAGAGAGAACCTTTTGTTTTCAAAGAAGTTTTGGCATTATCAGAAAGGGGAAAATTGTTGGGAAAAATAATACCCCAAGTATTTTCATAAATGCACCCCACAGCCTGTCCGCACATTGAACTTCATACAACGCCTAAAAGATGTTTACTACATCCAAATGAAGATTCCAGCGTAGAGCAAATCCTCTGTTGGATACAACACAGAAGATGGAGGTATTTTACTTATGGAAAGTAAAGTACAACCCAACATGTCTTATCGGGAACACATATACGGTGTTTGAATTTTAGTGTTCCATCTCCCGACATGCTAAACTCAGATTTCTCACCTTGTGCGACCCTTTCCTTAAGTTTACACAATTTCCGTCTTGTGTCTGTGCTTCTTGGATTTCCATAAGTAAGTCCGGTGTCATTGACAAATTAGCGCATAAAACGTGCGCCTTAGCCTGCCTTGGTTTCCATTGGATTATTTCTCTCAGGGAATTCCACTCTCTTATCATGAGTCTAGCCACACTCGCTTTTCTACTTAAGGCGTCTGCTACGACATTGGACTTGCCCGGATGATGCAGAATGGTGAGGTTATAATCCTCAAGAAGTTCTATCCACCGTCTCTGTCTTAGATTCAACTCCTTCTGAGAGAACAAATATTTGAGACTGTTGTGGTCGGTAAAGATGGTGAATGTAGCTCCATATAGGTAGTGTCTCCATTTCTTCAAAGCAAACACTATTGCTGCTAGTTCAAGGTCATGGGTCGGATAATTCATTTCGTGGATTTTCAGCTTTCGTGATGCATAAGCCACAACCTTGCTGTTTTGCATCAGCACAACTCCTAATCCTTCATTTGATGCGTCGCTGTAAACCACAAATCCTTCACTCCCTTCGGGAAGTGTTAGCACAGGTGCGGTAGTGAGTTTTCTCTTGAGTTCTTGGAAGCTCAACTCACACTTACCGTTCCACTCAAATTTGACGTGCTTCTGCGTCAGTCTTGTGAGTGGTCCTGCGATTTTGGAAAAATCTTTAATGAATTTGCGGTAGTAACTAGGGGTGTTCAAAAATATCCGATATCCAATATCCGATCTGAAATATCCGAAAATCCGAAGTTCTGGATATCCGAAAATTCAGATATCCGATAATTCGGATATCCAAAGTTTGGATATCCGGAACTTCGGATTCGAATATCGGATAGTACTTTTCAGAAAAATCGGATATTCGGATATCTGAAATATCCGAAAAATCTTAAAATTTTTATTTTTTTTATATTTTAAATAATAGAATATATTCGGATATTCGAATATTCGATATCCATATCCGAAGTTTTTTCAGATATTCAGATATCCGATATCCAAATTCGAAAATTTTTTCGAGTATAAGGATATCCGGATATAATTTATATTTTTTTAGGATACGGATATCGGATATCAAAATCTACTATCCGAATTTTCGGATATCCAGTTTTGAACACCCCTAGTAGTAACCCCCAAGTCCAAGAAAGCCTCGTATCTCCGTGACTATTTCTGGCCTCTTCTAGTCCAAAATAGTCTCCACCTTTGATGGATCTACTGCGACTCCATCTCCAGATATTATGTGTCCTAAAAACGCTACCTCTCTTAACCAGAATTCACACTTGATTAATTTGGCGTACAATTTATGCTTCCTTAGTGTCTCTAGTACCAATCTCAGGTGAGTTTCGTGATCTTTATCCGACTTGGAATAAACGAGTATGTCGTCAATAAATATCACTACGAATTAATCCAGATATGGTTGGAATACGTGGTGCATTAAATCCATAAATGCATCCGGCGCGTTGCTCAATCCAAAAGGCATTACCACGAATTCGTAATGGCCATACCTAGTTTGAAAGGCAGTCTTCGCTATGTCATTCTCTTTGATCCTCAATTGGTAATATCCTTGTTGAAAATCGAACTTTGAGTAAACCGTTGCTCCTTGTAGTTGGTCGAATAGTTCGTCGATCCTGGGAAGTGGATACTTGTTCTTAACAGTAATATTGTTATGTTCTCGGTAATCAATGCACAATCTTAGTGTGTCATCCTTCTTCATTACGAATAGCACTGGTGCTCCCCAAGGAGATATACTCGGTCAGATAAATCCAACCTCTAGAAATTTCTGCAACTGAACCTTCAGTTCTTGCAGTTCCAGTGGGGCCATTCGATATGGCGTTCTAGCCACAGGTGCCTTTCCCGGCAAGATATCAATGCTGAATTCAACTTCCCTATCTGGAGGTAGAGAAGTGAGTTCCGTGGGGAAAATATCACGGTATTCTGATACTACTGGTGTAGCTTCAATCTCCATTTTATTCTTGGATTTGTTAATGACAAATGCCAAATATCCAGTTGCTCCCTTCGAGATGGCCCTTATCGCCTTCATGGCTGATATTATTGGGGCCGAGTTAATTCTAGCATCTCCGTGTAGTTCAGCCACTGGGTGATTGGGTTTGCAGAATCGAACAAATTTAGAATGGCAGTTGAGTTGTGAAAAGTGTTTAGATAGCTAATCCATCCCAAGTATGAGGTCATACTCAAGTATAGGGAGAAGAATTAGGTCAGAAAGAAAATAGTGACCTTTAATGATCACTTCACAATCTCTAAATACTAAATCCCTTTCTCGGCTCGCACCCATAGGTGTGGATACTTCTAAGCTTATGGGTAGTGACTCCATGTCGACATTCAATTTTTGTGCATAATGAGGTGCAACAAAAGAATGTGATGATCCTGGATCTAACAATGCATGAGCAGAGTGGCTTGACACAAGAAATGTACCTTCCACAACATCTGTTGCGTTAGGGGCTTCTTGTCCAGCTAAGGCAAAAACTCTTGCTGGTGCCTTCCCCTTACCTTTGCGATCATCCTTCTTAGCTGCATTTTTCTGCTGATTGCTGCCCTGTGTCTCCCACTTTGGGCATTCCCTAGTTGGGTGTTGATTATCTCCACAATGCACGCATCTCCCTTGCTTCTTCCAACAGTCTTCAGATTTATGTCCCATCTTATTACAGTGGGAACATGGCAGTAGGTTATTCGCAGGCCTCTTTCTGGTATTCTGTCCAGTAGTCTTGCGTTGAAATTTCAGGGGTGGTCTGGATGATGGATTTGATGCGGATCTCTTGAACTTCCCACTTGAGCGATCTTTCTCCTGTCCCAACCAGGTCATCCCGCTTTTGATTTGGCTGGCAGCCTCGACAGCTTCTGTCATTGTAGTCATTCTCACCGGCAGCAAGCTTTGTTGTAGCGTAAACCTCAACCCGCGCGTAAATTTGTATAGTTTGTCCTCCTCTGTGCTCACCAGTCCTGGTGCGTATTTTGAGTGTCGATTGAATTGAGACTCGTACTGGGCTACAATCATTGCCCCCTATTTAAGATGGTAGAACTCGTCATACGAGCTTCACGAGCGGCCTGAGAAATGTATTGATCACAGAAAGCCTTTACGAAGTTTTCCCATCTTCGGTCAGTAGCTTCTCTTGTCCATTTCCATTTGTAATCTTCCACCAGTCGTGAGCTGCAGATTACAATAGAAAGGTTGCGAGCGCCAGCTTTTGTTCCTCCGAATACTGTACGGTTCTCCAAGAGAAGTAGGGGTTTTGAATCTGAGGAACCTTTCTAATGCCCGATCATGTGTTTCGGGTGCATTTGGGTTCGGTGCGATGTGTTGTTGCAGGAAGGTCACCAATTGGGCGAATGCTTGAGCTGTGTTGTTATCCCCTTGGAATGGATTTCCATCTCCTCCGTGTGGTTCTTCATTGTCATTACGTTGGGCACGAGGTTTTCCACGTCCACGTCGATCAGCCATCTATCGCAGTTAATGTTTATTATAGTTAGCTTAATTCGAGTGGTAAATACAGAGGATTTAAATGGGCACACATTATTTTAAATCTTATTATCGAATAACATATGATCATAGTTAATACATCCTTATGGTCTACTGTGACATGGAAAATTACAGTTTTGGATAGGGATAAATTAGAAAATTACCCTACCTAACCATCGCCCCACAATACTTAAGAACTAAAATATCAAGTACATCACATCATTATTATAATAGTTAAACATCATAATAAGAACATAATAACAGCACTGTCAGTCCTCTCCTGGCTCCATCGGGTCCTCTTCAGGGTCCTATTCCTCAGAGCTAGAGGATACTATGGTAGTCCCTCTGGGTGGGGTAGTAAGCAGATTTGGAATCAACTCAGCTAATTCATTCATCCGATCTCTCATCGAATCTGAAAACTCCATATGTCGCAGGCGCTCAGTAGACAGGGTACTTTCAAGAGTCTCCATATGATAATTGAACTGTGAACATGCATGCTGGAGGTTCTGAATGGCGGCCTCTTGTATCACTGCATAATCACTACACTCGCGTTAGGCTATCTCCAAGCTCCTGCATTCTTCTCGATGAAACTCGAGTATCTGCATCGCCTCATTCCTCTGGATACGATATGTGCTAGCCTCATGCTTAGCTCTATTCAGCTCTTCTGTCAGGGTCTGGATTCTTTGCTCGAGTGTCTCGATCCAATCTTGGTCCCTTAGCTTCGCTCTAAATTGATCTGCCCAGCTCTCTCGCCAGTGAGTGGCATGTTATTCTAAGAGTTTGCCCCTTTCTGTCAGACGCATGAGCTCAGCGACCATCTCCATTTCGGAATCCATGCCTACCAAACCAAGGTCTAAGTCAGTAACTAACACGATTGTTATCGTAAGTAGCGTCCCAGCGAGGCAACTAAAATAGACAGTCATATATATAATTATTAAGGAGGTAAGTCTTAATAATTCAATGCGAATCTTTTGAGTTTTTGCGAGGTTTAGATTTCGCCTAATTCGGATGGTCGAATATTCTGAATAATTCCTTGCAATATTAGCTTTATGATTTCCGAACGAATATTGTAGCTAGATTGACTAGAATGTACGTGGCAACATGGAACTTGTAATAAGTTGAAATTAGTCATCACTATTCCAAATGAATAATATAGCGACTCAACTAATTTAGACAATGCTAATTGGCGACGCTTACTCTGAATGAATAGCAAATGGATTGGAATATCCAATAATAGAACTCTATTAAGCATGAATTATCATCAAAGTTGTGAACTTAATGACTCAACAAATATGCTTATACGACATCAGCGACCAAAAAATAATAATACCCCATTTTGAAAAGTAATGAGGTTTATCGGAGTTTAGAGGATCTGATGAGTGAAATAAGCTATGTCCGTTTCAAGAGTTCAATAGGAGAAGTGATTTAATCGGGAAATTGCCGTGAATACTTAATCAAGTATCTTGGCCAATGACTTAAGAAATTTGAATTTGACTATGCATAATACAAGTGAATAGCGACAAGTCGAAAGAGATCTTAATGAGAATTGACTCGAGAAATCTACATTAGGTCTCATTTCTATGGTTCATTTCACCCTAGGTGGAATTCCCATCTAAGTCCGAAGAATCTTATCCTGGAAAGCTCGATGTAAGTGTCCTACAACCGAGCTCTGATACCACTCCTGTCACGTCTCACACCGGGGTTGGATGAGAACGCGACAGTTAACATAATAAATAACGTTTGTGATAATACATTCCAATAAAGCATACATATGCCAGATCTCAACCCGGTGAACTAAGACTGATTATTCCATAGAAAAGAAATATTCAAGAGTACAGCGGAATTATTACATCAAGTGCAAAGAGTACATCGGAAACCAAAATACATTTTGACACAGGAATAAAAAGAAGCGTTAAAGCAGCATCCTAATTCCTACGTCTTGGCAATACTTTGAGGACGGTCTTCAGTGGTCGTCAGCATCTGTCTCTTCTTCTTGGTTCTCTTCATCTAGTGGGATTTTTGAAAACAATTCAAAATGGAGTGAGAATAATGGATTCTCAGTGAGTTGGGTTTTGGTATTTAATGAGTTTATTATTTAATAAATATTATCTTTCTCCCACTTTTGAAAAATAGTGTTGTTTAAAAATTGTTGCAAATTTTCAAGAAGAATATTATGAATTATGACATGAATGTACAGTCAATCTCCGTAGATTGCGGTTGAGTATGAAGAATGTACGGCGTCGAGCGCCCAATGAGTATTTAGCTTTGGGAGGTCGTCTACATGACTAATCCCTTAGCCTCCGTATAACGTCTTAGACCGTTATTAGTGTTTGACCTTTGACTATCGCCATGACTTTGGTTGATAACCGTAGTCTTGGGTGTTTGTCGGACCATCACTATAACATTGGCCTTTGAGCTTTATCGCTCTCACGCTTGGTGACGTGCTGGCTTATCTCTTATCTGAGCTCGATATGTCCTTAGCTTGGGTCTATGCCCAGATCATATCATAATCGCAACTATACCCAAATTCTACGACCCAGTCACCTTAGGATCACTCCGTCCTTCGGCTTCAAGGGAATAGGATACGACACTAGCTTTGTCGAGAACCGCAACCACGCTGCTCGATTCATGACTTAGACTAACCGCCCCTCATGCATATAAATAGAAAAAGGGACTCTAGAGGTACTCGTACGGACTCTAGCGGTGGCTCTCGCCCGAAGTTCGTAGCACTTAGCTCCGCACAACACTTACTCCCGATTTCTATTGAATAACAATTATTGTCGTGATTAACAACGGTTATGCATATTGTAAGATATCAATATGATTATTTGATAGTAAAGGGACTTAGATAAACTAGAGGAATTAGTTCAACCAGTTGATGATTAGATTGCTATTGTGCGAGTCTTAGCATAATCTTATAATAAACTCGTAAACTTGAATAGTTCGGTACGGATTGATTATACGTCCCAAAATTAAGAACTTTATTGTGAAAAGTCTGTTATGATATGAGGATTGAAGATCATAAATCGCATGAAAGTTTACCTTTCGGAATTACAATTCTGCTCTTCCGTCTTTTAAGTACTATCATTATTAATTTTACTATAATTGTATGAATTTGGATAATTCGGTACGGATTGATTATACGTCCGAAAGTTACGAACTTTATTGCGAAAAGTCCGTTATGATATGAGGATTGAAGGTCTGAAGTTGCATGGAAGTTTTACCTTCCAGAAATTACAATTCTGCCCTTCCCTCTTTTAAGTACTTTCATTATTTTTACTAGAATACTATAAATTTGATTAAGTCAGAACGGTTTGATTGTACGTCCGAAAATTATGAACTTTGTGGTGAAAGTACGTTATAATATAAGGTTCTGATATCATAAGTTGTATGGGCGTTTTTCCTTCCAAAAATTATAATTCTGCCCTTTCGAAATTAAAGTACTATTATTATTATTTTTATTTAGTTTTGTCTTATAATTTTGATTAATTCGTTTGGATTAATTTAAACTCCGAAAATTATGAATCCAGTTGTTATTTGAACCTTATGACTTGTACTTTTAGATTAAGTTCAGTTTTAATTTCTATTCTTTTAGAAATTATAGTTTCACCCCTTCATTTTGCCTTAATCGGTATTTTAGTATTCTTGACATATCTTTTTCATTTATTGTCGGATTGACCTCAAATTTTTGGGGTAAGATCCTTATGTTATTATGAGTCCAGCGAGCTCAACTTTTCTGGAAATTTTATTTTCGAAACAGTAAGTTTCTGTAAATTACAGTTTTTACCCCGAATTCTTGAAATTTATATTTTTGCCCGATTTTCTATTTTAGTAAATTCCGATTTAGGTGAAATTTTATGTGGAACTTATTTTTGATATATTAAGACTTACTTTTAGGACATAAGACTAAAATTATGGATTTTAACAATTTTACCCCAAAATTTATCTTATTTAAATTATTTTAGTTATCCTTCGAATTTAGGTTCGAATTATCAAATTTTCCGGTGACTAATTATCATCTTACCATGGTCCAGTATATACTCATATATTTTGGAGTTTTAAAAACCAAAGGTCAGATTTTCCATATTCAATCAAAGTTTTCACCAATGAATTAATTGTTCATATAATCAAAATGTGACAAACTAAAATTCAACAATTGCAAAGATCATTACATGCATGGTAATGAATGTCATTTTTAATCCAGTATAGCTAACTAAAGTCATAATACTTGCATGCACCATATATATTTATCTTGTAATAATTTTGAATAAATGAAAAGAAAGAAAACAATTTTACCCACCTCGATTTGTTACCGGATTTAGTCGATTCTAGGTCCCGGGAGTGGAAAAACGACCTCCCCTCTTACTCTATATGGTTCGGCTGATTCATGCATCCATGGTGTTTCTTTTGTTTGCATGTTTTGAGATTAGAGTTAGATTAGGAAGGTTTTTTATACTTATAGAAGAGAAAAAAAGAAAGTAGGAAATGAGATTACCTATTTCTTGTTGAACCCTCTTCTTCCTTCTCTCTTCTTCTTTGGTTCGGCCCTCTCTCTCTCTCTCTCTAGTCTCTCAATGCAGATTTTTTTTTGTGTTGAAATGTAAGAGTGGTGCATATTTTTAAAGGATCAAATGGTGGTCAAGGCATGGGGAAAGTAGCACAATACACAAGGTTATGTCTTGCATGAGGAGGACATGAAGACTCTAGATGTCCTCCCCCTCTCCACTTGGCCGCCCCTTTTATGTGTGTGTGTGTGTTGTATATTTTTTTTTGTATTTTAAATATGTAGAATGTTAATATAATTAGTTGGATTTTTATTTAATTGTAAATGGATTAAGTAGTTGGGTTGGGCTTTCAATCATAATTCCAAGATTTAGGAATTTTATTAGGCTGGGTTTGAGTCCATTAGTGAGTTTATATTAGTAAATGATGGTATACATAGCCCATTAGGTGAATCACTATTCTACCTTGACTTTCAATTAATTTATTATTTACGAAACAATTAAGTAAAATAAAATGAATCTAGATGTAGATTATATTATATTATAACAAATGTTATTAAAATACATTGTGATATAATAAATCGTACATGTAGTGAGCTATTGAATTTTAGGGGGTTCTACAGTAAACTCCAACAAGATCAGTAAAGGATTGACAATGACCGAGAATACCAACGGTAAGGCAAACTCCAAACTGAATCAATAAGGATCAATAACGAATGAGATTACCAACGATAGGGTGAACTCTAAAAGAGATTAATAAATGGTCAATAACAAATGAGTTGACCAACAATATGGTAACTCCAAACGAGATCGATAAAGGATCAACACGGATAGATACACGAGAGAATAAAATGGTCAACCATATGCAATTTACATATATGGGATCTCAAAGACAAACCCGACTATCGAACAGATCCGATTATACATGGACTATGAACGACCAATCAATATGACTCAAGATGGACGTCACGATGCGCCGGATCCGGAAATGTGTCCGTTTACAAGCCACCCACGGGTATCGATCGAATACACGTCTGGTCTCGCACCTAATCAGTCTCACGAAGTACGTCTCGTGTGCACAGTTCAATATGAGGTCGAAACCAACACATGCTACACGTGCCCGCCCTGATAATCCTACACACGACCGATCGAAACGTATCTGACTCCAGATATGTCACGACACAACATGACAACGAAACTCAAAGAAACGCATATCCAATAAGAATCGAAAGACTTCCGAAGTGAGCAACGATAGCTCGATCATGAAAGACCGACACGATCACAACGTAGTATTCCCGTCAGGCAACGGTTCATAGAATGCTCAACAATGCATGTAATATTAGCACATAAAACCCAAGGCCGCAACCAATGTAACACCCCCAATATATTCGGGAATATTACAGCGCCGTAAATCCTTTACGTAAGGATTTACAAGGCTGAAGAATTTAACAAGTATAAAAAGGTACTGACAAATGGAAATAACGGAATTACAGTACATCAATTCTGACCAAATACAGAAATAGTACAATTTGTTCAACAGAACTCAATATTACATCACCAATTCAAACATCACAAACGACTTCGTACTCGAGTACTTATTGAAATAATGAATAAACGAAAGACAAATAAACCCGGTCGGGACATCACTCTGCACCCTCGTCATCATACAGTTCCAGTGGTTGTTTCCCTGCTCTCCTGGATCCTGAACACAAACAAAATGTTCACCCCCGAAGGGGTTAGCACAACGATGCTAGTACAAGTACCACAACATATTATTCATATCTCACGGTGAATAATAATAACATAAACGACAAAATACCGACGAGTCTTCTCCTACGAGAAACTCAAACATATCATACACAACTGATAATCACAACATGATATCAATACATACACATGGTAATTCCATCGATCCAGCGTTCACTGCCTAGAACCCACGATGATCCCGTCAGACCAACCCGTGGTGGAAAAACCCGTCCGATGATCCAGCGCACGCTAGCATAGATCCCCCGATGATCCCGTCGGACCAACACGAGGTGGACACACAATAACGACATACATGCACGACAATATGTATAACAACAATACATAAAACAATTAAGGTACTTGCCTCGATTTGAAGACAATAACAATACTTCCACGAAAATGAACACTCGAAGATCGTCCTCCTCAATCAATCACGTAACGAGACCAAACCTTAACAAAAGAAATGATGTAGGATTTATCTCACGTCGTATGGATGTTTAACAATTCGATTAACGGTCAAAAGTTCATAAACTGCAATCTGCCCGAATAGCTTAGCGCACGCTAAGCATTTTGTGTAGCGTACGTTACGTCTGCCCGCTAGCGTACGCAAATAACAAAGCCTAGCGCACGCTAACGATGCATGGTCAGTACCTCACTGATCAGCCAACTGACTCGTCTGATGGTCTAGCGTACGTTACGTACCAAACGTAGCGCACGCTAACTAGTGTTCGATAGCGCATGTTAAACTGCATAGCATAGCGTGCGCTATCTACGCATGGCGATTCTTTGGCGATGAAAGAATCGTTCTTGCCATTAACGAAACAATGAAATCCTTCGTGATAATTCATGTTACTTCCATGAATACCAAGTTCTTACTCTTATGAATGATCTCCAGGATGATATCAACTTCAAGATGCAAATATTCGTATAATCATCATGACACCATAATCCATCTTGATTACAATTCTCATGCAAAGTTGGTGATCTCCGGTTGATGTATTAGATTCTACTATCATTATACATATTCGACATCATCTTGAGGTGAACTAACAATTCCGACTTATACGAAAGAATATTTCCTAAGATGATTCTTCCTTTAAGTTCTTATAACATCTTTTCCAAATCATGATCACAAAGATAACATAAATCATATGGATTGTTAACTTCCGAATATTTCTCTCATCATTTGAAGTACTAGGATTCCAACTTCAAGGTTCCAACAATAATATCGTAATTGTAGACATCCCAATCTTCTAAACATGATGTTGTAGAAATAATTCACTAATGAAATTCAATATCTTGTTAACATGATCATCATATCCATTGGAAATCCAAATCTAAAACTGGTGATAGGTTGAACATACCTTAATATGCCGAAATCACTGAACCACAAGGTGTAATCCGACTCCGGTTGGTTATGTGCCCCTCCAAGGTGTCACTTCTCTTCAAGGATCACTTCACAAGTAATACTCAATCCTTCAATGATCACTCATACATGTTCTAAGTGTTTAGAAGGAAGGTTATTGCTCTCTGGACTCTCAAGATTGAGGAAAATGCGAAAGAAATGCAAGCCAACACGGTTGATGTCCCATTTATAAAATTCTGCATTATTGACAAGTTAGCGCACGCTACTAAGCATCCCTTAGCGTACGCTAATAATAGTTGACTTCAGATTTTGTCCGGGTGCGTCAGCGGGAATCTATCCGGTCCCATGTCCCGGCTGGCGCATGTGTTATCCGTCCCGCTCAATAATTGAGCTCTTAGCGCACGCTACTCTTACCTGTGTAGCGTACGCTAATAATGGCCCGATAGCGTGCGTTAAGATACATTCTTAGCGTGCGCTATCACTAGGTTGTTTGAGCAATTATGCATGATTCTATACTTATGCATAATGATATCAATGCACTAAATATCATACTCCAATAATCAAAATCACCAATCCGAAATAATACATGGTTGAATACAGATGAAATACACTGAAATATATCCGGATATTACATACTCTCCTACTAAAAAGGAGTTTCGTCCCGAAACTCAAGACGAAAATAACTCGGGATATCTAGACTTCATATCAGCTTCCGTTTCCCAGGTGGCTTCTTCCGTTCCATGACGTGACCACTGAACTTTGACCAAAACGATTGACTTGTTCCTCAGTTGCTTAACTCGACTCTCGAGTATCTTGACTGGTCTTTCTTCAAACGTCCCATCCTGCTCGACTTCAATCTCGCCGAAATCAATGATATGACTGGGATCTGATATATATCTCCGCAACTGGGATACGTGGAACACGTTATGAACATGGCACAATGACGGCGGTAATGCTAATCTGTATGCCAACTCCCCAACTCTCTCGATGATCTCAAATGGTCCGATATATCTCGGACTCAGCTTTCCTTTCCTTCCGAAACGAAAGATTCCCCGAGTAGGAGAAACCTTCAAATGTACATGATCCCCAGTATTGAACTCCAATGGGCCACGACGTACGTCCGCATAGGATTTCTGGCGACTCTGGGCAGTCAGCAGCCTTTCACGAATTATGGCTATCTTCTCTCGAGTCTGCTCAATCAACTCTGGTTCTGTTCCGATCAAGTCCGATGAATCGTCCCAACATAAGGGCGATCTGCATCTCCTTCCGTATAATGCCTCAAACGGTGCCATCTTAATAGAAGCATGCCAACTATTGTTGTAGGTAAATTCAATCAACGGTAGATGAACTTCCCAATCGTTTGACCAATCTAAGGCACAGGCCCTTAGCATGTCTTCCACCGTTTGTATAGTTCTCTCGGTTGTCCGTCGATCATGGGTGATAAGGCATCAAGTTCAATTCGGTCCCCAAGGCCTTATGAACTGCCTTCCAAAAGTGAGACACAAAACGGCCGTCTCGATCAGAAACAATGGTCTTCGGCGTACCATGCAATCGAACTATCTCTGAAATAAAGACTCGTGCCAACCTCTCTGGTCCCCACGTATCCTTAATGCCTAGAAAATGAGCCGATTTGGTTAAACGATCAACTATCACCCAAATCATGTTCATTCCTGTCCTGGTTTTCGGCATATTAGTGATGAAGTCCATTGATATGTCCTCCCACTTCCATTCAGGAATCGGGAGCGGCTTCAACATTCCAAAGAGCCGTTGATGCTCGATCTTAACCTGCTGACAAGTCAAGCATTTCGAAACATAGTCCGCTACGTCTTTCTTCATGTTGCCCCACCAGAAGTTCTGCTTCAAGTCCTTGTACATTTTACTGGTGCTCGGGTGGATAGAATAGGGCGAACTATGAGCCTCCTTCATAATCGTCTGTTTCAGAACATCAACATCAGGAACGCAGAGTCGGTTCTGAAATCTCAAAACTCCATCGTCATGAATTATGAATCCGGGGGCCTTTCCTTTGATCACTTCATCATGCAACCGAATCATCAGAGGATCATCTGCCTGTCTAGATTTGATTTCATCGGTTAATGACGAAATTATCTCCATCACACACAGCTGTCCTTGGGCTCTCTGTAACCACACTTCAATCCCTTCACGAATCATCTCTCGCTGAAGGCTAAGTTGGGATGTCAGCGTCTCCAACATCTGAATAGAGACAGGCTTGCGGCTAAGTGCATCGGCCACTACATTTGCTTTGCCTGGATGATATAAAATCTCCAAGTCATAATCCTTAATCAGTTCCAACCATCTTCTTTGCCGCATGTTCAACTCTTTCTGACTGAAGATGTATTTGAGACTCTTATGATCCGTAAAGATCTGACAGTGAGTCCCGTACAGATAATGCCTCCAGATCTTCAAGGCAAAAACCACTGCTGCTAGCTCCAAATCATGTGTCGGGTAATTCACTTCATAAGGTTTCAGTTGTCGCAACGCATAAGCGATCACCTTATCATTCTGCATTAACACGCACCTAAGTCCTTGATTCGAAGCATCACTGTAAACTATGAATCCTTCAGTTCCTTGCGGAAGTGATAGAATCGGTGCCGTCGTCAATCTCTTCTTCAATTCATCAAAGCTAATCTGACATAGTTCATTCCACTCAAACTTTTGAGTTTTCTGCAGAAGTCGAGTAAGTGGGCGGGAGACTTTAGAAAACCCTTCCACGAATCGACGATAGTATCCAGCAAGTCCTAAGAAGCTTCGGACCTCTTTCACGTTCTTTGGAGGCTTCCAATCCAATATGGCTTCGATCTTCTGAGGGTCTACTCGGACTCCTCTAGCTGACACCACATGGCCGAGGAACATTACTTCCTTTAGCCAGAATTCACACTTAGAAAGTTTGGCGTACAATTGTTCGTTCCTCAAAAGTTCCAATACAATCCGCAAATGCTGCGTATGTTCTTCAGGACTCTTAGAATACACCAGAATGTCATCAATAAACACGACCACAAATTTGTCCAAAAATTCAATGAACACTCTGTTCATCAATTGCATAAATACAGCAGGTGCGTTAGTGAGACCAAACGGCATCACTACAAACTCATAATGCCCGTAGCGAGTTCTGAACGCTGATTTCGGAACATCAGACTCTTTAATCCTCAGTTGATGATATCCTGATCTCAGATCGATCTTAGAAAATACCGTTGCCCCTTGCAACTGGTCAAACAAATCATCAATCCGTGGCAACGGATACTTGTTCTTAATCGTCACCTTGTTCAGATCTCGATAGTCAATACACAGTCGGAGCGATCCATCCTTCTTTCGGACGAAAAGAACTGGCGCTCCCCAGGGTGAAACGCTTGGCTGAATATAACCTTTGTCCAGTAATTCCTCTAACTGCTTCTTCAGTTCGTACATCTCAGTAGGTGCCATACGATACGGCGCCTTAGAAATTGGTGTCGCTCCAGGTTCCAGCTCAATAGTAAATTCTACATCCCTTCGTGGAGGTAGTCCAGGTAGCTCGTCAGGAAATACATCTGGAAATTCGTTCACAACAGGAATGGATGAAAGTTCCACAATTTCGTCTTCTTTCTTCATTGCGTAACACGGTGCAGTGCACTGTTTCAACAATTTGACAGCTTTCATTGCCTTGATCAATTTTCCTGAGCTTCTCGGTTTCCATCCCTCAAACAGAATCTCGGAACCATCATCAGCGATCAGCGAGATATTCCTCTTTCGGTAGTTCACAATTGCTCCATATCGATTAAGCCAATCGTCTCCGAGTATCAGGTCATCTCCTTGCATTTCTATCACGATCAGGTTTGAGAGCCACTCTCTGCCCCCAAATGATACAGGGAAATTTCTAGTTTCTAAATTTCCGACAATCCTCTCTCCACTCGGTAAACCAACCACATAAGGTTCACAAGCATGAAAACCGGAAATATTCAAACGATTTACACAAGACAAAGATATGAAAGAATGTGTAGCTCCTGTATCGAATAAAACGCTAACTGGCTGGGAAAGGATCTGGGCGATGCACGATGCGACAAGACATCTGATCGTCTGTCCTCCTCATCTCGTACAGACGTGGGGGAGCAGATCCGGCACTCGATGTCCCCTTTCGGTCCCATTGTCCTCTGCCTCGCCCGCGGCCAAAATTCTGAGGCATCTGGACACTTTGCTGTGTCTGTGGAATACTGGCCTCCTTTTGGACTGGCTGTGGTGTACGGGCTCTGAAAGACTTTGCAGCCTCTTCACAAAACACCGCCCGATGTCCCTCTCGTCCACAATCAAAGCAAATCACGGCAGGAAGGGGGCAATTCCGTCGATAGTGCCCCGTCTGGGCGCAGTTAAAGCATTTCCTTGTAACATCAGTAAGAGTTGATGTCGCTCCGAAGTTCTTTCCGCTCCTAGCTGGGTGCGGAGGTTTCTTAAAAGAGTGAAAAGATGACTGGGCCTTACGGGGCCCGCTGTTTTTGTGCTCTGTGAAAGTACCAGAGACTTTCTGTTTCTTGTTTTCCGCAAATTTCTCCATGGCTGCTTCCTTGATCTCATATGCCAACGCCTTATCTTGGTATTGGCGGAGTGTGGTACATTCGAATCCGGACATGTACCTCTGAACTTCTGGTTTCATTCTCATATCGAAATGAATCATCATTTCTGCATCTGTTCTGACCAGATGTCGAACAAATGCCAGCTGCTGGTTAAACGTCTTGATCACCTCGATACCGGCACATCGTAAGGCCGAGCGGAGAAAAACTCCCGAACCTTGGCTTCCCTCACAGGACGAGGGCAATACGAGCTTCCATCATCAATCTAAACTCGTCCAATCGGCATCATGGTCTACAGGCCGGATGGCTTCCCACCATTCGGATGCTTCCCCTATCGTAAAATATTGAGCGATAGAGGCTTTCCTGGGCCGTCAGGCGATTAATTCCGGCAAAGATTTTCTCCAGCTCCTTTAACCAATGATCCCAGGTGGGAGTCTCAGAAATACCGTCGAATTTGGGTGGTTGCATCTTTGCTACCTCCTGCAGCCACCGGTCACCTCGATTTCCCATATCTGGGATCCCTTGCTGTCTCTCTCCCTGCTGTAGTCCCACCGCCACTTGCATTCGGTCCACGACCTGGGCGAACTGAGTCATCTGGTTCACCACTTGACGAAGGATCTCTGGTACAGCAGGATCTGGTTCATGATTAATAGACTGCTGCGGCTCGCCTGAGCTATGACTGGCCTGGTTAGAAGGCGACGCTTCCCTTTCGGCATTTCTCCGTCCGCGTCCACGACCACGACCACGTCCACGTCCGCCTCTCAACATACTGTAAGCATACATACTCAATATACAGTAAACAACATCGTTCTAATATTCGAGTATAAAGAGATACAATATGAAAAGAACGAGCTAGAGTTTAGGAACTTACAACCACTGTTCGCATGAAGACGTAGGCAGTGCAGTGATGTCTTTCACGGCCGGTTATCCCAAAAGACATAAATGACCCCTATTTTAACCCAACGGCCAAGATATCCATAATCTTATCTCTGATACCATATTCTGTAACACCCCCAATATATTCGGGAATATTACAGCGCCGTAAATCCTTTACGTAAGGATTTACAAGGCTGAAGAATTTAACAAGTATAAAAAGGTACTGACAAATGGAAATAACGGAATTACAGTACATCAATTCTGACCAAATACAGAAATAGTACAATTTGTTCAACAGAACTCAATATTACATCACCAATTCAAACATCACAAACGACTTCGTACTCGAGTACTTATTGAAATAATGAATAAACGAAAGACAAATAAACCCGGTCGGGACATCACTCTGCACCCTCGTCATCATACAGTTCCAGTGGTTGTTTCCCTGCTCTCCTGGATCCTGAACACAAACAAAATGTTCACCCCCGAAGGGGTTAGCACAACGATGCTAGTACAAGTACCACAACATATTATTCATATCTCACGGTGAATAATAATAACATAAACGACAAAATACCGACGAGTCTTCTCCTACGAGAAACTCAAACATATCATACACAATCGATAATCACAACATGATATCAATACATACACATGGTAATTCCATCGATCCAAAGCGTTCACCGCCTAGAACCCACGATGATCCCGTCGGACCAACCCGTGGTGGAAAAACCCGTCCGATGATCCAGCGCACGCTAGCATAGATCCCCGATGATCCGTCGGACCAACACGAGGTGGACACACAATAACGACATACATGCACGACAATATGTATAACAACAATACATAAAACAATTAAGGTACTTGCCTCGATTTGAAGACAATAACAATACTTCCACGAAAATGAACACTCGAAGATCGTCCTCCTCAATCAATCACGTAACGAGACCAAACCTTAACAAAAGAAATGATGTAGGATTTATCTCACGTCGTATGGATGTTTAACAATTCGATTAACGGTCAAAAGTTCATAAACTGCAATCTGCCCGAATAGCTTAGCGCACGCTAAGCATTTTGTGTAGCGTACGTTACGTCTGCCCGCTAGCGTACGCAAATAACAAAGCCTAGCGCACGCTAACGATGCATGGTCAGTACCTCACTGATCAGCCAACTGACTCGTCTGATGGTCTAGCGTACGTTACGTACCAAACGTAGCGCACGCTAACTAGTGTTCGATAGCGCACGTTAAACTGCATAGCATAGCGTGCGCTATCTCTGCATGGCAGTTTACTGCTGAGCAGTAAACTGTTCTTGCCATTAACGAAACAATGAAATCCTTCGTGATAATTCATGTTACTTCCATGAATACCAAGTTCTTACTCTTATGAATGATCTCCAGGATGATATCAACTTCAAGATGCAAATATTCGTATAATCATCATGACACCATAATCCATCTTGATTACAATTCTCATGCAAAGTTGGTGATCTCCGGTTGATGTATTAGATTCTACTATCATTATACATATTCAGACTTCATCTTGAGGTGAACTAACAATTCCGACTTATACGAAAGAATATTTCCTAAGATGATTCTTCCTTTAAGTTCTTATAACATCTTTTCCAAATCATGATCACAAAGATAACATAAATCATATGGATTGTTAACTTCCGAATATTTCTCTCATCATTTGAAGTACTAGGATTCCAACTTCAAGGTTCCAACAATAATATCGTAATTGTAGACATCCCAATCTTCTAAACATGATGTTGTAGAAATAATTCACTAATGAAATTCAATATCTTGTTAACATGATCATCATATCCATTGGAAATCCAAATCTAAAACTGGTGATAGGTTGAACATACCTTAATATGCCGAAATCACTGAACCACAAGGTGTAATCCGACTCCGGTTGGTTATGTGCCCTCCAATGTGTCACTTCTCTTCAAGGATCACTTCACAAGTAATACTCAATCCTTCAATGATCACTCATACATGTTCTAAGTGTTTAGAAGGAAGGTTATTGCTCTCTGGACTCTCAAGATTGAGGAAAATGCGAAAGAAATGCAAGCCAACACGGTTGATGTCCCATTTATAAAATTCTGCATTATTGACAAGTTAGCGCACGCTACTAAGCATCCCTTAGCGTACGCTAATAATAGTTGACTTCAGATTTTGTCCGGGTGCGTCAGCGGGAATCTATCCGGTCCCATGTCCCGGCTGGCGCATGTGTTATCCGTCCCGCTCAATAATTGAGCTCTTAGCGCACGCTACTCTTACCTGTGTAGCGTACGCTAATAATGGCCCGATAGCGTGCGTTAAGATACATTCTTAGCGTGCGCTATCACTAGGTTGTTTGAGCAATTATGCATGATTCTATACTTATGCATAATGATATCAATGCACTAAATATCATACTCCAATAATCAAAATCACCAATCCGAAATAATACATGGTTGAATACAGATGAAATACACTGAAATATATCCGGATATTACAACCAAGGGTTACGGACACATCTCGTAGGAATACTCCGGAACATGGGTGCCAGATTCTGGTCGTATCCCTCAAGACATTACATGCAATCACAAAGTATCCCAAGGTCACAACCAAGGGTCACGGAAACATCTCACAGGAATACCTCGGAATGTGGGTGCCATTTAGGTCTTATCTCCCAACACATCGGCCCAACAGATTACAGTTCAAAGAAAGAGCACATCACAAAATATAACAAACAATGATGCACACTCACCACATGAAGCATCAACACACACATGCAATAATGCAACAAGATGATTATCATAATTTAGCAATATTAATTTACCTTAAGCTGGGGATGCTAACCTTTCCACGACCAACATCCCTGAATGAATACACAGTTATCCGAATAATCCGAAATGAAGTACAGTCCGTTGCTAATACCAAACCACCATCTCTAGTTCAATGTCGACATGATAACTACCCTTGATATGCAACATTTCATACAATAGACCAAAGATAATTCACATCTCCGTTTCCACTAGACATTTTTAAATAATATACATTATGATTTATCCCAGTCCAAGCATAATATACATACCATTATCCCGACAATTCATATTCATAATATCATTTCTATATGAATCATAAATGAAATCAAAACCATTTATTAACATTATGAACTGAGCAAGCATAACTTGCCTCGATACCTATATGACGAAGCCATTTCCAATCCTGTTGACTCAAAGTATTTTGATGATGATCGCTTTCAAAACATTTAACAAATTGTATTTCATCGAGATGCTACATTGAAGGAAATCTATGCTCATAGCGCACGCTACAGTCTCAAAGGTAGCGCACGCTATCGAGGGTTCAAGTTACCTGCAGTCAGGCAAGTTATCTGCAGCCTAGTGGAGTTACCTGATGGATAGCGCATGGAAAGGTCATAATATCAGCGCACGCTAAACTGCTAGTTTTAGCGCACGCTATCATCTCTATGTAACGCACGCTATCGCATCTCAAGTCAGAGGACAGTAAGGTCTGGAAAGAAAAAGGAAAAAGGACTTGCGCATGCTACGGACGTTCATTTACGTACACTACTATGAGGCCTTAGCGCACGTTACTCTTCATGTCTTGCGCACGCTACCGAATAACATGGTTAGTAGTCCAGTAGCCACTGGACTCAGAATGAAAAGGCATTTACGTATGCTACACAGGGTAACGTACGTTACTAAGGAAAGCATATAGCACACGCTACAAAATATACATTAGCGCACGCTAAATCAGTCAAAAGTTTACCGTTAGATTTTCTACCGTTGGAACGCAGGAGTCAAAGAAGATCCGTGAAATCTGGAAAAGCTGAAATTAAATAATTCTAGCGCATGCTATGGATAAATTGTTAGCGCACGCTAAGTTCATTTTTAGCCGTTGGAAAAGAGACATTAGGGAGACAAACCAACACAGTTCAAAGTCAAAGTTGAAGACCTGTTGACCAACCGTTGGCGCACGCTAAGAAGGTACGACTAACACACGCTATCCATATAATTTTACCGTTGGAACAGTTTTGTGACCGTTCAGAAAGGCCAAGTCAGAGACCGATTGCGCACGCTATGGAGGTATTATTAGCGCACGCTAATAATACAAATATCAGTATTTGAAGAATGGCTGACACCTATAAATACCCATAGGACTTGGGTATCACATACACAACTTCAAGGATTCAAGCATACAAGCATACAAGCAATCAAAGCATACTTGAGCTCGGTTTTATATCTTTTATTGCATTCTAAGTTGTGAGAAGAAATATACAAAGAGTGAAACACCTTGTAATATTTATTATACTTTGTATTATTTCATTTGGTTGTGAGTGTTGCATCACTCATACTAGAGCTTTAGAGAAAGGAATCAAGAGTCACTAATCCGGTGTTATTAGGATCTTTTGATCCGGCATTGTTAGGATTACACTCCAATATTCATATAGTGAGGATTATCTAGTTCCTATAGAACACTAGATAAACAAAGTTTATTTTGAGAGTGGTTGAGCTTGGACCAATAGAAGACAAGCAGTTGTAATGGTTGTGTACTCGGACCGATCAAAGACGAGTCAAGTTTGTGGTTGTTCTTGAGCCAATAGAAAAAGAAGTCGGAGAGAGGACGTAGGCAAGTTGCCGAACCTCTATAAATCTTTGAGTCTTTTATTTTCCGCACTATTTTCATTTATTCATAAGAAAGTTCGATATTCCGCATTACCAATATTCAACCCCCCCTTCTAGTGGTAAATTTATCTCTTCAAATCCCACCGTCTTCATCTACAAGCTCCTCAGCCCCACCAAGGTGATCCATGCATTCTCCAATCTCAACAGCAGCACAACGGTTAATCATCAATGATCACTTAATGCAACATAATGCAATAATCAATTAACGATACGTTTGATAACAATCAATAACCGATATAGTCAACCAATCAAACTCGACGGTTCAACGATATCTCGATCATATACGAAACCAAACCATTTCAACTTAAACAATACGAATACAAGACGAAATTTGATAAATCAATCAATTCTAACAAGTGTCTCAACATTCTAAATCCCGACTTAAATCTTACTTACGGATGAACACGGCTCATCCTTGTAAATTCATAGAAATATAATTATCGGTTATCATCACGAATAACCATAATCCTTCCAATTACCATAAAATCACGACATATATAACTTAGGAGTTCTTCAAGAATATGAATTAAGCCATAATCATGTTTGTAGCCAACAAAATGACGTAATCCGATGTGTTCTAACATATAAACCATCATCTAATTCACAATCCAAGACACATATCAATTTGTTCTTCAATATACAATTCATACAACCTCAAGAATCACAACAACAACCCCGTAACCATCATTATATGAAGAAGAACGTCAACAACATCAAAATCCGAATCAAAGAGAGAAGTTATCTAACATACCTCTTGAATAAGAGCCACAATGATCAAACACTTCAAGAAACATCAAGGATTCCAAACCTCAAGCTTCTAATCAACTCATCAAGATCTTAACCGATGTCTATGGGTCGGAAATATGATTAGGAGTTAAGAGGAATGAAGTTTGGGAGGAAAAGATATGTCTCCTCTCGTGAGGAAATGAAAAACTGACCTTTGTTATATAATTTTCCCGACATGTTACTGATTAGTGCATAATTGATCTAAAATTCATATACAAAATATCACCTTTTTCTGGCATAATCATACTGATTTTGATAGAATTTAATTATTTTGAAGAAATATCAGGACATGAGCTAATAATGTTTATTTTGCAGGTTACTGGTATAAAATGTCAAAATGGTCGAAAAACCAAACCGAATAAAAATCAGAAATTTACAAGAAAAAAAATGTGACAAAACACGGTGGAACACACGGCGCATATCTCGGCCGTGTATTGCGCCATTTCTCACACGGCGCACATTTTCCGCCGGGTCCCTGCGCGTGTTCTAGACAAAACTGAGTCATCCTAATATGGCTATACAATACGGCGCAAAATGGGCCGTTTCTAAGCGCCATTTTTAGGCAGATGCCATGCAAAAATAGTCCACTTTTGACCATCTTATGAGCTCAACAACTATGCATTCTATTAAGAGGTCAATGATATGAAAATCAAGACATGCAAGGAAGATCATGTGTGAATCAAACACCAAAGAATTGTCAAAAATGCCACAAATTAAATAATCAATTGTATTCTTGAAAATCACCTATAAAAGGACACCCCATGAAAATAAAAATTATCTCCTCTTCTTGCCAAGAAACACTCATTTCTTTTAGCAAGATATTTTCCTTAGAACTCTCAATTTTAGTTTGTATTTCATTTTTGGTTTGAAGTTTTTCTTTCATTTAGTTTGTAATTGAAAAGTGCTTGATCAATAAGCACTTAGTATTTTACTTTCAATTTTTGTAAGCTTGTAACCTTTGAACAAGTTTGAAGTTATATTTTGAAGTATATTTCTTGCACTTTGATACATAATATTCAAGTAAGTTTTCATCTATTGTCATCGAGTTCTAGTAATTAAGAGTTTATATATATATATATATATATATAATTTCTATTATAATTTTAGTTTGTATAAACCAATGAGTAGCTAATCTTTCTTCCTATGGGAAGGGGGATTTCTATTAGGTTATATATTGAGTATTTGATTGATTTACACTATTTTGATTAAAAAGGACTAATTGGTTTAAATAGAGATTGATCCTATCCTATTTCTACTAATGAAACCTCCTTGATTGATTGTTGAGTGAATTGGAAACATATCTTTTCAATCTATCAAGTGTTAGTCTTGTTATCAACATCTTAAGATTGCGAAAGTGATTAAGACACCTTTGAATACGAAAGTTATGAGGTGAAAAGTTGATTACTCGATAAATATTCATTTTTCTTTTATATCCGTGTAAATCAATTCCGATACTTAAATAAAAATATAATTTAATTAACCCTTAATCCCCTAGATTTTATAAATTCCCAACTCATTTAATTCTGTTCATTTTCACTAGTTAAAGATAGTCTTAATATAAATAGTCTAGTTATAAATAGTCTTAATATAAATAGTCTAGTATAAAAATACTAGTATTAAAAATAGTCTCATTAAAAATAGTCTTGTTAAAATCATTTAATTTAGTTAATATTTAAAAACCCAATAATCTATTTTAGAATATTTTAGTATTTATTTCTTGCAATTTGTAACAAAATATTATACGAAGCCCTGTTTAACAATCCTTGAGAGAAAAGACCTTGGTAGAACTTACCACAACTACTTCCACCTCGTATATATTTGTGAGCGACTCAAAAACTCCTATTTTTAAGATAAGTTTTTGTCGATCAAATTTTGGCGCCGTTGCCGGGGATTGTTTTAGGCCAAATATAATTTTTGTATACTTTTGTTTATATCTTGTGATTTTATCTTTCTTTATTTTTGCATCTTTTATTGTTCTTGTTCTTAAATTTTTTTGACATAAGGTGCGCTTAACTGTTTTCTAGTCTATGCAGGGCCGTAGGTCCCTTGTAAGAACTTCGGTAATATACAACGAAAACGTTCATCCCGATTATCAAGTTAGAGATAGCCTGGAAGATATTAGTAGTGAAGGAGAATTTTTGACAGAAGAAAACACTGAATCTTCCAATCAAGAAGAAAAGTCAAACAAAGAACATATGGCAGACCAAAAAACTTTGAAAGACTTTGCTAGACCGGTGATCGGCACAACAACGTCATGCATACAACTTGGCCAAACAGCACGAAATTATGAATTTAAATCCATTAATTTCATCCAACTCCCATCTTTTTATGGTATGCCAAACGAGGATCCTTTATGTTTTATTCGTGATTTTTACTCGGTTGTCAATACCTTTACATTACAACAATTGACCGAGGATCAATTAAAAATGAGGTGTTTTCCTTACACCTTAAAGGATCGAGCAAAAACATGGATTATGACGTTGCCACCAAATTCATTGGCTGTTTGGGATGATGTGTGTAACAAATTTATGTCTAAATTTTATCCACATCATAAAACGGCGGATCTAAGGACCAAAATTGCGGCTTTTACGCAATAGGAGGGTGAACAATTTTTTGAAGCATGGGATCATTTCAAAACTCTTTTACTAGCATGCCCCCATCATCGTTATCCTTTACACTGTTTGAGTCAAACTTTTTATGATGGGCTAACTCATAATTGTCAATTCTCTGTTGATAATGCAGCTGGGGGAGATATAGGAACACTAATGGCGCAAGCCGCTTTTGATTTATTTGAAAAACTTGCTATATCCTCCCAGCAAAAGAGTGCACGAGGCAGGAGAGTCGGAGATAATGAAGTAAATTCCACAAGCGATCTCACTGCGCAAATTGCCGAGCTAACCAAACAAGTCCAACGACTTACATCTCAAGGAATTTCTCAACCACCCACAGTCATGCCGTCTCAAGAAGTATTTTTCGCCGGTGGCGAGTATAGTCAAGCACCCAACATTAATCCCCCAACGAACCCTGAAGAGATAAATGCTTTAAATAATTTTTACCAACGCCCCATAAATGACCCTTTTTCTGAAATCTATAATCCCGGTTGGCGAAATCACCCTAATTTCTCTTGGGATGGAAATCATCACCAACAATCACCACCTCCTCAACATAAAAATTTTCAACAACCATATCAAAGACCAAACCAATTCCAAGGGTCATCCTCAAACCAACCCAGAAAACCCTCATTAGAAGAAACACTTCAATCATTCATCCAAGACTCGGATCGGAGATTTGAAGCAATGGAAGCATCAGTGAAACGAGTAGAAACTAAAGTCGGGCAACTAGCAAGTCAACTGCAAAATAACCAGAAAAGGAGGTTACCAAGTCAACCCGAACAAGTTAAAGCTATCACCACGCTGAGAACTGGTAAGATTTATAACAATCAAGTTGATTCCCCTTCTAATGATGATATTTCAATTATTGCAGGAAATGAGGATGAAGATAAGGAATCAAATGGAAATTCTAAAGAAGAAGCCCCCACCCCAACACTCCACAAATCTACAAATCTATACAAACCCCCTATACCTTTTCCAAGCCGACAAAAAATGAAAAACTTGAGAAGCAATTTCTAAAATTTTTGGACATGCTGTCCAAAGTAAATGTAAATCTTCCTTTATTGGAAGTAATAAAAAGTGTCCCAGCATACGGAAAATTTTTCAAAGAATTACTCTTGGATAAAAAGAAGTTTGGATATAGAGAAAAAACCATTGTCTCGGAGGTTATGTCTGCATTGCTCCAACAATGATTACCTCCTAGGCAAAGTGATCCAGGTAGCTTCATAATAAATATCGCTATGGGAAACGGTAAGAAGACCACTGGTATGCTTGATCTCGGAGCAGGTATAAACTTGATGCCATTATATATTTTTGAGCAACTTGATCTTGGTGAACTTAGCCCAACTAAAATATGTTTACAATTGGCCGATAGATCGCTTCGTTATCCTGATGGAATTATCGAAGATATTTTGGTAGACATAGAGGGGCTTATTATTCCAGCAGATTTTGTTGTCTTATAAATGGGACCATGTATAGAAAATGGAAAAGATCATTCTATTTTATTGGGAAGACCTTTCATGGCTACCGCTGAAATAATAATTGATGTTAAAAGAGAAAAATTAACCATGAGTGTGTTAAATGAAACCGTGACATTTTCTGTGCTTGATTCGCCCCCTGTTCCTAGTTATGATTTATATGAGGGGTGCGCTTTTTTTGTTGATAATATTGACAATTCTGTAGAAACTCTCATTATACAGGAACAAGTAATGGAATGTTCAGAGCTTAACTCGAAAGTTGAAGGAGAAGTGTGCGAAAATCTCTTATAGGGGATTAAGATAGATAGTTTGGAGTCGTTAATAGATAGCAAAGAAAAAGAAATACCGGAGCTTAAAGAATTGCCTAAGCATTTAAAATATGTTTTTCTAGAAGAGGAAAATAAAAAACCCGTAATTATTAATGCAGAATTGAGCGAAGATGAAGAATTTTTTTTAGTAGAAGTTTTAAAAAAATGCAAAGAGGCAATAGGATGGGGTTTGAGTGATATTAAGGGAATTAACTGTTCGACATGTATGCATAAAATAATCCTAGAAGAAGGAGAAAAACCAAGAAGAGAAGCACAACGGAGATTAAATCCCAATATGCTAGAGGTAGTAAAAAAAGAAATTTTAAAATAACTAGCTGAGGGAATTATTTATCCTATTGCGGATAGTGAATGGGAAAGCCCGATACATGTGGTGTCAAAGAAAAGTGGCATAACAGTGATTGAAAATGATAAGGGAGAGCTAGTACCAACGAGGGTAACAACCGGGTGGCGGATGTTCATTGATTATCGAAAATTAAATGCCGCCACCAAAAAGGATTATTTTCCTCTACCTTTTATTGACCAAATTCTTGATAAACTTGCAGGACACAAATTCTACAGTTTTCTTGATGGCCTTTCAGGGTATTACCAAGTGGCAATTGCACCCGAGGACCAATCGAAAACCACATTCACATGTCCTTTTGGAACTTTTGCTTGTCGAAGAATGTCCTTTAGATTATGCAATGCCCCAGGAACTTTTCACAGGTGCATGTTGTCAATTTTCTCAGATATGATCGGCGATTTTATTGAGGTATTTATGAATGACTTTTCAGTATTTGGATCATCTTTTGATGATTGCTTTAATAAATTGACCAAAGTACTTGAACGTTGTATTGAATGTCATTTAACTTTCAGCTGGGAAAAAAGTCATTTTATGACAGAAAGTGGAATTGTGCTAGGCCATGTGGTGTCAAATCATGGAATTGAAGTCGACAAAGCAAAAATTGATGTCATTAAAAAATTATCGCCACCAAACAATGTAAAGGCAATCATGAGCTTTTTAGGACATGCCGGTTTTTATAGAAGGTTTATCAAAGATTTTTCAAAAATATGTAAACCTCTCTGCACTTTGCTTACCAAAGATGTTTCCTTCATTTTCGATGACGCTTGTCTCGACGCTTTAAAACCTTGAAAGAGAAACTAACCACGGCACCAATCGTAATTGCCCCTGATTGGTCTTTACCTTTTGAAATTATGTTCGATGCATCTGACCGAGCTGTTGGTGCAGTTTTGGGCCAAAGAATTGATAAAATGCTCCATGTGGTTTATTATGCTATTTTAACATTGAATGATGCACATGTTAATTATATAACAACCGAGAAAGAATTATTATCTGTGGTTTTCTCACTGGATAAATTTAGATCTTATATTGTAGGATCTAAAGTGATTGTACATTCAGACCATGCAACTTTACGACATCTGCTGACAAAGCAACAAGTGAAACCTCGGTTGATTCGGTGGATTTTAATTCTTCAAGAATTTAATGTGGAAATAAAGAACCGAAAGGGAAGTGAAAATATGGTCGCAGACCATTTGTCTCGTTTAAAAATAACAGAAGAAACAATTAACAGGATGAACAAATTGTGGACTCTTTTCCACATGAAAATTTATTTAAAATTTCTTCGGTACCTTGGTTTCCTGATATTGTGAATTATTTGGTTTGTGAAATGCTCCCACCTAACATTTCTTACCAAAAAAAGAAAAGTTTTTATCATCATGCAAAAACTACTTCTGGGACGAACCATGCCTTTTTCGATTATGCAAAGATGAAATCATGAGGCGATGTGTCCCAGAAGATGAGAAACAAAGTGTACTAACCTTTTGCCATGAACTTCATTGCGGAGGCCATTTTGGCGGACGAAAGACCGCTAACAAAATTCTCCAATCTGGTTTGTATTGGCCATCCTTATTTAAAGACACACATCATTTTTGTGTTCAGTGCGATAGGTGTCAACGAACTGGTAATATCGGAAAAAGAAATGAAATGCCCCTCACGATCAATTTGGTCGTCGAAATTTTTGATGTATGGGGAATTGATTTTATGGGACCATTCACTAAATCTGGAAATTTTGAGTACATTATTTTAGCAGTCAATTATGTGTCCAAGTGGGTTGAGGCAATCCCCACAAGGACTAATGATGTTAATATTGTTGTTCAATTTGTATAGGAATACGTAATCAGCCGTTTCGGATTTCCCAAGGCAATAATCAGTGATGGAGGATCCCACTTCTACAACAAGTTATCTGATAATCTTATGGCCAAAAACGGCATAAATCACAAAATTGCAACTCCCTACCATCCACAAACGTCGGGTCAGGCTGAAACAAGCAACCGACAAATAAAAGGGATCCTGGAAAAACTATGCGCCCAACTCGAAAAGATTGGGCTGAAAAAATGGTCGATGCACTTTGTGTAACACCCCCTATATATTCAGGAATATTACAGCATTGTAAATCCTTTACCTAAGAATTTACAAGGCGGAAGAAATGAAAAGACAATGACAGATACTAACGTATGAAAGTGACCGAAATAAAATACAATAGTTTGGAATCAATACCGGAATTAGTACAACGTCCAAATGAAGATTATTAATACATCACCAAATCTAACGACATAAACTACAACGTACTCGAGTACTTAATAAAACAACACGAACAACAGATAATTAAATCCGGTCGGAACATCACTCTGCACCCTCGTCATCATGCAATTCCAGTGGTTATTTCCCTGCTCTTCTGGATCCTGAACACAAACAAATGTTCAACCCTGAAGGGGTTAGCACAACGATGCTAGTACAAGTACCACAACATAATATTCAACATCTCTCGAATAATAATAATAATAATAATAATAATAATAATAATAATAATAATAATAATAATATTATTATTATTAATAACCAAAATGTCGACGAGTCTCTTTCTAAGAGAAACCCACACATGACATACACAATTGATAACACAACATGATATCACAACATACACATGGTAATTCCGATGATCCAGCGTTCACTGTCTAGATCCCAAGATGATCCTGTCGGACCAACACGTGGTGGAAAAACTCGTCCAATGATCCAGCGCACGCTAGGATAGATCCCAAGATGATCCCGTCGGACCAACACATGGTGGACATATAACAACGACATATATGCACAATAATATGTATGACATCAATACGTAAAACATTTAAAGTACTTGCCTAGATTTAGAGACAAGAATAATACTTCTACGAATATCAAAACACTCGAAAGTCGCCCCCCGACAATCACGTAGCAAGGCTCGGACCTTAAACAAGAGAAATAATATAGAATTCATCTTATGTCGAACGAACATCTAACAATCTAAATTACGGTCGAAATTTCATAAAACGAAAGCTGTCTGACCTACATAACGTATGTATCCTTTGTAACGTACGTTAAACTTACTCGTTAGCGTATGTAAACTATGAAGTCTAGTGTATGCTAACCGTGTATCGACAGTTCCTCTCTGATCAGTCGACTTGACTCGCCTGATTGTATAACGTACGTTACGTACCAAACGTAGCGTACATTAACTATGCCAAATAGCGTACGTTAGTTACAAAGCTTAACGTACGTTAATCATGCATGTCAGTTTCACACTGGGCAGATGACTGTATCGATTAGTGATGGAGTATTACGAAATCCTCAGTGAGTAACTTATAACATCTTCAAATATATATCATGCTCATGAATGATCTACGGATTTAATATCTTCAAATTCAAGGATACGAATATCATCGTAATACTATTCTCAATCTTGATTATAATACTCATGCAAAGCTCCGCTGATCTATGGTTGATGTACTTGATCTAATATCGTCATTATATCCAGGCTTATCTTGAAGGTGAACTACTTATTCCAACTTATAAGCAAGAGTACAAATTTGATGATTCTTTCCAAAATCCATTTAGTAAAAGTGGAAATCAACACTAAGTTTACGATCAATATGACGATAACATTTGATACGGTTTATAATTCTCAGAACACTATTCTCATCCTTTGCCATAACAAGGTTCAACTACGGTGTTCTTAACCATAATAACGCGATCATCATTGTTTAAACATGATACTAGGTTGCATACATTGTCAAAGTAATCTACTACTCTCGGTAATGTGATCATATCGTCCTTAATAACATAACTTTAAGGTTGGAAGTAGTATAACATACCTTAAGAAGAAGAAAATACTGAGACTATAAGTAGAATCCAACTCCGGTTGCTTCAACGCCGACTTGTGATGATTTCCACTCCAAAGTCCAATATAAGTAGTCTTCAATGATCAAGTAGTATCTTCCAATCTCAATGATTCAGTAACAAGTGATCTAAGTGTGTTAAAAGGGCTGGAAATCTTCTGGGGACGAAATATGGTGAAGCTAGAGGCAAAAGAAAGAAATGAAATGAAATGGGGTGCTGCCCCATTTATAACTTTTTGAGTGTTACGTACGCTAGAACTACTTCATAACGTACGTTATCGTCCAAAATAGCTCACTGTCTTGTTTCTGAACTTCATTACGTACGCTACACTTATCATGTTACGTACGTAATCCATACAATTTGCGTACGCTACATATTGTCCATAACGTACGTTAAAGTCCATTGACCTAAAAGTGTCCAGGTTCATGCCGTGTGAATCTGGTGGGTATCTTGGCCAAGCCCACCACCAGTTACCCCATGTGCTAGCCGACCTACTCAATAATTGACTGCATTATGTACGCTACGCTTCATTCATAGCGTACGTTATTATTAACAGGTAACGTATGTTAATCTACATTCTTAGCGTACATTATCATGTATATGCATGGAGAAAATTTACATGTTTCCATACTCATGTACAAGGATACAAATACGATAAATATCATACTTCAATTATCAATATCATCATTCCAAATAATACAGGGTTCAAATACAGATGAAATACTCCATAAATAATCCGGATATTACATACTCTGCTACTAAAAAGGAGTTTCATCCCGAAACTCAAGATGAAAATAACTCTGGATATCTGGATTTCATGCTATCTTACGTTTCTGAAGTGGCTTCTTCCATTCCGTGGCACGACCACTGAACCTTGACCAAAGCGATTGGTTTGTTCCTCAACTACTTAACTCGACTCTTGAGTATCCTGACTGGTCTTTCTTCAAATGTTCCATCCTGAGCGACTTCGATCTCACCGAAATCAATGACATGACTAGGATCCGGTATATATCTTCGTAACTAGGATACGTGGAACACGTTATGAACATGGCTCAATGACGGCGGTAATGCCAATCTGTATGCCAACTCTACAACTCTCTCAAGGATCTCGAATGGTCCGATATATCTCGGACTCAGCTTTCCTTTCCTTCCAAAACAAAAGATTCCCCGAGTAGGAGAAACCTTTAAAAGTACGTGGTCTCAAGTACTGAACTCCAATGGGCGACGGCGTATGTCTGCATAAGATTTCTGTCGACTCTGGGCGGTTAACAGCCTTTTACGAATCAAGGCTATCTTCTCTCGTGTATGCACGATCAATTCCGGTTCTGTCCCGATTAAGTCTGACGAATCATCCCAACATAGGGGTGATCTACACCTACTCCCGTATAATGCCTCAAACGGTGCCATCTTAATCGAAGCATGCCAACTATTGTTGTAGGTGAATTCAATCAACGGCAAATGAACTTCCCAATCAGCTGACCAATCTAAGGCACAAGCCCTTAGCATGTCTTCCACCGTTTGAATAGTCCTCTCGGATTGTCCGTCTGTCTGCAGGTGATAAGCTGTGCTGAAGTTCAATTCGGTTCCCAAGGCCTTGTGAACTGCTTTCCAAAAATGCGATACAAAGCGACCGTCTCGGTCATAAATAATGGTCTTTGGCGTACCATGCAATCGGACTATCTCTTAAATAAATACTCGTGCCAGCCTCTCGGGTCCCCACGTGTCCTTAATGCCTAGAAAATGAGCTGATTTGGTTAAACGATCAACTATCACACAAATCATGTTCATTCCTGTCTTGGTTCTCGGCATACTAGTGATAAAGTCCATCGATATGTCCTCCCACTTCCATTCAGGAATCGGGAGCGGTTTCAGCATTCCGGCAGGTTGTTGATGCTCGATCTTAACCTACTGACAAGTCAAGCATTTCGAGACATACTCCACTACCTCTTTCTTCATGTTGCCCCACCAAAAGTTCTGTTTCAGGTCCTTATACATCTTACTGGTGCCCGGGTGAATAGAATAGGGCGTGCTGTGAGCTTCCTTCATAATTGTTTGTTTCAGAACATCGACATCGGGAACGCAAAGTCAGTTCTGAAATATCAAAACTCCATCATCATGAATTACGAATCTGAGGGCCTTTCCCTTGATCACTTCATCACGTAACCGAATCATCAGAGGATCATCTACTTGCTTAGATTTGATTTGTTCGGTTAATGATGAAGTTATTTCCATCACACACAGTTGTCCTTGGACTCTTTGTAACCATACTTCAATTCCTTCACGAATCATCTCTCGTTGAATGCTGAGCTGGGAGGTCAGAGTCTCCAGCATCTGAATAGAAATAGGCTTGTGGCTAAGTGCGTCGGCCACTACATTTGCTTTGCCTGGATGATAAAGAATCTCCAAGTCATAGTCCTTAATAAGATCAAGCCATCTCCTTTGCCGTATATTCAACTCTTTCTGACTGAAGATGTATTTCAGACTCTTGTGATCCGTAATGATCTGACAGTGAGTCCCGTACAGGTAATGTCTCCAGATTTTCAAAGCAAAAACTACTGCTGCCAGATCCAAATCATGCGTTGGGTAATTCACTTCATAAGGTTTCAGCTGTCGTGACGCATAAGCGATCACCTTATCATTCTGCATCAATACGCATCCGAGTCCTTGGTTCAAAGCATCACTGTAAACTATAAATCCTCCAGTTCCCCGTGGAAGTGCTAAAATCGGTGCCGTCGTCAATCTCTTCTTCAATTCATCGAATCTCTTCTGGCACATCTCATTCCACTCAAACTTTTGAGTTTTCTTCAGGAGTCGAGTGCGTGGGAGGGAAATTTTGGAAAACCCTTCCACGAATCGACGATAATATCCAGCAAGTCCTAAGAAACTCCGGACTTCTTTTACATTCTTAGGAGGATTCCAATCCATAACTGCTTTGATTTTCTGGGGATCTACTCGGACTCCTTCTGCTGATACCACATGGCCGAGGAATATTAATTCCTTTATCCAGAATTCACACTTAGAAAGTTTGGCGTAAAATTGTTCATTTCTCAACAGGTCTAACACAATCCGTAAATGCTGCGCATGCTCTTCCAGGCTCTTAGAATACACCAGAATGTCATCAATGAACACAACCACAAACTTATCCAAATACTCAATGAACACCCGGTTCATCAATTGCATAAACACAGCAGGTCCATTAGTGAGACCAAACGGCATCACTATAAACTCATAGTGTCCGTAACGAGTCCTGAATGCTGACTTCGGAACATCAGATTCCTTAATCCTCAGCTGATGGTATCCTGATCTCAGATCGATTTTAGAAAATACTGTTTCTCCTTACAACTGGTCAAACAAATCATCAATCCAGGGCAACAGATACTTGTTCTTAATCGTCATTTTGTTCAGCTCTCGATAGTCAATACACAGTCGAAGCGATCCATCCTTCTTCCGGACAAAAAGGACTGGTGCTCCCCAGGGCGAAACGCTTTGCTGGATATAGCCTTTGTCCAGTAACTCCTCCAGTTGCTTTTTCAGTTCGTACATCTCAGTAGATGCCATACTATACGGTGCCTTAGAAATTGGTGTAGCTCTGGGTTCCAGCTCGATGGTGAATACTAGATCCCGTCGTGGAGGTAGTCCAGGTAACTCGTCAGGGAATACATCCGCAAATTCGTTCACAACAGGAATGGATGGGAGTTCCACAATTCCGTCTTCTTTCTTCATTGCATAGCACCAGTATCCGGTACAACCCTGTTTTAACAATCTGACAGCTCTCATCGCCTTGATCAACTTTCCTGAGCTTAATGGTTTCCATTCTTCAAACAGTATTTCGGAACCATCGTCTGCGATTAGCGAGATATTCCTCTTTTGGTAGTTTACAATTGCTACATATCGATTAAGCCAATCGTCTCCGAGTATCAGGTCTTCTCCTTGCATTTCTATCACAATCAGATTTGAGAGCCACTCTCTGCCCCCAAATGATACAGGGAAATCTCTAGTTTCTAAGTTTACAACAATCCTCTCTCCGCTCGGTAAACCAACAACATAAGGTTTACATTTATGAAAACTAGAAATATTCGAACGATTTACACAAGACAAGGATATAAATGAATGCGTAGCCCATGTATCGAATAAAACGCTAACTGGCTGTGAAAGGACTTGGACGGTACCTGATGCGATAGCAGCATCCTGATCGTCTGACCTCCTCATATCGTACAGACGTGGGTGAACGGATCGAGCACTCGATGTCCCCTTTCGGTCAAACTGTCCTCTGCCTCGTCCACGACCAATATTTTGGGGCATTTGGATACTCTGTTGAGTCTGATGAATACTTGATTCCTTCTGGGATGGCTATGATGTACGGGCTCTAAAAGCTTTCGCAGCCTCCTCACAGAACACCACACGATGTCCCTCTCGACCACAATCAAAACAAGTCATGGTAGGAAATGAGCAATCTCGTCGATAATGTCCTATTCGGCCACAGTTAAAGCACTTCCTTGTCACATCTGTCGTGACTGATACTGCTCCAGAGTTCTTTCCGCTTTTGGATGGGTGCGGAGGTTTATTGAACGAATGAAAGGATGACTGGGCCTTGCGGGGCCCACCACTCTTGTGCTATGTGAAACTGCCAGAGACTTTCTGCTTCTTAGATTCGGTCAACTTCTCCATTGCTGCTTCCTTGATCTCATATGCCAATGCTTTGTCCTGATACTGGCGGAGAGTGGTACATTCAAAACCAGACATGTACCTCTATATCTCCGGTCTCATCCTCATGTCAAAATGGATCATCATCTCCGCATCTGTCCTGACTAGGTGTCGAACAAATGGCATCTGCTGATTAAATGTCTTAATCGTCTAGGATACTGACTCATCCGACGGCTGTGCAGAGAAAAAATCCCGAACTTTGGCTTCCCTCATAGGACGAGGGCAGTACTGAGCTTCCATCATCAATCTAAATTCTCTCCAGTCTGCATCATGATCTGTAGGCCGTATGTCTTCCCACCACTCGGATGCTTCTCCTATCAGAAAGTACTGAGCAATAGAGGCTCTCCGGTCGTCTAGGCAATTAATCCCAGCGAAAATTTTCTCTAGTTCTTTTAGCCAATGATCCCACGTCGGCGTCTCAGAAAAACCATTGAATTTGGGTGGTTGCATCTTCGCCACCTCCTGTAGCCATCGGTCGCCTCGATTCCCCATGTCGGGGATACCTTGATGTCCTTGTCCTTGTTGCAATCCTACTGCCACCTGCATTCAGTCTACGACCTGTGCAAACTGAGTCATTTGATTGACCACTTGACGAAGAATCTTGGGAACAGCAGGTTCTGGTTTATTATTAATCGATCTCTGTGGCTCGCCTGAGCTGTGGCTGGCCTGATTAGAAGGCGAAGTTTCTCTTTCAGCATTCATTCGTCCACGTCCGCGACCGCGACCACGTCCACGTCCACCTCTCAACATTCTAGAAGCATAAATACTCAATATACAGGAAACAATGTCGCTCTAATGTTCAAGTATAAAGAAGTATAACATGTAAATGACGAGATAGAGTTTAGGAATATTACAACCACTGCTCGCACGAAGACGTAAGCAATACAGTGATGTTATTCACGGTCGGTTACCTCAAAAGACATATATGACCCCTATTTTAACCCAATGGCCAAGATATCCAAAACCTTCCTCCGATACCATATTCTGTAACACCCCCGATATATTCAGGAATATTACAGTGCCGTAAATCCTTTACATAAGAATTTACAAGGCGGAAGAAATGAAAAGACAATGACAGATACTAACGTATGAAAGCGACCGAAATAAAATACAATAGTTTGGAATCAATACCAGAATTAGTACGTCCAAATGAAGATTATTAATACATCACCAAATCTAACGACATAAACGACAACGTACTCGAGTACTTAATAAAACAACATGAACAACAGATAATTAAACCCGACCGGAACATCACTCTTGTAACAGCCCAAAAACGGTGGCTATTACAGTGCCGTGGACCCCTACCGGGACCCACCAGGCGATATCACGATATACACTCACAACCTGACAACATGGCACCGTACCACAATATTTATCAAAACCCCGATGTGGAGTATAAGTTATACATATCTTTAATACGAGCAAACGTACACAGGATCCAAATTCGGTACAGACCGTATGACGATGGGCAATACCTAATAGATTATAGTACATTCATCCGACACAAAGTAAAATGAAAATCACAATAAAACATAACTGAACATCAAAAGACTCGCCCCCCCCCCCCCCCGAAATAGCATAATTCAAAACCCTCCGTCGCCATTGTGCTCCTCCTGTGCCTTGCCCTTTCCTCGCCCTGAAATACAAGTATTTCGCCCCAAACCACAGGGTCAGCTATACATGATAATAATTCTCATGACATTATACAAGTCATATATATACGGATCTCAAAGAAAACAATCAACTACTGAATATACCCCGCAGGCATATAAACAGTCAGTCCCAACTGTCGAACATAACCAAATATACGAACGACCATATAATATGGCTCAATACGGACGTCACAGTACGCCCGATCCGGAAATGTGTCCGTGCACATGTCCACCCCGTATACGGAATCCAGAATATATGTGGGATGATGTACCTAATTAGCCTCACGAACTACGTCTCGTGTGCACGATCTAAATGCGGAAAACATCCACGCATGATCATCAAGTGCCCGGCTAAAAATCCTATACATAACCAATCGGCACGCAGATATGACCCCAGAGATGTCACGATACAACATGACAACCAAACTCAACGAATTACACCTTTATCAAGGAATCGAACGACTCACAGAAGTGTCAACAAAGCTCAAAAGGACCAATGGTAACAAGAACGGTAATTCCGGGTATATCATCCCAACACCATGATAATACGATAAAGGGCATCGCCATATCACGAGTCATAGATTATCAGAACATTTCATACACATGAAACGCATAATAATCACAAGAATTCAACCATCATTATAACCAAGCAAGATAACTTGCCTCAATTCCGTAGATGAATAATCCTTCTTTGAATGATCAAACGAACGATATCCTCGTCTAACAATACTCATGTGAACAAGCAACCTTGAATGAAATGTAATTCATTCAACAACACATTCGTACGATAACGGTATTATTACATAAACAATATTCGTAAATTTACTTGAATAAATTAATTATCCTATTGATAACTTTAATGTTCCAATTATAAATCATCATATGTTTATCATGTTCATTAACATATTCTAATATTAATGTCAAATACTTGAAGTCCAGTTTATTACCAATGTAACATTGTGAAAACATCTTTTCAAATCATCGGCACTTCCGATTAAGATATAAGTTTGTGTTTAATTACGTTCTTCATTACTTTACCAACGATTACATTAAAACTGATTACTATATGAAGCATAAGTTCAAGTTTTTTGTGAACTAAGAACATCATCTTAATTTACGTCTCTTAACACACACGGATTAATGAAATGGAATTCGGCTACTCATCTACCGCGTTTGTATCACCATATTCACTATAATCCTCTTAAGAACATTATTAACATATTAATGTAGTGATTAACACCCTTTTAAGTTATCAACGAAATCGATTAACTTGATCATATGAAGATTACAACTTCCTTCTATCAAAATCCATTGTTTTACTTTTGAAGAATTTATTAAAAGCCTAGTTATATTATTGGATACTTGGAAAGTAACTTCATCCCATCCTGTGAAGATTATCTTCAAAGGGTTAACATAATTCTTCCAACAATTTATTACAAAGGTGTTGGTTTTAGAGGCCAAAATTATGGTTCCATATTACCTTCAAGAATCAATTGAATGTTCAAGACAAGTTTTGTATCTCTCACCTCTACTCATTAAGGATTTCATCCTTAACATGTTCCTAGTGTTGAGACTATAATCAACTTCCGATTATCATGTTATACATCAGGTTTTATATATCATTATCAACACAACCATATTATGAAGTTATTGTCCAACAAAAAGTGATACTAATACCCTTAACATTAATCTTCACTTAATTTGAGCATGATTCAATTAACTTATCATGTTTACACTAGCTTAAACTAACATTATGTGAAGTGATTATATACTAACATCATCATAAGCATAGATTTAATATGAGTTAAGGAAAGACCAACCTCAAAATGAAGAACAACACCAACACTTCAAGGGATACACTTCAATCTCCAAATCTCCAAGTCACAAACCAAGTGCTGAAGCTCCAACACAAGTTAGAAGGGCTAGAAACGGAGTTGGCAGGGAAGGGAATCGTTTTTCTCAGTTGGGAGGTTGAATGGGTCGAGCAGGAAATGAATGGCAAGTCATATTTTTATAACCTGAACTCGGCATTACGTACGTTAAAGAAAGGAGTTAACGTACGTTATAGTCCTTACGTACGTAATCTCATGAACATTACGTACGTAATCAATTTCATCAGATCTTTCTGACTTAAAACATGCAAATTGTTACGTACGTAAATATATAGCTATTACGTACGTAATAGCCGTTGACTTGGCTGTCGCGATCGACTCCTGACCACCTACCCCCGCTCGATCCCACCCGCCGAAAGCCGGGCTGTTGATGGATCTCTCGCATTACGTATGTTAACATATGAATTTTACGTACGCAAGGCTACGTACATAGCGTACGTAAAGAAGATAGGTTAACGTACGTTAAGTTCTATAACAAGCATAAATGGAATTCTCCCAATATCACCCAACAATTAATATAGTATGAATGACCATGATTCCAACTTAACATAATTCGTCGATATACTTGCTACAACAATACAGATATGGTGCGAAAATACTTGGTTTAAATTAGAAAATACAATAGTAAAGGCGAGGGTATTACATACTCCCCCCTTAAAAGGAGTTTCGTCCCCGAAACTAAGGGGTAAACATCTCGGGGTATTTCTCTCGCATGCTATCTTCAATCTCCCACGTAGATTCCTCGACTCCATGTCTCGACCACTGAATTTTTAATAAGGGAATTGCCTTGTTCCTCAGCTGTTTAATTCTTCTCTCAAGTATCTGCACAGGCCGTTCTTCATACGAATGGTCATCGGCTATTTCGACCTCGTCGAATTGAATAATGTGGCTTGGGTCAGCAACATACTTCCTCAACTGAGATACATGGAATACGTTGTGAATCCGGCTCAAAGCTGGTGGTAATTCTATATGATAGGCTAGGTCGCCTACTCGTTCCAGGATCTCAAACGGACCAATATACCTTGGGCTCAACTTGCCTCTCTTCCCGAATCAGAAAACACCTCTAGTAGGAGATACTTTGACTAGTACATGGTCACCAGCCTCAAACTCGAGTGGTCGTCGACGATTATCTGCATATGATTTCTGGCAGCTTTGGGCCGTTAATAGGCGACCCTTGATCAGGGAAATCTTCTCGCGGGCTGCCAATAACATATCAGGTTCCGTACCAATAGATTCAGACAAATCCTCCCAGCACAAAGGGGACCTACAACGACGACCATATAATGCCTCATAAGGTGCCATCATGATCGAGAAGTTCCAGCTGTTATTATATGTGAATTCTACCAACAGTAGTTGGGCTTCCCAGTCGGGCTTCTAATCGAGAGCACATGCCCTCAACATATCCTCTAGAGTTTTAATAGTCCTCTCAGACTGACCGTCGGTCTGAGGATGAAAAGCCGTACTGAAGTTCAGCTGTGTACCCATAGCACGATGAACCGCCTTCCAGAAGTGCGACACGAACCGTCCGTCACGATCTGATACAATACTCTTAGGGGTACCATGCAGTCTCACAATCTCTTTGATGAATAACTGGGCCAATCTCTCGGGGCCCCACGTATCCTTGATCTCCAAGAAGTGGGCTGATTTAGTCAATCGATCCACAATCACCCAAATCGTATTCATGCCTCGACGGCTCGTCGGCAAGCTAGTAATAAAATCCATCGATATGTCTTCCCACTTCCACTCGGGAATCGGAAGCGGTTTCATCATGCCAGCTGGTCGTTGATGCTCAATCTTGACCTGCTGACAGGTCAAACATTTCGAAACGAATTCGGCAACCTCCCGTTTCATGTTACCCCACCAATAATACGTCTTCAAATACTTATACATTTTGTTCGATCCCGGGTGTATTGAATACGGGGTAGCATGAGCCTCCTTCAAAATAGTATTCCTCAACTCTTCGTCTGCTGGTACAGATACTCGGTTTTTAAAGCGTATCAATCCATCCTCGTGAACCACAAATCCAGGGGCCTTCCCCTGATCGATTTCTCGTCGAATTCTAGATAAGAACGGGTCCGTCATCTATTTCGTCCTGACCATCTCATCAAGGGATGATGAAATCTCAAGCGTGCACAGTAGTCCCTGAATGCGTTGTAACCAGACCTCAATCTCTGGTCTCATGAACTCTAATTGCAACTCCTTCAGGCGATCAAACGAGCCAAGATTCTGCTCTGCCTTTGTCTTGCGGCTCAAGGCATCGGCAACCACGTTTGCCTTGCCTGGATGATAAAGGATCTCGATATCACAGTCTTTGATTAGCTCCAACCACCTCCTTTGTCTAATATTTAACTCCTTTTGGGTAAAAATATACTTCAGGCTCTTGTGGTCCGTAAAAATCCGGCAGGTAACTCCATACAGATAGTGGCGCCAGTTTTTTAAAGCAAACACTACAGATGCTAACTCCAAATCATGAGTCAGTTAGTTGACCTCGTAAGAGCCTTATGCGGATGCATAGGCGATCACTTTCCCGTCCCGCATTAATACGCGGCCCAAGGCCCTATCTCGATGCATCGCTATATACCACGAATCCTTCCGTTCCTTTAGGTAGAACCAAAGCAGTCTTGAAATTAATCGACTTTTGATTTCATCAAAACTTTGCCGACATGCTTCCGACCACAAGTACTTCTTATCTTTCCTTAGCATTAGTCATCGGTTGAGCAATTTTGGAAAATCCTTCCACGAATAAATGCTGTAATAGCCTGCTAGACCCAGAAAACTACGAACTTCCTTCACGTTCTTCGGAGGTAGCCAGTCTCGGATAGCTTCTGTCTTCTGTGGGTCCACTCTCACTCCATCTGCTGATATTACATATCCCAGAAAAATAACTTCAGACATCCAGAATTCACACTTAGAAAATTTTCCATAGAGTTGTTCTCGCCTTAATGCATCGAGAACCTGGCGGAGGTGACACTCATGCTCCTCATGATCACCAGAGTAGATCAGGATGTCGTCAATAAAAACGACTACAAAACAATCCAGATAATTAATAAAGACCCGATTCATCAATTCCATGAAGACTGCAGGTGCATTAGTCAGTCTGAATGGCATGACAACGAACTCATAATGCCCATAGAGAGTGCGAAAAGCTGTCTTCGGGACGTCAGACTCTCGAATCCGTAATTGGTGGTACCCGGATCTCAAGTCGATCTTGGAAAATATAGCGGCTCGAATGCCCTCGTTTTGACGAGGCAGTCAAAGAGTTTGACTTCGTGCAAAATGAAGAGGAACCTTGTGTATACAAGAGGGTTAGTGGGAGCAAGATCGCATTCTTAGTACTATATGTGGATGATATTCTACTAATAGGAAATGATGTGGGAATGCTCAGTTCTGTAAAAGCTTGGCTTTCGAGTAATTTCTCCATGAAAGACTTGGGAGAAGCTACCTATATTCTTGGTATTCGACTCTACCCGGATAGAGCAAAGAGAACAATAGGCCTTTCCCAAGCCCCCTATATAGATAAGATCTTAAAGCGATTTAAGATGGATGATTCTAAAAGAGGGTTCCTACTGATGCGACATGGAATAAAACTCACCTTGAATATGTGTCCTCAAAGTGAGGAACAACGAAAGGAAATGAGTAATATACCATATGCTTCGGCCGTGGGTAGCCTTATGTATGCTATGTTGTGTACAAGACCTGACATCGCGCATGCTGTAAGCATGGTGAGTAGGTTTCAGGCAAACCCAGGTAGGGAACATTGGACTACCGTAAAGAATGTTCTCAAGTACTTGAGAAGAACTAGAGATATGGTTCTGATGTATAGCGGTGGAGAATTGGATGTGGTGGGATTCACTGAATCGGACTTCCAAGGACTGAAGGACGACTCGATGTCCACTTCTGGCTACATATTTACTCTTAATGGAGGCGCAGTATCTTGGCGTAGTGCCAAGCAAAGCGCGATCTTGATTCCACTGTCGCCGAGTATCAAGCGGCCTCGGAGGCTTCCAATGAAGGGTTACGGATCAAGAAGTTTCGGGAGAACTTCAAGTGATACCATGTCTTAGTGCTTGTTCCACTGCATCGCGACAACGACGAGCCAGAGCGCAGCCAAGGAGCCGAGGTTTTACAACAGCACCAAACATATTGAGAGGAAGTATCATCTCGTAAGAGAATTTGTTCTCAAGGGATACATTGTGCTGCACAGAGTAGACTCGGCCGACAACGTCGCCGATCCACTAACCAAGCCACTTTCTCAAACTAGCTTGGAGCATCATCTGGAGAACATGGGTATTAGATACCATAGTGTGTGGCATTGAGTGCAAGTGGGAGATTGTTAGGAGTATGCCCTCGAATGCCACTCAGAGGATGTTGAGTGAGGGCATTGCACTTGTAATTATCTAAATCAATTATATAAGGCAATGAATGTTTCTTTATTTACTGGTAGTTATTGGCATTCCTAACTCATAAATATACATGTAGAAACTAGTCCGTGTATTTGAGAGCAAAACGTTCCACTCCTTATTGGATAAGGGGGTCGGCACTGGAAAGGTTTATAGCTCAAATACTTAATCGTTCGCAAGTCGATGAAACTTGACTGGGCGTTAAGTTTATGTGAAGACTTGTATGATGTGTTCTTTGATAAGGAGAGTGCCTGTCGAACACTAATGGTTAGTGGGAGCACACGTTATAGGTATGCTAATTAGATTAGTATACTCGAACCGACTCACCCTCGATTCGTCACACGGATTTCACTCGGGACGATCAATGATGGAATCGAAAGGTTGTGATAGGTATTCGTGAACCTTCGACTTGAGGATTTAGTAGGGATGTGCTTGTGACGTCAAGATTTTCATTAGAGTAGTTCGACCCTATAAACCGGAAGGCGGGGGTCAACCTCGACGTGCATCTTGATAGGCAAGTAGCAGGTCCTACTGAATACCAAGATAGAATTCTTTCTCCTGTTAGTGAACGGGTTATATGTCCCATGCGGTTATTGACAGATGAGATCATAAGTCTTTGGCCAAAGCATTGGAGCTAGCTGTATTAGATACACGAGAGCTCGATGATTTCGATTTGCATTAACGCATGCATAGCGTCAAGTAAAGATGGGGTTTGACTGACCGTGACCCTATAACTTGATCGGTACATTTGAAAGAAGGGTTTATACGTATACTGGTATTCACGACAGAATGGTTATTGAATGATCCCAATCATTCGTTCTCGATTAAGTGCAGTGTAGGCCGCCAGTGGCTAGGTGGTGCTACTACTCTTTGGTTCCTCCCATTGCTTGTCGAGACGGACCTACCGAGTCGCGCAATATGATTGACGACGGAATGAATAAAGCTAATTCTCTCATTATGAATATTAGATATTGGATATCTAATTTTGGAACATTGGATGTTTAAATCGATTTATTAGATAAATTGATTTACGGCCAAATGAATTAAATATATTACTCGGTGATTAATTTAATTCATGAATATAATTATTTCTTGGAGAAATTAATTATTTTATTATGTATTTGATATGATTAATTAATTGGATTAATTAATCAATATAAATACATTGGAACGGAATCGAAGTTTATCTGTTTGGACTCACAGGAGTCCGAAACGGACCAAACTCGCCCGGCTCCTTCTAGATGGCCGCCCCTCTTTCCTTCCCTTTTCCTTGGTCATAGTCTCCACATGTTGGTGGAAGACTTATGTTTTGTCAAGGGGACAAAATATCACCTTAGGTGATTTTGTCAAAAGGTGATTGATATGAGGGGATTTGATGGATAATATATAGAGAAGACCACATCTCCTTGCCAACTACTAGAACTCACGTTTTTTGTAAGTAGAAGGAGAGAGGAAAAGTTTTTTCCAAGGCTTCATACTATTCATCATCATCTTCACAACATTCATAAGTTTTTCTTGGAGAAAAATATTTGTGAGATAGAGAGATATTAGATTAATCACTTAGAGTGTTGTAATCTTGAGTTGCATAGCTTCATCACTTGATTCTAGCCGTAACTTTAGAGGTTAATCAAGTGTTGTTATTCCGTTCGTTTTTCCGGTGCGTGGCAAGTAGAGACGCGGTGCTTTCGGCGTTGGATCGTTCAAGGGCTTGGAGCGGATTGAACTCGTAGAGATCAAACTAAAGCTTGGGGAATAGCTCAAGAGAAGGTTACCATTTAATCAACGGACTTCGAGGGTTAGTTTCTTACGACTCTTGTTTTTCGTTTATATATTCGTATATACGTAGCTCGATCGATCCTCGTAGGGATTCGGATCGAATTAATTTTCGTTTTACCGCTTCCGCTGGGCCTTCATTTTAGGCACCGAATCCCAACAGTGGTATCGGAGAGTAGGTCTTGCGATCGTATATACGATATTGGTATTTGGAATGCTTGATTAGATGGTGAATGATTTGGAATCATTTTAGTCATAATCGTAGTATATGTTTTTACGTTCGTTGTAGTTATATTTTTCGAAAGTTTATGTCTAAATATAAATCTTAATTTCTTGTAAATATGATTTATATTGAAGATATGAATGTTGGAAAATATTGATATTGGATATCCGGTCGAAAATCGAGCTCCGAATCGTCGTCGGACGACTTTTTTGGACAAAGGCGTGAAAGGCTGCCAGGTGACTCGGCCGTGTCGGTGACACGGGCCGTGTCCGCGATCCCAGGCCCTTTGCAGCGGACCCGACCGTGTCAGGCGACACGGGCCGTGTCTGGCCAGAAGCTTCCGGATGTGACTCGACCGTGTCAGGCGACACGGCCGAGTCTTCCAGGAAGGTCTAGGACACTGCCGGCACGACCCTACCGTGCCATTCGGCACGGGCCGTGTCCGGCCGGCATCCTGCCGGCAGTGACTCGGCCATGGCAGGCCATTTTCGCCTCGGCTCGATTTTTTTCTTGTATTCTTGAAAATCAATATCCCTCATGTTAAATTGGATTTAATATGATTAAAATGATTTATGGTATTTCATTTTATAAGGGAAATTTTATTAATTGGAATATTTATGGTCGACCGAATTATTTTGAACGTTATCATATTACCGGTTGTGTGAATCGATTGGATCGGTTCGTATTGTTGATTGGATCAATGTATCTCTACGCTTTCCATTTATATAGTATTTATTTTATGAATGCTTTTGAATGGGGATGTGGTTCGTGGACTTAGTTTTGAATCGTTCGTTTTATTCGATTGGGTTGTAAAGGCCGTTTTGAGCCTATTTATTTTACTAGAAATGTTTGTATCTAGGATGAAATTTTCGATGTAAAATTTATATGTAATGACGAAGACCGTAGGAAAATCCGTTTCGAGAAGACGAAGATTCAAGACGAAGACTTGTAATTAGATTACGAAGTTTTTGTTTTCTAGGAACGGTCCATGAACCACATGTTGGTAGCAACTAGGTTGTGAATGGTTTTTTCATATTGTATGAATGCCACAAACGCGCTTAAATGATTAATGTGCAAAGTGTAACATTAATCGCGAAAATTCTCCCACAATAAATTATTAAGTTTATAAGGTTTCAAGGTTTTCCTTCCCTCCATCGAGTTTTCGGGAAATTGAAATCCAAACCGGATGTGCTATGCTTCCGAGTTATCGGGGTAGTCGTTCGGGGAGGATGGATAAATTACCGGGAGCGCATTGGATGCCTTCAGTTGGAGCAAATTTTATCCCTAGAAACCTGATAGGTTGCCGGATAAGATCCAATTGTGAAACTGATTTGCGTCGATGGTATAAACATAACTTGTTCACGAACCATAGAAACCGTATAGGTTGAGGGGAGTGAACAAGGGGAAAAAGAAGATCGAATCATCCATTAGATGGGTTGGTGTTGGACACCACTTTATGAAAATTAATAGACTAGAAACCTGTTCTGTAATATCCGCGTTTTCTATCCTTGGTAATTTCTATTTTTGGTGCATATTCGTTTCGGACAACTCGCCTGGCACTGTTTTGTAATTCTGAACCTATTTTGTTCTTGGAGTTTTTCCGTTTAGACGGGTCTTGATAATGTTTTTACGTAATTTCATCTCGTGTTATATTCTGTCTCATGTGTATTCGATTCTCGTTAAACTTGTTCGATTTCGTCGTTTTCTTACTTCCATGAGTTCGTATGCTTGTGTAGAGCATGTTGTGAGTTTCGGATTGTTAATTCGACGTTGTGTCGTGATTTTTCGTATGTTTGGGCCGTTTTTGTAATTTCCTAGAAGTTTAGGGAATTTGTCCCTTGTTCGACTTTGGTTGTGTACCTCAGATCGTTTTTGGGTTCCGTACTTCCATTTCGTGTTATTGTCGCCCAAATATCGATCCCTGTTGCTTTTATTCTCCTTCCGGATCATTTTTCGTCATTTTGGGACCCGAGGGGGGGTGTGGGCCGCGGCACAAGGATTGTGCGCCGCGGCACACACATCACCCAGTTGTTGCCTAAACAAAGCTGCCGTGTGCCGCGGCACAAGGATTATGCGCCGCGGCACACAGCCAGTCGGTGCCGCGGCACACTTGTCCGGCCGCGGCACACCTGTGTGACACTTGCCGGCCAAAATCGATCAGTGCCGCGTGCGCACAGATCCCGGCGATGCCGCGGCACATGCCGAGTCGAGCGCGGCACACTTCGAATGAGCCGCGGCACGAGCGGTCGGCCACCACCGGGCACAATTTTGGCTCATTGCGCGGCACGATTTTAGCCGAGCGCGCACACACGACGCGGTCAGCGCTATATCAGCGTTTTATTCAGCGAAATCACTCATTTCCTTCCCCCTTCTTCAACCGAGCGAGAGAGAGAGAGTCTTGAGAGGGAGAGTTCCTCCATACACCACTTAATTGTGTAGATTTCTTCATCCCTTTTCGATCGGGTGGCTCGGATTGCGGATCTAACACGTGGTTTTTGGATTTGAATGCTTGATTCTTCAAGAGGTAAGAATTCCTTTAACCCTAGTATGATTTTGGGGAGGGTTTGGTGGTGATCTTGTGTTTTAATTCGAATTAACCGATGTTGTTATTAGATTTTGATAGTATTCTCGCGACCCATGGTTTTCTTGTTTTGATTGGGATGAAATCCCGTTGTTATACCATTGACCGATTTCATTTCCTTATGCACTCTTGGTGTCCGATGAATTGTCCCAACGGGTAGAATTAGGATTAATTCTTACCTTTCCGCATTATTGAGACTTGTGTATACCGTTATTGTGTTAGGATTGGATTTGGGAGGATTGTTCGGACCGAAACCTATTCCGTCGTCGTTTCCTTCGTTTCGTTTCATTCAAGGCAAGTACATGTATTACATTTCGTTATGTATATTGTGATTTTCGAAATGAATGATGAATGGTGATTTTTGGGTGCGTGAGTTGTGTTCCTTCCACCCGGAGTGTCCGACGGGATGTCTGGGGGTCGATACTAAGGGGTACGGCCGCGGAAGTGGACTTGGGTGCGTGTGTGATTGAACTTCCACCCGGAGTGTTCGACGGGATGTCTGGGGGTCGATACTAAGGGGTACGGCCGCGGAAGTGGTATCCCACCCGGAGTGTTCGACGGGATGTCTGGGGGTCGATACTAAGGGGTACGGCCACGGGATACCAGTTGTGATTTTGTGATATCGTGATGACTGAAAATCGATGTGATTGCCAATGTAGTATTCCGGAATATATATGTGGCAAATGACTTATGTTTGAGATGATTGTGTAAAACCGTATTTTTGTATATAATGTTGTGTAATTGTGTACTTGCACTAGCTATTCGAATGCTAACCCCTTAAATGGGGGAAATGCGTCTTATGCATTTTAGTCTGCAGGAGAGCTGAGGAGCAGGCACGGGGCACGCACGTAAAGGATGGGATGGCTTGATGATGTGGCTCGAGTCTGTAATTTTATGTTTTGTCATTGCATTTGTCGAGTACTGGAATTAAATTGTCTACTTTTAAACTTGGTTTAAGTCCCCTGCGTGGGCAATGGATTGGTATTTATTTTATGTTCATGTACTCCGTTACAATTGTTTTGGCCGAGGCCACGGCCTTATTTACTTTTGAGTGCATTGTTTGGAATTACATTGTGGGTTATGTGTCATGTGTTAGCCTGGTAGACCTCACGAGGGTTCTACGGCGTGTAATGTCCCATTTGTGAATTGGGGTGTTACATTTATGGTATCGGAGCTTAGGTTTTGAATACCTAGGCTGTCGGTGAATTTTGGGTCTGTCAGTTGCGTCATTAGAGTCAGTCGTTGAGCGTAATATCATCATGCTACCATCTTTTCGTGCGACCCGTGGCTGTAAGTCTCCTCAAACTCTTATATCTCTGTAATTCGTTTTCTTGCGCTGTTCAGAATCGTGACTTGTGTTACCAACTTTGTGAATTGTGAATCTTTCTGACCTTGTCCTTTTCTTATTTTCCTTCAGTATGTTGAGAGGTCGTGGTAGACCGGCTAGGGGACGCGGCCGAGGCCGTGGTCGGGGTGCTGATAATGAGGAGGGCTCAATTTCTCAGTCCTCTGCGGACTTAGCCTCTCACTCAGTGCCGTCGGGTAATAATGCCGACGTCGGGGCTACTGCCGTACTTCAGCAGTTGGTAGCCCAACTTACTCAGATAGCTCAGGGTGGACGCCAGAATCCGCCCCCGACACCGGAAGAGGAGGCTAGTAAGTGGCTTCAAACGGTGACTAAGATGCACCCTCCTCGTTTCTCCGGATCCTCTGACTCCCTCGGTTGGGAGAATTGGCTCTTTCAGTTGTCCAGGACCTTCGATGCCGTAGCTTGTCCTGAAGACAGGAGGGTACATATTGCCCAAGACCTCTGGATAAGGAAGGCTGCGGAATGGTGGGAGGCCGTTGTGCCCGAGACCGTCGAGCTACTTGGGAGGAATTCAAGGTGCTATGGAAGCAGTATTGTCCGCCGCCCGATCAAGGAGCGCAGGTGTGGAGTTCTTCACCGCTACACCTCGGGACGTGCCTATTTCTCGTGCCATCATTACTTACAATCAGCGGTTGGGTTTCGTGAGAGATCGTGTGAGGACAGAGGCCGATAAAATCCGTTACTTCAATATGCGCATGAAGCCGCATATTAGGCAGAGTATGGCACCGCTCATGTGTGCCACTTTGAAGGAATACCAGATCGCGCCCTAGCGATCGAGATGGCGGTTCCGGAATCGAGTCGGTTTCGGAAGCTAAGAAGCGAAGACTACCAGTGGATTCTCGACCGAAGGGCGGTCGGTTTTCGAGGTCTCGTTCGCTCCCATACCGGGAAGAGGCCGTTCCATCAGCCGGTGGATCTCGGTGGTAACCGTTCAGTTCGGACCGTTGCTTCGTGGCGGGGTTTGTTTTAACCGCAACCAATATGAGCATTTGATGAAGGATTGCCCTTTTCCTCCAGTTACTTGCTTCACTTGCGGGCGGGCCGGGCATCGGGCGACTCATTGTGAGAGGGCCACCGGGGCGGTTAGTGTGCCGACTCCCACTACCGATCGGAGGGATCACGGCCTCCGGCTACTCATATTCCGCAGAGTTCGGGTCGTGGTAGAGGACGGGGTCACCGGATCGCCGGGCGACCTCGAGTTCGGGTTGATTCACCCCCGAGTGTATCGATGAGGCGCACAGAGGAGGCAGACATTCCGGTGGCGTCAGTACCACTCGAGATCCTTACCCATCCAGTTCCGTGCTTTTGATTCGGTGCTACCCATTCCTTTATTGCGTCGGATTGTGTGAATCGTATTGGGTTGAGCTGCTTGTTTGAGTGTGAACCGTTTGTGGTGGGTACGCCTAGCGGGGATCGTATGGTTGGTGACCGGGAAGTTAGGGATTGCCCCGTGAGGATCGGGAGCCGAGATTGGCCCTCGAACCTCATTGTTATCGACCTCAAGGGTGAGGATTTAATCCTCGGGGACGATTGGTTAGAGCGTCACGGTGCTATCATGAACTATCGGACTCGTACTATCTCGATCGTGGCCAAGGATGGCACCGAGCATACTCTCGTCGGCTGTAAGCCGGGTAGATCGGGGAGCGTGATTAGCGCCTTGAAGGCGATGAAACTTCTGAACCGAGTGTGTCGCTCTTTGGTGTTATGCTCAAGGCGGAAGATGGTGGAGTTGACATGTCGTCAATTCCGGTTGTTAGTGAGTATCCGATGTCTTCCCTGCACGACTTGCCGGGGTTACCACCACAGCGAGAGGTGGAGTTTCCTATCGATCTAGAGCCGAATGCAGCCCCTATTTCTCGAGCACCGTACCGTATGGCACCATCGGAGATGTTAGAGTTGAAGAACCAGTTGGGAGAATTGTTAGATAAAGGGTATATTCGACCGAGCGCATCGCCTTGGGGTGCGCCCGTACTTTTCGTTAAGAAGAAAGATGGGTCGTTTATGCATCGATTATCGAGAATTAAACAAGGTGACCATCAAAAATAAATACCCTTTGCCCGTGATTGACGATTTGTTTGATCGGCTTGAGGGCGGCAGTCTTTTCAAGATTGATTTGCGATCGGGCTACTACCGATTGAGAATTCGGGACGTCGATATTCCGAAAGCCGCCTTTCGGACGAGATATGGCCATTACGAGTTTGTGGTTATGCCTTTCGGGCTAACCAATGCCCCAGCAGTGTTCATGCAGTTGATGAACAAGGTTTTTATTGAGTATCTGGACAAATTCGTAGTCGTTTTTATCGACGATATTCTTATCTATTCACGGAGTCGGGAGGAACACGCCTTACATCTCCGAATTGTATTAGACACTTTGAGGGCTGAGCAGTTGTACGCGAAGTTCTCTAAGTGTGAGTTTTGGCTCGAGGAAGTGACGTTCCTCGGGCATGTGATTTCAGCAGAGGGAGTTCGGGTAGATCCGCAGAAGATAGAGGCAGTGATGGCTTGGGAGCCGCCTAAGAATGTGAAGGAGGTGAGGAGTTTTCTGGGTCTCGCCGGCTATTACCGCAGATTCGTTGAGGGATTTTCTAAGATCGCTAGACCACTCACTCAGTTGCTCCAGAAAACTCAGAAGTTCGAGTGGACTGCAGACAGGCAGGACAGCTTTGACGAGTTAAAGAGACGTCTGACTACCGCACCCGTTTTAGCATTGCCTCAGGGGAACGAGGACTTCGTAGTGTATAGTGATGCTTCGGGCCTTGGTCTAGGATGTGTTTTGATGCAGAGAGACAGAGTGATTGCTTATGCGTCCCGCCAATTGAAACCTTATGAAGTAAATTATCCCACGCACGATTTGGAGTTAGCTGCGGTCGTTTTCGCCTTAAAAATCTGGAGGCACTACCTCTATGGGTCATCATGTAAGATTTTTACGGATCACAAGAGTTTGAAGTACATCTTCAGCCAGAAAGAGTTGAACATGAGACAGCGTAGGTGGTTAGAGCTAATTAAAGATTACGACCTCGAGATACTTTACCATCCGGTAAGGCCAACGTAGTGGCCGATGCGTTGAGCCGAAACCGATGGCTTTGCGGATGTTAGAGGTACTTACACCGCAGAGTAAGATCTAGCGAGATTTCATCCGTCGAATATTGAGGTTTGGGTTCGAGAGTTCAGGCCGCTTATGTGCATTAGAGATCACTTCGTCCTTGATCGATGATATCAAGGCGAAGCAAGATGACGATCCGTTTTTGGTCCAGTGAGGAGGATGTGAGGAAAGGAAAAGCCCCTGGATTTGTGGTTCACGATGATGGAGTTTTGAGGTTTCGCGGCGTACTTTGTGTACCATGTGATATTGAGCCGAGACAAGATCTTGAGCGAAGCTCATACCACGCCCTACTCCATACATCCTGATACGAGTAAAATGTACAAGGACGTGAGGAGTAACTGCATGGTGGAGTAATTTGAAGATGGATGTTAGCGAGTTTGTGGCGAAGTGTTTGACTCACAACAAAGTTAAGATTGAGCATCGGCGACCCGCTGGTCATTACGACCACTTCCTATCCCGGAGTGGAAATGGGAGGATATTACTATGGATTTCATTACCGGTATGCCTAAGACTCGGACGGGAATGAACATGATTTGGGTCGTTGTTGATCGACAAACCAAATCAGCTCATTTTCTAAGTATTAAGGACACTTGGGGGCCGGAGAGGCTTGCACGAGTGTTTGTTGCGGAAATAGTGAGATTGCATGGGACCCCTAAGAGCATTGTTTCGGATCGTGATGGCCGGTTCATATCACATTTTTGGCATGCCGTTCATAGAGCTTTGGGATCCTAGTTGAGACTTAGTACATCCTACCACCCTCGAGACAGACGGACGATCGGCGGGCGACGATACTGACGCTAGAGGATATCTTGAGAGCTCGCCTTAGATTGGTAGGATGATTGGGAGACACACTTTCCTTTGATCGAGTACACGCATCTCAATAGTTGGCATGCCTCGATCAAAATGGCACCATTCAAGCGTTGTATGGAAGGAGGTGCGGATCACCGTTGTGTTGGGATGATACGTCCGAGCTAATCGGTGCAGAGCCCGACGATAGTTGAGACGAGGGAGAAGATTACCCGATTCGTGGTAGATTGTTGACGGCCCAGTCGGCGAAGTCTTATGCCGATACACGTCGCCGACCGTTGGAGTTTGGGGTGGGAGATCACGTCTTGCTTAAGGTGTCGCCGACACGGGGAGTTTACCGCTTCGGTCGGAAGAGTAAACTTAGTCCGAGATTTATCGGGCCGTTTGAGATTTTAGATAGAGTTGGAGAACTCGCGTATCGGTTAGGCTTGCCGCCGTCCCTGAGCCACGTGCATAACGTATTTCATGTTTCCCAGCTTAGGAAGTACGTATCGGACCCTAGCCATATTATTGATTTTGGAGAGATCGAGTTGGGGCCCGACATTACCTTCGAGGAGAGGCCGATTCAGATCTTAGAGCGTCGAGTTAAGCAACTCAGGCACAAAACCATCCCTTTGGTCAAAGTGCAGTGGTCGAGGCATGGATCCGAGGAGGCCACGTGGGAAACAGAGGAGAGTATGAAGTCGAGATACCCCGAGTTATTCGTGTTGTAAGTTTCGGGACGAAACTTATTTTTAGGGGGAGATAATGTAATATCCGCGTTTTCTATCCTTGGTAATTTCTATTTTTGGTGCATATTCGTTTCGGACAACTCGCCTGGCACTGTTTTGTAATTCTGAACCTATTTTGTTCTTGGAGTTTTTCCGTTTAGACGGGTCTTGATAATGTTTTTACGTAATTTCATCTCGTGTTATATTCTGTCTCATGTGTATTCGATTCTCGTTAAACTCGTTCGATTTCGTCGTTTTCTTACTTCCATGAGTTCGTATGCTTGTGTAGAGCATGTTGTGAGTTTCGGATTGTTAATCCGACGTTGTGTCGTGATTTTTCGTATGTTTGGGCCGTTTTTGTAATTTCCTAGAAGTTTAGGGAATTTGTCCCTTGTTCGACTTTGGTTGTGTACCTCAGATCGTTTTTGGGTTCCGTACTTCCATTTCGTGTTATTGTTGCCCAAATATCGATCCCTGTTGCTTTTATTCTCCTTCCGGATCATTTTTCGTCATTTTGGGACCCGAGGGGGGGTGTGGGCCGCGGCACAAGGATTGTGCGCCGCGGCACACACATCACCCAGTTGTTGCCTAAACAAACTGTACCGTGTGCCGCGGCACAAGGATTGTGCGCCGCGGCACACAGCCGAGTCAGTGCCGCGGCACACTTGTCCGGGCCGCGGCACACCCGTGTGACACTTGCCGGCCAAAATCGACTGTACCGCGTGCCGCGGCACAGTCCGGCAGTGCCGCGGCACATGCCGAGTCTGAGCCGCGGCACACTTCGAATGAGCCGCGGCACAACGAGCGGTCAGCCGACCACTGGGCACAATTTTTGGCTCTGTGCCGCGGCACAGTTTAGCTGAGCCGCGGCACACGACGCGGTCAGCGCTATATCAGCGTTTTATTCAGCGAAATCACTCATTTCCTTCCCCCTTCTTCAACCGAGCGAGAGAGAGAGAGTCTTGAGAGGGAGAGTTCCTCCATACACCACTTAATTGTGTAGATTTCTTCATCCCTTTTCGATCGGGTGGCTCGGATTGCGGATCTAACACGTGGTTTTTGGATTTGAATGCTTGATTCTTCAAGAGGTAAGAATTCCTTTAACCCTAGTATGATTTTGGGGAGGGTTTGGTGGTGATCTTGTGTTTTAATTCGAATTAACCGATGTTGTTATTAGATTTTGATAGTATTCTCGCGACCCATGGTTTTCTTGTTTTGATTGGGATGAAATCCCGTTGTTATACCATTGACCGATTTCATTTCCTTATGCACTCTTGGTGTCCGATGAATTGTCCCAACGGGTAGAATTAGGATTAATTCTTACCTTTCCGCATTATTGAGACTTGTGTATACCGTTATTGTGTTAGGATTGGATTTGGGAGGATTGTTCGGACCGAAACCTATTCCGTCGTCGTTTCCTTCGTTTCGTTTCATTCAAGGCAAGTACATGTATTACATTTCGTTATGTATATTGTGATTTTCAAATGACTGATGAATGGTGATTTTTGGGTGCGTGAGTTGTGTTCCTTCCACCCGGAGTGTCCGACGGGATGTCTGGGGGTCGATACTAAGGGGTACGGCCGCGGAAGTGGACTTGGGTGCGTGTGTGATTGAACTTCCACCCGGAGTGTTCGACGGGATGTCTGGGGGTCGATACTAAGGGGTACGGCCGCGGAAGTGGTATCCCACCCGGAGTGTTCGACGGGATGTCTGGGGGTCGATACTAAGGGGTACGGCCACGGGATACCAGTTGTGATTTTGTGATATCGTGATGACTGAAAATCGATGTGATTGCCAATGTAGTATTCCGGAATATATATGTGGCAAATGACTTATGTTTGAGATGATTGTGTAAAACCGTATTTTTGTATATAATGTTGTGTAATTGTGTACTTGCACTAGCTATTCGAATGCTAACCCCTTAAATGGGGGAAATGCGTCTTATGCATTTCAGGTACCGGGAGAGCTGAGGAGCAGGCACGGGGCACGCACGTAAAGGATGGGATGGCTTGATGATGTGGCTCGAGTCTGTAATTTTATGTTTTGTCATTGCATTTGTCGAGTACTGGAATTAAATTGTCTACTTTTAAACTTGGTTTAAGTCCCCTGCGTGGGCAACGGATTGGTACTTATTTTATGTTCATGTACTCCGTTACAATTGTTTTGGCCGAGGCCACGGCCTTATTTACTTTTGAGTGCATTGTTTGGAATTACATTGTGGGTTATGTGTCATGTGTTAGCCTGGTAGACCTCACGAGGGTTCTACGGCGTGTAATGTCCCATTTGTGAATTGGGGTGTTACATGTTCGGTTGCCCTCTATTGAGATTTATAAAGAACTTGATCACCACTATGAAGTAGAGCGACGATACTTCCGGATTTCACATGGGAGTGTGTTATTCCGATAAAAATAGTGGGAGCTGGGTAACAAGAATAAAAAAGACCTTAATTCGATACTCAGAACATAATTAAACGAGTTACTAATTAATCTGTTATACTTAATGCAGACATAACTCTCAATATGACAATGAATCCACTCGCAATCCTACTCGAGAAGAACACCCTGATTGGACCTAACTTTGTGGACTGGATCCGCAATCTGATGATTGTCCTCAGTATAGAGGCACTGGGATACGTCTTGGAGATGGACATTCCGGCGCCTCCTATGCGGACCAGATCTAATCAGGAAGAGATCGAAAACTACGAACAGTGGGTTAAGGATGACATAAAAGTACATGCTTACATGATGGCTTCTATGTCTAATGAGCTTCATAGAGCTCATGAGAAAATGACTTCTGCTAGGCAGGTAATATCCGTAATTTTCCGTTTTTTTAGCAGTTTCCATTTTTGGTGTATGTGTATTTTTATCGACTCTCTTGTAACCGTTCGACATTTTGAATCTACCTTATTCTTGGAGTTTTTCCATTTGGACGAGTTTTGGTGATGTTTTCACGTAATTTTATTTTATGACATGTTTTGCCGTATGAACGTTCGATTCTCGTAAAACTCATTCGTTTTTGTTGTTTCTTGATTTGTACAAGTCCGTATGGTTGAATTGGTCATGTTGAGACTTCCGGTTTGTAAATCCGACGTCGTATCGTGATTTTCATACGCTTGGGTCATTTTCGTAATTTCCTATAAATTTAGGGAAATTCATCTCCTTATCGTATTTTGGATTCCTCGGTAGTTGGAAGTGCATTTACTTTCGAGCACTCAGCTTCGTTGTTATGAATACCTCGTATTTACACTTTTGATTCTATCCTCGTGTTGTAGTTCGTCGTCGAATCGACGGTGCAGAATTGGTGTTCAGAACTGGGGTCTGTTACGTGCATAACGTACGTTATGCGTGATCCATAACGTACGTTATGACCCTTCACATTTAGTACAGACATTTGGTTACGTACGTTAACCAGCATTGGGTTACGTACGTAACCATCATAAGGTACGTTAACAGCTTGTGTTAATGTACGTGCATGCTTGTATCAGCGTTTTTAAACCTGACTTAACCTCAGTCAGTTTCTTTTCATTCTTCTTCAACCCTTCTCGCGACGTGAGTGTTCTTGAGTGCCTTTGGAGCGATTTGTCCATAACAATCCGTGGATTTCCTCTAGAGATTGATTATTGTGTACCAAGGGAGATTAATCTACAACATTCACATCTTCCATCAGTCGAATCCAAGGTATTTCCTCAGGAACCCTAACTTTGACGAATTGGGGGGTTTTTTTCGGGATTCTACGGTTTAGTTCCGAATTGTTCATCTATATATCGATATTCTTTATCGATTATGATTATTGAGTGATTCTAAATCCAATTTCCTTGATTTTAATCCGTGAATTATCAATACGGGGAGATTTTGCGTGAACCCTCGCCCGTATCGATTGAACGTCTATTATCGTGATTTGTAATCGGGGTTTTGGGAGTATTCCTTTCGATTATTGATGTCCGTTGGGACTGAGTTATGCTAATTCTTCGTTTAGGAACCGTTGTTTTCCATTCGGATCATCCGTAGTCACTTTTCACTTCCGATTCTTCGAAGATGTCACAAAGGCAAGTACTTTACATTTGTTTACATGTTCTAGTATTTGAATTATGGCTGTATCGTGGTTGTTGTGGATAGACATGTGTATGTTCACCTAGGGACGGTCCGACGGGGCCTCTAGGGATACGTATTGCCGTGAGTGTGCGTATCGTGAACTGTGGTTAACCACCCAGGGATGTCCGACGGGGCTCTGTGGGGTACGGTGGCCGTGAGTCTCGTATCAACGGTTAACTTTGAATTGTGATTTGTTGGAGATATTGTGTTTTGCGATTGTACATTGTAAATATTCCGGAATATAAAACGTTTTCAAAAATGATTTTTGGCGCATTATTCATCTGATTAGAATGTAGTTCAAATGGATTGTACTTGCACTAGCAATTGTCGCTAACCCCTTAAATGGGGGAAATACTTTTTGTATTTCAGGTATTGATCGTGGGGACAAGCGAGCACCCGAGCCATATGAGGATGATGGGCAAGCATGATATTGTCCAGAAGTTGATTATTGGTGTTCTGTCTGTCCATTATTATTGATATTTGATTTTGGGATTCTGTATTATAAAATTGGTTTAAGTACTCGAGTACTTCCGGTTTGAGTTTGTTAATGTTGTGTTCCCGTTTTGGGGAAATGGATTTGATATCAGAATTTTATTTGTCGGTTATAGTCTTTTATTTAGCTTGTCATTTTATTTATGATGGTTTGTCGTTGTCGAATGTCTTGTTTGGTACGTTAGCCTAGTGGATTCCACAGTGTGGGGTCCACGGTGCTGTAATATGCCCCGAACGTCTTGGGGGTGTTACAGAATATGGTATCAGGGCTTAGGTTTATGGATACCTAGGCTGTCGGTTATTTGGGTCTAGTTAAGTGTTGTTTTTGGGACAGTATCACTGCTATGCCATCATCTCAGTACGCCGGCGCTCGTAAGTTTTTCCTAACTTGATTTGTTTCGCTGTTCTGTTCTATTCCTGTCTTAGTATCTTGTTGCGTTTTGCGTTTGAATTGTACTTACCCGTTACTTCTTCAGAATTCCTGCTGGTAGAGGGCGCGGATGCGGTCGCGGACGCGGTAGGGGACGTGGCGCAGCCGGTGGGGCGGCCATGTCCGATCACTCGGGAACTGATTCGGCGATGCCTTCTTTGTCGGACAGTGTTCCCCCTAGTTCCGGAGGTCAGCAGGACCAGCCTGCTAGCTCCGGTAATGCACATGAGAATGTTGGAGTGGCCAACATTCTGCAACAAGTAGCGAACCAGATGACGCTACTGACTCAGGCCGTTCTAGTCGGCCAAGCTAATGCCAACCGGCCCGATTCGCCTGGATCCGGCAGTGATAAGTTACTTCAGGACGTGATTCGTATGGGTCCTCCGCAGTTTGATGGTGCTTCCGACCCCTCTGGTTGGGAGAATTAGCTATTCGAGATGGAGAAAGTATTCGAGGCTGCTAATTGTTCTGAGGAGAGGAAAGTACCCATTGCCCAGTACTTCCTCGCCAAAGAGGCAGCAACATGGTGGCAAGGGGTGAAACCGCGTGACCGGGCAGCCACGTGGGCAGAGTTTCGGGATCTGATGGAAGATGAATTTTGCCCATGGCCAGTGAAAGAGGGGAGAATCCGAGCCTTCTTTGAGGCTAAGCCCCAAGATGTTCCTATTTCTCAAGCTATCAAGGACTACAATCAACAGCTGCATTATGTGAGGAACCAAGTCCGAGATGAGCTTGATAAAATCCGCCACTTTGATATGCGGATGAAACCGAGGGTGCGCCACTACATGTCTGGTCTGGAGTGCACGACTTTGAAAGAATATCAGAATAAGGCGATGGCTTATGAGATGTCGTTTTCTACGACAGAGACGGAAACCGAAGGAAAGAAACAGAAAACCGCCGGTCAGTTTTCGGGAGGCAAGTCAGGAGGGTATCCGAAGGCTCAGTCTGGTTCGCGAGTCTTCGGGAGTCAGTCGCCATCAGTTGGGCGAGGAAACGGTTCTAGGTCTGCTCCTGATGGTTCCGTTCGTGGTCCTATGTGCTTCAACTGTAGACGTCCGGGCCACATGATGAGTGAGTGTGATAGGCCTCCGATTCAGTGTCTTGCTTGTGGTCGGATGGGTCATCGTGCCAAGTTTTGTACGGATGCATCTCGGGCTCCAGTTACTCAGATATCAGCCCCAGCCGCGGGAGAGCCGAGTGTGAATCAGGCACCGACGGTTCCTCAGCCGCAGCAGAGTTTTGGTAGAGGTCGAGGGCGTGGTCAGCCTTCTAGAGGGGGAGCTTCTAGTGCGGGGTCTGTTCCGCCCCGGGTTTATGAGATGAGACGAGCTGGAGACCCAGATGCGACGGTGGCTACAGGTACCGTCCACATCCTTGATCATCCTGTTTCCGTATTGTTCGATTCTGGTGCTACGCATTCTTTTATATCTATGGATTGTGTACATCGTCTACATGTTGATTGCCTTGTTGTTTGTGAGCCTTTTGTTGTTAAACTTCCTAGCGGGGATAGCATCGTGGGGGATCGTGAGATTAGAGATTTTTCTGTGAGTATCGCGGGGAGGGATTGGCCTTCTAATCTGATTGTGGTAGATATTAGAGATGAGGATTTGATTCTTGGTGAGGATTGGCTGGACCGTCATGGGGCGATCATGAATTATAGAACGAGAACCGTTTCGATGTTAGCTTCCCAGTGCAGAGCATTCCTTTGTGGGACGTAAGCGGAGTAGCCAGAGACTCTTGATCAGCGCCTTGAAGGCGTTGAGGCTTCTTCGGGGAGATTGCACGGGTTATTGGTGTTACGCCTTGAGATCGGAAGAAGGGGGAGTCGAGCTCTCGTCTATTCCGGTAGTGTGTGAATATCCTGATGTTTTTCCAGACGAGTTGCCGGGTTTGCCGCCGGACCGAGAAGTTGAGTTTACCGTCGATTTAGAGCCGGGTGCAGCACCGATTTCTAAGACGCCATACCGTATGGCGCCTTCCGAGATGCTTGAGTTGAAGAAACAGTTGGGAGAATTGCTAGACATGGGGTATATTCGACCGAGTGCTTCACCTTGGGGCGCACCGGTCCTGTTTGTGAAGAAGAAGGATGGGTCACTTCGTTTGTGTATCGACTACCGAGAGTTGAACAAAGTGACCATCAAAAACAAGTATCCGCTCCCGAGGATTGATGACTTGTTTGATCAGTTGCAAGGGGCAACCGTGTTTTCGAAGATTGATTTGAGATCGGGGTATTATCAGCTCCGAGTGAAGGATACCGACATTCCGAAGACGGCCTTTCGGACGAGATACGGTCACTACGAGTTTGTGGTTATGCCTTTTGGACTAACTAACGCCCCAGCCGTGTTCATGCAGCTTATGAACAAAGTCTTTATCGAGTACCTCGATAAGTGTGTAGTCGTTTTTATCGATGACATCCTGATTTACTCGAGGAGCGAGGAGGAGCACGCCCGTCATTTGCATATCGTGTTAGATATTTTGAGAACTCAGTATCTTTTTGCGAAGTTCTCAAAATGCGAGTTTTGGTTGCGGGAGGTAATGTTTCTCGGTCATGTGATCTCGGCCGAGGGTGTTCGTGTGGACCCACATAAAGTAGAGGCAGTGTTGGATTGGGCACTGCCCAAGAATGTGAAGGAGGTCCGCAGTTTTCTGGGGTTAGCCGGGTATTACCATAGATTCGTCGAGGGGTTCTCTAAGCTCGCTCGACCGCTGACTCAGTTGTTACAGAAGTCAGAGAAGTTTGTGTGGACCGATGAGAGGCAGAATAGTTTTGAAGAGTTGAAGAAGCGGTTGACGACCGCTCCCGTTTTGGCTTTACCGAGTGGTAGTGATGGTTTCTCAGTTTATAGTGATGCTTCGGGCCAAGGGCTCGGATGCGTACTTATGCAGCACGGGAGGACGATTGCCTATGCTTCCCGTCAGTTGAAACCGTATGAATTGAATTACCCTACGCATGATCTTGAGTTGGCCGCAGTCGTATTTGCGTTGAAGATCTGGCGTCATTACTTGTATGGCTCGTCGTGTCATATTTTCACCGATCACAAGAGCCTGAAGTACATTTTCACCCAGAAAGAGCTCAATATGAGACAGAGGAGGTGGTTGGAATTGATTAAGGATTACGATCTCGAGATCCTTTATCATCCGGGCAAGGCTAATGTGGTAGCAGATGCCTTGAGCCGGAAATCGGTATCGCTTCGGGCGCTTGAGTTACTCACGACCCAGTCGGGACTTCAGCGAGAGTTTATGAGGTTGAGCATTGAGATTGTACTGCCAGAGAGTTCCGGGCAGTTGCGTACTCTTGAGATTTCGTCATCTCTGGTCGAGGACATTAAATCGGGACAGTTGGAGGACCCGATGTTTATTCAGCTTCGAGAGAGTGTAGGGAAGGGGAAAGCCCCAGGATTTGTTATTCATGAGGACGGAGTGTTGAGATTCCGAGGTCGGTTGTGTGTTCCGAACGACTCGGAATTAAGACAGAGTATTATGCGGGAGGCTCATGTGTCACCTTACTGAGTCCATCCGGGCTCGAGTAAAATGTATAAGGATTTAAGGAAGAATTTCTGGTGGAACGACATGAAGAAGGAGGTAGTTCAGTTTGTGGCTAAGTGTTTGACTTGTCAACAAGTCAAGATTGAGCATCGTGCCGGTAGTTGTTGAAACCACTTCCGTCCCAGTGGAAGTGGGAGGATATCTCTATGGATTTTGTCACGGGTTTGCCGAGGACGAAGACGGGTATGAATATGGTGTGGGTGATTGTAGACCGACTGACTAAGTCGGCGCATTTTCTGGGCATCAAGGATACTTGGGGTCCAGAAAAGTTGGCTCGTATTTTTATCGCGCAGATAGTGAGACTTCATGGTACACCGAGGACCATTATTTCAGACAGAGATGGCCGATTTGTAACGCATTTTTGGCAGGCGGTACATAAGGCATTCGGGACACAGTTACGTTTGAGCACTTCGTTCCATCCCCAGACCGATGGGCAGTCCGAACGTACCATTCAGACGTTCGAGGATTTATTGCGCGCGTGTGCGTTAGACTGGAGTAGTGACTGGGTGGAACATCTAGCCTTGATTGAGTTTACTTATAATAATAGCTGGCACGCATCGATTAAGATGGCACCATATGAGGCACTTTATGGACGACGCTGCCGATCGCCGATATGTTGGGATGAGCCGTCCGATCTAGTCGGTACCGAGCCAGACCTTGTGTTAGAGACGAGGGAGAAAGTTGAATTGATTAGAAAGAGAATGTTGGCTGCTCAGAGTCGACAAAAGTCTTATGCGTATGTTAGGCGTCGACCCCTGGAGTTCGAGGTGGGAGATCATGTTCTGTGGAGGGTATCCCCGACGAAGGGAGTTTTCTATTTTGGGGAAAAGGGGAAGCTCAGTCCGAGGTATATTGGGCCCTTCGAGATATTGGAGAGAGTCGGTGAGTTGGCATACCGTTTAGCTTTGCCTCCATCGTTGAGTCATGTTCATAGCGTATTTCACGTCTCCCAGCTGAGGAAGTATGTTCCGGACCCGTCCCACATTATTGATTTTGGAGACGTGGAGATCGAGAAGGATGTTACGTTTGAGGAGAGGCCCGTTAAGATTTTGGAGCGTCGAGACAAACAGTTAAGGCACAAAACCATTCCTTTGGTTAAGGTGCAATGGTCGAGACACGGAGTAGAAGAAGCGACTTGGGAGTTAGAGGAGGATATGCGTTCGAGACACCCCGAGCTTTTTGATTCTTAAGTTTCGGGACGAAACTTTATTTTAGAGGGGGAGAATGTAATATCCGTAATTTTCCGTTTTTTTTAGCAGTTTCCATTTTTGGTGTATGTGTATTTTTATCGACTCGCTTGTAACCGTTCGACATTTTGAATCTACCTTATTCTTGGAGTTTTTCCATTTGGACGAGTTTTGGTGATGTTTTCACGTAATTTTATTTTATGACATGTTTTGCCGTATGAACGTTCGATTCTCGTAAAACTCGTTCGTTTTCGTTGTTTCTTGGTTTGTACAAGTCCGTATGGTTGAGTTGGTCATGTTGAGACTTCCGGTTTGTAAATCCGACGTCGTATCGTGATTTTCATACGCTTGGGTCATTTTCTATAAATTTAGGGAAATTCATCTCCTTGTCGTATTTTGGATTCCTCGGTAGTTGGAAGTGCATTTACTTTCGAGCACTCAGCTTCTTTGTTATGAATACCTCGTATTTACACTTTTGATTCTATCCTCGTGTTGTAGTTCGTCGTCGAATCGACGGTGCAGAATTGGTGTTCAGAACTGGGGTCTGTTACGTGCATAACGTACGTTATGCGTGATCCATAACGTACGTTATGACCCTTCACATTCAGTACAGACATTTGGTTACGTACGTTAACCAGCATTGGGTTACGTACGTTAACAGCTTGTGTTAACGTACGTAACGCGCTGTCAGCGTTTTTAAACCTGACTTAACCTCAGTCAGTTTCTTTTCATTCTTCTTCAACCCTTCTCGCGACGTGAGTGTTCTTGAGTGCCTTTGGAGCGATTTGTCCATAACAATCCGTGGATTTCCTCTAGAGATTGATTATTGTGTACCAAGGGAGATTAATCTACAACATTCACATCTTCCATCAGTCGAATCCAAGGTATTTCCTCAGGAACCCTAACTTTGACGAATTTGGGGTTTTTTTTCGGGATTCTAGGGTTTAGTTCCGAATTGTTCATCTATATATCGATATTCTTTATCGATTGTGATTATTGAGTGATTCTAAATCCAATTTCCTTGATTTTAATCCGTGAATTATCAATACGGGGAGATTTTGCGTGAACCCTCGCCCGTATCGATTGAACGTCTATTATCGTGATTTGTAATCGGGGTTTTAGGAGTATTCCTTTCGATTATTGATGTCCGTTGGGACTGAGTTATGCTAATTCTTCGTTTAGGAACCGTTGTTTTCCATTCGGATCATCCGTAGTCACTTTTCACTTCCGATTCTTCGAAGATGTCACAAAGGCAAGTACTTTACATTTGTTTACATGTTCTAGTATTTGAATTATGGCTGTATCGTGGTTGTTGTGGATAGATATGTGTATGTTCACCTAGGGACGGTCCGACGGGGCCTCTAGGAATACGTATTGCCGTGAGTGTGCGTATCGTGAACTGTGGTTAACCACCCAGGGATGTCCGACGGGGCTCTGCGGGGTACGGTGGCCGTGAGTCTCGTATCAACGGTTAACTTTGAATTGTGATTTGTTGGAGATAATGTGTTTTGCGATTGTACATTGTAAATATTCCGGAATATAAAACGTTTTCAAAAATGATTTTTGGCGCATTATTCATCTGATTAGAATGTAGTTCAAATGGATTGTACTTGCACTAGCAATTGTCGCTAACCCCTTAAATGGGGGAAATACTTTTTGTATTTCAGGTATTGATCGTGGGGACAAGCGAGCACCCGAGCCGTATGAGGATGATGGGCAAGCATGATATTGTCCAGAAGTTGATTGTTGGTGTTCTGTCTGTCCATTATTATTGATGTTTGATTTTGGGATTCTGTATTATAAAATTGGTTTAAGTACTCGAGTACTTCCGGTTTGAGTTTGTTAATGTTGTGTTCCCGTTTTGGGGAAATGGATTTGATGTCAGAATTTTATTTGTCGGTTATAGTCTTTTATTTAGCTTGTCATTTTATTTATGATGGTTTGTCGTTGTCGAATGTCTTGTTTGGTACGTTAGCCTAGTGGATTCCACAGTGTGGGGTCCACGGCGCTGTAATATGTCCCGAACGTCTTGGGTGTGTTACAGATTCTATCTCACTTAACCGAACTTTATGGTGAGCACAACAGAACTGCTAGATATGAGATATCCAAGCAACTGTTCGGTGCAAGGATGAAGTAAGGTGAGAAGGATGGGGAACACGTCCTCAAAATAATATCCATGATCGAGAGATTGGAGGTTCTTGATTTTAAAATGGATACTTCTCTCCAAACCGACCGTATCCTTCAGTCTTTCCCTGATTCCTTCTCACAGTTTGTTATGAACTTCAACTGCAATGAGATTGCATGTAATTTAGCTGGGCTAATGAACAAACTTGTGACCACTCAGTCTCAAATGAAGACATCGTGGATGAAGGAGTCTGCCCTTGTGATTTCTTCTGGACTTCGGAAGTCTAAGAATAAGAGGAAAAGGCCAAGAAGCAGACTGGACCACAAGTTAAGTGTAATATCCAATTTTCGATTTTCGGTAAAAAAAAATTTCGGCCGGAGTCCGTTTTGACGACTCGCTCATGACCGTTTCGTCATTTCGAGAATGATTAATTCTGCATTTTTTGTCATCCGAGTTCGTTTCCGTATCGTTTTGTTGAGTTCCGAGCTTTTTAGCGACTTTTCCGCACTTGAGTTCGATTCTTGCGAATCTCGTCCGAAACTGTTGTTTCGAGTTTCTCGTAAGTTCATTTAATGTTATTATTCATGTTGCGAGCTTTGGTTTGGTGTTTCGATCGCGTATCGTGATTTTCGGACGTTTTGGGCCATTTTCGTAATTTCCCAAGGGTTTGGGTAATTACTTCCGTTGTCGAATTCCGAGCCTTCGGGTGGTCGGAATTGTGTGTTCTCTTAGCTCTTAGATTCGTCTTTGCGAGTACGTCGTAACCGTATCATCGATTCGTATTCAGGTTCGGGTTTCGGGGTCGTTCGGGCCGTCGGAGTTGGCCCCGGCCGAGTCATGGCCGGGCAATCTGGGCCCAGGCCGGCACTGGCCGAGTTACGGCCGGTAGTGCTCGGCAGCTTCTGGCCGAGTTACGGCCGGTAGTGCTCGGCAGCTTCTGGCCGAGCAGGCCGTACCGTGGGCCGCGGCACATGCCGGCAGGGCCGCGGCACACTCGTGCATTTTTTCGGCCAAACCGTCTGTACCTGGTGTCGCGGCACATGTCGGCCGGGCCGCGGCACACTGCCGATCACTGGGCGCAGATTTGGCCCTGTGCCGCTGTAACACCCCCAATATATTCGGGAATATTACAGCGCCGTAAATCCTTTACATAAGGATTTACAAGGCTGAAGAATTGAACAAGCATAAAAAGGTACTAAAGAAAATAACGGAATTACAGTACATCAGTTCTGACCAAATACAGAAACAGTACAATTGTTCAACAGAACTCAATAATACATCAACAAATCCAAATCATCACAAATGATTTTATACTCGAGTACTTATTGAAATAACGAATAAACAACAGATACATAAACCCGGTCGGGACATCACTCTGCACCGTCGTCGTCATACAGTTCCAGTGGTTGTTTCCCCGCTCTCCTGGATCCTGAACACAAACAAAATGTTCACCCCCGAAGGGGTTAGCACAACGATGCTAGTACAAGTACCACAACATATTATTCATATCTCACGGTGAATAATAATAATAACGTAAACGACAAAATACCAACGAGTCTTCTCCTACGAGAAACTCAAACATAACATACACAACTGATAATCACAACATGATATCAATACATACACATGGTAATTCCATCGATCCAGCGTTCACTGCCTAGAACCCACGATGATCCCGTCAGACCAACCCGTGGTGGAAAAACCCATCCGATGATCCAGCGCACGCTAGCATAGATCCCCCGATGATCCCGTCGGACCAACACGAGGTGGACATATAATAACGACATACATGCACGACAATATGTATAACAACAATACGTAAAACAATTAAGGTACTTGCCTCGATTTGAAGACAATAACAACATTTCCACGGAAATGAACACTCGACGATCGTCCTCCTCAATCAATCACGTAACTAGACCAAACCTTAACAAAAGAAATAATATAGGATTTATCTCACGTCGTACAAATGTTTAACAATTCGATTAACGGTCAAAAGTTCATAAAGCGCAATGCACGAATAGCTTAGCGCACGCTAAGTATTCTGTAGCGTCGTTAAATGCCCGCCCGATAGCGCACGCAAACAACAAAGACTAGCGCACGCTAACTATGCATGGTCGTACTTCACCGATCAGCCAATCGACTCGATCGATGGTCTAGCGTCGTTACGTACCAAACGTAGCGCACGCTAACTAGTACTCGATAGCGCACGTTAAGCGCATATCATAGCGTGCGCTATCTCTGCATGGCGATTTCTTTGGCGAAAGCGATTCTTGCCATGTTCGAAACAATGAAATCCTTCGTGATAATTCATGTTACTTCCATGAATACCAAGTTCTTACTCTTATGAATGATCTCCAGGATGATATCAACTTCAAGATGCAAATATACGTATAATCATCATGACACCATAATCCATCTTGATTACAATTCTCATGCAAAGTTGGTGATCTCCGGTTGATGTATTAGATGCTACTATCATTATACAGATTCAGACTTCATCTTGAGGTGAACTAACAATTCCGACTTATACGAAAGAATATTTCCTAAGATGATTCTTCCTTTAAGTTCTTATAACATCTTTTCCAAATCATGATCACAAAGATAACATAAATCATATGGATTGTTAACTTCCGAATATTTCTCTCATCATTTGAAGTACTAGGATTCCAACTTCAAGGTTCCAACAATAATATCGTAATTGTAGACATCCCAATCTTCTAAACATGATGTTGTTGAAATAATTCACTAATGAAATTCAATATCTCGTTAACATGATCATCATATCCATTGGAAATCCAAATCTAAGACTGGTGATAGGTTGAACATACCTTAATATGCCGAAATCACTGAACCACAAGGTGTAATCCGACTCCGGTTGGTTATGTGCCCCTCCAAGGTGTTACTTCTCTTCAATGATCACTCACAAGTGATACTCAATCATTCAATGATCACTCATAAATGTTCTAAGTGTTTAGAAGGGAGATTCTTGCTCTCTGGACTCTCAAAGATGAAGTATAGACGAAGGAAATGAAAGCCCAAGTGGTTGTTGTCCCATTTATAATATTCTGCATTATTGACAAGTTAGCGCACGCTACTAAGCATCCCTTAGCGTGCGCTAATAATGGTTGACTTCAGAATTTGTCCAAAGGCCGGCGGGAATCTTATCCGACCCATGTCACCGGGCGCATGAGCTAGCTGTCTCGCTCAATAATTGAGTCCTTAGCGCACGTTACTCATACCTGCATAGCGTGCGCTAATAATGGCCCGATAGCGCGCGTTAAGATACATTCTTAGCGTGCGCTATCACGAGGTTGCTTGAACAATTTTGCAAGTTTCTATACTTATGTACAATGATGTCAATGCACGAAATATCATACTCAGATAATCAAAACCATCAATCCGAATAATACATGATTTGAATACATATGAAATACACCGTAATAAATCCGGATATTACATACTCTCCTACTAAAAAGGAGTTTCGTCCCGAAACTCAAGACGAAAATAACTCGGGATATCTGGACTTCATATCAGCTTCCGTTTCCCAGGTGGCTTCTTCCGTTCCATGACGTGACCACTGAACTTTGACCAAAACGATTGACTTGTTCCTCAGTTGCTTAACTCGACTCTCGAGTATCTTGACTGGTCTTTCTTCAAACGTCCCATCCTGTTCGACTTCGATCTCGCCGAAATCGATGATATGACTGGGATCGGGTATATATCTCCGCAACTGGGATACGTGGAACACGTTATGAACATGGCACAATGACGGCGGTAATGCTAATCTGTATGCCAACTCCCCAACTCTCTCGAGGATCTCAAATGGTCCGATATATCTCGGACTCAGCTTTCCTTTCCTACCGAAATGAAAGATTCCCCGGGTAGGATAAATCTTCAAAAGTACGTGATCTCCAGTACTGAACTCCAATGGGCGGCGGCGTACGTCCGCATAGGATTTCTGGCGACTCTGGGCAGTCAACAGCCTTTCACGAATCAAGGCTATCTTCTCTCGAGTCTGCTCGATCAACTCTGGTTCTGTTCCGATCAAGTCCGATGAATCGTCCCAACATAAGGGCGATCTGCATCTCCTTCCGTATAATGCCTCAAACGGTGCCATCTTAATGGAAGCATGCCAACTATTGTTGTAAGTAAATTCAATCAACGGTAGATGAATTTCCCAATCGTTTGACCAATCTAAGGCACAGGCCCTTAGCATATCTTCCACCATTTGTATAGTTCTCTCAGATTGTCCGTCAGACTGCGGGTGATAAGTCATCTTGAAGTTCATTCGGTCCCCAAGGCCTTATGAACTGCCTTCCAAAAGTGAGACACAAAACGGCCGTCTCGATCAGAAACAATGGTCTTCGGCGTACCATGCAATCGAACTATCTCTGAAATAAAGACTCGTGCCAACCTCTCTGGTCCCCACGTATCCTTAATGCCTAGAAAATGAGCCGATTTGGTTAAACGATCAACTATCACCTAAATCATGTTCATTCCTGTCCTGGTTTTCGGCATATTAGTGATAAAGTCCATTGATATGTCCTCCCACTTCCACTCAGGAATCGGGAGCGGCTTCAACATTCCAGCAGGCCGTTGATGCTCGATCTTAACCTGCTGACAAGTCAAGCATTTCGAAACATAGTCCGCTATGTCTTGCTTCATGTTGCCCCACCAGAAATTCTGCTTCAAGTCCTTATACATTTTACTGGTGCCCGGGTGGATAGAATAGGGCGAACTATGAGCTTCCTTCATAATTGTTTGTTTCAGAACATCAACATCGGGAACACAGAGTCGGTTCTGAAATCTCAAAACTCCATCGTCATGAATTATGAATCCGGGGGCCTTTCCTTTGATCACTTCATCATGCAACCGAATCATCAGAGGATTATCTGCCTGTCTAGATTTGATTTCTTCGGTTAAAGATGAAGTTATCTCCATCACGCACAGTTGTCCTTGGACTCTTTGTAACCATACCTCAATTCCTTCACGAATCATCTCTCGTTGAAGGCTAAGTTGGGATGTCGGCCTCCAAAGATCTCGAATAGAGACAGTTTGCGGCTAAGTGCATCGGCCACTACATTTGCTTTGCTGGATGATATAAAATCTCCAAGTCATAGTCCTTAATCGCCCAACCATCTTCTTTGCCGCATGTTCAACTCTTTACGATCAATATATACTTGAGACTCTTATGATCCGTAAAGATCGACGGTGAGTCCCGCATGCATAATGCCTCCAAATCTTCAAGGCAAAAACCACTGCTGCTAGTTCCAAATCATGTGTCGGGTAATTCACTTCATAAGGTTTCGATTGTCGCGACGCATAAGCGATCACCTTATCATTCTCGCATCAACACGCACCCAAGTCCTTGATTGAAGCATCATCAGAAACTATGAATCCTTCGGTTCCCTGCGGAAGTGATAGAATCGGTGCCGTCGTCAATCTCTTCTTTAACTCATCAAAACTAGTCGACACGACTCGTTCCACTCAAACTTTTGAGTTTTCTGCGAAGTCGAGTAAGTGGGCGGGAAATTTTAGAAAACCCTTCCACGAATCGACGATAATATCCAGCAAGTCCTAAGAAGCTTGACCTCTTTCACATTCTTTGGAGGCTTCCAATCCAATATTGCTTCGATCTTGAGGATCTACTCGGACTCCTTTAGTGACACCACATGGCCGAGGAACATTACTTCCTTTAGCTTAATTCACATTTAGAAAGTTTGGCGTACAATTGCTCGTTTCTCAAGAGTTCCAATACAATCCGCAAATGCTGCGCATGTTCTTCCGGACTCTTAGAATACACCAGAATGTCATCAATAAACACGACCAAAAATTTATCCAAAAATTCAATGAACACACAGTTCATCAATTGCATAAATACAGCAGGTGCGTTAGTGAGACCAAACGGCATCACTACAAACTCATAATGCCCGTAGCGAGTTCTGAACGCTGATTTCGGAACATCAGACTCCTTAATCCTCAGTTGATGGTATCCTGATCTCAGATCGATCTTAGAAAATACTGTTGCTCCTTGCAACTGGTCAAACAAATCATCAATCCGTGGCAACGGATACTTGTTCTTAATCGTCATCTTGTTCAGCTCTCGATAGTCAATACACAGTCGGAGCGATCCATCCTTCTTTCGGACAAAAAGAACTGGCGCTCCCCAGGGTGAAACGCTTGGCTGAATATAGCCCTTGTCCAGTAACTCCTCCAGCTGCTTCTTCAGTTCGTACATCTCAGTAGGTGCCATACGATACGGCGCCTTAGAAATTGGTGTCGCTCCAGGTTCCAGCTCAATAGTAAATTCCACATCCCTTTGTGGAGGTAGTCCAGATAACTCGTCAGGAAACACATCTGGAAATTCGTTCACAACAGGAATGGATGAAAGTTCCACAATTTCGTCTTCTTTCTTCATTGCGTAACACCAGTGCAGTCTGACCTTGTTTCAACAATTTGACTTTCATTGCCTTGATCAACTTTCCGAGCTTCCGGTTTCCATCCCTCAAACGAATCTCGAACCATCGTCGCGACCAATGAGATATTCCTCCTTCGGTAGTTTACAATTGCTCCGTACCGATTAAGCCAATCGTCTCCGAGTATCAGGTCATCTCCTTGCATTTCTATCACGATCAGGTTTGAGAGCCACTCTCTGCCTCCAAATGATACAGGGAAATTTCTAGTTTCTAAATATCCGACAATCCTTTCTCCACTCGGTAACCCAACCACATAAGGTTCACAAGCATGAAAATTGGAAATATTCAAACGATTTACACAAGACAAGGATATGAAAGAATGTGTAGCTCCTGTATCAAATAAAACGCTAACTGGCTGGGAAAGGATCTGGACAGTACCTGATGCGACAGCAGCATCCTGATCGTATGTCCTCCTCATCTCGTATGCACGTGGGAGCAGATCCGGCACTCGATGTCCCCTTTCGGTCCCATTGTCCTCTGCCTCGCCCGCGGCCAAAATTCCGAGGCATCCGAACACTTTGCTGCGTCTGTGGAATCTTGGCCTCCTTCGGGACTGGCCGTGGTGTACGGGCTCTAAAAGACATTGCAGCCTCTTCACAAAACACCGCCCGATGTCCCTCTCGTCCACAGTCAAAACAAGTCACGGCGGGAAGGGGGCAATTCCGTCGATAGTGCCCGGGCGCAGCTTAAAGCATTTCTGGTAACATCGGTAGAGTTGATGTCGCCCAAGTTCTTTCCGCTCCTAGTCAGGTGCGGAGGTTTCCTGAAAGAGTGAAAGGATGACTGGGCCTTACGGGCCCCACTGTTCTTGTGCTCTGTAAAAGTACCAGAGACTTTCTGTTTCTTGGTTTCCGCAAATTTCTCCATGGCTGCTTCCTTGATCTCATATGCCAACGCCTTATCCTGGTATTGGCGGAGTGTGGTACATTCGAATCCGGACATGTACCTCTGGACTTCAGTTTCATTCTCATATCGAAATGAATCATCATTTCGCATCCGCTCACCGGATGTCGAACAAATGCCATTTCCGGTTAAACGTCTTGATCGCACAGGATACGGCACATCGGAAGGCCGAGCGGAGAAAAACTCCCGAACTTTGGCTTCCCTCACGGGACGAGGGAAATCGAGCTTCCATCATCAATCTAAACTCGCCCAATCGGCATCATGGTCTGAGCCGGATGGCTTCCCACCATTCGGACGCTTCCCTATCGTAAAATATTGAGCGATAGAGGCTCTCCTATTGCAGGCGCTTGATTCCGGCAAAGATTTTCTCCAGCTCCTTTAACCAATGATCCCAGGTGGGAGTCTCAGAAATACCGTCGAATTTGGGTGGTTGCATCTTCGCCACTTCTTGCAGCCACCGGTCACCTCGATTTCCCATATCTGGGATCCCTTGCTGTCTCTCTCCCTGTTGTAGTCCCACCGCCACTTGCATTCGGTCCACGACCTGGGCGAACTGAGTCATCTGGTTCACCACTTGACGAAGGATCTCTGGTACAGCAGGATCTGGTTCATTGTTAATAGATTGTTGCGGCTCGCCGGAGCTATGACTGGCCTGGTTAGAAGGCGACGCCTCCCTTTCGGCATTTCTTCGTCCGCGTCCACGACCGCGAACACGTCCATGTCCGCCTCTCAACATGCTGTAAGCATAAATACTCAATATACAGGAAACAACATCGTTCTAATATTCGAGTATAAAGAGATACAATATGTAAAGAACGAGATAGAGTTTAGGAACTTACAACCACTGTTCGCATGAAGACGTAGGCAGTGCAGTGATGTCATTCACGGCCGGTTACCCCAAAAGACATAAATGACCCCTATTTTAACCCAACGGCCAAGATATCCATAATCTTAGCTCCGATACCATATTCTGTAACACCCCCAATATATTCGGGAATATTACAGCGCCGTAAATCCTTTACATAAGGATTTACAAGGCTGAAGAATTGAACAAGCATAAAAAGGTACTAACGAATGAAAATAACTAATTACAGTACATCGATCGACCAAATACGAAGCAAGACAATTGTTCAACAGAACTCAATAATACATCAACAAATCCAAATCATCACAAATGATTTTTTACTCGAGTACTTATTGAAATAACGAATAAACAACAGATAAATAAACCCGGTCGGGACATCACTCTGCACCCTCGTCGTCATACGCCCGGTGGTTGTTTCCCGCTCTCCTGGATCCTGAACACAAACAAAATGTTCACCCCCGAAGGGGTTAGCACAACGATGCTAGTACAAGTACCACAACATATTATTCATATCTCACGGTGAATAATAATAATAACGTAAACGACAAAATACCAACGAGTCTTCTCCTATGAGAAACTCAAACATAACATACACAACTGATAATCACAACATGATATCAATACATACACATGGTAATTCCATCGATCCAGCGTTCACTGCCTAGAACCCACGATGATCCCGTCAGACCAACCCGTGGTGGAAAACCCGTCCGATGATCCCGGTATGCGCTAGCATAGATCCCCCGATGATCCCGTCGGACCAACACGAGGTGGACATACAATAACGACATACATGCACGACAATATGTATAACAACAATACGTAAAACAATTAAGGTACTTGCCTCGATTTGAAGACAATAACAACACTTCCACGAAAATGAACACTCGACGATCGTCCTCCTCAATCAATCACGTAACTAGACCAAACCTTAACAAAAGAAATAATATAGGATTTATCTCACGTCGTACAAATGTTTAACAATTCGATTAACGGTCAAAAGTTCATAAACTGCAATCTGCCTGAATAGCTTAGCGCACGCTAAGTATTCTGTGTAGCGTGCGTTACGTCTGCCCGATAGCGCACGCAAACAACAAAGACTAGCGCACGCTAACTATGCATGGTCAGTACTTCACTGATCAGCCAACTGACTCGACTGATGGTCTAGCGTACGTTACGTACAAAACGTAGCGCACGCTAACTAGTACTCGATAGCGCACGTTAAACTGCATATCATAGCGTGCGCTATCTCTACATGGCGCCTTCACGAGCAAGAATCGTTCTTGCCATGTTCGAAACAATGAAATCCTTCGTGATAATTCATGTTACTTCCATGAATACCAAGTTCTTACTCTTATGAATGATCTCCAGGATGATATCAACTTCAAGATGTAAATATACGTATAATCATCATGACACCATAATCCATCTTGATTACAATTCTCATGCAAAGTTGGTGATCTCCGGTTGATGTATTAGATGCTACTATCATTATACATATTCAGACTTCATCTTGAGGTGAACTAACAATTCCGACTTATACGAAAGAATATTTCCTAAGATGATTCTTCCTTTAAGTTCTTATAACATCTTTTCCAAATCATGATCACAAAGATAACATAAATCATATGGATTGTTAACTTTCGAATATTTCTCTCATCATTTGAAGTACTAGGATTCCAACTTCAAGGTTCCAACAATAATATCGTAATTGTAGACATCCCAATCTTCTAAACATGATGTTGTTGAAATAATTCACTAATGAAATTCAATATCTCGTTAACATGATCATCATATCCATTGGAAATCCAAATCTAAGACTGGTGATAGGTTGAACATACCTTAATATGCCGAAATCACTGAACCACAAGGTGTAATCCGACTCCGGTTGGTTATGTGCCCCTCCAAGGTGTTACTTCTCTTCAATGATCACTCACAAGTGATACTCAATCATTCAATGATCACTCATAAATGTTCTAAGTGTTTAGAAGGGAGATTCTTGCTCTGGACTCTCAAAGATGAAGTATAGGCGAAGGAAATGAAAGCCCAAGTGGTTGTTGTCCCATTTATAATATTCGCATTATTGACAAGTTAGTGCACGCTACTAAGCATCCCTTAGCGTGCGCTAATAATGGTTGACTTCGAATTTGTCCAAAGTGCCGCGGAATCTTATCCGGACCCATGTCCCGCTGGCGCATGAGCTAGATGTCTCGCTCAATAATTGAGTCCTTAGCGCACGTTACTCATACCTGCATAGCGTGCGCTAATAATGGCCCGATAGCGCGCGTTAAGATACATTCTTAGCGTGCGCTATCACGAGGTTGCTTGAACAATTTTGCAAGTTTCTATACTTATGTACAATGATGTCAATGCACGAAATATCATACTCCGATAATCAAAACCATCAATCCGAATAATACATGATTTGAATACATATGAAATACACCGTAATAAATCCGGATATTACAGCCGCGGCACACTCCCGCTAGGCCGCGGCACACTGTGCAGCCTATTTATGGCCCTGCAGACGGGTTTTTGGCCATTTTTCTCAATCTTTCCTTTCTCTTCCACGGATGTGGTCTTGGGAATCTTGAAGCCATGTTGTTTAACAACAAATCCATGAAGTTCTTGAGGTTATAACATCAATCAATCATCCCTTATCATCCTTTGATCCAGCGAATCAAGGTAATCTTCCTTAGAACCCTAATTTCGTGAATTTGGGGTTTTTTGCATTTTTATCCGATTCGTTCCGTGTTGTTGATTAATCCATGATGGGTATGATTAATCTTGGTAGTATTCTTGTGTTTAACATCATTTAATCCATTGTTCTTCGTCGAATCGAAGTATATTTCTTAATTTCCTTCGAATCAACTTTTTGGGGGATTTGTTCTCGATCTCGTTTTCCATCCATTTTTGTTGGATAAATTGTGGTTAAATGATGTTGTTAAACATATTCTATGGATTGTATATCCATATTTAGACTTAGAATTCCGTTTTCGTGTTTTGTCGGGACGAATCGTGTTCTTGGCCGTTTTGGGGAAAACACTTGAACTTTCGTCATTCGTTCTTTGAATTCAGCGGCTTTGGGTCGTACTTTGGAATTTATTTTCGTTGTTATTGTTTTCGTTCGTAGTTCATTGTTGCGGATTGTCATTCGGTGGAGTCGGTGAGTTCGTAGTCGGTTCGTGCCAACCTACTTCGGCCGATTCTCTGCGTTATGGTTATTCGAGGCAAGTATCTTGCCCATACATTACATGTTTTGTGGATATTATGGTTGTTAATCGTCGATATGTGCTAAATAAATATTAATAACTATTTTTCAAAAGAATCGGTATATTTACCATCATGGTTTTTGTAAAGGTGACCCGTGTGTGTCGGGAATTAATGTGCTTAGTTGAATATGTGTACTAGTGTCGAGTATAGAATCACCTTACTTTCTTGTGATGTCATTGCGTATGATTATGTCGTTGGTAAATGTAAAGTGTAATTCTTTTGTCAAATTATGTGCTTGGAGTCACGTGTTTATGGATGAATATGTGAGTTTGTGTGATATTAGTTGTGTCGTTCGGTGCTGTTGAAATCTTGTGCTTCCTTGTGAATTGTTATAGTTCTGGGTCGTGAGTACGTGTTGGATAATATGGCCATTCTAGCAAGGTACATTGACTATATATATTTTGTGTGTTTGACCTTTGAGAGTTGTGGTTTCGTAAACTGAGTTGTTCTTCCACCCGGGGATGGCATGTGTGGCCTCTGGGGGCCGATACTAATGGGTACGGCCACAGAAGTGGACTTGGGTGCGTGTGTTGATGTTCTTCCACCTGGGGACGGTTCGACGGGACCTCTGGGGGCCGATACTAATGGGTACGGCTGCGGAAGTGGTTTCCCACCTGGGGATGGTCCGACGGGGCCTCTGGGGGCCGATACTAATGGGTACGGCCACGGGTTACCAAGTGTGGTTTCTATGATATTGATGTTGATGTTTTGATAACAATTGTGATATGTTCCGGAGTATCACAATGCTTTATGCTCGGGGTCGAGATACATTATATATCGAGTCTTGGTGTTTGGCTAGAATGGCATAAGAATAATGTGTTATGTGTAATGTGTCCTTGTAAGTGAATTGCAGTGGATGATCGGGTCGTAGGCCCTGTGTTTTGTGACCGGAATGGTTGGGTCGTGGACCCCGTGTTTTGTTAACGGATTTGCATTTTGGAAAATGAACTTTGGGGCTGTGACCCTAAATGACTTTCGAGGAATTAAGAACTTTTCAATTTCTAATGTTTTCCAAACTCCCGAGATTTGGAAATGTTTTCAAAGTGCTTACTTGCTTCGTTTCTACTTTCAAGACTTGAACTATTTTTAACTAAATATATCTCGGGAAGTCTTTCGTTGTATTCTCGGAATGTGTTGTGTATGGCTCGTATTTGCACTTTATACTTGCACTAGCGAAACAGTGGAGTTTTGCTAACCCCCGAATAATCGGGGTGGATATCTGTATTGTGTCCAGTACATGCAAGTTTTCGGAGCAAGACACAGGATCGGTGCGAGGATGATGAAAGACGAATGATACTAATCACACGAAGGCCGCTTTGACTTGATTAGTGAGTCCATTGTATTGTCTTTTCCGCTGTCTTATTGTTCGTCGTTGCAAGTATTTTACCCTTGCATGTGTATGAGTCTGGATGAGTTTATGTATTTTGATTTGTAAGTCAGTGACGGAAGACCAAATCGGTCTATTGATTCGTTATTTTGATTCGTCAGTATGTAATGTAATGTGTTGTGTTGATGTCTAGCCTGGTGGATGTTAGGGTTGTATACGTCAAAGCATACTTTATGCTTGCATTACCTAATTTCCCGGTCTTTATCTATGAGAATATTTAATTCATTTATCACATGTTTTACATATTTATTCACGCTATGGTTATGCAAATGCAGTCTAATTTACTTTATATTGTAGATAATGTGGTGTGTAGTGTCACACAGAAGATCACATTATCGATTCATTATATAGTAATATTCAGTTCACAACCTATGTAACATTAGACCGTTATGTGAGAGGTTGTAGTATACACTACTACAAAAACAGCATTTAACTGCGGCATTTTAACAGCGGTTCTAAAAAAACCGCTGTTAAAATGAAAATCTGTACATTTAACAGCGGTTTTCCGCGGAACCGCTGTTAAATCTGCACATTTAACAGCGGTTCTCTTAGAACCGCTGTTAAACTTGTATTTTAACAGCGGTTCTTTCTAGAACCGCTGTTAAATGTGCAATATATTGAATATTAAGATATTTTGTTATATATTATTAAAAATTATATTACATTATATATTAAAAATTATAATACATACATATTATTTTATGAATTATATTATATCAAATGTGGAATATATTGAATATTAATATATTTTGTTATATATTAATATTAAAAATTATATTACTATATATTAAAAATTATAATATATACATATTATTTTATGAATTATATTATATCAAATGTGGAATATATTGAATATTAATATATTTTGTTATATATTAATATTAAAAATTATATTACATTATATATTAAAAATTATAATATATACATATTATTTTATGAATTATATTATATCAAATGTGGAATATATTGAATATTAATATATTTTGTTATATATTAATATTAAAAATTATATTACATTATATATTAAAAATTTTAATATATACATATTATTTTATGAATTATATTATATCAAAAGTGGAATATATTGAATATTAATCTATTTTGTTATATATTAATATTAAAAATTATATTACATTATATGTTAAAAATTATAATACATACATATTATTTTATGAATTATATTATATCAAATGTGGAATATATTGAATATTAATATATTTTGTTATATATTAATATTAAAAATTATATTACATTATATATTAAAAATTGTAATATATACATATTATTTTATGAATTATATTATATCAAATGTGTAATATATTGAATATTAATATATTTTGTTATATATTAATATTAAAAATTATATTACATTATATATTAAAAATTATAATATATACATATTATTTTATGAATTATATTATATCAATTGTGGAATATATTGAATATTAATATATTTTGTTATATATTAATATTAAAAATTATATTACATTATATATTAAAAATTATAATATATACATATATATGGTTTATTGTATACTTATATTGATCATTAGTTATTAAATGTGCAATATAATAAATATTAATATATTTTGAAAACAATTCTGAAAATATTAACAAACATATACATATAATATATATATATATATATTTTATATATATATATTTATATACATATATATATATATATATGGTTTATTGTATACTTATATAATAGAAATCAATATTAGAACAACAAATGACTTTGGCTCACTGGTTTGATACCCACCTCCATCTCATTGAGGTCATAGGTTCAAATCCCGTGAGTAACAGAAATGCACATTTATACATATTATGTGCGCGTCGCTGGCGGACGGGTTGGCGGGTGCGGGCGGGCCGGAATATATATATATTTTTTAAAAAATAATATATTAAAAAAATAATTTTAATTTATTAAAAAAAATTATTTAAAAAAATAAATAAATTTAACAGCGGTTGTTAACAACCCATTGTTAAATGGAATTTAACAATGGTTCTTAGACAATCACGTTAAATTTAATGAGACATTTAACAATGGCCGAACCTGTTAAAAGGGCTCCAGAACCACTGTTAAATGCTGTTTTTGTAGTAGTGATATGCTTGAGATTGGTTGGTCTTGACCATTAGCATATATTAGCGTATTCGTTATACGTTGAACAGGATCGAGGTGAGATAGATTCTTCTGTACTGACTATAAGAAGAACGTACATCTCGGATAATTATTATTTCTTAATTCTAGTGATTAATATTTAATTATATATATTTAATATTTATTGCTTTGATTTATCATGGGTGAGAGCCACAATGATTGACTCAATATGCTCGATATTTTGGGCAATATTATTATTTATATCATAATTATTATTTTGGCTGGAAATGGTGTCCCGACCGATCGGGTTGATCATGTCCCTTGAGGCACTCGAAAGGATTATTATATCAAACCCTGCAGGTGGAATTAATTTTCCGATATAATAATAAAGGTCGAGTGGTATACTCATGTATAATACATTAATTAATTAAAAGCTGTCAGTAGCTTAAATTAATTAATGGACATGGAATATCTTAAACACGAGAAATAATTAATTTAAAAGGAGCCCAATTTCGTAATTTGGGATTTTGGTAGGAAGTGCAATATTAACTTATTAGTGGACTAAGTTGATATTAATAGAGTCTTCATATTAGGAAGAGTCCTAATAATGGAAGGAAGATATCTATTGGGAGTCCTTACCATATCCTCCTTAAGGTACCTAGAGTAGCCCAAAACACCTATAAATACATGCTTAGGGTTGGCCGATTTTTTCACCTCATTATTGCCCAAGAAATCGATTTTTATTGTGTGTGTTTTAATTGTGGATCTTGACTTGTGTCTTGGATTCCACAATTTGGTAAACACAATATTTTTCTAAAATACTCAAAATATTCAAGAAAAATAGAGAGAACAAAAATCGTAAGTTTCTTGAGAGAAAAGTTTCCGATCCTTTTGTACCCAAGTAGTCCGGTAGATTGTTGCCCACACGACATCCGGACGTAGGCGGGATATACTCTAGAAGATCTCAAGGTAGAAATACAAGAAGATCGGAGAGGAACACGAAGAAGGACAAATCGACCAAAATGGATTTTTCTACCACTTCGCGTCAAAGGTAAAAATTACCGACTCCCATGCGTAAATATGTTTATTTATTTGTTTATTAATCTGTTTAGTTAATTAGTTGACAAGCCTAAATAGATCCGGTTTTTACGTTGGTTAATTTATAAAACCTTTTATTAAATTACAATCACCAACTCGCTTCCGCTGCGTTTTATATTCCAACAATTGGTATCGGAGCCGGTCTTTAGGTTCTGTTCAATTTAATTAATTTGGTGATTAATATGCTAGCAATTAAATATTCGTATAGTATGATTTTTTGGAATATTTTGCTAGAATTTGTCTTGCAAGAAAATATGATCCAATTATCATGGCTATGTGATGTTTTTTAATTATTTACGCGTTTTGGTAATTTGGCCCGTTTTTGTGGCATGTATAAGTTTTTCCCGTGAGAAAATCCACGGGTAGAATATGATTTATTTTTCTTGTAATTTGATGTAAATTCGATGTATTTTATTTTGAATAAAATTGTAATCGAGTTGGAACACTCAAAGTACGAAAGAAAAAGAAGTCCAGTGCGAAGAGGAGTCCCGATCAGACGAACCGACCGAGACCGGCAGCATGCCGATCGTGACTCGGCCACTAGCAGCAGGCTCGGCCGTGACTCGGCCACCAGCAGCAGGCTTGGCCGTGAGTCGGCCACCACCAGCGGCTCGGCCAGCCGGCAATGGCCTGGGAGCCGGCAATGGGTCGGCAGTCGGGCAAAGAGGCCTGGGCACCGGCAGGTCAAGTCGTCCGGTTCGGGTCGTGCAATTCGTTTTTCCGCGAGATGCTTGAAGCAGTGGGAGCAAACGAGCCGAAGATTTTCTCGTTATTCAAAACGAGGAATAATAAGCCATGATAATTGGATATAATTGTCCAATTTTAATATTTGTTGGTTTTTATTGTTTTGATGTATGGCATGTATGGATGTATGCGTGATATGTTTCCTTGCATGTTAGGACGAGAAAATTAAAAACCTTAATTTTTCAAAATAACTAAGTGTTTTTAAAATTGATTTTTCAAAATCAAATTGGCCTCCATAATTGGTTTAAATTGTGAAATAATTAGCATGCGCGTTGACATTAGAGTCTTCCTCCACATCGGATGTGCTAAATTATTGGCTCACTGGTTTTAAACTTCAAATTTGATAACAAAAAGGTGAATATTATTTTTTATGATAGGACCTCTCCATCTGTAGGACTATTATCATTAAATAATATTCTAAGGTTTGTTAAATTATGGTGTTCACTTAGATGTATTAATTAATAAGCTCCCCATCGGAGTCTATGTTAATTAAATACATGGCCAAGAGTAACCAACTATTAAGTTTACTTGTCAAAATGTGTCTTGGCTAGATAGTAAAATTAAAGACGTCAAAATCTACTTGAAAAGTATATGTAAACGTCCACACTATCGTGGCTTGCATGTGCGGTTTTTCAAGGTGTTGGTTGATTGCATATATATTGTTTTAAGGTTTTTTCAATATATTTTGCGTCGAATTATGTGATGAATGGTGTTTTAATTTTATTCTCAGATGTCTTTCAATCCACTAGCTGTTATTCTCAAAGAAAACAAACTTGATGGCACTAACTTTGCCGACTGGAAAAGAAATCTTGATATTGTCTTGACTGTCGAGGGGCATAAGTTTGTTTTAACTGAGGAGAGTCCTTTGGAACCAGAACCGGATGCCACTCCCGAAGAGTTGGCTGAATTCCGGAAATGGAAAAAGTCTGATGAGATGGCTCGCTGTTACATTTTGGCTTCATTGACAAATGTATTGCAGCATCAGCATCAGACGATGGGATCGGCCGCGGAAATGATGAAAAATCTCACTGAGATGTTTGGTCATCAGAATCGGGCGGCTAGGCAAAATGCGATGAGGGTTTTGATGACAACTCAGATGTCTGAAGGGACCCTAGTAAGGGATCACGTTCTTAAAATGATGTCTCATTTGAACGAACTGAGCATACTGGGGGCCACTATCGATGCGGAATCGCAGGTTGATATTATCTTGGGCAGTTTACCAAGAAGCTTTGAGCAGTTCCACCTCAACTACAATATGAATCGTAGGACTTACACATTGGCGGAACTTCTGACAGAGCTTCAATCTGCCGAAGGTCTCTTCAAACAAGGTTATCATCAAATTCTTGCGGCAACCGGTGCTGCTTCTTCAAAACCCAAATGGGGAAAAAAGAAAAAGCAGGTTGGCCAGAAGCAAGTGACGACCTTCAAAGCTAAGGGCAAGGCTCCTCAGTCAAAGGCTCCTCAGCCGGAAGCGAACAAAAAGCCGAAGGGCAAGTGCTTCAACTGCGGTCTGAAAGGACATTTCAAGAGTGACTGCCCTAAGAAAGGTACGTCTCATGCACTAGTAGTCAAAACATGTTTGGCTGCTAGTTCCATCACTTCGTGGATAGTGGATTCGGGCTCCACTGATCATGTTTGTTATGACTCGCAGGGGTTTCAAGTAACCAAGGTACTTAGTGCGGATGAGATTACAATAAGCTGGGGTGACTATTCCAGGCTGAAGGTTGTTGCAGTGGGAGTCGTGCAGCTAAAAGTTGATGATAGGATTTTAGTTCTTAATAATGTATTATTAGTACCCGATTTTAGAATGAATTTGATTTCAGTTTCTAAATTGCGTCGTGATGGATATTCAGTTTCTTTTGAAAATAATGCAATTATTAAAAGAAATGGTGAATATATTTGCGGGAGTACTTATAATGAAGAACTTTATATCATTAATCACTTTTGACTCCCTTGCATAATTATAAATCGCTTAATTCTTTGACTAATCCTAATAAAAGAAAGGAACTTTCGAGCATAAATCCAACATATTTGTGGCATTTACGATTGGGTCATATTAACCTTAGAAGGATTCAAAGATTGGTGAGCGATGGCCCATTGGATTCACTCCAAGTTGAGTCATTTCCAACCTGCGAATCCTGCTGGAAGGTAAAATGACTAAAAGGGCTTTTCAAAGCAAAGGAAATCGTGCACAAAAGGTGTTGGAATTGGTTCATACCGATGTATGTGGTCCAATGAACATCCAGGCTAAGGGTGGTTTCAATACTTCATCACGTTTATAGATGATTATTCGAGATATGGATACATCTATTTGATGCGACGTAAGTCTGAATCTTTTGATAAGTTCAAAGAATTCAAGGTGAAACGGAGAAGCGTCATGGGCGAGTATCAAGTCACTACAATCTGATCATGGTGGCGAATACCTTAGTGGAGAGTTTTGGATTTCTTGGCACATGAGGGATTACTTCACTCACAGTACTGTACACCACAACAAAATGGTGTTGCTGAACGAAGGAATCGTACTTTATTAGAGATGGTTAGGTCAATGATGAGTTATTCTGATTTGCCTATTTCGTTTTGGGGATACGCCTTGGAAACAGCGGCATACATTCTAAACTTGGTGCCTTCGAAATCAGTTCCAAAAACACCCACAGAACTGTGGAATGGGCGCAAGCCCAGTCTAGGACATGTTCGGATTTGGGGTTCTCCAGAACACGTGCTGAATAAGGAAACTGATAAGTTGGCATCTCGTACATAAGTACGAGTGTTTGTAGGATATCCTAAGGAAACGAAGGGTGGCTTATTCAACAGTCCTAAAGACCAGAAGGTCATTGTTAGCACCTATGCGCGGTTCTTAGAGGAGGACTATGTGATAAGCCACAAACCTAGGAGTGAGGTCATTCTAGAAGAACTTAGGGGCGAGATTTCGACAATACCAATTGTCCAAACACCTCGTGTACCACATATTGACACTATTGTGGATACGCAAACTAAGGACACGTCTCGTCGTAGTGGGAGGGTTGTTCGTCAACCCGAACATTTCATCGGCGTGGGAGCATCTTCGGACCACTCCCCGGACCAGGATGAAACGGATCCATGTACGTACAAATAGGTAGTTCAAGACAAGGATGCTGAATCCTGGAAAACAGCAATGGAATCCGAAATGGGATCTATGGATTCTAACCAAGTGTGGGAGCTAGTAGAACTACCCAATGGGGTAAAACCCATTGGAAGTAAGTGGGTCTACAAGAGTAAGAGAGGATCGAAAGGGAAGGTTGAAACCTATAAAGCAAGGCTTGTTGCGAAAGGTTACACTCAGAAAGAGGGCATCGACTACGATGAAACCTTTTCGCCAGTAGCCATGCTTAAATCGATCCGGATTCTCTTAGCTATAGCTGCGCATTTGGATATGGAGATTTGGCAGATGGATGTCAAGACTGCGTTCTTGAACGGGAGTCTTGATAAGGAAATCTATATGCGCCAACCTGAAGGATTCATTGCTGAAGGTCAGGAGCACTTAGTGTGCAAGCTTAAGAGAGCCATTTATGGTCTTAAGCAAGCATCAAGGTCTTGGAACATGCGATTTGATGAGGTCATTCAATCGTATGGTTTTGAACAGTGTCCTAGTGAGGTTTGTGTATACAAAAAGTGTGATGGAAACGTGCTGGTGTTTCTTGTACTATACGTAGATGATATACTTCTAATTGGAAACAATGTGAAGGTATTATCAGACGTAAGGGTATGGCTATCTGAGCAGTTTGATATGAAGGATTTGGGAGAAGCTGGACATATCCTTGGTATTAAGATCCTTCGAGATCGCAAGAAAAGGATGTTGTGCTTATCTCAGGCATCCTATATCGATACGGTGCTAAAGCGGTTTAGCATGGAGAATTCCAAGAAAGGTTTCTTACCTTACAGTCATGGAATTCAACTATCTAAGGATATGTGTCCTAAGACAAATAAGGAGATAGATGACATGAATTTGGTCCCTTATGCTTCGGCAGTGGGAAGCCTCATGTATGCTATGCTTTGCACTAGGCCTGATATCTGTCAAGCTGTACGCATGGTGGCGAGATATCAGTCGAACCCCGGACCGGGACATTGGATTGCTGTCAAGCATATACTCAAGTACCTGAGAAGGACTAGGGAGCATATGCTTGTATATCAATCAGATACGCTTTGTCCTTTGGGTTACACTGACTCGGATTTCAGTGCGGACAAAGAAAAGTCGAAATCAACTTCCGGATATGTTTTCACTTTGGGAGGTGGAGCCATCAGTTGGAGGAGTGTGAAGCAGAAATGCATAGCGGACTCTACCATGGAAGCCGAATATGTAGCAGCCTCAGAGGCAGTTAAAGAGGCGGTATGGCTCAAGTACTTCCTAAAGGATTTGGGGGTGATTCCTAATTTGCCCAGGAGTATTACACTGTATTGTGATAATACCGGTGCTGTTGCAAATTCGAAGGAACCACGAGCCCACAAAGCAAGCAAACATATTAAGTGCAAATATCATATCATTCGAGATTTTGTGAAGAGAAGGAAGATCATTGTCTCCAAGATAGCATCTGAAGACAACCTAGCTGATCCTTTCACGAAAGGGTTGCCCTCAAAATCATTTGAAGGGCATGTGGAAGGAATGGGGTTGAGATGTATGGCAGCATTGCTTTGAGTATAAGTGGGAGATAGATAAGACATAGTCTAGATAGTATACTTCAAAAGCATGCTTTGAGTATAAGTGGGAGATTGTTAGGGTTGTATACGTCAAAGCATACTTTATGCTTGTATTACCTAATTTCCCGATCTTTATCTATGAGAATATTTAATTCATTTATCACATGTTTTGCATATTTATTCACGCTATGGTTATGCAAATGCAGTCTAATTTACTTTATATTGTAGATAATGTGGTGTGTAGTGTCACACAGAAGATCACATTGTCGGTTCATTATATAGTAATATTCAGTTCACAACCTATGTAATATTAGACCGTTATGTGAGAGGTTGTAGTATATGCTTGAGATTGGTTGGTCTTGACCATTAGCATATATTAGCGTATTCGTTATACGTTGAACAGGATCGAGGTGAGATAGATTCTTCTGTACTGACTATAAGAAGAACGTACATCTCGGATAATTATTATTTCTTAATTCTAGTGATTAATATTTAATTATATATATTTAATATTTATTGCTTTGATTTATCATGGGTGAGAGCCACAATGATTGACTCAATATGCTCGATATTTTGGGCAATATTATTATTTATATGATAATTAATATTATAGCTAGAATTCATGTCCCGACCAGTCGGGTTGATCATGTCACTTGAGGCACTCGAAAGGATTATTATATCAAACCCTGCAGGTGGAATTAATTTTCCGATATAATAATAAAGGTCGAGTGGTATACTCATGTATAATACATTAATTAATTAAAAGCTGTCAGTAGCTTAAATTAATTAATGGACATGGAATATCTTAAACGCGGGAAATAATTAATTTAAAAGGAGCCCAATTTCGTAATTTGGAATTTTGGTAGGAAGTGCAATATTAACTTATTAGTGGACTAAGTTGATATTAATAGAGTCTTCATATTAGGAAGAGTCCTAATAATGGAAGGAAGATATCTATTGGGAGTCCTTACCATATCCTCCTTAAGGTCCCTAGAGTAGCCCAAAACACCTATAAATACATGCTTAGGGTTGGCCGATTTTTTCACCTCATTATTGCCCAAGAAATCGATTTTTATTGTGTGTGTTTTAATTGTGGATCTTGACTTGTGTCTTGGATTCCACAATTTGGTAAACACAATATTTTTCTAAAATACTCAAAATATTCAAGAAAAATAGAGAGAACAAAAATCGTAAGTTTCTTGAGAGAAAAGTTTCGGCCGATCCTTTTGCAGTCCAAGTAGTCCGGTAGATTGTTGCCCACACGACATCCGGACGTAGGCGGGATATACTCTAGAAGACCTCAAGGTAGAAATACAAGAAGATCGGAGAGGAACACGAAGAAGGGCAAATCGACCAAAATGGATTTTTCTACCACTTCGCGTCAAAGGTAAAAATTACCGACTCCCATGCGTAAATATGTTTATTTAATTGTTTATTAATCTGTTTAGTTAATTAGTTGACAAGCCTAAATAGATCCGATTTTTACGTTGGTTAGTTTATAAAATCTTTTATTAAATTACAATCACCAACTCGCTTCCGCTGCGTTTTATATTCCAACAGTGGATCCTCACGGAGAGGGTCTGCAGCGTGTAATATTCCCGGTTTGATCTGGGGGTGTTACATTTATGGTATCGGAGCATAAGTTGAAAAAACCTAGGCTGTCGGGTCGAGTTATGTGTTGTTGAGTCTTGTATTATCAGATTTTGTCTGACTGAGTCGTGTCGCGACGCGTCATTTGGAATGTCGGCCGTGATTAGTGTAACACCCCCAAAACCGTATGGGAATATTACACGCCGTAGACCCTTTCCACAAGGATCTACCAGGCTAAACATCCATAAATAACCAAGTGCTTGCCCGGCCAGGGTCAAACAATATAATAATACAGATCGTATGGTCACTTACACGTGAATACACAGACCGATGAGGTCACACAACTCAATCAACAAAACTTACTTAAACGACATTACCCACACAGGGGTCGAAATACAATACAGCGGAAGACTGAAATCAACTCTGACAACACAACAAAAATCAGAATAACTCCCGACTCATGATTAGTATCGTAGCTCGTCATCCTCTTGTGCCAATCCTGTGACTGCTCCCCTGAATCTGCATGTACCTGGACGCAAAACAGACATCCACCCCCCGATTACTCGGGGGTTAGTAAAACTCCACTGTTTTACTAGTGCAAGTATCAAATCATACGAAATGTAACAAGCAATTAATAATCGTGATCACATATAATAATCAAGTATCAAATATTCCGGAGGTTTTCACAAGGAAGATAAGCTATGAAGCATTCGAAAATAAGATTATCATCTCGGGAATTTTTAGAATTTCAAAACCTTAAGACCTCAAGTCCTGATTCACAAAACCTTTCGAAAAACTTAAGGGCCTTAACCCAAAACTCGTTTCATAATTCAACAGTTTACAATACCGGAAACATTTCCATAAATCTCGTGGGCTCGGCCCAACATTATTTCTTAAAACTTTTCCTTTAAAAACTTTGATTTGAAAAGTATCATGCTCATGACACCGTGATCCACTGTCACGTGTCTCCGTAGGTTCAACAACCCGCACGGACTACATCACGCACAATTAAACAAACATAATCAACTCCGAAACCGTGATCCACTGTCACGTGTCTCCGTAGGTTCAACAACCCGCACGGACTATTAACCAAACATAACCAATTCCGACACCGTGATCCACTGTCACGTGTCTCCGTAGGCATAACAACCCGCACGGACTATTAACCAAACATAACCAATTCCGACACCGTGATCCACTGTCACGTGTCTCCGTAGGCATAACAACCCGCACGGACTATATCAATCACAACAATCACACACACAGTCCTGACACCGTAGTCCACTGCCACGTGTCACCGTAAGCCCCGTCGAGCTCACCCGGTTGGACGCACTGTGTCCGAAACTCATGGTCCACTGCCATGCGTTATCGTAGGCCTCGTCAGACCAGCACGATTGGACCTCAGTACCTCACTAAGTTGTGATCCCGTAGTCCACTGCCACGAATCCTCGTAGGTCCCGTCGAACCAACACGAGTGAACTTAGCGGTCACACACATATTCACATTCACATTACATACAACAATGAGCGCAATTAATCAATCACCTTGATCGCCACAAAATCGTACATTGCACGCACATAACACAACCTCGACACTCGCAACAACTATCATTAATCAACGACATTTAACCAACATAACACACATTCGGTACACAATACATTGCACAACCAAGTGTACAACCATCCCATATGTACGTCGCATTCCTGCACAAATGGCACAACGCCTAACACGTATACTGATATAACACTATTATCACAAAGCCTTCAAATTGCGGAAAACACAACCAACTCAAACGGAACATATTTACGAAGGCAAGCGAAGTCATCATACATCTCATACGTAATTACTAGTCGCAAGATACAAGTCGTATAGTAAGATACTTGCCTTAATAACCGCTACCAAACGCTCCGAAGAACACGGTTCGATCGGGAAGCTCGAACCCCAAAGAAGGCAACGAACGGAAGGGTTCCGACTCGAGTTCTTCGCAAGAATTCGTTCCTAAGTCACAACGATATCAATTCAATCACAATTCTACGAAACGTATGGAACTTCCCAATTTCTACCCATTGAAGCATTTTATCGGACACTTTAAAGGCGTAATCCAATTCAATCGATTATTCAAAGAAATACTCAAATCCGTTCCACAAAACTTCAAGGGTATTGAATGATTACGAGTTTACAATCAAGTTCTAACAATAATATGAATCAAAACGAAGCAAATCGGCCAAAACACCAAGAAACCTCAAGAACATCCAAAAACCAAAAGTTTAGGTGTTCTTACCTTCGATCCGGTGGAAGATGATGTTAATCCATGATTCCAACTTCCAAAACATGTTTATATAAGTTGATTCTACTCAAAACCATCGATCTATGGTGAAAAATCGCGAAGGAACGAAGAAAAGTGGAAAATGCGGATATGACTCGGTCCGAGGCCTTAAATAGCCGACTGGCGGCGGGGACTCGACCGTGTCCTGCTAGACACGGCCGCGCCTTCCGATAGTGACCCGTCGCGGCGCTCGGCAATGACTCAACCGTGTCTGGAACACGGTCGGGCCTCTGGGCGACTTCCGCTTATCCGGAAGAGTTCGGCTCGGCCGTGCCAGACGACACGGTCGGGTCCTGAGGCAGAGACTTCTGGCTTATCCGGACGAGTACGGCACGGGCCGTGTCGGACGACACGGCCGAGTTCGGCCGGCAGTGATCGGCCAATAACGAGCGGGTGAGCTAGAACGACCATAACTCTCTCGTCCGGACTCCGATTGACTCACCGTTCGAACCATTGGAAAGCTAACTCGATGCTCTATAATATTGTAAAGATTTAGAATTTTTGGAGTTACCAAAAATTAATGGTGATCTAACAAAGTCGAACTCATACTTAGAAAAGTCGTTTAGTAATCCTGAATTCAACAAAACGACACCGAAACCCGAACCTGAATACGAACCGAAGATACGGTTACGACGTACTCACAAAGACGAATCTAAGAGCTAGTAGAACACACGATTCCGACCACCCGAAGGCTCTAAATTCGACAACGGAAGGTAATTACCCCAAACTTTGGGAAATTACGAAAATGGCCCAAATGTCCGAAAATCACCATACGACAACGAATAATCAAACCGAAGCTCACAACACGTATAAAAACGTTAAATGAACTTACGAAAACCCCAAGCGGCGATTTGAGCGAGATTCGTAAGAACCGAACTCAAGCGCGGAAAAGTCGCTAAAAAGCACGGAACTCAACAAAGCAGCACCGAAACGAACTCGGATGACAAAAAGTGCAGAATTAAATATTCTCTGAATGACGAAACGGTCAAAAGCGAGTCGTCAAAACGGACTTTGGTCGAAAAAGAAATTTACCGAAAATCGAAAATTTGCAGATATTACATTCTACCCTCCTTAAAAGAAGTTTCGTCCCGAAACTTAAAACAAGTAGGGGGAAAAAATATTCCGCCAGGAAAAACTCAACAAGATACACAAGAATGCGTAACTAACGGCCAACGGTGAAATGTTACAAACAACGCAAAGGAATATACGGCGTGAAAACACGCTCCACGGCGACCAACACAACGTCGCCGTTAGGGATATAATAAAACCAACAAATGACAAGCGTCATCAAACGGATAATATAACCAAGTCAATTATCCGACAATCACAAAACACAACGAACGAAAATCAATATGATTGACCAACCCAACGGTACATCAATCAAAACGCGAGCCAACCGCTGAACAAATACGGAATCCCACCGTCCAAGGGTTGGAAGATCGAAAATGAGACTAATTTCCCGAACTTAAGGGAATTAGGAAGGAGCCTGAATGCTCAACAATCACGAAACGAGAACAAAACCGAACAAACAAACGATCGAACCACAACAAGATCACAGTTCGTTCGAACGATGAAACCGAAATACAGAACAAGTTCATAAAGTATCAACGAACACGACGAGTCAATAGACCTGAGAAAGAGGAAATGCAGAAGTCAAAACGATACAGGCATTACATTCGACCTCTTATAAAAGAAATGTCGTTCCCGCAACTCACAACAACTGGAGTAAGGTGACAACACAAAAAACAAACGACAGAAATATCTCCCATGGGCCTCTCAGATCCGATCTTCATATCTATACTGAAGTTCGCGCCCCGAAAGACTCGGAATCCAACTCGCAAAACTGGATCCTGTGTCTCTCGGGTCCACACTTGAAAAGCGTTACTGACGAGAAGGACAATTGGCACGTACATGCCCCCGGCACACTACGTTCGAAATGCCTCGGCTCGGCATATCGAAAATACAGATGCTAGATACAATGGAACATAACACCGCAAAACAACATACCGGAGATGCCAACTCAGCATAATAAAGAATCATAACACATATCATATACAACGATTACCATCGTAAAGTAATACACACACAAACACTACAACAACGACAGTATCGTTCGGCGACATCAACGGCCCGAACGATAATCATCACATAAATAAATATATTATTAAACAATCACACATTTACACAAAAGTACAAACCCAAGTTTCAACATCTAAAACTCGAGAGACAACACGCAAATCGCCACGAGGCGATAAACGATAAACACCGGTTCACACCTCTCACGGAGGGCTAGTACAAAGAAATGCGTGGCAACGCCTCGACGTTCATGGCACCAATTCGATCATACTCGGGAGCAAACATCATAACGACAACGTGAACATCATACATACATACCCAGCCCTCAAACGGGAATGGATAGTTTTTTAAAAAAAACGAAAACCTCCTTTTGAAAATAATTTTGGAAACACCGATTGATCTTGAGTATCACCCTTCAAAAAAAAGTACAATCGTGAAACATCGTTATCGAGACTTTGGAAAACTATTTTGCATTCGATAAAAATGAGGACACTTTCTTTTCGTGAAAAACTTTCGGAAATATTCGACCCTCGGGTCTAAGTAAAAGTGTTTATAAAACATTGAAAAATATCTCAAAACATTTTGGTCCTCGAGGTAGAAGAATTCGGAAACATATCGTGGCACCTTGGAAGTACCATGAGAAAACAATTCATTTTAAACGTACGTCTCGAAATTTATTTCTAGGATACTCAAGATTTTCAAAGATAATTCAATGGGCTAGAATGCCCAAAAATCTCAGGTAATTACACGGAACATTATAGCGTTGTGGGTCCCGCGCCGGAACCCACCAGGATAAAAATATTTACAAAAACGCCAAAAGGGCCGATGACGGTAATATTTCAAAAACTCACAAAAGCCATTTACAAAATACTAAATACCGTCATAAGAATTTCGCCAAAACGATCAAGGTCATAATGTCAAAACTCGGTTAAGGGAATCGATTTTCAAAATAAAACTCAGTCGCCGATACCTTTTCGAAATCCATCAAGGTTTACAACTTCCACACCATACCACACCACCCGGTGGTTCAAAGATAAAACAATAATGTGCCGATTCTATACACATACTATATGCCACAAGTACTAAACACAATTATATTACAATCATGTAAAGAAAATCATGCACCGCAATTAACTCACTAAGATAAAATCGAGATACACAGGTACTTCGCATAAAAGAGGAGACTTACATCCACAGGTCGCACGGAGGTGACGGTCGCCCACGATACCAATCTCGTCCGACAACATAACCGACACGTTGTGACTACGCACAACTCAACTTGTCACCTGATGACTCGAACGACAAGACAACACATTACTCGACAAATCACGACTTGACTCGACCCGACAGCCTAGGTTTCCGCAACCTAAGCTCCGATACCATAAATGTAACACCCCCAAAACCGTATGGGAATATTACACGCCGTAGACCCTTTCCACAAGGATCTACCAGGCTAAACATCCATAAATAACCAAATGCTTGCCCGGCCAGGGTCAAACAATATAATAATACAGATCGTATGGTCACTTACACGTGAATACACAGACCGATGAGGTCACACAACTCAATCAACAAAACTTACTTAAACGACATTACCCACACAGGGGTCGAAATACAATACAGCGGAAGACTGAAATCAACTCTGACAACACAACAAAAATCAGAATAACTCCCGACTCATGATTAGTATCGTAGCTCGTCATCCTCTTGTGCCAATCCTGTGACTGCTCCCCTGAATCTGCATGTACCTGGACGCAAAACAGACATCCACCCCCCGATTACTCGGGGTTAGTAAAACTCCACTGTTTTACTAGTGCAAGTATCAAATCATACGAAATGTAACAAGCAATTAATAATCGTGATCACATATAATAATCAAGTATCAAATATAACCGGGAGGTTATCACAAGGGAAGATAATCTATGAAGCATTCGAAAATAAGATTATCATCTCGGGAATTTTTAGAATTTCAAAACCTTAAGACCTCAAGTCCTGATTCACAAAACCTTTCGAAAAACTTAAGGGCCTTAACCCAAAACTCGTTTCATAATTCAACAGTTTACAATACCGGAAACATTTCCATAAATCTCGTGGGCTCGGCCCAACATTATTTCTTAAAACTTTTCCTTTAAAAACTTTGATTTGAAAAGTATCATGCTCATGACACCGTGATCCACTGTCACGTGTCTCCGTAGGTTCAACAACCCGCACGGACTACATCACGCACAATTAAACAAACATAATCAACTCCGACACCGTGATCCACTGTCACGTGTCTCCGTAGGTTCAACAACCCGCACGGACTATTAACCAAACATAACCAATTCCGACACCGTGATCCACTGTCACGTGTCTCCGTAGGCATAACAACCCGCACGGACTATTAACCAAACATAACCAATTCCGACACCGTGATCCACTGTCACGTGTCTCCGTAGGCATAACAACCCACACGGACTATATCAATCACAACAATCACACACAGTCCTGACACCGTAGTCCACTGCCACGTGTCACCGTAAGCCCCGTCGAGCTCACCCGGTTGGACGCACTGTGTCCGAAACTCATGGTCCACTGCCATGCGTTATCGTAGGCCTCGTCAGACCAGCACGATTGGACCTTAGTACCTCACTAAGTTCTGATCCCGTAGTCCACTGCCACGAATCCTCGTAGGTCCCGTCGAACCAACACGAGTGAACTTAGCGGTCACACACATATTCACATTCACATTACATACAACAATGAGCGCAATTAATCAATCACCTTGATCGCCACAAAATCGTACATTGCATGCACATAACACAACCTCGACACTCGCAACAACTATCATTAATCAACGACATTTAACCAACATAACACACATTCGGTACACAATACATTGCACAACCAAGTGTACAACCATCCCATATGTACGTCGCATTCCTGCACAAATGGCACAACGCCTAACACGTATACTGATATAACACTATTATCACAAAGCCTTCAAATTGCGGAAAACACAACCAACTCAAACGGAACATATTTACGAAGGCAAGCGAAGTCATCATACATCTCATACGTAATTACTAGTCGCAAGATACAAGTCGTATAGTAAGATACTTGCCTTAATAACCGCTACCAAACGCTCCGAAGAACACGGTTCGATCGGGAAGCTCGAACCCCAAAGAAGGCAACGAACGGAAGGGTTCCGACTCGAGTTCTTCGCAAGAATTCGTTCCTAAGTCACAACGATATCAATTCAATCACAATTCTACGAAAACGTATGGAACTTCCCAATTTCTACCCATTGAAGCATTTTATCGGACACTTTAAAGGCGTAATCCAATTCAATCGATTATTCAAAGAAATACTCAAATCCGTTCCACAAAACTTCAAGGGTATTGAATGATTACGAGTTTACAATCAAGTTCTAACAATAATATGAATCAAAACGAAGCAAATCGGCCAAAACACCAAGAAACCTCAAGAACATCCAAAAACCAAAAGTTTAGGTGTTCTTACCTTCGATCCGGGTGGAAGATGATGTTAATCCATGATTCCAACTTCCAAAACATGTTTATATAAGTTGATTCTACTCAAAACCATCGACCTATGGTGAAAAATCGCGGAAGGAACGAAGAAAAGTGGAAAATGCCGGATATGACTCGGTCCAGGCCTTAAATAGCCGACCACGCCGGGCGGGGACTCGGACCGTGTCCTGCTAGACACGGTCGCGCCTTCCGATAGTGACCGTCGCATGGCGCTCGGCAATGACTCGGCCGTGTCTGGAACACGGTCGGGCCTCTGGCGACAGTTAAGCTTATCCTAAGAGTTCGGCTCGGCCGTGCACGACGGCCGGTCCTGAGGCGAGACTCGCTTATCCGGACGAGACGGCACGGGCCGTGTCGGGCGACACGGCCGAAGTTCGGCCGGCGTGATCGCCAATAACGGCGGGTGAGCTAGAACGACCATAACTCTCTCGTCCGACTCATTGACTCACCGTTCGAACCATTGGAAAGCTAACTCGATGCTCTATAATATTGTAAAGATTTAGAATTTTTGGAGTTACCAAAAATTAATGGTGATCTAACAAAGTCGAACTCATACTTAGAAAAGTCGTTTAGTAATCCTGAATTCAACAAAACGACACCGAAACCCGAACCTGAATACGAACCGAAGATACGGTTACGACGTACTCACAAAGACGAATCTAAGAGCTAGTAGAACACACGTTCCGACCACCCGAAGGCTCGAAATTCGACAACGGAAGGTAATTACCCCAAACTTTGGGAAATTACGAAAATGGCCCAAATGTCCGAAAATCACCATACGACAACGAATAATCAAACCGAAGCTCACAACACGTATAACAACGTTAAATGAACTTACGAAAAACCCCAAACGACAGTTTTGAACGAGATTCGTAAGAACCGAACTCAAGCGCGGAAAAGTCGCTAAAAAGCACGGAACTCAACAAAGCGACCAAGCGAACTCGGATGACAAAAAGTGCAGAATTAAATATTCTCTGAATGACGAAACGGTCAAAAGCGAGTCGTCAAAACGGACTTTGGTCGAAAAAAGAAATTTACCGAAAATCGAAAATTTGCAGATATTACAATTAGTATCAGGGTGCAGCCATCATCTTCGTGCGATCTGTGGATGTAAGTCTCCCTACTACGGGTTGTACCACGAGCTATACGAGCCTGTGTGATTCTGTGTTATGTAGTTAGTATTTGAAGGTGCATCGTGAGTAAGTGACATATATTTGTTGATTCCCGTCTTGCGCTAAAATGTAGAATGATATTGCTGAATGTATCTTTGTATAAACCGTTTTTCTTGCAAGAGTATAAACCTTGGAATTTTAAGTTTTCGAATCCTTTCGGGGAGTCACGTAAAATTTTTAAAATGTCCTCCAAGGGAGGAAAAAGTTGATTTTCGTATGTTGACCTCAAGGCTGTAAGTTCTGAAAACTCGAATTATTGGTAATTCTTTTCCACTGTGTACTATAAGTTTTCAAAACATGAGTTTTGAACTCAAATGAGTTCTACAAAATATACTCAAGACGTGACCCTTGCTTTTAACTTTTCGGTTTTGAATGACAATTGCCTTTTGATGGTTGCTCATGATGTGTTGTAATTATGTGAATCGATGGCTTTGAGATTCGAATATTGTTGTTGTTTATTTGTGACCTTCGATTCCAGTAATGTCGTATATATGTTCGCAATCATGTTGCTAAAATAGAACCGTTAGCGCACGCTAAGTGTAAGGCTAGCGCGCGCTAATGCAGCATGGGTAGCGCACGCTAAATATGTGTTGTAGCGCGCGTTAGTCAGTCTGGACAGAGGCTAGGGAACTACATTATTTTAGCCATTAGGCCTAACCTTAGCAGTCAATCACCCGGGACTGTATTATATGTGTGTTGTCAAGTAATGACAATTGTTTTGTATGAATGTGCGTTATGATTTTTTTTCGTTGCGCTAAGTGATAATTGATTGGGTTCGGCAAATTGATAAATTATGTCTGCTGCGAGTGTGTTCGAACACACTTTTCTAAAACTTTCATAAGTTTGTGCAAGTGCGATTAGCCGGCGGCTTCGTATGAACTTTGGAAATTGTTTGAAATTTGCGAGCCGGCCTAGGATTCTCAAATAAAACCTCGACGGTATTTGAAAGAGTTGTTTTAAAGTACCTTGAACATTTTGTAAAATATTACCGTCGTTGATGTTTGTGAAGTGTTGGGAGAATTTTCGAAAAAAAATTTAACGTATTGTTGCATTTTCAAATAATTCGAGTGAATGATTTACAAAAATATTTCACACCATAAAAATATTTTATTTCAAAAACCAATGCGATTCTTATTTTCAAAAATATATAGTGAAAGATGAAAAATCTGTAATATCCGCAATTTTCGATTTTCGGTAAATTTGTTTTTTCGGTCGGAGTCCGTTTTGACGATCCGCTCATGACCGTTTCGTCATTCTGAGAAAGATTAATTCTACACTTTTTGACATCCGAGTTCGTTTCGGTGTCGTTTTGTTGAGTTCCGTGCTTTTTAGCGACTTTTCCGCACTTGAGTTCGATTCTTGCGAATCTCGTTCGAAACTGCTGTTTCGAGTTTCCCGTAAGTCCGTTTAACTTTGTTAGACGTGTTTTGAACTTCGGTTTGGTTATTTGATCACGTATCGTGATTTTCGGGCGTTTTGGGCTATTTTGTAATTTACTGAAAGTTACGGGTATCCGTATCTGTAATTGTTGTCTCGACCCGTTTCTTGGTCGCGTATGATTAATTATGGTATTATGTTTTCATTTCGGGTCGTTGATGTTGTCCGCGAACTTTTCGTCGTGTTCGTTTCGTACGTTTTCGGAAATCGAGTCGTCGGGCCATATCTGCTGAGCAGCTGGCCGGACGGTGGCGGGTCCTGGCCGGACGGTTGCGGACACTGGCCGGGCTGACGCGGCAGGAACCGGCGTAGCGTACGCTACGGCCGGAAGTCTGCACGCGCTAGCTCGGCAGGTATAGCGCATGCTAGCTTGGTGGACCAACGCACGCTATCGGACCGGACAGTGGGGTTTCTGGGGTTCTGGACTCGGGAAGGATCGGCAGGTAGCGCATGCTACGCCGAGCGTAGCGCGCGCTAGTCGTCAGGCGTAGCGCACGCTGTCGGCCGGCTAGCGTACGTTACAGCCGGGCGATTGATCCAGAGGTTCTCGACAGATCGGCTAAGCGCACGCTAGCGTCACAGCCAGCCTTCTCCTTGATCGGGCAAGCGAGATCCGCCGCAGATTGAAGTCTTGATCAGGCCTTGCGGGCCCCGGCCGAGGGTTATCGGCCGAAGCTGCCCGTTAGCGCGCGCTAGTCCGGAAGGTGTAGCGCACGCTAGGCCGTGCCTGTATAAATATGAGAGAGTAGCCATATTTTCACCCGTTTTTCATTTCCATCTTTTCCTCTCCGCGGCGGGAGACTTGGCGATCCAGGAGACATGTTGTCAAGCAACTAATCCACGAATATTGGGAGTTCATATCATCGATTATTCCCTCCATAATCTCCTTTGATCCAGCGAATCAAGGTGAGATTTCCTAGAACCCTATTTTGGGAAAATTTGGGGTTTTTGCGTTTTTGTCCGATTCGTTCCGTGTTGTTGATTAATTCATGATGGGTATGATTAATCTTGGTAGTAGTCTTGTGTTTAACATCATTTAATCCATTGTTCTTCGTCGAATCGAAGTATATTTCTTGATTTCCTTCGAATCGACTTTTTGGGGGATTTGTTCTCGATCTCGTTTTCCATCCATTTTTGACGGATCGATTGTGGTTAAATGATGTTTTTAAACATATTCTATGGATTGTATATCCATATTTCAACTTGGAATTCCGTTTTCGTGTTTTGTCGGGACGAATCGTGTTCTTGGCCGTTTTGGGGAAAACACTTGAACATTCGTCGTTCGTTCTTTGAATTCAACGGCTTTGAGTCATGCTATGGAATTCATTTTCATTGTTTTTATTGTACTCCGTATTTTATTATCGCGTGTTGGCATTCGGTGGAGTCGGCGGGTTCGTAGTCGGTTCGTGCCAACCTACTTTGGTCGATTCTCCGCGTTGTGGTTGTTCAAGGCAAGTACCTTGTCCATACTATTCTCGTTTTGTAGATATGATAATTGGTGATCATCTTGGTGTGTTTGTTTATTTGTTTGAAATGAGTTTTCAAAAGATTCGTCTAGCCTCGTTAAAGGCTCACTTTCAAAATGCGTGTGTTTTGTAAATTGTGTGGGTTGTAAGTGACTACGTGAATCCTTAGGATATATTTGGTGTTGATGTTGCGCTTGATAATGCGTGTGTATGTATATTGCTTCTTTCCGTTGCGTTATGGTTGACGTGCGTGTTGTTATTTATTCGTGTGGTCGTGGACTGGCGGATGAATTATGTGAATTGGTGTATTGATTTGATAATTGTTACGACGATGACTGTGTACTTGATGTTTGTGACAATGTGAATACTTGTTGTGAGAGACGTCATATCCGGGAGCCTCTGAGGGCGGGGCGTGCGATCTCCGGCCTGGTGTACGCTGCAATGTGCGGCTCCATATGGTTGGTGAATGCCGGTGTTTACCTAATGCGCGTGCAAGAGGCGGCTCTTATGGGAGTGACGCCGGCGCGGTGACACGGACAATGTGCGGCTGACATGTGGAGTGAACGCCGGTGCACAGGTGTTTCAGTGGAGGCGCCTGGCAGGCTTATTAGTAACGGATATTTGTGTGTTTAGCTAAGACCCCGTTACCGAACGATTATCGTATTTCAAATTCTTTCAACTCTTTTCAAATGCTGGTCTCGATATAGACCGTGATTCATGTTTTCTGAAAGTGTGTTTCAACTTGTTTTAAAATGTTGGTATCAGGGTTAATTAACCAAGGACATTTGACGAGATCTCCGAGGGTTAATTAATCAGGGGTCTTGAGCAGTTTTTGGGCGGACGAAAGGCTGTGTCCTTGATTATACTGTGTTGACATTTTATGTTTTGGGTCGAGGACCCCGTGTGATGTTGAGATGTTTGATCTCATGTTGATATTATTTGGATTGGGTCGAGAACCCCGTGAGAAATATTTGTGAAGACTTGCTTGTGTTGATTGAATGGTTTTCTTGCGAATTGCTTTCCGCCTATTGGTCGAGGACCCTATTGATTTTGGAATGAGGAGGATTTGATAATCCTAAATTGTTTTCTATTAAAACTCTCGATGGCACTTTAAACGGTTTTATAAATTGTTTTTTCTCTTGATTTGTGATCTTTCGGTTTTGAAGTGTTTTACCCAAACTCATGCCTCGGGAAGTACTTTTCGTTACGTTTGAATCTTTGAGGATTTCCTGGTTATTGTTATTCGTGGAACTGGTATTGTATGGCTCGTATTTGCACTTTGTTCTTGCACTAGCAAAACAGTGGAGTTCTGCTAACCCCCGAGTATTCGGGGGGTGGATGTCTTTTTGCATTCAGGTTTGGGAGCATAGCACAGGGTCGGCACGAAGGATGATGAAAGATGAACGATACTAATCACATGAGGATCCGTTGATGTCGTATTGGTCCAGTTGTATTTTCTTTTCCGCTGCAGTATCTTTTCCCCGTTGTACGAGAGTTTATTGTATTTTGACCCATGCGTGGGTATGTGTTTGAAATTGAGTTGTATGTTATTGTTGAAAGACCAAATCGGTCTACTGAGTCATTTTAGCCTTAAAGGCGATGTTTAGATGTTTGATTTTAGATATCAGCCTGGTAGATCCTCGAGGAGAGGGTCTACGGCGTGTAATATCCCTAAGTGGATTGGGGGTGTTACATAAATGGTATCGGAGCTTAGGTTGAGGAAACCTAGGCTGTCGGGTCAAGTCGTATTGTTTGAGTCTTGTTTCGTCGGATTTTATCTGACTGAGTCGTGTCGCGACGCGTCGTCTGAGTTTGTTGGCCGTGATTAGTATCGTGGGGCGATCATCATCTTCGTGCGACCTGTGGATGTAAGTCTCCCTTCTTTGTATTGTGCCTCGTGTGACACGAGCTATTTGTTTGATTTTGTGTTAAGTGATGGAACCTTCATGTAGATTCTTGGTTTCATGATGCGTTCGTGTGATTCTCTTATTTCTTTTATATGAGGAGTGTTGTCATTATTTATGTCTTTTTGACTGTGATAATTGACTGTTTGTCTTCCCGGTAAAAGATATGTATTGTCTTGACTTTGTGCGATTTGATGCGTATATTATAATATGTTTAAACGAATATTGTTACATGAGCATTTTTGGGCATTCTAGCCCATTGAATTATTTTTGAAAACCTTGAGTATCTTAGAAAATAAATTTCGAGACGTATTTTTAAAATGAATTATTTTCTCGTGGTACTTCCAAGGTGCCACAATATGTTTCCAAATTCTTCTAACTCGAGGACCAAAATGTTTTGAGATATTTTCAATGTTTTAGAAACACTTTTACTTAGACCCGAGGGTCGAATATTTCTGAAAGTCTTTCGCTAAAAGAAAGTGCCCTCATTTTTATCAAATGCGAAATGGTTCTCCAAAGTCTCGATAACGATATTTCACGTTTGTAATTTTTTTTGAAAGGTGATACTCAAGATCAACCGGTATTCTTCTAAATTATTTTCAAAATAAGGTTGTCGTTTTTAAAAACTTATCCATTCCCGTTTGAGGGCTGGGTATGTATGTGTAACACCCCCAATCCGCTCAGGGATATTACACGCCGTAGAACCTTTCCTCAAGGATCTACCAGGCTGGTAACAACATAGAACATCTCAACAATGCCTTTAAGGCTAAAATGACTCCGTAGACCGATTTGGTCTTTCAATAAATACATACAACTCAAATACATTACATGCCCACGCAGGGGTCGAATACAACACACTCCCGTACAACGGGAAAGAATACTGCAGCGGAAATAAAATACAACTAAATCAATGACATCATACGGGTTCTCGTGTGATTAGTATCGTTCATCTTTCATCATCCTTCATGCCGACCCTGTGCTATGCTCCAAAACCTGAATGCAATACAGACATCCACCCCCCGAATACTCGGGGGTTAGCAAAACTCCATTGTTTTGCTAGTACAAGTATGAAATCATACGAAATGTAACAAACAAATAGAATTCGCGAATCGGGTACGACAAATAATTACAAAAGACTTCCCGAGAAGTTTTATTAATTAGAAACCATCAAAGAAGTGTTTGAAAATAGATTTCTTATCTCGGGGATTTTAAAAACAGAAACTTTGCTAGACCTCAAATCCTTAGTTGAAAATATCCATTTCAAAATGAACGGGTCTCGGCCCAAAATCACTTTCCATAAAACGACCTTTATAAACTGTTGGGATCTCATCCCAAATCTCATCAAATCACGGTACGAGAATAATATCAATGTTCGTTTTCCAACATCAAAATCCACAACCCAAGGTTTAAACACAGACGACAAATACTCTAGTGCCATCCTAGCCAAGTAAGTCAAACGAACACTTACCTCTTACATACTTAGTCGATGCATGCAATCATGAAAACCATTCGAAAGCACTCATTTCCGGAAATGCCATAATCAAAACACATTTGTAAAATGCACCACAATTAACCGCGGACCCACAGCTTCGTGGACCCCTACCGAGACCCCGTCGGATCTAACCCGTAGTGGTTAAAAGCAAGCTCGCGGTTCCACAGCTTCGTGGAGCCCCTACGAGACCCGTCGGATCTAACCCGTAGTGAGCATACACACACACACGTTACTCATGCAATACTAATATGCTAAGAATGTAAGTTCATCAAGAATACTTACTAGAGATGGCCACTTACCCGACACCGACACAAAACCTCCATCATGAACGATCACTCAAAACACAACGACACAATTAATACGGAATACACAATTCCACAATATTAAACAAGCGGGAATATCATTAAAGTCCCCAACGTTAAAAATAGTCAAATCAAAATCAATTCACACGTATCCTACTCACGAGGGTAAAACAACCATCGTAAACCCAACATGTGAACTCTATTTGCAGGACTCAATTCGTATAAGAAAATACTTGCCTCGATAATTGCCGAAATCTCCGACGACCATGGCTCACCCGGTCGATCCATTGAAATCCCAACCCTTATTAAATACATAATAGACAATTTAATATAAGGGTCCAATTTAATATCTTATAATTTCAAGGTAAATAGTTGGCTAATATATTACCTCAATTGCCGTCCTTAATTAATTGATCGGATCAAACGACCAACGATACTCAACCCAAGTCCATATCTCGATTATTGCTCCAACCACAAACTCCAAACTCGGACTCGTTCCGTGGTCTAATTACACCAAGCCGCACATTGACCAAATTACCACCATGTCCATCTATATCTATGTCTTCCCCGTTCACAATCCCAACATAACCACATACACACACATACAGTATACGCACAAAAACTCATAATTACCCGTATACATACATAGGGAATATATATATATATGTATATATATATATATATAATATACACATACACACAAACACCCATATATATATATACACGCCTGCACACAAAACACACACACACGCCTGCACATAAAACACACACACACATACAGCTCACACACACAACACACACCACCACCGGCTTAGGTCCACTCACCGCGGAGTAAGATCTGAATGGTCCGAGTGGACTTCCACAACTCTGACCCACCAGAAAGTCCGGCAAGATTGTTGATTCTCCATTCATAACCACCACGCTACCATCGAGCTCCAGTGGTTGTCGCCGGAGACACCAGTCCGCCGTCGTTGACTTCCACGATTCCACCTCGAACCTCCGGCGGAGCCTCGTTCACCCATGTCGACAAGCATGGAAGTTCGTCAGGGCACTTCGATTTTATCCAGGGAGTCGCGACCTCGAGCCCAGTCGCACTATATCCGCTGAGGCTCACTCCTCACCGACGAGTTCCAGCGATCCACTGGGTAGGTGTGGATGTGTGTTTATGTGTGTTTTTACGGGAGAAAGGAAAGGAGTGAGGGAGCAGGTGGGGAAAAGGAGAAAAGAGAAAAAAAAAAAAAAGGAAGAGAGAGGGTGAGGACTCAGGAAATTTCGTGAGATTCCCAAATGTACATACATATAATACAATATACTATATATATATATATATAAATAGATAGTTGGGCTTATCCGACCCGATAGGGTTCGATTATAAATTAACCGAGTAAAAACGAATCAATCTGAGATTCATTATTTTGTCTCCTGGTTCGATCATCCGATTATTACACTGCGTCAAATAACACCAACACTAACTCGCCAATATATTAGCCCAACATCTCAGAGTCCGCCCGACTTATAAATAATCAGTTAATAAAACAAGAGAGAGAAAATAAATAAATAAAAAAATTATATCGCCAAAATTCGAGTTTAGAATTCCCGGATATTACATACTACCCTCCTTAAAAGAAGTTTCGCCCCGAAACTTAAAACAAGTATGGAGAGGTAATATCCCACCAGGAACATCTCCACGAGATACAGAAAAACCGAAAACTCGCGCCCAACGGCGAAACGCTGCAAGAAACGCAAAGAGACATACGGCGTGAAAACACGCTCCACGAAGACCAACACAACGCCACCGATAGAGACATAATAAAACCAACAAGTGACAAGCGTCATCAAACAGATAATACAATCAAGTCGATTATCCGAACAATCATAAAACACAACGAACGGAAATCAATACGATTAACCAACCCAACGGTACATCAATCAAAACGCGAGTCAATCGCTGAACAAATACGAAATTCCACCGCCCAAGGGTTGGAAGATCGAAAACGAGACTAATTTCCCGAACTTAAGGGAATTACGAATGAGCCTGAATGCTCAACAATCACGAAACGAGAACAAAAACCGAACAAACAAACGATCGAGACAACAAAAATCGAACAATCATGTCCGAAACACGAAGGATAATAAAATTCAAACAACTCCCAGGATGATCTGGTGAGAACAACAAGACATGCATTCCCATAAGATCCACAGGAAAGGGAATAGCGATTGAAAAGTCACAACAACAAACAAGTTATTCCGAAACAATACCACCCTCGTTCGATCAACAAAAGCAAGGGATAGGGAAAGTTCAGAAAATGTTAACGAGCATAAACGAGTCGACAGAGTCGAAAACACAAGAGTTCCAAATCCGATCCACTTCGAATAAAAGAACTAATAGAACCAGATGATGTCACTCCCGAACAAGGTTCACAAGAATCGAACCGAACTCGAAAAAGTCACAGCGATAACCAGATCGACCCACAACAAGATCACAGTTCGTTCGGACGATGAAACCGAAATACAGAACAAGCTCATAAAGTATCAACGAACATGAGCGAATCGATGGACTGGAGAAAGAGAAAATACAGAAGTCAAAATAGTACGGGTATTACCTCCGACCTCGTCCACGAAATTCACAAAAACGGGAGCAAAGTAACAAGACATTAAACAACCGACACATAACGGAACCATCACCGATGCACACAGTCATACCAAACCAAGCTCTAACAGCTCGCACATGCGCGACAACGCAGAAATCACTACGAGGCGACAATATTCAATACCAACATCCCACCTCTCACAAAGGGCTAACACAACAAATGTGTGGAAAACGACTCAACGCTCACACCGCCAATTCGGTCATACTCGGGAGCAAACATCAAAATGACAACGCGAACATCATACATACATAGCCAGCCCTCAAACGGGAACGGATAGGTTTTAAAAATGAAAACCTCATTTTGAAAATAATTTTAGAAGAACACTGGTTGATCTTGAGTATCACCTTTCAAAAAAAAAAGTACAAACGTGAAACATCGTTATCGAGACTTTGGAGAACCATTTCGCATTTGATAAAAATGAGGACACTTTCTCTTAGTGAAAAACTTTCAGAATATTCGACCCTCGGGTCTAAGTAAAAGTGTTTCTAAAACATTGAAAATATCTCAAAACATTTTGGTCCTCGAGGTAGAAGAATTTGGAAACATATTGTAGCACCTTGGATGTACCACGAGAAAATAATTCATTTTAAAAGTACATCTCGAAATTTATTTTCTAAGATACTCAAGGTTTTCAAGGATAATTCAATGGGCTAGAATGCCCAAAAATTTCAGGTAATTACACAAAACTTTATAGCGCCGTGGATCCCGCGTCGGAACCCACCAGGCTAAAAACCATTTACAAAAACGCCAAAAAGGCCGATGACGGTAATGTTTCAAAAACTTACAAAAGCCATTTACAACATGTTAAATACCGTCATAAGAATTTCGCTAAAATGATCAAGACCATAATATCAAAAACTCGGTTAATGGAATCGATTTTGAAATAAAACTCGATCGGTAAAATACCGAAAGCCATTACAAAGGAACTCACGCGGTGGATAAAAGAAATAAAGTCAAACATGCACAATCCGGAACACTACTCCTCATATGAGCGAAATATGAGGGTCAAATAACCACATATCAAGAAATCAAAATCCATAAGAGGATTCCGTCACTTAACAAATAATCATAAAAATAGCTCGTGTCACACGAGGCACAACACAAAGAAGGAGACTTACATCCACAGTCGCACGAAGATGATGATCGCCCCACGATACTAATCACGACCAACAAACTCGGGCGACGCGTCGCGACACGACTCGATCGGATAAAATCCGACGAGACAAAACTCAACAGACACAACTTGACCCGACAGCCTAGGTTTCCACAACCTAAGCTCTGATACCATTTATGTAACACCCCCAATCCGCTCAGGGATATTACACGCCGTAGAACCTTTCCTCAAGGATCTACCAGGCTGGTAACAACATAGAACATCTCAACAATGCCTTTAAGGCTAAAATGACTACGTAGACCGATTTGGTCTTTCAATAAATACATACAACTCAAATACATTACATGCCCACGCAGGGGTCGAATACAACACACTCCCGTACAACGGGAAAGAATACTGCAGCGGAAATAAAATACAACTAAATCAATGACATCATACGGGTTCTCGTGTGATTAGTATCGTTCATCTTTCATCATCCTTCATGCCGACCCTGTGCTATGCTCCAAAACCTGAATGCAATAGAGACATCCACCCCCCGAATACTCGGGGGTTAGCAAAACTCCACTGTTTTGCTAGTACAAGTATGAAATCATACGAAATGTAACAAACAAATAGAAATCGCGAATCGGGTACGACAAATAATTACAAAAGACTTCCCGAGAAGTTTTATTAATTAGAAACCATCAAAGAAGTGTTTGAAAATAGATTTCTTATCTCGGGGATTTTAAAAGCAAACTTTGCTAGACCTCAAATCCTTAGTTGAAAATATCCATTTCAAAATGAGCGGGTCTCGGCCCAAAATCACTTTCCATAAAGCGACCTTTATAAAGCTGGGATCTCATCCCAAATCTCATCAAATCACGGTACACGAGAATAATATCAATGTTCGTTTTCCAACATCAATATCCACAACCCAAGGTTTAAACACGCGACAAATACTCTAGTGCCATCCTAGCCAAGTAAGTCAAACGAACACTTACCTCTTACACACTTAGTCGATGCATGCAATCATGAAAACCATTCGAAAGCACTCATTTCCGGAAATGCCATAATCAAAACACATTTGTAAAATGCACCACAATTAACCGCGGACCCACAGCTTCGTGGACCCCTACCGAGACCCCGTCGGATCTAACCCGTAGTGGTTAAAAGCAAGCTCGCGGTTCCACAGCTTCGTGGAGCCCTACCGAGACCCCGTCGGATCTAACCCGTAGTGAGCATACACACACACACGTTACTCATGCAATACTAATATGCTAAGAATGTAAGTTCATCAAGAATACTTACTAGAGATGGCCACTTACCCGACACCGACACAAAACCTCCATCATGAACGATCACTCAAAACACAACGACACAATTAATACGGAATACACAATTCCACAATATTAAACAAGCGGGAATATCATTAAAGTCCCCAACGTTAAAAATAGTCAAATCAAAATCAATTCACACGTATCCTACTCACGAGGGTAAAACAACCATCGTAAACCCAACATGTGAACTCTATTTGCGGACACAAATCGTATAAGAAAATACTTGCCTCGATAATTGCGAAATCTCCGACGACCATGGCTCACCCGGTCGATCCATTGAAATCAACCCTTATTAAATACATAATAGACAATTTAATATAAGGGTCGATTTAATATCTTATAATTTCAAGGTAAATAGTTGGCTAATATATTACCTCAATTGCCGTCCTTAATTAATTGATCGGATCAAACGACCAACGATACTCAACCCAAGTCCATATCTCGATTATTGCTCCAACCACAAACTCCAAACTCGGACTCGTTCCGTGGTCTAATTACACCAAGCCGCACATTGACCAAATTACCACCATGTCCATCTATATCTATGTCTTCCCCGTTCACAATCCCAACATAACCACATACACACACATACAGTATACGCACAAAAACTCATAATTACCCGTATACATACATAGGGAATATATATATATGTATATATATATATATATATATAATATACACATACACACAAACACCTATATATATATATACACACCTGCACACAAAACACACACACACGCCTGCACATAAAACACACACACACATACAGCTCACACACACAACACACACCACCACCGGCTTCCGGTCACTTCGACCGCCGGAGTAAGATCTGAATGGTCCGAGTGGACTTCCACAACTCTGACCCACCAGAAAGTCCGGCAAGATTGTTGATTCTCCATTCATAACCACCACGCTACCGTCGAGCTCCAGTGGTTGTCGCCGGAGACACCAGTCCGCCGTCGTTGACTTCCACGATTCCACCTCGAACCTCCGGCGGAGCCTCGTTCACCCATGTCGACAAGCATGGAAGTTCGTCAGGGCACTTCGATTTTATCCAGGGAGTCGCGACCTCGAGCCCAGTCGCACTATATCCGCTGAGGCTCACTCCTCACCGACGAGTTCAGCGATCCATTTGGGTTGGTGTGGATGTGTTTTTTGGTGTGTTTTTACGGGAGAAAGGAAAGGAGTGAGGGAGCAGGTGGGGAAAAGGAGAAAAGAGAAAAAAAAAAAAAAAGGAAGAGAGAGGGTGAGGACTCAGGAAATTTCGTGAGATTCCCAAATGTACATACATATAATACAATATACTATATATATATATAAATAGATAGTTGGGCTTATCCGACCCGATAGGGTTCGATTATAAATTAACCGAGTAAAAACGAATCAATTTGAGATTCATTATTTTGTCTCCTGGTTCGATCATCCGATTATTACACTGCGTCAAATAACACCAACACTAACTCGCCAATATATTAGCCCAACATCTCAGAGTCCGCCCGACTTATAAATAATCAGTTAATAAAACAAGAGAGAGAAAATAAATAAATAAAAAAATTATATCGCCAAAATTCGAGTTTAAAATTCCCGGATATTACAGTATGTATGATGTTCGCATTGTCATTTTGATGTTTGATCCCGAGTATGATTGAATTGGAGGTGTGAGCGTTGAGTCGTTTTCCACACATTTGTTGCGTTAGCCCTCTATGAGAGGTGGGATGTTGGTATTGAATATTTTCGCCTCGTAGTGATTTCTGCGTTGTCACGCATGTGCGAGCTGTTAGAGCTTGGTATGGTATGACCGTGTGCATCGGTGATGGTTCCGTTATGTGTCGGCTGTTTAATGTCTTGTTACCTTGCTCCTATTTTTGTGAATTTCATGGACGAGGTCGGAGGTAATACCCGTACTATTTTGACTTCTGTATTTTCTCTTTCTCCAGTCTATCGATTCGCTCATGTTCGTTGATACTTTATGAACTTGTTCTGTATTTCGGTTCCATCGTCCGAACGAGCTGTGATCTTGTTGTGGGTCGATCTGGTTATCGATGTGACTTTTTCGGGTTCAGTTCGATTCACTACGCCATAGATGGCCTACGGCAACTCCTACAAAATGTTGCAAGAACCAAAAAAATCGTTGCTGTAGACAAGAAAATCAAAACGGCAACACTTTTTTGGTGTTGCACTTTTCACCGCTGCCGTAGGTCCCTATAGCAACACTTATGTCACCTATTGCAACACCACTCCTTTTGTTACCATAAGACTGCAAGGCATCATTACCTATAGTCTACAGCAACATTAAACAAGTGTTGCAGCAGAGGCCAATTTTCTGTAAAAGTAGGGGGCACTACTAAATTTATTTATTTTATTAAATAAATTGAAATTATTTTTTTAATATATTATTTTTTAAAAAAATATATTATATTCCCGCCCAGTCCGCCATAGATGGCCTACGGCAACTCCTACAAAATGTTGCAAGAACCAAAAAAATCGTTGCTGTAGACAAGAAAATCAAAACGGCAACACTTTTTTGGTGTTGCACTTTTCACCGCTGCCGTAGGTCCCTATAGCAACACTTATGTCACCTATTGCAACACCACTCCTTTTGTTACCATAAGACTGCAAGGCATCATTACCTATAGTCTACAGCAACATTAAACAAGTGTTGCAGCAGAGGCCAATTTTCTGTAAAAGTAGGGGGCACTACTAAATTTATTTATTTTTTTAAATAAATTGAAATTATTTTTTTAATATATTATTTTTTAAAAAAATATATTATATTCCCGCCCAGTCCGCACACGCCCCACCCGCCCAAACACGCCCACCACCCGCCCAGCACATAATATGTATAAATGTGCATTTCCGCTACTCACGGGATTTGAACCTGTGCCCTCAATGAGATGGAGGTGGGTATCAAACCAGTGAGCCAAAGTCATTTGTTGTTCTAATATTGATTTATATTATATAAGTGTACAATAAACCATATATATATATATATATATATATATATGTATATAAATATATATATATATAATATATATATATATTATATGTATATGTTTGTTAATATTTTCAGAATTATTTTCAAAATATATTAATATTTAACAAAATATTTTAATATATAATGTAATATAATTTTTAATATTAATATATAACAAAATATATTAATATTCAATATATTCCACATTTGATATAATATAATTCATAAAATAATATGTATATATTATAATTTTTAATATATAATGTAATATAATTTTTAATATTAATATATAACAAAATGTATTAATATTCAATATATTCCATATTTGATATAATATAATTCATAAAATAATATGTATATATTATAATTTTTAATATAAAATGTAATATAATTTTTAATATTAATATATAACAAAATATATTAATATTCAATATATTCCACATTTGATATAATATAATTCATAAAATAATATGTATGTATTATAATTTTTAATATATAATGTAATATAATTTTTAATATTAATATATAACAAAATATAATAATATTCAATATATTCCACATTTGATATAATATAATTCATAAAATAATATGTATATATTATAATTTTTAATATAAAATGTAATATAATTTTTAATATTAATATATAACAAAATATATTAATATTCAATATATTCCACATTTGGTATAATATAATTCATAAAATAATATGTATGTATTATAATTTTTAATATATAATGTAATATAATTTTTAATATTAATATATAACAAAATATATTAATATTCAATATATTCCACATTTGATATAATATAATTCATAAAATAATATGTATATATTATAATAATTAATATATAATGTAATATAATTTTTAATATTAATATATAACAAAATATATTAATATTCAATATATTGCACATTTAATATAATATAATTCATAAAATAATATGTATGTATTATAATTTTTAATTTATAATGTAATATAGTTTTTAATATTAATATATAACAAAATATATTAATATTCAATATATTGCACATTTAATATAATATAATTCATAAAATAATATGTATGTATTATAATTTATAATATATAATGTAATATAATTTTTAATATTAATATATAACAAAATATATTAATATTCAATATATTCCACATTTGATATAATGTAATTCATAGAATAATATGTATGTATTATAATTTTTAATATATAATGTAATATAATTTTTAATATTAATATATAACAAAATATATTAATATTAAATATATTGCACATTTAATATAATATAATTCATAAAATAATATGTATGTATTATAATTTTTAATATATAATGTAATATACTTTTTCATATTAATATATAAAAAAATATATTAATATTCAATATATTCCACATTTGATATAATATAATTCATAAAATAATATGTATGTATTATAATTTTTAATATATAATGTAATATAATTTTTAATATTAATATATAACAAAATATATTAATATTCAATATATTGCACATTTAATATAATATAATTCATAAAATAATATGTATGTATTATAATTTTTAATATATAATGTAATATAATTTTTAATACTAATATATAACAAAATATATTAATATTCAATATATTCCACATTTGATATAATATAATTCATAAAATAATATGTATATATTATAATTTTTAATATAAAATGTAATATAATTTTTAATATTAATATATAAAAGATTATTTAATTTTAATTTTACATAAAAAATGAAGTTTTTTTTTAAATAGTACATCTACGGCAACACTGTGTCATAAAATGTTATAGCATATAACACTTTGCTACTAAGGCAACACTTTGTAAACATATACAGCAACATTAAAAAAGCAATGTTGCAGCTGGTAAAATTTTTAGAGCTACTACAACATTTTTGAGCGCAACACTAACAAAATCCGTTGCCGTAGGTCATCTATGGCGTAGTGATTCTTGTGAACCTTGTTCGGGAGTGACATCATCTGGTTCTATTAGTTCTTTTATTCGAAGTGGAACGGATTTGGAACTCTTGTGTTTTCGACTCTGTCGACTCATTTATGTTCGTTGATATTTCTGAGCTTGTCCTGCCCCTTGCTTTTGTTGATCGAACGAGTGTGGTATTGTTTCGGAATAACTCGTTTGTCATTGTGACTTTTCAATCGCTATTCCCCTTTCCTGTGGATCTTATGGGAATGCATGTCTTGTTGTTCTCACCAGATCATCCTGGGAATTGTTGTTTGAATTTTATTATCCTTCGTGTTTCGGACATGATTGTTCGATTTTTGTTGTCTCGATCGTTTGTTTGTTCGGTTCTTGTTCTCGTTTCGTGATCGTTGAGCGTTCAGGTTCCTTCGTAATTCCCTTAGTTCGGGAAATTAGTTTCGTTTTTGATCTTCCAGCCCTTAGGCGGTGGAATTCCGTATTTGTTCAGTGTTTGGCTCGCGTTTTGATTGATGAACCGTTGGGTTGGTCAATCGTATTGATTTTCGTTCGCTGTGTTTTGTGATTGTCGGATAATTGACTTGGCTATATTATCCGTTCGATGACGCTTGTCACTTGTTGGTTTTATGATATCCCTAACGGCGACGTTATGTTGGTCGTCGTGGAGCGTGTTTTCACACCGTATATTCCGTTGCGTTGTTTGTAACGTTTCGCCGTTGGGCGTTATGTAATACCCGGTCGAAAGTCATGTCATTTCAAACCTTTTCATATTCTTCGAATCGTGATTTGTTGAGCGAACCCTTGTAATCATTGCTTGGAACCACCGTTTTGGGGTTTCCGTACTTCTATTTTCGTGTTATTGTTGCCCGGACATTGAATCCTATTACTTTTATTCTCTTCCCGGGTGATTTTCCATCATTTTAGGACCCGAAGGGGGTGTGAGCCGCGGCACAAGGAGCATGCGCCGCGGCACACACATTTTCTAAACCTGGCCGAGCGGACTGTACCGGGTGCCGCGGCACACCCGGCGATGCCGCGGCACACTGCGACAGTCGGTGCGCGGCACACCTAGCCGAGTGCGGCACACTTGTGTTGCATCCTCGGCCATAAACCACAGACCAGTGCCGCGGCACACACAGGCTGAGCCGCGACACCTTGCCGAAACACAGGAACAATTTTTAGGTCTGTGCCGCGGCACACACACCGAGAGCCATGCACACAATGCGGTCAACTGCATAATTCGGCTTTTTAAGCGAGATTTCAGCCCTCTTCCCCCATTTCCTTCTTCCACCTGCGAGAGAGAGAGTTTGAGGGAGGAGTTTTCTCACATCTATCACTTGTGTGTTGGAGATTTACCGCTTTCACTCGGTTGGGAAGCCCGGATAGTCGATCTAACGCGTATTCCTTGGATCATAGAGCTTGGATATTCAAGAGGTAATTTCTTCGACATCTTGACTTCTCGATTTTGTGTGGGTATTGACGTTTTGGATGATTAAATCATGGTGTATGGTGTGATATATGCGTGATTATGGACATGTTTGAGTATTCATCGGATTATTGAAAGATTATTCAAGAACACTTTGAATTTTGTGTTGGATTTTGGGGGTTTTCGTAGATTCGTCCGTTTTGTCCGATTGAAGCTTGAGAACCTTGAGATTTTGATATATCTATACCGTATGAGTGTTTTCTTCCGATTTTACGGGTTGGATTGTGCCGTTTTCGGACTTGTGGGAGTTTGGGCGATTTCCCAACCTTTAGTTATCCACCCGTATATTTTCTTGAATCGTAGACGAGTTTCGGGAGTCTCTTCGTGTAATTTGAGTATGGATAATTAATTGTCATATTCCTTGCGAATCGTTTAGGTGCCGGAAGCGCGTTCTCGGACCTACCGAACTCGTACCTTTCCTCCGTTCGATTTCTCGATGTCTCAAAGGCAAGTATACATTTATGATTGTACGTTCTCGACTTTGAAAGTAAGAAATATTGATGGCATATCATGAACGAACCGTTTTTACGGCATTCATAGATATATTGTTGGCATGTAATGAACGAACCGTTTTGACGACATTCCTACATGTATCGGCGTATGAGGTGAACGAACCGTTTCTACGGCATTCACATACGTAACGACGTATGAGGTGAACGAACTGTTTCTATGGCATTCACATACGTCTTATGAGATTTTAGTTATTCCGGAATACTAGTCTTGAATTGATGAATTGACGGATACATTTACTTTATTGTCGAGGAGTATTGTGTTTCATATTGATATACTTGCACTAGCTATTCGACGGCTAACCCCTTTACGGGGGAAATACGTTTCATGTATTTCCGGTTCCAGGAGGTCGGACAGGCAGGTATCGGGTCGGCACGAAGATGGTGGGCAAGTGTGATACTGTGTCTTTCTTCCAGTTATGTTTGGGGTTCCCGTTCAGTGTTGTTGTACTGGATTGGCTTTTGAATACTCGAGTATTGTTTTCCCTTTTCCTTGATGTTCCGGCCTGTGTTTGCCGAAGTATTGATTCGAGTTGTGATGTTTATGAATACATCGGTTATGTTTCGAATACCTTTGTATTGTTTTTCATTCTATTGTGTGTAGACCTTATCGGTCAAATTTTATGGTTCCACGTATGTTAGCCTTGTGGGTCCCACGGCGGGGCTTACGGCGCTGTAATATCCCTGAATAACTTGGGGGTGTTACAGAATATGGTATCAGAGCTTAGGTCTATGGATACCTAGGCTGTCGGCCTTTTGGGTCGAATGAGTCGTCAATTGTCCACAGTATCACTACTCTGCCATCATCACAGTGCGACCGGTACTTGTAAGACCTCTTGCTCTTCTAATGTTTCCTTTTCGTTATGCTTCTTCTATGGATATTCTTGAGAATCGATCACCTTAATGTCGTGCGTTTGAATTATGCTTACGTACCTTGTATGTTCTTCAGTATCTCAGCTGGTAGGGGCTGTGGCCGTGGTCGTGGCCGTGGACGAGGAAGGGGTCGTGGCGCGACCGTTTCCATCAGTTCAGTTGCGGGGTCGACCAACCCCAGTTTGTCGAACTCGGTGCATCCCGACAGAGGTCGGCCACGACGATCAGGCGGTCGGGGAACAACGCGAGGACGTTGGAGTGGTGAATGCACTTCAACAATTGGCTACTCGGATGACCATTTTAGCCCAAGCTGTTCAATGAATAACCCGAACCCAAACACGGATGCCTTGCTTGAGAATGTAATCCGTATGCACCCTCCACGATTTGGCGGTGCCACCGGGCCGTTAAGTGGGAAGGCGGCTAGCGGAATTGGAGAAGATTTTCGAAGCGGTTGATTGCCCCGAGGTGAGGAAAGTACCAATTGCCCGATTTCCTCACTAAGGAGGCCGCTACTTGGTGGAAGGTCATCAAGCCACGAGGATCGTATTGCCTCGTGGGATGAATTTAAGGAGCTCTTGGAGGCCGAGTTTTGTCCTTGGCGGTGCGAGAGCCGAATCCGAGCCTTCTTCGAGGCCAAACCACAAGATATTCCCGTTTCGCGAGGCGATCGTGGAGTATAACCAACAATTGACCCATGTGAAGGATCAAGTACATGTGGCGTGATAAGATCCGTTATTTTGATATGCGGATGAATTTGGACTTACGGCGGTACATGGCGGATTTGCTTGTACCACCGAAAGAGTATCGGACGAGCTTTAGCCCATGATATGTTGAGCCCGACAATGATACCGTTGAAGAACCGAAGAAGCGAGAAAGTCGGAAATTTTTACGGCTCTAAGGGTGGCAACTTTCGAAGTCACAGACGACTAACCGTTTTGCGGACAATCGTCACGTTCTAATAAAGGGAAGAGGGGTTACCGTCCCACTGGGTACCTCAAATCGTCTGATGACTTGCTATAATTGTAGTCGTCCGAGGCCACTTTAGTTGAATGCTACTTTCCACTATTAAAGTGTCACACGTGTGGTCGGATGGGGCATAGAGCGGTTTATTGTTCCGGCCGAACCGGACTTTGGACACTCGGGCTTACGCTGACACCCCTTGATCAAGGTGTTAATCGGCGGCAATCTTTCGGTCAACCTCGGCAGAATTTTGGCGGGGTCGGGGTCGAACGCTGGAGGGGAACTCTAGCGTCGGTTCGGTGCAACCACGGGTTTATGAGATACGTCGAACAGACGAACCCGATGCGGCGGTGGCTTCAGGTACCATCCATATTCTATCCTATCCAGTCCGTGTACTTTTTGATTCGGGTGCTACACATTCTTTTATTTCTTTGGAGTGTGTACGCCGTTTGAATATAACTTGTTTAACTGCTTGCGATCCCTTTATCGTGAGACTGCCTAGCGGGGATAGGATTGTGGGGAATCGGGAGATTAGAGAATTTCCGGTGGATATATCCGGTATGGAATGGTTATCGAATTTAATTGTAGTTGATATGGAAGGCGAGGACGTAATCCTCGGCGAGGATTGGCTTAATAATCATCAGGCGATTATGAATTACCGTACTAAAGTTATCACCATGATGACTGAAGACGGATCTGAGTACTCATTTTTGGGACGTAAGTCGGGCCAATCCAAATTACTTATCAGTGCCATGAAGGCCGTAAAACTTTTAAATAAAGGTTGTACGGGCTATTGGTGCTATGCTTTGAAAACGGAAGGAAGCGAAGTCGATTTCTCTTCAATTCCAGTTGTTAATGAGTATCCCGATGTTTTTCCGGACGATCTTCTGGGATTACCGCCAGATCGAGAGATAGAATTTACCGTAGACTTAGAGCCAGACGCGGCTCCGATTTCTAAAGCACCTTACCGGATGGCACCTTCCGAAATGCAAGAATTGAAGAATCAGTTGGGAGAACTTCTGGAAAGAGGGTACATCAGACCGAGCGCTTCGCCTTGGGGCGCGCCTGTTCTTTTCGTGAGGAAGAAAGATGGTTCACTACGTTTGTGCATCGACTACCGCGAGCTGAACAAAGTAACCATCAAGAACAAGTACCCTCTACCGCGTATAGACGATTTATTTGATCAATTTCAAGGAGCTGCGGTTTTCTCGAAGATTGACTTAAGATCCGGGTATTATCAACTCAGAGTGAGGGAGTCCGACGTTAGAAGACGGCGTTCGGACGAGATATGGGCATTATGAATTTGTAGTTATGCCTTTTGGGTTGTGAATGCGCGGCGGTATTCATGCGATTAATGAATAAAATATTCATCGAGTACCTCGACAGTGTGTAGTCGTCTTTATTGGCGACATCTTGATCTATTCTCGGGATAAGGAGGAACATGCCCGACACTTGCGTTTGGTCTTAGACATTTTGAGAATCGAGCACCTCTATGCAAAATTCTCGAAATGTGAGTTTTGGTTGGAAGAAGTTATGTTTCTCGGCCATGTGATTTCGGCCGAAGGGGTTCGTGTAGACCCGAGAAGATCGAGCGGTGCTAGAGTGGGCACCGCCTAAAAATGTTAAGGAGGTTCGTAGCTTTTTGGGCCTTCTTTGGGTATTACCGTCGGTTTGTCGAGGGTTCTCGAAACTCGCTCGACCGCTTACGAAATTACTCCGGAAGACCGAAAAGTTTGTTTAGACGGATGAGAGGCAATGAGCTTCGATGAACTAAAGAGACGATTGACTTGGCGCCGATTCTAACTTTACCACATGGTAGCGAAGGCTTTGCGGTTCTGATGGCGCTTGGTCAAGGCACTGGCTGTGTTCTTATGCAGCATGATAAGACAATAGCTTTTGCGTCACGACAATTAAAGCCTTATGAGATGAATTATCCTACTCACGACTTGGAATTGGCCGCAATTGTCTTCGCACTCAAGATTTGGCGGCATTATTTGTATGGTTCACCGTGCCGGATTTATACCGATCACAAGAGCCTGAAGTATATTTTCAGTCAGAAGGAGCTGAATATGAGACAGCGGCGTTGGTTAGAGTTGATAAAGGATTATGATTTGGAAATTGTTTACCACCCCGGGAAAGCCAATGTCGTTGCGGATGCTCTGAGCCGCAAATCGGCATCTCTTCAAATGCTCGAGGTTTTTACGTCCCAGACAAAAATTCGTCAAGATTTAATTGAGCAAGGGATAGAAGTTTGGCTTCAGTACGGGGGCAGGTTGTGTACTCTCGAAATTACTTCGTCCTTAGTTGCGACATCAAAGGGAAGCGGTGGAGTGACCGATGATTTCTCAAGCGAAGGAAGATGTGATAAAAGGAAAAGCTCTGGCTTTATGGTACATGAGGATAGTATTACGAGATTTCGAGGCGAGACTTTGTGTTCGAGCGATTTAGAGTTGAGACAGAGAATCCTCCGAGAAGCCCATGCTACGCCTTACTCAATCCACCCCGGGACGAGTAAGATGTACAAAGATTTGAAGCGAAATTTTTGGTGGAATAACATGAAGAAGGATGTTATGGAGTTTGTATTACGGTGCTTGACGTGTCAACAAGTCAATATCGAACATCAACGACCGGCGGGGTTGTTGAAACCACTTCCCATTCCCGAGTGGAAGTGGGAAGATATCTCAATGGATTTTATCACTGGCATGCCGAGAACTCGGACTGGAATGAATATGATTTGGGTAATTGTCGATCGATTGACCAAGTCTGCACACTTCTTGGGTCTTAAGGATACTTGGGGACCGGATAGATTGGCTCGAACCTTTATCGCTGAGATCGTGAGGTTACACGGTGCCCCCAAGACCATTGTTTCTCATCGAGACGGCCGTTTCGTATCGCATTTTTGACAGGCCGTTCATCAGGCTCTGGGTACTGAGTTGAGATTGAGCACTTCCTTTCATCCTCAGTCGGACGGTCAGACAGAGAGGACGATTCAGACGTTGGAGGATATGTTGCGGGCTTGTGCCTTAGACTGGAGTAATGATTGGGAGCTTCACTTGCCATTGATCGAGTTTGCTTACAATAATAGTTGGCATGCGTCGATCAAAATGGCACCCTTCGAGGCACTCTATGGTAGGCGATGTAGGTCGCCATTATGTTGGGACGAGGCTTCTGAGCTAGTTGGGACGGAACCGGATATGTTGTTGGAGACCAAGGAAAAGATTTCTATTATCCGAGATCGATTACTGACTGCCCAGAGTCGTCAGAAATCTTACGCTGATACTCATCGTCGACCCTCGGAGTTTGAAGTGGGGGATCATGTCTTGCTCAAAGTATCACCGACCAGAGGAGTTTTCCGCTTCGGGAAAAAGGGGAAACTCAGTCCAAGGTATATCGGACATTTCGAGATTTTGGACAGAGTTGGAGATTTAGCTTATCGCTTGGCGTTACCTCTAGCTTTGAGTCACGTCCATAGTGTTTTTCATGTGTCCCAGTTGAGGAAGTACGTACCGGATCCGAGCCACATTATCGACTACAGTGAGATTGACGTAGCCGAGGATATTACCTTTCCAGAGAAACCCGTGAAGATTCTCGAGCGCCGTGAGAAACAACTTCGGCATAAGACCATTCCACTGGTTAAAGTGCAATGGTCGAGGCATGGAGTCGAGGAGGCGACATGGGAGACGGAAGAGAAGATGCGGGTGGAATACCCCGAACTATTTATTCCTTAAGTTTCGGGACGAAACTTCTTTTTAGAGGGGGAGAATGTAATACCCGGTCGAAAGTCATGTCATTTCAAACCTTTTCATATTCTTCGAATCGTGATTTGTTGAGCGAACCCTTGTAATCATTGCTTGGAACCACCGTTTTGGGGTTTCCGTACTTCTATTTTCGTGTTATTGTTGCCCGGACATTGAATCCTATTACTTTTATTCTCTTCACGGGTGATTTTCCATCATTTTAGGACCCGAAGGGGGTGTGAGCCGCGGCACAAGGAGCATGCGCCGCGGCACACACATTTTCTAAACCTGGCCGAGCGGACTGTACCGGGTGCCGCGGCACACGCCAGCAGTGCCGCGACACACTTATGTTGCATCCTCAGCCATAAACCGCCTGTACCCGGTGCCGCGGCACACCTGGGCTGAGCCGCGGCACACTGCCGAAACCTGGGAACAATTTTTAGGTGCGTACGCGGCACACACAGGTGAGCCGCGGCACACAATGCGGTCAACTGCATAATTCGGCTTTTTAAGCGAGATTTCAGCCCTCTTCCACCATTTCCTTCTTCCACCTGCGAGAGAGAGAGTTTGAGGGAGGAGTTTTCTCACATCTATCACTTGTGTGTTGGAGATTTACCGCTTTCACTCGGTTGGGAAGCCCGGATAGTCGATCTAACGCGTATTCCTTGGATCATAGAGCTTGGATATTCAAGAGGTAATTTCTTCGACATCTTGACTTCTCGATTTTGTGTGGGTATTGACGTTTTGGATGATTAAATCATGGTGTATGGTGTGATATATGCGTGATTATGGACATGTTTGAGTATTCATCGGATTATTGAAAGATTATTCAAGAACACTTTGAATTTTGTGTTGGATTTTGGGGGTTTTCGTAGATTCGTCCGTTTTGTCCGATTGAAGCTTGAGAACCTTGAGATTTTGATATATCTATACCGTATGAGTGTTTTCTTCCGATTTTACGGGTTGGATTGTGCCGTTTTCGGACTTGTGGGAGTTTGGGCGATTTCCCAACCTTTAGTTATCCACCCGTATATTTTCTTGAATCGTAGACGAGTTTCGGGAGTCTCTTCGTGTAATTTGAGTATGGATAATTAATTGTCATATTCCTTGCGAATCGTTTAGGTGCCGGAAGCGCATTCTCGGACCTACCGAACTCATACCTTTCCTCCGTTCGATTTCTCGATGTCTCAAAGGCAAGTATACATTTATGATTGTACGTTCTCGACTTTGAAAGTAAGAAATATTGATGGCATATTATGAACGAACCGTTTTTACGGCATTCATAGATATATTGTTGGCATGTAATGAACGAACCGTTTTGACGGCATTCCTACATGTATTGGCGTATGAGGTGAACGAACCGTTTCTACGGCATTCACATACGTAACGGTGTTGGAACAATATTTTTTAGATCGTTTTGATGATGTGTTATTAAAACCAAAATTTACTTAAAACATTCTTTCTCTTCAGTTAACATACGTAACACATATCACATTAACGTACGTAACATTCTATAGTTAACGTACGTAACGCATCTTTTATAATGTACGTAACATTCACTATTTTCGTAAGTTTTTCTGTACAGGTAACGTACGTAACCGGAGATCTATAACGTACGTAAGGCTTGAATTATTCTGACCGTTGGAAAAGCCACTAGCCGTTGCAACAAGTCGTCTCAATCAACGGGTCTTTGACCAGGATATTACGTACGTAACCATGAGGTTCATAACGTACGTAACGCATTTCATCATATTTCACTGGACAGTTTCGGCACTTTCATTACGGCCGTTATTCGGCTCATATAACGTACGTAACGTACGTAACGTACGTAATCCGCAGCATATAACGTACGTAACCCTTTATACTGTTCCAACGGGAAATTGAGCTCAAGAAGGCTATAAATAGCCACCTTCATGGAGATTGAAGACACACAAGAATTCTGAGCCTACTAGCATACTCAAGCAATATCAAGCAAACATTCTGAGAGATATTCTTATTCTAGATTGTGATATGAGAAGATTTGTTCTATAATTTCCAATCTTCATTCTTGTATCTTAGAGCGATATATCGTGAAAGCCGAGTTTCTACTCGCACTTATTTTGTGTATTGGTTATCTTGTACCTAGAAAAACAAGAGTGTTTTTGTGAGGTTGTTCTTGAGCCCGGAAATCAAGAAGTTGTAAGAAGTTGGCACTAAACTAGAAAGTGCAAATTCCAAGTTCTAAGAAAAGTCCTAGTCGATAAAACTAGGTAGGGGACGTAGGCTTCGTTAATAGCCGAACCTCTCGAACAATTCCTTGTGTTCTTTCTTTTCCGCACTTTTATTACTCCGATATTTTTGCTTCCGCACGAAAAGAGTACAATACTCTTAACCGCACTATTCAACCCCCCTTCTAGTGGCGGTACCAAACCATCAATTGGTATCGGAGCGGTCTCTTTATCACCGGATTAACACCCGCTAGAGAAAAGATCCAAATGGCCTTTATCCACTCCTCCGTTGAAGGAAACGCTCTCAATCACCCTCCCTTCTTCGATGGTTCAAACTTTATGACATGGAAGAAGAAGATGTCCATCTTCATCCGAGCACACGATATTGAAATATGGAAGGTCATTGCCCTTGGACCTACCATTCCTAAGAAGTCGGATGGCTCTCTCAAAAGTTTCGAAGAGTACGACGATGCCGATTGGAAGAACGACCACTTCAACAGTAAAGCCACTCAATTGCTTTATTGTGCTCTCAATCCAGAAGATCACAATAGAATCTCTTCCTGCGATACGGCAAAAGAAATCTGGAAAATGTTAGAGATCACCCATGAAGGTACGAGTCAAGTCAAGGAAACCAAAATTAATATGCTTCTTCACGATTATGAACTCTTCACCATGAAAGAAGAAGAAAGCATCACCACTATGCTTGACCGTTTCTCGGCAATCACAAATGGGCTAGCTTCATTCGGGAAACCGATATCAAGCAGTGATAAAGCCAAGAAAATCCTTCGGTCTCTACCAAGAGAATGGGACGCTACCGTTACGGCTATTATGGAGTCGAAAGACCTCAATACAATAGAATTCAGCGCTCTCATCGGATCTCTCATCAATTATGAGATCGTCATCAAATCTCGTAGCTCGAAACCAAAACCTAAGGAGAGAGAAAGGACTATCGCTTTCAAAGCCAAAGAAGAAAGCGACCTAGAGGATGAACCTATCGAAGAAGAGGACGAAGAAACCGCCTTTTATGCCAAAAACATAAAGAAATTTAAAAACCTTCTTCAAAGGCGCCGGAGAGATATCAAGCAAGAATCAAGTGATGAATCCAAAAAGACTCACTTCCCTCAAAACAAAAAGTTCGACAACACTTGTCGAAGGTGCGGCGTTCCAGGCCATTTTGCAAAAGATTGTCGTCTTCTTTGCTCCAATAAGTTCATCAAAACCACCTCATGAAAAGTTCAAAAAGAAGGAGGTTTATGTCGCCACATGGAGTGACGATGATGAGGATGATGAACCACAAGTCCAAACCAATCTTGCTCTAATGGCCCGCGCATCCGAAGAGAGTGACGAAGAAGTCGAGGTTAGTGATTCTCATGAAGAACTACTTGATGCTTTTGAATCTCTAAATAATGAATACGAAAAGGCTTGCAATAGCAATAAAGATTTGAAAAAGAAAATAAAACTCCTTGAAATTGAAAATGCTAAATTATTGAAAAACAAGGAAGTTTCTATTGATCATACAAATTGCTTGGAAACCGAGAAAATTCTAAAGATGAATTGCATAAAACTCGAAAGAATTTAAACTTTATGTCGAAATTTTTCATGTGGTAAAGACAAATTCGAGCAATTATTATTTGGTCAAAAATTTTCTCTTTCAAAACAAGGACTTGGATATAATTCATTTCCAATGAAAAAGTCCTTAGAAATTACCACAAAAGATTCGGACACTTTAAAAATGGGTATCCCATCATGTCCAAAATGTTTAAAACCTGGACATACCGAAACCTACTGTCGAAACTCTAGACGTACTATAAGGGTTAAGCAAATTTGGGTACCAAAAGGGACCGTTATTAAAAACCAAGTTTTTGTATCTAACTCCTCGGGACCCAAATTAGCACAGGTACCTATAAAACGGAAGAAAATGGTTTTTGTAGGTACAAGCAAGGAAGACAACATTATCAAATAAATGGTATGTTGATAGTGGATGTTCAAACCACATGAGTGGAAATGAACATCTCTTCACGGAGCTGAAAAAGGAAGATCGTGGCTGTGTTACCTTTGGCGATAATAAAAAGGGCCAAATAAAAGGGACAGGTAAAATTGGTAAGATACCTTTACCCACTATTGAAAATGTTCTATTTGTTGATGGACTTTGCCATAATCTCCAAAGTGTTTCCCAACTATGTGACACCGGTCTTAAATTAATTTTTGAAATTACGCATTGCACGGCAATGAGAAAAGACCAAATCGTTTTTATTGGACTGCGCTATGGAAATATTTACATTGTTGATCTCCAAGATGAATCTTTTTTTAACGAAAAATGTCTACTTTCGTACGATGAAAATGCCGTTGTTTGGCACCGAAAATTGGGACATGCCTCTTTACCACTTCTTTCAAAATTGGCCAAAAATGATATTGTTCGTGGTCTACCAAAACTGAATTTTAGAAAAGACCACATTTGTGAGGCCTGTATTAAAGGTAAACATACAAGAGGCTCGTTTAAACCAAAAATGGAAATTTCCACTAGTCGCATTCTTGAATTAATTCATATGGATTTAATTGGTCCGTCTCGACATGCCAGTCTAACAGGTAAACTTTATACCTTAGTTATTGTCGATGATTTTTCTAGATTTACTTGGGTAAAATTCTTAGCCAATAAAGATGATGCTTTTAACGAGTTTGTTAAGTGGTGTAAGGTTACCCAGAAGGAAAAAGGATTACCAGTTATCGCCATTCGAACCGATCATGGTGGAGAATTTGATTCTAATCTCTTTGAAGATTGGTGCGATAAATATGGTATTGGGCACAACTTTTCGGCACCTCGGACACCTCAACAAAATGGAGTTGTCGAGAGGAAGAATCGCTCTCTAGAAGAAATGAGCCGAACAATGCTCAACGAGTATGGTCTTCCTAAATACTTTTGGGCCGAAGCCGTTAACACTGCTTGTTATGTTATAAATCATGTCCATCTCAGGAGAAATAAAATGATGACTCCCTATGAGATTTTTAAAGGTAAAAAGCCCAATTTATCTTATTTTCATCCATTTGGTTGTAAAGTGTTTATTCATAATAATGGAAAAGATAATTTGGGTAAATTCGATTCTAAATCAGATATTGGAATTTTTCTTGGTTATTCTACTAATAGTAAAGCTTATCGTGTATTTAATTGTAGAAGAGGCTCGGTAGAAGAGTCCATTCATGTAAAATTCGATGATACAGTTTTACCCCCGAGAAAGGTTGTTTTTGATGATGATGCAGGTATGGTTCCAGCTAAAGAAGTATCCGAAGTATCAAAGGAGTTGGAGAAGCTCGACGTAAGCTCGGACAAACAGGAGGAAAATACTTACAACCTTCCTAAAGATTGGGCAAATGTGAAAGACCATCCGATGGAACGAATTCTCGGAAAAATCGATGAAGGTGTACGAACTAGGAGAAATATAAATGATTGTATTAACAATATTGCATTTATTTCTCTTACAGAACCAAAGAATATCGATGAGGCCATAAATGATGAGAATTGGGCTATTGCTATGCAAGAAGAGCTAAACCAATTCGAAAGAAATAAAGTTTGGGAATTAGTTCCGGCATCGGTAGACAAATCAATCATTGGTACCAAATGGGTTCATAAAATCAAAACCGATGATGATGGTCTCCCTATTAAAAATAAATCGAGGTTGGTCGCCCAAGGTTATAATCAAGAAGAAGGCTTGGACTATGAAGAGACGTTCGCTCCTGTTGCTCGTCTTGAAGCTATTTGTCTTCTCTGTGCCTTTGCCGCATACAAGAAGATCAAACTCCATCAAATGGATGTAAAAAGTGCGTTCCTAAATGGAATCATCCAGGAGGAAGTTTATGTCAAGCAACCTCCGGGTTTTGAAGACTATGATCATCCGGATCATGTGTACAAGCTCCATAAAGCTCTCTATGGATTAAAACAAGCTCCGAGAGTATGGTATGATCGTCTAAGCTCTTTTCTTATCTCAAATGGTTATAAAAGAGGTAATGTTGATAATACTCTATTCATTAAGGTCTTAAATGATGATATGTTAATTTGTCAAATCTATGTGGACGATATTGTTTTTGGTGCAACTAACGAAACTCTGTCAAGGAATTTTCAAATCTTATGAAGGAGAGTTCGAAATGAGTATGATGGGAGAGTTGAAAAACTTTCTCGGACTCCAAATTAAGCAACTCAATGACGGAATATTCATTCACCAATCCAAGTACGTCAATGAGCTTCTAAAGAAATTTAAGATGGAAGATTGCAAAGAAATATCCACTCCTATGTCTTCCACTCTTAAACTCGATAAAGATGAAAAAGGTAAATCTGTTGACCAAAAACAGTATCGAGGTATGATCGGATCCTTACTTTACTTAACTGCATCTAGACCTGATATAATGTTTGCTACTTGTCTATGTGCTCGTTTTCAAGCTAACCCTAAAGAATCTCATCTCATAGCATGTAAACGAATTTTTCGATATTTAAAATATACTGCTGGTTTAGGCCTATGGTATCCTTCCAGCATTGATTTTCAACTCATTGCATATAGTGATGCCGATTTCGGTGGTTGTAAAATTGATAGAAAAAGCACCACCGGAACTTGTCATTTTATGAGTTCATGTTTAATTTCATGGGGAAGTAAGAAACAGACTAGTGTCGCTACTTCCACAGCTGAAGCAGAATATGTGGCTGCGGGAAGTGCATGTGCACAAGTTCTTTGGATCAAAAATCAATTACTTGATTATGGCATCGAACTTAAAAATACTCCTATTTTTTGTGACAATACAAGTGCCATTAATTTAAGTAAAAACCCCATTTTGCATAGTAGGACAAAGCACATCGAAATTCGTCACCATTTTATTCGTGACCATGTCCAAAACAGGAATGTTCGTCTCCAATTTGTTGGTACTAATGAACAATTGGCGGATATTTTTACAAAACCATTACCCGAAGAAGCTTTCAACTTTATTCGCATAAATTTAGGAATGGGACATGCTGATCATTTTTAAATATTGCATACTCATCATAGTCACATTAAATGGTCATTTAAATCGGGACATCATCGAAAGGAAAAGACTATTCATTTGGTCTTGCTTACATACTGTATACGCGGTCCATTACGTACGTAATAGGACCTTACGTACGTTACAGGTTGGTTCGTTACGTACGTAACGAAACGCAGGTTTTGCTCCAGATAGTTTAGGTTTTTACGTTACGTACGTTATAAAAGGAATATAACGTACGTAAGCGATCGTTGACCATCTCATATATAAACCCATCGTCAGTTCCCTGTTCATTTCCTACAAATCCCTAGCGACAAGCGTGACATTCGGCAAACCCTATCAAAACTTCATCAAAACTTCACTTTTCGACCGATTCAGTCCTCATGGCATCCAGAACCGGCAAAAAGAGAAGAGGAGAAACCTCACAAACATCCTCCACGGCTTCCGGCGATCTATCATTTCGGAATGCTCAAGCCATGAAAGTTTTCGACGAAATCCTTATTGACGAAGAGGTAACTCCGAGTCACCACTTTGATTTTGAATCTACGAGCAGTCTTTGGTGTTGCTATCGAAGAATTCTTCGATATGCTTGGGATCAATAGGTTCGTTAGTCTTGCTCGACCAATTTATGAGGAATGTGTGAAAGAGTTTTATGCGAATTTTTTTGTCACTTATGATGCCGACGGTCTTGCTGTTGTTAATTCCCTTGTGCATGGTAAATCAATATCTTTTTATGAAGCAAAGCTTTCGGAGATTTTTGGACTCCCTAATGAGGGTTTTCGATGCAAAGGAGAGTTTGCTCCTCCGGGCGAAGTCTTTAACGACTGGTCCGATGATGAAAGCTATGGTGTTCACGAGTCCAAAGTCCGTGACTTTTTGTCGGACAAAGCCGTGTTAAATGTTCATTCCGGGCGGTTTGAAAACAATGACTTTGGGATAAACATTCGTTTGCTTCATGATGCTATCACTCGTTGTCTTATGCCTAAAGTGAATGCTCAGCTTCGACTGGTGAATATCGATATGGAGATTATTTATCATGTGTGGAAGGATCACCAAGTCAACTTCGCGTCTATTGTGCTAAAATGGTTTGTGGAAAAGGGTCAAATTTTCCACAAAAAGAGCTACGCAAAAGTTGATCGACAGAGAAAATCAGGAATGCCTTTTGGTTCTATCTTAACTGAAATTTTTGAGAAAGCTGGAGTTGATCTGTCTGGAGTCCACGGGGTTCCAATTCCTAGGGGGAGCCTCGTCACCGAAGGGACGTTACGGACGATGAGGTATCTCCGCACGAGAAATCGTGGATGGATATACTTTGCTTATATTAAGGATGATGATCGGCTCATAGATGGGGGCACTCTTCCGAGACCGGAGGAGAGGATCACATCGAGGGGGCTCGAACATACTAGACCTCGTCCGTCATCACAGCTTGGTTCCTCCCGTCCTCGTCCGGAATCCTCTTCTTCCCAGATGGCTTCTCGAATGGATAGGCTTGAGAAGGACATGAGCGACATCAAGATCATGGTGAAGAACATTTGCACACATTTTGGGATACCGCCGACACCGCCGGATGCGGACCTTGACTAGTCGGGCTATCCTTTCTAATGATGATGTTTCCTGTTTTATTAAAAGACCAAACATTTCATGTTTATGCTTTGCCTGTAATGACTGTCTTTTTATGCATCATTTTGGTTATCGTTTTGTTTAATCATTGACTTGGTTTATGTTGATTATTATGCGTATCATTGATGTTTCTTGCAGGTTTTCTCAACTTTTTGTTAATGACAAAAAGGGGGAAAATAATATGTATTTGTTTTTGAAATCAACTTTTGTAATAACCCGTGCGCGTTTTCAGGTGGAGCATATTAATTTTTGCAGTGCTCGTGTTCAGGGGGAGTTTTTAATTTTTATTAAAATCATGTTTTCAAAAACTCACATACGTAAATTTTGTCATCATCAAAAAGGGGGAGATTGTTGGAACAATATTTTTTAGATCGTTTTGATGATGTGTTATTAAAACCAAAATTTACTTAAAACATTCTTTGTCTTCAGTTAACGTACGTAACACATATCACATTAACGTACGTAACATTCTATAGTTAACGTACGTAACGCATCTTTTATAACGTACGTAACATTCACTATTTTCGTAAGTTTTTCTGTACAGGTAACGTACGTAACCGGAGATCTATAACGTACGTAAGGCTTGAATTATTCTGACCGTTGGAAAAGCCACTAGCCGTTGCAACAAGTCGTCTCAATCAACGGGTCTTTGACCAGGATATTACGTACGTAACCATGAGGTTCATAACGTACGTAACGCATTTCATCATATTTCACTGGACAGTTTCGGCACTTTCATTACGGCCGTTATTCGGCTCATATAACGTACGTAGCGTGCGTAACGTCGTAATCCGCAGCATATAACGTCGTAACCCTTTATCTTGTTCAGGGAAATTGAGCTCAAGAAGGCTATAAATAGCCACCTTCATGGAGATTGAAGACACACAAGAATTCTGAGCCTACTAGCATACTCAAGCAATATCAAGCAAACATTCTGAGAGATATTCTTATTCTAGATTGTGATACGAGAAGATTTGTTCTATAATTTCCAATCTTCATTCTTGTATCTTAGAGCGATATATCGTGAAAGCCGAGTTTCTACTCGCACTTATTTTGTGTATTGGTTATCTTGTACCTAGAAAAACAAGAGTGTTTTTGTGAGGTTGTTCTTGAGCCCGGAAATCAAGAAGTTGTAAGAAGTTGGCACTAAACTAGAAAGTGCAAATTCCAAGTTCTAAGAAAAGTCCTAGTCGATAAAACTAGGTAGGGGACGTAGGCTTCGTTAATAGCCGAACCTCTCGAACAATTCCTTGTGTTCTTTCTTTTCCGCACTTTTATTACTCCGATATTTTTGCTTCCGCACGAAAAGAGTACAATACTCTTAACCGCACTATTCAACCCCCCTTCTAGTGGCGGTACCAAACCATCAAACGGCGTATGAGGTGAACGAACCGTTTCTACGGCATTCACATACGTCTTATGAGATTTTAGTTATTCCGGAATACTAGTCTTAAATTGATGAATTAATGGATACATTTACTTTATTGTCGAGGAGTATTGTGTTTCATATTGATATACTTGCACTAGCTATTCGACGGCTAACCCCTTTACGGGGGAAATACGTTTCATGTATTTAGGTTCGGGAAGGTCGGACAGGCAGGTATCGGGTCGGCACGAAGATGGTGGGCAAGTGTGATACTGTGTCTTTCTTCCAGTTATGTTTGGGGTTCCCGTTCAGTGTTGTTGTACTGGATTGGCTTTTGAATACTCGAGTATTGTTTTCCCTTTTCCTTGATGTTCCGGCCTGTGTTTGCCGAAGTATTGATTCGAGTTGTGATGTTTATGAATACATCGGTTATGTTTCGAATACCTTTGTATTGTTTTTCATTCTATTGTGTGTAGACCTTATCGGTCAAATTTTATGGTTCCACGTATGTTAGCCTTGTGGGTCCCACGGCGGGGCTTACGACGCTGTAATATCCCTGAATAACTTGGGGGTGTTACACGTTAGTTACGCGTTTCTTTCGTATCTCGTTGAGTTTTCCTGGCGGGATATCGCTTCTCCCTACTTGTTTTAAGTTTCGGGACGAAACTTCTTTTAAGGAGGGTAGAATGTAATATCCGCAATTTTCGATTTTCGGTAAATTTCTTTTTTCGGTCGGAGTCCGTTTTGACGACCCGCTCATGACCGTTTCGTCATTCTGAGAAAGATTAATTCTACACTTTTTGACATCCGAGTTCGTTTCGGTGTCGTTTTGTTGAGTTCCGTGCTTTTTAGCGACTTTTCCGCACTTGAGTTCGATTCTTGCGAATCTCGTTTGAAACTGATGTTTCAAGTTTCCCGTAAGTCCGTTTAACTTTGTTAGACGTGTTTTGAACTTCGGTTTGGTTATTCGATCACGTATCGTGATTTTCGGGCGTTTTGGGCCATTTTGTAATTTACTGAAAGTTACGGGTATCCGTATCTGTAATTGTTGTCTCGACCCGTTTCTTGGTCGCGTATGATTAATTATGGTATTATGTTTTCATTTCGGGTCGTTGATGTTGTCCGCGAACTTTTCGTCGTGTTCGTTCCGTACATTTTCGGAAATCGAGTCGTCGGGCCATGTCGGCTGAGCAGCTGGCCGGACGGTGGTGGGTCCTGGCCGGATGGTTGCAGGCACTGGCCGGGCTGACGCGGTAGGAACCGGCGTAGCGTACGCTACGGCCAGAAGTCTGCGCGCGCTAGCTCGGCAGGTATAGCGCACGCTAGCTTGGTCGACCAACGCACGCTATCGGACCGGACAGTGGGGTTTCTGGGGTTCTGGACTCGGGAAGGATCAGCAGGTAGCGCACGCTACGCCGAGCGTAGCGCGCGCTAGTCGGCAGGCGTAGCGCACGCTGTCGGCCGGCTAGCGTACGTTACCTAGCCGGCGATTGATCAGAGGTTACAGGCAGATCGGCTAGCGCACGCTAGCGTCCGCGCAGTTCACGCTATCGCGGTCGGGCAAGCAGGATCCGGCCGGCAGATTGAGTCTTCAGTACATGGCCTTGCGGGCCCCGGCCGAGGGTTATCGGCCGAAGCTGCCCGTTAGCGCGCGCTAGTCCGGAAGGTGTAGCGCACGCTAGGCCGTGCCTGTATAAATATGACAGAGTAGCCATATTTTCACCCGTTTTTCATTTCCATCTTTTCCTCTCCGCAGCTGGAGACTTGGCGATCCAGTAGACATGTTGTCAAGCAACTAATCCACGAAGATTGGGAGGTCATATCATCGATTAATCCCTCCATAACCTCATTTGATCCAGCGAATCAAGGTGAGATTTCCTAGAACCCTATTTTGGGAAAATTTGGGGTTTTTGCGTTTTTGTCCGATTCGTTCCGTGTTGTTGATTAATTAATGATGGGTATGATTAATCTTGGTAGTATTCTTGTGTTTAACATCATTTAATCCATTGTTCTTCGTCGAATCGAAGTATATTTCTTGATTTCCTTCGAATCGACTTTTTGGGCGATTTGTTCTCGATCTCGTTTTCCATCCGTTTTTGATGGATCGATTGTGGTTAAATGATGTTTTTAAACATATTATATGGATTGTATATCCATATTTCAACTTGGAATTCCGTTTTCGTGTTTTGTCGGGACGAATCATGTTCTTGGCCGTTTTGGGGAAAACACTTGAACATTCGTCGTTCGTTCTTTGAATTCAACGGCTTTGAGTCATGCTATGGAATTCATTTTCATTGTTTTTATTGTACTCCGTAGTTTATTATCGCGTGTTGGCGTTCGGTGGAGTCGGCGGGTTCGTAGTCGGTTCGTGCCAACCTACTTCGGTCGATTCTCCGCGTTGTGGTTGTTCAAGGCAAGTACCTTGTCCATACTATTCTCGTTTTGTGGATATGATAATTGGTGATCATCTTGGTGTGTTTGTTTATTTGTTTGAAATGAGTTTTCAAAAGATTCGGCTAGCCTCGTTAAAGGCTCACTTTCAAAACGCGTGTGTTTTGTAAATTGTGTGGGTTGTAAGTGACTACGTGAATCCTTAGGATATATTTGGTGTTGATGTTGCGCTTGATAATGCGTGTGTATGTATATTTCTTCTTTCCGTTGCGTTATGGTTGACGTGCGTGTTGTTATTTATTCGTGTGGTCGTGGACTGGCGGATGAATTATGTGAATTGGTGTATTGATTTGATAATTGTTACGACGATGACTGTGTACTTGATGTTTGTGACAATGTGAATACTTGTTGTGAGAGACGTCATATCCGGGAGCCTCTGAGGGCGGGCCGTGCGATCTCCGGCCTGGTGTACGCTGCAATGTGCGGCTCCATATGGTTGGTGAACACCGGTGTTTACCTAATGCGCGTGTAAGGGGCGGCTCTTATGGGAGTGACGCCGACGCGGTGACACGGACAATGTGCGGCTGACATGTGGAGTGAACGCCGGTGCACAAGTGTTTCAGTGGAGGCGCCTGGCAGGCTTATTGGTAACGGATATTTGAGTGTTTAGCTAAGACCCCATTACCGAACGATTATCGTATTTCAAATTCTTTCAACTCTTTTCAAATGCTGGTCTCGATATAGACCGTGATTCATGTTTTCTGAAAGTATGTTTCAACTTGTTTTAAAATGTTGGTATCAGGGTTAATTAACCAAGGACATTTGACGAGATCTCCGAGGGTTAATTAATCAGGGGTCTTGAGCAGTTTTTGGGCGGACGAAAGGCTGTGTCCTTGATTATACTGTGTTGACATTTTATGTTTTGGGTTGAGGACCCCGTGTGATGTTGAGATGTTTGATCTCATGTTGATATTATTTGGATTGGGTCGAGAACCCCGTGAGAAATATTTGTGAAGACTCGTTTGTGTTGATTGAATGGTTTTCTTGCGAATTGCTTTCCGCCTATTGGTCGAGGACCCTATTCATTTTGGAATGAGGAGGATTTGATAATCCTAAATTGTTTTATATTAAAACTCTCGATGGCACTTTAAACGGTTTTATAAATTGTTTTTTCTCTTGATTTGTGATCTTTCGATTTTGAAGTGTTTTACCCAAACTCATGCCTCGGGAAGTACTTTTCGTTACGTTTGAATCTTTGAGGATTTCCTGGTTATTGTTATTCGTGGAACTGGTATTGTATGGCTCGTATTTGCACTTTGTTCTTGCACTAGCAAAACAGTGGAGTTTTGCTAACCCCCGAGTATTCGGGGGGTGGATGTCTGTTTTTGCATTCAGGTTTGGGAGCATAGCACAGCGTCGGCACGAAGGATGATGAAAGATGAACGATACTAATCGCACGAGGATCCGTTGATGTCGTATTGGTCCATTTGTATTTTCTTTTCCGCTGCAGTATCTTTTCCCCGTTGTACGGGAGTTTATTATATTTTGACCCATACGTGGGTATGTGTTTGAAATTGAGTTGTATGTTATTATTGAAAGACCAAATCGGTCTACTGAGTCATTTTAGCCTTAAAGGCGATGTTTAGATGTTTGATTTTAGATATCAGCCTGGTAGATCCTCGAGGAGAGGGTCTATGGCGTGTAATATCCCTGAGTGGATTGTGGGTGTTACAAAATCTCACTCGATGTAAAGTTCAAACTCGGATTTGGAAATGTTAGAGTATGTAAGAATGATTTGATGATCTTGCATGGTTAACTTGTTAGTTGTTAACGGTGATGATGATACGTAGAGGCATGATGACTTCAAATGATTTCAAATGAGACGGTTAAAGTATGTTGTTTACAAGTTTTGATGAAACAACCCGAGGTACCAAAAGTACTTTTAAAGTTTATTTTAAATAGCAAACGAATCCAAGGATTTTCAAAAGACTTCCTTTAAAAGGATACTTCGTGGATTTTCTTTTCGAGTTGTTATTGGTTACCTTATGTGATATGTCGTGCTGAGTTGGTACTTTAGTATAATATTTTGTGAAGTTGTGCAATCGTATTGAGTGGGGATCCGCTTAGTATGCCGATGGGCAGATGACACAGTCGTGACCACGATACTAATGGCCATGATGATCGGATGTGGACCAAGAGGGTATAGTCAGGAAGGTTGCTATTCCAGCACTTTGTTCTCGTTGTTTAGGTTTCGGGACATAACCTCTTTTAAAGGTGATATGATGTAATAACCACATTTTTCTTTCTTTCTCTTCTGTTTCGTCCAACCGTATCGACTCGACTGTGTTCGTTGATGCTTCTGACCTGGTGTTGTTTCTCACCTTTGTCATTCGAGCGAGTTTTGATATTGTCCCAAATTGATCTATATATCGTTGTGACCTTTCCAAGTTCGGAAAATTAGTCTCGTTTTCGATCTTCCAACCCTTGGGCGGTGGAATTCCGTATTTGTTCAGCGATTGGCTCGCGTTTTGATTGATGTACCGTTGGGTTGGTCAATCGTATTGATTTTCATCCGTTGTGTTTTGTGATTGTTCGGATAATTGACTTGATTGTATTATCCAGTTGATGACGCTTGTCACTTGTTGGTTTTATTATATCCCTAACGGCGGCGTTGTGTTGGTCGTCGTGGAGCGTGTTTTCACGCCGTATATTCCTTTGCGTTGCTTGTAACGTTTCGCCGATGGGCGCAAGTTACGCGTTTCCTTGCGTATCTCGTTGAGTTTTCCTGGCGGGATGTTGCTTCTCCCTACTTGTTTTAAGTTTCGGGACGAAACTTCTTTTAAGGAGGGTAGAATGTAATATCCGCAATTTTCGATTTTCGGTAAATTTCTTTTTCGGCCGGAGTCCGTTTTGACGACTCGCTCATGATCGTTTCGTCATTTTGAGAATGATTAATTCTGCAATTTTTTTCATCCGAGTTCGTTTTGGTATCGTTTTGTTGAGTTCCGAGCTTTTTAGCGACTTTTCCGCACTTGAGTTCGATTCTTGCGAATCTCGTCCGAAACTGTTGTTTCGAGTTTCTCTTAAGTTCATTTAATGTTATTATTCATGTTGCGAGCTTTGGTTTGGTGTTTCGATCGCGTATCGTGATTTTCGGACGTTTTGGGCCATTTTCGTAATTTCCTAAAGTTTTTGGTAATTACTTCCGTTGTCGAATTCCGAGCCTTCGGGTGGTCGGAATTGTGTGTTCTCTTAGCTCTTAGATTCGTCTTTGCGAGTACGTCGTAACCGTATCATCGATTCGTATTCAGGTTCGGGTTTCGGGGTCGTTCGGGCCGTCGGAGTTGGCCCGGCCGTATGGCGAGTTACGGCCGGTAGTGCTCGGTAACCACGGCGAGTTACGGTGGTAGTGCTCAGCGGCTTCGACCGAGCGAGGCCGTCTGTGGGCCACGGCACATGCCGCGAGGGCCGCGGCACACTCGTGCATTTTTCGCCAAACTGCATGCACAGTGCCGCGGCACATGTCGGCCGGGCCGCGGCACCTGCCGATCAGGCGCAGATTGGCCTGTGCGCGGCACACTCCCGGGCCGCGGCACCTTTGTGCGGCACTATTTATGGCCCCTGAGACGGTTTTTCGCCATTTTTCTCAATCTTTCCTTTCTCTTAGCGGATGTGGTCTTGGGAATCTTGAAGCCATGTTGTTTAACAACAAATCCATGAAGTTCTTGAGGTTATAACATCAATCAATCATCCGTTATCATCCTTTGATCCAGCGAATCAAGGTAATCTTCCTTAGAACCCTAATTTCGTGAATTTGGGGGTTTTTGCATTTTTATCCGATTCGTTCCGTGCTGTTGATTAATCCATGATGGGTATGATTAATCTTGGTAGTATTCTTGTGTTTAACATCATTTAATCCATTGTTCTTCGTCGAATCGAAGTATATTTCTTGATTTCCTTCGAATCAACTTTTTGGGGGATTTGTTCTCGATCTCGTTTTCCATCCATTTTTGTTGGATAAATTGTGGTTAAATGATGTTGTTAAACATATTCTATGGATTGTATATCCATATTTCGACTTAGAATTCCGTTTTTTTGTTTTGTCGGGACGAATCGTGTTCTTGGCCGTTTTGGGGAAAACACTTGAACTTTCGTCATTCGTTCTTTGAATTCAGCGGCTTTGGGTCGTACTTTGGAATTTATTTTCGTTGTTATTGTTTTCGTTCGTAGTTCATTGTTGTGGATTGTCGTTCGGTGGAGTCGGTGAGTTCGTAGTCGGTTCGTGCCAACCTACTTCGGCCGATTCTCTGCGTTGTGGTTATTCGAGGCAAGTACCTTGCCCATACATTACGTGTTTTGTGGATATTATGGTTGTTAATCGTCGATATGTGCTAAATAAATATTAATAACCATTTTTCAAAAGAATCTGTATATTTACCATCATGGTTTTTGTAAAGGTGACCCGTGTGTGTCGGGAATTAATGTGCTTAGTTGAATATGTGTGCTAGTGTCGAGTATAGAATCACCTTACTTTCTTGCGATGTCATTGCGTATGATTATGTCGTTGGTAAATGTAAAGTGTAATTCTTTTGTCAAATTATGTGCTTGGAGTCACGTGTTTATCGATGAATATGTGAGTTTGTGTGATATTAGTTGTGTCGTTCGGTGATGTTGAAATCTTATGCCTCCTTGTGAATTGTTATAGTTCTGGGTCGTGAGTACGTGTTGGATAATATGGCCATTCTAGCAAGGTACATCGACTATATATATTTTGTGTGTTTGACCTTTGAGAGTTGTGGTTTCGTAAACTGTGAGTTGTTCTTCCACCCGGGGATGGCATGTGTGGCCTCTGGGGGCCGATACTAATGGGTACGGCCACAGAAGTGGACTTGGGTGCGTGTGTTGATGTTCTTCCACCTGGGGATGGTTCGACGGGACCTCTGGGGGCCGATACTAATGGGTACGGCCGCAGAAGTGGTTTCCCACCTGGGGATGGTCCGACGGGGCCTCTGGGGGCCGATACTAATGGGTACGGCCACGAGTTACCAAGTGTGGTTTCTGTGATATTGATGTTGATGTTTTGATCACTATTGTGATATGTTTCGAGATACATTATATATCGAGTCTTGGTGTTTGGCTAGAATGGCATAAGAATAATGTGTTATGTGTAATGTGTCCTTGTAAGTGAATTGCAGTGGATGATCGGGTCGTAGGCCCTGTGTTTTGTGACCGGAATGGTTGGGTCGTGGACCCCGTGTTTTGTTAACGGATTTGTATTTTGGAAAATGAACTTTGGGGCTGTGACCCTAAATGACTTTCGAGGAATTAAGAACTTTTCAATTTCTAATGTTTTCCAAACTCCCGAGATTTGGAAATGTTTTCAAAGTGCTTACTTGCTTCGTTTCTACTTTCAAGACTTGAACTATTTTTAACTAAATATATCTCGGGAAGTCTTTCGTTGTATTCTCGGAATGTGTTGTGTATGGCTCGTATTTGCACTTTATACTTGCACTAGCGAAACAGTGGAGTTTTGCTAACCCCCGAGTAATCGGGGGGTGGATATCTGTATTGTGTCCAGGTACATGCAGGTTTTCGGGAGCAAGACACATGATCGGTGCGAGGGATGATGAAAGACGAATGATACTAATCACACGAAGGCCAGTTTTGACTTCAGTTAGTCGGAGTCCATTGTATTGTCTTTTCCGCTGTCTTATTGTTCGTCGTTGCAAGTATTTTACCCTTGCATGTGTATGAGTCTGGATGAGTTTATGTATTTTGATTTGTAAGTCAGTGACGGAAGACCAAATCGGTCTATGGATTCGTTATTTTGATTCGTCAGTATGTAATGTAATGTGTTGTGTTGATGTCTAGCCTGGTGGATCCTCACGGAGAGGGTCTGCGGCGTGTAATATTCCTGGTTTGATCTGGGGGTGTTACATTTATGGCATCGGAGCATAGGTTGAGAAAACCTAGGCTGTCGGGTCCAGTTATGTGTTGTTGAGTCTTGTATTATCAGATTTTGTCTGACTGAGTCGTGTCGCGACGCGTCGTTTGGAATGTCGGCCGTGATTAGTATTAGGGTGCAGCCATCATCTTCGTGCGATTTGTGGATGTAAGTCTCCCTACTACGGGTTGTACCACGAGCTATACGAACCTGTGTGATTCTGTGTTATGTAGTTAGTATTTGAAGGTGCATCGTGAGTAAGTGACATATATTTGTTGATTCCCATCTTGCGCTAAAATGTAGAATGATATTGCTGAATGTATCTTTGTATAAACCGTTTTTCTTGCAAGAGTATAAACCTTGGAATTTTAAGTTTTCGAATCCTTTCGGGGAGTCACGTAAAATTTTTAAAATGTCCTCCAAGGGAGGAAAAAGTTGATTTTCGTATGTTGACCTCAAGGCTGTAAGTTCTGAAAACTCGAATTATTGATAATTCTTTTCCACTGTGTACTATAAGTTTTCAAAACATGAGTTTTGAACTCAAATGAGTTCTACAAAATATACTCAAGACGTGACCCTTGCTTTTAACTTTTCGGTTTTGAATGACAATTGCCTTTTGATGGTTGCTCATGATGTGTTGTAATTATGTGAATCGATGGCTTTGAGATTCGAATATTGTTGTTGTTTATTTGTGACCTTCGATTCCAGTAATGTCGTATATATGTTCGCAATCATGTTGCTAAAATATAACCGTTAGCGCACGCTAAGTGTAAGGCTAGCGCGCGCTAATGCAGCATGGGTAGCGCACGCTAAATATGTGTTGTAGCGCGCGTTAGTCAGTCTGGAAAGAGGCTAGGGTAATACATTTCTTTTAGCCGTTAGGCCTAACCTTAGCAGTCAATCACCCGGGACTGTATTCTATGTGTGTTGTCAAGTAATGACAACTATTTTGTATGAATGTGTGTTATGATTTTTTTCGTTGCGCTAAGTGATAATTGATTGGGTTCGGCAAATTGATAAATTATGTCTGCTGCGAGTGTGTTCGAACACGCTTTTCTAAAACTTTCATAAGTTTGTGCAAGTGCGATTAGCCGGCGGCTTCGTATGAACTTTGGAAATTGTTTGAAATTTGCGAGCCGGCCTAGGATTCTCAAATAAAACCTCGACGGTGTTTGAAAGAGTTGTTTTAAAGTACCTTGAACATTTTGTAAAATATTACCGTCGTTGATGTTTGTGAAGTGTTGGGAGAATTTTCGAAAATGATTTAACGTATTGTTGCATTTTCAAATAATTCGAGTGAATGATTTTCAAAAATCTTTCACACCATAAAAATATTTTATTTCAAAAACCAATGCGATTTTTATTTTCAAAAATATATAGTGAAAGATGAAAAATATCACTCGATGTAAAGTTCAAACTCGGATTTGTGTGTTCTCTTAGCTCTTAGATTCGTCTTTGCGATTACGTCGTAACCGTATCATCGATTCGTATTCAGGTTCGGGTTTCGGGATCGTTCGGGCCGTCGGAGTTAGCCCCGGCCGAGTCATGGCCGGGCAATCTGGGCCCAGGCCGGCACTGGCTGAGTTACGGCCGATAGTGCTCGGCAGCTTCTGGCCGAGTTAGGGCCGGTAGTGCTCGGCAGCTTCTGGCCGAGCAGGTCGTACCGTGGGCCGCGGCACACGCCGGCAGGGCCGCGGCACACTCGTGCATTTTTTCGGCCAAACTGTCTGTACCTGGTGCCGCGGCACATGTCGGCCGGGCCGCGGCACACTGCCGATCACTGGGCGCAGATTTGGCCCTGTGCCGCGGCACACACTCCCGGGCCATGCACACTTGTCACTCTATTTATGGCCCTGCAGATGGGTTTTTGGCCATTTTTCTCAATCTTTCCTTTCTCTTCCGCGGATGTGGTCTTGGGAATCTTGAAGCCATGTTGTTTAACAACAAATCCATGAAGTTCTTGAGGTTATAACATCAATCAATCATCCGTTATCATCCTTTGATCCAGCGAATCAAGGTAATCTTCCTTAGAACCCTAATTTCGTGAATTTGGGGGTTTTTGCATTTTTATCCGATTCGTTCCGTGTTGTTGATTAATCCATGATGGGTATGATTAATCTTGGTAGTATTCTTGTGTTTAACATCATTTAATCCATTGTTCTTCATCGAATCGAAGTATATTTCTTGATTTCCTTCGAATCAACTTTTTGGGGGATTTGTTCTCGATCTCGTTTTCCATCCATTTTTGTTGGATAAATTGTGGTTAAATGATGTTGTTAAACATATTATATGGATTGTATATCCATATTTCGACTTAGAATTCCGTTTTTGTGTTTTGTCGGGACGAATCGTGTTCTTGGCCGTTTTGGGGAAAACACTTGAACTTTCGTCATTCGTTCTTTGAATTCAGTGGCTTTGGGTCATACTTTGGAATTTATTTTCGTTGTTATTCTTTTCGTTCGTAGTTCATTGTTGCGGATTGTCGTTCGGTGGAGTCGGTGAGTTCGTAGTCGGTTCGTGCCAACCTACTTCGGCCGATTCTCTGCGTTGTGGTTATTCGAGGCAAGTATCTTGCCCATACATTACGTGTTTTGTGGATATTATGGTTGTTAATCGTCTATATGTGCTAAATAAATATTAATAACCATTTTTCAAAAGAATCAGTATACTTACCATCATGGTTTTTGTAAAGGTGACCTGTGTGTGTCGGGAATTAATGTGCTTAGTTGAATATGTGTGCTAGTGTCGAGTATAGAATCACCTTACTTTCTTGTGATGTCATTGCGTATGATTATGTCGTTGGTAAATGTAAAGTGTAATTCTTTTGTCAAATTATGTGCTTGGAGTCACGTGTTTATGGATGAATATGTGAGTTTGTGTGATATTAGTTTTGTCGTTCGGTGCTGTTGAAATCTTGTGCTTCCTTGTGAATTGTTATAGTTCTGGGTCGTGAGTACGTGTTGGATAATATGGCCATTCTAGCAAGGTACCTCGACTATATATATTTTGTGTGTTTGACCTTTGAGAGTTGTGGTTTCGTAAACTGTGAGTTGTTCTTCCACCTGGGGATGGCATGTGTGGCCTCTGGGGGCCGATACTAATGGGTACGGCCACGGAAGTGGACTTGGGTGCGTGTGTTGATGTTCTTCCACCTGGGGACGGTTCGACGGGACCTCTGGCGGCCGATACTAATGGGTACGGCCGCGGAAGTGGTTTCCCACCTGGGGATGGTCCGACGGGGCCTCTGGGGGCCGATACTAATGGGTACGGCCACGGGTTACCAAGTGTGTTTTCTGTGATATTATTGTTGATGTTTTGATAACTATTGTGATATGTTCCGGAGTATCACAATGCTTTATGCTCGAGGTCGAGATACATTATATATCGAGTCTTGGTGTTTGGCTAGAATGGCATAAGAATAATGTGTTATGTGTAATGTGTCCTTGTAAGTGAATTGCAGTGGATGATCGGGTCGTAGGCCCTGTGTTTTCTGACCGGAATGGTTGGGTCGTGGACCCCGTGTTTTGTTAACGGATTTGTATTTTGGAAAATGAACTTTGGGGCTGTGACCCTAAATGACTTTCGAGGAATTAAGAACTTTTCAATTTCTAATGTTTTCCAAACTCCCGAGATTTGGAAATGTTTTCAAAGTGCTTACTTGCTTCGTTTCTACTTTCAAGACTTGAACTATTTTTAACTAAATATATCTCGGGAAGTCTTTCGTTGTATTCTCGGAATGTGTTGTGTATGGCTCGTATTTGCACTTTATACTTGCACTAGCGAAACGGTGGAGTTTGCTAACCCCAGGTGTCGGGGTGGATATCTGTATTGTGTCCGTGTACATGCGGGTTTTCGGGCAAGACACGGGATCGGTGCGAGGATGATGAAAGACGAATGATACTAATCATACGGCCGCTTTGACTTGATTAGTCGAGTCCATTGTATTATCTTTTCCGCTGTCTTATTGTTCGTCGTTGCAAGTATTTTACCCTTGCATGTGTATGAGTCTGGATGAGTTTATGTATTTTGATTTGTAAGTCAGTGACGGAAGACCAAATCGGTCTATTGATTCGTTATTTTGATTCGTCAGTATGTAATGTAATGTGTTGTGTTGATGTCTAGCCTGGTGGATCCTCACGGAGAGGGTCTACGACGTGTAATATTCCCGGTTTGATCTGGGGGTGTTACATTAAGGACCTTAAAGGAAAGGGCAAGGCCCCGATGGTTCCAAAGGGCAAGAAGAAGAAAGATACTTATCTCAAGTGCGGTGAGCTGGGCCACTGGGCTAGAGACTGTCCGATTCTTCATGGCACTTCAGGTACAGAACTTTTAGTTTTGGAAACAAATTGTTCTGCTACTTCCTGGATACTGGATTCTGGTGCTAGTTCTCATATTTGTACCGTGAATCAGGATCTGGAACAAAGTAGGAAGCTTGGAGCTGGAGAAGTTATGATCACAGTCGGAAGCGGGCATAGTGTCGAGGCGGACAACATAGGATCACTTCTTTTGGGTTTAGAATCCGTCTTTGTTTTGACTTTAGAAGATGTGCTTGTTTTGCCCAAGGGGCACAAAAACATTGTATCCATTCCGGTCATGGACCGAAAGGGCTTTTCATTTTTCATTGGTGATGATTCCTGCAAAATTTATTTTAGAAATAAACTAGTGGGTACTGCTACATTGTTGAATGGATTGTATCATCTAAATCTCAGCAACAAAGTAGTTGTGAATACTATGACTAGAAAACGTGGTAGGGATGAAAACAGTCAAGTTTTGAAATGGCATCTTAGACTTGGTCATGTTGGTCAGACCAAAGTTTACAAGATGGAAAAGGATGGACTTATGGGTCCATTGGGATCAGATCCCTTTACTACTTGTGAATCTTGCCTTAAAGGCAAAATGACTAAGTCCCCCTTCACAGGGACATTTGAAAGAGCCGCTGATAAACTGGGATTAATCCATACCGACGTATGTGGTGTTTTGGAAGCAGCACGTGACGGATATCAATATTTCATTACGTTTACAGATGATCATACTAGGTATGGTTATGTATACTTAATGAAACATAAATCCGAGGCCTTTGAGAAATTCCAGGAATTCAAGGCCCTAGTCGAGAAACAAACTGGTAATCATATCAAAGCACTTCGGTCGGACTGACGTGGCGAGTATATGAGTATGGAGTTTGACGAGTTCCTTGAGGAACATGGAATAGTTTCAGAACTAACACCTCCAGGTACTCCTCAGTTAAATGGTGTGTCAGAAAGAAGGAACCGGACCTTGTTAAACATGGTCCATTCCATGCTGGGCTATACTGACTTACCAATTTACCTGTGGGGGTATGCACTCCTGACTGCCGCTTATATCTTAAACAGGTATCCTTCCAAATCCGTTCCTAAAACTCCACATGAGATGTGGGAGGGAAGGAAACTAAGTCTTAATCATATTAGGATTTGGGGATGTCCCGCCTATGTCAAGAAGACTAAGGTGGAGAAGTTGGAAGCTAGGTCCGCGAAGGGACGTCTCATTGGATTCCCGCCTGGGACAATGGGATATCTATTCTACATGCCTGAAGATCGAAAGATCATTGTTGCTTTACAAGCACACTTCTTGGAAGATGAGTTCATTCAGGAAGGCGGAGCAGGTAGAAGTATTTCTTTAGAAGAATACAATGAAACTCCTCGGGAGACACTTGTGCAAGAAACTGTAACCGAACTTTCTGAAACACAAGTACAACCACCTCGTAGGTCTAGTAGGGTGTCTCATTTACCTGAGAGGTATGGGCTTGTGCACTTGGAGGAGCTGGGTCTCCATGAGGTTCCAAGTGATAGCCAAGAGACCGACCCGACGACCTATGACCAAGCGATGGTGGATGTAGATTACACGAAATGGCGTGAAGCTATGGAAGCTGAGATAGACTCGATGCATGTCAATTAGGTCTGGACTCTAGTAGACCGCCCCAAGGGCATAGTGCCTATTGGGAACAAGTGGATCTACAAGAGAAAGACTGATGGTGATGGCAAGGTTGAAGCCTATAAGGCCAGGCTTGTGGCAAAGGGTTATACCCAGAAGGAAGGGATCGATTACCACGATACCTTCTCGCCAGTAGCCATGATCAAGTCTATTTGCATGATGCTTGCTATAGCTGCCTACCACGATTATGAGATATGGCAAATGGACGTAAAGACGACTTTCCTTAATGGATTCCTCGAGGAGGAAATCTATATGGAGCAGCCTAAAGGCTTTGTGTCCGAAGTCGATATTCAGAAAGTGTGCAAGCTTCAGCGTTCTATTTATGGACTGAAGCAAGCGTCGCGTAGTTGGAACCTTCGTTTTGACGAGGCAGTCAAAGAGTTTGACTTCGTGCGAAATGAAGAGGAACCTTGTGTATACAAGAGGGTTAGTGGGAGCAAGATCGCATTCTTAGTACTATATGTGGATGATATTCTACTAATAGGAAATGATGTGGGAATGCTCAGTTCTGTAAAAGCTTGGATTTCGAGTAATTTCTCCATGAAAGACTTGGGAGAAGCTACCTATATTCTTGGTATTCGACTCTACCCGGATAGAGCAAAGAGAACAATAGGCCTTTCCCAAGCCCTCTATATAGATAAGATCTTAAAGCGATTTAAGATGGATGATTCTAAAAGAGGGTTCCTACTGATGCGACATGGAATAAAACTCACCTTGAAGATGTGTCCTCAAAGTGAGGAACAACGAAAGGAAATGAGTAATATACCATATGCTTCGGCCATGGGTAGCCTTATGTATGCTATGTTGTGTACAAGACATGGCATCGCGCATGTTGTAAGCGTGGTGAGTAGGTTTCAGGCAAACCCAGGTAGGGAACATTGGACTGCCGTAAAGAACGTTCTCAAGTACTTGAGAAGAACTAGAGATATGGTTCTGATGTATGGCGGTGGAGAATTGGATGTGGTGGGATTCACTGATTCGGACTTCCAAGGACTGAAGGACGACTCGATGTCCACTTCTGGTTACATATTTACTCTTAATGGAGGAGCAGTATCTTGGCGTAGTGCCAAGCAAAGCGCGACTGCTGATTCCACCTGTCAGGCTGAGTATCAAGCAGCCTCGGAGGCTTCCAAGGAAGGGTTCTGGATCAAGAAGTTTATGGGAAAACTTCAAGTGATACCATGTCTTTGAAATTTTGTCTACTGTCATGCGACAACGACGGAGCTGTAGCGCAGGCCAAGGAGCCGAGGTTTTACAACAGCACCAAACATATTGAGAGGAAGTATCATCTCGTAATAGAATTTGTTCGCAAGGGATACATTGTGCTGCACAGAGTAGACTCGGACGACAACGTCGCCGATCCACTAACCAAGCCACTTTCTCAGACTAGCTTGGAGCATCATCTGGAGAACATGGGTATTAGATACCATAGTGTGTGGCATTGAGTGCGAGTGGGAGATTGTTAGGAGTATGCCCTCGAATGCCACTCAGAGGATGTTGAGTGAGGGCATTGCACTTGTAATTGTGTAAATCAATTATATAAGGCAATGAATGTTTCTTTATTTACTGGTAGTTATTGGCATTCCTAACTCATAAATATACATGTAGAAACTAGTCCGTGTATTTGAGAGCAAAACGTTCCACTCCTTATTGGATAAGGGGGTCGGCACTGGAAAGGTTTATAGCTCAAATACTTAATCGTTCGCAAGTCGATGAAACTTGACTGGGCGTTAAGTTTATGTGAAGACTTGTATGATGTGTTCTTTGATAAGGAGAGTGCTTGTCGAACACTAATGGTTAGTGGGAGCACACGTTATAGGTATGCTAATTAGATTAGTATACTCGAACCGACTCACCCTCGATTCGTCACACGGATTTCACTCCGGGACAGTCAATGATGGAATCGAAAGGTTGTGATAGGTATTCGTGAACCTTAGACTTGAGGATTTAGTAGGGATGTGCTTGTGACGTCAAGATTTTCATTAGAGTAGTTCGACCCTATAAACCGGAAGGCGGGGGTCAACCTCGACGTGCATCTTGATAGGCAAGTAGCAGGTCCTACTGAATACCAAGATAGAATTCTTTCTCCTGTTAGTGAACGGGTTATATGTCCCATGCGGTTATTGACAGATGAGATCATAAGTCTTTGGCCAAAGCATTGGAGCTAGCTGTATTAGATACATGAGAGCTCGATGATTTCGATTTGCATTAACGCATGCATAGCGTCAAGTAAAGATGGGGTTTGACTGACCGTGACCCTATAACTTGATCGGGACATTTGAAAGAAGGGTTTATACGTATACTGGTATTCACGACAGAATGGTTCTTGAATGATCCCAATCATTCGTTCTCAGTTGGGGTACAGTGTAGGCCGCCAGGCTGGCTAGGTGGTGCTACTACTCTTTGGTTCCTCCCATTGCTGACTGAGACGGACCTACCGAGTCGCGCAATATGATTGACGACGGAATGAATAAAGCTAATTCTCTCATTATGAATATTAGATATTGGATATCTAATTTTGGAACATTGGATGTTTAAATCGATTTATTAGATAAATTGATTTACGGCCAAATGAATTAAATATATTACTCGGTGATTAATTTAATTCATGAATATAATTATTTCTTGGAGAAATTAATTATTTTATTATGTATTTGATATGATTAATTAATTGGATTAATTAATCAATATAAATACATCAGAACGGAATCGAAGTTTATCTGTTTGGACTCACAGGAGTCCGAAACGGACCAAACTCGCCCGGCTCCTTCTAGATGGCCGCCCCTCTTTCCTTCCCTTTTCCTTGGTCATAGTCTCCACATGTTGGTGGAAGACTTATGTTTTGTCAAGTGGACAAAATATCACCTTAGGTGATTTTGTCAAAAAGTGATTGATATGAGGGGATTTGATGGATAATATATAGAGAAGACCACATCTCCTTGCCAACTACTAGAACTCACGTTTTTTGTAAGTAGAAGGAGAGAGGAAAAGTTTTTTCCAAGGCTTCATACTATTCATCATCATCTTCACAACATTCATAAGTTTTTCTTGGAGAAAAATATTTGTGAGATAGAGAGATACTAGATTAAACACTTAGAGTGTTGTAATCTTGAGTTGCATAGCTTCATCACTTGATTCTAGCCGTAACATTAGAGGTTAATCAAGTGTTGTTATTCCAGTCATTTTTCTGGTGCGTGGCATGTAGAGATGCTGTGCTTTCGGCGTTGGATCGTTCAAGGGCTTGAGCGGATTGAACTCGTAGAGATCAAACTATAGCTTGGGGAATAGCTCAAGAGAAGGTTACCATTTAATCAACGGACTTCGAGGGTTAGTTTCTTACGACTCTTGTTTTTCATTTATATATTCGTATATACGTAGCTCGATCGATCCTCGTAGGGATTCGAATCGAATTAATTTTCATTTTACCGCTTCCGCTGGGCCTTCGTTTTAGGCACCGAATCCCAACAGTTCTCGCCTTAATGCATCGAGAACCTGGCGGAGGTGACACTTATGCTCCTCATGATCACGAGAGTAGATCAGGATGTCGTCAATAAAAACGACTACAAAACGATCTAGATAATTAATAAAGACCCGATTTATCAATTCCATGAAGACTGCAGGTGTATTAGTCAGTCCGAATGGCATGACAACGAACTCATAATGCCCAGAGCGAGTGCGAAAAGCTGTCTTCGGGACGTCAGACTCTCGAATCTGTAATTGGTGGTACCCGGATCTCAAGTCGATCTTGGAAAATATAGCGTCTCCCTGGAGCTGATCCAATAGATCATCGATGCGAGGTAAAGGATATTTGTTCTTAATTGTTACTTTGTTTAGCTCACCGTAATCAAGACACAAACGCAGCGATCTGTCCTTGTTCCATACGAATAACACCGGCGCTCCCCAAGGGGATGCACTGGGTCGAACATATCCTTTCTCAGTTAACTCCTCAAGTTGTCTTTTCAACTCCTGCATCTCAGTCGGGGCCATACGATATGGTGCTTTCGAAAGTGGGGACATCCCTGGCTCCAACTCAATGGTGAATTCTACCTCTCGTTGTGGGGGTAGTCCTGAAAGCTCTTCTGGAAATACATCTGGATAGTCTCGAACTACTGGAATATCAACCAATTCGACTGGTCGGTCAGTTGTCTTGGTCATGTAACACCAATAACCAATGTATCCCTGGTTTAGTAATCTCACAGGCTTCATAGCGCTGATGACTCTCCTAGAATGATTGGGATTATCACCCCGAAAAATACACTCGACGCCATCATCAGATGTGACGGTCACCATTCGCTTACGGACGCTAAGCACGGCATCGTGACGATCCATCCAGTCGATACCCAAGATTACATCATCTTTAGGTAAATCAACCACTATCAAGTTGGACAACCACTCACGGTTGTTCATGCTAATCGGATAGTTCTGTATTTCACGACTCCCAATAATTCTTCTACCAACCAATTACATAAGGTTCACAATCGGTAACATGATTCAATTGCAAACGACTCAAATAAGAAGTAGACAAAAAGGAGTGTGAAGCACCAGTATCAAAAAGAACATAAACGGGCTGAGAGTGGATTTCGAGAGTACCTGCAATCATGCTAGCTTCGGGATCATCGACTTTCTTCATCTCGTAAACTCTGGGTTTTGCAACCCCGGAAGCAGGTGTACCAGCTTGATTTCCACGACCCATCCCTTTGTTTGCCCCGATAGTCTGGTAAGAAGCGGATGGAGGAGCACGTTCCTGAACAGAAGACTGTACTGGAGCAAGAGATGCTACTGGAGCACGCCCGAGTCCACCCCTGCAATAGCGAGCACGATGACCGTTCTTCCCGCAAGTGTGACAGGCAACGACCGGCTTCGGACACTTGGAGCTGATATGCCCCTGGTCCCCACAGTTATAACACACGACAGGTGAGATGATTGCCCGAGAGTGCGTTCCTGTCGGTTTCGGTGCCATAGGTGGCCGCTCAGAAGGATGTGGTGCAGGCTGGGGCTTCTTGAACATCCCCCGGTTACAGTCTCCCTGGGTCTGGTTCCTGGATCTCTTGTTGGAAAACTGAGGCTGCTTCTTGGAAATCTCCTTTGCAGTAAGTTCATACTCCAAAGCCTTTTCAATAAACTTCGGTAGGGTCGTACAGTGGTGATTGAGTAATTGCATCCTCATTTGGGGTTTAAGCCTCTTGAGGAAATATTTGATCTTATCAGCTTCCGAACGGACAACTGACGTAGGAAAAGGGAGAAGTGCTTGGAATTTTTCAGCAATCGCTAACACATCCTCGTCTTCCGATGGATCGGGGTTCAGTAATTCGGACAGTTTGGCTTCACGGAGGGGTGCAAGATAGTAAAGATCTAGCATAAGATTCTTGAATTCCTCCCAAGTACTCGCGCCATCGGCAGGCCTCACAGAAAGCCACCAAGTATGGGCACTCTTACTAAGATAGTAGGCTGCCACAGCAACTCGATTTTCCTCTGGGCACTCCACCATCTCGAACAGTTTCTCGAAATGCTCTATCCAGTGCACAATGTCAGCAGGCTCAGATGAGCCTTCAAAAGTCGGAGGTCGCTGTCGTGATATGTCGCTAATAATCCGGCTCACGATCCCGCCAGGCACCAGTGGCGGAGGTTGTTGCCCCTGCTGTTGACCAGTAGTATTGCTCTGCATAGCTTCCATCAGCTGACCCATTTGGGTTATCTGGGCCATCATGCCCTGCATCACGGTGTAAGGATCGATACATGCATTTTCTCCAGTGTGGTGTGATTGGTCCCTAGAAGGCGAATCACTGCCTGCGGAACTCTGTTCCACATTCGCGCGTCTGTTGGCTTGTGGTATCGGGATTCGGCCTCTTCCGCGGCCTCGTCCCCCTCTGCCACGGCCTCTCAGATTCCTTTCCATACTGAAAGAATCCAGTCACAAGTACAGTTCAAGTTATCAATCATAATTCATGCTAAGTTAATGGCAACAGGGAATTTCATATCCAACAAAGCAGTTCGTAAAGAATCACTGGCACCGCAGGTGCTACACACTCAATATCAAAATCAAGTCGAAACAATTCCAATCACATAATTAATTTAGGTTTTCCTCAAACAGATGAATTTTACCACATGTTAGCAAGATGCCAAGATAAGTAAAGAGACCAATACGTCATCAATATCATGCCAATAATCAAATTATGGCTCATGAGAACATACCATATTCGACGGGTCGGGCGCTTGCATAGGTTACACGTGGCACGAAGGTTTCTTGATGCTATTTCAATTCTACAATGACTCAAAAGAAAAACACACTCTCTGATACCATCTTCTATAACAGCCCAAAACGGTGGCTATTACAGTGCCGTGGACCCCTACCGGGACCCACCAGGCGATATCACGATATACACTTACAACCTGACAACGTGGCACCGTACCACAATATTTATCAAAACCCCGATGTGGAGTATAAGTTATACATGTCTTTAATACGAGCAAACGTACACAGGATCCAAATTCGGTACAGACGATATGACGATGGGCAATACCTAACAGATTATAATACATTCATCTGACACAAAGTAAAATGAAAATCACAATAAAACATAACTGAACATCAAAAGACTCGCCCCCCCCCCCACCCCCCCCGAAATAGCATAATTCAAAACCCTCGGTCGCCATTGTGCTCCTCATGTGCCTTGCCCTTTCCTCGCCCTGAAATACAAGTATTTCGCCCCAAACCACAGGGTCAGCTATACATGATAATAATTCTCATGACATTATACAAGTCATATATATACAGATCTCAAAGAAAACAATCGACTACTGAATATACCCCGCAGGCATATAAACAGTCAGTCCCAACTGTCGAACATAACCAAATATACGAACGACCATATAATATGGCTCAAGACGGACGTCACAGTACGCCCGATCCGGAAATGTGTCCGTGCACATGTCCACCCCGTATACGGAATCCAGAATATACGCGGGACGATGTACCTAATTAGCCTTACGAACTACGTCTCGTGTGCACGATCTAAATGTGGAAAACATCCACGCATGATCATCAAGTGCCCGGCTATAAATCCTACACATAACCAATCGGCATGCAGATATGACCCCAGAGATGTCACGATACAACATGACAATGAAACTCAACGAATTACACCTTTATCAAGGAATCGAACGACTCACAGAAGTGTCAACAAAGCTCAAAAGGACCAATGGTAACAAGAACGGTAATTCTGGGTATATCATCCCAACACCATGATAATACGATCAAGGGCATCGCCATATCACGAATCTTAGATTATCAGAACATTTCATACACACGAAACGCATAATAATCACAAGAATTCAACCATCATTATAACCAAGCAAGATAACTTGCCTCAATTCCGTAGATGAATAATCCTTCTTTGAATGATCAAACGAACGGTATCCTCATCTAACAATACTCACGTGAACAAGCAACCTTGAATGAAATGTAATTCATTCAATAACACATTCGTACGATAACGGTATTATTACATAAACAATATTCGTAAATTTACTTGAATAAATCAATTATCCTATTGATCACTTTAATGTTCCAATTATAAATCATCATATGTTTATCATGTTCATTCACATATTCTAACATTAATGTCAAATACTTGAAGTCCAGTTTATTACCAATGTAACATTGTGAAAACATCTTTTCAAATCATCGGCACTTCCGATTACGATATAAGTTTGTGTTTAATTACGTTCTTCATTACTTTACCAACAATTACATTAAAACTGATTACTATATAAAGCATAAGTTCAAGTTTTTTGTGAACTAAGAACATCATCTTAATTTATGTCTCTTAACACAAACGGATTAATGAAATGGAATTCGGCTACTCATCTAACGCGTTTGTATCACCATATTCACTACAATCCTCTTAAGAACATTATTAACATATTAATGTAGCGATTAACACCCTTTTAAGTTATCAACGAAATCGATTAACTTGATCATATGAAGATTACAACTTCCTTCTATCAAAATCCATTGTTTTACTTTTGAAGAATTTATTAAAAGCCTAGTTATATCATTGGATACTTGGAATTCTAAAAGTAACTTCATCCCATCTTGTGAAGATTATCTTCAAAGGGTTAACATAATTCTTCCAACAATTTATTACAAAGGTGTTGGTTTTAGAGGCCAAAATTATGGTTCCATATTACCTTCAAGAATTAATTGAATGTTCAAGACAAGTTTAGTATCTCTCACCTCTACTCATTAAGGATTTCATCCTTAACATGTTCCTAGTGTTGAGACTATAATCAACTTCCGATTATCATGTTATACATCAGGTTTTATATATCATTATCAACACAACCATATTATGAAGTTATTGTCCAACAAAAAGTGATACTAATACCCTTAACGTTAATCTTCACTTAGTTTGAGCATGATTCAATTAACTTATCATGTTTACACTAGCTTAAACTAACATTATGTGAAGTGATTATATACTAACATCATCATAAGCATATATTTAATATGTGTTAAGGAAATACCAACCTCAAAATGAAGAACAACACCAACACTTCAAGGGATACACTTCAATCTCCAAATCTCCAAGTCACAAACCAAGTGCTGAAGCTCCAACACAAGTTAGAAGGGCTAGAAACGGAGTTGGCAGGGAAGGGAATCGTTTTTCTCAGTTGGGAGGTTGAATGGGTCGAGCAGGAAATGAATGGAAAGTCATATTTTTATAACCTAAACTCGGCATTAGGTACGTTAAAGAATGGGGTTAACGTACATTATAGTCCTTACGTACGTAATCTCATGAACATTACGTACGTAATCAATTTCATCAGATCTTTCTGACTTAAAACACGCAAATCGTTACGTACGTAAATATATAGCTATTACGTACGTAATAGCCGTTGACTTGGCTGTCGCGATCGACTCCCGACCACCTACCCCCGCTCGGTCCCACCCGCCGAAAGGCGGGCAGTTGATGGATCTCTCGCATTACGTGCGTTAACATATGAATGTTACTGTAACACCCCCAGATCGAACCGGGAATATTACATGCCGCAGACCCTCTCCATGAGGATCCACCAGGCTAGACATCAAAACAACACATTACATTATATACCGACGAATCAAAATAACGAACCAATAGACCGATTTGGTCTTTCGACACTGACTTACAAATAAAAATACATAAACTCATCCAGACTCATACCCACGCAAGGGTAAAATAATTACCACCACAAATAATAAGACAGCGGAAAATACAATACAATGGACTCCGACTAACTGAACCCAAAACTGGCCTTCGTGTGATTAGTATCATTCGTCTTTCATCATCCCTCGTACCGATCCTGTCTTGCTCCCGAAAACCTGCGTGTACCTGGACACAATACAGATATCCACCCCCCGATTACTCGGGGGTTAGCAAAACTCCACTGTTTCGCTAGTGCAAGTATAAAGTGCAAATACGAGCCATACACAACACATTCCGAGAATATAATGAAAGACTTCCCGAGATATATTTAGTTAGAAATAGTTCAATTCTTGAAAGCAGAAACGAAGCAAGTAAGCATTTTGAAAACATTTCCAAATCTCGGGAGTTTTGAAAACATCAGAAATTGAAAAGTTCTTAATTCCTCGAAAGCCATTTAGGGTCACAGCCCCAAAGTTCATTTTCCAAAATACAAATCCGTTTAAAAAAAACACGGGGTCCACGACCCAACCATTCCGATCACAAAACACAGGGTCCACGACCCGATCATCCACTTCAATTCACTTACAAGGACACATTACACATAACACATTATTCTTATGCCATTCTAGCCAAGCACCAAGACTCGATATATAATGTCTCTCGACCCCGAGCACAAAGCATTGTGATACTCCAGACAATATGACAATTAACGAAAACATCAACGTCATCCTCAAGATGAAAACTTCACCTAGTAACCCGTGACCGTACCCCTTAGTATCGGCCCCCAGACGCCCCGTCGAACGCTCCGGGTGGGAAACCACTTCCGCGGCCGTACCCCTTAGTATCGACCCCCAGACATCCCGTCGGACACTCCGGGTGGAAGTTCATCCACACACGCACCCAAGTCCACTTCCGTGGCCGTAACCCTTAGTATTGACCCCTCGACATCCCGTCGGACACTCCGGGTGGAAGGAACAACACACACACACACACATTCCAAAATCACAGTTGCAAACCACAAGCCTCGAAGGTCAATCACAGTATATATAGTCGAGGTACCTTACTAGAATGGCCAGTTCATCCAACATATACTCACGACCAAGTAACGATACGACTCATGTTAGAATTCCAACGATGCAGCTAGTACCAATAACATAGCAACGAGGGAAAATACCATTCCAACCACGCCGAACGACACAATGTCATAGGATCATCAATAGGCATATGTTCCACACATACCTCAAGGAAAGTTAAACTATAAATCTACAATGTCATAATCACACAAAACGATACCCTACACATACTTAGACAAGCACATTTAACAACGAAATCATACGAGTCATCTTTTAAGGAAGTATTGGAAAGTATATCGATTCTTTTGAAAGTTAATTATAGACATTCGTAAATCACGTATCGTAAATTACCAACTAATATATCCACAAAACACGTAATGTATGGGCAAGATACTTGCCTCGATAATAGATACCGGACACTCCTACAATCACGGCTCAGTCGGGACACCTCGAACACCTACGATTCCCCGGCGAAGGAAAAGAATATACCCACGATCGAGAAGCTTGAAGAAAACGACGAACGGAAGGGTTCCGACTCGAGTTCTTCACAAGAATTCGACCCTAACAACATATAATCAATAAATCATCGATCATACGAGGAAGAATAATCGTAGAACGCCTGAAAACTCCTCTATGACATTTTACCGGACACCTTCAAGGCGTCGGTCAAGAACTCGACCAAAACAACGAATCGATACGATCCAACCATGGAATAACAAGGGAAACGATACAATACATCTAAATAATCATCAATCCATCACAATACTAAGTTAAATCGGATTAAACGGACGAAAACGAACAAAATACCCAAAATCCCCAAAATTAGATTTCTAGAAAATCTGACCTGATTCGGTAGATCGGAGGATGTTATAGGATGGATGATTGATGATATGAACTCCAAGACTTCATGGATTGATTGTACAACAACATTTTTACATGATTCCTACACCTCAAGCCGCGGAAGACAAGGAGGAGAATGAGAAAAATGGATGAAAAACACGCTGCCAGGCCTTAAATAGGCTGACTGCCGGCCGAGTTACGTACGTAACCGGCCAAGGCTTACGTACGTAACCGAGTCACTGCCCCAAATATGCCGGACCGTTACATACGTAACCGGACAGGGCCTTATGTATGTAACCGGCCTTACGTACGTAACTGCCGAGCACTACCGGCCGTAACTCGGCCAGTGCCAGCCTGGGCCCGAACGACGGCCCGAACGACCCCGAAACCCGAACCTGAATATGAATCGAAGATACGGTTACGAAGTACTCGCAAAGACGAACTCGAGTACTAAGAGAACACACAATTCCGACCACCCGAAGCCTCGAAATTTGACAACGGAAGGTAATTACCCCAAACTTTGGGAAATTACGAAAATGGCCCAAAACGTCCGAAAATCACGATACGTGATCGAATAACCAAACCGAAGTTCACAACACGTCTGACAAAGTTAAACGGACTTACGGGAAACTCAAAACAGTAATTTCGAACGAGATTCACGAGAATCGAACTCGAGTGCGGAAAAGTCGTTAAAAAGCATGGAACTCAACAAAACGGCACCGAAACGAACTCGGATGTCAAAAAGTGTAGAATTAATCATTCTCAGAATGACGAAACGGTCATGAACAAGTCATCTAAATGGACCTCCGCCGAAAAATGAAAATTACCGGAAATCCGAAATTGCGGATATTACAATTACGTACGCAAGGCTACGTACATAGCGTATGTAAAGAAGATAGGTTAACGTACGTTAAGTTCTATAACAAGCATAAATGGAATTCTCCCAATATCACCCAACAATTAATATAGTATGAATGACCATGATTCCAACTTAACATAATTCGTCGATATACTTGCTACAACAATACAGATATGGTGCGAAAAATACTTGGTTTAAATAAGAAAATACAATAGTAAAGGCGGGGGTATTACAACTCTGCACCCTCGTCATCATGCATTTCCAGTGGTTGTTTCCCTGCTCTTCTAGATCCTGAACACAAACAAATGTTCACCCCTGAAGGGGTTAGCACAACGATGCTAGTACAAGTACCACAACATAATATTAAACATCTCTCGAATAATAATAATAATATTAATAACCAAAATGTCGACGAGTCTCTTTCTACGAGAAACCCATACATGACGTACACAATTGATAATCACAACATGATATCACAACATACACATGGTAATTCCGATGATCCAGCGTTCACTGCCTAGATCCCAAGATGATCCCGTCGGACCAACACGTGGTGGAAAAACCCGTCCAATGATCCAGCGCACGCTAGCATAGACCCCAAGATGATCCCGTCGGACCAACACGTGGTGGACATACAACAACGACATATATGCACAATAATATTTATGACATCAATACGTAAAACATTGAAAGTACTTGCCTCGATTTGGAGACAAGAATAATACTTCTACAAATATCAAAACACTCGAAGGTCGCCCCCCTCGATCAATCACGTAGCAAGGCTCGAACCTTAAACAAGAGAAATAATATAGAATTCATCTTACGTCGAACGAACATCTAACAATCCAAATTACGGTCGAAAGCTCATAAAACGAAAGTTGTCTGACCTACGTAATGTATGTTACATATCCTTTGTAATGTATGTTAAACTTACTCGTTAGCATACGTAAACTATGAAGTCTAGCATATGCTAACTGTGTATCGATAGTTCCTCTCTGATCAGTCGACTTGACTCGCCTGATAGTATAATGTACGTTACGTACCAAACGTAGCATACGTTAGCTATGCCAGATAGCGTACATTAGTTACAAAGCTTAACGTACGTTAATCATGCATGTCAGTTTCACACTGGGCAGACGACTGTCTCGATTAGTGACGGAATATTACGAAATCCTCAGTGAGTAACTTATAACATCTTCAAATATACATCATGCTCATGAATGATCTACGGATTTAATATCTTCAAATTCAAGGATACGAATATCATCGTAACACTATTCTCAATCTTGATTATAATACTCATGCAAAGTTCGGCTGATCTATGGTTGATGTACTTGATCTAATATCGTCATTATATCCAGGCTTATCTTGAAGGTGAACTACTTATTCCAACTTATAAGCAAGAGTACAACTTTGATGATTCTTTCCAAAATCCATTTAGTAAAAGTGGAAATAAACACTAAGTTTACGATTAATATGACAATAACATTTGATACGGTTTATAATTCTCAGAACACTATTCTCATCCTTTGCCATAACAAGGTTCAGATATGGTGTTCTTAACCATAATAACTCGATCATCATTGTTTAAACATGATACTAGGTTGCATACATCGTCAAAGTGATTTACTACTCTCGGTAATGTGATCATATCATCCTTAATAACATAAATTCAAGATTGGAAGTAGTATAACATACCTTAAGATGAAGAAAATACTAAGACTATAAGTAGAATGCAACTCCGGTTGCTTCAATGCGGACCTGTCATGATTTCCACTCCAAAGTCCAATATAAGTAGTCTTCAATGATCAAGTAGTATCTTCCAATCTCAATGATTCAGTAACAAGTGACCTAAGTGTGTTAGAAGGGGCTGGAAATCTTTTGGGGTTGAAATATGGTGAAGCTAGAGGCAAAAGAACGAAATGAAATGAAATGGGGTGCTGCCCCATTTATAACTTTCTGAGTGTTACGTACGCTAGAACTACTTCATAACGTACGTTATCGTCCAAAATAGCTCACTGTCTTGTTTCTGAACTTCATTACGTATGCTACACTTATCATGTTACGTACGTAATCCATACAATTTGCGTACGCTACATATTGTCCATAACGTACCTTAAAGTCCGTTGACTTAAAAGTGTCCGGGTTCATGCCATGCGAATCTGGTGGGTATCTTGGCCGAGCCCACCACCAGTTACCCCATGTGCTAGCCAACCTACTCAATAATTGACTGCATTACGTATGCTATGCTTCATTCGTATCGTACATTATTATTAAAAGGTAACGTACGTTAAGCTACATTCTTAGCGTACGTTATCATGTATATTGCATGGAGAAAATTTACATGTTTCCATACTCATGTACAAGGATACAAATATGATAAATATCATACTTCAATTATCAATATCATCATTCCAAATAATACAGGGTTCAAATACAGATGAAATACTCGATAAATAATCCGGATATTACACTTTAGGCATACCGAACAGCATACAAGAGTCCATTAGGAATGAGCCCCTACTGTCTAGTTTATGGAAAAACTTGTCACCTTCCACTTGAAATCGAACATAAAGCTTATTGGGAAATTAAGGCTGTTTCAATGGAATTGAAAGAAGCTGTACAGGAAAGACTGCTCCAAATATCTGAATTAGATGAGTTAAGAAACGAAGCATACGAGAACTCTCTGATTTACAAAGACAAATTCAAGAGTCTTCATGACCGGAAGCTTAACCTCAAGCACCTTGAACCAGGTACGAAAGTACTTTTATTTAATTCTCACTTGCGATTGTTTCCAAGTAAGTTAAAGTCACGCTGGACGGGACCCTTCGAGATTGAGAAAGTATTTCCATATGGAGTAATTAGACTGATAAATCCTCAAACCAAAGAGTAATTTCAGGTGAACGGACTCAGGGTGAAACCTTATTTTGAAAACCAGAAAATTCCTCACGGAGAGAGCATAACCCTTGGAGATCCATCACACGAATAAAACAGGAAGTTGTTAAGCTAATGACATTAAACGAGCCCTTATTGGGAGGAAACCCAATTTATTTAGTGTTTTTATTATTATTTATTTTCAAAAAAACCAAAAAATCAAAAAAATTAAAATAAAAATAAAAAATAAAAAAATTGCTGTATGACATGGCGCACAACACGGCGCTAATCTGGACCGTTTCCAAGGCCATGTCTATTTTTCATCAGATGTGTACGACATGGCGCACAACACGGCACAAATTGGACCGTGTTTTAGCGCCGTGTTCTGGCAGACAGGTTTATAAACACACAATCGGCCTCAACTTTCATCATTCTCTTCTCCTAACCTCCGACCCCCTCCCCTAAAAATCCCAGCCTTTTAATTTCTTTTTGTTAGATTAGTTTATTTCAATAAATATCACCTCAATAAACCTACTTTCATCAAATTTGTTAGGAATTTTCCAGAAATTCATCATCAAGTAACAATGTAAGTTTACTTCAAAATTGTTCAATATTTGCTATGAATTCGGTTATCATTATGTTTATAGATATGTGGCCATGATTATTCACGTGAATGAACACTTTTGTTGGATTATATGTAAGGATTTAACACTTTTTGATAAGTTGAAATGAAATTATGTCAAAATTTTGATGGTTTTGGTTCATAAAATTTTACACGATGAAAGTTTGTAAATTCATGGTGTTTTGCTTAGATTAGTATTTTTGTATTGCTAATCGTATAGTTTTGAAGCATTCATGTACCAGGGGGTTAGAATTTGTCCATAAATTGATGAATTTGGAAGCTTATTAATCACGATTACAAGGTGTCCGATTAAATGCTTAAATGAATTTTTCTTCGGATAATTGTGTAGAACAACCAGGACTCGCAAGCGCCAGGCAGCCAGCCCTTTAGTATCATCTTCCGCCACCGAGAGCGACAATTCTCAACCAGAGCATACCATGGGGGCCTTCGATGCTATATGCTTTACAAGTGCTGAAAATGCGGAATGGTTTGAGCAACGAGCTCATTCCAAACATCTGGTCCAGAAAGATATCGCACAGGAGGTTGAAGATAAATTCAACCTATCTCAATTCTTCAGTCACCTACATTGGGAGAATGCGTTGAACCTCCCTCATCATTACTACGAAGATTTTGTCCGTGAATTCTACGCCAACGTAGAGGCAAAACGCAAAGATGACTACGCTATACGAAGCACGGTTAGAGGGACACCAGTGGTAATCACTGAGAGCTCGATAAATCACTCGCTCCACACTCCGGACGAGGGGGACAAAGTAAATTTCAGAAAAGCCTTCAATCCCCAAGAAGGACCGGTGTGGAACACTAGTAGTGCCATGGCGCGGTTTGACATCCAGCACACTCCTTCCTGGAAGGATGGAGTGAAGATCGGGACCTTATCCTTCTCCAACCAGCACCGCCTCATTCTATACCTTCTCGGCACAAATGTTCTTCCTCGTTTGAGTTGTAAAAATGAAGTAAGAGTTGGGGATTTATACTTTTTGGATAAAATGGTGCACGGACTAGGTGCTATACAGGGATTGAATTATGGGAGTATTATATACAATCACATGCATGATTTCCTACGGAACAAAAGACCCAAGCACTCCATTCCTTATCCTCAGTTGATCACATTGATACTCAAGCAGGCGGATGTTGACTTCTCAAATGCCGACCGCACATTAATTAAAGACCGGGACAAATTGAGGCGTGCTACTTGTAGCCAAATGGGTATTGAGTTCGAAGAGGATCTGCATCATGAGCAGGAGACACATTCTCCACCTGCAGCACTTTGGCATAAGACCACCATCACCACCACCCGGGGCATCGGATTAGTTTTTTTTATTTGTGTTATTTTTCTGACTTACTTTTTTTATTTTTTTGGCTTGTTTAGACTGTTTGCGTATTTTCTTTTTCTTTTTCTTGCAATTATGGATTTTATTTTTATTTATTTAACTTGTTTCAACATGGTTTTCTGCTTTTGTTTCAAAGTTCTTTTTAGGGATTGCGATGGGGATTGAATCAACCATACCACATGACAGGGGAGTCCTTTTTCTTCTATCTTTTCAATACATTGAGGACAATTCTTATTTCTAAAGTGTGGGGTGATATCGTAAATATATGAATTTTTTAATCATAAAAATTTTAAAAAAATACCTCCAACAGTCAATTTATAATATGTCTTACTACTCACCTCGGGAGACTTGTTTATAAAAATTTTGGTGCGGTAAAATGACCATGGGTTAAACTTGAATTTTCGATGAAAGGTCAAACTCAATTGTTTCTAAAAAACATTTCTTGTGTGTGAATTCATGAAAACATATATATTTAAGACCTTGTGAGCTTTTGAGCCATTGTTTACTTGCTATCATTGATTTAGTGCACTATTTGTGTTGTGAAACTCTAGAACGTGCATTGGTATCTTACTCAAAACTACAAAGTATGTGCAAAATAGTGAAAGTGATTTTAGGCGATTTTTTTTAGCCTTTCAATCTTTTCGGCCTACCCCAAAATTATTAATTCCCTCATTAACCCAATTGAGCTTATTGCCTAATTTATTGTTAACCACATACTGATCTTTCCATCACTATAAATCCCTTGACCCATACTTGAACAGTTAAAAATTATTTTTGACAAGGATAAAGATATTGTGTGGTGACATTGGGTGATATATATATTGTTGGTAGTGTTGAAAAATGGAGAAAAAATTACTCCGCTGTTTTTGGAAACATAGTAACCGGGTGTATTCATGTGACCCATGTTTACATTCGCGTAAAACAGTTACCTTAGATATGAGTATGCATAGAAGAGGTTTGTGTATGTTTTTATCCTAGTAATCGGGTGTATTCATGTGACCCATAGTTTATATTCGCGTAAAACAGATAATAAACAACCCAAGTAAAAAAAGAGGGAAAGGCGAAAAATAGAAAAAAAATGTTTGATTGAAAAGCAAGAAAAATAGCTCAGATAAATCGAAGCATAAGTAAGGGGATCGATAGAAGCTTCATTAAATAGCTTCTAAAGCGCTTACCTTTTGATAATTACGGGTTCATAATATTTTCTAATTGATCAGTTTCAAGTCACTTTATCCATATTTTCCTACACCAACCAAAGAGCCGACATTACAACCTAAAAGTCCTTTTTGATTCACAACGTTACACACACAAGTGGTAGAGATAAAAGACGATTTGCACGCCTATGGAAGTTTTCACCTCATTAAATAAGCTTAAGCGAAAATATGTCCCATATACACTTGAGAGTGAGCGATACACTTATCCGGCGAGTTCTATGAATTCATGCTTTTTGTTTAAAAAGGAAACTTTCTTGAGATTTGACAAAATTATAAAAACTTGGTCTAATTTACCCCTTGAGGTGGGGTAACATTATTGGTACGTTCAATCGTACCATATTTGAGGTTTACTAGAGGACAAGCAAATGTTTAAGTGTAGGGTATTTGATTAGTGCATAATTGATCTAAAATTCATATACAAAATATCACCTTTTTCTGGCATAATCATACTGATTTTGATAGCATTTAATTATTTTGAAGAAATATCAGGACATGAGCTAATAATGTTTATTTTGTAGGTTACTGGCATAAAATGTCAAAAAGGTCAAAAAACCAAACCGAATCAAAATCAGAAATTTCCAAGAAAAAAATGTGACAAAACACGGTGGAACACACGGCGCATATCTCGGCCGTGTCTTGCGCCATTTCTCACACGGCGCACATTTTCCACCGGGTCCCTACGCATGTTCAGGATAAGACTGAGTCATCCTAATACGGCTATACAATACGGCGCAAAATGGGTTGTTTCTAAGCGCCGTTTTTAGGCAGATGCCATGCAAAAATAGTCCACTTTTGACCATCTTGTGAGGTCAACAACTATGTATTCTATTAAGAGGTCGATGATATGAAAATCAAGACATGCAAGGAAGATCAAGTGTGAATCAAACACCAAAGAATTGTCAAAGATGCCACAAATTAAATAATCAATTGTATTCTTGAAAATCACCTATAAAAGGACACCTTCACCCATGAAAATAAAAATCATCTCCTCTTCTTACCAAGAAACACTCCTTTCTTTTAGCAAGATATTTTCCTTAGAACTCTCAATTTTAGTTTGTATTTCATTTTTGGTTTGAAATTTTTCTTTCATTTAGTTTGTAATTGAAAAGTGGTTGATCAATAAGCACTTAGTATTTTACTTAGTGTTTTACTTTCAATTTTTGTAAGCTTGTAACCTTTGAACAAGTTTGAAGTTATATTTTGAAGTATATTTCTTGCACTTTGATACATCATATTCAAGTAAGTTTTCATCTATTGTCATTGAGTTCTAGTAATTAAGAGTTTATATATATATATATATTATGTATATCAATTATTTCTATTATAATTTTAGTTTGTATAAACCAGTGAGTAGCTAATCTTTATTCCTAGGGGAAGAGGGATTTCTATTAGGTTATATATTGAGTATTTGATTGATTTACATTATTTTGATTAAAAAGGACTAATTGGTTTAAATAGAGATGGATCATATCCTATTTCTACTAATGAAACCTCCTTGATTGATTGTTGAGTTGATTGGAAACATATCTTTTCAATCTATCAAGTGTTAATCTTGTTATCAACATCTTAAGATTGCGAAAGTAATTAAGACACCTTTGAATACGAAAGTTATGAGGTGAAAAGTTGATTACTCGATAAACATTCATTTTTCTTTTATATCCGTGTAAATCAATTCCGATACTTAATTAAAAACCTAATTTAATGAACCCGTAATCCCCTAGATTTTATAAATTCCCAAATCATTTAATTCTGTTCATTTTCACTAGTTAAAGATAGTCCTAATATAAATAGTCTACTTTAAAAATAGTCTAGTTATAAATAGTCTTAATATAAATAGTTTAGTATAAAAATAGTAGTATTAAAAATAGTCTCATTAAAAATAGTCTTATTAAAATCATTTAATTTAGTTAATATTTAAAAACCCAATAATCTATTTTAGAATATTTTAGTATTTATTTCTCGCAATTTGTAACAAAATATTATACGAAGTCCTGTTGAACAATCCTCGAGAGAAAAGACCTTGGTAGAACTTACCACAACTACTTCTACCTCATATATATTTGCGAGCGACTCAAAAACTCTTATTTTTAGGATAAGTTTTTGTCGATCAAATTTTGGCGCCGTTGCTGGGGATTGTTTTAGGCCAATATAATTTTTGTATACTTTTGTTTATATCTTGTGATTTTATCTTTCTTTATTTTTGCATCTTTTATTGTTCTTGTTCTTAAATTTTTTTGACATAAGGTGCGCTTAACTGTTTTCTAGTCTATGCAGGGCCGTAGATCCCTTGTAAGAACTTCGGTAACATACAACGAAAACGTTCATCCCGATTATCAAGTTGGAGATAGCCTGGAAGATATTAGCAGTGAAGGAGAATTTTTGACAGAAGAAAACACTGAATCTTCCAATCAAGAAGAAAAGTCAAACAAAGAACATATGGCAGACCAAAAAACTTTGAAAGACTTTGCTAGACCGGTGATCGGCACAACAACGTCATGCATACAACTTGGCCAAACAGCACGAAATTATGAATTCAAATCCATTAATTTCAACCAACTCCCATCTTTTTATGGGATACCAAACGAGGATCCTTTAAGTTTTATTCGTGATTTTTACTCGGTTGTCAATACCTTTCCATTACAACAATTGACCGAGGATCAATTAGAAATGAGGTGTTTTCCTTACACCTTAAAGGATCGAGCAAAAACATGGATTATGACGTTGCCACCAAATTCATTGGCTGTTTGGGATGATGTGTGCAACAAATTCATGTCTAAATTTTATCCACATCATAAAACGACGAATCTAAGGACCAAAATTGCGGCTTTTACGCAATCAGAGGGTGAACAATTTTTTGAAGCATGGAATCGTTTCAAAACTCATTTACTAGCATGCCCCCATCATCGTTATCCTTTACACTGTTTGAGTCAAACTTCTTATGATGGGCTAACTCATAATTGTCAATTCTCTGTTGATAATGCAGCTGGGGGAGATATAAGAACACTAACGGCGCAATCCGCTTTTGATTTATTTGAAAAACTTGCTATATCCTCCCAGCAAAAGAGTGCACGAGGCAGGAGAGTCGGAGCTAATGAAGTAAATTCCACCAGCGATCTCACTGCACAAATTGCCGAGCTAACCAAACAAGTCCAACAACTTACATCTCAAGGAATTTCTCAACCACCCACAGTCATGCCGTCTCAAGAAGTATTTTTCGCCGGTAGCGAGTATAGTCAAGCGCCCAACATTAATCCCCCAACGAACCCTTAAGAGGTAAATACTTTAAATAATTTTTACCAACGCCCCAGAAATGACCCTTTTTCTGAAACCTATAATTCTGGTTGGTGAAATCACCCTAATTTCTCTTGGGGTGGAAATCATGACCAACAACCACCACCTCCTCAACATCAAAATTTTCAACAACCATATCAAAGACCAAACCAATTGCAAGAGTCATCCTCAAACCAACCCAGAAAACCCTCATTAGAAGAAACACTTCAATCATTCATCCAAAACTCGGATCGGAGATTTGAAGCAATGGAAGCATCAGTGAAATGAGTCGAAACTCAAGTCGGGCAACTAGCAAGTCAACTGCAAAATAACCAGAAAAGGAGGTTACCAAGTCAACCCGAACAAGCTAAAGCTATGAGAGCTAGTAAGATTTATAACAATCAAGTTGATTCCCTTTCTAATGATGATATTTCAATTATTGCAGGAAACGAGGACGAAGATAAGGAATCAAATGAAAATTATAAAGAAGAAGTCCCCACCCCAACACTCCACAAATCTACAAATCCATACAAAACCCCTATACCTTTTCCAAGCCGACAAAAAATGAAAAACTTGAGAAGCAATTTCTAAAATTTTTTGATATGCTGTCCAAAGTAAATGTAAATCTTCCTTTATTGGAAGTAATAAAAAGTGTCCCAGCATACGGAAAATTTTTCAAAGAATTACTCACGGATAAAAAGAAGTTTGGATATAGAGAAAAAATTAATGTCTCGGAGGTTATGTCTGCATTGCTCCAAAACGATTACCTCCCAAGCAAAGTGATCCAGGTAGCTTCATAATAAATATCGCTATGGGAAACGGTAAGAAGACCATTGATATGCTTGATCTCGGAGCAGGTATAAACCCGTCTATCGAACAGATCCGATTATACATGGACTATGAACGATCAATCAATATGACTTAAGATGGACGTCACGATGCGCCGAATCCGGAAATGTGTCCGTGTACAAGCCACCCATGGGTATCGCTCGAATACATGTCTGGTCTCGTACCTAATCATTCTAACGAAGTACGTCTCGTGTGCACGGTTCAATATGAGGTCGAAACCAACACATGCTACACGTGCCGCCCTAAAAATCCTACACACGACCGATCGGAACGTATCTGACTCCAGATATGTCACGACACAACATGACAACAAAACTCGAAGAAACGCATATCCAATAAGAATCAGAAGACTTCCCAAGTGAGCAACAATAGCTCGATCATGAAAGACCGACACGATCACAACGTAGTATTCCTGTCAGGCAACTGTTCACAGAATGCTCAACAATGCATGTAATATTAGCACATAAACCCCAAGGCCGCAGCCAAGGGTCACGGAAGCATCTCATAGGAATACTCTGGAACGTGGGTGCCAGATTCTGGTCTTATCCCTCAATACATTACATGCAATCACAAAGTATCCCAAGGTCACAACCAAGGGTCACGAAAGCATCTCACAGGAGTACCCCGGAACGTGGGTGCCATTTAGGTCTTATCCCCCAACACATCGGCCCAACAGATTACAGTTCAAAGAAAGAGCACATCACAAAATGTAACAAACAATGATGCACACTCACCACATGAAGCATCACAACACACATGCAATAATGCAACAGGATGATTATCATAATTTAGCAATATTAATTTACCTCAAGCTGGGGACGCTAACCTTTCCACGACCAACATCTTTGAATGAATACACAGTTATCCAAATAATCCAAAATGAAGTACATTCCATTACTAATACCAAACCACCATCTCGAGTTCAATGTCGGCACGATAACTATCCTTGATATCCAACATTTCATACAATAGACCAAAGATAATTCACATATCCGTTTCCACTAGACATCTTTAAATCATATACATTATGATTTATCCCAGTCCAAGCATAATATACATACCATTATCCCGACAATTCATATTCATAATATCATTGTTATATGAATCATAAATGAAATGAAATCAAAACCATTTATTAACATTATGAACTGAGCAAGCATAATTTGCCTCGATACCTATATGATAAAGACGTTACGAATCTCGCCGTCTTCATCTACAAGCTCCTCAGCCCCAACCAAGGCGACCCATGCATTCTCCAATCTCAACCGCAGCACAACGGTTAATCATCAATGATCACTTAACGTAATCTAATGCAATAATCAGTTAACGATATGTTTGATAACAATCAATAACCGATATAGTCAACCAATCAAACTTAACGGTTCAACGATATCTCGATCATATACGAAACCAAACCATTTAAACTTAAACAATATGAATACAATCCGAAGTTCGATAATCAATCAATTATAACAAGTGTCTCAACATTCTAAATCCTGACTTAAATCTTACATACAGATTAACACGGCTCATCCTTGCAAATTCATAGAAATACAATTACCGGTTATCATCAAGAATAAACATATACCAAAATTAACCGTAATCCATCCAATTTCCATAAAATCAAGACATATATCACTCAGGAGTTCTTCAAGAATATGAATTAATCCATAATCATGTTTATAGCCAACAAAACGACGTAATCCGATGTGTTCTAACATACAAACCATCATCTAATTCATAATCCAAGGCATATATCATTTTGTTACTCAATATACAATTCATACAACCTCAAGAATCACAACAACAACACCGTAACCATCATTATACTAAGAAGAACGTCAACAACAATATCAAAATCCGAATCAAAGAGAGGAGTTATCCAACATACCTCTTGAAGAAGAGCCACAATGATCAAACACTTCAAGAAACATCAAGGATTCCAAACCTCAAGCTTCTAATCAACTCATCAAGGTCTTAACCGATGTATAGGGGTCGGAAATATGATTAGGAGTGAAGAAGAATGATGTTTGGGAGGAAAAGATATGTCTCCTCTCGTGAGGAAATGAAAGACCGACCTTTGTTATATAATCTGCCCGGCATGTTACGTACGTTAACACCCATCATTAACGTACGTAAGACCACCTAAAGTACGCTACATGTCCTATATAGCATACGTTATCGGCATCTAGAGCTCACTGCCTCATATCGCACCTTGTTTTACGTACGTAATACCCGCACCGTAGCGTACGTAACACACAGTTGAATTGCTACAGTAACAAACTCGCTTAACGTACGTAAGGCTTGAGGTTGACTTGCCTGTCCACATCCGCACCGAAAGATGCCGACACCGAGCCCACCTGCTGACCACAGCTCGGACCTGTTCGATTCCCTTCATAACGTACGCTATGTACTCTACCTAACGTACGTTACGATCACACAGTTACGTACGTAATCTCCTCTGCTTAGCGTACACTACACTTGCACCTTTACGTACGTAAGCTCTTGTGCTTAACGTACGTAATGGATTTTATACTTAGCCATTTTTGCTTCTCTCTGTCGTGTCAATATACCGAAACCGTACATGCGACATGCTGAATACATATACTCATTCCGATAACATTCTCATACGATACATCTGATGTACGATACCCTCAAATGCAATCGTCAACCACGTACGGTAATTATACAAATACTCATATCGTATATCCGACATCGAAAGACATATCAAGCATGTAATATCCTAGAATTAAAATAAACTCGATAGATATACTGGCACGATTGTCACAGTTCCCAAAATTATTCATCCATACTGCATCGGTCCCACTCTGTACAGTACAACTCAGATAAAACAACGCGAAAAATTCAGAGCGAAATTCTAGGATATTACAAGAACCGACCTTTGTGATAGATTGATGTATATACATATATATAGGTACCTTTTTTCTATATTCTTTTTCTGTATACCCTTCTTTTTTTGTATACCCTTTTTCTTTTTTATATACTTTTATTTAAAGATATTCAACCACACAAGCTTAATTTATCAAATGTCCAAATGCTAAGGATTATAAATCCCTTGGCTTACACTTGATGATTTATATCAAATATTGTACATATTTTTTTATGATCACAATGATGGCAGAACGATCATCGTGATTTTTTTTAGGAAGGTCGGAGGTTTAGAAAATGAAAGAAATGATAAGATGGTAAGATAAGAAGATTATAAAAATGAAGAAAAAATAGATGATACCACTTAATAATGGAAAAACCGAGCTCTGAAGCCAACTGATGTGGCCCCCACACGATGTGCCGTGGTAACCGCTATCGCCAATATGATTTTAGTTTATAAGATCGTTCCAATATTAAGTAAATGGTCATTTTACGTCAAGCTCTCTACGTGACGTGTCGTAGCAAACTGGAAGGTGCGATTCAAACACGCCACGAGGATTCTAACGCCTCAATAAGTGAATTTAAATCACTATTTATATTTTGGAGACACACTCAACAACACAAGAAGTTAATACACTCATAATTTTGATAAATTTTAAGGTGTCCTTACAAATGAAGATGAGGGATATTTATAGGCCGAAATCTTACAACTATTACAATATTAAAGTATAAATAAAATTCTTAATATTTTCCTATAAAGACTAAGAAATTAGAAATTCAACATTCAAAGCCCCTAGAGCCTGATCAAAGACTAATCAACCCATAAGTTTGTAACACCCCGAGATATTCAGAATAATTACAGTGCCGTAAACCAATTAAGTAAGGATTTACAAGGCTAATTAAAAGAAATATGAATATAATCCAACAATACCACAGAAATTTATTTTACAAACCGGTTCCAACTGATCCAACGAGTTAATTAATACAACCATATCGAAATGATATTAATGAGACACGCGTACTCGAGTACTGAAAATGAACCAAGAGGACAATCAAAAGAAACAACAAACATCACTGAACCCCTTCGTCGTCACATTGGTACTGTGACTGTTTCCCCGCTCCTCGGCTACCTAAACATCAAAACAAATGTCCACCCCCGAAGGGGTTAGCAAAACGATGCTAGTACAAGTATAATATTAAACAAATCGAATATACATCAACAATACATAATAAGATACACTAGACGGAATTGGGAACATACTTCCGCAATTGGGATACGTGAAACACATTGTGAACATGACTCAGCGATGGCGGTAAGGCCAACCTGTATGCTAAATCCCCAACTCTCTCGAGGATCTCAAATGGTCCGATATATCTCGGACTTAGCTTACCTTTCCTCCCAAAACGGAAAATTCCTCGTGTAGGAGACACCTTCAATAGTACGTGGTCTCCAATGTCGAACTCTAGCGGGCGATGACGCACGTCTGCATAAGACTTCTGTCGACTCTGGGCAGTCAACAGTCTTTCCTGAATCAAAGCTATCTTCTCTTGAGTCTGAACTATCAATTCCAGTTCCGTCCCGATCAAGTCCGAAGAATCATCCCAGCACAGGGGTGATCGGCATCTTCTCCCGTACAAGGCTTCAAATGGTGCCATCTTAATAGAAGTATGCCAACTATTGTTGTAGGTGAATTCAATCAATGGCAAATGAACTTCCCAATCAGTTGACCAATCCAAAGCACAAGCTCTAAGCATGTCTTCTACTGTTTGTATAGTCCTTTCGGATTGACCGTCCGTTTGAGGATGATAAGCCGTGCTAAAATTTAGCTCGGTCCCCAAAGCCCTGTGAACTGCCTTCCAGAAGTGCGACACGAAGCGACCATCTCGATCTGAAATAATTGTCTTCGGCGTCCCATGCAATCTGATTATCTCCAGTCCCTCCTGTAATCATTGTAGAACCAACCAATTCTCCTATACAGGAAGCCCATCATGTAAAATAAGTCGAAAGCGCACCCGTGCCGTCCGCCAAAAGGAATCAGTCCCTCTTCCGGAACAGGTGGAAGCTGAGAGTCAGCCGGAGGATTTAGTCCCTCATGTAGTTCCGACGATTGAAAATCAACCAAGGCAGGAGGAATCAGTCCCTTTTGCCTCCCAGACTAACCCAACAACAACCTTCTGAAGCTGCTGCTTCCGACCAAGCTGCATCTCCTATCTCTGCAGGTTCCTAATCTGAATTTGATGGCGGTTTTCTCCCTAATAATAGACCACGGAGACCCTATCATAACGTGGTTCTTAGAAAGCTTAGAGAACCATCAGACTCAAAGATTACGCGCCCTCGCTCCGCACACACCGAAGCACATATTGAGTAACTTCAAGCCATCGGTCGACAAACTGTATTTCAGGATGCCGTCACGGTCCTGTATGATGTTGGAAAAGAATTAGACTACATGCGCGAAACTGTTTAGGATGAACTCCTAAAGCTGAAATTGGCCATAAATGATGTAGAAGAAATATTTCTCCTAATGCCAACAGAATTGCGGCAAGATCTGAACCAACTGAAACAGCATCAGGAGCAGATCCTGTGGCAAGAACAGGAAAAGTTCTGTGTAGCCGAGGCCAACACGGTCGCCCGCCCTTGAATATAGAGGCTACAAACTGGTTGACCACGATCACAAGATCGATGATCTAACTACAGTGGTTAGGAGGTTGGTCGACAGTGTCAATGATCTAAAGACCCAACAGGCCGAATCAATGAAACTCCTCAAGGAAATTAATGGAAAGGTCTCGAATCTTGGTGATGCCAAAAAGGGGGAAGAGTCCATAAAGGATGCCAGGAAATGGAGGCTGGAGAGAGAAAGAGAAATGGAAGCTGCATTGGAAGAAAGTGTTGCCAGTGCAATTGGATGACTGGCCGGACCCAGGCCAAGTCAAAGAGCAAGAGGATACAGGGTAACTGGTTCTCGACCTGAGTACCAGGACCCTAATTACCCATGGAAGAGTACAATACGAAAGCCCTCTGATCTTTTGCTACCAACAGACCGACAGCCTTCAACAGACGATTTGAAGGACTGGAAGAAAAGTGAACTGATGAGATACTTCTGTACTCTCATCAAAGAATCTGCCATGTTCAACAGATTTAAAACTCTAGAGGGTGCCGCCAATGAATTCTCAAGGCTACTAGCATAAGGAAAGCTTCGCTTATAGCTTAAGATGAAGCCCAAACACCAGAAGGGTGAATGGACCACCCATCCGGAAGATTGGATCCTTGCCTATGACCTCTCCCACGAAGGACGAAGTATCTAAAGGGATCAAGGCAATGAATCCTTAGCCAATTGGTGGAGTGGAACCGAACATGATCCTGCTCGGAAGTCTTTGAAGCACTCTTATTATAGGAACTAGCTTCCATCGGGTATATGTTGTATTTCTTTCCTACTGTATGCTTATTGATGCAGTATTTATTTATTTATTTTTGCATCTTACAAGCCATGTAATTTTCCAATCATCAATAAAATTCTTGTTTTATTGAAAGATTACAACTCGTAATCTACCCTTACCATTTTTTACTAATTTGATTACGAAGTATTGACAAATTTCAACAAGTACAAAATTGTTAATCCACAAGCTATAAGAACTTGTCTGCGGACAGTTCATAGATTAAGTTGTATTCTATATAGATTAAATTATGTAAGATTATGCATACAGTCCAATCATAAGTTAAGTTGTAATACACTTGGTCTTGTAGGATTTTTATTTTAGAACTTGCATGCGAGCAATTTAAATTTCTAGACTAAGTCATGAAGATTAGATCTTTCGAACCGAAGACTTGAAGACATACTCTCTTTATCTAGAGGAATTTTAGGCATTATCAAAAAGGGGAAATTATTGGGATAAACAAAGCCTGTTATGATAATCGCCATCGTACAACAAAGAAATCTTCAGAGTCAGGATTCATGCATTACTTGTTACTTATATGTTAGTTCCTTTTACTGAAGCATTTCATATTTTATCTTATGATACATGTCAATACATTCATTAATACTGAACATTTAAATTTAAACTCCGAAGAATTTAATTCATTGTGGATAATCATTGTTGTATAAAGATTAAAACATATGTCAAGATTACACTAAAAACACGCGGTAAATCTAAAAGTATGTTAGCGACTTGTCCGCCAGGAGCTGAGAATTCTACCTCTGGATTTTAGGGCACGTGTCCGGAGTGAATTCGGATTGATTGTTCAAGTGAATAACTCGTATTTAATCTAATAAAAAGTGCAAAACACCTCCACTCTTTTTCTATATTCCATAGAATGCAATATGTGGTTGCACCTGATAATGTTTGTTAAATATTGTGATCTGTCTATGAACTATTCGTTCTAACTTCGGTCAGAATTGAACATATGTTTTAGTTTATTGCCCTACCAATATCATGATAAATGAGTCCTTTCTTATCTATAGTGTTATATGTATAATGTTTTATAAAGTCTGGCAATAAACTCATTCACCAGCATTGTCAGCACTGGTCGCATAAGTAGCCGACTTTGAACAATATAAACACATCCTAAACTTCCACAAAACCCCTATACTAGACACCCATAGTCTAAATGGTTATTTTTACAAGTAATTGGTTCAATCCATCCAAGAACCGGATCATAAACACTTGAACCGCTCTTTCGAACTTGATTTCTGGAAGCTATTCGGGGGTATTTTTTGTAATGCCCGGATAAAAATGATGTATTTACCTTGTATTCGACTTTGTATTATTCAACTTTGTGATGTTATTAATCGTAGATTGGTTTCCCATATTCGTACCCTTACGTTTTTATATCTTCAACATTTTGCATGCATGATTCTGCACGTGCTTACGTACGCTACGGACTTGCGCTTAACGTACGCTAAGTCTGCTGTATAACATACGTTATATGTTGAGCTTAACGTACGTAAGCTCAGTCAATTCATGATCCGACAAGGGTCGGCGTGTGCGGACTGGATGAAGATTCGTGAAGATTGCCAGCATGAACCTGGACGGTTTTACAGCCATGCAAGTCAACGGCCTAGCGTATGCTAGGAGAGATTTTTAACGTACGCTAAAGTCTTATATGTTATGTACATAACACCTATAGCCTAACGTACGAAAGCATATGCCAGAAACAGTCCAGTGAGCTCTGGCCGAGCGTTAACGCATGCTAATGTTCGAGTATAGCGTACGCTAACCATGTTACGCACGTAATGGACTTTGGTTAACGTACGTAATGGTTTAAAATCTATTTATAGGACCTGACCCTCATTTCATTTCCAACTCTTACCTTGGCCGATTTTTGTGTTCTTGAGATTATCCCTCACCTCATATCCCTCATATCATCTACATCCGATTTTGGGGAGCCTAGACCGTGTGGATTGGTGATCAAGCTTCCGGTGAAGAGTTTATTCAAGATTTTCTTTGTTCTTACATCTCTTTAAGGTATGTTAACTCTACACCAAGATGAGGACTTTGTTCTTAGTTGTATTATGAGCTTTTAAAGAGATTATTGAGCTTGTTTCATCGTAATGTATCCAATACCATGTTTAGAAGGATTGTATTGGTTGAATTAAGGTTTCCATGGTTATAGTTGAGCCATAATCTTTACCAACCTTAAGGATGAAATTTCTGAGATTGAACACACCTTGTTGATCCTTGCGTAACACTCTTTTTATGAACAAATGTTGAGGATTACCCCTGTGTAAAATGAATTTGTGAAGTTGAACGTAGAGTGTGTTCGATTATAATCCTTGCCTTTGATGAACTCATTGTAAGTCTTCTTAGATGAGTAGAACCTTGAAAGGATTATTGGAACAACCATTTTGAATGAAGAATTTGATAAGAAGAATCACCCGCGGAAGAACAAGAATCGTAGAGGCGAATTAACCTAGAACTAGATTAGACGTGATTATCTTGTTATGCATCGTTGTAGCAATCGAACCTAGCGTCCGAGTTAATAATCGGAATTAAGTATGGAACATGGGATATAATGATTTGATGAAGGTCTTTGGAATTGTAGACACCGATTTTGTGTTCCATTACGATCTATTGAATTCGCATGCCTTTTACCAAGCTTAGTATTCATTGGAAGTAGAACCGAAAACCGATTGTCCGTTATTAATAACTCGATTTTAACTTAAGGCGTTCGGTACTCGTGCGTTGGTTTCGGGAGGTTTATTGAATTCCTTGTTATTCCCTTGTACAAGGTGATCGATCGAGGGGCGGCGATCTTCGTACGAGTGACATTCGTGGAAGGATTTAATTCTTTCCATCTTTGAGGCAAGTATCGTATTTGAACTTGTTAATATTGGATTGTTGATCATGCATATGATTTATTCATGTTGATTGAACATAAGATTAATTTCTTTGTAGTTGTCATGGTATTTGTTATTGGTTCCTTGATTGTTCACATCGATGAACATATTGATTAGCATATGTGTATACATAATTGTACTGTTTATGTTGTAAATGATGCGAGGGGATCATGAGGATCTATGCTGAGGGCGCTGGACCGGATGTCCACCATGCGTTGGTCCGACGGGATCATCATGGGGATCTATGCTGAGGGTGCTGGATCGTTGGACGGGTTTTCCACCAAGCGTTGGTCCGACGGGATCATCATGGGGATCTATACTGAGGGCGCTGGATCGTTGGATTACCCTGTATTATGTTGATGGAATCGTGAGGATTCGCATCGTTGGATTCCAGTGACGGAAGTTCGTTTTGTATGTTTTATGATGCATTGATGAGTTATGTATTATGATACTTGTACTAGCATTGTTTTGCTAACCCCTTCGGGGGTGGACATTTCTTTTGATGTTCAGGTAGCCGAGGAGCGGGGAAGCAGCCACAATACCGACATGACGATGAAGTGGCTCAGTGATGTGGATTATGTTTTTTTGGTTTTATGGTTATTTTCCAGTACTCAAGTATGCATATGTTGTTGATGTTTTGGGGATGTTTTGTAATATTGGACTCATTTGAATTGTCGAACGGGTCTTGAACTTCTTTTACATTGATGACACTTTAGTATTATTTCCGTATTTCTCAATTTAGCCATGTAAATTCTTATACAAAGGATTTACGGCGCTGTAATTATTCCGAATATATCGGAGTGTTACAGAATATGGTATCGGAGCCACTCTGCCGTGTCGTGCGAGTGTGCCAAAGAGGACACCGGTTTCTTTGAGGATGGGCGGATTGTGATATCCCACACCGACTAGCAGAGCCGAACTCCTTATAGCATGAGGCCTTTTGGGAGCCAGTGGCTTCGGGGTGATAAGAACTCCGAAATTAAGCGTGCTGGTGCGAGGAGCAGTCTCAGGATGGGTGACCTCCTCGGAAGCTGCTCGTTGGGCTCCCAGAAACAAAACCGTGAGGGCTAGCTCAGAGGAGAGTGCCCAGAGCGGACAATATCATGTTACAGAATATGGTATCGGAGTTAAGATTCATGGATATCTTGGCAGTCGGGTTAGTTGGGTCTGTTTACGTTATTTGATTTATGGGTCGTTTATAACATCACTGCTGAGCCAGCATCGTCGTGTGGACCGTGGTTGTAAGTCTCCTAATCTCAAATACTACCGTTTTATTTAATTACTGCTTTGTGATTAATGACGGACTTTCTTTTATAAATTTTGCCCTGGATATTGAGTATTTGTGTTTACAGTATGTTGAGGGCAGGTCGTGGACACGGACGCGATCGTGGACGCGGACGTGGTAATGCGAGATAGGAGGATTCAGCGTCTACCTCAGAATTATCGGCTAGTCGAACCGATTCCCATTCTGGAGGACAATAGGGATCAGCAAATGATAACGCAAATCCTAATATGCCGGGAGTGCTTCAACAAGTGGTTGCTCAGATCAACCAGTTTGCTCAGGTAGTTGACCGCATGCAGACGGCGATGGGACAGCAGCATAACGAGGATAATCGTGGAGACAAATGGCTTACTGAGGTGGTCAAATTGCACCCTCCAAAATTTGACGGTTCTGCTGAGACACTTTCTTGGGATCACTGGATGAAGGAGTTAGAGAAGATCTTTGCAGGGATTAACTGTCCCGACGACAGAAAGGTTCCGATCGCCCAGTATCTCCTGACTGGGGAGGCTTTCGACTAGTGGGAGGCCATTCGACCTGAGGATTATAATGTTGACTGAACGGAGTTCAAATTAATGATGGAAGCGCAATATTGTCCTCGCCCAGTTAGAGAGGCCCGAGTCCGGGAGTTTTTCTCACCACATAATTTAGAGACATCTGTGACAGACGTGATTAAGACTTTTAATCACCAGTTGACTTATGTGCGCCACTTGGTCAGGACCGAGGCGGAGAGGATTTTCCATTTTGACATGCGGATGAAGCCAGAGATTCAGCAATATATGTCCGGATTTGAATGTACCACCTTGCGACAGTATCAGGACAAAGCACTAGCCTACGATATGAAATAGGCGGCAGTAGAGAAATCAACGAAAGCAAAGAAGCAGAAAGTGTCTGGCAACTTCACGGAGAACAAAAGTGGTGGGCTCCGCAAGGGCTAATCCTCATTTCATTCATCTAGGAGACCTCCGCATCCTTCTTGAGGTGGAAAGAAGTTCGGGGCAGCACCAACAACTTCAGACGCAGCAAGGAAATGTTAAAACTGTGGCAAAACAGGGCATGTTCGACGTGATTGTTACGCACTTGCTATGACCTGCTTCGAGTGTGGACAGGAAGGACATCGCGCAATGTTCTGTGGAAATGCGACTAGATCTTTTGGTACTCGCACTCCTGCACCGATTCCTAAGGATACAAGTGTGAACCAGACGCAGCAAAGTGGTTTCCAGCAGCAGAATGTTGGGAAAAGAGAGGCATCCAGTGCTGGGTCCATTCCTCCACGCCTGTACGAGATGAGGAAGTCAGACGATCAGAATACTGCTGTTGCATCAGGTACGATTCAAATCCTTTTGCAACCAGTTAGTGTCTTGTTCGATTTAGGATCTACGCATTCTTTCATATCTTTGAACTGTGTTAATCGTTTGAAAATCTCATGCTTGTATGATTGTGAGCCTTATGTTGTGGGATTACCGAGCGGAGAGAAAATCTTGGGAATCCTAGAAACTAGAGATTTTCTAGTGTCTATAGGAGGGAGAGATTGGCCATCAAATCTTATTGTAGTCGACATCCATGGTGACGATTTAATTCTTGGAGACGATTGGCTCAACCGTTATGGAGCTATTTTAAATTACCGAAAGAGAGTCATTTCTATCATTGATGATGACGGATCTGAACATTTATTCAAAGGATGGAGACCGAGAATCTCAGGAAAATTGATCAAAGCCATGAAAGCAGTGAAATTGCTAAAGCAGGATTGTCACGAATTTTGGTGCTATGTCATGAAGAAAGAAGAAGGAGTAGAGCTCTCATCTATTCCAGTTATGAACGAATTCTCAGATGTATTCCCTGACGAACTACCTGGGTTACCTCTGCGGACAGAAGTAGAGTTCAATATCGAATTAGAGCCTGGAGCCCCTCCTATTTCCAGAGCACCATACCGTATGGCGCCAACTGAGATTTATTAATTAAAGAAGCAGCTGGAGGAATTATTGCAGAAGGGTTACATTCAACCTAGCGTTTCTCCATAGGGAGCACCCGTTCTCTTTGCCCGGAAGAAAGATGGATCCCTTCGACTATGTATTGATTACAGAGAGCTAAATAAGATGACGATCAAGAATAAGTATCATATACCTCGAATTGACGACTTTTTTGATCAACTGCAAGGGGCAAGGGTATTCTCGAAGATTGACTTGCGATCAGGATACCATCAGTTGAGAATTAAGGAATCGGATATACCGAAATCTGTTTTCAGATCCTGGTACGTGCACTATGAATTTGTGGTGATGCCATTCGGACTCACCAATGCTCCTGCGGTATTTATGCAATTGATGAATCGGGTATTCTTAGAATACTTGGATAAATTTGTGGTAGTCTTCATCGATGACATCTTGATCTATTCGAAAGACACAGAGGAACATGCAGAGCATTTACGTATCGTTTTGAGCACTTTAAGAAAGAAACAGCTTTATGCGAAACTTTCTAAATGCGAATTCTGGCTTAAGGAGGTGACCTTCCTTGGGCATGTAATATCAGCTGACGGAGTTCAGGTGGACCCGAAGAAAGTCGAGGCAATCTTGGAATGGGAATCTCCTAATAATGTGAAAGAAGTCTGAAGTTTCTTGGGAATTGCTGGATATTATCGCTGTTTTGTAGAAGGATTTTCCAAAATCGTTCGTCCACTTACTCAACTATTGCAGAAGACTCATAAATTAATGTGGAATGAGAAATGCCAGGCGAGTTTTGATGAACTTAAGAGAAGACCGACGACAACGCCTATACTAGCGTTACCAGATGGAACTGAGGGATTCATGGTATACAGCGATGCTTCAAATCAGGGTCTGGGATGTGTATTGATGCAAAAGGATAAGGTGATTGCCTATGCCTCTCGACAGTTGAAACCATACGAGGTTAATTACCCGACTCATGATCTGGAGTTAGCAGCTGTAGTCTTCGCTCTAAAAATTTGGCGACTTTACTTGTACGGCACTCATTGTTAGATCTTCACAGATCATAAGAGCCTCAAGTATATTTTCAGTCAGAAGGAATTAAATATAAGGCAGAGAAGGTGGCTGGAATTAATCAAGGATTACGATCTGGAGATTCTCTATCATCCTGGTAAAGCGAACGTGGTAGCTAATGCACTGAGCCGCAAACCTGTTTCTCTTCGAGTGTTGGAAGCGCTGACGTCCCAAACCAGCATTCAACGAGAACTGATCCGCGAAGGGATTGAAGTATGGTCACAAGGAGTCCAAGGGCAACTATACGTGATGGAACTAACTTCGTCATTAGTCGAGGAAATCAAATCTAAGCAGTTGAATGATTCTTTGATTCTTCGGTTATGCGATGAAGTAAAGAAAGGGAAGGCCCCAGGATTCGTGGTACAAGACGATGGAGTTCTGAGATTTCAGAATCGACTTTGCGTTCCCGATGAGGATGCTTTGAGACAGACAATTCTAAAGGAAGCTCACAACGCACCCTATTCTATTCACCCGGGCACCAGTAAGATGTATAAGGATTTAAAACAAAATTTCTGGTGGGGAAATATGAAGAAGGACGTAGCAGAATACGTTTCGAAGTGTTTAACCTATCAGCAGGTTAAGATTGAACATCAGTGACCTGCCGGAATGTTGAAGCCACTTCCGATCCCTGAGTGGAAGTGGGAAGATATATCAATGGACTTCATCACCAATATGCCACGGACCAAGACGGGAATGAATATGATTTGGGTGATAGTTGATCGACTAACCAAGTCGGCTCATTTCCTGGGTGTTAAAGACACTTGGGGACCCGATAAATTAGCACGAGTGTTTATTACAGAGATAGTCCGATTGCATGGAATGCCGAAGACCATTATTTCAGATCGAGATGGTCGCTTCGTGTCGCACTTTTGGAAGGCAGTTCACAGGGCTTTGGGAACCGAGCTGAACTTTAGCACGACTTATCATCCTCAGATGGGCGGCCAGTCTGAAAGAACTATACAGACAGTAGAGGATATGCTTGGAGCTTGTGCCTTAGATTGGTCAACCGATTGGGAGATTAATCTGCCGTTGATTGAATTCACCTATAACAATAGTTGGCATACTTCCATTAAGATGGCACCATTTGAAGCATTATACGGAAGGAGATGTAGATCACCCCTATGTTGGGATGCTCTTCTGACTTGATCGGGACGAAACCGGAATTGATAGTTCAGACTCAAGAGAATATAACTTTGATTCGTGAAAGGCTGTTGACTACCCAGAATCGACAAAAGTCTTATGCTGATGTGCGCTGTCGCCCACTGGAATTTGAGACTGGGTACCATGTACTATTGAAGGTTTCTCTTACCCGGGGGATTTCCCGTTTCGGAAGGAAGGGAAAGCTGAGTCCGAGATACATCGGACCATTCGAGATCCTGGAAAGAGTTGGGGAGTTGGCGTACAGGTTGGCCTTACCGCCATCGCTGAGTCACATTCATAGTGTGTTCCACGTATCCCAATTGCGGAAATATGTACCGGATCCCAGTCATATCATTGATTTTGGCGAGATCGAAATGGCTAATGATGGATCGTTCGAAGAAAAGCCAATCAAGATACTCGAGAGTCGAGTCAAACAGTTGAGGAATAAACCGATCTCCTTGGTAAAAGTTTAGTGGTCTCGACATGGAGTCGAAGAAGCAACTTGGGAGACGGAGTATAGTATGAAGTCGAGATACCCGGACTTGTTTTCGTTTTAAGTTTCGGGCCGAAACTTCTTTTTAGAGGGGTAGTATGTAATGCCCGGATAAAAATGGTGTATTTACCTTGTATTCGACCTTGTATTATTCAACTTCGTGATGTTATTAACCGTAGATTGGTTTCCCGTATTCGTACCCTTACATTTTTATATCTTCAACATTTTGCATGCATGGTTCTGCACGTGCTTACGTACGCTACGGACTTGCGCTTAATGTACACTAAGTCTGCTGTATAACGTACGTTATATGTTGAGCTTAACGTACGTAAGCTCAGTAAATTCAAGATCCGACAAGGGTCGGCGTGTGGGGACCGGATGAAGATTCGTGGAGATTTCCAGCATGAACCTGGACGGTTTTACGCTAACCATGTTACGTACTTAATGGACTTTGGTTAACGTACGTAATGGTTTCAAATCTATTTATAGCACCCGACCCTCATTTCATTTCCAACTCTTACCTTGGCTGATCTTTGTGTTCTTGAGATTATCCCTCACCTCATATCCCTCATATCATCATCTACATCCGATTTTCGGGATCCTAGACCGTGTGGATTGGTGATCAAGCTTCCAGTGAAGAGTTTATTCAAGATTTTCTTTGTTCTTACATCTCTCTAAGGTATGTTAACTCTACACCACAATGAGGACTTTGTTCTTAGTTGTATTATGAGCTTTTCCAGAGATTATTGTGCTTGTTTCGTCGTAATGAATCCAATACCATGTTTAGAAGGATTGTATTGGTTGAATTAAGGTTTCCATGGTTATAGTTGAGCCATAATATTTACCAACCTTAAGGATGAAATTTCTGAGATTGAACACACCTTGTTGATCCTTTCGTAACACTCTTTTTATGAACAAATGTTGAGGATTACCCTGTGTAAAATGAATTCGTGAAGTTGAACGTAGAGTGTGTTCGATTATAATCCTTGCCTTTGATGAACTCATTGTAAATCTTCTTAGATGAGTAGAACCTTGAAAGGATTATTGGAACAACCATTTTGAATGAATAATTTGATAAGAAGAATCACCCGCGGAAGAACAAGAATTGTAGAGACCAATTAACCTAGAACTACATTGGACGTGATTATCTCGTTATGCATCGTTGTAGCAACCGAACCTAGCCTCCGAGTTAATAATCGAAATTAAGTATGGAACATGGGATATAATGATTTGATGAAGGTCTTTGGAATTTTAGACACCGATTTTGTGTTCCATTATGATCTCTTGAATTCGCATGCCTTTTTCCAAGCTTAGTATTCATCGGAAGTAGAACCGAAAACCGATTGTCCGTTATTAATAACTCGATTTTAGCTTAAGGCGTTCGGTACTCGTGCATTGGTTTCAGGAGTTTTATTGAATTCCTTGTTATTCCCTTGTACAAGGTGATCAATCGAGGGGCGGCGATCTTCGGACGAGTGACATTCGTGGGAAGATTTAATTTTTGCCATCTTTGAGGCAAATATCGTATTTGAACTTGTTAATATTGGATTATTGATAATGCATATGATTTATTCATGTTGATTGAACATGAGATTAATTTCATTGTAGTTGTCATGGTATTTGTTATTGATTCCTTGATTGTTCACGTCGATGAACATATTGATTTGCATATATACATGCATAATTGTACTGTTTATGTTGTAAATGATCCGAGGGGATCATGAGGATCTATGCTGAGGGCACTGGATCGGATGTCCACCATGCGTTGGTCTGACGGGATCATCATGGGGATCTATGATGAGGGAGCTGGATCGTTGGACGTGTTTTCCACCATGCGTTGGTCCGACGGGATCATCATGGGGATCTATACTGAGGGCGCTGGATCGTTGGATTACCCTGTATTGTGTTGATGGAATCGTGAGGATTCGAATCGTTGGATTCCGGTGATGGAAGTCCGTTTTGTATGTTTTATGATGCATTGATGATTTATGTATTATGATACTTGTACTAGCATTGTTTTGCTAACCCCTTCTGGAGTGGACATTCGTTTTGATGTTCAGATAGCCGAGGAGCGGGGAAGCAGCCACAGTACCGACATGACGATGACGTGGCTCAGTGATGTGGATTATGTTATTTTGGTTTTATAGTTATTTTCCAGTACTCGAGTACGCATAAGTTGTTGATGTTTTGGGGATGTTTTGTAATATTGGACTCATTTTAATTGTCGAACGGGTCTTGAACTTCTTTTACATTGATGACACTTTAGTATTATTTCCGTATTTCTCAATTTAGCCTTGTAAATTCTTATACAAAGGATTTACGGTGCTGTAATTTTTCCGAATATATCGGAGTGTTACATTTTTGACATTTCATACTCTAAACCGACTTAACACACTTGGATGAGGGATAAAATCGATCCTAGTCCCTCATACACAGTCTGCACTTCAACAAGAAGCTCATCACTTCGAAAATTCACCAAAAAATCAAGGAGAATTCATCAAAACGCCAACACCTCATATCCTTTGACAATCATTGTGAGTTTCCTTTGTTTTATTCATGTTCTTGCAATCTTTATAGATCAATTAGAAGAAAGGAGGGTTTTTTTAAGGCCCTTAGACATGTTGTAATGATTTTAAGAATTCATCCATGGCTTAACCGTATATTTAGTATGGATTTATAGAGCTTAAATCATCACTAGATAACAAATAACTCAATACTACTACCTTTTAGAAACATCTACGAATAGTATGTAATTCGAGTAATTCAGCGGTATGATCTCCTACATATTTGTTCTTAATTATGTTAGAGATGTTATATCGAAATTTGATGCAAATCCAATATATATTCAATGAGTAAAGATCTATATAAATTCAGGTTCTTGTAGAAGGTTAGGCAACTTCCTCGGTTGAACTTATTTTTGCATTAACTTATAGCTAAAGGATTGTAATGAGGAAGAAAATCATTGAATAATAATGTGTATAATCCCTTAACATATTTAGGATGTGTGTTAATTGAGTTCATATGCTAAATCATACCGAAAGTGAGCATAAAACCTGTAAAATCCTGAATTTGTGCCTATAAGAAAATTGGTAACTTTAGAAGTTTAAAAGAGGTGTTGAACTAAACCCGAATTGGTGGTAACCTTTAGATGAATTTAAGGAACATTTTTAAGTCTATAAGGTCATATTCGCCACCAGTAAGCCACAGGTTTGAGCATTTCCCAACTCAAAGTAAGTAAAAGTCCATCCGCAACTACAATTCATAAACATAGTATTATGTGCTATATGTGTTCATCCAATATATTTATGTGTGACCAAAGCGGATGTAAAGTGATTCATAATTGTTAAGTAATGTTGAAATATGATGATCATGAAATTACATGTCATACATTTCATGAGCATGTGCATGCATATCACAAGTCTGAGGCATGTAATACATGCTTATGTGATGTATGAGCATGTTGCCCTGTAAGATATTGCTTCGAGTGTGTCAGACAATCGTACGTAGCTCTCGATTTTATGCTCAGTCCCCTAAGAGACATTACTTTGGGTGTGTGACAGACGGACTCAGCTAATTTTATTATTGATTCCAGTGCCCTATGAGACATTACCTAGTGTGTTTGAGATAGTCGGATTGGAAGTTATGATCATTGATGATGTATAGAGCTCTTTTCAATGTATAGTAGTTGAGTCAAGGGCCCAAAAAATAAATGATTTTCAACGATGAGAATCAAAATACGTGTTCATTCCTGTAATATCCGTACTTTTTATTTTTGGTAATTTCTGTTTTTAGTGTATGTTCGTTTTGGACGACCCGCTTGTCACTGTTTTAGGATTCTAAATCTATATTGTTCTTTGAGTTTTTCCATTTGGATGAGTTTCGGTGATGTTTTTGCGTATTTTCAACTCGAACTATGTTTTATCGCATGTACGCTCGATTCTCGTAAAACCCATTCGATTTCATTATTTCTCTATTTCTATGAGTTCGTTTGGATGAATTGCTCATGTGGTGAGTTTCGAATTGTTAATCCGACGTCGTGTCTTGAATTTTCGGATGTTCGGGCCATTTTGTAATTTCTTAAGAGTTTAGGGTGCCTTTACCCCCCGTGTCGTATTTTGGATTCCTCGGTAGTTAGAAGTGCATTTTCTTTCAACACTTAACTTCGTTGTTATGAACACCTCGTATTTACACTTTTAATTCTATCCTTGTGCCGCGTTTCGTCGTTGTATCGACTGTGCATAATATACTGTTCAGAACTGGGAACTGCTGCATGCATAACGTACGTTATGCATGATCCATAACGTATGTTATGGCCTTCGCATTTTTAGTGCAGGCTGATTGTTACGTACGTTAACCAGTGTTGGGTTACGTACGTAACCATCATAACGTACGTTAACAGCCTGCATTAATGTACGTAACGCGCTGTCAGGCCTTTTAATTCCTGACTTGTCCTCAGTCGCCTCATTTCATTCCTTTTCTTTCTTTCTCGCGACGTGAGTTTCCTTTGAGCGATTTGGAGAGTTTCGTCTGGTGCAATCCGTAGAAACCCTCTGGAGGTTGATTATTGAGTTCCAAGGAAGGTTAATCATCATCATTCTCCATCCGAATCGAGGTATACTTCGTTGAACCCTAGTTTTTCGGGGATTTTGGGATTTTTGGCATAATTCTTTCCGTAATCCGATTTAGCCTTGACGAATTGTTAGATTTCGATTGTGTAGTCGGGAATCTCTTGTTTCCATTATAGTTTAACGAATTTAACCTCGTAGTTTGTCAATTGTTAGATTATAACCGCCTTGGACTTCGTAATGACAGACAAATTGTTCCATCGGGTAGAATTAGGATTAATTCTTACCTTTCCGTATTATTGAGACTTGTTGTATACCGTTATTGTGTTAGGAATGGATTTGGGAGGATTGTTCGGACCGAAACCTATTCCTTCGTTGTTTCCTTCGTTTCGTCTTATTCAAGGCAAGTACATGTATTATATTTCATTATGTTTGTACGGTTTTGATGCGAGTGCCGTAAACTGGATTATTGAATGATTGTGTTGGTTACTCGTCCACCTGGGGATGGCATGTGGCCTCTGGGGGCCGATACTAATGGGTACAGCCACGGAAGTGGACTTGTGTGCGTGTGTTGATGTTCTTCCACCTGGGGACGGTTCGACGGGACCTCTGGGGGCCGATACTAATGGGTACGGCCGCGGAAGTGGTTTCTCACCTGGGGACGGTTCGACGGGACCTCTGGGGACCGATACTAATGGGTACGGTCGTGAGTTACCGAGCGTGGATGTTTGTGGTCTGGAAAACTTGATGATATACTGTTTCGATGTAAGTGTGATATTCCGGAATATTGATGTTGAAAATGATTTTCCTATTGGTTTGTTTGCGTTAAATCGTGTATGTATATAATGTTGTGTAATTGTGTACTTGCACTAGCTATTCGAATGTTAACCCCTTAAATGGGGGAAATGCGTCTTATGCATTTCAGGTACTGGTCGAGCTGAGGAGCGGGCACGGGATGCGCATGCAAAGGATGGGTTGGCATGATGATGTGGCTCGAGTCTGTATTTTTCTGTTATGTCATTGCATTTGTTGAGTACTGGAGTTAGAGTGTTTATTTTTAAACATGGTTTAAGTCCCCTGCGTGGGCAATAGATTGGTATTTAACTTATGTTTCATGTACTCCGTTAAAATATTTTGGCCGAGTCCACGACCTTATTTACATTTTGGGTGCATCTTTTGGGATATCATTGTGGTTTACGTGTCATGAGTTAGCCTGGTAGACCTTACGGGGGTTCTACGGCGTGTAATGTCTCATTTGGGAATTTGGAGTGTTACATTTACGGTATCAGAGCAAGGTTTTGAATACCTAGGCTGTCGGTTAATTTTGGGTCTATCAGTTGTGTCTTTAGAGTCAGTCGTTGAGCCGAATATCATCTTACTACCGTCTTTTCGTGCGACCCGTGGCTGTAAGTCTCCTCGAACTCTTATTTTCTGAAATTCGTTTTCTTGCGTTATTTGGGATTGTGAATTGTGATACCAACCTTGTAAACTGTGAACCTATCTGATCTTGTTCGTTCTTATCTTTTCTTCAGTATGTTGAGAGGTCGTGGTAGACCAGCTAGGGGATGCGGCCGAGGCCGTGGGCGGGGTGCTATTAATGAGGAAGTTTCGCTTTCTCAGTCCTCTGCAGATTCGGCCTCTCAGTCAGTGCCGAGCACTCTACCTCTGAGCTCTGACGGGCAGCAGGATATGTCAGTCAGTCAGGATCTATCGTCGGGTAATAATGCCGACGCCGGGGCTACTGCCTTACTTCAGCAGTTAGTAGCCCAGCTTGCTCAGGGTGGACGCCAGAATCCGCCCCCGACACCTGAAGAGGAAGCTAGTAAGTGGCTTCAGACGGTGACTAAGACGCACCCTCCTCGTTTCTCCGGATCTTCTGACTCCCTCGGTTGGGAGAATTGGCTTTTTCAGTTGTCCAGGACCTTCGATGCCGTAGCTTGTCCCAAAGACAGGAGGGTACATATTGCCCAGTACCTCCTGGATAAGGAAGCTGCGGAATGGTGGGAGGCCGTTGCGCCCAGAGACTGTCGGGCTACTTGGGAGGAATTCAGGGCTGCTATGGAAGCAGAATATTGTCCGCTGCCAGTCAAAAAACGCAGAATTGTGGAGTTCTTCACTGCCACACCCCAGGATGTGCCGATTTCGCAGGCCATTATCTCTTACAATCAGCAGTTGGGTTTTGTGAAAGATCAGGTGAGGACGGAGGCCGATAAAATTCATTACTTCAATATGCGCATGAAGCCGCATATCAGACAGAGTATGGCACCACTCATGTGTGCCACTTTGAAGGAATACCAGGATCGCGCTCTAGCGATCGAGATGGCCGTCCCGGAATCAGAGTCAGTTTCGGAAGCTAAGAAGCAGAAGACTACTGGCGGATTCTCGACCGGTAAGGGTGGTCAGTTTTCTAGGTCTCGTTCTACTCCTACACCTGGGAAGAGGCCGTTTCATCAGGCAGGTGGATCTCAGGGTAATCGTTCAGTCCAGTCTGTTGCACCTGGCGGGAGAGTTTGTTTTAATTGCAGTCAGCCCGGGCACGTTGTGAAGGACTGCCCATTTCCGTTAGTTGCTTGTTTTACTTGCGGACAGACCAGGCATCGGGCAGCTCATTGTGAGAGGGCCACCAGGGCCGCTAGAGTTCCGACTACCACCGCCGATCAGATGGATCACAGCACTCCAGCTACTCATGTTCCGCAGAGTTCGAGCCGCGGTAGGGGTCGGGGGCAGCCGGATCGCCGTACAGCATCGAGTTCGGGATCAGTTCACCCTCGTTTGTATCAGATGAGGCACACAGAGTAGGCAGACATTCCGGTGGCGTCAGGTACCACTCAGATCCTTTCTCATCCAGTTTCAGTACTTTTTGATTCGGGTGCGACCCATTCCTTTATTGCTTTAGATTGTGTGAGTCGTATCGGCTTTGATTGCTTGTTTGAGTGTGAACCGTTTGTAGTGAGTACGCCTAGCGGGGATCGTATGGTTGGGGACCGGGAGGTTAGGGATTGCCTAGTGAGGATCGGGAGCCGGGATTGGCCCTCGAGTCTCATTGTTGTAGACCTTAAGGGTGAGGATTTGATCCTCGGGGATGATTGGTTGGATCGTCGCGGTGCTATCATGAACTATCAGACTCGTACCATCTCGATAGTTGCCGAGGATGGCACCGAGAATACTCTCGTCGGTCGTAAGCCGGGTAGATCGGGGATTGTGATTAGCACCTTGAAGGCAATGAAATTTCTGAACCAGGGTTGTGTCGGCTACTGGTGTTAAGCTCTGCAGGTGGAAGATGGTGGGGTTGACATGTCGTGGATTCCAGTTGTTAGCGAGTATCCCGACGTATTTTCGGATGACTTGCCAGGATTACCACCATAGCGAGAGGTGGAGTTTCCTATTGATCTTGAGCCGAATGCGGACCCTATTTCTCGAGCACCATACCGTATGGCACCGTCGGAGATGTTAGAGTTGAAGAATCAGTTGGGAGAGTTGTTAGATAAAGGGTATATTCGACCGAGCGCATCGCCTTGGGGTGCGCTTGTACTTTTTGTTAAGAAGAAGGATAGATCGCTTCGTTTATGCATCGACTATCGAGAATTAAACAAGTTAACCACCAAAAAAAAATCCTTTGCCCAGGATCGACGATTTATTTGATCAGCTTCAGGGAGCGACGGTCTTTTCGAAGATTGATTTGCGATCGGGCTACTACCAGTTGAGGATTCGGGATAGTGATATACCGAAAGCTGCCTTTCGGATGAGATATGGCCATTACGAGTTTGTGGTTATGCCTTTCGGGCTAACCAATGCCCCAGCAGTCTTCATGCAGTTGATGAATAAAGTTTTTATTGAGTAGCTGGACAAATTCGTAGTCGTCTTTATCGATGACATTCTTATCTATTCACGGAGTCGGGAGGAGCACGCCTTACATCTCCGAATTGTTTTAGACATTTTGAGAGCTGAGTTGTATGCAAAGTTCTCTAAGTGTGAGTTTTGGCTCGAGGAAGTGATATTCCTCGGGCATGTGATTTCAGCAGAGGGAGTTTGGGTAGATCCGCAGAAGATAGAAGCAGTGAGCCTAAGAATGTGAAGGAGGTGCGGATTCTGGGTCTTGCCGGTTATTACCGTAGATTTGTTGAGGGATTTTCTAAGATAGCTAGACCACTCACTCAGTTGCTCCAGAAGACTCAGAAATTCGAGTGGACCGCAGACAGACAGAGTAGTTTTGACGAGTTGAAGAGACGACTAACTACCGCACCCGTGTTATCATTGCCTCAGGGGAACGATGATTTCGTGGTATATAGTGATGCTTCGGGCCTCGGGATCGGATGTGTTTCGATGCAGAGAGATAGGGTCATTGCGTATGCGTCCCGCCAGTTGAAACCTTATGAGGTGAATTACCCCACGCACGACTTGGAATTAGCTGCGGTCGTTTTTACCTTAAAGATCTGGAGGCACTATCTCTATGGTTCGTCGTGTAAGATTTTTACGGATCACAAGAGCTTGAAGTATATCTTCAGTCAGAAAGAGTTGAATATGAGACAACGTATGTGGTTGGAGTTAATTAATGATTACGACCTCGAGATACTTTACCATCCGGGTAAGGCTAACGTAGTGGCTGATGCATTGAGCTGGAAGCCGATGGCGTTACAGATGTTAGAGGTACTTACACCACAGAGTAGGATCCAGCGAGATCTTATTTGTCAGAATATCGAGGTTTGGGTTCAGAGAGTTCAGGGTCAGTTATGTGCGTTAGAGATCACTTCGTCCTTGACTGATGATATCAAGGCGAAACAGTATGACGATCCGTTTTTGGTCCAGTTGAGGGAGGATGCGAGGAAGGGGAAAGCCCCTGGATTTTTGGTTCAGGACGATGGAGTTTTGAGATTTCGCGGCAGATTATGCGTACCGAATGACATTGAGTTGAGGCAGAAGATTTTGAGTGAGGCTCATACTACGCCTTATTCCATACATCCTGGTACGAGCAAAATGTACAAGGATGTGAGGAGTAACTACTGGTGGAGTAATTTGAAGACAGATGTTAGCAAGTTTGTGTCGAGGTGTTTGACCTGTCAGCAGGTTAAGATCGAGCATCAGCGACCCGCGGGACTTTTGCGACCACATCCTATTCCGGAGTGGAAGTGGGAGGATATTTCTATGGATTTCATTACCAGTATGCCTAAGACTCAGACTGGAATGAACATGATTTGGGTTATTGTCGATCGACTAACCAAATCAGCTCATTTCCTAGGTATTAAGGACACTTGGGGGCCGGAGAGGCCGGCACGAGTATTTATAGCAGAGATCGTGAGATTGCATGGGACTCCTAGGAGTATTGTCTCAGATCGAGATGGCCGGTTTGTATCGCATTTTTGGCAGGCCGTTCATCGGGATTTGGGGACTGAGTTGAGACTCAGTACATCCTACCACCCCCAGACAGACGGACAGTCCGAGCGGACGATACAGACTTTGGAGGATATGTTGAGAGCCTGTGCCTTAGATTGGAAGGATGATTGGGAGTCGCACTTACCGTTGATCGAGTTCACGTACAACAATAGTTGGCACGCCTCGATCAAAATGGCACCATTTGAGGCATTGTATGGGAGGAGGTGCAGATCGCCGTTGTGTTGGGACGATGCGTCCGAGCTGATTGTTACCGAGCCAGATATGGTAGTTGAGACGAGAGAGAAGATTGCTCTAATTCGCGATAGATTTTTGACGGCCCAGAGTCGACAGAAGTCTTATGCCGCTACGCGTCGCCGGCCATTGGAGTTTGAGGTGCGAGATCATGTTTTGCTTAAGGTGTCGCCGAGACTGGGAGTTTACCGCTTCGGCCGGAAGGGTAAACTTAGTCCGAGATATATTGGACCGTTTGAGATTTTGGAGAGAGTGGGAGAGCTTGCCTATCGGTTAGGCTTACTGCCGTCTTTGAGCCACGTTCATAACGTATTTCATGTTTCCCAGCTTAGGATGTATGTACCGGACCCTAGCCATATTATTGATTTTGGAGAGATGGAGTTTGGACCCGACATTACCATCGAGGAGAGGCCGATTCAGATTTTAGAATGTCGAGTGAAGCAAATTGGTCATAAAACCATTCTTTTGGTTAAAGTTTAATGGTCATGGATCCGAGGAAGCCACGTGGGAGACGGAAGAGAGTATGAGGTCGAGATACCCCGAGTTATTCGCGTTGTAAGTTTCGGGACGAAACTTATTTTTAGGGGGAGAGAATGTAATATCCGTACTTTTTATTTTTGGTAATTTCCGTTTTTGGTGTATGTTCGTTTTGGACGACCCGTTTGTCACTGTTTTAGGATTCTAAATCTATATTGTTCTTTGAGTTTTTCCATTTGGACGAGTTTCGGTGATGTTTTTGCGTATTTTCAACTCGAACTATGTTTTATCGCATGTACGCTTGATTCTCGTAAAACCCATTCGATTTCATTAATTCTCTATTTCTATGAGTTCGTTTGGATGAGTTGCTCATGTGGTGAGTTTCGGATTGTTAATCCGACGTCGTGTCTTGAATTTTCGGATGTTCGGGCCATTTTGTAATTTCTTAAGAGTTTAGGGTGCCTTTACCCTCCTTGTCGTATTTTGGATTCCTCAGTAGTTAGAAGTGCATTTTCTTTCAACACTCAGCTTCGTTGTTATGAACACCTCGTATTTACACTTTTAATTCTATCCTTGTGTCGCGTTTCGTCGTTGTATCGACTGTGCATAATATAGTGTTCAGAACTGGGAACTGCTGCATGCATAACGTACGTTATGCATGATCCATAACGTACGTTATGGCCTTCGCATTTTTAGTGCAGGCTGATTGTTACGTACGTTAACCAGTGTTGGGTTACGTATGTAACCATCATAACGTACGTTAACAGCTTGCGTTAACGTATGTAACGCGCTGTCAGGCCTTTTAATTCCTGACTTGTCCTCAGTCGCCTCATTTCATTCCTTTTCTTTCTTTCTCGCGACTTGAGTTTCCTTTGAGCGATTTGGAGCGATTCGTCTGGTGCAATCCGTAGAAACCCTCTGGAGGTTCATTATTGAGTTCCAAGGAAGGTTAATCATCATCATTCTCCATCCGAATCGAGGTATACTTCGTTGAACCCTAGTTTTTCGGGGATTTCGGGATTTTTGGCATAATTCTTTCCTTAATCCGATTTAGCCTTGACGAATTGTTAGATTTCGATTGTGTAGTCGGGAATATCTTGTTTCCATTATAGTTTAACAAATTTAACCTCGTAGTTTCTCCATTGTTAGATTATAACCGTCTTGGACTTCGTAATGACCGACAAATTGTTCCATCGGGTAGAATTAGGATTAATTCTTACCTTTTCGTATTATTGAGACTTGTTGTATACCGTTATTGTGTTAGGAACGGATTTGGGAGGATTGTTCGGACCGAAACCTATTCCTTCGTCGTTTCCTTCGTTTCGTCTAATTCAAGGCAAGTACATGTATTATATTTCATTATGTGTGTACGGTTTTGAAGCGAGTGACGTAAACTGGATTATTGAATGATTGTGTTGGTTACTTGTTAGGAAAAACAAACACCCTGTATCGATTCAGCCGGGATACCCGATCCCTGTATCAATTGTTATTTGTTATTGAGAAGGTTTTGACATATATGCCAAATATACAGTAAGAAAACTGTATCGAGGATTCAAGGCTTTATCCTATATCGAAGACCAGCCTCGAATCAGCATAAGTGAAGCTTGTCAGTACAGCAAGAAGACTTGTAATAGATCAAGTATGGAAAACTGTCTCGATGCCCTAAATACAGTCACCTTCCATACAGTCCACAAAAGGACAAGAAAGAACACAAGTCAAGTTCCGTTGAACAAAGAAGTATTTAAATACTCAAGGATAAAGTATTTAAATCTTGCGATCTTCGAATCTTCAGAATCCCGCGAAATCCGGATCATGTCATATTCCCGTTGAAGGAAATCTTATTCAAACGGACATCTCAACGGATACTTTCTTCAGAGGCTATATATATCCTTGAAGACATTGAAGATCAGTCACGAATTACGAACCTGAAGCAACATAACTCTAAACGCTATCAAAGTTATCATCTGAGCAAACATATCTCCAGATCAGATTGCAAGTTAGAACGAAAGAGATATAGAGTGCTCAAACATCAAGAACAGCTATCATCAGATCTTGATATTCAAAGCTGCTGTTCTTACCTGGTTACCTAACCTTTTACCTCTGTGTAAAAACCGAGCTCTGTGTGAACTCAACAAGTTATTCCGACCTGTGTGGGACGAATAAGGACGAAGCTTTGGAACTGTGTGTGAAGAAGCTAGTCAAGAAGGAAGCTTTAACCAATCTGTGTGAACGGTTGAAAGTGATATTCTTTGTATCAATCTGTGTGAACGATACAAGGATAGGTTTGTTTATAATTACGTAGTTGTGTACGCAGTAATTATATAATAAACTTTTTACTCCTGTGTGGAGGACCAGTGGACGTAGAGGGGTTTACCTCGAACCACTTAAATTACTTAGCCATTTACCTTCAGCTTTTACTGTTTGAAATTACTGTGATATATTAAGTATACACTAAATACTCTGTTGCTGTATCCACGGCAACTAACTGTATCCAAGACTTCCGCTACGCACTCAGATTTAGATTCCATACAGTTTGTTGTTGAAACTACTTTTCCAAACTGTATCCAGTATACTTAAGTGGCCAACATTACTCTTCCACCTGGGGATGGCATGTGGCCTCTGGGGGCCGATACTAATTGGTACAGCCACGGAAGTGGACTTGTGTGCGTGTGTTGATGTTCTTCCACCTGGGGAATGTTCGACGGGACCTCTGGGGGTCGATACTAATGGGTACGGCCGCGGAAGCGGTTTCTCACCTGGGGACGGTTCGACGGGACCTCTGGGGACCGATACTAATGGGTACGGTCGTGAGTTACCGAGCGTGGATGTTTGTGGTGTGGAAAACTTGATGATATACTGTTTCGATGTAAGTGTGATATTCCGGAATATTGATGTTCAAAATGATTTTCCTATTAGTTTGTTTGCGTTAAATCGTGTATGTATATAATGTTTTGTAATTGTGTAATTGCACTAGCTATTCGAATGCTAACCCCTTAAATGGGGAAAATGCGTCTTATGCATTTCAGGTACTGGTCGAGCTGAGGAGCGGGCACGGGATGCGCTGGCAAAGGATGGGTTGGCATGATGATGTGGCTCGAGTCTGTATTTTTCTGTTTTGTCATTGCATTTGTTGAGTACTGGAGTTAGAGTGTTTATTTTTAAACATGGTTTAAGTCCCCTGCGTGGGCAATAGATTGGTATTTAACTTATGTTTCATGTATTCCGTTAAAATATTTTGGCCGAGCCTACGGCCTTATTTACATTTTGGGTGCATCTTTTGGGATATCATTGTGGTTTACGTGTCACGAGTTAGCCTGGTAGACCTCACGGGGGTTCTACGGCGTGTAATGTCCCATTTAGGAATTTGGGGTGTTACAATTCCAAGCATCACACTTCATGTTGGATTGCATAGAAGTAGTGATATTATGCTCTGGGCACGCATGACTCTTACTTACTGAGCTATATCTCATATAGTCTATGCATTGTATGTGAGCTTGCTGATACCTGATCGCTAGCTGGATGGATTATTAGAGTTCGTACGGGTTTTGAGAGGTGATGTACATGGATGACAAACTGTTGTGCTAAACCATGTTCCTATCGTGCCTTGGCTACTGATTTTAGAACCTTGTGTTATAGATATGTACTATGTTATCGAGTTAGTCACATATATGTTTTAGTATGTCTAATGGCATGGTTTGCTACTTTATGTAATGTTAATAAGGTTCTGGAACTTAATAGTTTGTTTAAATGTGGAACTTATATATGTGAGATAATTGGAATTGGGTAACTATTGGTGTTTGATCTTATTGATATGCGATTAGAATGTATGTCGAGTAGATGAGCTTGATTCGGGTTGAGATGGCTCTATGTGATTATGATGTTATATTTTTTTTTTCTTATTATTGTCACAGGCTCTGATATAGGTCCTATGTTAGAGGAGACTTGGTCAAAATTCAACCATATTTTGTGAATATTATTTTGGTATTAGATAGGTTGTGTCAGTAGTTAGAAGTGGGTCGTGTCACTATTGTTCTGGGAATTATATATTATTGATATTACAACCTTGAAGATTAGAGTTTGAATGTGATTAGAGTATGAATGTGATCGTCAACCACATACAATAATTATACAAATACTCATACCGTATATCCGACATCGAAAGACATATCAAGCATGTAATATCGTAGAATTAAAATAAACTCGATAGATATACTGGCACGACTGTCATAGTTCCCAAAATTATTCATCCATACTGCATCGGCCCCACTCTGTACAGTACAACTCAGATAAAATAACGCGAAAAATTCAGAGCGAAATTCTAGGATATTACAAGAACCGAACTTTGTGATAGATTGATGTATATATATATAGGTACTTTTTTCTATATTCTTTTTCTGTATACCCTTCTTTTTTTGTATACCCTTTTTCTTTTTTATATACTTTTGTTTAAAGATATTCAACCACACAAGCTTAATTTATCAAATGTCCAAATTCTAAGGATTAAAAATCCCTTGGCTTACACTTGATGATTTATATCAAATATTGTACATATTTTTTTATGATCACAATGATGGTAGAACAATCATCGTGATTTTTTTAGGAAGATCGGAGGTTTAGAAAATGAAAGAAATGATAAGATGGTAAGATAAGAAGATTATAAAAATGAAGAAAAAATAGATGATACCACTTAGTAATGGAAAAACCGAGCTCTGAAGCCAATTGATGTGGACCCCACACGATGTGCCGTGGTAACCACTATCGCTAGTATGATTTTAGTTTCTAAGATCGTTCCAATATTAAGTGAATGGTCGTTTTACGTCAAGCCCTCTACGTGACGTGTCGTAGCAAACTGGAATGTGCGATTCAAATATGGCACGAGGATTCTAACGCCCCGATAAGTGAATTAAAATCACTATTTATATTTTCGAGACACACTCAACAACACAAGAAGTTAATACACTCATAATTTTGATAAATTTTAAGGTGTCCTTACAAATGAAGATGAGGGATATTTATAGGCAGAAATCTTACAACTATTACAATATTAATGTATAAATAAAATTCTTAATATTTTCCTATAAAGACTAAGAAATTAGAAATTCAACATTCAAAGCCCCTAAAGCCTGATAAAAGACTAATCAACCCATAAGTAGGAGTCAACACATTTTAGGGGGACAAAAATCAAAGACGAAGACTTGGTGTTGCTGCTGTCGTTCTGGTAGCATAAGCCTCCATAACTTCCAAATTTGGTCTTGGTGTCTTCTAGATGATGTCTTTCTAGTCCCAAAATATGAAGATATATCATATCTGAAAGTTCCAGTGCCTGCTTGCAATTATACCGTATTTCCACCACTACAAATATCCGATTTTGATGTTGTGATGAACATAGAAATTTTAGGACTTTCTCTTAGCTTTCTGATGGTGTAAATACGAGCTTCATTGGGCATTATATGTAGAAGACTAATCTGAATTACAAAAATTACTCCAGTTAGGCTTATCGCTTGGAATAATCTTCTATTCTGATACTTCATATGGCATCAACACTTTTGATCTAACATGTGACCTTATTATAATGCAAACAATTTAGAAAAGGTAAATGAATCCTATAACAACTAAGAGTAAATATTATAAATAGATTATTATACGGACACGGCTTCAATGACACAAATAAAGATGTTAGCGTATTGATTGTCACCGAATTGATTGAAATTATTTTGCACGAGCAATGTTAATGAATTCTTTATTGCTTTTGCTCGTGATCTTATTATTGGTCCCACAAGAATGTAAAGTTCTTCTTCCGTCTGACTACTTGCTTCTTGATTCACATCAACCTGCGAGGTAAGAAATATTATCTTGTTATCGTTGATGATTTCTCCAAATATTCTTGGACCATTTTTCGGAGAAAGAAGAAAGAGACAATCACAAAGCTGCCGGAACACCTTAAAAAGACTCGGAACGAGTAAGGGCTGAGCATTATATCCATTCAATCTGAAAGCGGCACATAATTCACAAATCGCTATATAGAGTAGTACTGTACAAATAATGGTATACAACTCGAATATTCAGTAGCCCAGACTCCTCAACAAAATGGTGTTCCGGAGCGAAAGAACAGGACACTGAAGGAGGCAGCTAGAACAATGATTGCAACAAGCAAGTTGCCAGAGTATTTTTGGGGAGAAGCAAGAAATACAATGTGTTATACACCAAATCGCTGTATGATCAACAAAACCACAACAAAACTGCATACGAGGTATGTAATAGTAAAAATCCCATTGTTGTGTATTTTCACATTTTGTGGATGCAGGTGTTATGTTATCAATAATGAGAAGGATCAGCTAAATACCTTTGATGAGAAATCTGATGAGGGTATATTTATTGGATACTCCTCTGTCAGCAAGTCATTTTGGATTTCAACAGAAAAAAACTGAATATAGAGGAGTCAGTCTATGTGGTCTGCAATGAACCCCATTGCGATCCTATAGGAAAAGATAACCTAACCAAATCTATACAGACTTTATCTCTTAAGGAAATCCTCATAGCCTTAAGAAGACCCTATAAAATTAATCCCACTGCTTTAAGAACAAATGAGGTAGTAGACGATGATGTTGTGGAAGCTAACGCTGAACTGACAGCCCAATCGGACACAACAAGGGATGCTGACTTAGAACTCGACAGGAGGTGGTTAAAAGATCACCCGCATAAGTTGATAATTGGTTATATTGATGCTGGTGTTTCCACCAGAAGAAGAATATAGAGTACACAAGGAACTGTACTCTATGTACAAGAGGAAACAGAATCTGGACCAGAACAGTCCCCATTCCCTGTATGGAAGTCTAAGGCTAAACTTAGGAGACTTGCCATGTGCACGCTAGCTGTATTCTTAGCACAATCTGGACCAGTCTCGACCGATTAAGCTCTCAATAATTCTCACTGGATTTCATCTATAGAACAAGTGCTAAATGGTCTTGAGAGGAACAATGTTTGGTATCTAGTCCCCAGACAAACCCATCAAGCTGTAATTGGAACTAAATGGGTATTTTAAAACAAGAAGGACAAAAATGGCCTTGTTATAAGGAACAAGTACAGACCGATTGCCCAAGGATACAGATAAGAAGAAGGCATAAACTACGATGAAACATTTACCCCTGTAGCCAGACTAGAAGCCATTAGGATATTCCTAGCATTTGCGGCTCACAAGAACTTAATTGTATATCAAGACATTAAGAGTGCATTTGATGAAGATTAGATTGCATTTATATTATTATTTATATTCTATTATTTAGGATTTTAATTAATTGTTAATGGGTTGGGCTTTTAGGGCTTACACGCCTTAAACCCTAGTTTTATGTAATAAATAGACGTCTTAGGATCATTTGTAAGAGATCTTTTGATGAAATAGAAATATATTAGGTTTTATCCCTTTGTTCGTGTTTTTATCGTTGTTCTTTCGGTATTCATATCGAATCAACGGAATTAAACGTTAATCACATTTATGTATTCATCCGGATATTCTAAAATCAATGGATTAATATGAATATGCTTCCGCTTGCTGCATCAGTTGGTATCCGGAGTCAAAATGATTATGTGGGTTCATCTACAGAGGAGGAATTTGATTTTCTCTGGTCTCAATGGGCTCCTGCTATCGATGAAATTTTCGATAGCTACTGCCAACAAGACACACCAGATTCGTTGGCGATCTTGCCGCCACCATCTCCGATTTTGACAGCCTTAGTTGCCGCCCCAACCGCGCCACCAGATCTAGATCCGCCCACCCCACCACCACCACCACATTCAGATCGAGCCCCTATCATACCGCCTGTTTGCCCCATTACTCAATCACCACCATCACTCCACAGTTCAACCTCTGTCATCAATACCCAACAATCCATAACCACCTGCCACCCAACCAACGTCCACGCCATCATCCCATCAGCATCATCAGATCTGGATTCACACCACCAACCAGCACTTCAGCCTAACTCAGGCGCCCCGATTCGAATCATCATATTACCGTCTAGCATTGTGCCACCATAGTTCATTGTTCGACACCTCTTCCACGTAGTCGCACCTGCAACGCCGGGCCTTCAGCCGCACACCGCCATCCACCACACAACCTACGACAACTTCACCCGTCGCACGCCGTCTTGCCTCTCCACTATAAAGCAGCGAGCCGCGCGTCCACAGGACGAAGAATACAATGACTTTAATCACCGGAAACCGCCCTGCACCACTGCTAGTTTTGTCTGCACCGTTCTGTCTTCGCATGATGAAGATGATGTCGCGGCGCTTATTTTGGATACCCTTGTCAATGGACGCACCATCCTCAAAGGTACTGGGCCTAATGCCATCATTGGAGAATTTGGGTCTTTTCTCATGAATGATGAACTTGGGCCTATTCATAAAAGTAGTCCTTATGATGGGTCACAACCGATATGGTGGGCTTTTATTTATTACATAGATTGAACTTAGTGTTATAAAAATATCATGAAAGTGATATTTCAATTATTCTTTTGTTTTATATAGTGTGAATGACTATTATGCCCCTGATGTAATTATGTAATTACGATTATGCCATCTGAAGTTTTCCTATAAATAAGACTTCAGTTATTAAATAAAAATATATTGTTATCATATAATATTTCGATTTCATAACAGGTTATCAGCACGACTCTAACCAAATGAGTAATATGACGAGAGTATGCTCTACAGTTGCATCGTATGGATGACCTTCTGAATCAGAAATCAATTATTACAGATAAAATTTCCTCATCAAAAGGGCTTAAGGCTCGTCATAACAATTTTGAAGCTTTTCATTTAAAAAAAAAAAGAAGAAAAAGGAGATGACTGTGCGTGATGCTTTGAATTCAGCACTTGATGAAGAGATGTCTACTGATCCCAAAGTCTTTTTAATGGGGGAAGGAGAGTCGAGATCCAACAACCCGCCGTGATAATATCAACCAAAAGCTCATACTACTATCAGTTGCCCTACAATTCGTCGCATGTTTTTTTGCAGGCATCCTTGACGTGTACGCTCGTTGCTGTGGTCGCCGCCGTTGCCTCCGCCATGCCAGCACAGCGAGCTCTCGAGGCCTCGATCTCTCCGTCGTGAATGCGATTCCAACTTTCGTGTTCGAATCAAAAAGCGAAGAGCATCCGCCGACGGGATGCGCCGTGTGCCTGTCGGATTTATGGGGAAGCAGGTCGGGTTATGCCCGATTGCAACCACTGTTTCCACGCCGAGTGCATAAGACATGTGGCTCCAGACTCCAGTCTCACGCTGACTACCCACTTTGTAGGACCCGGGTTAAGGTCCCAGGCATCGGCGACCCGACTGAGATTTCACAAGGAAATATTGCACAGGCTCCTGTATAGCCGGATCTGGGTCCTTGGTGGAGATCCGGATTGCATCTCTCGTCTTTGTCGTCACCATATGAGGAAGAAAATATGATTAATGAAAAATCTGGTAAGTTTATAAATTGCAATTTTTTTTAATCTGAAGATTTCAATTCCTAAACAAATCAATGAATCTGTGAGAGAAAGAAAATAAAAACGGAAAATGGGAAGGAATGAAGATGATGGCAGATATAAAAAAAAGACGGGGAAGAAGACAGGTTGTCTGCAAAAGAAAAATAAGAAAAGGAAGAAGAAAGAAAATGGCAGAGAACGAAGTAAATTAAAAAAAAAGATGATAGTTGAAACACTACAAACAAAAGATGAAGTAACAAAGTAAAGGGGAAGAAGTCATGGAATAAAAACGAAGAGTAAGAAAAATTAAAAGAATAAAATATTCTTTTTATTCATTAAATCCCAAATTCGATTTTTCTAAAATATAAGATACATATAATATCAGAATTGATTTTTCTTGATACCACCGTGACCCATTTTATGAGAGCTTCAATTTGATACTAATATTGATATGAGTGTTAACTCTCTTCATATCTGTTATTATTAATTTATTAAAATTGATTAATATCCAACTCTGAAATCGCAAGGATTTATCAATACATACTCTTACACTTGCCATTAATGGCATTCGATATTTCGGCCTATACCTTGACGAGGACTATATTTTGAGGAATTGATTGGACGATTCTGCTTTGGTAGAAGCAGTTAATTGTTTTTGCAGTTTAATTTCTATCTTTTATTTATCTAAAGTGGTGGTTTGAAACCACACATTTATCAAATTTTATTTTATACAATTATAATACCTCCCATGTGATGAGTGCAATTATCACAAGATGGATGGCTTTACGTATGTGTTAGGCGTATTTTTATACGCTTATTTATCATTATTTTATATTCATATGAGGTCTAAATCTGCTTAATTGAGCTTTTAATGCACTATTTTTCTATGTTTGGCAGGAAATTGGAGTCTGGAAGCTCGAACGATGAAAAACGGCGAAAACGGCAACTTTTGGACTGGGGCCGCGGCACAAGGAGACTGAGCCGCGGCACATGAAGATGTCCAGGAGCGCCGAGCACACTGTACCCTGAGCCGCGGCACAAGGATGCTGAGCCGCGGCCCAGGAGGAAAATAGACGCCCAGGTATTAGGCGCTGAACACCGTGAGCCGCGGCACAGATTAAGTCAGCTGCGGCTTACGGGGCGGTTTTGGTGTGTTCTGTACGGTTTTGGGCAGTTTTGAAGCAGGTTCTTGACCTAATCACACGGACGCGTTTTGGAGGCTGCTGGGAGTTATAAATAAGGGTTTAAGGTCATAATCTTGGGGATTATTGATAAGTGGTAATTTTACCACATTTTTCTAGGATTTTATACTAGGTTTTTATCTCGTTTCGTGATTAATGTGCTCGTATTTGGCTTATTTATGATTAGTCGAGCCGTATTACGCGTTTGGGTTGGTTTTAGTGTGTTTGCAGGTGTTTAGAGCCAAAAGGACCCAAAACGAGACAAAGGACCGAGAGTCGAGTCAAACGGACGGAAGAAACGGATTTTTGCAAAAGTCAGACCACCTATCGGGCCAGCCTATCGGCCGATAGGTGCATCCGAAAGGTGTCCAAGCCCTATAGAGTGAAGTCGACCGACGAACCAACTATCGGGCCAGCCTATCGGCCGATAGGTGCGTCCGATAGGCTGCTCCGCGGGATCTCGTGTTTTGACGGATTGTGACTCTTTTGGATAGATTTTGTTTCCTAGATTAGTTCCAATCGGGATTTTAACTCCCATAGGCTATATAGACCTCCTTCTAGACCTAGTTTATCATCTATCACCATCTTTTACCATCTTTATCATCTTTCATCATCTTTTTATCATCCTTTTTCATCTTTAGCACACTTTTACATTTTTTTGGGCAAGATTAATTCCTTTGATACAAGAACTTTTTGGAGGCAGCAACTATTATTGTTTTTCGGAGATTGAAGACTCAGAGTTCATCCGAAAGGGTTGTAATCTCTCTTTTCATATTAATAATATGCATTCTCCATCTATTTCTTGTTTAATTTCAATTATGTCAGCTAAATCCATTGATTGATTCTAGGGTTAGTAATTTTAATTGATGTTCACATGATGTCCCTTTGATTACCTTTTTACCTTTCATCCTAGGCTTGTGATCAAGATGTGTTAAATCTCATGCTAGATTAAAGGGCCCTTAATCGATGCATGTTAGCTAATTAATTTTGCCCGGAAGGATTAATTAATTAGTGGAAATACTTGATGCACAATATGATTTTATCTTAAGACCTGAGTGGAGAAAGATAAATCATAGATAAATAAGTTGACGCTTTTTAAGTGATTTAAATTCTTTGAGCCCTGGCGGGGAAAAAGGTTTAAATTAACTATCTTTCTAGGTTGCCTTGATCGGAATTCTAGATCGGCTGAGTGATTATTTCTAGGATTGAATTAAAATATGGGGAAAAGGAATCAAGTGAATGGATTGTGTGAACTCAATTAGATGATACTACCCTAGAATCAATTAGCTTTCACTTGTGATTTTATCTTGCTAATTTGCTTTATTTGCTTGATTTAGATAATTCATCTTTTATTTAATTTTTATATTTCGATTTTTAAAGTTAGATAATTAGAAACAAACCAAATTTTCGGATTCCTAAATATCAGTCAAATTTTGAGTAGAGTTACTTCCTTTATTTTCGACATATCAATTCCCTTGGTTTCAACACCTTGGAAATACTTCGAGGTTTTACAAATTTTAAAATTGATCGGATTTGAAAACCATACTACGCGAATCCTAGCGATCAATTTTTGGCGCCGTTGCCGGGGAATTGATAGAAAACTTAAAGGGATAATTCGAAAAAGAAGAGATTGTTACTTTAGGTTGTATACTATTATTATTAATATTCGATCTCGTTTCCTCACATCTTGTTTTCTCTTCCTTGTAGGCGGTGCATGATCACAAGATCCCAAGGAAATGACTTATTTTCTTTGGATCCGGAAATCGAGAAGTCTTTGAGGAGGAAGAAGCAAGAAGCGAGAACCGAGACTATTTCTATACCTATCGTTGATACCATGGCCGGCATTGTTGACCCACCACGAGAACTCGCTCGTCCCGAGAAGATCCCTTTGAATGCCCGCTTTCGACCTAAGCTGGACGATTATCAAGAAGGAGGTTGGGGGAAGATTGATGCCAACAACTTCGAGCTTAAGCCGTCCCTCATCGCTACGGTGAAATCTCAAACATACGGAGGAGGAGTTAATGAAGATCCAAACGCTCATCTTGAGTCGTTTTTGGACATATGTGCCACCATCAAGCAAAACGGAGTGCCTCCGGATGTCATTAAGCTCCGCCTATTCCCGTTCTCCTTAGAAGACGATGCGCTAGATTGGTACAAGAGCCTAGATCGGAAGGAAATTGGTACTTGGAGAGAGATGACTCGGTTGTTCTTAGCACAGTTCTATCCTCCCTCGAAGGTGCAAAAACAAATCAACGATATCTTGCAATTCGAGCAATATGAGGATGAATACTTATACGAGGCATGGATCCGATTTAAGATGCTTCTTCGCATATGCCCACAAAGATGGAATTGACAAGGAGGAAATCTACATTCGGTTTTATCGGGGTTTGACGAGGAAGGCTAGAAGAGAGTTGGACTATTCCTCGAAAGGGGGATTTCTTGCTAACGATTATGAAGAGGCCAAGAATCTCATCGAGCTAGCGGTCAACAATGATTACGAGGAGGTGACCGATAGGAAGATGACGAGAAGAAAGGTCCCATCCGGTGACGAGGACGCCTACGGTGATTTGAAGGCGAAATTTGAAAGACAACAAAAAGAGCTTGAGATGCTAAAAAAGAAGACTTTGGGAATCAATGCAGTTTTTGAAGAGCTAAACGAGCCTATTTCAATTGAGGAGGATGTAAATTACGTGCAAGGAGGAAACTTCTGGCAAGGGGGAATAGGGGGAACTATTATCCGAACAATAGAAACCACCCTAATTTCTCCTATGCCAACCCGAACAATGCTCTTCAGCCACCACCGGGATTTAACGTGAAAAACGGGGTTATTCAAGAGCCGATTGCTAAGACACCGATGGAAGAGATGTTGGAACGGTTTGAGGCGAGCCAAAAAGATTTTATTTATAAAGTAGACAAGAGGTTCGGGGCTCTCGAGCATAGTGTGACATCTATTGGAAACTCAGTGATAGCCTTGACAAAGCAGATGTCGATGGTGGAGACCCAAATGGGTCAAATGGCGAACGCCCAAGCCGGAATTCATAAGCCGGGCCATTTTCCGAGCAGTACCGAGACCAACCCGAAGACGCAACAGTGCAACGCAATCGAGCTTCGGAGTGGGACAAGGTACAGTAATCATGGGGCTGAAGTTGAGAAATCTGGAAACGAGGATGTACTAGAAACGGGAGCCGAGAACGAGAAGGCAGATGAAACGCAGCAGGCCTTTCGGCCAAGACTATCGGCCGATATGCCCACCCGATACCCAGACAGAATGCCAGCAATTGAGCCTATCGACCCCCCTATCGGTCGAAAGGCTCCTTTAGGTTCGAATGTGAAGGATTCTGAGATAAAAGCTCCATTTCCACAGCGATTGGCCAAGTCGAGATATGATGAAAAGCTTCAACGGTTTATCGACATGTTTCAAAAGGTGAATATCAACATTCCACTTCTAGACGCTTTGAGAGACATGCCGGGGTACGTTAAATTCTTGAAAGACGCTGTGGCAAGCAAGAGGAAGTTGGCGAAGTTTGAAACAATAAATTTGACAGAGGAGTGTAGCGCTATCATTCAAAACAAGCTCCCGCTCAAGCAGAAGGATCCGGGTCGTTTTACTTTGACATGCATGATTGGCGACCAAACGTTCAGTAATGTATTGTGTGATCTCGGGGCAAGCATCAATCTTATGCCTCTATCCATCTTTAAGAGGTTGAAGATTGGGGAGATGAAGCCGACTACCATTTCTCTACTCATGGCGGACCGGTCGATCTCTTATCCGAGGGGAGTTGTGGAGGATGTGTTCGTTCGAGTCCAACACTTAGTCTTCCCGGCCGATTTCGTAGTTCTTGATATGCCCGAGGACGAGAATCAACCATTGATCTTTGGGAGACCGTTTCTAGCGACGGGGAGAGCACTTATCGACGTCCAAGAGGGTGATCTTACCTTCCGGGTTAATGATCAAAATCTGAAAATTTCCATCTATGACGCGATGAAGAAGCCCGAGGATGCGCCCGAGGAATGTTATGAAATTGAGTCTATTATGCCACCCCCGACCGACTTGTTGGAGCATTGCATTTCACATTCCATTTACTCACATTCCGATGTTGAAGAAATTTACGAGGATTTGCCAAAGTATGTTCGAATGTTGGAGGCGAACGAGTTTCGATCTAATGAGAGGGACGTATGCTATCTTGATGTCAACAAACCCGTTCAAGGGGGAGTTGTCGCTGAAGACCCGGAATAAATGAGGTATCGTCTAGCTAAAGACGTTAAACGTAGCACTTGTTGGGAGGTAACCCAACGTATGTATATTAGTTCGTTTTATTCGTTTGTTTTCGATTGTTCGTTTGTGTGATTTTTGTAGTTTCTAGTTTCGTAGTAGCTTTGTTAGTTTTGTTTAGTTCTAATCCATGCACGCCGAGTTTTGGATACTTGCAGGCCTTTAATCGCCATATCCAAGCGAAAACGGGACCAAGTTTGCGAAATAGAAAAAGTTGAAATTTTTTTTTTGAGACAGACGAACCTATCGAGCGAGCCTATCGGCCGATAGGCCCGGCCGATAGGCTGAGGAAAATTAAAAAAATTAAATGTTACAAGCAGTGGTCGATAGGCAGACCCTATCGACCGATATCCCGCCCGATAGTAAGGTACGTAAGTTTCTGGAGTGCCTATCGGCCCAGCCTATCGGCCGATAGGCCAGCCCGATAGGACATACCCGGTCCAGTATCCGCTTCGACCCGGTTGATTAATAACCCCTTTTATACACTTCTCCCACCCATTTTTCACACACACACACACACACCTATCGGACGATAAGAACACAAGGGCGATTTTCGCATCTGTTTTTCCTTCAAATTCGATCAAGGTACTTAATTTCGACACTTAATCCTCTTGTTTTTCAATTCTATACATGTTTTGAAGCACTTTGACGGATTTTTTTTGGAGTTTTGTCGAATTTCGAATTGGGGATCTACTTTTTGGGGGCTTTTGTTAGACTTTGATGTTCTGTGAATTTTATGCCCGATTGTTGATAGAATCTTGAGGGAAACATGTTATCTATGCTTGATTGTTCATGGGTACTTCGAATTGGGGGATTAATTGATGAAATTGAACGAATTTTGAAAAAAAACCCCCCCAAATTGGAAGAACCCTAATTTCGAATTTGTTGAAATTGGGTAAATTTGTTGAATTGAATTGTTAATTGGGATTGATATGAGTTGAATTTTTGATGATGATTCGAATTTTGAATGAATTAGATTTGATTGGAGAGAATTTGTCCTAATATGATCGTAGTGTGTTGTTTTGTTATTGTGGGTTGTGATTTTAATCCTTTGAATATGAAATGGGGGAGTCGAAGTTTGGGGGAGGTTATGTGATTTGTTGATCGTAGTATATGGCTGTCGGGTCTATGATTTTGATGTTTATTGGACATTATAGGGCTCTTAGTTGATATTGTGGGATTATTGGATTATGTCGACACTCGTTGAATGCTTGCATTATGAGTTGCTTATTGGATATTGATTGGATGGTTGTTTAGTAGGAACTTTGAAATGGCTGGAAATCAAAGCAAGAAGTCGAAGCCGGGTAAGGCCGGAAAGTCTAAGGCAACCACAGAGAAGGAAAGGGAGCTCTCGGCCGACAAACCCGCCATTTCCGCCACAGTGATCAGGTACTCCGTTAACAAAGCCACTCCTTTCTCTTTTCAAACTTATTCCTCCTTTGGGATGCGAAATAAGTTTGGGGGGGGGGGGGGAGAAGTGCGGCTTTGTTAATTTCTTTACGTGTGAGTACCTTGTTTGCCTTGTATCATTATTTGCTTGTGTTGGTGCCCGTTGTTTTTATTTGTGCTTCTCATATTGGTGTTGCGTGGTTTTGGCTTTTGTTGCTTAGTTTTTAGCTTTTTATGTTCATTTTCGTTTGGTGTGTTTGCTAGTTTCTAATTTTTTAGGTCGTAGTAGTTTTTTGCTTTCGTGTTTGCTTTTATTTGCTTTTCATTGTTTGCTTTGATGCCTTGCTTGGGTAAATAGTTTTTTTTTAGATTTTGGTCTACTTTGCGTAAAATTTTTATTTTTTTTAGATAGCCTTGCTTGTCTTAGTTTTTCTTTATTCGTGAATTTTTCGTGCTTCTATTTGTGTGATACCGATGTTACGACACTGTTTTTCTCTCTGAAGAAACGATCGAGTTTTAGTCGAGTTGTAGTCAGTTATTTCTGTTTTGCATAGTATTCATTTAGGTCCAAAATTTTTCGTGATTGTAGAGGTCTTGGCAGATAAGAGACGATACATACTTGTTTTAAAATCACCGTCAATACGTTTGGTTACATCTTCCGGATAGTGAGTCGTACTGTTTCTTTAGTCGTATTGGCACTTAGATTGAGTTTAGAGTCGGTCAGTTTTTCCCAAAAGTCGAGATAATGTTGTTCTATGAAGGGAAGTCTAGTAACCGGGGGCATTCGCGTGACCCGTTGTTTACCCTCGCGTAAAACGACGACCCTGATTAGACTAGTGATTTAGATATTTCACATGTGCCAATGATAGGGAGCCTAGTAACCGGGGGTATTCGCGTGACCCGCTGTTTACTCTCGCGCAAAACGGCGACCTTGATTTGGACATGCGGAAATTATATATTGGAGTTGTTTCTCCACTGTAGACGGGAACTTAGTAACTAGAAGCATCCATGTGCCCCATGAGTGTCTTTTACGTCAAACAGTTTCCTAATACATGAGAATGGAAGTTCCACCCTAGGATTACCCCGATGAAACATCCCGAGATCCTAACCTAGTGGTCAACTCGAATCAAATTCTTGAACACATATATAAGGGAATACTGTCCGAGGTTTATTTGTTATGAAACTCGTGAAAATTGTGCCACTAGACTGTGTAACGGGACGAACTAGCTTGTTTATTTTAGCCATTCATATTGACGGTCGATTTGACTCATGTTTTGTTAATCTTTGAGCTGGATTTTCTTCATGAACGAATGATTAGGACTGAACTTGACTACTTTGCGGAATCATTATTCTGAGTGCAGCTCGCTTTTACGACACTCAGATTATTTAGAGAGAATTACAGGATAGTATTGATTAGGTTGAACACTATGAGTTGCACGATGATTCACGACTTTCTTTTTCTTTTCTTTTTGTTGTTCGGGACGAACAATGCTCAAGTTTGGGGGGGTTTGATAAGTGGTAATTTTACCACATTTTTCTAGAATTTTATACTAGGTTTTTATCTCGTTTCGTGATTAATGTGCTCGTATTTGGCTTATTTATGATTAGTCGAGCCGTATTACGCGTTTGGGTTGGTTTTAGTGTGTTTGCAGGTTTTTAGAGCCAAAAGGACCCAAAACGAGACAAAGGACCGAGAGTCGAGTCAAACGGACGGAAGAAACGGATTTTTGCAAAAGTCAGACCACCTATCGGGCCAGCCTATCAGCCGATAGGTGCATCCGAAAGGTGTCCAAGCCCTATAGAGTGAAGTCGACCGACGAACCAACTATCGGGCCAGCCTATCGGCCGATAGGTGCGTCCGATAGGCTGCTCCGCGGGATCTCGTGTTTTGACGGATTGTGACTCTTTTGGATAGATTTTGTTTCCTAGATTAGTTCCAATCGGGATTTTAACTCCCATAGGCTATATAGACCTCCTTCTAGACCTAGTTTATCATCTATCACCATCTTTTACCATCTTTATCATCTTTCATCATCTTTTTATCATCCTTTTTCATCTTTAGCACACTTTTACATTTTTTTGGGCAAGATTAATTCCTTTGATACAAGAACTTTTTGGAGGCAGCAACTATTATTGTTTTTCGGAGATTGAAGACTCAGAGTTCATCCGAAAGGGTTGTAATCTCTCTTTTCATATTAATAATATGCATTCTCCATCTATTTCTTGTTTAATTTCAATTATGTCTGGCTAAATCCATTGATTGATTCTAGGGTTAGTAATTTTAATTGATGTTCACATGATGTCCCTTTGATTACCTTTTTACCTTTCATCCTAGGCTTGTGATCAAGATGTGTTAAATCTCATGCTAGATTAAAGGGCCCTTAATCGATGCATGTTAGCTAATTAATTTTGCCCGGAAGGATTAATTAATTAGTGGAAATACTTGATGCACAATATGATTTTATCTTAAGACCTGAGTGGAGAAAGATAAATCATAGATAAATAAGTTGGTGCTTTTTAAGTGATTTAAATTCTTTGAGCCCTGGCGGGGAAAAGGGTTTAAATTAACTATCTTTCTAGGTTGCCTTGATCGGAATTCTAGATCGGCTGAGTGATTATTTCTAGGATTGAATTAAAATTTGGGGAAAAGGAATCAAGTGAATGGATTGTGTGAACTCAATTAGATGATACTACCCTAGGATCAATTAGCTTTCACTTGTGATTTTATCTTGCTAATTTGCTTTATTTGCTTGATTTAGATAATTCATCTTTTATTTAATTTTTATATTTCGATTTTTAAAGTTAGATAATTAGAAACAAACCAAATTTTCTGATTCCTAAATATCAGTCAAATTTTGAGTAGAGTTACTTCCTTTATTTTCGACATATCAATTCCCTTGGGTTCGACACCTTGGAAATACTTCGAGGTTTTACAAATTTTAAAATTGATCGGATTTGAAAACCATACTACGCGAATTCTAGCGATCAATTATCTTGGGGATTATCATCAGAGGATCGATCATCAAAGAAGAGAAGCAGAAGACATCAAGAAGCAGAGAGCGGAAGCAGAAGAACGGAGGAATCCGAACTCTTCATCTATGTTTGATATCAATGCTTTCTTTAATTATTTTTGTATTTTTATTCTTTAGCATGTCAGGCAAAAACCCTGTTCTAGGATTTTGATGAAACCAAGGTTTTGACGAATTTGCGTTTGACTATCTATATAATTCCATTTTCTGTTGAGTTTTCCGAATTATTTTTAATGCTTTCAATTGTGTGGCCTATAATTGGATTGTTTTAATTACTTAACTCGAATCGGGAGAGGAGAGTTGGTGAGGATATAATGGTGAAGACCGTTTTATCTTATGAGATAGGAATATACTCATAGGAACTACGTGGCCTTTTGAAGATTCTGTGCCTTTTGCCTATTGTCGAATTAATTCACCTAGGGATAGAGTGCGTTATTCGCCTTTAGAAAAATCTATTGACCTCGGGAGAGGCGATAGAGTACTTTAGTAACCTTCGCCTTCAATAAATTGGGAAATCATTAAATTCAGATAATCGATAGTAAATCCGGATAAACCCAGGTGGATTCAGAATCCTAGATTGATTCCATATTTGATCTTCTTCCTTTGAATAATTGATTATATTATTTCTTTGTTTTTTTTAGTAATTTTCCTTAATTATTTCTTGCACCTAAAATTTCGACAGTTCAGATAAAATTAGAATACGAATAAATCGGTAGTTAGTAATTCAGTCCTCGTGGGAACGATATCTGACTCATCATTTTATTACTTGTCTACGATAACGTGCACTTGCGTTAAACGAAATTCGCAACAAGTTTTTGGCGCTGTTGCAGAGGACTGATTATTTTACTATTATCGATTTTAGTATTTCTAGTCTTAGTTTGAACATTTTTTATTGTTTTTGTGTAGTTTTATTTATTTGTTTTTCCTTTCAGGAGTTTCCGGTTAGTGCATGAGAAAATTCGGTAACGAAGGCCTACTACCTTTGGATACCGAACTCGAGCGCACTCTTCGGAGAAGCAAGAAGGAGAAAAGAGAGTTACCAGCAAAAGTGACCATGGCCGAAAATACCGAAAATCACGGAGGAGATAATCTTGTGCAGCAAGTTCAACCGGCATTAGCACTCCGCGATTATGCTATGCCACAAATAAATGCGAACTTTTCGGGTATTTGGCGTCCAACCATCCAGGCGAACAATTTCGAAATCAAGCCTCCGATTATTCAGATGGTGCAAGCAAGCCAGTTTTGTGGATTGCCGAATGATGACCCCAACGCACACATCGCGTCTTTTCTCGAGATTTGTGACACCTTCAAGAACAACGGTGTCACCGATGATGCTATTCGTCTACGTCTTTTCCCTTTCTCTTTGAGGGACAAAGCCAAATTTTGGTTGAACTCTTTACCGCCGGGCTCTATCACGACATGGGCGGAATTAGCGCAAGTCTTCCTGGCTAAATTCTTCCCACCATCAAAGACGGCGAGACTGAGGAACGAAATTACTACCTTCGGGCAATTCGATATGGAGTCGCTTCATGAAGCTTGGGAGCGATACAAGGATTTACTGAGGAGATGCCCGCATCACGGATTACCGGATTGGCTCCAAATTCAAACATTTTACAACGGATTGAGTGCCTCCACACGCACTCTCGTTGATGCAGCCGCTGGGGGTGCCTTAATTGGAAAAACAATGGCCGAAGCCCACTCTCTATTGGAAGCTATGGCTGTGAATGCTTATCAATGGCCGTCCGAATGAGTAAACCCGAAACGAGTAATGGAAATCTCCAATAATGATCTGATCTCTACATTATCAGCTCAAGTCACCGCCTTGACGCAGCAACTTCAAGCCTTTTCACATGCTCCTTCCCCCGTTACCATTGAATCGTGCAATTGGTGTAATGGATCTCATCCTAGCGCAGAATGCCAAGTTGGAAACCCTTTCGAGCAACCTTCGATGGAACAAGCTCAGTTCGTGGGGAACGGGAACCGGCAAAATAATCCGTACTCCAACACTTATAATCCGGGATGGCGAAATCATCCTAACTTCTCATGGAGAAACGGACAAAGCTCGAACCAGCCTCAGTTTGCTCAACACCAACAACAACCTTCTCCCGCTCCAAAAATCTCTCTAGAAGAAGCAATGGCGAAATTGGCAGCGAACACGAGTCAGTTCATGTCCCGTACGGAAGCAACCTTGCAAAACTATTACGCTTCTATACGCAACTTGGAAGTCTAACTGGGACAGATTGGTAATGTATTAACAGCCCGTCCGGAAGGTACCTTGCCAAGTACGATCGAAACAAATCCCAGAGAGAGTGTCAATGCCATTGGGTTGAGAAGTGGGAAAGAATTGGGTGAGCTACCCGGGTAGAACAAAAAGAGAAGTGAGGATGAGGAGAAGAAAAATTCAGCGACTGAGGAATCACAAATGTCTAGACTCTCGATACTGTTTCCGGATAATCCGAAGGCATATGTGCCACCCGTCCCGTTTCCGCAGCGATTACAACAGAAAAAGGTGGACAAGCAATTCTCTAAGTTTCTCGACGTCTTCAAGAAACTGCATATCAACATTTCATTTGCCGACGCCTTGGAACAAATGCCGAGTTACGTGAAATTCATGAAAGAAATCTTGTCAAACAAAAGAAAGCTCGAGGAGTATGAGACAATTGCATTGACGGAGGAGTGTAGCGTTATTCTTCAGAAAAAGCTTCCGCCAAAATTGACTGATCCGGGAAGCTTCAATATACCGTGCACCATAGGAAACCTCTCTTTTGATAAGGCGTTGTGCGATCTCGGGGCCAGCATTAATCTGATGCCACTTTCCATATTTAAGAATCTAAACATTGGGGAAGCAAAGCCGACGACAATCTCGCTGCAATTAGCCGATAGATCGATTAAATATCCGAGGGGAGTAATAGAGGACGTCTTAGTAAAGGTAGATAAGTTCATCTTTCCAACTGATTTCATTGTGCTCGATATAGAGGAGGATCAAGACATCCCAATTATTTTGGGAAGACCATTCTTAGCTACCGGCCGAACTCTCATAGAGGTGGAAAAAGGGAGACTCACTCTGCGGGTTCAAGATGAGCAAGTCACTTTCCAAGTATTTAAATCCTTTCCATGTCCAAGTAGTGTTGAGAAGAGTTCGCAAATTGAAAGTGTAGATACCTCTGCGAAGGACACACACCGGAAGAATTATCGGTCGAAAAATTCAGAATCCGTTCCAACTGCCCCGACGCCTAATAAGCATGAAGAGCAAGTCGCATACCTTAGGCATTTGAATATGTCATCATCAACATCCGTTCATCCATAATCTGAAAATCCTCATTCTGTCTTAAGTTCGCCCGTGGAGTTGAAAATTAAGCCGGATGTCAAACGGGCACCAAGTCATGTGCAAAATGGGTGCTTCAGAAAGTTATTTTCATTAAAATCTTTTCGCAAAGAACATTTGGTGTCCAAACCGAAAATCGGATTGTTAAAGACCAATGATCAAAATTTTAAAACACATATTAACGGTTCGATGGACGGGGCGGAGTTCAAATGGTCTTTGCGAAAAGCAAACTGATTTTCAATAAGTCCGGCTGAAGACTATAAACTTAGCGCTTCTCGGGAGGCAACCCGAGTATTAGTGTAGATTTTTTATGTTTCAGTGTTTTCTTGCATTTTTGGATCTTTATTTTTTCGTCATTTTAGCTTGGATATGCTTATCTCTCACGCTCTGGATGTTTTCTTTGAAAATTGCATGCGTGAATTATCCTGTGAAAATTCAGCATTGGGCCACGGCACAAGGAAAATGAGCTGCGACACACCCAAGTCGAAAAAGAGTGCTAAACTTCATGTACTCTGTGCCGCGGCACATATGTGCTGAGCCGCAGCACACTAACACTCTGAGCCGCGGCACATGGCGATGGAACAAAGGAGTCTGAACAGACTGTACTCTGGGCCGCGGCTCACTTAAGCTGTGCCGCGGCCCCCGTTCGGAAGTTAAACAGCCCAGGTATCCTTTTTAACACAGATCGACCGGCACCCCAGGTATACTTCCTCCTTTTCTTTGCACAGCGATCGGTCGATACCCTTCTCCCCTTCTTCTTCTTGCATCCCTCAAATCTAATCAAGGTAATTCTCAATCATTTGTATTAATTGCTTCATGAATTGCGAAATGAGATGTTGTTCTTCATTCAATATTGATTATGTTGTTGTTTTTCAAAGTCCTATAAAAGGTTGAGTTGGGAATATGATGTTTTTGATTGATTATTGATGATTATCTTTAAATTATGAATGAATTGATTATGTTTGTCATGATGATCGATTAAGGATGTTATTTTTGGGGATTAAAACAAGCTATTACAATGTTTGTTCCTCAATTAAAATTGTGCACACAAGGTGTTTGATGAAATGCATGAATGAAAATTTTTCTTTGTTAAGACAATGTTTTGAAACTATGTGTAACGAATTCATTTCTGGATTTTCAGTGACCCCCCCCCCCCCCTTACGTCAATTTTAAACGTGAAATGCTCAATTTTAATTTTCCTTCACAACGGTGCAAGCTCGTTAAATTCTTGATTCACGTTTTGCATATCCTTAGCCGAGAAGTGTTGTTCTCCTTATTGCGTAAGTAAGTAAACTCCGGTGTTTATCTTTTCAGGACTCGCTATGGATAGAAAGAGAAAGGTTAGCACAAGGGCCAGGACTCGATCGTCCCCCACACGAGGGGAAACTTCACAGAGCCGAGCCGAGTTGGAGGCGCACCAATTCTCCGACCCGGAGATTCATAAAATTTTCAATGAAAAGATCCGCCCTCGACCTCTGATCCCGGAGAGGGGATTCACCCCAGCCCCCCAGGACGGGGAGCTTCTGATGATGATGGACGAGATAGGGTGGGCCCGTTTTGCTGCACCTCCTGATCCGGCGGTGATCTCCATTGTACAGGAGTTTTATGCGAGCGCTCTGTTGAAGCACATTCGAGCGGGGCAGATGATACCGAAGTCAGACACTCGGACGCAGGTCGTCGAACGAGGCATTACAGTAGATTTTTCGGTGGCTGCCATTCGGAGATTATTCGAGCTGCCTGTGGTGGATGAGACGGTTTATACACGAGCTATGAGTGGCCTCACGAGGGAGGCCCTGCTCGAGACACTCACTCAACCCGGCTCTGTCTGGTAGATGCGCGCTCCGGGTTCGTCGGCCTTCTACCTTAAGAGCTCGCGCCTCAGTCAGCTCGGGCGAGCCTGGATGTATTTCATCTGCGCTGGTGTTGATCCCACCTTGCAGATCCGATCTGTTTTACTCTCTCAAGCCCGTACATTATATGCTATCACTTCCGGGCTGCGATTCGATGTGGCTCCTCTCCTGGTCCAATCTATTCTTCTATGCATTCAGGGAGGGGCCAACACGGGGCTGAAGCACCCCTCGCTCATCTGCGCTCTATGCCGGCAGTCGGGGATGACGTGGTCGGATGACGAGCCGATGTTAGCCCCCCAGGGTCCGATTGATCATCGCATCATTTCGCACTTCGACCAGTGGGGAGGAGCACCGGCACACGCTCGGGGGCGAGTATTTCTACTTGATGAGGCACACGAGCAGTCCCCCGAGCCTCTTCTTCTGACACAGGGGCAGATGGAGTCCAGCCCGCCACCCGACAGAGAGCACTTGCAGGCGATGTTCGACGGGTTGAGAGAGGAGATGAGGAGAGAGAGAGAGGAGATGAGGAGAGAGAGAGAGCCTTATGGCGGCCGAGAGAGAGGAGATGCGGACGGAGAGAGAGAGCATCCTCGCTGCCGTCCGAGATGAGATGAGAGAGCAGGCCCGCCGGGCCAACCGACGTGAGACGAGGTGCCTGGCAGCGAGAGATGCTTACCACCAGGAGCACCTTGCTGCATGGACGACCCACATTATGCACCCGGACGGGCCATTCATTCCACCCGTTCGCCCAGCCACGCCACCCTCCTCGCCGGACGAGGCCGACCCCAGTTCGTGAGCAGACTGTAGGGGAGTACTTGACCTTTTTCTTTTATTGCATATTACATTTTGTCCATTGAGGTCAATGTACATCTTAAGTTTGGGGGGGGTTACTTTCTGTTGCTATACTTATTGCTGTACTTATTCGTTTGCACTTTCGTTATTTTTCATTATCTTTTTGTTGCTAGCCTTGCTTGTCGTGATATTATTTGCATTCGTGAATTTTTCGTGCTTCTTTTTGTGTAAAACTGATGTTACGATACTGATTTCTCGGGAAAGAAGCGGTTGAGTTTTGGTTGAGTTGTAGTCAGCGATATCTGTTTCTATTGAGTATTCATTTAGGTCCGAAATTTTTTTTGTTTTTGTAGAAATCTTAGCAGATAAGAAAAGAGACATACGTGTTTTCAAATCGCCGCCTATACGTTTGGTTATACTCTTCGGTTAGCTAGTCGTCCAGTAACATAAGTCGTGTGGGCACTTAAATTGAGTTTAGAATCGGACAGTTTTTTCCCAAAAAGTCGAGATATTATTTGTTCTATGATGGGAAGTCTAGTAACCGGGGGTATTCACGTGACCCGTTGTTTACTCTCGCGTAAAACGACAACCCTGATTAGACTAGTGGTTTAGAGATTTCGCATGTGCCGATGATGGGGAGCCTAGTAACCGGGGGTATTCACGTGACCCGTTGTTTACTCTCGCGTAAAACAGCAATCTTGAATCGTACATGCGGGAATAGCTATTCGAGTTATTTCTCCACTGTGGAGGGGAACTTAGTAACTAGAAGCATCCATGTGCCCCATGAGTGTCTTTTACATCAAACGGTTCCCCAACACATGAGAATGGAATTCCACCCTAGGATTATCCCGATGAAACATCCCGAGATCCGAACCTAGTGGTTAACTCGAATCATCTTATTGATCATATATAAGGAAATACTGTCTGAGGGTTATTTTTGATGATGAAACTCTTGAAATTTTTGCCACTAGACTGTGGGATTGGGCGAGTTAGCTTGTTTATTTTAACCCTTCATATTGGCGATCGATTAAATTGACGCTTGTTAATCTTTGAGCTTGATTTTCTTCATGAACGATTGATTAGGACTGAAATTGGTTACTTTGTGGAATCAATGTCCTGAATGTGGCTCGCTATTATGATACTTGTATTATGCTTTGAGATTTTCAGGATAGTATTGATTAGGTTGAGCACTATGAGTTGCACGATCATTCACGATATTCTTTTGTTTGAAATTGATTATTTTTGCTTGAGGACAAGCAAAGGCTCAAGTTTGGGGGTATTTGTTAGGCGTATTTTTATACGCTTATTTATTATTATTTTATATTCATTTGAGGTCTAAATCTGCTTAATTGAGCTTTTAATGCACTATTGTTCTATGTTAGGCAGGAAATTGGAGTCCGGAAGCTCGAACGATGAAAAACGGGCGAAAACGGCAACTTTTGGCATGGGTCCGCGGCACAAGGAGACTGAGCCGCGGCACATGAAGATGTCCAGGAGTGGCGAGCACACTGTGCCCTGAGCCGCAGCACAAGGATGCTAAGCCGCGGCCCAGGAGGAAAATAGACGCCCAGGTATTAGCCGCTGAACACCGTGAGCCGCGGCACAGATTAAGTGAGCCGCGGCCTACGGGGCGGTTTTGGTGTGTTCTGTACGGTTTTGGGCCGTTTTGAAGCCGGTTCTCGACCTAATCACACGGATGCGTTTTGGAGGCTGCTGGGAGTTATAAATAAGGGTTTAAGGTCATAATCTTGGGGATTATCTTGGGGATTATCATCAGAGGATCGATCATCAAAGAAGAGAAGCAGAAGACATCAAGAAGCAGAGAGCGGAAGCAGAAGAACGGAGGAATCCGAACTCTTCATCTACGTTTGATATCAATACTTTCTTTAATTATCTTTGTATTTTTATTCTTTAGCATGTCAGGCAAAAACCCTGTTCTAGGATTTTGATGAAACCAAGGTTTTGACGAATTTGCGTTTGATTATCTATATAATTCCATTTTCTGTTGAGTTTTCCGAATTATTTTTAATGCTTTCAATTGTGTGGCCTATAATTGGATTGTTTTAATTACTTAACTCGAATCGGGAGAGGAGAGTTGGTGAGGATATAATGGTGAAGACCGTTTTATCTTGTGAGATAGGAATATACTCATAGGAACTACGTGGCCTTTTGAAGATTCTGTGCCTTTTGCCTATTGTCGAATTAATTCACCTAGGGATAGAGTGCGTTATTCGCCTTTAGAAAAATCTATTGACCTCGGGAGAGGCGATAGAGTACTTTAGTAACCTTCACCTTCAATAAATTGGGAAATCATTAAATTCAGATAATCGATAGTAAATCCGGATAAACCCAGGTGGATTCAGAATCCTAGATTGATTCCATATTTGATCTTCTTCATTTGAATAATTGATTCTATTATTTCTTTGTTTTTTTAGTAATTTTCCTTAATAATTTCTTGCACCTAAAATTTCGACAGTTCAGATAAAATTAGAATACGAATAAATCGGTAGTTAGTAATTCAGTCCTCGTGGGAACGATATCTGACTCATCATTTTATTACTTGTCTACGATAACGTGCACTTGCGTTAAACGAAATTCGCAACAAGTTTTTGGTGCCGTTGCCGAGGATTGATTATTTTACTATTATCGATTTCAGTATTTCTAGTCTTAGTTTGAACATTTTTTATTGTTTTTGTGTAGTTTTATTTATTTTTTTTTCCTTTCAGGAGTTTCCGGTTAGTGCATGAGAAAATTCGGTAACGAAGGCCTACTACCTTTGGATACCGAACTCGAGGGAACTCTTCGGAGAAGCAAGAAGGAGAAAAGAGAGTTACCAGCAAAAGTGACCATGGCCGAAAATACCGAAAATCACGGAGGAGATAATCTTGTGCAGCAAGTTCAACCGGCATTATCACTCCGTGATTATGCTATGCCACAAATAAATGCAAACTTTTCGGGTATTTGGCGTCCAACCATCCAGGCGATTAATTTCGAAATCAAGCCTCCGATTATTCAGATGGTGCAAGCAAGCCAGTTTTGTGGATTGCCGAATAATGACCCCAACGCACACATCACGTCTTTTCTCGAGATTTGTGACACCTTCAAGAACAACGGTGTCACCGATGATGCTATTCGTCTATGTATTTTTCCTTTCTCTTTGAGGGACAAAGCCAAATTTTGGTTCAACTCTTTACCGCCGGGCTCTATCACGACATGGGCGGAATTAGCGCAAGCCTTCCTGGCTAAATTCTTCCCACCATCAAAGACGGCGAGACTGAGGAACGAAATTACTACCTTCGGGCAATTCGATATGGAGTCACTTCATGAAGCTTGGGAGCGATACAAGGATTTACTGAGGAGATGCCCGCATCACGGATTACCAGATTGGCTCCAAATTCAAACATTTTACAACGGATTGAGTGCCTCCACACGCACTCTCGTTGATGCAGCCGCTGGGGGTGCCTTAATTGGAAAAACAATGGCCGAAGCCCACTCTCTATTGGAAGCTATGGCTGCGAATGCTTATCAATGGCCGTCCGAATGAGTAAACCCGAAACGAGTAATGGAAATCTCCAATAATGATCCGATCTCTACATTATCAGCTCAAGTCGCTGCCTTGACGCAGCAACTTCAAGCCTTTTCACATGCTCCTTCCCCCGTTACCATTGAATCGTGCAATTGGTGTAATGGATCTCATCCTAGCGCAGAATGCCAAGTTGGAAACCCTTTCGAGCAACCTTCGATGGAACAAGCTCAGTTCGTGGGGAACGGGAACCGGCAAAATAATTCGTACTCCAACACTTATAATCCGGGATGGCGAAATCATCCTAACTTCTCATGGAGAAACGGACAAAGCTCGAACCAGCCTCAGTTTGCTCAACACCAACAGCAACCTTCTCCCGCTCCAAAAATCTCTCTAGAAGAAGCAATGGCGAAATTGGTAGCGAACACGAGTCAGTTCATGTCCCGTACGGAAGCGACCTTGCAAAACTATTCCGCTTCTATACGCAACTTGGAAGTCTAACTAGGACAGATTGCGAATGTATTAACAGCCCGTCTGGAAGGTACCTTGCCAAGTACGATGGAAACAAATCCCAGAGAGAGTGTCAATGCCATTGGGTGGAGAAGTGGGAAAGAATTGGGTGAGCTGCCCGGGTAGAACAAAAAGAGAAGTGAGGATGAGGAGAAGAAAAATTCAGCGACTGAGGAATCACAAATGTCTAGACTCTCGATACTGTTTCCGGATAATCCGAAGGCATATGTGCCACCCATCCCATTTCCGCAGCGATTACAACAGAAAAAGGTGGACAAGCAATTCTCTAAGTTTCTCGACGTCTTCAAGAAACTGCATATCAACATTCCATTTGCCGACGCCTTGGAACAAATGCCGAGTTACGTGAAATTCATGAAAGAAATCTTGTCAAACAAAAGAAAGCTCGAGGAGTATGAGACAGTTGCATTGACGGAGGAGTGCAGCGCTATTCTTCAGAAAAAGCTTCCGCCAAAATTAACGGATCCGGGAAGCTTCAATATACCGTGCACCATAGGAAACCTCTCTTTTGATAAGGCGTTGTGCGATCTCGGGGCCAGCATTAATCTGATGCCACTTTCCATATTTAAGAATCTAAACATTGGGGAAGCAAAGCCGACGACAATCTCGCTGCAATTAGCCGATAGATCGATTAAATATCCGAGGGGAGTAATAGAGGACGTCTTAGTAAATGTAGATAAGTTCACCTTTCCAGCTGATTTCATTGTGCTCGATATGGAGGAGGATTAAGACATCCCAATTATTTTGGGAAGACCATTCTTAGCTACTGGCCGAACTCTCATAGAGGTGGAAAAAGGGAGACTCACTCTGCGGGTTCAAGATGAGCAAGTCACTTTCCAAGTATTTAAATCATTTCCATGTCCAAGTAGTGTTGAGAAGAGTTCGCAAATTGAAAGTGTAGATACCTCTACGAAGGACACACAGCGGAAGAATTATCGGTCGAAAAATTCAGAATCCGTTCCAGCTGCCCCGACGCCTAATAAGCATGAACAGCAAGTCGCATACCTTAGGCATTTGAATATGTCATATTCAACATCCGTTCATCCATAATCGGAAAATCCTCATTCTGTCTTAAGTTCGCCCGTGGAGTTGAAAATTAAGCCGGATGTCAAACGGGCACCAAGTCATGTGCAAAATGGGTGCTTCGGAAAGTTATTTTCATTAAAATCTTTTTGCAAAGAACATTTGGTGTCCAAACAGAAAATCGGATTGTTAAAGACCAATGATCAAAATTTTAAAACACATATTAACGGTTCGATGGACGGGGCGGAGTTCAAATGGTCTTATTCGTTATATTTTTGTTGCTAGCCTTGCTTGTGGTGATATTATTTGCATTCGTGAATTTTTCGTGCTTTTTTTTTGTGTAAAACTGATGTTACGATACTGATTTCTCGGGAAATAAGCAGTTGAGTTTTGGTTGAGTTGTAGTCAGCGATATCTGTTTCTGTTGAGTATTCATTTAGGTCCAAATTTTTTTTTGTTTTTGTAGAAATCTTAGCAGATAAGAAAGGAGACATACGTGTTTTCAAATCGCCGCCTATACGTTTGGTTATACTCTTCGGTTAGCTAGTTGTCCAGTAACATAAGTCGTGTGGGCACTTAAATTGAGTTTAGAATCGGACAGTTTTTTCCCAAAAAGTCGAGATATTATTTGTTCTATGATGGGAAGTCTAGTAACCGGGGGTATTCACGTGACCCGTTGTTTACTCTCGCGTAAAACGACAACCCTGATTAGACTAGTGGTTTAGAGATTTCGCATGTGCCGATGATGGGGAGCCTAGTAACCGGGGGTATTCGCGTGACCCGTTGTTTACTCTCGCGTAAAACAGCAACCTTGAATCGGACATGCGGGAATAGCTATTCGAGTTATTTCTCCGCTGTGGAGGGGAACTTAGTAACTAGAAGCATCCATGTGCCCCATGAGTGTCTTTTACGTCAAACGGTTCCCCAACACATGAGAATGGAATTCCACCCTAGGATTATCCCGATGAAACATCCCGAGATCCGAACCTAGTGGTTAACTCGAATCATCTTATTGATCATATATAAGGGAATACTGTCTGAGGGTTATTTTTGATGATGAAACTCTTGAATTTTTTGCCACTAGACTGTGGGATTGGGCGAGTTATCTTGTTTATTTTAACCCTTCATATTGGCGGTCGATTAAATTGACGCTTGTTAATCTTTGAGCTTGATTTTCTTCATGAACGATTGATTAGGACTGAAATTGGTTACTTTGTGGAATCAATGTCCTGAATGTGGCTCGCTATTATGATACTTGTATTATTCTTTGAGATTTTCAGGATAGTATTGATTAGGTTGAGCACTATGAGTTGCACGATCATTCACGATATTCTTTTGTTTGAAATTGATTATTTTTGCTTGAGAACAAGCAAAGGCTCATGTTTGGGGGTATTTGTTAGGCGTATTTTTATATGCTTATTTATTATTATTTTATATTCATTTGAGGTCTAAATCTGCTTAATTGAGCTTTTAATGCACTATTCTTCTATGTTTGGCAGGAAATTGGATTCCGGAAGCTCGAACGATGAAAAACGGGCGAAAACGGCAACTTTTGGCCTGGGGCCGCGGCACAAGAAGACTGAGCTGCGGCACATGAAGATGTCCAGGAGCGCCGAGCACACTGTGCCCTGAGCCGCAGCACAAGGATGCTAAGCCGCGGCCCAGGAGGAAAATAGACGCCCAGGTATTAGGCGCTGAACACCGTGAGCCGCGGCACAGATTATGTGAGTTGCGGCCTACGGGGCGGTTTTGGTGTGTTCTACGCGGTTTTGGGCCGTTTTGAAGCCGGTTCTTGACCTAATCACACAGACGCGTTTTGGAGGCTGCTGGGAGTTATAAATAAGGGTTTAAGGTCATAATCTTGGGGATTATCTTGGGTATTATCATCAGAGGATCGATCATCAAAGAAGAGAAGCAGAAGACATCAAGAAGAAGAGAGCGGAAGCAGAAGAACGGAGGAATCCGAGCTCTTCATCTGTGTTTGATATCAATGCTTTCTTTAATTATTTCTGTATTTTTATTCTTTAGCATGTCAGGCTAAAACCCTTTTCTAGGATTTTGATGAAACCAAGGTTTTGACGAATTTACGTTTGATTATCTATATAATTCCCTTTTTTGTTGAGTTTTCCCAATTGTTTTTAATGCTTTCAATTGTGTGGCCTATAATTGGATTGTTTTAATTACTTAACTCGAATCGGGAGAGGAGAGTTGGTGAGGATATATTGGTGAAGACCGTTTTATCTTGTGAGATAGGAATATACTTATAGGAACTACGTGGCCTTTTGAAGATTCTGTGCCTTTTGCCTATTGTCGAATTAATTCACCTAGGGATAGAGTGCGTTATTCGCCTTTAGAAAAATCTATTGACCTCGGGAGAGGCGATAGGGTACTTTAGTAACCTTCGCCTTCAATAAATTGGGAAATCATTAAATTCAGATAATCGATAGTAAATCTAGATAAACCCAGGTGGATTCAGAATCCTAGATTGATTCCATATTCGATCTTCTTCCTTTGAATAATTGATTCTATTATTTCTTTGTTTTTTAGTAATTTTCTTTAATTATTTCTTGCACCTAAAATTTCGACAGTTCAGATAAAATTAGAATACGAATAAATCGGTAGTTAGTAATTCAGTCCTCGTGGGAACGATATCTGACTCATCATTTTATTACTTGTCTACGATAACGTGCACTTGCGTTAAACAAAATTCGCAACAAGTTTTTGGCGCCGTTGCCGAGGACTGATTATTTTACTATTATCGATTTCAGTATTTCTAGTCTTAGTTTGAACATTTTTATTGTTTTTGTGTAGTTTTATTTATTTGTTTTTCCTTCAGGAGTTTCCGGTTAGTGCATGAGAAAATTCGGTAACGAAGGCCTACTACCTTTGGATACCGAACTCGAGCGCACTCTTCTGAGAAGCAAGAAGGAGAAAACAGAGTTACCAGCAAAAGTGACCATGGCCGAAAATACCGAAAATCACGGAGGAGATAATCTTGTGCAGCAAGTTCAACCGGCATTAGCACTCCGCGATTATGCTATGCCACAAATAAATGCGAACTTTTCGGGTATTTGGCGTCCAACCATCCAGGCGAACAATTTCGAAATCAAGCCTCCGATTATTCAGATGGTGCAAGCAAGCCAGTTTTGTGGATTGCCGAATGATGACCCCAACGCACACATCGCGTCTTTTCTCGAGATTTGTGACACCTTCAAGAACAACGGTGTCACCGATGATGCTATTCGTCTACGTCTTTTCCCTTTCTCTTTGAGGGACAAAGCCAAATTTTGGTTGAACTCTTTACCGCCGGGCTCTATCACGACATGGGCGGAATTAGTGCAAGCCTTCCTGGCTAAATTCTTCCCACCATCAAAGACGGCGAGACTGAGGAACGAAATTACTACCTTCGGGCAATTCGATATGGAGTCGCTTCATGAAGCTTGGGAGCGATACAAGGATTTACTGAGGAGATGCCTGCATCACGGCTTACCGGATCGGCTCCAAATTCAAACATTTTACAATGGATTGAGTGCCTCCACATGCACTCTCGTTGATGCAGCCGCTGGGGGTGCCTTAATTGGAAAAACAATGGCCGAAGCCCACTCTCTATTGGAAGCTATGGCTGCGAATGCTTATCAATGGCCGTCCGAACGAGTAAACCCGAAACGAGTAATGGAAATCTCCAATAATGATCCGATCTCTACATTATCAGCTCAAGTCGCCGCCTTGACGCAGCAACTTCAAGTCTTTTCACATGCTCCTTCCCCCGTTACCATTGAATCGTGCAATTGGTGTAATGGATCTCATCCTAGCGCAGAATGCCAAGTTGGAAACCCTTTCGAGCAACCTTCGATGGAACAAGCTCAGTTCATGGGGAACGGGAACCGGCAAAATAATCCGTACTCCAACACTTATAATCCGGGATGGCGAAATCATCCTAACTTCTCATGGAGAAACAGACAAAGCTCGAACCAGCCTCAGTTTTCTCAACACCAACAGCAACCTTCTCCCGCTCCAAAAATCTCTCTAGAAGAAGCAATGGCGAAATTGGCAGCGAACACGAGTCAGTTCATGTCCCGTACGGAAGCGACCTTGCAAAACTATTCCGCTTCTATACGCAACTTGGAAGTCTAACTGGGACAGATTGCTAATGTATTAACAACCCATCCGGAAGGTACCTTGCCAAGTACGATCGAAACAAATCCCAGAGAGAGTGTCAATGCCATTGGGTTGAGAAGTGGGAAAGAATTGGGTGAGCTACCCGAGTAGAACAAAAAGAGAAGTGAGGATGAGGAGAAGAAAAATTCAGCGACTGAGGAATCACAAATGTCTAGACTCTCAATACTGTTTCCGGATAATCCGAAGGCATATGTGCCACCCGTCCCGTTCGCTCGTGGAGTTGAAAATTAAGCCGGATGTCAAACGGGCACCAAGTCATGTGCAAAATGGGTGCTTCGGAAAGTTATTTTCATTAAAATCTTTTCGCAAAGAACATTTGGTGTCCAAACCGAAAATCGGATTGTTAAAGACCAGTGATCAAAATTTTAAAACACATATTAACGGTTCGATGGACGGGGCGGAGTTCAAATGGTCTTTGCGAAAATCAAACTGATTTTCAATAAGTCCGGCTGAAGACTATAAACTTAGCGCTTCTCGGGAGGCAACCCGAGTATTAGTGTAGATTTTTTATGTTTCAGTGGTTTCTTGCATTTTTGGATCTTTATTTTTTCGTCATTTTAGCTTGGATATGCTTATCTCTCACGCTCTGGATGTTTTCTTTTGAAAATTCTGTGCAGGAATTATCCCAGGGAAAATTCAGCATTGGGCCGCGGCACAAGGAAAATGAGCCGCGGCACACACAAGTCGAAAAAGAGTGCTAAACTTCATGTACTCTGTGCCGCGGCACATATGTGCTGAGCCGCAGCACACTAACACTCTGAGCCGCGGCACATGGCGATGGAACAAAGGAGTCTGAACAGACTATACTCTGGGCCGCGGCTCATTTAAGCTGTGCCGCGGCCCCCGTTCGGAAGTTAAACAGCCCAGGTATCCTTTTTAACACAGATCGACCGGCACCCCAGGTATACTTCCTCCTTTTCTTTGCACAGCGATCGGTCGATACCCTTCTCCCCTTCTTCTTCTTGCATCCCTCAAATCTAATCAAGGTAATTCTCAATCATTTGTATTAATTGCTTCATGAATTGCGAAATGAGATGTTGTTCTTCATTCAATATTGATTATGTTGTTATTTTTCAAAGTCCTATAAAAGGTTGAGTTGGGAATATGATGTTTTTGATTGATTATTGATGATTATCTTTAAATTATGAATGAATTTATTATGTTTGTCATGATGATCGATTAAGGATGTTATTTTTGGGGATTAAAACAAGCTATTACAATGTTTGTTCCTCAATTAAAATTATGCACACAAGGTGTTTGATGAAATGCATGAATGAAAATTTTTCTTTGTTAAGACAATGTTTTGAAACTATGTGTAACGAATTCATTTCTGGATTTTCAGTGACCCCCCCTTACGTCAATTTTAAATGTGAAATGCTCAATTTTAATTTTCCTTCACAACGGTGCAAGCTCGTTAAATTCTTGACTCACGTTTTGCATATCCTTAGCCGAGAAGTGTTGTTCTCCTTATTGCGTAAGTAAGTAAACACCGGTGTTTATCTTTTCAGGACTCGCTATGGCTAGAAAGAGAAAGGTTAGCACAAGGGCCACGACTCGATCGTCCCCCACACGAGGGGAAACTTCACAGAGCCTAGCCGAGTTGGAGGCGCACCAATTCTCCGACCCGGAGATTCATAAAATCTTCAATGAAAAGATCCGCCCTCGACCTCTGATCCCGGAGAGGGGATTCACCCCATCCCCCCAGGACGGGGAACTTCTGATGATGATGGACGAGATGGGGTGGGCCCGTTTTGCTGCACCTCCTGAGCCGGCGGTGATCTCCATTGTACAGGAGTTTTATGCGAGCGCTCTGTTGAAGCACATTCGGGCGGGGCAGATGATACCGAAGTCAGACACTCGGACGCAGGTCGTCGACCGAGGCATTACAGTAGATTTTTCGGTGGCTGCCATTCGGAGATTATTCGAGCTGCCTGTGGTGGATGAGATGGTTTATACGCGAGCTATGAGTGGCCTCACGAGGGAGGCCCTGCTCGAGACACTCACTCAACCCGGCTCTGTCTGGTAGATGTGCGCTCCGGGTTCGTCGGCCTTCTACTTTAAGAGCTCGCGCCTCAGTCAGCTCGGGCGAGCCTGGATGTATTTCATCTGCGCTCGTGTTGATCCCACCTCGCAGATCCGATCTGTTTTACTCTCTCAAGACCGTACATTATATGCTATCACTTCCGGGCTGCGATTCGATGTGGCTCCTCTCCTAGTCCGATCTATTCTTCTATGCATTCAGGGAGGGGCTAAGACGGGGCTGAAGCACCCCTCGCTCATCTGCGCTCTATGCCGGCAGTTGGGGATGACGTGGTCGGATGACGAGCCGATGTTAGCCCCCCAGGGTCCGATTGATCATCGCATCATTTCGCACTTCGACCAGTGGGGAGGAGCACCCGCACACGCTCGGGGACGAGTATTTCTACTTGATGAGGCACACGAGCAGTCCCCCGAGCCTCTTCTTCTGACACAGGGGCAGATGGAGTCCAGCCCGCCACCCGACAGAGAGCACTTGCAGGCGATGTTCGACGGGTTGAGAGAGGAGATGAGGAGAGAGAGAGAGGAGATGAGGAGAGAGAGAGAGCCTTATGGCGGCCCAGAGAGAGGAGATGCGGACGGAGAGAGAGAGAGCCTCCTCGCTGCCGTCCGAGATGAGATGAGAGAGCAGGCCCGCCGGGCCAACCGACGTGAGACGAGGTGCCTGGAAGCGAGAGATGCTTACCACCAGGAGCACCTTGCTGCATGGACGGCCCACATTATGCACCCGGACGGGCCATTCATTCCACCCGTTCGCCCAGCCACGCCACCCTCCTCGCCGGACGAGGCCGGCCCCAGTTCGTGAGCAGACTGTAGGGGAGTACTTGACCTTTTTCTTTTATTGCATATTACATTTTGTCCATTGAGGTCAATGTACATCTTAAGTTTGGGGGGGTTTACTTTCTGTTGCTATACTTATTGCTGTACTTATTCGTTTGCACTTTCGTTATTTTTCGTTATCTTTTTGTTGCTAGCCTTGTTTGTCGTGATATTATTTGCATTCGTGAATTTTTCATGCTTCTTTTTGTGTAAAACTGATGTTACGATACTGATTTCTCAGGAAAGAAGCGGTTGAGTTTTGGTTGAGTTGTAGTCAGCGATATCTGTTTCTGTTGAGTATTCATTTAGGTCCGAATTTTTTTTTGTTTTTGTAGAAATCTTAGTAGATAAGAAAGGAGACATACGTGTTTTCAAATCGCCGCCTATACGTTTGGTTATACTCTTTGGTTAGCTAGTCGTCCAGTAACATAAGTCGTGTGGGCACTTAAATTGAGTTTAGAATCGGACAGTTTTTTCCCAAAAAGTCGAGATATTATTTGTTCTATGATGGGAAGTCTAGTAACCGGGGGTATTCACGTGACCCGTTGTTTACTCTCGCGTAAAACAACAACCCTGATTAGACTAGTGGTTTAGAGATTTCGCATGTGCCGATGATGGGGAGCCTAGTAACCGGGGGTATTCGCGTGACCCGTTGTTTACTCTCGCGTAAAACAGCAACCTTGAATCGGACATGCGGGAATAGCTATTCGAGTTATTTCTCCGCTGTGGAGGGGAACTTAGTAACTAGAAGCATCCATGTGCCCCATGAGTGTCTTTTACGTCAAACGGTTCCCCAACACATGAGAATGGAATTCCACCCTAGGATTATCCCGATGAAACATCCCGAGATCCGAACCTAGTGGTTAACTCGAATCATCTTATTGATCATATATAAGGGAATACTGTCTGAGGGTTATTTTTGATGATGAAACTCTTGAAATTTTTGCCACTAGACTGTGGGATTGGGCGAGTTATCTTGTTTATTTTAACCTTTCATATTGGCGGTCGATTAAATTGACGCTTGTTAATCTTTGAACTTGATTTTCTTCATGAACGATTGATTAGGACTGAAATTGGTTACTTTGTGGAATCAATGTCCTGAATGTGGCTCGCAATTATGATACTTGTATTATTCTTTGAGATTTTCAGGATAGTATTGATTAGGTTGAGCACTATGAGTTGCACGATCATTCACGATATTCTTTTGTTTGAAATTGATTCTTTTGTTTGAAATTGATTATTTTTGCTTGAGGACAAGCAAAGGCTCAAGTTTGGGGGTATTTGTTAGGCGTATTTTTATACGCTTATTTATTATTATTTTATATTCATTTGAGGTCTAAATCTGCTTAATTGAGCTTTTAATGCACTATTATTCTATGTTTGGCAGGAAATTGGAGTCCGGAAGCTCGAACGATGAAAAACGGGCGAAAACGGCAACTTTTGGCCTGGGGCCGCGACACAAGGAGACTGAGCCACGGAAAATGAAGATGTCCAGGAGCGCCGAGCACACTGTGCCCTGAGCCGCAGCACAAGGATGCTAAGCCGCGGCCCAGGAGGAAAATAGACGTCCAGGTATTAGGCGCTGAACACCGTGAGCCGCGGCACAGAATATGTGAGTTGCGGCCTACGGGGCGGTTTTGGTGTGTTCTACGCGGTTTTGGGCCGTTTTGATGCCGGTTCTCGACCTAATCACACGGACGCGTTTTGGAGGCTGCTGGGAGTAATAAATAAGGGTTTAAGGTCATAATCTTGGGGATTATCTTGGGTATTATCATCAGAGGATCGATCATCAAAGAAGAGAAGCAGAAGACATCAAGAAGCAGAGAGCGGAAGCAGAAAAACGGAGGAATCCGAGCTCTTCATCTGTGTTTGATATCAATGCTTTCTTTAATTATTTCTGTATTTTTATTCTTAGCATGTCAGGCTAAAACCCTGTTCTAGGATTTTGATGAAACCAAGGTTTTGACGAATTTGCGTTTGATTATCTATATAATTCCCTTTTCTGTTGAGTTTTCCCAATTGTTTTTAATGCTTTCAATTGTGTGGCCTATATTTGAATTGTTTTAATTACTTAACTCGAATCGAGAGAGGAGAGTTGGTGAGGATATATTGGTGAAGACCATTTTATCTTGTGAGATAGGAATATACTCATAGGAACTACGTGGCCTTTTGAAGATTCTGTGCCTTTTGCCTATTGTCGAATTAATTTACCTAGGGATAAAGTGCGTTATTCGCCTTTAGAAAAATCTATTGACCTCGGGAGAGGCGATAGAGTACTTTAGTAACCTTCGCCTTCAATAAATTGGGAAATCATTAAATTCAGATAATCGATAGTAAATTCAGATAAACCGAGGTGGATTCAGAATCCTAGATTGATTCCATATTTGATCTTCTTCCTTTGAATAATTGATTCTATTATTTCTTTGTTTTTTTTAGTAATTTTCCTTAATTATTTCTTGCACCTAAAATTTCGACAGTTCAGATAAAATTAGAATACGAATAAATCGGTAGTTAGTAATTCAGTCCTCGTGGGAACAATATCTGACTCATCATTTTATTACTTGTCTACGATAACGTGCACTTGCGTTAAACGAAATTCGCAATAGTATGCAATTTATATATTATATATCACCATCGTGATTGGTTATACCACAAGAATGGTTCATAAATCCTGCTCTCGAAGAAGCAGTTGATAAAAATAAATCCTACTCTGAAGAAGTAGTTGATCAATGATTCAAATCATGCTCTCGGGGAAGAAGCACTTGATGGAAATAATATCCGATCTCCATAATTATTAAACACGAATGGAGAAAATTGAGCAAGTGATACCAGAAGCTATCGCCGATAAATTAAAGAAAATCCCATGCAAATACACAGCATGGTGGGATCATTTGACAAGTGATATGAAAAACTATCACTAGAAAATAATTGCTCAATAAATCCCATGTTGATTATATTACATGGTGGGATCATTGAAATCATATCAACATGAAAACACTTATTGAGAAGCATATGTAACATATTCGTGCGAATAATATATTTACATAAAAGCAAAAGATAATTTTATTATTGCTCTGGAAGAAGCACAAAGTAGTCGAAGTGAAAATATCCAAACTAGCTGAAAGGCAGTAAACACTCGTTAATATGAAACGCGAATAAAAAAAACATATGAAACCCATAAAAAGAGAAGTGGTGCGTCTTGGGAGTATAAAACTCCATAACTCTGCCACCCCCTGGCATCAGGGTTTATAATGAATGATCTAAATGATCTAAACTTCTTTTTCGTTTGGCGCCAATACTCTGTGGCTGATGAGCTTTGACTTCCAAATTATTAACTGAAATATATGCCTGAAACTTTATAAGTAGATCAGCAATAGTGTCAGCACATATTATTATATCTCGTGATATAAACTTATGATCTACTCCTTGGTTTAGAAAGGCAAGCAAATCGCTGAAGAAATTATTAATATTCAACAAACCTATTGGTTTGGTATGGAAGTCACGCTCAGCCCATGATGTGATGTTGAATATCTCATTGAGTGTGCCATAGCCACCTGGAAGAACAATAAACGCATCACTATTATTCACCACATACATCAAACTATCATGCACAGACTGTGCTTGAAGCATCAACCCAGATGAACTCCCTATACTACTGGTTCTAACTGTGGGATAGTGTAAGGCACTTGTCACTCTTATTCTCCCATTTTGTGCAGCCTCTAAAAGATAACCCAAAAATCTATAATTACTCCCACCATACAATATATCTATTTTGTGTTTTCCTAATTCTTTTACAAATTGATATGCCATATCTATATGCTGGATATGACCTATCAGTTTGGATCCACCTAAAATACATATAGTTTTAATTGGATGAGATCTATATGAGGATTCTGAGAACTCCATCTTTCTACACTAGACTTTCAAAATACTTTTATGAGAGATACATTTTCTGATTTGTGGATCCCAAATTTAAAGAACAAACTTCTTACTAAACGACAAATGACTTCACTATTTTCATTGAAAACGAGCAGCAGATAAGTCACTGCTTTTACTATTTTCTTTTTGATAAAATTACAAAAGAAAACGAAAGATATGATATTATATTTTTCAATGAAAATGACGTTACCGATCGACAGCTGAGAAATTTAAATATTGGAAAACAATATTCATCAACTTGCATTATTTTTCTATTTACTTTATACCAACTTTGTCAGAACGGACTTACAAACTGGATCTCTTGAGACTAATTTTTCATGACTATAACGTTCCCCTTCTGTAACACCCCCAAGATATTCGAGGTATATCACAGCGCCGTGAATCCCTATATGGGACCCACCAGGCTGAACAAACATCATACTCATCAAATCGCGGAAACAACAAAATAACACCTCATCATAAAGACGCAAAACAAAATAATCCACCCGGTTCAACCGGTCAAACATAACACCATCATCCGACACAAACACAATAGACAACAATACAATCCGAACGAACAAGAACTCTTAAGTACTCGAGTACTTCTATTAGTTTAAAGACCACAAAAGGTAACAAGATAGAAGACAATAAGACACCACTTGTGCACAATCATCACGCACGGACATCATCCGCATACTGGTCCAGCGCCCGCTCGTCTCGATGAACCTGACCTGAAATTCATAAAACGAATTTCCCCAAAACGGTCCCCAAAGGGGTTAGCAATTACGCTAGTATAAGTAACCAAATGAACAACTTACATCTTACACATATAGTCAATGCATGCAGTAATGAAATACTTCGGTTGAAACACACATTTCCGGAAACGCCAATAATCCAAAACACATTTGCAAAATGCACCACAATTAACCGCGGACCCACCCCTCCGTGGACCCCTACCGAGACCCCGTCGGATCTAACCCGTAGTGGTTAAAAGCAAGCTCGCAGATCCACCCCTCCGTGGACCCCTACCGAAACCCTGTCGGATCTAACCCGTAGTGAGCATACACACACACACACATTTCTCATGCAATACTACTACGTTAAGATTGTAAGTTCATAAGGGTACTTGCTTCGGTTAATAGACGGTGACACGAATGGAAAGGAAGAATCGAACACGACCGCAAGGAATCGGTGGAAACGAACCTAATGATTTGAATAACATAATCACAACCACTTCTAAACGATTACGGAAATGGAATACACCCGAAAACCTGCCTACGATTCATGTATATTCGTATAAAAATAAAAACGAGGGCGGACCACAACCAAACCCTCCCGATTTCGCAAAACCATGAAAATATACCATGAATCCGTAGGAAAACTAATGATATCAACAAGATTAATCATATTCATCATGAATTCACCAACAAAATGGAACAAATTGGACAAAAATCCCAAAACCCCCAATTTATCCAAAAGTAGGGTTCTAAGAGATTTTACCTTGGATTAGGATGAAAGATTCGTGTTGATGTTGTTATTATACACCAAGAACACAAGGAAGTTGATGGTTGAGATGATTGGAGGAAGAAATCGCCAAGAAATCGCCCGGAATCGCCACAGCCACGGAGAGGAGGAAGAAATGAGAAAATACGTTCGTCTCGGTCAACTCCCTGGTTTATATAGCCAGGGAGTGTTAGCGCGCGCTAATCCTCAAAGTTAGCGTGTGCTAACGGGACAATACTCCTGTCCATACAGTTAACATCCCAGTCCAGTAGCCAGATTTCTGGACGTTAGCGTGCGCTACTTGAAACGTAGCGTGCGCTAATAACCTCTCGGTAGCGCGCGCTATCGACCAATAGCGTGCGCTACCTGGACACCAGCCGAGTCCAGAAGCAACTGTCAGTACACACCTGATCCAGTTAGCGCGCGTTATTGACCAAACGTAGCATGCGGTAAAGTGTATCGGTAGCGCGCGCTATCTGCCAATAGCGTGCGCTACCTGGGCATCAGTTGAGTCCAGTAGCAAACTGTCCAGTACTGGACACTCACGCTAGCGCACGCTACTGGGCATCTCAGCGTGCGCTATCCCCCGACATTAGCATGCGCTAGCCCCCGACATTAGTGTGCACTAGACTACGTAGTGTACGCTAGACTATGTAGCGTACGCTAATCCGCCAGTCCAGAGGGTTGGAATCAGCACTGCCACTCCCTGGGCTTGCTCTCTAGCACGCGCTACGAAGCAGTCGTAGCGTGCGCTATTAAGGGACCCCTAGCGTGCGCTATGCAGAAAAGATAGCGTGCGCTAGGTACGAAATATAAACGGTCCAAAACACCGAAATATGAACGACACATCAAACGGAACATCTCAAAACGCATCATAACATAGAATGGATCCACGGCAAGCCCGAAACGGTGGTTCCGCACAACAATTACGAGAATCAGATCAATAGGTGATGGAAAAAGATACACTGAAAGATACACGAGGGTCGCTACAACTGAGAAATACACCGAAAATGAAAATACAAGGGAAAGAAAAATGTAGATATTACACGTTCATCCTTAAATTGTATCCACAAAGCCATTAGTTCACGATGAACGTATCCACTGGAATGTGTATCAAGAATTTGTTGGATATCATGATCCATAGATTCCTTACTCAATCCATCCTTGATAAATGCTATTTTATCTTCTCGATTTTTGGATACAAACCCCACAGATTTGCATCGTGTGTCACATGTCCACCGAGCACAGTTATAGCACCCACCTAATATTTTTCCTCTCCGTTTCTTTACATAAATACTCTTACCTGTACCTGGCATGTACTGAAATGAATTGAAAATTCGCCAGATAGTCGAACTTGTGCTTCGATCAACCATCGAATATCTTCTGGGATGCCATTTCTCGTTAGCATCCTTAATCTTTCGAGTCGAGCTCGATAAATTCATTTTATGATGTTCACTGGAAGAGGTGGGTAATATTTGCGAAGATTCGAAAGCATTGAATCCATTATGATATTCAGACCCTCATTATGGGTGAATTTTGTGAATACAATGATAATCTATTTATAGATTGGAATTACGCGTATGAAATTTGACTCAGCGTCCAGAAGCTTATGAACTATAGTTCTATTTGAATAATGAACATAATATGACATGTGGGAGAGGCGACTCCATGATGAAAATGATGTGCAATAATGGTACCGAAAGATGATGTGATATGCCGGGAAAAATATCTATATGGTGATACAGACACATCATGTCTTCAAATATTTGTTCTCGATTAATATAACTACTATCCAATATTGGGAATGAATCCCTAATAAATTTGGAATATATTAAGGGGGACTATGGGCCCACTTCCTCTACATGTGAACTACAAGATATTATGGATCCACTAGATAGTCACATGTGTATATGACTCGTAATCAGAAATTTACGAGATAATTTGCTCGCAGTTTGAGCATATATTCCAGATCACATTAATCTAGTAATATATCCTAAATAAATTTGAATAGACCCGAGAAAGGATTAAGATATGCGCATACAAGTGGGATATCCATTGGCATACTATTTGAAGTCCTCCAACCAATATCGAGAACATAATATATAAACTCCCATGACTGAAGATGAATACTGAGATATTGGCATATGAGTTTGGTGCTCAAGAAATCTCTTAGCATGAGGGGGAGTATTGGTAGTTGGAAATATGTGAAATGCAACACTATATCCTCGAAATTATATGAACTTGAAGTTCAAAGATGCATGACAGATTATTAATCTCGTACCAACTACAACTGCTTTGATAAATACATAATAATTCCCCAAATATGAATCAAATCAAATGATAAAAGAAGGCATATACTTTTGACAAGTATATAGACATAACCACAATGTGTAATTCCAATGGATGATTGATAATGAGATATCTCGACAAGTTATGTTGCCATGGGAAAATAAATATTGAAAAGTGTCGACACAATATAGCGCTACGAATGAAATGAGGATATCAATAATTGGAAAGAGGATATCAATAAATGATATGAGGATATCCATGACTGTGAAATATGGATATTGGAAATAAGGATATTAAAATCCATGATTTGTGAAAGTGAGGAATTGAAATATATGCCCTTATAATAAAATGAAACATATGGGCTTATTGAATGTGACTACTCAAGAGATTTTAAATATATTATTAGTGCGTGCAGTCACTCAAAATAAGGTTTTGTGAAAGAAAATTATTTACTGTACTCTTTTCCTTGACTGAAGTTTTATCCTACCGGGTTTTTCCAGCAAGGTTTTTAACGAGGCAGCTTAATCTCAACTAATATGAAATTTCCAAAAGAGATTTGGAATATATTGCAAAGAATATGAGTTCGATATTACAAACTGCACTGAAGATGATACTTATACTAATCCCTGGAGGATCATTGAAATGCCTGGGGTGTATTTGTATAAAATACGCGTTGCACTCTTTTTCCCTTGACTGAGGTTTTGTCCCATTGGGTTTTCCTAGCAAGGTTTTTAACGAGGCAACTGGAATGACATATTAGTATGAATAATTTACTCTTTTCCCTTAATTAGGATTTTTCCCAATGGGTTTTTCCTAATAAGGTTATAACGAGGCATATTCATGGCATAATGAGGAACACTTCAAAGATCAAGATTATTCCTCAAATCTTGAAAATATAAGTAGTAGTTGTACTCTTTTTCCTTCGATCAAGTTTTTTCCACTAGGTTTTCTTGACAAGGTTTTAATGAGGCAACACGTGGATACTCTAACAACGAATGATATACATGAAAGATTCACTCAGTTTTTGTCCCACGAGGTTTTACTGAGACGGCACAAGAATATTTATACAAGAGCTATCGAGATAAGGGGGAGCAAATTTACGAGATCACCGATTGGTGAAATTTTATCCCACAGGGATTTCCTAGCAACATTATGATGCAACATGATATGATTGCCACAAGCTCCAGTACAAACAGTTTGAAAGTTTTTCTCCCATTGGGTTTTTCTTCAAACTAGTTCAGCAAATATTTATGTAAATAGTCATTCAAGGGGGAGTGTTATAAAAATATCATGAAAGTGACATTTCAATTACTCTTTTGTTTCTATATACTGTGAATGACTATTACGCCCCTGATGTAATTATGTAATTATGATTGTGCCATCTGAAGTTTCCTATAAATAGAACTTCAGTTATTAATGAAAATATACCTGAGAATCATTCTCTCTATTATCTCTCTAAATTCTCTCTCTATAATATTTTGATTTCATAACACTTAGGCATTTTTCCAGAACAATTCGGTTTAGATGGAGTTAATAACTATTATTTCTTCATAAAAAATTATAGTTATTTTGGTACTTCTTTGAAAACTCCACGGCTTATCGTCTCAAAATTTTGGGCCACATACGTACTGCAAATATTTTTGAAATCAAGTTTCGTGAGATATTGATGAATTTTGGTTTCTATGAAGATGAACGTGCTTTCGCCTCACTCATACTGCTGGAGATTAGATTCAATCATATTCGAGGACGAATCTTTTCAAAGAGTGAGAGAATGATGAAGATTAGATTGCATTTATATTATTATTTATATTCTATTATTTAGGGTTTTAATTAATTGTTAATGAGTTGGGCTTTTAGGGCTTACACGTCTTAAACCCTAGTTTTATGTTATAAATAGGCGTCTTAGGATCATTTGTAAGAGATCTTTTTATGAAATAAAAATATGTTGGGTTTTATCCCTTTGTTCGTGTTTTTATCGTTGTTCTTTCGGTATGCATATTGAATCAACGAAATTAAACGTTAATCACGTTTGTGTATTCATCCGGATATTCTGAGAATCAACGGATTAATACGAATATGCTTCCGCTTGCTGTATCAGCATTCCTTAATGGCGACCTAGCTGAAGAGGTGTATGTTGAACAACCTCCAGGGTTTCCCAACAAGGAGGAGGGATACCTTATATACAGGCTAAGTAAAGCATTGTATGGTCTCTAGCAAGTACCCAGGGCATGGTATGAAACCCTGTCACTGTATCTTATTAACAGTGGATTTGAGAAAGGTGCAATTGATAAGACACTCTTCAAAATCCAGGAAGGTACAAATTTATTTTGGTACAAATTTACGTGGATGATATATTTTTGGTTCAATTAACCTTGATCTATGTAAGAAGTTCTCTCATATCACGCAAGTAAATTTGAAATGAATATGATGAGAGAACTTAGCTATTTCTGAGGGTTGTAGGTCAAACAGTTACCTACACGTATATTCATCGACCAAGAGAAATACAACAATGATGTGCTCAACAAATTCGGGATGAACATTCCAAAGTCATCTTCAACCTCCATGAGCACTTCCACCAAGATAAGTGCTGATGAAGCTGGAAACCAGTGGACAAATCACTCTACAGGAAGCTTATAGGCTCATTCATATATCTAACAACTAGCAAGCTCGATATTCAGTTTTGTTGGGATAAAACAATCATGTATCGAAGTTTTGATAAAGTGCCAACATACAGCAAACCAGATGTCTCGGAAGACGATCGAAGTTGTTGGAATAATCAATCATGTATCGAAGTCTTCTCATAATGCCAACATACAGCAAAAGTATAAAGATCCATCATACAACAAAGAGACTCATCTGTCTATATGACGCTAAGTATGGAAGTTGTCCTGTAATGATCATACAGCATCCTTCCATACAGTATCAGTCTAAGATAGCCTACAACACATAACCTACAATAATATGTTGGATACAACATCCAGGCTATAAGTATTGAGATCTTCAGTACTTATCCAAACAGGACTTAAAACCGTTGGAACGGAATCTGCCGTATTTGCTAAAGTCATGTCCCGTTAAAGAAGTATTTAAATACTGAAAGGATAGAGTATTTAAATACTAAGCCTACAGAGATCTTCAAACAAGGAGCAAAAACTAGATCGTGCTTTATTCAGATAAATCATCCCGTTGGAACGGACTTTTGCTGAACGGATCTTTCTCAACGGATCTATTCCAAAAAGACTATATATACCCCCAGAGTTTGAAGACCAGAAAAACAATAAGAAATATACAATTAGAAACACGAGAGAATACTTGATCATATACGAACAAAGAATCATACTCGAGCTTGCACAAGTATTCAAACTGAGATATACTGAGATTCCACGAGATCCTCTAAAGAATAGTATATCAAGAGCAATAATATTTCTTCAAGCAAACTGCCAATCCTGAGAGAAGAAATATGTAATACCCGGTTGTAATTCAGTCACTATCATTCAGTAATTTCATTCGGTGATTGTCACTCAGTGGATTTCACTAATTAATAATTATTCATCCATCATGTTCATTCATCCATGTTCACCGTTCGGAATAACTTCGAGTTGTGTATCGATATTGTTCATTGTTTCAACTTTCCACGTATGAGTTCGACTTTGTAAAATCACCATTAATTTTTGGAAACTCCAAAGATTTTGAATCTTTTCAATATTATAGAGCTTCGAGTTAGCTTTCCAATGGTTCAAACGGTGAGTCAATCGGAGTCTGGACGAGAGAGTTATGGTCGAAATAGCTCAGACACTTATTTTCCAGTTTTTGGCCGAGTAGCCTGTACTGTGGGCCGCGGCACATGCCGGCAGGGCCACGGCACACTGCCGAGTCACTGCCATGGCACACCTGTCCGGGCCGCGGCACACTCGTATTGCATTTTCGTCCAATCCTGTCTGTACCTTGTGCCGCGGAACATGCCGGCAGGGCCGCGGCACACTGCCGAGACACTGCCGCGGCACACTCGTCCGTGCCGCGGCACACTGCCGACCACTGGGGGGCATTTTTGACCCTGTGCCGCGGCACACTTCGGCTGGGCCGCGGCACACAGGGCAGTCAACTCTATAATTGCGTTTTTGAGCGAGTTCAGCTCATTTATTCCATTTTCTTCACCTTCATTCGAGAGAGAGAGCTTGAGGGGAGAAATCTTCATCATCAATCACTTGAGTATTCATTTTTCATCATTTTCATTCGGTTGTGAAGCTCGGATTGTCGATCTAACGCGATTTCATCGGATTAAAGTACTTGGATCTTCAAAGGTAATATTCATCAAACCTCTTGGATTTCGATTTTGTATTGAGATATGATGTTTTGGGATGTTAGGATCATGTTGTATGAAGTGATATACGCATGATTATGGACATGTTTGATTATTCATCGGATTATTGAAGGATTATTCAAGAACACTTTGAATATTGTGTTGGATTTGGGGGTTTTCGATTAATTGTTGTTGAAATCACGATTTTGGATATTCATAATGGGTTATTGATCGTATTAAAGATGTTTTGTTGGTTTGAAACACTTCTTGGGGATTTGATGTTGGTATTTTTGAGGTTTGGTTATAAAAAACCGAAGTTTGGCCACAAAGTGTTCGATATAATGCCCCAATGAACTTGGTTTAATCGTATCGACGTTTTGAGTTCGTTATATTCGTGTTTGATTCGTATATTGAACGGATTGTTGGTACTTGTATTATTCAAGGTTGTTCGAGCGACCGATATCTCAATTAGGACGTTGTTCGTGGAAGGATAATTGTCACCGGTGTTGTGTAAGTTAATTCTTACTCGGTTAAAAGGATATTCATTCCTTTTGTTGTTGTTCATTCATAATCATAACTCATTCATCATTGTATTAACCGTATCAAAACTTATCATTGTCAATTAATCACCTCAGTCACAAGGAACGACGGTTCCAAATCATTTCATTGAGCTGTCATTCATTTCACTATCATTTCATCTCGGTGAGTCATTATTCATTTTCGATGTCACTTTTGTTATATCGTGGCATTCCGGGTCATACTGGCGTGCCGGTTGGTATGTGTAGGATTTTCATGTCGGACACATTTAAGTCGTGTGTTGGTTGTTGGACTCACATTGGACTGTGCACACGAGTCGATTGCTTCGTGAGACTGATTAGGTACAAGACCACATGTGTATTCGATCGATACTCGTTGGTGGCTTGTGCACGGACACATTTCCATCCCGGGCATAGTGTGGCGCCACCCTTCGAGCCGTACTGTTAGTTGATTCATACAGCATGTTTGATTGCGTATGTTTACAACAAGATTGGGTTATAATCTAACCGGTTCATTTTTGATCGAACTTGTGGTTTATACAACATATTCATGATTGTGTTTATTCAACTCTTGAGGATTGTTGTTCTGTGTAACTGACCCCGTTTGGGGATATTGTTTTTCAGGTCATGGCAATGCAAAGGCACGGGGAGAGCACGTTGACGGCGAGGAGTCCCAATGATACTAGAAGGGCCCCCCAGTCTTTTCAGTCATTTATGTTTCCTTCATTTATTCCGCTGCAGACATTCCGTTTGAATATTCATTTCACTCAGTGTTGTATATTTTATCTCCATATAAAATATACATGTATTCTGTATTATCCTGGATGTGTTGTATGAAACTCCTCAGCGGAGTAATTATTGTTGTAATGTGGTTCGGTACTGCATTTACCCTGTGTAATTCATTCATTTTCATTCGCCTAGTGGGTCCCAGTCGGGGGTCTATGGCACTGTAATATCTGCCTAGTTTGGGGTGTTACAGAGTTGGTATCGGAGCGTGGTTTTGAATACTACCTTCCGAGTCATGTCTCATTTGAAATCATCGTCATCGGACTAGTATCATTGGACTTTCGCGTCACGTGTGACCTGTGCAAATGCCGAGCCAATCAGACCAAGAACTATAAGATTTCTAACGCCATGGTATAATTTCTGGCAATAATCATTCATTTATAATTCATCAGTTAACAATCCTCTATCATCATTTTCATTTTGACCAGGACGGTCATGTTAACTCATTTATCACTCAATTCATTTCATTACTCAGTTGTTGATCTGGAAGATCATATCATTAATCTTGTTAACTTGTTCAAGATAATCATTTCAATAATTTCATCAGATAATCATGTCACCTCAGTTGATCATTCATGTAATCACTGTGTTAGAGCGTGCATGCTCATTTTCAACATCTCATGTCATAATCATAACATGATATTCATGCGGGGAATATAATCATCATGTGACTTTCCTACTTCAGTATGGAGAGAGCAAGAAGAGGACCCGGAGGACGAGGCCGTGGTGCGGGCCGAATCCCGATAGCTCGTGTGAATACACGTGCGAATGCAAGGAATAATGCTAATTCATCGAGCAGCGACGCTGCCACTCATTCACCTGGACGTGATCATTCACTATCGGGGAGTCGTACCGGGGACACGGCTCAGTCAGAAGGTGTTCGGGTTGACCCACTCGCTTTTATGCAGGGCATGATGGCCCAAATGACTCAGATGGCACAACTAATGGAGGCGATGCATAATTCAGCTAATCAAAATCAATAGGCTCCTCCGCCGCCACCTCAGAGGCAAGAGAGGGATGTAAGCAGTATCATTGGCGATATCTCTCGCCAGCGACCACCTACCTTCGAGGGCTCATCTGAGCCGGCGGATATTGTTCATTGAATTGAGCATTTCGAGAAGTTATTTACTATGGTGGATTGCCCTGAAGGGCATAAAGTCTCAGTTGCGGCTTACTATCTTGGTAAGATCGCTCATTCATGGTGGTTGTCGTTGAAGCCCACCGAAGGATCATGTACTTGGGATCAGTTCAAAACTCTCATGATGGAGAGGTATTATCCAGCCCCACTCAGGGAGGCTAAATTGTCGGAATTACTCACTCCCGACCACTCAACGGATGATGATGTTCTTGTCATCGCCGAAAAATTTCAGGAACTTCTTCCGTTCGCCTCATCTATCATTCACTCTGAGGCGGACAAGATCAAGTATTTCAGCAAGAGGCTGAAACCTCATATGCGGCTACAGTTGCTTAATCATAATTGCACCACCCTGGCCGAATTCATCGAGAAAGCTCTTACTTACGAGGTTACTGCTAAGGAGATTGCTAAGCAACAACCTTCATCTGCTGGCAAGAAGTCTAAGAACCGTAATCAGTCTGACGGCAGTCAGGCCAATTTCAAGAAACCACGTGCGGGCTCTACCTTTTCTGAGCGACCTCCTATGGCACCTAAACCCATGGAATCTCAGTCACGAGCGGCCAGTTCGGATGTCACCTGTTTCAACTGTTAAGAACAGGGTCATTTCAGCACCAAATGTCCGAAACAGGCTGTCACATGCCATAACTGTGGAATTGCTGGGCATAGGGCCCGTTTTTGCCGAAGGGACTCTAAACACATTCCGGCGTCATCTCAGGCCCCAGGACATTCAGCGGTGCAGAATCAGGCCACTCAGTCAACGTCGTTCAAGACAACAGGAGCTAACAAAGGCGGAGCCAAGAGCTATCAGACGGGAGTGTCTGGTTCGGGGGCCGGCAAGCCCCGAATTTACGAGATGAAGAAGACCGATGATCCAGAGGCCCGAATGATCTCAGGTACACTAGATATTCTATCTCAACCTGTGTGTACCATTTTTGATACTGGTGCATCGCATTCATTCATTTTCGAGTCATGTTTGAGTAGACTACGTCTGGGTAGTGCTACTAGTTGTGAGCCTTATGTCATTGGTCTACCTGATGGTAGACGAATTATCGGAAATCGTGAGATTCAGAATTGTCCGATTCAGCTTCAGGGTCGTGTATGGCCAGCGGACCTAATCGTAGTAGATTTGCCGAGAGACGACGTCATCTTGGGTATTGATTGGATGGATCGTCATGATGCCATCATTAGTGTCCGTAAGCGTATGGTCACTATCATTTCAGACGATGGGGTCGAATGTGTGTTTCAGGGAGGTAATCCCAACTGTTCTGGAAGAGTTATTAATTTGATGAAAGCAGTGAGATTGCTCAATCAGGGGTGTATTGGTTATTGGTGCTATATGACCAAGACCGAGAAACCATCAGTAATGTTGACAGATATTCCGGTCGTGAGAGAATATGCCGATGTATTTCCAGACGAGTTACCTGGTTTGCCTCCACAGAGAGATGTGGAATTCACGATTGAGTTGGAGCCCGGTACGTTCCCGATATCAAAGGCACCGTACCGGATGGCCCCGACCGAAATGCAGGAGTTGAAGAATCAACTTGAGGAATTGTTCGAGAAAGATTATATCTGTCCAAGTGCGTCCCCGTGGGGAGCACCAGTGTTGTTTGTTAAGAAGAAGGATGGTTCGTTCCGCTTGTGTATTGATTATCGGGAATTGAATCGGGTGACGATCAAGAATAAATATCCCTTACCCCGTATTGATGATCTCTTAGATCAACTTCAGGGAGCTTCAGTATTTTCCAAGATCGACTTAAGATCTGGATATCATCAGTTGCGGATTCGAGAGTCGGATATCGCGAGGACGGCATTTCGAACACGCTATGGTCATTATGAGTTTGTGGTTATGCCGTTTGGATTGACTAATGCACCTGCAGTATTCATGGAGTTAATGAATCGGGTTTTCATCGACTTTTTGGATCAGTTTTTTGATTTACTCTCGTAACCGAGAGGAATACGAGGTTCATCTTCATCAGGTTCTCGACGTGTTAAGACGAGAGCAACTTTATGGAAAGTTTTCCAAGTGTGAGTTCTGGATGTCCGAAGTGATGTATCTCGGACATGTAATTTCATCAGACGGAGTTCGTATCGACCTTCAGAAGACGGAGGCTATCCAAGATTGGTTACCTCCGAAGAATGTTAAGGAAATCCGAAGCTTTCTCGGATTAGGCGGTTATTATCGGCGGTTTGTGGAAGGATTTTCTAAAATCGCTCAACCCTTGACGAACCTTTTGCGAAAGGATAAGAAATACACGTGGTCCGACGCATGTCAACGGAGTTTTGAGGAACTCAAGAGCCGGTTAATGTCGGCACATATACTTTCCTTACCGCAAGGGACGGAAGGATTTGTTGTTTATAGTGATGCGTCCGGACAAGGTCTCGGATGTGTACTCATGCAGAATGGGAAGGTTATTGCCTATGATTCACGGCAATTGAGACCTTACAAGGTTAATTATCCGACCCACGACCTAGAGCTAGCAGCCGTGGTGTTCGCTTTGAAAATCTGGCGTCATTACCTTTATGGCGTCACCTGTCAGATCTTCACTGATCACAAGAGTTTGAAGTATATATTTACTCAGAAAGAGTTGAATATGCGACAGATACGGTGGTTGGAATTAATCAAAGATTACGATATCGAGATCCTTTACCACCCGGGCAAGGCGAACGTTGTCGCCGACGCCTTGAGTCGTAAGTCAGTTCAGGAGCAGATGCTTGCTCGTTTAACAGTTCAGAAGGAACTTCAGCAGGAATTTCTGAGAACCGAGATCGAGGTCTGGTTACAGCGAGTACAAGGGCAACTTTGTACGTTAGAAATTTCATCATCCCCTGAGGAGGCGATCCGGGAGAATCAGGGTTCGGACCCATTTTTGTTATGCATTCGAGAGGATGTGGCTCAGTGGAAATCCCCTGGATTCGTGGTCCACGAGGATGGACTTTTGAGATTTAAGGATCGGTTGTGCGTACCGGCAAATGTCGAGTTGAAAAACTCGATTTTGAGAGAAGCTCATGCTACCCCTTATTCCGTTCACCCGAAGTCTAGCAAGATGTACAAGGACTTGAAAGAAAATTACTGGTGGAGTAATATGAAGCGAGAAGTCGCAGAATTTGTTTCGAGATGCTTAACCTATCAATAAGTCAAGATTGAACATCAGCGACCGGCGGGTATGCTGAAACCTCTTCCTATTCCAGAATGGAAGTGGGAAGACATTTCTATGGATTTCATCATGAGTTTGCCAATGAGTCGTCGTGGTATGAATACGATCTGGGTGATTGTGGATCGCTTAACTAAATCAGCTCATTTCCTTGAGATTAAAGATACGTGGGGTCCCGAGAGACTTGCCCAGTTGTTCATCAAAGAGATAGTGAGACTGCACGGTACTCCTAAGAGTATTGTTTCTGATCATGACGGGTGATTCGTCTCTCATATTTGGAAAGCAGTTCATCATGCTATGGGAACTCAGCTTAATCTCAGTACAACTTTTCATCCTCAGTCCGACGGACAATCAGAGAGGACTATTCAGACTTTGGAGGACATGTTGAGGGCATGTGTCCTCGTTTGGAAAGATGATTGGGAAGCCCAACTACCATTGATCGAGTTCACGTATAATAATAGTTGGCATGCTTCAATTAAGATGGCACCTTACGAGGCCTTTTACGGTCGTCGTTGTCGATCTCTTTTGTGTTGGGACGACTTATCAGAGTCAATCGGCACCGAGCCCGATATGCTTATAGCCGCCCGTGAGAAGGTAGCTTTAATCAGGAGTCGTTTGTTGACCGCTCAGAGTCGACAGAAATCTTATCCAGACAATCGTCGTCGACCACTAGAGTTCGAGACGGGTGACAACGTTTTGGTCAAGGTGTCCCCGAGTCGAGGTATTTTCCGTTTCGGAAAACGGGGGAAGTTAAGTCCGAGATTTATTGGACCATTTGAGATTTTGGAACGAGTAAGCGAGCTAGCTTATTGTTTGGCCTTACCTCCGGCGTTGAGCCGAATTCATAATGTGTTTCACGTCTCTTAGTTGCGTAAGTATGTTGCCGACCCGAGTCATATACTTCAGTTCGACGAAATCGAGATCGCAGATGATCATTCGTATGAGGAGCGTCCCATACGAGTCTTAGAGCGGCGAATCAAACAGTTGAGGAATAAGGCGATCCCTCTGGTTAAAATTCAGTGGTCTAGACATGGAGTCGAAGAGGCTACTTGGGAAACCGAGGATAGTATGCGGCAGAGTCATCCCGAGTTGTTTGACCCTTAGTTTCAGGGACGAAACTCTTTTAAGGGGGGTGTATGTAATACCCGGTTGCAATTCAGTCACTATTATTCAGTAATTTCTTTCGGTGATTGTCACTCAGTGTATATTCACTCATTAATAATTATTCATCAATCATGTTCATTCATCCATGTTCACCGTTCGGAATAACTTCGAGTTGTGTATCGATATTATTCATTGTTTCAACTTTCCACATATGAGTTCGACTTTGTAAAATCACCATTAATTTTTGGAAACTCCAAAGATTTTGAATCTTTTCAATATTATATAGCTTCGAGTTAGCTTTCCAATGGTTCAAACGGTGAGTCAATCGGAGTCCGAACGAGAGAGTTATGGTCGAAATAGCTCAGACACTCATTTTTGGTTCAATTAACCTTGATCTATGTAAGAAGTTCTCTCATATCACGCAAGTAAATTTGAAATGAATATGATGAGAGAACTTAGCTATTTCTGAGGGTTGTAGGTCAAACAGTTACCTACACGTATATTCATCGACCAAGAGAAATACAACAAGGATGTGCTCAACAAATTCGGGATGAACATTCCAAAGTCATCTTCAACCTCCATGAGCACTTCCACCAAGATAAGTGCTGATGAAGCTGGAAACCAGTGGACCAATCACTCTATAGGAAGCTTATAGGCTCATTCATATATCTAACAACTAGCAAGCTCGATATTCAGTTTTGTTGGGATAAAACAATCATGTATCGAAGTTTTGATAAAGTGCCAACATATAGCAAACAAGATGTCTCGGAAGACGATCGAAGTTGTTGGAATAATCAATCATGTATCGAAGTCTTCTCATAATGCCAACATACAGCAAAAGTATAAAGATCCATCATACAACAAAGAGACTCATCTGTCTATATGACGCTAAGTATGGAAGTTGTCCTGTAATGATCATACAGCATCCTTCCATACAGTATCAGTATAAGATAGCCTACAACACATAACCTACAATAATATGTTGGATACAACATCCAGGCTATAAGTATTGAGATCTTAAGTACTTATCCAAACAGGACTTAAAACCGTTGGAACGGAATCTGCCGTATTTGCTAAAGTCATGTCCCGTTAAAGAAGTATTTAAATACTGAAAGGATAAAGTATTTAAATACTAAGCCTACAGAGATCTTCAAACAAGGAGCAAAAACTAGATCGTGCTTTATTCAGATAAATCATCCCGTTGGAACGGACTTTTGCTGAACGGATCTTTCTCAACGGATCTATTCCAAAAAGACTATATATACCCCCAGAGTTTGAAGACCAGAAAAACAATAAGAAATATACAATTAGAAACACGAGAGAATACTTGATCATATACGAACAAAGAATCATACTCGAGCTTGCACAAGTATTCAAACTGAGATATACTGAGATTCCACGAGATCCTCTAAAGAATAGTATATCAAGAGCAATAATATTTCTTCAAGCAAACTGCCAATCCTGAGAGAAGAAATATGTAATACCCGGTTGTAATTCAGTCACTATCATTCAGTAATTTCATTCGGTGATTGTCACTCAGTGGATTTCACTAATTAATAATTATTCATCCATCATGTTATTTCATCCATGTTCACCGTTCGGAATAACTTCGAGTTGTGTATCGATATTGTTCATTGTTTCAACTTTCCACGTATGAGTTCGACTTTGTAAAATCACCATTAATTTTTGGAAACTCCAAAGATTTTGAATCTTTTCAATATTATAGAGCTTCGAGTTAGCTTTCCAATGGTTCAAACGGTGAGTCAATCGGAGTCTGTACGAGAGAGTTATGGTCGAAATAGCTCAGACACTTATTTTCCAGTTTTTGGCCGAGTAGCCTGTACTGTGGGCCGCGGCACATGCCGGCAGGGCCACGGCACACTGCCGAGTCACTGCCATGGCACACCTGTCCGGGCCGCGGCACACTCGTATTGCATTTTCGGCCAATCCCGTCTGTACCTTGTGCCGCGGCACATGCCGGCAGGGCCGCGGCACACTGCCGAGACACTGCCGCGGCACACTCGTCCGTGCCGCGGCACACTGCCGACCACTGGGGGGCATTTTTGACCCTGTGCCGCGGCACACTTCGGCTGGGCCGCGGCACACAGGGCAGTCAACTCTATAATTGCCTTTTTGAGCGAGTTCAGCTCATTTATTCCATTTTCTTCACCTTCATTAGAGAGAGAGAGCTTGAGGGGAGAAATCTTCATCATCAATCACTTGAGTATTCATTTTTCATCATTTTCATTCGGTTGTGAAGCTCGGATTGTCGATCTAACGCGATTTCATCAGATTAAAGTACTTGGATCTTCAAAGGTAATATTCATCAAACCTCTTGGATTTCGATTTTGTATTGAGATATGATGTTTTGGGATGTTAGGATCATGTTGTATGAAGTGATATACGCATGATTATGGACATATTTGATTATTCATCGGATTATTGAAGGATTATTCAAGAACACTTTGAATATTGTGTTGGATTTGGGGGTTTTCGATTAATTGTTGTTGAAATCACGATTTTGGATATTCATAATGGGTTATTGATCGTATTAAAGATGTTTTTTTGGTTTGAAACACTTCTTGGGGATTTGATGTTGGTATTTTTGAGGTTTGGTTATAAACAACCGAAGTTTGGCCACAAAGTGTTCGATATAATGCCCCAATGAACTTGGTTTAATCGTATCGACGTTTTGAGTTCGTTATATTCGTGTTTGATTCGTATATTGAACGGATTGTTGGTACTTGTATTATTCAAGGTTGTTCGAGTGACCGATATCTCAATTAGGACGTTGTTCGTGGAAGGATAATTGTCACCGGTGTTGTGTAAGTTAATTCTTACTCGGTTAAAAGGATATTCATTCCTTTTGTTGTTGTTCATTCATAATCATAACTCATTCATCATTGTATTAACCGTATCAAAACTTATCATTGTCAATTAATCACCTCAGTCACAAGGAACGACGGTTCCAAATCATTTCATTGAGCTGTCATTCATTTCACTATCATTTCATCTCGGTGAGTCATTATTCATTTTCGATGTCACTTTTGTTATATCGTGGCATTCCGGGTCATACTGGCGTGCCGGTTGGTATGTGTAGGATTTTCACGTCGGACACATTTAAGTTGTGTGTTGGTTGTTGGCCTCACATTGGACTGTGCACACGAGTCGATTGCTTCGTGAGACTGATTAGGTACAAGACCACATGTGTATTCGATCGATACTCGTTGGTGGCTTGTGCACGGACACATTTCCATCCCGGGCATAGTGTGGCGCCACCCTTCGAGCCGTACTGTTAGTTGATTCATACAGCATGTTTGATTGCGTATGTTTACAACAAGATTGGGTTATAATCTAACCGGTTCATTTTTTATCGAACTTGTGGTTTATACAACATATTCATGATTGTGTTTATTCAACTCTTGAGGATTGTTGTTCTGTGTAACTGACCCCGTTTGGGGATATTGTTTTTTAGGTCATGGCAATGCAAAGGCACGGGGAGAGCACGTTGACGGCGAGGAGTCCCAATGATACTAGAAGGGGCCCCCAGTCTTTTCAGTCATTTATGTTTCCTTCATTTATTCCGCTGCAGACATTCCGTTTGAATATTCATTTCACTCAGTGTTGTATATTTTATCTCCATATAAAATATACATGTATTCTGTATTATCCTGGATGTGTTGTATGAAACTCCTCATGGGAGTAATTATTGTTGTAATGTGGTTCGGTACTACATTTACCCTGTGTAATTCATTCATTTTCATTCGCCTAGTGGGTCCCAGTCGGGGGTCCATGGCACTGTAATATCCGCCTAGTTTGGGGTGTTACAGAGTTGGTATCGGAGCGTGGTTTTGAATACTACCTTCCGAGTCATGTCTCATTTGAAATCATCGTCATCGGACTAGTATCATTGGACTTTCGCGTCACGTGTGACCTGTGCAAATGCCGAGCCAATCAGACCAAGAACTATAAGATTTCTAACGCCATGGTATAATTTCTGGCAATAATCATTCATTTATAATTCATCAGTTAACAATCCTCTATCATCATTTTCATTTTGACCAGGACGGTCATGTTAACTCATTTATCACTCAATTCATTTCATTACTCAGTTGTTGATCTGGAAGATCATATCATTAATCTTGTTAACTTGTTCAAGATAATCATTTCAATAATTTCATCAGATAATCATGTCACCTCAGTTGATCATTCATGTAATCACTGTGTTAGAGCGTGTATGCTCATTTTCAACATCTCATGTCATAATCATAACATGATATTCATGCGGGGAATATAATCATCATGTGACTTTCCTACTTCAGTATGGAGAGAGCAAGAAGAGGACGCGGAGGACGAGGCCGTGGTGCGGGCCGAATCCCGAGAGCTCGTGTGAATACACGTGCGAATGCAAGGAATAATGCTAATTCATCGAGCAGCGACGCTGCCACTCATTCACCTGGACGTGATCATTCACTATCGGGGAGTCGTACCCGGGACACGGCTCAGTCAGAAGGTGTTCGGGTTGACCCACTCGCTTTTATGCAGGGCATGATGGCCCAAATGACTCAGATGGCACAACTAATGGAGGCGATGCATAATTCAGCTAATCAAAATCAATAGGCTCCTCCGCCGCCACCTCAGAGGCAAGAGAGGGATGTAAGCAGTATCATTGGCGATATCTCTCGCCAGCGACCACCTACCTTCGAGGGCTCATCTGAGCCGGCGGATATTGTTCATTGAATTGAGCATTTCGAGAAGTTATTTGCTATGGTGGATTGCCCTGAAGGGCATAAAGTCTCAGTTGCGGCTTACTATCTTGGTAAGAGCGCTCATTCATGGTGGTTGTCGTTGAAGCCCACCGAAGGATCATGTACTTGGGATCAGTTCAAAACTCTCATGATGGAGAGGTATTATCCAGCCCCACTCGGGGAGGCTAAATTGTCAGAATTACTCACTCCCGACCACTCAACGGATGACGATGTTCTTGTCTTCGCCGAAAAATTTCAGGAACTTCTTCCGTTCGCCTCATCTATCATTCACTCTGAGGCGGACAAGATCAAGTATTTCAGCAAGAGGCTGAAACCTCATATGCGGCTACAGTTGCTTAATCATAATTGCACCACCCTGGCCGAATTCATCGAGAAAGCTCTTACTTACGAGGTTACTGCTAAGGAGATTGCTAAGCAACAACCTTCATCTGCTGGCAAGAAGTCTAAGAACCGTAATCAGTCTGACGGCAGTCAGGCCAATTTCAAGAAACCACGTGCGGGCTCTACCTTTTCTGAGCGACCTCCTATGGCACCTAAACCCATGGAATCTCAGTCACGAGCGGCCAGTTCGGATGTCACCTGTTTCAACTGTTAAGAACAGGGTCATTTCAGCACCAAATGTCCGAAACAGGCTGTCACATGCCATAACTGTGGAATTGCTGGGCATAGGGCCCGTTTTTGCCGAAGGGACTCTAAACACATTCCGGCATCATCTCAGGCCCCAGGACATTCAGCGGTGTAGAATCAGGCCACTCAGTCAGCGTCGTTCAAGACAACAGGAGCTAACAAAGGCGGAGCCAAGAGCTATCAGACGGGAGTGTCTGGTTCGGGGGCCGGCAAGCCCCGAATTTACGAGATGAAGAAGACCGATGATCCAGAGGCCCGAATGATCTCAGGTACACTCGATATTCTATCTCAACCTGTGTGTACCCTTTTTGATACTGGTGCATCGCATTCATTCATTTTCGAGTCATGTTTGAGTAGACTACGTCTGGGTAGTGCTACTAGTTGTGAGCCTTATGTCATTGGTCTACCTGATGGTAGATGAATTATCGGAAATCGTGAGATTCAGAATTGTCCGATTCAGCTTCAGGGTCGTGTATGGCCAGCAGATCTAATCGTAGTAGATTTGCCGAGAGACGACGTCATCTTGGGTATTGATTGGATGGATCGTCATGATGCCATCATTAGTGTCCGTAAGCGTATGGTCACTATCATTTCAGATGGGGTCGAATGTGTGTTTCAGGGAGGTAATCCCAACTGTTCTGGAAGAGTTATTAATTTGATGAAAGCAGTGAGATTGCTCAATCAGGGGTGTATTGGTTATTGGTGCTATATGACCAAGACCGAGAAACCATCAGTAATGTTGACAGATATTCCGGTCATGAGAGAATATGCCGATGTATTTCCAGACGAGTTACCTGGTTTGCCTCCACAGAGAGATGTGGAATTCACGATTGAGTTGGAGCCCGGTACGTCCCCGATATCAAAGGCACCGTACCGGATGGCCCCGACCGAAATGCAGGAGTTGAAGAATCAACTTGAGGAATTGTTCGAGAAAGGTTATATCTGTCCAAGTGCGTCCCCGTGGGGAGCACCAGTGTTGTTTGTTAAGAAGAAGGATGGTTCGTTCCGCTTGTGTATTGATTATCGGGAATTGAACTGGGTGACGATCAAGAATAAATATCCCTTACCCCGTATTGATGATCTCTTAGATCAACTTCAAGGAGCTTCAGTATTTTCCAAGATCGACTTAAGATCTGGATATCATCAGTTGCGGATTCGAGAGTCGGATATCGCGAGGACGGCGTTTCGAACACGCTATGGTCATTATGAGTTTGTGGTTATGCCGTTTGGATTGACTAATGCACCTGCGGTATTCATGGAGTTAATGAATCGGGTTTTCATCGACTTTTTGGATCAGTTTTTTGATTTACTCTCGTAACCGAGAGGAATACGAGGTTCATCTTCATCAGGTTCTCGACGTGTTAAGACGAGAGCAACTTTATGGAAAGTTTTCCAAGTGTGAGTTCTGGATGTCCGAAGTGACGTTTCTCGGACATGTAATTTCATCAGACGGAGTTCGTATCGACCTTCAGAAGACGGAGGCTATCCAAGATTGGTTACCTCCGAAGAATGTTAAGGAAATCCGAAGCTTTCTCGGATTAGGCGGTTATTATCGGCGGTTTGTGGAAGGATTTTCTAAAATCGCTCAACCCTTGACGAACCTTTAGCGAAAGGATAAGAAATACACGTGGTCCGACGCATGTCAACGGAGTTTTGAGGAACTCAAGAGCCGGTTAATGTCGGCACATATACTTTTCTTACCGCAAGGGACGGAAGGATTTGTTGTTTATAGTGATGCGTCCGGACAAGGTCTCGGATGTGTACTCATGCAGAATGGGAAGGTTATTGCCTATGATTCACGGCAATTGAGACCTTACAAGGTTAATTATCCGACCCACGACCTAGAGCTAGCAGCCGTGGTGTTCGCTTTGAAAATCTGGCGTCATTACCTTTATGGCATCACCTGTCAGATCATCACTTGTCACAAGAGTTTGAAGTATATATTTACTCAGAAAGAGTTGAATATGCGACAGAGACGGTGGTTGGAATTAATCAAAGATTACGATATCGAGATCCTTTACCACCCGGGCAAGGCGAACGTTGTCGCCGATGCCTTGAGTCGTAAGTCAGTTCAGGAGCAGATGCTTGCTCGTTTAACAGTTCAGAAGGAACTTCAGCAGGAATTTCTGAGAACCGAGATCGAGGTCTGGTTACAGCGAGTACAAGGGCAACTTTGTACGTTAGAAATTTCATCATCACCTGAGGAGGCGATCCGGGAGAATCAGGGTTCGGACCCATTTTTGTTATGCATTCGAGGGGATGTGGCTCAGGGGAAAGCCCCTGGATTCGTGGTCCACGAGGATGGACTTTTGAGATTTAAGGATCGGTTGTGCGTACCGGCAAATGTCGAGTTGAAAAACTCAATTTTGAGAGAAGCTCATGCTACCCCTTATTCCGTTCACCCGAGGTCTAGCAAGATGTACAAGGACTTGAAAGAAAATTACTGGTGGAGTAATATGAAGCGAGAAGTCGCAGAATTTGTTTCGAGATGCTTAACCTGTCAATAAGTCAAGATTGAACATCAGCGACCGGCGGGTATGCTGAAACCTCTTCCTATTCCAGAATGGAAGTGGGAAGACATTTCTATGGATTTCATCATGAGTTTGCCAATGAGTCGTCGTGGTATGAATACGATCTGGGTGATTGTGGATCGCTTAACTAAATCAGCTCATTTCCTTGAGATTAAAGATACGTGGGGTCCCGAGAGACTTGCCCAGTTGTTCATCAAAGAGATAGTGAGACTGCACGGTACTCCTAAGAGTATTGTTTCTGATCGTGACGGGTGATTCGTCTCTCATATTTGGAAAGCAGTTCATCGTGCTATGGGAACTCAGCTTAATCTCAGTACAACTTTTCATCCTCAGTCCGACGGACAATCAGAGAGGACTATTCAGACTTTGGAGGACATGTTGAAGGCATGTGTCCTCGTTTGGAAAGATGATTGGGAAGCCCAACTACCATTGATCGAGTTCACGTATAATAATAGTTGGCATGCTTCAATTAAGATGGCACCTTACGAGGCCTTGTACGGTCGTCGTTGTCGATATCCTTTGTGTTAGGACGACTTATCAGAGTCAATCGGCACCGAGCCCGATATGCTTATAGCTGCCCGTGAGAAGGTAGCTTTAATCAGGAGTTGTTTGTTGACCGCTCAGAGTCGACAGAAATCTTATCCAGACAATCGTCGTCGACCACTAGAGTTCGAGACGGGTGACAACGTTTTGGTCAAGGTGTCCCCGAGTCGAGGTATTTTCCGTTTCGGAAAACGGGGGAAGTTGAGTCCGAGATTTATTGGACCATTTGAGATTTTGGAACGAGTAGGCGAGCTAGCTTATCATTTGGCCTTACCTCCGGCGTTGAGCCGAATTCATAATGTGTTTCACGTCTCTCAGTTGCGGAAGTATGTTGCCGACCCGAGTCATATACTTCAGTTCGACGAAATCGAGATCGCACATGATCATTCGTATGAGGAGCGTCCCATACGAGTCTTAGAGCGGCGAATCAAACAGTTGAGGAATAAGGCGATCCCTCTGGTTAAAATTCAGTGGTCTAGACACGGAGTCGAAGAGGCTACTTGGGAAACCGAGGATAGTATGCGGCAGAGTCATCCCGAGTTGTTTGACCCTTAGTTTCAGGGACGAAACTCTTTTAAGGGGGGTGTATGTAATACCCGGTTGCAATTCAGTCACTATTATTCAGTAATTTCTTTCGGTGATTGTCACTCAGTGTATATTCACTCATTAATAATTATTCATCAATCATGTTCTTTCATCCATGTTCACCGTTCGGAATAACTTCGAGTTGTGTATCGATATTGTTCATTGTTTCAACTTTCCACATATGAGTTCGACTTTGTAAAATCACCATTAATTTTTGGAAACTCCAAAGATTTTGAATCTTTTCAATATTATAGAGCTTCGAGTTAGCTTTCCAATGGTTCAAACGGTGAGTCAATCGGAGTCCGGACGAGAGAGTGATGGTCGAAATAGCTAAGACACTCATTTTCCAGTTTTTGGCCGAGCGGCCTATACTGTGGGCCGCGGCACATGCCGGCAGGGCCATGGCACACTGCCGAGACACTGCCGCGGCACACTCGTCCGTGCCGCGGCACACTGCCGACCACTGGGGGGCAATTTTGACCCTGTGCTGCGGCACACTTCGGCTGGGCCGCGGCACACAGGGCAGTCAACTATATAATTGCATTTTTGAGCGAGTTCAGCTCATTTCTTCCATTTTCTTCACCTTCATACGAGAGAGAGAGCTTGAGGGGAGAAATCTTCATCATCAATCACTTGAGTATTCATTTTTCATCATTTTCATTCGGTTGTGAAGCTCGGATTGTCGATCTAACGCGATTTCATCGGATTAAAGTACTTGGATCTTCAAAGGTAATATTCATCAAACCTCTTGGATTTCGATTTTGTATTGAGATATGATGTTTTGGGATGTTAGGATCATGTTGTATGAAGTGATATACGCATTATTATGGACATGTTTGATTATTCATCGGATTATTGAAGGATTATTCAAGAACACTTTGAATATTGTGTTGGATTTGGGGGTTTTCGATTAATTGTTGTTGAAATCACGATTTTGGATATTCATAATGGATTATTGATCGTATTGAAGATGTTTTGTTGGTTTGAAACACTTCTTGGGGATTTGATGTTGGTATTTTTGAGGTTTGGTTATAAACAACCAAAGTTTGGCCACAAAGTGTTTGATATAATGCCCCAATGAACTTGGTTTAATCGTATCGACGTTTTGAGTTCGTTATATTCGTGTTTGATTCGTATATTGAACGGATTGTTGGTACTTGTATTATTCAAGGTTGTTCGAGCGACCGATATCTCAATTAGGACGTTGTTCGTGGAAGGATAATTGTCACCGGTGTTGTGTAAGTTAATTCTTACTCGGTTAAAAGGATATTCATTCCTTTTGTTGTTGTTCATTCATAATCATAACTCATTCATCATTGTATTAACCGTATCAAAACTTATCATTGTCAATTAATCACCTCAGTCACAAGGAACGACGGTTCCAAATCATTTCATTGAGCTGTCATTCATTTCACTATCATTTCCTCTCGGTGAGTCATTATTCATTTTCGATGTCACTTTTGTTATATCGTGGCATTCCGGGTCATACTGGCGTGCCGGTTGGTATGTGTAGGATTTTCATGTCAGGCACATTTAAGTCGTGTGTTGGTTGTTGGCCTCACATTGGACTGTGCACACGAGTCGATTGCTTCGTGAGACTGATTAGGTACAAGACCACACGTGTATTCGATCGATACTCGTTGGTGGCTTGTGTACGGACACATTTCCATCCCGGGCGTAGTGTGGCGCCACCCTTCGAGCCGTACTGTTAGTTGATTCATACAGCATGTTTGATTGCGTATGTTTACAACAAGATTGGGTTATAATCTAGCCGATTCATTTTTGATCGAACTTCTGGTTTATACAACATATTCATGATTGTGTTTATTCAACTCTTGAAGATTGTTGTTCTGTGTAACTGACCCCGTTTGGGGATATTGTTTTTCAAGTCATGGCAAGGAAAAGGCACGGGGAGAGCACGTTGACGGCGAGGAGTCCCAATGATACTAGAAGGGCCCCCCAGTCTTTTCAGTTATTTGTGTTTCCTTCATTTATTCCGCTGCAGACATTCCGTTTGAATATTCATTTCACTCAGTGTTGTATATTTTATCTCCATATAAAATATACATGTATTCTGTATTATCCTGGATGTGTTGTATGAAACTCCTCATCGGAGTAATTATTGTTGTAATGTGGTTCGGTACTACATTTACCCTGTGTAATTCATTCATTTTCATTCGCCTAGTGGGTCCCAGTTGGGGGTCCACGGCACTGTAATATCCGCCTAGTTTGGGGTGTTACAAAATATACAAGTGCTCATCCCTGAACAACACATCATCAGCTTAAAGCTCAAGAAAGTCAAGTTGTTGTTCAAACAACGATCTTACTTTGAAGAAAACCATTAGCCCTATGTGTACTGAGAAAGCCTTGCTTTTCCTGAATTGTGTGTGACGGATCTGCATTGTAGAGTTGAAGCTTCGAAACTATGTGTGAAGAATCCAGTCAAGTTTTAGCCTTAACCAATCTCTGTGAACGGTTGAAAGCTACGATCTTTGTATCAAGCTGTGTGAATGATACATTGATAGGTTTGATTATAGACACATAGTTGTGTACGTAGTGTTTATAATAAACTTTTTACTCCTGTGTGGAGGACCAGTGGACGTAGAGGGGTTTACCTCGAACCACTTTAATTACTGTGTTAATTAACTTCTGCATTTACTGTTTTCTTAACTGTGATTATTTTAAGTATACATTGCATACCTAGTTGCTGCATTTACAGCAACTTACTATTACAAGACTTCCGCTACGTACTCTAACTTGAAAATCGTACAGCTTGTTGCTTAAACACTTTCCAAGCTGTATTTTGTATACTTAGTGGCCAACAAGTGGTATCAGAGCGGTTGATTCAAAAAAGAATCAGTCCTATTTTTGATCGAATCAGATCCTAAAATTACTTATTTTTGTAAAACAGTCATTTTCTTTCCTATATTCTCATATGGATACATTAATGATCAATAAAGTCCCCATGTTTTCTTTTAACGAGTTTGACAATTGGAGAATTAGGATGGAGGATCATCTTGCAGCAATGCACGAAGAGATAATTTTTGTTATACAGGATGGCCCCATAAAGATCATAAAGGTAAATTCGGCCCCAAGAATTGAAGGCCAAGCTCATGCCGAGATGCTCGAGAAAGAGCACGAACAATGGACCACAGATGATCGGAAACGCGCCAACCTCGACAATGTTGCGAAGAATGCGCTATTTGTCTGTAATATCCTAGAATTTCGCTATGAATTTTTCACATTATTTTATCTGAGTTGTACTATACAGACTGGGACCGATACATTATGGATAAATAATTTTGGGAACTGTGACAGTCGTGCCAGTATGTCTATCGAGGTTACTTTAATTCTAGGAAATTACATGCTTGTTATGTTTTTGGATGTCGGATATACTGTATGAGTATTTGTACTATTGTCGTACTTGGTCGACAGTTGTACTCGAGGTATCGTGTATCAAAAGTATCGTATGAGAATGATATTGGGACGAGCATATGTATTCAGTATGTGCGTAGACGTATTTAGTATGTCGATACGGACAGGAACAATTGGATTTTGGCCAAGTATAGAAGGCCATTACGTACGCTAGCTTTAAAGACTTACGTACGCTAAATTCTACGTTTTACGTATGTTATGCATAAGGCATTACGTACGTAACAAGAGGAATTGGATAGGTCCAAGTTGTGGTCGGAAGGTGGGGCCCTGTGTCGGCAGCTTTCAGCGCGGATGTGGACAGGTGAGTCAATGGATGGATTTACATATGCTATACAGGGTGTATTACGTACGTAATACGAGTATATTACTGTAGCAAGTCAACGTACGTATTACGTACACAATGGATTAAGTGTTACGTACGTTAGGAGGCAGTTGGCCGAGTCGTGGCTGAGGACTCGCTGGATGGCCGATCACGGTCGACAGTGACTCGCAGGGATGGCCAATCACGGTCGGTAGTGACTCGCTGGGCGTAAGGACTGGCCGATAACGGCCGTAAGGTTGTGGCCGGGTACGGCCGTAAGGGCCTATTACGTATGTAAGCTGGTTTCGGTAACGGCCGTAAGGCTATCGGCCAAATTGTACAGGCGAGTAGCCATGGCCGGTTACGGCCGTAAGCCATGGCCGGTTACGGCCGTAAGGTACCGACAGGTCTCGCCTATTTAAGGCCTGGACCGGGTCACTTGGCCATTTTCATTTTTTTTCTTCGTTTCTTCGCGATTTCTTCAACAAAAATTGATGGATTTAATTGAGAACATCATGGAGCAACATATTTTGGAAGTTTGATTCATGCCTAACATCATCTTTTGCCCGGATCGAAGGTAAGAACACTTGAACTCTTGGTTTTGAGGATTTTTGAGGTTTCATGATGTTGGGGCCGATTTCTTTCGTTTTAAATCAGTTGATAGAACTTTGTTGTAATCTCGGAATCATTCATTACTCTTGAAGTTTTGTGGAACAAATTCGAGAATTCGTCTGTTAATCGATTAAATTGCACTATGCCCTCAAAGTGTCCGATAAAATGCTTCAATAGGTACAACTTGGGAAATTCTATGTGTTCTCGTAGAATTGTTATTGAATTGATATCATTATGATTTAGGAATGAACTTTTGAAAGAGGTTGAGTCGGGACTCTCTCCTTTTGTCGATTTCTTCGCACCGTGTTAATCAAGGGAAATGTTTACTTGTGTATTTCATCTTCTAAGAGGTATATCGGATAATTCCTCTCTTCGATTCGGATTTTGACATTGTAGTTGACATTCTTCTTCGTGTAATGATGATTACGGTGTTGTTTTTGTGAATCTTGAAGTTGTATGAATTGTAATGGTTTGGTTTCATATGATCGAGATGTCATTGAACCGTCGAGTTTGATTTGGTTGGTCATATCGGTTATTGTTTGTTATCGGAGTGTTGTTGATTGATTACTTCAATAGGTTGATATGTTTGATCGTGGGTTATGACCGTTGTGTTGCGTTTGAGGTCAAAGAATTCGTAGATTGCCCTTGGTCGGAGCTGCGGAGGTTGTAGATGAAGACGACGTGATTGGTAACAACTTCATCGTATCGGTATCAATAATGTTGGTTTCGACCTCATATTGAACCATGCGCACGAGACGTACTTCGTGATGCTGATTATGTATGAGACCAGACGTGTATCTAATCAATACCCGTGGTTGGCTTGTATACGGACACATGTACGGATCGAGCGTATCGTGACGTCCATCTTGAGTCTTGTTAATTGGTCGTTCACAGTCCATGTATAATCGCATCTGTTCGGAATTCGGGTTGTCTTTGTAATCCCGTATATATGATTCGTATATGGTCGAAGATTTTATTTTCTCGTGTGTCTGTCCTCGTTGATCCTTTTCTGATCTCGTTTAGAGTTACCATATCGATAGTCAACTCGTTTGTTATCGATCCTTTATTAATCTCGTTTGGAGTTTCCCCTATCATTGGTAATCTCGTTCGTTATTGATCCTTATTGATTCTGTTTGGGAGTTTGCCTTACCATTGGTATTCTTGGTTGTTGGTCCTTGATTGATCTTGTTGGAGTTTACCGTATCGTCGGTATTCTCGGTCGTCGATCCCTTATTGATCTTTTTGGAGTTTACTGTATCGTTGGTATTCCTGGTTGTTGGTCCTTATTGATCTTGTTAGACTTACTGTGTCGTCGGTATTCTCGGTTGTTGACCCTTTGTTGATCTTATTGGAATTTATCGTACCGTTGGTATTTCTGGTTGTCGATCCTTTATTGATCTCGTTGGAGTTAAAGTATTGTTGGCATTCCCGGTGGTTGATCCTTTGTCGATCTTGTGTGGAGTTATCATGTCATTAATATTCCGTTTGATGCATTGGTTGTTTATCATTATTGATTGTGTGAACATTCATGTTTTGCATTGATATCCGGGACTTGCCATTATCCTAGGATAGTTGGTTTACAGATGTGCCATGTGATATCGGTTTTATCAGGATTGGGATCCGATTGTGCGAACCATCGGACAGAGTCAGACTTGACCAGATTATTCTATATTGGGGATATATTTACGTTTGAGAATCTTGGTATCGTTTCGGATACAGTACAGATGGTTACTTTTGAATTCATTTATCACTTAAGGACGCGAGACGTGGATTATGGTAAGAATTGATTTGTTATGGATTGTGATGGGTTGATAAGGTTATTTTGGTAAGATTACGTGGGGAATGTTTTTACTCTGTAAATTACATTGATATGTAATTGTTTATGTGATGTGATCGTTATCATTGTTGGGTATTATGGCTGACCCCGTCGTGGCTTTATCTTTTAGGTACTCGGAGTTCGAGCTAGTAGTGGTCGTGAAGGGATGAGCTTTCCGGTCATACTGGCCATGGCGTGGTTATTGGGTTGCGAATGTTCTTTCTGGTTTTTATAATTCCGCTGCAAATGTATTTAATTATGTCTCTATTCGCTGCGTGTGAAATTTTATAATGGCTTTCAGTATTTTTCCAACTCGTGTTTACTCTCTCAATGCCCTTTTTGGCGTCTTTGCCTTGTACTTTCAAATGGTATTTTCTGACAGTAATTGAGAACAACGTTTTGAGAAATATTTGAATATTTAAAACATTACCGTCATTGGCCTTTTGGCATTTTTAAACGCTTGCGAAATTGATTCTAGCCTTGTGGGTTCCAATGCAAGGCCCACGGCGCTGTAATATTCCCGGTCGGTTTTTGGCCCACAGTCGCTGTAATATGATCGGAAACGCGCCAACCTTGACAATGTTGCGAAGAATGCGCTATTTGTCACTCTTGACAAAGGCACGTTCTCTAAGGTAAAGAGATGTAAATTAGCCAAGGATATCTGGAATAAACTCAAGTTAATTTGTGAGGGAACTGAGCTCTCAAAAGAAAACAAAATTTCAAAATTGACTCAGCAATTTGAATCTTTTGAAATGAAACCAACTGAAATACTTGAGGAACTTGACCTCAGATTCACTGGCATTGTTGATGAACTTGAAGCATTAGGCAATATTTATACCCAAAAGGAGAAGAACCTAAAAATTTTCAGATCTCTCCCTGCCCGATGGGACATTAAGACCACAGCTATGCGTGTGTCGTGCAATCTTAATCAAATATCTACTTTTGATATCTTGTCTGATCTCAAAGCATTTGAGTATGACATAGACAGGAGAGAGAAAGCTGAAGAATCTCCCGCGAGGACTACATCATTAGCCGCTGTATCCAACCAAAGACATAGCATGCCTAACACATCAAAGTCTGCCCAAAAGAATGCTGACAGCGGCGACGACATCCAGTCACAAGATGACATGGCACTCCTCATGCATAAGTTCAGGAAGCTCATCAAGCAGTCGGGAAAGACTCCATACAGGCCCAAGCTTGTTCACAAGGTAAGTACCGAAACTTCCTCTGGTGATGCTAATCTGTGTTATAATTGCAAGAAACTATGACATTATGCAAATAAATGTCCTCATCCTAAAGTTCAAAGGTTGTCGGAAGCCGAGCAACATGAAAAAGATGAAAGAAGACGTGCTTGGAAAAACAAGCTCAAGGCCTTGATTGGTAAATCAGAAGCCTCCCCCACACCAACAAAGTCCGAAGAATGTCTACAGGCAGTCACTGACAGTGACTCATCAGATGATGAATTCGAAGATAAAGCATATATGTGCTTCATGGCCAAAGACATATCGGAAGATGAAGATAGCGATGATGAGGTAAGCTCAACCTCAATTACTCCTGCAAATGCATCTCATACCTTTGAAAGCATGATGAATGAGTTTAAGAACATTTAAAAGGCCCATGAGACTTTGAAAAATAAAAACATACAGCTCCAAATTTCTAACCAAGAGCTGAAGGAAGAAAACGACTTGCTAAAAGTAAATTACGAAATATGTCTGTTGATTGTGAAAACAGCAAATTCGATTATGAAAAACTCATGGAGAGCAATCATCAACTTGATCATGAACTAAGTGAGGCAAAATATCACAGTGAAAGCAAGACAAATGATTTTGTTCTGCTTCAAGCCAAAGTAAAAACTCTCGAAAAACGAGAAGGAGAACTTGAGACCATTATGAAATCGTTCGAGAAATCATCTAAAAGAATGGAAGAAATTCTAAGCACTGGGTAACATGCTCATGATAAAAGTGGCTTAGGATACATCTCATTTTCCAATAAAGAGAAAACTAGTACTGTGTTCGTCAGGGGTGTGGAACCTATTCCTGTATCAGAAGAAATTCCGAGTCCTGTGAAGGAACCTGTTGCACCGCGAACAGCAAAAGCTTCCATTCCGCCACCACAGTCATATTCCAGAAAGCGGATGCTCTCAGCCATTCAGACCTGTAAGGCGTACCAAAAAGCATGCTCCTCGAGCATATCAACAGCACCAACAGCCGTTCAGAAAGAAGGCTGTATCCAAATATCAAAGGCCCACACGGCATTACTTTCAGTACAGCATGCCTAGGTATTGGATACAGGAGCCTCGCTATTCCTCGCGAAAGCAAGTAACCGCACAGTATCCGCAACAGCTTTGGGAATCTAACTGGAGACCCAGAAGGCAAGCTATAAGGGCCAAGAAAATGGCTCCACCTCCAAGACAGCATTCGTACTGGATTAATAATAATAACCCTGAATTTTACATGCATAATAATTATCATGGTTATAGCAACTACATACCTGCACCACGTAGATACTGTAAGAATGTACTTAACGTTCCCTATAGTAAACCAATTGCTGTCAGGAAAATCTGGGTACCTAAAGGCACTAACATCCATGGACCCAACAATCAAAGGGGACATAAATCTACTTAATTCCTTTGCATGCAGGACTTTTTAGAGAAGGACATCTTGTACTTTGACATCGGATGTTCTCGGCACATAACAGGAGACAAAAGCAAGCTGTCATATTACGTAGAAGGTCGTGGTCCAAAAGTGCGCTTCGGTGATAAATCTAAAGGAAGAACAAGAGGAAAGGGAACCCTCTTTGTGGGAAAATTCAAAGTCACCGATGTAGCTTATGTTGAAGGCTTAAAGTACAATCTACTTAGTATTAACCAGTTCTGTGACAAACAGTTCTCGGTGAAATTCTATATAGATCACTGTAGAGTCAAGAACATCCTAACTAAAGAAGTTGTGCTCACAGGAAGCATATCAGGTAATATGTATATTGCTGACTGGATGCCTACGAGCTTCACAATTCCTTGTTTTGTTGCCAAAGGCACTGTAGATATAAGCTGGTTATGGCATAAGAGGATGTCTCACGTCAACTTCAAGACAATCAACAAGCTCTCCAGACAGGGAATGGTTAGAAGATTGCCCAATGTGCCATTCCAAAAAGACGGCGTTTGTGGACCCTGTCAGAAAGGCAAGCAAATCAAGACCACCCTGAAGAGCAAATCTTACCTTTCCCCTCACAGAGTTTTGGAAATACTACACATGGATCTATACGGTCCTATAGACCCGGTAAGTTTGGGAGGTAAGAAATACTGTCTCGTTATTGTTGATGATTATTCCAGGTATGCTTGGACAATCTTCCTAAGCAAGAAGAAGGAAACAACATCGAAGCTGCCCGAGCACCTGAGAAAGCTTCAAAATGAAAAAGGGTTGAGTATCATGTCCATTCGTTCCGACAGAGGTACAGAATTCACTAACTGCTTTATAGAGCAATACTGTTCGGAAAATGGGATACAACACGAATACTCAGTTGCTCGTACACCTCAACAAAATGGTGTTGCCGAGCGAAAGAACAGGACGCTAAAAGAAGCTACTAGGATCATGATTGCCGCTAACAAGTTTCCACAGCATTTCTGGGGCGAAGCCACCAATGCAGCGTGCTATACACAAAACCACTATATCATCAACAAGCACCAAAACAAAACATCTTACGAGGTATGGAACAACAAAACTCCATTAGTTTCGTACTTTCACATATTTGGATGCAGGTGTTACGTTTTGAACAACGGGAAGGATCAACTTAGAACCTTCGATGAGAAGTCGGATTAAGGGATATTTGTAGGATATTCCTCTATTAGCAAAGCTTATAGGATCTTTAATAAAAGGAAGCCAACAATTGAGGAATCAGTACATGTAGTGTTCGACGAACATCACCATGATCCTACAGGAATAGAAGAACTTACTCAGAACATCCAAAAACTTTCCATCATTGATCCACCAACTCCTATAGAGCCTGTCGTTGACCTACAAATCAACCCCGCAACTGTAAGAAAAGAAGTAGATGAGGCCAATGCTGTACAAGTTGAAGCCAAAACTACAGCAACTCAAGATATAGTATGGGATGCCGAATTAGAACCCGACAGAAGATGGTTGAAAGATCACTCATAGGAGTTGATCATAGGAAACATTGATGCTAGAGTATCTACCCGTAGCAGAGTACAGAGTACACAAGGAGATGTACTATGTGCACAAGAAGAACCCAAGTCTGAGACATCTCCATTTCCTGTATGGAAATCTCAATCTGAACTTAGAGAACTTAATATGTGCACTATTGCTGTATTTTTAGCTCAATCCGAACCTGTTTCCACCAAAAAAGCTCTAGACAATTCTCATTGGATCACATATATGGAAGAAGAGATTAATGGTTTCGAAAGAAACAATATATGGTACATAGTACCTAGACCAACACATCAATCCATAATTGGAACAAAATGGGTATTTAGAAACAAGAAGGATGGAAATGGACTCATTATCAGAAACAAATCCCGACTAGTCGCCTTAGGCTACAGACAGGAAGAAGGCATAGACTACGATGAAACATTTGCCCCTGTAGCCAGACTAGAAGCCATCAGGATATTTTTAGCCTTTGTCACCCATAAGAGCTTTATTGTTTACCAAATGGACGTCAAGAGTGCATTCTTGAATGTAGACCTTGCCGAAGAATTCTATGTTGAACAACCACCAAGGTTTGTCAATACAGAAGGCGGAGACCTCGTATACAGGCTAAGGAAAGCGCTGTATAGACTTAAGCAAGCACCTAGAGCATGGTATGAGACCCTGTCCCTGTATCTAACCAATAATGGATTCGAGAAAGGTGCTGTGGACAAAACCCTATTTAAAATACAGGAAGGTGATGAGCTCCTGATGGTTCAAATATATGTAGATGATATAATGTTTGGTTCAACTAACCTTGCTTTGTGTCAAAAGTTCTCTCATCTCATGCAAAGTAAATTTGAAATGAGTATGATGGGAGAACTTAGTTATTTCCTAGGATTGCAGGTAAAGCAGTTACCTATAGGGATATTCATCAACCAGGAAAAATACAGCAAGGAGCTTCTCAACAAGTTTGGAATGAACACTTCCAAATCATCGTCAACCCCCATGAGCACTTCCGTGCAAATTAGTGCTGACGAAGCTGGAAAGCCGGTTGATCAATCACTCCACAGGAAGCTTATTGACTCACTCCTGTACCTAACGGCTAGCAGGCCCGATATCCAGTTTGCTGTAGGAGTGTATGCGCGATATCAAGTAGCACCTAAAGAATCACACTTCACAACAGCCAAACGAATCCTGAATTACGTCAAAGGAATAGTCGATGTAGGACTGTGGTATCCTAAAGAAGGCTGATTCAATTTAGTTGGATACAGCGACTTGGATCTCAGAGGCTGCAAGCTAGATAGGAAGAGTACAAGCGGAACTTGTCACTTTCTTGGACCTAGACTTGTATCTTGGTTCACTAAGAAGCAATTGGCAAACTCGCTTTCCACGGCATAATCAGAATACTATGCTGCTGGTATTTGCTGTATGCAGATCCTTTAGATGCAACAATAGCTGTCAGATTATGGAATTAAAGCCAAGGAAACACCAATTATGTGCGATAGCACGAGTTCCATTGCAATAACGCACAACCCTGTATTGCACTCGCGCACAAAGCACATCAATATGAAGCATCACTTCATTAGGAATCACGTTGAGAACAAAGATGTTCGGATCGAGAAAGTTCATACACATATCCAGTTAGCCGACATCTTCACCAAACCTCTTAGGAGAGCAAGATTCTGTATGCTTCGACAAGAATTGGGTTTGCTACATCCTGACTCCCTGTAAGTTTTTAATGCTTTCACTCAACAATTGAGGGGGAATGCTATAAGACCCACGAATACAGTATACACAGATAATTATATGTACACTCAGACATTCCAAACAGCACTGTAGGAACAAAGCGACATGAACTATCCTACAGCTGACGTGTGCAATAATTAAGGTGGAATACAGTATGACCCATGAATACAGCAGTTATCCGAAAATTACTGTATGAAATTGAATCCCGTATGTACCTTTTAAGGGGGAACGCTGTATTTTCGCGGATACAACACATACTATGAAATTCAATTAATATTAAATTCTAATATTCTATTTATTTCAAAACAACTTTGAGTCCACGTGCCCTGTTTTTAAATTCAAACGTCTTTTGCATTAAATGCTTTACACGACATCTGGACAATAGTATTTCAAATGCCAAGATTTTTCAAATTATTTTATAATTTCTCACCGCCATTTAGGGCAATAAGGGAAGATGAAATGATAGATGTGGGACTCGGTATCAATTCAAAATCGGATGGACAAGATATACCTGTTACACTCAGTCCATCCTCATCTTTCATTTAAAACGACGGTTCCCATCCCTTAAATATGACCGTTTATTATTTTGAAAACCATAAACTTCCAACCGCCCAACTATAAAAGGACTGTTTATGCCTCTCTTGACTCTTTACGCTTTTTGCAATTAAACGGGTCTTTGTGCAAATAGCCTACAGTTTACTGCAAATTTGACTGCAACTTTCTTTCAATCTTACTTCTTTTCTTCAAGAAACTACGATGGCATCATCACATACTTCCGCTCCATCTCCCAAAAAGACTGCCACCATCATCAACGTATGGATCTTTGCAAGATTCGTGGTTGTCGAGCGAGTTCATACTGAAGGAGACGATATCGAATCAATGGAGATCATCGTTTCGAGGATTCGCCAACAAGGCCTCTATCGCCTTAGAAGTCACATCCCTGAGCGCTACGATGCTCAAATGGTTGAGGAATTTTACCTTAACGCTGCTGACTATTTCTTTTCTCTTGCACAGGGAGGAAATGTCGCCGACATTACTGCTATCGTCCGCGGAGTGGAGATCTGCGTGGACCAAGCGCTGCTTCAAAATCTATATAGGCTCCCGGTTGATGGCCTATCCATGGAGGAACTTGAGACCTTTGGGTCCCAAGAAATCGTCACCAAATATTGGCAATTGTTCACTGGTTTAGCATCGGACTAAGATGTCCATATTTCTTGTCATAAGAAATGTTTTTGTCTTCCATTTGTTTACTTACATGATTTATGTTGTCGTGTAATTGAAAACCGAACAGGTGCTTTTGAGATGTGCACCAACCTAAGATTTCAGATGATGGTCGCCCTCATGTCCTGTGAGAAGGTCAATTGGTGCCAGATCGTTCTCAAGAGGTTGCAAGAAGAAGTTTCGAAACCCGTTTCTCAGAAAAAGTTCTTTGGACTGTTTCTTAACAATGTTCTGACAAAATGCGGTGTTCCGCAGGCCAAGGAAACAAAGAAAATAACTTCACGCAACTATATCAGAAGCTTCCAGGCCCTTTGTCTCCAACAAGCAAAATCTGATTGCTAACAGGCCATTTGTCCGAACCATGCCCCTTTCTGCTGATCCATGGGACATAACTCCGAAGTCCGGGAGCAAGGAGACTTCAAAGAAAAGAAAGAGATCTCACAGAAAAACTCCCGTTGCTGGTGAGAAGCCGAAAAGGAAGCTAAGGAGGCTCAGAAAAGTTAAGACTACAGAGATTATAGAAATCTCTGAGGATGCTCCTTCAATGGCCCAACCCACCGTATCAAACCCCTAGGGCGCAACCCCTGTGGAAGAGATAGCTGCTACTGTGCAAACAGTAGATCCCGAGCCATTGGCAGCAATGACGGATATTCAACAATCTACCAACTTGAAAGACTCCGGCGACTCGGCTGCCCCTTTGGAGCCAATAGCCACATCCCCTGTACGAGATCCCTCTCCAATACAGGAACCCACACCTGTAGTGGAACCCTTGCATACAGTGGACCCATGTGCTGTACGCAGCCCCTCCCCGGACACCATCATTAACAAAACTTTACTATCTATGCAAATCGAGTAGGCATACGAATGTTTTGTCCAATGGAAAGCTTATAGGCTTGCTCCGTACAACACCTTGTACAATTGGAGCGAATGGAGCGAAGAAGAAAGGTTTTTTTTGGAAGTGATGGACTCTCAAAGTGTTGAAGTCATGATCCAATGGGACAGCCTTTGTTGTAAGGAGTTGATATCGAGCCATGTCTTGGACAAAGCCGATGCTCGAAAGAAGGGAAAATCTCAATCCGTGGAAACACTTCCAATCAGTCCAATATCTTACCACGACTCAGATGACGACGACGAGGCCTTCTAGGCTGGTCTGAGGATGAGTCGTGAAGACGCAAGCGAAAAGGAACTCTCCCGGACACAACATCGACAAGGTGAAGGGACATCAAGTCACCATCAGTCCCCTTCCCAACAGCGAGAAAATGTTCACGACAGTCAGGAATCAGTCCCTCCTATCGCGGAGGAACAATCAATCTCTCAAAACGCATCTGAGCCTATCGCCACACAGCCCGAATATGAAGCCCGCGCCATCCCATAGGAGGAATCAGTCTCTCTGCCGGAATAGGCGGAAGCTGAGAGATAGCAGGAGGAATCAGTCCCTCCTGTACCAATGTCTACCACATCCATTCTGGAACAGGAGGATTAAGTCCCTCATGTTTCCGTGCCCATATCTAATGCTCCCGCACCTTCACCTGTTATAGTGCAATCCGGCGACGGTATCTTACCTGAGGATGAACCACAATAGCCACCATCTCATGTGGTCGTCAGACAGCTGAACGGAGCTCAAGATTTTGCCCAGCCCGACTCTCCCCAAACCATTGCAAAGAATGAGCAACTGCATGCTCTTGGCCGACAAACAGTTTTCCTACAGGACGCCGTTAATGCCCTGCATGCTGTCGAAAAAGAAATTCATTGGTTGCATCAATCTGCCGTTGAAAAAATGACCGGTGTCAGGCACGAAGTGTCAAAAATGGAAGAAGCCTTCCATATTTTTCCCACCATCTTCAAACAGGGACTCAACCAACTTCAACAGTTCCAGGAGCATATCCTGAAGGAAGAACAAGCAAAGCTTCATACTTCTGAGGCTAATATAGCATCCGCTCTTATTGAATCCGGTTCCCAGCTTCGAGCACATAACAAAAAGATTCAAGATATGTCGCAGGTGCTCAACTAGTTGATAATATGTCAAGTTTTGAGACCAAACAGGACAATGCCTTGAAGATTCTCGAACGTCTTGATGAGAAGGTCTCTTACCTTGATGAGGCCAAAAGGGGGGAAGAGGCCAGAGAAGCTGCGAAGAGAATAAGGCTCGAGTAAGAAAATGAGATGGAAGCTGCATTTGGAGACAGCATTACTGTTGAAATTTCTCGATTATCATCTCCTACTCACAATGTTTAGATACAGAGAGCTCGTCCAGAATTTCACGACCCTAAATTTCCCTGGAAAAACCTCGTGCAGAAGTCGAAAAGAATAAATCTCTTGGCCAACCGACAGCCGACAGCCGACGAGATAAAGAATTGGAGGAAGAATGAACTGTTAAGATACTTTGTAGTTCTTATCAGGGAATCCTCTATACTCAACAGTTGCAAGACGCTGCAGGAAGCTGCCGAGGAATTCAAAAAGAGGTTGGACGAAGGATCGCTCCCCCTACAGCAAAAGATGAAATCCAAGCACAGGCAAGGAGATTTGGTTACCCACCCGGAGGATTGGATCCTTGTGTTCAATAAATCTTATGAAGGTCAAGCCATCTACTTAAAGCGAAATAGGTATGCATTACAAAACTGGTGGAGGGGAACCAAGAACGACCAAAAAAGGTCTTGGAGGCCCTCTAACTACAGGAGTTAGCTTAAATCTTCAATACTTATCCAAACAGAACTTAAAACCGTTGGAACGGAATCTGCCTTATTTGCTAAAGTCATGTCCCGTTTGAAAAGAAGTATTTAAATACTGAAAGGATAAAGTATTTAAATACTAAGCCGAGAGAGATCTTCAAACAAGGAGCAAAAACCAGATCGTGCTTTATTAAAATAAATCATCCCATTGGAACGGACTTTTGCTCAACGGATCTATTGCAGAAAGGCTATATATACCCCCAGAGTTTGAAGACCAGAAACACAATCAGAAATATACAATCAGAAACACAAGAGAATACTTGATCATATACGAACAAAGAATCATACTCGAGATTGCACAAGTATTCAAACTGAGATATACTCAGATTCCACGAGATCCTCTAATGAATAGTATATCAAGAGCAACAATATTTCTTCAAGCAAACTGCCAATCCTAAGAGAAGAAATATACAAGTGCTCATCCATGAACAACACATCATCAGCTTAAAGCTCAAGAAAGTCAAGCTGTTGTTCAAACAAGGTTCTTTCTTTTAAGAAACCATAAGCCCTGTGTGGACTGAGGAAGCCTTACTTTTCCTGAACTGTGTGTGACAGATCTGCATTGTAGAGACGAAGCTTCGAAACTATGTGTGAAGAATCCAGTCAAGTGTTAGCCTTAACCAATCTATGTGAATGGTTGAAAGCTACGATCTTTGTATCAATTTGTGTGAACGATACATTGATAGGTTTGATTATAGACACATAGTTGTGTACGTAGTGTTCATAATAAACTTTTTACTCCTGTGTGGAGGACCAGTGTACGTAGAGGGGTTTACCTTGAACCACTTTAATTACTGTGTTAATTACCTTCTGCATTTACTGTTTTCTTAACTGTGATTATTTTAAGTATACACTGCATACCTAGTTGCTATATTTACAACAACTTACTATTACAATACTTCTGCTACGCACTCTAACTTGAAAATCATACAGCTTGTTGCTTAAACACTTTCCAAGCTATATTTTGTATACTTAGTGGCCAACAAGTTTGCTCTAGGAGTGTGTGCTCGATATTAGTTGCACACCACTACCAAATGAATACACTTAAGTACGTCAAAGGAACAATCAATGTAGTATTATGGTATCCTAAGGAAGGAGGTTTGGATTTTATAGGCTACAGTCACTTGGATCTTGGAGGATGCAAGCTGGATAAGAAGAGAATGAGTGGGACTTGTCGCTTCCTTGGACCTAGACTTTTGTCATGTTTCAGTAAGAATAATTAGCCAACTAGCTTTCTACAGCTGAGTCAGGATATTATGCTGCTGGAAGCTGCTATATGCAGATCATGTGGATGCAGCTACATCTAAAGGACTATGGCATCGATGGGTGAGAAACTCCATCATGTGCGACAGTACGAGTGCAATAGAAATCGCACACAATCCTGTATTGTACTCAAGGATCAAGCACATCGATATGAAACATCATTTCATCATAAACCATGTCGAGAATAAAGATTCCGGATCGAAAAGGTACATACAGACATTCAGATAGCCGACATCTTCACAAAGCCTCTCAGCACAATGAGGTTCTATATGCTCTGTCATGAATTGGGAATGCTACATCTTGATTAAAACACCAATAAGTATTTATTTTTACTCATCAATTGAGGGGGAATACTATAAAACCCATAAATATAGTGTTCACATTTATTAATTGTACACTAAGAACTATAAGTCATATTTTTACTATAGGAATAAGAGGGTATAATTACCATCCTACAGCTGTAGTGTGCATTAATTAAAGGGGGAACATAGTAGGACCCTTCAATACAGTATTAAACATCAATTTATGTAATTATTGAATCCTGTGTGTACCTTTGAAGGGGGAATGTTGTACTTTCATGGATAAGACACAAATACTATAAGATTTTAGTTAATATTTTAATTGTATCCAATTCCTTCCACTTAATCTTTCAAAACAAGTTTAAGTCCACATGCATCGTTTGGATTTAAAATGATTTAACTTTCAATATTGAAACGACATCTGGACTTTAAAGCCTTTGAAAGCCGTGATTTTAAAATTCAAATGCCTGAACGTGCAATAGTGGAGGTTGTAATGTGTCAGAGCTGGGACCGGGTATTAACTTCAAAATTGCTGGATTAGACGTGCCAGTTGCATCCCGATTCATCCTGTACGTTTATTCAAAAATGGTTCACATCCCTTAAATTTAATTGTTCACTGTAACCTAGCCTCTCTACACACTATAAAAGAGCCAATATGTTGACCTAGAGACTCTGTACGCTTTGGCAAATTAAGCCTACAACATACAACATACATACTTAGAAGGTTTTTTCTACAAAATTTTCTATCTCAGTTTTCACCTATTCTTCTGTGAAAAATAACTTCATCTCAGACTTCATCCTTGTCCTTAAAGAAGAAGGAAACTCTCATTGACGAAAGGATCTTCGCCCGCGCTTTATGCTCTAAGAACGCATTATTTATGAGAACGAAGATATGGCCGGGATGAATCTGGTGGTTTCCCATGTCAAGCAGCAAGGACTCTATGATGATGGTGATCATAAGTGTAGAGAAGGTGAACTGGTGCCACGTAGGTATGAAACACGTACAGGAGGAGGCTACCGAGCTAGAAATGGTAAGGAAGTCCTTTGGCCTAATGCTGAACTACATTCTTACAAGCTGTGGCATCCAGCAGTCACCTGCAACAAAGAAGATTCTCGCTGGGAAGTTTTTGGGTGGTCCCAGATCCACTTTGTACGACAAAGCTACGCATATTGCCAACAGGCCTGATCAAAACTCTCTGCCAATGACGAGTGACCCCAGAGATGTTAGTGGTCACTCTTCGAAGGCCAAATATGTGACAACGATAAAAAGAAAATGCATGCTAGCAAGAAAAGGGCGATTCCAGACAGCAGCTCACCCTCGGTTGTCGGGAAGAAGAAAAAAAGCAAAAGACTAAGGAGTCTTTAAAACCGAAAGCTATTCCTACAGCACCTCAGCCAACTACAGCAGTCATTAAGGCAGTTCTATCTACTGGGCCTGCCCTTGCAGTAGTCCACACATCCAAGGTCTTTCATATGGAAGAAACACTGGCTGCTCCAAAACACCAGATCCTGAGCCAACTCTAGCTATGCGGATGACCAGATGTTTTGCAAGTTGGTGGAAGTCGGTTAATCGGCTGCCCTTTCGGACCGACAACCACTTTTCCTCACAGGGCCCCTAACCCTATAAGGAGCCCTTCTCCCAATAAGGCATCCCAACCTATCAGGGATCCATCTCCTCAACAGGCTCCCATAGCTGTAGCCAACCGGGCATTAGAACCATTTAATGTTCAATGTCCCTTACCCTCAACAATCATCCATGAAACAGTCCTCAAAGTCCAGATTGATGAAGCAATCGAATGCTTCAGAATATGGAAGAATTATAGGGTTGCCCCTTACGACACCCTGTATAATTGGGAAGAATGGAAGGATAATGAGCTATTTGTGCCAGAGGTTACCGACTCCAAGAATGTCAAAGTCCTGATAAGATAGGATGACCCCTTTGCCACGAACTCCTCACTGAATGTTACGTGGAAAGGGAGAAGGCTAGACTGAAGGTAAAACAACCGTCCCATGATGAAACTCGGAGATCAAGTCATCATTTCGGTACAGACTCTGGAGATGATGAGGCCTTACAGACTGGGATGCATATGAGCTGTGAAGAGTCCCAAGAAAAGGAATTTTCTAACATCCAAGGTGCCCAAGGCTAGGGGACATCTAGGCAATCGTCTGAAAAGCTCATGTCCCCCACCCCATAGAACGAAGCTGCCCAGGTTGTCAACTTACAAGAGGAATCAGTCCCTCCTGTAATTGAATAAATTACTGCATCTATCTAGAAGCAGGAGGAAACATCACCTCCCGTCCAGGAGGAATCAGTCCCTCCGACCCAGGAAGATGCAACTAGCTCTATTCAATAGGAGGAATCAGTCCCTCCTATAGAGTAGGTGAAAGCTGAGAGCCAGCAGGAGGAATCAGTTCCTCCTGTTCAATAGGCTATAGACGTTGAAACGAGGTAGGAGTAATAAATCGCTTCTGTCTCCCAGACGCAAACACAGGACTGAACCGACAAAGGTTCAGACTACCGAACAGGTAGTCCCTCCTATCCCAATAGGTTCAACTTTAGAATTAGATGAGGATTTCCTACCTGATGAAAACCTAAATAAACCTACACATAATGTAGTCCTCGAATAGGTAGGAGAGCCCTCAGACTCTCTAATTGCTCATCCTCACTCCCCTCCAATTGAAGCTAGAATCGAGTAATTGTAATGCATCAGTCACCAAACTGTCTTCCTGTAGGATACCGTCGAAGCACTCAATGATGTCAGGAAAGAACTCGATTGGATGCGAGGAACCACCCTTGATGAATTTTCTGGACTTAAAAGTGCGGTGCGGGAGTTTAGGAAGCCTTCAGGCTTATGCCCAATCCCCTATGGTACGAACAACAAAAGCTGAAGCGTGGATCCTCATGCAAGAACAAGAAAAGATAAAGGTCACCGAAGCTAAAATATTCGCCTCACTAGAGTACACCAGGTCCAGACTTACCGTCTACGATCAGAAGATTGATGATATGAATACTAAAGTCATGAGTCTTGTGGACTCGTGAAGGATATTCAAAATAAACAGGCCGAATCTATGGATATTCTCTGGGATATTCTTGGTAAAGTTACTGAGATTGATAATACCGAAAAAGGCAAATAGGGTCGGGAAGCTGAAAGGAAATGGAGGACGGAGAGAGAATGAGATGGAAGCACTGCTTGACGACAATGTTGCTGCTACCATTGGGAGACTAGATGTACCGGGCCAGGTCAAGAAGCCAAATGATAAAAGATTAGTGGTTCCCGTCCCGAGTTCCAGGATCCTAAATTCCCATGGAAGAGTACAGGCATAAGCCATCTGACACGCTTCTTACAGACCGATAACCGACAGCAGGAGAACTTAAAGCGTGGAAGAACAATGAAATGTTGAGATACTTATGTCTACTCATTAGGTAGTTCGACATGTTCAATCACTACAAGACGCTGGATGTTGCAGCAAAGGAGTACACAAGGATCCTGGCATAAGGAAGGATTCCAATCCAACCGAAGCGGAAGTCAAGGCATCTGAAGGGTGAACATATAACTCATCCGGAGGACTGGATTTTTGCCTACGATGTGACCCCAGAAGGAAGGAACATTTACAGAGATTGAGGTCTAGATTCCTTAGTTAACTTGTGGAGAGAAACCCAACATGATCCCTCCAAGAAGACGTCAAGACAATAACATTACAGAAGATAATTCCTTTCTGTTGTATCCTTCATGTATTTATACTCCCGATGTAAATTCAATTCCTGAAGCACTGTAATCAAGTTTGTGTTATCCATAAAATTTTTATTTATCCCAAAGATTATAATTCAATATCTTCATTTGATGTTTGATTGCAATATATATTGAAATATTTGCTAAATATAAAAATTGCTAAGTCTAAAAGCTGTAAGAACTTGTCTACGAACAGTTCATAGATTAAGTTGTATCCAGTTAGACTACTTGTTGTAAGATAGTATCTACGAGCCAATAATAACTTAAGCTGTAGTACACAGTCTTGTATGATTTAAATTTGTAGAACTTTCCTGTGAACAGTTCAAATTTTAGTCCAAGTCTCGAAGATCAGACCATCCGACAGAAGACTTGGAGAGAGCCTTTTGTTTTCAAAGAAGTTTTGGCATTATCAGAAAGGGGAAAATTGTTGGGGAAAATAATAACCCAAGTATTTTGATAAATGCACCCCACAGCCTGTCCGCACATTGAACTTCATACAGCGCCTAAAAGATGTTTCCTACATCCAAATGAAGATTCCAGCGTGGAGCAAATCCTCTGTTGGATACAACACAGAAGCGGGAGGTATTTTACTTATGGAAATTAAAGTATAACCCAACATGATTTTGACTTGGACCTTTAAACCCGTTGTGCGATAAGTCTTTTTTTATTCACAAAATATTCACGGTTTCAGAAGAGCATTTAATGCTGACAAGATAGCATTTAATATGACCGAAAAAACTATGGACCAAGATCATTTAATGCGGATAAAAAAGAATGTCTGAAAGTGAAGTATACCATGACCAGGAAAGTACAAAGAGGTCAAGAAATACTCACAATCATTACTGAGAAGGGAAGGGGGAAGTGGCCCTTCCGGACATGCCACCCGTGCATCTATCGAACTAGGTGCAACAACTCCTCTTGGTGGCTTTCAAAAGCCTTTAATATCCAATTAGACTCATCTCACAAAGCTCAAACTCAGAGTACAAGTCCCTTTTAGATGTATATCTTGCTTCACCTTTGTTGGGATAAATAAAGCCTGTTTTGATAATCTCCATCGTACAACAAAGAAATATTCAGAGTCAGAATTTCTCTAAGTATGGAAGCTGTTAAGGATACTCCGTGCAGCATATCTATACATCAAGAGATCTTCCTACAATGTCCAATCCTACAGAGTCTACATCCTCATATAGCAGAAGTTAAGAATGTTGGATACAACAGTCTGGCTGTAGTAGTTTTACTTAGGAAAAGTAAATCTCATCCAACAAAGATGAAGAATAGCTTTGACCGTTGTGAAATAAACTTTGTTTATTCATAAATAATTCACGGTTAAAGCAGCATTTATTGCTGATAGTACAACATTTAATGCAGCCGAAAGAGAACAGTCTGAACGCGCTGAAGAGCATTTTAATGCAAAGTAAAAAAGAATGTCTGAAGCATTAAATATGAGCTGCCTTTAATTCAAACATTCCGCAGCCACCGATCAGAGACATCTAAATCTCACCAATTGGCCAACAGATACATTTATAATATATCTATTTCCAAGGTTATGAATAGCCGCAAGCAAGAGGACACTGTTGACTTGTACATACTGAATATCGCGCATACATATGAGAAGTAGCTCTTAGAATCTAGCTAAGAAAGAGCAGTATATTTACTTAGCATACATCAGTATCTAAGCGAAGAAATATACAAGACCTCAACGCAAACAGCATAACATACAGCAAACGCTCATCAAAGCAAATAGCTATTGTTTAAATTTATTCTACCATTTTTACCGTTGAGATAAACCTTAGCCCTGTGTGGACTAAGTCCCTGCTAGTTCCGACCTGTGTGGGAAGAATAGCATTGAAGATGAAGCTTCAATCTGTGTGAGAAGAATCAATTCGAAACTTATGAAGCCAATCTGTGTGAACGGCTAAAGTTATAGTCCATGTATCAATCTATGTGAACGATACAGAGACAGGTTTAGTTAAAGTCACGTAGTTGTATACGTAGTGATTTTAATAAACGATTTTACTCTTGTGTGGAGGACCAGTGGACGTAGAGTGGTTTAACTCGAACCACTTATATATGTGTGTTATTTACTTTCTGTCCTTACTGTTTTCATTCATAACTGGGATTTATAATATACATTGTGAAAACCATGTACGCATCAAGCAAAAAGGAGAGTATCTAGTTGCTGTACTTACAGCAACGCACTATCAGACTTCTGCTACGCAATTAACTCCGAAAAACATACAGTTTATTGTATTCTCACTTTCTAAGCTATTTACTATATACTCTCTAGCCAATAAGTAGTATTAAAGTAGTTGATTCTAAAAATAATCAGTCGATTTTTAACTTAATAAGATCTACAAATGACTAGCTTTTGAAAACTTTGTTTTATACTTTCATCATTTATCCTATGTATAAGATGGATTCCTCTATGATAAATAAAGTTCCTATGTTTTGCATTAACGAATTTGATGAATGTAGAATTAGGATGGAAGCTCATCTTGCAGCCATGCACGAAGAAATGATTTATGTCATCCAGGAAGGACCTATCAAGATTATAAAGGTCAACACAGCCCCAAGAATGGAAGGGCAACCCTATGCTGAGATGCTCGAGAAGGAGCGGGATCAGTGGACGACTGATGAATGCAAGCATGCTAATCTGTACAACATCACCAAGAATATGCTACTTATCACTCTCGACAAATGCATATTCTCCAAGGTAAAGAGCTGTCAGACACCCAAGCAAATCTGGGAGAAACTCAAGCTTATTTGCGAAGGTACTAAGCTCTAAAAAGAAAACAACATTTCTAAACTTACTTAGCAATTTGAATCTTTCGAAATGAAGCCTATAGAAACGCTTGAGAAGCTTGAGCTCAGATTTAGTGGCATTGTCGGTGAACCTGAATCATTGGGTAAAGTGTGTATCCAAAAGGAGAAAAATTTGAAAATATTTCCATCACTCCCTCCCTGATGGGACATAAACACCACAGCCATGCGTGTGTCCTGTAACATAAATGATATTTCTACTTTTGATCTCTTTTCTGACCTAAAGGCATTTGAGTATGACATAGAAATGAGAGAGAAATCTAAATAGTCACCTAACAAGACAGCAGCACTGGATGTTGTATCTGACATGAGACATAGTTCTGCACCCAGCACATCCAAATCGGCACACAAAGCAGCAGACATCAACGATGACATCTTGTCGCAAGATGAAATGGCCTTGCTCATGCACAAGTTCAAGAAGTTCATCAAACAGTCTGGAAAGACTCCCTACAGGCCCAAGCCTTTTAACAAGGTAAGATTTGAATCTCCTTCATCTGGTGATTCTAACCTATGCTACAACTATAGGAATCCAGGACATTATGCAAATAAGTGTCCTCATCCAAAAGTGCAAAAGTTTCCAGAAGCTGAGAAACAGGAAAAGGATGAGAAAAGACATGTCTAGAGAAACAAGCTAAGGCCCTGATTGGTGAATCAGAAGCCTAGCCCTCATTGAACAAGACCGAGGGCTGCCAACACGCAATCACTGATACTTACTCCTCGGGCGATGGAATTGAGGATAAAGCCTATATGTGCTTTATGGCTAAAGAAATATAGGATGATGATGACAGCGATGATGAAGTAAGTTTAAATTCAACTATTCCTATAAATGCATCGCATACTTTTGAAAACATGATGAATGAACTTAAAAACATTCAAAAAGCCCATGAGACCCTCGAACGAGAAAATATATAGCTCTAAATTTTAAATTTGGAGCTGAAGGATGAAAAAGACTTGCTAAAAAACAATTATGAAAATATGTCTCTTGATCGCGAAAACAGCAAAGTCACCTATGAAAAATTCATGAAAAGAAATCATCAACTTGCAAAAGATCTAAATAAGGCAACATCTCATAGTGAGTGCAAGACAAATGATTATGCTTTACTCAAATATAAAGTAAAAACTCTCGAGAAACGAGAAGGAGAACTAGAGACCATCGTGAAATAATTTTAAAAATCTTCTAGAAGGATGGAAGAAATTCTAAACACTGGGCAGTAGTACTACCAACAGTACAGTGCCCCTAGATACTGGATACAGGAGCCCCATTATCCATCCATAAAATAGGACGCCGAGCAGTATCACCAACAGCTCTGGGAATCCAACTGGAACCCTAGAAGGCAAGTTGTAAGGCCGAAAAAAATGGTTCCTACTCCAAGACAGCAATCGTACTGGACCCACGTAGATATCGTAAGACTAGACCAAAAGTGACCTATAGCAAACCAATTGCTGTCAGGCAAATTTAGGTACCAAAAGGCACTAACATCCTTAGACCCAATAATCAAAGGGACCTAAATCTACCCAAATTCTTTGCTTACAGAATATCAAGAAAAAGGACATTTGGTACTTTGACAGAGGATGTTCTTGGCACATGACAGGAGATATTAGCAAGCTATTAGATTATGTAGAAGGTCGTGGTACACTTCGATGACAAATCCAAAGGAAGAACAAGAGGGAATGAACCCTACTTGTAGGAAAGTTTAAAGTCACTGACGTAGCCTATGTGGAATGCTTACAATATAATCTACTTACTATTAGCTAGTTCTATGACAAATAATTCTCAGTCAAATTCTATATAGATCACCGTAGGGTGAAGGACATCAAGACCAAGGAAGTCATCCTTGCGGGAAGCAGATCAGGTAATATGTACATTGCTGACTGGAAGCCTACGAGCTCCACTATTCCATGTTTTGTTGCCAAAGGCACTGCAAATCAAAGCTGGTTATGGCACAAAAGGATGTCACACATCAACTTCAAGATGATCAACAAACTCGCTAGACAGGGAATGGTCAGAGGTTTGCCCGATGTGTCATTTCACAAAAACAGTGTCTGTAGATCCTGCCATAAAGGCAAACAAGTCAAAACCTCCATGAAAATCAAGTCATACCTGTCCACCCACAGAGTACTGGATTTGATACACATGGACCTCTACGGCCCTGTAGACCCTGCAAGTTTGGGAGGTAAGAAATACTGTCTTGTTATTGTTGATAATTTTTCTAGGTATGCTTCGACAATCTTTCTAACCAAGAAGAAAGACACCATCACGAAGTTGCCAGAGAAACTGAAGAAGCTACAAAATGAGAAAGGGCTGAGTATCGTGTCCATTCGTTCCGACAAAGGCACTGAATTCACAAATCACTTTATAGAGAAATACTGTTCGGACAATGGAATACAGCACGAATACTCAGCAGCCCGAACACCTCAACAAAATGGCGTTGCCGAGAGAAAGAATAGGGCGCTCAAAGAAGCAACAAGGACCAAGTTAGCCGCAGGCAAATTGCTGCAGCGGTTATGGGGAGAAGCAACAGATACAGGATGCTACACATAAAACCATCGTATTATAAACAAACATCACAACAAAACAGCATATGAGGTATGGAATAATAAAACTCCAATGGTTGCATACTTTCACATTTTTGGATGCAGGTGTTATGTTCTCAACAATGGAAGGAACAACTCAAGACCTTCAACGAATAGTCGGATGAAGGTATATTCGTAGGATACTCATATGTCAGCAAATCTTTCAGGATATTTAACAAAAGGAAGCTGACAATAGAGGAATGTGTCCATGAAAAATTTGATGAACTCCATTGTGATCCTACAGGAGTAGAAGGCATAACCGAGAACATCAAAACTCTTCCATTGATGATCCCCAAACTCCGATAGAGCCAGTCGTGGACTTAGAGATCAATCTCGCCGCTGTAAGATCAGAAGCAGTCGAAGCTGATATTGTACAAGCTGAAGCCGAGACTCCAGCACCACATGTTACAGCACGAGATGCTGATTAAGAACCTGACAGGAGATGGCTAAGAGATCACCCCCAGGAGTTAATTATAGGAGATATTGATGCTGGTGTAACCAATCCTAGAAGAATACAGAGTACACAAGGAATTGTACTATGTGCATAAGAAGAGACAGGTTCTGAGAAGTCTCCATTTTCGTATAGAAATCGCAAGCCGAACTTAGTAGACTAGCTATGTGCACTATAGTTGTATTCTTAGCTTAATCCAAACCTGTTTCGACCAATGAAGCACTAACTAATTCGCACTGGATCACTTCTATGGAAGAAGAGCTAAATAGTTTCGAGAGAAACAATGTATGGTATCTAGTACCCGGACCAGATCATCAAGTTGTAATTGGAACTAATTGGGTACTCAGAAACAAAAAGGATGAAAATGGACTTGTTATAAGAAACAAATCCCGTATAGTCGCTCTAGGCTACAAATAAGAAGAAACTGGAATGATCCGGTGAACCAGCTGCCCCTTTGGAGCCGAAGGACGCAACTCCAAACAGGCATCCACCCCTGTATGGAGTCCATCTCCCCACAGGGTACCCACCCCTGTCAGGGATCCCTCTCTACAACAGGCTCCCATACCTATTGAGGATTCCAACCAGACAGTAGAACCCACTACTGTGCAGAGTCCTTCCCCCACTGATATTATTAATAACACTCTCCTCTAGGTCCAAATAGATGAATCTTATGAGCACTTCATGGTCTGAAAATCCTACATGGTCGCCTCATACGAAACCCTGTACAACTGGTATGACTGGAAGGATGAGGAGTTATTTGCTTTGGAGGTCACGGACACCCAAAATGTCGTGGTCCTAATCCGCTGGGAAGATCACTTTTTCCTTGAGCTCATCTCAAATTACTTCATGGCAAAAGAAAAGGCCAGACTCAAAGGGAAGTCACAGTCCGGTAACAAGGTTCCATCCCCAAGCCACCACTCTGACGCTGACGCTGACGATGATGACGATGCCTTACAGGCAGGTCTTCGGATTAGCTGAGAAGAGGCTAGGGAAGGAGAAATGGCCAACCTACAATCCCAACAGGCCCAGGGGACATCTGATAAACAACAATCCCCGCCCCCACAACAGTAAATAGCTCAAGAAGAACACAAACCACTACCAAAAATCAGACTTTAGCCGACGACTTAAAGTGGTCGTCTAAACCCCAAAGTCGTCGGCTAATCATGCCAGCCGTCGGCTAAAAAACCGTCGGCCGATATTCATCGGCCAAGGTTTAGCCGACGACTTTTTTGTAGTCGTCGGCTAAAGTTCAAAGTTTAGCCGACCACTACAGTAAGGTCGTCGGCTAAACCTGTTGGAAAAAAAAAATTAGCTGACAACCTTATCGAGTCGGTCGGCTAAAACCGGTTTTTGAAAAAAAAAAATAGAGTTTAGCCGACGACCGTCTTATATGTCGTCGGCTAAAAAACCGTCGGCCGATATTCGTCAGCCAAGGTTTAGCCGACGACTTTTTTTGTAGTCGTCGGCTAAAGTTCAAAGTTTAGCCGACCACTACAGTAAGGTCGTCGGCTAAACCTGTTGGAAAAAAAAAATTAGCCGACGACCTGTTAGGCGTATTTTTATATGCTTATTTATCATTATTTTGTATTATTTTGGTGAGTAAATTTGCATAAATGAGCTTTTAATGCCCTATTATTTTATGTTTTGCAGGAAATCAGAGTCCGAAAGCCGAAACGATGAAAAACAGATGAAAACGGCGAATTTTGGCACAGGGCCGCGCACAGACAAGGCAAGCGGGCCATGCACACGCAGGAGACCAATGAGCCTGTGGTAAATCAGACTGAGCCGCGGCACAGATATAGTGAGCCGCGGCCCAGAAGAATTAAACAGCGCCCAGGCATCCCGCTGTGCCCCGTGAGCCGTGGCACAGATTTAGTGAGCCGCGGCCCACGGGGCGGTTTTGGTGTGCTCCGCGCGGGTTTGGGCCGTTTTGAAGCCAGTTCTCGACCTAATCAGACGGACGCGTTTTGGAGGCTGCTGGAGGATTATAAATAAGGGTTTAAGGTCATAAGTACGATATCTTTAATCTTGGATCGTGGAAGACTATCGCGGAAGAGAGAAGCGGAAGACACCAAGAGCAGAGGGCGGAAGCCAGAAGAACGGAGGAATCCAAGCTCTTCATCTGCGTTTGATTTTCATGCTTTCGTTTATTAATTCTGTATTTTTATCTTTTAGCATGTCAGGCTAAAACCCTGTTCTAGGGTTTTGATGAAACCAAAGTTTTGACGGATTTGCTTTTGATTATCTATATAACTCCCTTTTTCTGTTGAGTTTTCCCAATCGATTTTAATGCTTTCAATTGTCTGGCCAATAATTGGATTGTTTTAATTACGCAACTCGAATCGGGAGAGGAGAGTTGGTGAGGAACTATTGGTGAGAACCGTTTTATCTTGTGAGATAGGAATATACTCATAGGAATTACATGGCCTTTTGGAGATTTTGTGCTTTTTGCCTATTGTCGAATTAATTCACCTAGGGATAGAGTGCGTTATTCGCCTTTAGAAAAATCTATTGACCTCGGGAGAGGCGGTAGAGTATATTAGCAATCTCCGCCTTCAATAAATTGGGGAAATCATTAACTTCAGATAATCGAGAGTAAATTCGGATAAACCAAGGTGGATTCAGAATCCTAGACTTTTTCATCATTTGATTTTCTTTCTTCAAGCGATCGTTTTTACTGCTAGTTCTTTTATTGGTTTTATTTAGTTATTAATTGCAACCCAAATTTCGACTGTTCAGATAAAATTAGAATACATAAAACTCGGTACTTAGTAATTCAGTACTCGTGGGAACGATACTCACTCATCACTTTATTACTTGTCTACGATAACGTGCACTTGCGTTTAACGAAATATCGCAACAAGTTTTTGGCGCCGTTGCCGGGGATTGATTTTTATACTAATATCGATTTCAGTATTTCTAGTCTTAGTTTGAACATTTTTATTGTTTTTGTGTTATTTGTTTGTTTTCCTTTCAGGATTGTTAGGTTAGTGCATGAGAAAATTTGGTAACGAAGGCATACTACCTTTGGATACCGAACTCGAGCGCACTCTTCGGAGAAACAAAAAGGAGAAACGAGAGTTACCAACCACAGTCACCATGGCCGAAAATACCAAAAATCACGGAGGTGATAATCTTGTACAACAAGCTCAACCGGCACTAGCACTTCGAGATTATGCTATGCCACAAATCAACACGAACTTTTCGAGGATTCGGCGTCCCACCATCCAGGCGAACAATTTCGAAATCAAGCCTGCAATTATTCAGATGGTGCAATCAAGCCAGTTCTGTGGATTGCCGAACGATGACCCAACGCACATATTGCGTCGTTTCTCAAGATTTGTGATACCTTTAAGAACAACGGTGTCACCTATGATGCCATCCGTCTAAGGCTTTTCCCTTTCTCTTTGAGGGACAAAGCAAAATTTTGGTTGAACTCTTTACCGCCGCGCTCGATCACGACATGGGCAGAATTAGCGCAAGCCTTCCTTGCTAAATTCTTCCCATCTTCGAAGACGGCAAGACTGAGGAACGAAATTACCACTTTTGGTCAATTTGATATGGAGTCGCATCACGATGTGTGGGAGCGGTACAAAGATTTGTTATGGAGATGCCCACACCACAGCCTTCCGGACTGGCTACAAATTCAAACATTTTACAACGGATTGAGTGCCTCTACACGCACTCTCGTGGATGCAGCCGCTGGAGGAGCCTTAATGGGAAAAACTATGGCCGAGGCACACTCTTTGTTGGAAGCTATGGCCGCAAATGCGTATCAATGTCCGTCCGAACGAGTAAATCCGAATCGAGTCATGGAAATTTCAAATAATGATCCGATCTCTACATTGTCGGCCCAAGTCGCAGCGCTAACTCAGCAACTTCAGGCATTTTCGAATGCTCCTTCCCCCGTTACCATTGAATCTTGTAATTGGTGTAATGGATCTCACCCTAGCGCAGAGTACCAAGTCGGAAACCCTTTCGAGCAGCCCCCAATTGAACAAGCTCAGTTCGTAGGAAACGGAAACCGGCAAAACAATCCGTACTCCAACACGTATAATTCGGGATGGCGTAATCATCCTAACTTCTCATGGAGAAATGGACAAAACTCGAACCAGCCTCCTTTCGCTCAACACCAACAACAACCTCCTCCCGCTCCAAAAGTTTCTCTAGAGGAAGCAATTGCGAAATTGGCAGCGAATACGAGTCAGTTCATGACCCGTACGGAAGCAACATTGCAAAACCATTCCGCTTCCATTCGCAACTTGGAAGTCCAACTGGGACAAATAGCAAATGTATTAACAGCCCGCCCGGAAGGTACCTTGCCAAGTACCACTGAAACGAATCCCAGAGAGAGTGTCAATGCCATTGGTTTGAGAAGTGGTAAGAAATTGTGCGAGCAGCCTGAGCAGAGCGAAAAGATAAGTGAGGATGAGGAGGAGAAAAATTCAGCGACTAAGGAATCACCAAATTTGAGACCCTCGATACTGTTTCAGGATAATCCAACGGCATATGTACCACCCATCCCGTTTCCGCAGCGACTACAACAGAAAAAGGTGGACAAGCAATTATCGAAGTTTCTCGACGTTTTCAAGAAGCTTCATATAAATATTCCATTTGCTGATGCTTTGGCACAAATGCCAAGCTATGTCAACTTCATGAAGGAGATCTTGTCAAATAAAAGAAAACTCGAGGAGTATGAGATAGTCGCATTGACGGAGGAGTGCAGTGCTATTCTTCAGAAAAAGCTTCCGCCAAAATTGAAGGATCCGGGAAGTTTTAATATACCGTGCACTATGGGAAATCTAACTTTTGATAGAGCGTTATGTGATCTCGGGGCGAGCATTAATCTGATGCCTCTTTCTATTTTCAAGAAACTTGGAATTGGAGAAGTGAAACCGACGACTGTCTCCTTACAATTAGCTGATAGATCCATCAAATATCCGAGGGAAGTGATAGAGGACGTCTTAGTGAAAGTCGATAAGTTCATCTTTCCGGCCGATTTCATTGTGCTTGACATGGAGGAGGATCAAGACATCCCAATTATTTTGGGAAGACCATTCTTAGCGACTGGCCGAACTCTCATAGATGTAGAAAAAGGCGAACTAACTCTAAGGGTTCAAGACGAGCATGTCACGTTCCAAGTGTTTAAATCTTTTCCATGTCCAGGTGGTGTTGAGAAGAACTCGCAAATTGAAAGTGTGAATACCATTGCGAAAGACACACACCGGAAGAATCGTCGGTCGAAAGACTCAGAATCCGTTTCAGAGGTTCCGGCTTCTAAGAAAAATGTAGAACGAGTCGCATATCTCAAGCATGTGGACATGCCGTCATCATCAACCGTTCATCCATCAATGAGAAATTCCGATGCTGTCATAAGTTTGTTCGAGAAAAAGGAGAATAAGCCGGACGGAAAACGGAGGCCAAATCATGAGAAAAATGGGTGCTTCGGAATGTTGTTTGTGTCAAAACCTTTTCGCAAACAACATTGGGTGTCCAAACCAAAAATTGGATCGTTAAGGACCAATGGTCAAAATTTTAAAACAAACATTAACGGTTCGATGGATGGGGCGGAGTTCAAATGGAGTTTGCGAAAAGAGAACTGATTTCTCAAATACGTCCAGCTGAAGACTATAAACTTAGCGCTTCTCGGAAGGCAACCCAAGTTTTAGTAGTAGATTTTTGTGTTTTAGTATTTTCTTGCATTTTTGAATATTTATTTTTCATCAGTTTTGCTTTGATTTGCTTATCCCTCTCGTTCTTGACGTGCTCCTTTGAAAATTCTGTGCAGAAAAAGTCCCAGGGGAAAAATTTATGCCTGAGCCGCGGCACAAGGCTTGTGAGCCGCGGCACACGCAAATCGAACAAGAAGGCTAAACTTGCTGTACTCTGTGCCGCGGCACAACCTTACTGAGCAGCGGCACACTTGATTGCTGAGCCGCGGCACGTTGCTTCTGAGCCGCGGCACACAAGATGCACCAGATATGCCCAGGACGCTGTACTCTGTGCCACGGCACAGACCAAGTGAGCCGCGGCACATCAACACTCTGAGCCGCGGCACCCGCATTCTGAGCCACGGCACATGTCGACATATCATCCACACCCAGGCTCGCTGTACTCTGGGCCGCGGCTCATTTAAACTGTGCTGCGGCCCCCGTTCAAAATCTGAATAACCCAGGTATTCTTCTTATACTCGATCGGCCGGGACCTCAGGTAAACTTCTTCCCTTTCCTTTGCACCGCGATCGGCCGATATCTTTTTCTGCTCCTTCATATTGCATTCTTCATTCCAAGTCAGGTAAATCTCGATCTCTTAATCATAATTGATAAATGATTTGAAAAGTGAATTGAAGTTATATGTTGCTAGTTGTTCTTCAATGTTTTCTCAAAAATGGAGTTGGAATATGGTGAATATGGTATTTGATTGTGATGGGATTGGTGATTATAAACGAATTGGTGAGGTTAGTTGTCGTTTTTCATGACTATTATCTGTGTTATTATTTTTGGGATTTGGAGTTAGCCATTAAACTTCTTGTTCTTCATTTTGACTTGTGCATACCAAGTGTTTGATAAATTGCAGCAATGAAAAATTGTTAAGGCAAGCATTTTCAAACTATATGCAACGAATCGTTTTATCGGATTATATTATCTCCCAACCCTTACATCATGTTTAAACTTGAGAGCTCATCCTTAATTTCCTCTTTGTTGTTGCAAGCTCACTCATTCACGTTCCGCATGGTGTAGTCGAGATATGTGCATACTCGCCGGACGACGCCGCCGCCAGTTCGTGAGCTGACTATAGGGGAGTACTTGACCTTCTTCCTTTGCTGCATCCATTGAGGTTAATGTACATCCTAAGTTTGGGGGGGTTTACTTTCTGTTGCTATTATTATTGTTGTACTTATTCGTTTGCACTTTTATTATTTTTAGTTATCTTTTAGTTGCTAGCCTTGCTTGTCGTGTTTTTAATTGCATTCGTGATTTTTTCGTGCTTCTTTTTGTGTAAAACTGATGTTACGATACTGATTTCTCTCTGAAGAAACAGTTGAGTTTTAGTGAGTTGTAGTCAGTGATTTCTGTTTTTGTTGAGTATTCATCTAGGTCCGAAATTTTTTCGTTTTTGTAAAAATCTTAGCAGATAAGAAAGGAGACATACGTGTTTTCAAATCGCCGTCGATACGTTTGGTTACATTTTTCGGTTAGCTAGTCGTCCAGTAACATAAGTCGTGTTGGCACTTAATGTGAGTTTAGAGTCGGACAGTTTTTCCCAAAAGTTGAGATTTTTTGGTTCTATGATGGGAAGTCTAGTAACCGGGGGTATTCACGTGACCCGTTGTTTACTCTCGCGTAAAACGACAACTCGGATTAGACTAGTGGTTTAGAGATTTCGCATGTGCCGATGATGGGGAGCCTAGTAACTGGGGGTATTCGCGTGACCCGTTGTTTACTCTCGCGTAAAACAGCAACCTTAAATCGGACATACGGGAATAACGATTCGAGTTGTTTCTCCGCTGTGGAGGGGAACTTAGTAACTAGAAGCATCCATGTGCCCCATGAGTGTCTTTTACATCAAACGGTTCCCCAATACATGAGAATGTAATTCCACCCTAGGATTATTCCGATGAAACATCCCGAGGTCCGAACCTAGTGGTCAACTCGAATCATCTTATCAAGTATATATAAGGGAATACTGTTCAAGGGTTATTTTTTTTATGAAACTCTTGAAATTTTTGCCACTAGACTGTGGGATTGGGCGAGTTAGCTTGTTTATTTTAACCCTTCATATTGGCGGTCGGTTAAACTCACGCTTGTTAATCTTTGAGCTTGATTTTCTTCATTAACGATTGATTAGGACTGAAGTTAGCTACTTTGTGGAATCAGTGTCCTGGATGTGGCTCGCTATTACGATACTTGTACTATTCCTTGAGAATTTTAGGGTAGTATTGATTAGGTTGAGCACTATGAGTTGCACGATTATTCACAATATTCTTTTGTTGAAATTGATTATTTTTGCTTGAGGACAAGCAAATGCTCAAGTTTGGGGGTATTTGTTAGGCGTATTTTTATACGCTTATTTATCATTATGTTGTATTCTTTTTGTGAGTAAATCTGCATAAATGAGCTTGTAATTCCCTATTATTTTATGTTTTGCAGGAAATCAGAGTCCGAAAGCCGAAACGATGAAAAACGGACGAAAACGACGAATTTTGGCCTGGGGCCGCGGCACAAGGCAAGCGGGCCGCGGCACACGCAGGAGACCAGCGAGCCCAGAGTAATCTGTACTCTGAGCCGCGGCCCAGAAGAATTAAACAGCACCCAGGCATCCCGCTGTGCCCCGTGAGCCGCGGCACAGATTTAGTGAGCCGCGGCCCACGGGGCGGTTTTGGTGTGCTCCGCGCGGGTTTGGGCCGTTTTGAAGCCCATTCTCGACCTAATCACACGGACGCGTTTTGGAGGCTGCTGGAGGATTATAAATAAGGGTTTAAGGTCATAAGGACGATATCTTTAATCTTGGATCGTGGAAGACTATCGCGGAAGAGAGAAGCAGAAGACACTAAGAGCAGAGGGCGGAAGCCAGAAGAACGGAAGAATCCGAGCTCTTCATCTGCGTTTGATTTTCATGCTTTCATTTATTAATTCAGTATTTTTATCTTTTAGCATGTCAGGCTAAAACCCTGTTCTAGGGTTTTGATGAAACCAAAGTTTTGACGAATTTGCTTTTGATTATATATATAACTCCCTTTTTCTGTTGAGTTTTCCCAATCGATTTTAATGCTTTCAATTGTCTGGCCAATAATTGGATTATTTTAATTACGCAACTCGAATCGGGAGAGGAGAGTTGGTGAGGAGCTATTGGTGAGAACCGTTTTATCTTGTGAGATACGAATATACTCATAGGAACTACGTGGCCTTTTGGAGATTTTGTGCTTTTTGCCTATTGTCGAATTAATTCACCTAGGGATAGAGTGCGTTATTCACCTTTAGAAAAATCTATTGACCTCGGGAGAGGCGGTAGGGTATATTAGAAATCTTCGCCTTTAATAAATTGGGGAAATCATTAACTTCAGATAATCGAGAGTAAATTCGGATAAACCAAGGTGGATTCAGAATGCTAGACTTTTTCATCATTTGATTCTCTTTCTTCAAGCGATCGTTTTTACTGCTAGTTCTTTTATTGGTTTTATTTAGTTATTAATTGCAACCCAAATTTCGACTGTTCAAATAAAATTAGAATACATACAAATCGGTACTTAGTAATTCAGTCCTCGTGGGAACGATACTCACTCATCACTTTATTACTTGTCTACGATAACGTGCACTTGCGTTTAATGAAAAATCGGATCGTTAAGGACCAATGGTCAAAATTTTAAAACACACATTAACGATTCGATGGACGGGGCGGAGTTCAAATGGAGTTTGCGAAAAGCGAACTGACTTTTCAATAGGTCCGGCTGAAGACTATAAACTTAGCGCTTCTCGGGAGGCAACCCGAGTTTTAGTAGTAGATTTTTGTGTTTCAGTATTTTCTTGCATTTTTTTTGAATATTTATTTTTCATCATTTTTGCTTGATTTGCTGATCCCTCTCATTCTTGACGTGTTGCTTTGAAAATTCTGTGCAGAAAAAGGCCCAGGGGAAAAATTTATGCCTGAGCCGCGGCACAAGGCTTGTGAGCCGCGGCACACACAAATCGAACCAGAAGGCTAAACTTGCTGTACTCTGTGCCGTGGCACAACCTTACTGAGCCGCGGCACACTTGATCGCTGAGCCGCGGCACGTTGCTTCTGAGCCGCGGCACACAAGATGCACCAGATATGCCCAGGATGTTGTACTTTGTGCCGCGGCACAGACCAAGTGAGCCGCGGCACACCAACACTCTGAGCCGCGGCACCCGCATTCTGAGCCGCGGCACATGTCGACATAGCATACACACCCAGGCTAACTGTACTCTGGGCCGCGGCTCACTTATGTTGTGCCGCGGCCCACCGTTCGGAATTTGAACATCCCAGGTAGATTTATAACACAGCTCGGCCGGCACCCCAGGTATAACTCCTTCCCCTTTCCTTTGCACAGCGATCGGCCGATATCTTTTTCTGCTCCTTCTTCTTGCATTCTTCATTCCAAGTCAGGTAATTCTCGATCTCTTAATCATAATCGATACATGATTTGAAAAGTGAATTGAAGTTATATGTTGCTAGTTGTTCTTCAATATTTTCTCAAAAATGGAGTTGGAATATGGTGAATATGAAGTTTGATTTTGATGGTATTTGTGATTATGAACTAATTGGTGATGTTAGTTATCTTTTATCATGGCTATATATCTGTGTTATTATTGTTGGGATTTGGAGTTAGCCAGTAAAATTCTTGTTCTTCATTTTAACTTGTGCATATCAAGTATTTGATAAATTGCAGCAATGAAACATTGTTAAGCCATGCTTTTCCAAACTTTATGCAAGAATCGTTTTATCGTATTACATTATCTCCCGACCCTTACATCATATGTAAACTTGAGAGCTCATTCTTAATTTCCTCTTTGATGATGCAAGCTCACTCATTCACATTCCGCATGGTGTAGTCGAGATATGTGCATACTCGCCGGACGATGCCGCCGCCAGTTCGTGAGGTGACTATAGGGGAGTACTTGACCTTCTTCCTTTGCTGCATAATACATTTTGTCCATTGAGGTCAATGTACATCCTAAGTTTGGGGGGGTTTACTTTTGTTGCTATTATTATTGCTGTATTTATTCGTTTGCACTTTTGTTATTTTTAGTTATCTTTTAGTTGCTAGCCTTGCTTGTCGTGTTTTTAATTGCATTCGTGAATTTTTCGTGCTTCTTTTTGTGTAAAACTGATGTTACGATACTGATTTCTCTCTGAAGAACAGTTGAGTTGTAGTCAGCGATATCTGTTTCTGTTAAGTCTTCATTTAGGTCCGAAATTTTTTTGTTTTTGTAGAAATCTTAGCAGATAAGAAAAGAGACATACGTGTTTTCAAATCGCCGTCTATACGTTTGGTTACACTTTTCGCGTAGCTAGTCGTCCAGTAACATAAGTCGTGTGGGCACCTAATTTGAGTTTAGAGTCAGACAGTTTTTTCCCAAAAGTCGAGATGTTATTTGTTCTATGATGGGAAGTCTAGTAACAGGGGTATTCCCGTGACCCGTTGTTTACTCTCGTGTAAAACGATGACCCTGATTAGACTAGTGGTTTAGAATTTTCGCATGTGCCGACGATGGGGAGCCTAGTAACCGGGGGTATTCGCGTGACCCGTTGTTTACTCTCGCGTAAAACAGCAACCTTGAATCGGACATGCGGGAATAGCTATTCGAGTTGATTCTCCGCTGTGGAAGGGAACTTAGTAACTAGAAGCATCCATGTGCCCCATGAGTGTCTTTTACGTCAAACGGTTCCCCAACACATGAGAATGGAATTGCACCATAGGATTGTCCCGATGAAACATCCCGAGATCCAAACCTAGTGGTCAACTCGAATCATCTTATCGAGCATATATAAGGGAACACTGTCCGAGGGTTATTTTTGATGAAACTCTTGGAATTTTTGCCATTAAACTGTGGGACTGGGCGAATTGGCTTGTTTATTTTTCACCCATCATATTGACGGTCGGTTAAACTCACGCTTGTTAATCTTTGAGATGGATTTTCTTCATGAACGATTGATTAGGACTGAAGTTGGTTACTTCGTGGAATCAGTGTCCTGGATTTGACTCACTATTACGATACTTGTACTATTCTTTGAGATTTTCAGGGTAGTATTGATTAGGTTGAGCACTATGAGTTGCACGATTATTCACGATATTCTTTTGTTGAAATTGATTATTTTTGCTTGAGGACAAGCAAAGGCTCAAGTTTGGGGGTATTTGTTAGGCGTATTTTTATACGCTTATTTATCATTATTTTGTATTATTTTGGTGAGTAAATTTGCATAAATGAGCTTTTAATGCCCTATTCTTGTATGTCTTGCAGGAAATTGGATTTAGGAAGCTAAAACGAGGCAAAACGGGCGAAAACGGCGATTTTTGGCCTGGGGCCGCGGCACGTACCAAGTGAGCCGCGGCACACGAAGGTAGCCAGCAGACACCGAGTAAACTGTACTCTGAGCCGCGGCACAGATAAAGTGAGCCGCGGCCCAGGAGGAAAAATCTGCGCCCAGGCTTCCCGCTGAGTGCCGTGAGCAGCGGCACAGATTAAGTGAGCCGCGGCCCACGGGGCGGTTTTGACAGAAAGTGCCGCGTTTCTGGGCCGTTTTGGAGCCTGTTCTCGACCTAATGACACGGACACGTTTTTGAGGCAAAAGAGGATTATAAATAAGGGTTGATCAGCTGGGAATTGAGAATTATCACGGGATTATCGTGGAAGACTATTGCGGAAGAGAGAAGCAGAAGACACCAAGAGCAGAGGGCGGAAGCCAGAAGAACGGAGGAATCCGAGCTCTTCATCTGCGTTTGATTTTCATGCTTTCATTCATTAATTCTGTATTTTTATCTTTTAGCATGTCAGGCTAAAACCTTGTTCTAGGATTTTGATGAAACCTAAGTTTTGACGGATTTGCTTTTGATTATCTATATAATTCCCTTTTCTGTTGAGTTTTCCCAATCGATTTTAATGCTTTCAATTGTGTGGCCAATAATTGGATTGTTTTAATTACGCAACTCAAATCGGCAGAGGAGAATTGGTGAGGAACTATTGGTGAGAACCGTTTTATCTTGTGAGATAGGAATATACTCATAGGAACTACGTGGCCTTTTGGAGATTTTGTGCTTTTTGCCTATTGTCGAATTAATTCACCTAGGGATAGAGTGCGTTATTCGCCTTTAGAAAAATCTATTGATCTCGGGAGAGGCGGTAGAGTATAATAGCAATCTTCGCCTTCAATAAATTGGGGAAATCATTAACTTCAGATAATCGAGAGTAAATTCGGATAAACCAAGGTGGATTCAGAATACTAGACTTATTCCTCATTTGATTTTCTTTCTTCAAGCGATCGTTTTTAATGTTAGTTCTTTTATTGGTTTTATTTTGTTATTAATTGCAACTAAAATTTCGACTGTTCAAATAAAATTAGAATACAGAAAAATCGGTACTTAGTAATTCAGTCCTCGTGGGAACGATACTCACTCATCACTTTATTACTTGTCTACGATAACGTGCACTTGCGTTTAACGAAATATCGCAACACGACCTTATCGAGTCGGTCGGCTAAAACCGGTTTTTGAAAAAAAAATAGAGTTTACCGACGACCATCTTATATGTCGTCGGCTAAAACCATTTTTAAAAAAAAAAATTAAATTATTTTAGCCGACGACCGTCTTATAGGTCGTCGGCTAAAACCCTTTTTAAAAAAAAAAAATTATTTTAGCCGACGAACGTCTTATATGTCGTCGGCTAAAACCCTTTTTAAAAAAAAAATAAATTACTTTAGCCGACGACCGTCTTATATGTCGTCGACTAAAACCCTTTTAAAAAAAAAAATTAATTCAGATTTTGGGATCCCAAAACCTGTATTTTTTGCACCTGCAATCTTTATACACCAGCTCTCATTATCAACAACAATCAACGCGCAATACATTCAACTAATACCATTAATAATATACCCAACATTATATGCATCACAATGCACAACACATTCAAGAACATTAATTTCATCAACATACTAGTAGCATCAATAAAATCACTTACACAATTGTAACACAAATATAAATATACAAGAGTACTACAACAACACAACTACAATCCACTGCCAAAATCATCTAAATGTCGAAATGTAGTAGTAGAAGGATTACCACCATCCCCTAGATCCTCGTCACGAGGCTGTGAAGATGGGGTCTGTCCGAAGAGAGAAGGCGGTGGAGCAGGTGCCTGTAGTCCATCCTGAGTAATGGTCTGAGTCAGTGTCATCATATAGTCCATCATGGCCTGCTGCTGTCTCTGGAAACTCTCTAACCGCGACTCAGTCCTCTGCTCGCTCTCATGTAACCGCGTCTGAGTCCTCCTTTCATTCTCAGCTCGGAGCTCCCTCTCCGCCCTCAACTGCTCCTCGAGATAGGCAGTCCGTGCATCCCGTCCGCGAGGGTGCTGGAAGCCGGGGGTATCTTTCAATACATGGTGACCCTCGGCTCCCATCATCTTAGTGCGGTACCGACTACCTCTAGGAGGGTAGACGGTACCACACACCCTAGCGCGAACATTGTTAGGCGTATTTTTAGGCGCTTATTTAACATTAGTTTATATCCATTTTGAGCCTAATATGTTTTGTAGGAAGTTGGAGTCCGGAAGCTCGAACGACGAAAAATGGGCAAAAACGGCAATTTTTGGCCTGGGGCCGCGGCACAAGACAAGTGAGCCGCGACACATGAAGGCAACCAGCAAATGCAAACCAACTGTACTGTGAGCCGCGGCACAGCTTAAGTGAGCCGCGGCCCAGGAGTAAAATATGCGCCCAGGCATCCGGCGCTGAACAGTAGGGGCCGCGGCACAGATTAAGTGAGCCGCAGCCCACAGGGCGGTTTTGCTGAGACTTCCGCGTTTCTGGGCCATTTTTGGAGTCTGTTCTCGACCTAATCACACGGATGCGTTTTGGAGGCTTAGGACTGCTATAAATAAGCATTGAAGGTCAGAACAAGTGGAGGCCGTATCATCATCGATCGGAGGAAGACATCGCGTGATCGAAGAACACAAGGAGGAGATTTGTGGGCGACGACAAAACCACGCATCCCTACGGTTTTTCTTAATTTTTCCGCATCTTAGTTCCTAGATCTATTCGAGTAGGATTTTGATTGTAGCCGATTACATGACGGTTTGATTTATTTATTATTATTTCAATTCATTCGTTATTCTATTGAATTGGATTCTTCTTACTGTTCTTAATGCTTTTTAATTGTCTGGCCAACAGTTGAATTGTTTTGAATGTCTTTATGGATTCGGGAGATGAAATTTAGGAATAGTTCTTGTGAGAATAATCATGATTTTCGTGAGATAGGGATATACTCATGGGAATTGTGAAGCCTATTTATTGTGGGAATTCTTGAACTGTTTTAGCTATTAATTATCTAATTCGAATAGGGATATATCGAGTTAATAATTCGTAGTATTTTCTATCGACCTTAGGAAAGGCTTTAGAATAATTTAGGAATTCCTGGCTTACAATCAATTGAATAAAAGTGATTTGAATTGAATAAAAAATCATTCCTGATTGTTTGAGGTGAAAATCATAATCCTACGCCCTTATTATTATTTATTATTTTTATTATTATTTTCTATTTATTTTTCTGCAATTAGTTTAGTAATAAATTCTATATAATTGTTCTTCAAATAAAATTACGAGTCGACTATATTTTGGTACTTAGTGAAATCAGTCCTCGAGGGAACGATATCTTACTCATCATTTTATTACATGTCTACGATAACGTGCACTTGCGTTAAATGAAATTCGCAACAAGTTTTTGGCGCCGTTGCCGGGGACTAATTTTTTTGCTAATATCAATACCAAGCGACTCTAATTTTAATTTGAAGTTTTTTTTTTTTAGTCTTTTTATTTTTATTTTTTCATTATGTTTTCCTTTGATTATAGTGACCCTTGGCATTTCATAAATTTCGATGTTCTTAATAATTTGCCTATTAGGGTCAGTCAGCCCTCTCCCCCGAAACAAAAGACCATGTTTGAACAATGTGTAGACGCTCTCAATAATCCTGATAGTACCCCTATTGAGCAAGAATGTGCATGTCGTGGTCTTGAGATTCACTATGGTTATTTTCCAACTCATATATTTAGTAGTGAAGTTGAGGGGGAGGTTGAGAGGAAAGACATGTTGAATTTTAGGGTCGATCCCCCAGCACCTGATAATTACATAAAGTGTGATGAGCCTGTAGAAGAAGTTACCATTGATGACGTTTCCACAGAAATTTCATTAAATCGTCATCAAACTTCGACTAACACCCCGAGATATTCGGAATAATTACAGCGCCGTAAACCCTTTAGGTAAGGATTTACAAGGCTAATTTTAAAAAGAGTGTAAATATAAACCAATCGTACAACTGAAGTTTAAAGACATATTTGATTCAACCGATCAAAGAGTTAATTTATACAACCATATCGAAAGGACATTATTAAAACAGACGTACTCGAGTACTAAACGAAACAAGAAGACAACTCTCAACAACAATAACATCAATCACATCACTGAGCCATTTCATCGTCCTGTCGGTACTGTGGTTGCCTCCCCGCTCCTCGGCTACCTGAACATCAAAACAATGTCCACCCCCGAAGGGGTTAGCAAAACGATGCTAGTACAAGTATCATAATACAATAAATCATCAATGCATCATAAAACATGCAAAACGGACTTCCGCTACCGGAATCCAACGATGCGAATTCTCACGATTCCATCAACACAATACAGGGTAATCCAGCGATCCAGCGCCCTTGGTATAGATCCCCATGATGATCCCGTCGGACCAACGCATGGTGGAAAACCCGTCCAGCGATCCAGCGCCCTCAGCATAGATCCCCATGATGATCCCGTCGGACCAACGCATGGTGGACATTCGATCCAGCGCCCTCAGCATAGATCCTCATGATCCCCTCGGATCATTTATACCATAAATCAATCAACTATGCATACACATATGCATTTCAATATGTTCATCAATACGAACAAATAATCAACCAATATCATGAGAATTTTCAGAAATACATCTCATATTCAACAATATGAACAAAACCACAAGCATGATCAAAGATTCAATATAAATCGAACTCGACATATGATACTTGCCTCGAAAATGGCAAGACGAAATACTTCGATGATCTCAACACACTCGAAGGCCGCCTCCTTCGATCAACGTAACCGGCTCAAACCTTAACAAAAGGAACGATATACAAATCATCTCAAGTCGAACGATGGCCTAACAATTTGGTCTACGGCCGAAAAGCTCAAACTAAGCAATCTGTCTGGACTGCTTAGCGTGCGCTACATACTCTACGTAACGTGCGCTAAGCAGGCCTGTTAGCGTACGCTATCGGGTAAGACTAGCGTGTGCTAGTTACGAACTGACAGTTTGCACCGGCCGATATATAACGCACGCTACGTACGTATTATGCGTTAACTGGACCTCGATAGCGCACGTTAACTCACACATGTTAGCGTGCGCTAATCTTGCATGGCAGAATACTGCAAACCGAAAACTGGGTTGAATGGTGAAGGACTCATGAATTCTACCATGATAATACAAGTTATCCTCGGGCATATCATACTAATAAGGTTTGTGGAAGTTTTGTGGTTATGAAATACAAATATACGGATAGTCAACTCAACATCATAATTCATCTACGATCTCCAAGAAATAATCTAAGTTCCATTTGGTCTACGTTCCAAAACACATGATTCCATCGTGTAAAACGTATCAACTGGGTAAATATCCGGTTACTAATCATAACTCGATTTGAACATGCTTAGGATTCCTTATAATAAGATGGTTCAAAGGTTCATACGATATATAGTGCCGATACGTCAAAAGTATCCTTCTAACATGTGATGACCGATTATAAACGAAATACTTGCTATCAAAACATGATTCAAACTTCCTTAGGAACATTACTAACATCAGTGAAGAATCACCTACCTCAAAGTAGTGAAGAACACGGAGGAAAATGAAGCAATCCAACACCGGAGGCTTGAACACCAATCTCCAATGATATACGATCTTCAATCTCGAACTAGGAGGTTGATATGAAGTGTTTGGGACGAAGGGAGTTATGTTCTAAGTGTAGGAGTTCGGGTTATGGGAGGAGAAAGAACTGAAATCACGAATAGGATGTTGTCCTATTTATAATAAATGGCTATTAGCGCGCGCTAGACCCTGTCCGTAGCGTGCGCTAACGGCTCCCTGACTAAACTGTACTCAGCACTTAGCGTGCGCTACGCATATACCTGTAGCGTGCGCTAAGGCGTTGACTCGGCTTTTCCCGAAAGCCGTCCAGGTACATCCGACACGATCCGACAGGGGTCCCCCGGCCAGATCTCACCTACCGCACGTCCCAATCAATCTGACCACGCATAGCGTGCGCTAATGACCCTCAGTAGCGTGCGCTATGAATCCACGTTAGCGCACGCTATACATAGCTTGTAGCGTGCGCTACACGCGCAGAATTACAATCTTCAAATCACAAATATGAAATCATACGCTCGATAACATCGGATTATGAAATACGGAAAATAGTACTCAGACCATAGTACAATCATTACAATATCACAAGTTCCAATTACATAACAGAAATCTCGGGTATTACATCCTTCCTCCCTAAAAAGAAGTTTCGTCCCGAAACTTAAGATGAAAACAACTCCGGATATCTAGCCTTCATACCGTCTTCCGTTTCCCAAGTGGCCTCTTCGACTCCATGTCGCGACCATTGTACTTTAACCAAGTGTATTGGTTTATTCCTCAATTGTTTGATCCGGTTCTCAAGTATCTTGATTGGTCTCTCTTCGAAGGTGCCATCATTAGCTATCTCGATCTCATCGAAATCAATGACGTGACTGGGGTCCGGTACATACTTCCGCAGTTGGGATACGTGAAACACATTGTGAACGTGACTCAGTGATGGCGGTAAGGCCAACCTGTATGCTAAATCTCCAACTCTCTCGAGGATTTCGAATGGTCCGATATATCTCGGACTAAGCTTGCCTCTTCTCCCAAAACGGAAAATCCCTCGTGTAGGAGACACCTTCAATAGTACATGGTCACCAACGTCGAACTCTAGAGGGCGACGACGTATGTCTGCATAGGATTTCTGTCGACTCTGGGCAGTCAACAGTCTTTCCCGAATCAAAGCTATCTTCTCTTGAGTCTGAATAATCAATTCCGGTTCCGTCCCGATCAAATCCGAAGAATCATCCCAACACAGGGGTGATCGGCATCTTCTCCCGTACAAAGCTTCAAATGGTGCCATCTTAATTGAAGCATGCCAAATATTATTGTAGGTGAATTCAACTAATGGTAAATGAACTTCCCAATCAGTTGACCAATCCAAGGCACAGGCTCTAAGCATGTCTTCTACAGTCTGAATAGTCCTTTCGGACTGACCGTCCGTTTGGGGATGATAAGCTGTGCTAAAGTTTAGCTCGGTCCCCAAAGCCCTGTGCACTGCCCTCCAGAAGTGCGACACGAAACGACCATCTCGATCTGAAACAATGGTCTTCGGCGTCCCATGCAATCTGACTATCTCCGCAATGAATACTCGTGCCAATCTCTCGGGTCCCCATGTATCTTTAATCCCTAGGAAATGAGCCGACTTGGTTAGTCGATCAACTACAACCCAGATCATGTTCATTCCCGTTCTAGTCCTTGGCATACTGGTGATGAAATCCATCGAAATGTCCTCCCACTTCCATTCGGGGATCTAAGCGGCTTTAACATCCTACAGTCGCCGATGCTCAATCTTAACCTGGGCAAGTCAAACACTTCAAACGCGTGCTCCGTTACGTCCTTCTTCATATTCCCCACCAAAAGTTTTGCTTTAAATCCTTATACATCTTATCACGCCCGGGTGAATAGAATAGGGCGCGCTGTGAGCTTCCTTCAGAATAGTCCTTCTCAAATCATCATCATCGGGAACGCAAATTCGACTCTGAAATCTCAGAACTCCATCATCTTGTATCACGAATCCTGGGGCTTTTCCTTTCTTTACTTCGTCGCATAATCGAAGGATTAAAGAATCGTTCAATTGTTTAGACTTGATCTCCTCGACTAGTGATGAAGTCAGTTCCATCACATAAAGTTGCCCTTGGATTCCTGGTGCCCATACTTCAATCCCCTCGCAGATCAGTTCTCGTTGAATACTGGTTTGGGACGTAAGTGCTTCCAACACTCGAAGGGAAGTAGGTTTACGGCTCAAAGCATCGGCTACTACATTTGCTTTTCCCGGATGATAAAGAATCTCCAAGTCGTAATCCTTGATCAATTCTAGCCACCTTCTCTGCCTCATGTTTAATTCTTTCTGACTGAAAATGTACTTGAGGCCCTTATGGTCTGTAAAGATCTGACAATGAGTGCCGTACAAATAATGTCGCCAAATTTTCAAGGCAAAGACCACAGCTGCTAGCTCCAGATCATGAGTCGGGTAATTAACTTCGTACGGTTTCAATTGTCGAGAAGCATAAGCAATCACTTTATCCTTCTGCATCAACACACAACCCAAACCCTGATTTGAAGCGTCAGATACCATGAATCCATCAGCCTCCGGGCAAGCTAATATAGGTGCTGTCGTCAGTCTCCTCCTAAGTTCGTCAAAACCAGCCTGGCACTTCTCATTCCACGTGAACTTTTGAGTTTTTTGTAACAGCTGAGTGAGCGGACGAGCAATTTTGGAAAATCCCTCTACAAAGCGGCGATAATATCCAGCAAGTCCTAAGAAGCTTCGGACTTCTTTCACGTTGCTAGGAACTTCCCATTCCACGATCGCTTCGACTTTCTTCGGGTCCACCTGAACTCCGTCGGCTGATATCACATGCCCAAGGAAAGTTACTTCCTTAAGCCAGAACTCACATTTAGAAAGCTTAGCATACAGCTGTTCCTTTCTCAAGATGCTCAAAACCACACGTAAATGTTCAGCATGTTCCTCTGCGTCCCTCGAATATATCAAGATGTCGTCAATGAAAACGACCACAAATTTATCCAAGTACTCCAAGAAAACCCGATTCATCAATTGCATGAATACCGCAGAGCATTGGTAAGTCCAAATGGCATTACTACAAATTCATAATGCCCATAGGGATCTGAGCGATTTTGGTATATCCGATTCCTTAATTCTCGGTGGTGGTATCGATCGCAAGTCAATCTTCGAGAATATCCTTGCCCCTTGCGAGTTGATCAAACAAGTCGTCGATCCGAGGTATAGGATACTTATTCTTGATTGTCATCTTGTTGAGCTCCTGTAATCAATACACGATCGGAGGGATCCGTCTTTCTTAGGACAAAGAGAACAGGCGCTCCCCAAGGAGAAACGCTCGGTTGAATATAACCCTTCGCAACAATTCCTCTAGTTGTTTCTTGAGTTCATACATCTCGGTTGGCGCCATGCGGTATGGTGCTCTGGAAATAGGAGCTGCTCCAGGCTCTAATTCGAAAGTGAATTCCACTTCTCTCTGCGGAGGTAATCCGTAGTTCGTCAGAAAAACATCGAAAACTCATTCACAATCGAAATAGATGAGAGCTCTACTCCTTCCTCTTTCTTCATGGCATAGCACGAGTCCCCGACATCCTGTTTGATAATTTCACGGCTTTCATTGCCTTGATCAATTTTCCCGAGCTTCTGGTCTCCATCCTCGGAATAAGTGTTCGGACCCGTCATCGGCAATGATGGAAATGACTCTCTCGGTAATTCAGAATAGCTCCATAACGGTTGAGCCAATCGTCTCCGAGAATTAAATCGTCACCGTAAATGTCAACCACAATAAGGTTCGTTGGCCAATCTCTCCCTCCTATAGTTACTGGAAAGTCCCTAGCTTCTAGGGTTCCCACAATTTTCTCTCTGCTAGGTAATCCCACAACGTAAGGTTCACAATCATACAAGCACGAGATTTTTAAACGATTAACACAGTTCAATGATACAAAAGAATGTGTAGCTCCGGAATCGAATAAAACACTATCAAGGTTGCAAAAGGATCTGAATTGTACACGATGCAACAATGTGTTCGATCATCCTTCTTCATCTCGTAAATACGCGGAGGAACGGACCCGACCTTTGGATGCCTCTCTTTTCCCAACGCTCGCCTGAAATCCACTCTGTTGCGTCTGGTTCACACTCGTCTCCTTCGGAACTGGAGCTGGAGTGCGAGTACCAAGAGATCGGGTCGCATTCCCACAAAACGTTGCGCGATGTCCTTCCTGTCCACACTCGAAACAGGTCACAGCAGGCGCGAAACAATCACGTCGAACATGTCCCGCTTTTCCACAGTTATAACACTTCTTCCCTGCGTCTGAAACAGTTGGTGCTGCTCGGAACTTCTTTCCTCCTCGAGAAGGATGCGGAGGTCTCCTGGATGAGTGAAAAGAGGACTGACCCCGGCGGGGCCCGCTATTCTTATTCTCCGTGAAGTTGCCAGACACCTTCTGTTTCTTTGCTTCCGTCGATTTCTCTACTGCTGCTTCCTTCATATCATAGGCCAATGCCTTGTCCTGATACTGCCTCAAGGTGGTACAATCAAATCCGGACATGTATTGCTGAATTTCCGGCTTCATTCGCATGTCAAAATGGAAAATCCTTTCCGCCTCGGTCCTGACCAGGTGGCGCACATAAGTCAGCTAGTGATTAAAAGTCTTAATCACGTCCGTCACAGTTGCTTCTAAATTTTGCGGTGAGAAAAACTCCCGAACTCGGGCCTCTCTAACTGGGCGAGGACAATACTGCGCCTCCATCATCAATTTGAATTCTGTCCAGTCAACATTATGCTCCTCCGGTCGAATGGCCTCCCACCGGTCAGCCTCCTGTCGAGAAGATACTTGGCGGCCGAACCTTCCTATCGTTGGGACAATTAATCCCTGCAAAAATCTTCTCTAATTCCTTCAGCCAGTGATCCCAAGAAAGCGTCTCAGTCGAACCATCAAATTTCGGAGGATGCAATTTGATCACTTCGGTAAGCCATTTATCTCCCCGGTTTTCCACGTTATGTTGCTGTCCCATCGCTGTCTGCATGCGATCCACAACCTGAGCAAATTGGTTTATCTGGGAAACCACCTGCTGAAGCACTCCCGGCACGTTAGGATCTGCATTATTATTTGCTGATCCCTGTTGTCCCCCGGAATGGGAATCCGTTTGACTAGCGGTTATCTCTGGGGTAGATACCGACTCTTCTTGTCTCGCATTTCCACGTCCGCGTCCACGACCGCGTCCGCGTCCACGACCTCCTCTCAACATACTGTAAACATAAATACTCAATATCCAGGGCAAACTTTCTAAAAGTACATCCATCAATGTTCACAAATCATGAATAAAATAAAACGGTAGTATTTGAGATTTAGGAAACTTACAACCACGGTCCACACGACGATGCTGGCTCAGCAGTGATGTTACGAACGACCAATAATCAAATAACGTAAACAGACCCAACTAACCCGACTGCCAAGATATCCATGAATCTTAGCTCCGATACCATATTCTGTAACACCCCGAGATATTCGGAATAATTACAGCGCCGTAAACCCTTTAGGTAAGGATTTACAAGGCTAATTTTAAAAAGAGTGTAAATATAAACCAATCGTACAACTGAAGTTTAAAGACATATTTGATTCAACCGATCAAAGAGTTAATTTATACAACCATATCGAAAGGACATTATTAAAACAGACGTACTCGAGTACTAAACGAAACAAGAAGACAACTCTCAACAACAATAACGTCAATCACATCACTGAGCCATTTCATCGTCCTGTCGGTACTGTGGTTGCCTCCCCGCTCCTCGGCTACCTGAACATCAAAACAATGTCCACCCCCGGAGGGGTTAGCAAAACGATGCTAGTACAAGTATCATAATACAATAAATCATCAATGCATCATAAAACATGCAAAACGGACTTCCGCTACCGGAATCCAACGATGCGAATTCTCACGATTCCATCAACACAATACAGGGTAATCCAGTGATCCAGCGCCCTTGGTATAGATCCCCATGATGATCCCGTCGGACCAACGCATGGTGGAAAACCCGTCCAGCGATCCAGCGCCCTCAGCATAGATCCCCATGATGATCCCGTCGGACCAACGCATGGTGGACATTCGATCCAGCGCCCTCAGCATAGATCCTCATGATCCCCTCGGATCATTTATACCATAAATCAATCAACTATGCATACACATATGCATTTCAATATGTTCATCAATACGAACAAATAATCAACCAATATCATGAGAATTTTCAGAAATACATCTCATATTCAACAATATGAACAAAACCACAAGCATGATCAAAGATTCAAAATAAATCGAACTCGACATATGATACTTGCCTCGAAAATGGCAAGACGAAATACTTCAATGATCTCAACACACTCGAAGGCCGCCTCCTTCGATCAACGTAACCGGCTCGAACCTTAACAAAAGGAACGATATACAAATCATCTCAAGTCGAACGATGGCCTAACAATTTGGTCTACGGCCGAAAAGCTCAAACTAAGCAATCTGTCTGGACTGCTTAGCGTGCGCTACATACTCTACGTAACGTGCGCTAAGCAGGCCTGTTAGCGTACGCTATCGGGTAAGACTAGCGTCGCTTAGTTACGAATGGCCAGCGGTTTGCACCGGCCGATATATAACGCACGCTACGTCGTATTATGCGTTAATCGACCTCGATAGCGCACGTTAACTCACACATGTTAGCGTGCGCTAATCTTGCATGGCAGAATACTGCAAACCGAAAACTGGGTTGAATGGTGAAGGACTCATGAATTCTACCATGATAATACAAGTTATCCTCGGGCATATCATACTAATAAGGTTTGTGGAAGTTTTGTGGTTATGAAATACAAATATACGGATAGTCAACTCAACATCATAATTCATCTACGATCTCCAAGAAATAATCTAAGTTCCATTTGTTCTACGTTCCAAAACACATGATTCCATCGTGTAAAACGTATCAACTGGGTAAATATCCGATTATTGATCATAACTCGATTTGAACATGCTTAGGAGTCCTTATAATAAGATGGTTCAAAGGTTCATACGATATATAGTGCCGATACGTCAAAAGTATCCTTCTAACATGTGATGACCGATTATAAACGAAATACTTGCTATCAAAACATGATTCAAACTTCCTTAGGAACATTACTAACATCAGTGAAGAATCACCTACCTCAAAGTAGTGAAGAACACGGAGGAAAATGAAGCAATCCAACACCGGAGGCTTGAACACCAATCTCCAATGATATACGATCTTCAATCTCGAACTAGGAGGTTGATATGAAGTGTTTGGGACGAAGGGAGTTATGTTCTAAGTGTAGGAGTTCGGGTTATGGGAGGAGAAAGAACTGAAATCACGAATAGGATGTTGTCCTATTTATAATAAATGGCTATTAGCGCGCGCTAGACCCTGTCCGTAGCTTGCGCTAACGGCTCCCTGACTAAACTGTACTCAGCACTTAGCGTGCGCTACGCATATACCTGTAGCGTGCGCTAAGGCGTTGACTCGGCTTTTCCCGAAAGCCGTCCAGGTACATCCGACACGATCCGACAGGTCCCGGCCAGATCTCACCTACCGCACGTCCCAATCAATCTGACCACGCATAGCGTGCGCTAATGACCCTCAGTAGCGTGCGCTATGAATCCACGTTAGCGCACGCTATACATAGCTTGTAGCGTGCGCTACACGCGCAGAATTACAATCTTCAAATCACAAATATGAAATCATACGCTCGATAACATCGGATTATGAAATACGGAAAATAGTACTCAGACCATAGTACAATCATTACAATATCACAAGTTCCAATTACATAACAGAAATCTCGGGTATTACAAATAAGGTGAACACTTTTGTGCCTAAAATTTTATTAACGGTGCCACGCATAATTTTTCTTAAATCCAAAATGGGAGAAATTGACCCTATTACTTTTGATTTTGTTCAGGCTGATTCTTTGAGTTCTAATGAGGTTGTTCATAATATGTCTTTATTATTTACCCATTCGAACTCTGCTTATTTTTTCGTGCCTTACAATTATTATATTCTTCCATTATTTTTTGGTTGTCCGCATAATTATTCTTACTCATTATTTTTGGCAACCAGGCATGAACCAAAGCCTCCCTTATGGAATAAGAGGCTTATAGATTGTAAGAAAGTAGTATTTGGCAATCTCCCTAGAAAGAAGCCACGTTAATTTTTTTTTTTGCCACGTTGTGCTCAAGACGTAAAATAGAGCGCTTGATGGGAGGCAACCCATCATTTTTACTTGCTTTCTAGTTAGTTGTTTTTATTTGATTTTTAGTTAATGATTTTTTTCCTTTGTTTTGTTATTTCGTTTGGATTCGTGTATTCTTGTTGGCCCTGATTTCTCTAATATTTTGTTTTACCCCAATGAGTATTATCCTTCATATGCTAGTCTTTCTCGACTTAATGTCTACAGTTATTTCATGACTAGACACTAAGTTTGGGGGTCCCTGGTGATGTTGGGCACTATTTGAAGTATGAATTGACGGACGATTCCACTCAGACATGTGCTGGCGTTCAAGAAGACATTTGGAATAAGTTTCACTTTTCCTTATCTCTTTTATTTTCACATGAGTTTTATTGTTGATGATTCTATGTGTAGTGGAATAAATTGAAGCATGCGATTTTTTTTTTCTTAATTTTTCTTGGTTATGAATTGTGATTTCATCAGTGCTTTATTGTCCTTGCATGCTGTTGATGGTTTTTGCTAAAAACGTGAATATTTCGTGAATTTTTCGTGCTTCTTTTTGTGTAAAACTGATGTTACGATACTGATTTCTCGGGAAAGAAACGGTTGAGTTTTAGTTGAGTTGTATTCATCGATATCTGTTTCTGTTGAGTATTCATTTAGGTCCGAAATTTTTTCATTTTTGTAGAAATCTTAGCAAATAAGAAAGGAGACATACATGTTTTCAAATCGCCGTCTATACGTTTGGTTACATTTTTCGGTTAGCTAGTCGTCCAGTAACATGAGTCTCGTTGGCACTTAAAGTGAGTTTAGAATCGGACAGTTTTTACCAAGAAAAAGTCGAGATATTAATTGTTCTGTGATGGGAAGTTTAGTAACCGGGGGTATTCACGTGACCCGTTGTTTACTCTCGCGTAAAACGACGACCCTGATTAGACTAGTGGTTTAGAGATTTCGCATGTGCCGATGATGGGGAGCCTAGTAACTGGGGGTATTCGCGTGACCCATTGTTTACTCCCGCGTAAAACAGCAACCTTGAATCGGACATGCGGGAATAGCTATTCGAGTTGTTTCTCCGCTGTGGAGGGGGACTTAGTAACTAGAAGCATCCATGTGCCCCATGAGTGTCTTTTACGTCAAACGGTTCCCCAAGACATGAGAATGGTATTCCATCCTAGGATTATCCCGATGAAACATCTCGAGATCCGAACCTAGTGGTTAACTCGAATCATCTTATTAATCATATATGAGGGAATACTGTCTGAGGGTTATTTTTGATAATGAAACTCTTGAAATTTTGGCCACTAGATTGTGGGACTGGGCGAGTTGGCTCGGTTATTTTAACCCGTCATATTGGCGGTCAGTTAAATTCACGCTTGTTAATCTTTGAGCTTGATTTTCTTCATGAACGAATGATTAGGACTGAAATTGGTTACTTTGTGGAATCAGTGTCCTGGACGTGACTCACTATTACGATACTTGTATTATTCTTTGAGATTTTCAGGATAGTATTGATTAGGTTGAGCACTATGAATTTGCTCGATTATTCTCGATTATTCACGATACTTTGTGTTTGAAAATTGATTTTTGCTTGAGGACAAGCAAAGGCTCAACTTTGGGGGTATTTGTTAGGCGTATTTTTAGGCGCTTATTTATCATTAGTTTATATCCATTTTGAGCCTAAAAATGCATAAATGAGCTTTTAATGCACTATTCTTATATGTTTTGCAGGAAATTGGAGTCCGGAAGCTCGAACGACGAAAAACGGGCAAAAACGACAATTTTTGGCCTGGGGCCACGGCACAAGACAAGTGAGCCGCGACACACGAAGGCAACCAGCAAATGCCGAAATAACTGTGCTGTGAGCCGCGGCACAGCTTAAGTGAGCCGCGGCCCAGGAGGAAAATATGCGCCCAGACATCCAGCGCTGAACAGTAGGGGCCGCGGCAAGGATTAAGTGAGCCGCGGCCCACAGGGCGGTTTTGCTGAGACTTCCGCGTTTCTGGGCCGTTTTTGGAGCCTGTTCTCGACCTAATCACACGGACGCATTTTGGAGGCTTAGGACTGCTATAAATAAGCATTGAAGGTCAGAAAAAGTGGAGGCCGTATCATCATCGATCGGAGGAAGACATCGCGGGATCGAAGAACACAAGGAGGAGATTTGTGGGCGACGACAAGACCACGGATCCCTACGGTTTTTCTTAATTTTTCCGCATCTTAGTTCCTAGATCTATTCGAGTAGGATTTTGATTGTAGCCGATTACATGACGGTTTGATTTATTTATTATTATTTCAATTCATTCGTTATTCTATTGAATTGGATTCTTCTTACTATTCTTAATGCTTTTTAATTGTCTGGCCAACAGTTGAATTGTTTTGAATGTCTTTATGGATTCGGGAGATGAAATTTAGGCATAGTTCTTGTGAGAATAATCATGATTTTCGTGAGATAGGGATATAGTCATGGGAATTGTGAAGCCTATTTATTGTGGGAATTCATGAACTGTTTTAGCTATTAAATATCTAATTCGAATAGGGATATATCGACTTAATAATTCGTAGTATTTTCTATCGACCTTGGGAAAGGCTTTAGAATAATTTAGGAATTTCTGACTTACAATCAATTGAATAGAAGTGAATTGAATTGAATAAAAAATCATTCCTGATTGTTTGAGGTGAAAATCATAATCCTACGCCCTTATTATTATTTATTATTATTTTTATTATTTTCTATTTATTTTTCTGCAATTAGTTTAGTAATAAATTCTATATAATTGTTCTTCAAATAAAATTACGAGTCGACTATATTTTGGTACTTAGTGAAATCAGTCCTCGAGGGAATGATATCTTACTCATCATTTTATTATTTGTCTACGATAACGTGCACTTGCGTTAAACAAAATTCGCAACAAACATAAGGATCGGCCTGATCGATCTGTCCAATGGCAGAATCGAGGTCGGTCTCTGCTAAGTCCGGATACTGCTCCCGAGCAATCTCAGCAAGCATCCTCTAAGACTCCTCCCGCACACGCTCCTAAGTTAATATAAAAATAAATATTTGAATATCAATAAAAGTATGATACAGAGGCATTTATTTTATTACTAAAATAAAATAAAAAAAGACTTACATGCTCCTCGGGACGGTTCGGAAATACTTTCTGAGTCACGTAGGCAAATGCGTCCAACGAATCAGAAGAAATGGCCTCGTGCGCAACTCTGGCTAACGACCGAGAACCCAGATTGTGATGGTCAGTCAGACCAGCACGATTGGTCGTGTTGGTCAAGCTAGTCGCCTACAAAAAAATTATTTAGAATCGAGTTTATATTTAGAATTCAAGAAAAATAAAAACTCAAATATTATTACTTTTTATTAAATACTAGCATTTTTTTTAATAAATAAAATACAATATTCAGATTTTTATTTTTTTATGGAAAATAATATTCTAGTTTTTATTTTTATTAAATCAATTTATTTCCACTTTTGAATAAAAAAATTCCGATTTTTTAATATTAATAATATTCCAGAATTTAAAAAAAAAATACCTGAAGTTCCGATTTTTTCTAATTTAAAAAAATCGGAACTTCAAGTATTTTTTATATTCTGAAACATTAATTTAAAAAACTGGAGTTTATATTTAGAATTCAAAAAAATAAAAACTGAAGGAGGAAAAATGAAATGAGGGTATTTTAGTAATACCATGAACTCTGGGTCGCGAAAATGGGCGCGTAGCCACTTCCACTCGTACTCCCGGAACTTGAATTCTTCCGGGGTAGCCTCTCGGGTATCACCCCAGGCTGTCCAGAACATGTGCATCTCATTTTTCCAAGATTTGTACCTACAACACACGTTGCACAACATATATCATTCGTAAGAAATAAAATTACGCAAACAATGTAGATACAAAATAAATTAAAATGACTTACTTGGTAGACTGCACCTCGTCACACCAAGTACGTAGTAGAGAGTCGGGAATGACAAACCACACCTATGAACAGCATAAATACGCAATAATTTAAAAACATCACATATTGCATTTTCAAGAACTACGTGTTGATTGAAAAACACTTATTAAATATTTATTAACTTACCGACATAGCATTATTCAAAGCATCCTTCACGCACTGCGGCACGTCCCCCCAATCGGGCCACAAAACGGGGACTCTGTCCCGAATGACAAAGCCAACATTACGGCTATATGACGCCGCAGCGTCAGAAAACATCACCGGCCGGCCGTGTCTGTCTAGAGGAATCTCATAACGGCCATGCTTACTTACGTACGAGTCGAGCGCCAGACCCTTTGCGGGGCCACGAGTCTTCTTCTTTTTCTTCTCCTCCTCGACTACATTTTTCCCCTTCTCCTTCTCCCTCTCTATCTCCTCGTACAGTTTCGTCTTCGAAACCCGACAACTCCACCAAAACATGTTGTCTGGCCAAGACTCGTAGACGTACGCCTCGTCAGGGCTAATCAATCGAACGGGAACTCGGGCTCCCGTCTCATCGACCTCTGGAATAGTCGGAACCATCGGAGGCATGAATAGAGTCGGCGGCGGACCGTAGGGCACCGCGGACGAGAAACTCCGTACATCTCCTGGTGTGTGAGGGCTAGATGTGGGTCGGTGGATGGGAGGCATACGAGTCTCCGGCTGCGAGGGGGTCGGTCGTGGTGTTTGAAAGGAAAAACGCCGCGCTAGTGCAGCGGGCTCATCTGTCGCCCTATAAAAATCGTCAGCGTTCATGCCGGTAGCTTCTAGTATCTGGCGGGCACGAACGCTGCTCTGAGATATGTATAGTGTACCGGGATCTGCCTTACTAGAGGCTGCCGAACTCCCCCCCGAATCGGCAGTGGTCGACTTTGTCGACTTCTTCCCCAACGCTTTCTTTATTCTATCCATAATCTAAACAAATAAATCAAATTCACAACTCAACACAACAGTAATTATCAATGCCATACCACGTTAATCTTTCGATTAACGCCGGCTATACAATCCCTTCCTCCTCAAACAAATTCATCAAATATTTCTAAACAAATTCATCAAATAATCTAAACAAATTCATCAAATTCACAATTCAACACAATAGTAATTATCAATGCCATACCACGTTAATCTTTCGATTAACGCCTGCTATACAATCCCTTCCTCCTCAAACAAATTCATCAAATTCACAACTCATTAAACACAAAATATTGAAAATACTAAATTCATCAAATATTGCATCACAACTCATGAAACAATTTAGTGTCATTGTGGAATCTAGTGTCACCTCGCACCATATCGCATGACAAGTGGATGTCTTTCCAGTACTGAACTTCTGGACAATTGAGCAATATCCACCAATGTGCAATTCGTGACTCGTACGGATCTAATTGTCTTCCTGGCAACCTCCCATAGACGTCAACCTCAGTGGATATGATAGAAAGATTGAATTGTATTTTATCTACTGGAATAGAACGGGAAGGGGGCTCGAAGGTGCCCAAATACAACTTGATATGCGTAATACACTCCGACACAAGGTAAGATTCTGCAATGCATCCTTCTGGTGCAGACTTATTGGCCACAGAGTCTTTGTAATCATCGAGTTGCCTGTAATATTGTCATTGTGTTAAAAATAATACTTAATTTGACAATATATATATATATATATATCATACAAAATTATGTTACCTTTCAACCGGGTACATCCATCTGTAGTGCACTGGACCAGTGACCAATAACTGCCTGGGAAGGTGGATCATGAGGTGAGGCATGAGGTCAAAAAAGTTTGGAGGAAATATTCGCTCAAACTTGCACAAGATATAGATGATCTCATCTTTCATTTTACGCAAATCAGATCTCTTGACTTCTCTCATACATAATTTCTGCAAAAATCTTGACAATGCAACACACGGCTCGACCACCTATTTTGGTAAGTACGGTCGAATAAATACCGGAAATAGGCGTTGGAGTAGGATATGACAATCATGACTCTTCAAACCAGTTAACTTGTTCTCCCTGAAATTAACACATCTTCCTATATTTCCAGCATACTCGGTAGGATACCTAGCAGTCTTTATCTAGAAAAATATCTCAGTTCTCTGCTCGGCAGTGATGGTGTAAGCTTCCTTAGGCATTTTTTGTTTTCCCTTGACAGTTTTCAACCACAAATGTTTTCTTATGCTCATTTCTTCCAAACCTTTGCGTGCTTTTGGCCCGTCTTTGGTCTTTCCATCCCAACCTAAGGTTGTCCCAACCACACTTTCGCAAACATTCTTTTCAATGTGCAAGACATCCAAGAAGTTCCTTATCAGTAACTTGGACCAGTAAGGCAATTCCCAGAATATACTTTTGTGCGACCAATACTTATACCTATCGGGCCTTTCCGGGGTTGCTGCAATCACATCAGGATGGTTGCTAAGCTGACCAAAATCATACTCATTAAGAATTGATAGTATTTCATCACCTATCCATTGTCGTGGTGGCTCGCCCATTTCTACAGTGCCATCAAATGCTGCAGCATCCATACGCCACTCATGTTCCCTCTCAAGCCATATCCGATGACGCATTCGGATAACTTTCCTATAGTGGTACCTAGCACAATCTGCATTAAAGCACACTGGACAACCTCTATATCTGCTAATAACAGATCCAGACAGCATTCCATATGCAGGAAAATCACTAATAGTGCCGATACACATGGCGTGCAAGTAGAACGTCTCATACGAATAACTGTCGTACGTGGGATGACCTTGCTCCCACAACAATTTCAGCTCCTCTATCAAAGGTCTCATATTCACATCGATACACTTTCCCGGATATCCCGGCCCCGGGACTAACAAGGTCAACATATTATACTCTTTCCGCATACACATCCACGAAGGAAGATTGTAAGGAATCACTGCAACAGGCCATATGGTATATGAAAGACTCATGTTACCAAAAGGGTTGAAACCATCAGATGCAATCCCGAGCCTCACATTTCGGATATCTGAAGAAAAATTTGGATACTCCTTATCTATATGCTTCCACGCTTATCCATCCAAAGGGTGTATCATAGTATCCCTGTCATTAGTGCGCGCCTCGGCATGCCATCTCATTGCTTTTGCCGTGTAAGGAGACATAAAAAGCCGTTCCAACCTATCCTTCAGTGGAAAATACCAAAGTACCTTCACCGGTTTCTCTTTTCCAGAAGGAGTGATCCTATATATCTCTGTATCACATACAGGACATCTCGTGAGGTCTTCATTAGGATGCCCCCAGAATAGAATACAATCATACATGCAGACGTGGATCTTAATGTAGGAAAGACCAAGATCTTTCAAAATTCGTCTCCTTTTTTAATATGTATTAGGAAGATGATGACCCTGTGGAAGCATATTACTCGTAAGCTCCAAGTAATCATCTACAGACTTGATGGATGATTTATTTTCCACCTTTAATCTCATCGTTTCCATGACACAATCAAGAACAGTCATGTTACACCCTGGGTATAGAGGGGTCTGTTGGAGTTGAATTAGCTTGTTGTACCTGTCAAGCCCAGCAGTATTGCAAGGCAACGGTCTACGGGGTCATGGGATTTGCTCAGTTGGTACAAACGTCTCGGAAAAACCAAACACATCAACAATCAACCTCCTCTTCGGATCGGTGAACCCGTCGTTACCACTAAATTGTCCGTGATCATACGGAATAACAGAATTCGATGCTTCACCGTGGTATATCCAACATGTATATTTACTCCAAAAACCATTCTTCTTTAGGTGTTCCCAGACCTCGTCAAATGGAAAACGAAACATATCACTGCGACATCTACATTTATTACACGGACAGTAGTGCAACGTATTACCACTGTCGTGCTCTTTTACAAATCTCATAAACTGCTTCATCCCATCCATTACACTTGGATCCTATTTTCGTAACCCAATCCAACTATTGTCCATCCTGAAAATGTATACATTTTCCAATATTAATCCAACTAACTAATATTATTCAAATTATAAATGAAATCACAACAAACAATTAATCATAATGATTATCATCATAAAACTTAATCGTTTTACATAAAAGCTATCGATTGTAACATGAATAATACAAAGTTTCGAAATCACAATAAAAAATACAATAAAATACGTACCTTAATCGAAATGGTGATTATAACAACCGGTAGAAACCTTCATCACTCCAGCTAGCACAACTCAAAGTAGCAACTCACAAGCTTTTTTCGGGAATAACTGACAGGATCGGGAATAGAATTGTGCTCTTTAGCGGGGAGAGGGGCAAGATTGGGTTGGTGTTCCCTGAACTATAAATAATTTTCACTTGGAGGTTTAGCCGACGACCTAGATCTAGGTTGTCGGCTAAACCGTTGCAATATTATTTTTTTTCGGAAGGAGTTTAGCCAACGACCTAGATCTAGGTCGTCGGCTAAAGTATATTATTTTCTTTTTGAACAGTTGTTTAGCCGACGACCTAGATCTAGGTCGTTGGCTAAACCGTTGCAATATTATTTTTTTTTAAAGGAGTTTAGCTGACGACCTAGATCAGGTCGTCGGCTAAAGTCTATTAATTTTTTTTTTTGAAAAAGTGTTTAGCCGACGACCGAGATCTAGGTCGTCGGCTAAACCGTTGCAATATTATTTTTTTTTTCGGAAGGGGTTTTGCCGACGACCTAGATCAGGTCGTCGGCTAAAGTATATTATTTTTTTTTTGGAAAAAGTGTTTAGCCGACGACCGAGATCTAGGTCGTCGGCTAAACCGTTGCAATATTATTTTTTTTTTCGAAAGGGTTTTAGCCGACGACCGAGATCAAGTCGTCGGCTAAAATGTTTTTTTTTTTCGGTCGGCTAAACGTTATCTCGGTCGTCGGCTAAACCTCTTTAATATAGCCGACGAATATTTCGAACTTTAGCCGACGACCTCGGTTCGAAAGTGCGGAGTTTAGCCGTCGACACTTTATAGTCGTCGGCCGTTTTTTTTCGGGTCGTCGGCTAAAGTACTTTTTTTGGTAGTGAACACGAGGAATTAGTCCCTCCTGTAATCATTGTAGAACCAACCAATTCTCCTATACAGGAAGCCCATCATGTAAAAGAATTCAAAAACGCACCCGTGCCGTCCGCCAAAAGGAATCAGTCCCTCTTGCGGAACAGGTGGAAGCTGAGAGTCGGCAGGAGGATTCAGTCCCTCCTGTAGTTCTGATGACTGAAAATCAACCAAGGCCAGAGGAGTCAGTCCCTTTTGTCTCCGAGACTAACCCAGCAGCTCAACCTTCCGAAGCTACTACTTCCGACCAAGCTGCATATCCTATCTCTGCAGGTTCCTAATCTGAATTTGATGGCGGTTTCCTCCCTAATAACAGACCACGGAGACCCTATCATAACGTCGTTCTTAGAAATCTTGGAGAACCATCAGACTCAAAGATTACGCACGCTCCCTCTCCACGCACCGAAGCATATATTGAGCAACTTCAAGCCATTGGTCGACAAACTGTGTTTCTGCAGGATGCCATCACAATCTTGTATGATGTTGGAAAAGAATTAGACTACATGTGTGAAACTGTTTAGGAAGAACTCCCAAAGTTGAAATTGGCCATAAATGATGTGGAAGACATATTTCTCCTAATGCCAAAAGAATTATGGCAAGATCTGAACCAACTAAAACAGCATCAGGAGCAGATCCTGCGGCAAGAACAGGAAAAGTTCCGTGTAGCCGAGGCCAACACGGTCGCCCGCCCTTGAATCTACCGGCTACAAACTGGCTGACCACGATCACAAGATCGATGATCTGACTACAGTGGTTGGGAGGTTGGTCGACAGTGTCAATGATCTAAAGACCCAACAGGCCGAATCAATGAAACTCCTTAGGGAAATTCATGGAAAGGTCTCAAATCTTGGTGATGCCAAAAAGGGGGAAGAGTCCATAGAGGATGCCAGAAAGTGTTGCCAGTGCAATCGGACGACTGGCCGGACCCGGGCCAAGTCAAAGAGCAAGAGGATACAGGGTAACTGGTTCTCGACCTGAGTACCAGGACCCTAATTACCCATGGAAGACTACAGTATGAAAACCCTCTGAGCTTTTGCTAGCAACAGACCGACAGCCTTCAACAGAGGATTTGAAGGACTGGAAGAAAAATGAACTGATGAGATACTTCTGTACTCTCATCAGGGAATCTGCCATGTTCAACAGATTTAAAACTCTGGAGGGTGCCGCCAATGAATTCTCAAGGCTACTGGCATAAAGAAAGCTTCGCTTATAGCTTAAGATGAAGCCCAAACACGAGAAGGGTGAATGGGCCACCCATCCGGAAGATTGGATCCTTGCCTACGACCTCTCCCATGAAGGAGACGTATCTAAAGGGATCAAGGCAATGAATCCTTAGTCAATCGGTGGAGTGGAACCGAACATGATCCTGCTCGGAAGTCTTGGAAGCACTTTTATTATAAGAACTAGTTTCCATCGGGTATATGTTGTATTTCTGTCCTACTATATGCTCATTGATGCAGTATTTATTTATATATTTTTGCATCTTACAAGCCATGTAAGTTTCCAATCATGAATAAAATTCTTGTTTTATTGAAAGATTACAGCTCGTAATCTACTCTTACCATTTTTAACTAATTTGATTACGAAGTATTGACAAATTTCAACAAGTACAAAATTGTTAATCCACAAGCTATAAGAACTTGTCTGCGGATAGTTCATAGATTAAGTTGTATTCTATCTATATTACATTATGTAAGATTTTGCATATGGTCCAATCATAAGTTAAGTTGTAATACACTTAGTCTTGTAGGATTTTCATTTTAGAACTTGCCTGCGAGCAGTTCAAATTTCTAGACTAAGTCATGAAGATTAGATCTTTCGAACCGAAGACTTGAAGACAGCCTCTCTTTATCTAGAGGAATTTTTGGCATTATCAAAAAGGGGAAATTATTGGGATAAACAAAGCCTGTTATGATAATCGCCATCGTACAGCAAACAAATCTTCAGAGTCAGGATTTATGCATTACTTATTACTTATATGTTAGTTCCGATCACTGAAGCATTTCATATTTTATCTTATGATACATGTCAATACATTCATTAATACTGAACATTTAAATAAACTTCTAAGAATTTAATTCATTACGGATAATCATTGTTGTATAAAGATGAAAACATATGTCAAGATTACACTAAAAACACGCGGTAAATCTAAAAGTATGTCAGCGACTTGTCCGCCAGGAGCTGAGAATTCTACCTCTGGATTTTAGGGCACGTGTTCGGAGTGAATTTGGATTGATGGTTCAAGTGAATAACTCGTATTTAATCTAATAAAAAGTCCAAAACACCTCCACTCTTTTTCTATATTCCATAGAATGCAGTATGTGGTTGCACCTAATAATGTTTGTTAAATATTGTGATCTGTCTATGAACTATTCGTTCTAACTTCAGTCAGAATTGAACATATCTTTTAGTTTATTGCCCTACCAATATCGTGATAAATGAGTCCTTTAGTGTTATATCTATAGTGTTATATGTATAATGTTATAAAGTCTGGCAATAAATTAATTCACCAGCATTGTCAGCACTGCTCGCATAAGTAGCCGAATTTGAAAAATATAAACACATCCTAAACTTCTACAAAACCCCTATACTAGACACCCATAGCCTAAATGGTTATTTTCACAAGTAACCGGTTCAATCCATCCAAGAACCAGATCATAACCACTCGAACTGCTCTTTCGAACTTGATTTCTGGAAGCTATTCGGGGGTATTTTTCACATTTCATACTCAAACTGACTTAACACACTTGGATGAGGGATAAAATCGATCCTAGTCCCTCATACACAGTCTTCACTTCATCAAGAAGCTCATCACTTCGAAAATTCACCATGAAATCAAGGAGAATTCATCAAAACGCCAACACCTCATATCCTTTGACAATCATAGTGAGTTTCCTTTGTTTAATTCATGTTCTTGCAATCTTTATAGATCATTTAGAAGAAAGGAGGGTTCTTTTAAGGCCCTTAGACATGTTGTAGTGATTTTAAGAATTCATCCATGGCTTAACCTTATGTTTAGTATGGATTTATAGAGCTTAAATCATCACTAGATAACAAAGAACTCAATACTACTACCTTTTAGAAACATCCACAAATAGTATGTAATTCGAGTAATTCTGGGGTATGATCTCCTACATATTTGTTCTTAATTATGTTAGAGATGTTATATCAAAATTTGATGCAAATCCAATATATATTCAATGAGTAAAGATCTATATAAATTCAGGTTCTTGTAGAAGGTTAGGCAACTTCCTCGGTTGAACTTATTATTGCATTAACTTATAGCTAAAGGATTGTAATGAGGAAGAAAATCATTGAATAATAATGTTTACAATCCCTTAACATATTTAGGATGTGTGTTAACTGAGTTCATAGGCTAAATCATACCGAAAGTGAGCATAAAACCCGAAAGATACCGAATTTGTGCCTATAAGAAAATTAGTAACTTTAGAAGTTTAAAAGAGGTGTTGAACTAAACCCTAATTGGTGGTAACCTTTAGATGTATTTTATGGAACATTTTTAATTCTATAAGGTCATATTCGCCACCAGTAAGCCACAGGTTTGGGCATTTCCCAACTCAAAGTAAGTAAAAGTCCATCTGCAACTACAATTCATAAACATAGTATTATGTGCTATATGTGTTCATCTAATATATTTATGTGCAACCAAAGCGGATGTAAAGTGATTCATAATTGTTAAGTAATGTTGCAATATGATGATCATGACATTACATGTTATACATTTCATGAGCATGTGCATGCATATCACAAGTCTGAGGCATGTAATACATGCTTATGTGATGTATGAGCAAGTTGCCCTGTAAGATATTACTTCGGGTGTGTGAGACAATCGGACGTAGATCTCGATTTTATGCTCAGTCCCCTGAGAGACATTACTTTGGGTGTGTGACAGTCGGACTGAGCTATTTTTATTATTGATTCTAGTGCCGTGTGAGACATTACCTCGTGTGTTTGAGATAGTTGGATTGGAAGTCACAAGTCTGAGGCATGTAATACATGCTTATGTGATGTATGAGCAAGTTGCCCTGTAAGATATTACTTCGGGTGTGTGAGACAATCGGACGTAGATCTCGATTTTATGCTCAGTCCCCTGAGAGACATTACTTTGGGTGTGTGACAGTCGGACTGAGCTATTTTTATTATTGATTCTAGTGCCCTGTGAGACATTACCTCGTGTGTTTGAGATAGTTGGATTGGAAGTTATGATCATTGATGATGTATACAGCTTTTTTCAATGTATAGCAGTTGAGTCAAGGGACCAAAGAAATAAATGATTTTCAACGATGAGAATCAAAATAAGTGTTCATGCCAAGCATCACAATTCATGTTGGATTGCATAGAAGTAGTGATATTATGCTCTGGAGCTATATCTCATATAGTCTATGCATTGTAGGTGAGCTTGTTGATACCTGATCGCTAGCTAGATGGATTGTTGGAGTTCGTATGGGTTTTGAGAGGTGATGTACATGGATGACAAACTGTTGTGCTAAACCATGTGCTTATCGTGCCTCGGCTACTGATTTTAGAACCTTGTGTTATAGATATGTACTATGTTACCGAGTTAGTCACATATATGTTTTAGTATGTCTAATGGCATGGTTTGCTACTTTATGTAATGTTAATAAGGTTCTGGAACTTAATAGTTTGTTTAAATGTGGAACTTATATATGTGAGAAAATTGGAATTGGGTTACTATTGGTGTTTGATCTTATTGATATGCGATTAGAATGTATGTCGAGTAGATGAGCTTGATTCGGGTTGAGATGGCTCTATGTGATTGTGATGTTATATTTTTTTTCTTATTATTGCCACATGCTCTTGTATAGGTCCTATGTTAGAGAAGACTTGGTCAAAATTCAACCATATTTTGTGAATATTATTTTGGTATTAGATAGGTTGTGTCAGTAGTTAGAAGTGGGTCGTGTCACTATTGTTCTGGGAATTATAAATTATTGGTATTACAACCTTGAAGATTAGAGTATGAATGTGATTGAGTTGTATCCTAGTGAGTCCGAAGTGGGGATTCACGACGCTGTGATATACTCCAAATATCTTGGGGTGTCATATATTATGGTATTGTAGCTTAGGTTTATTGTACCTAGTCCGTCAGTCTTTTGGGTCTATCCGCGTAGTTTTTATGTGCACAATATCATTTTGCTGCCATCATTCAAGTACAGCCAGTGCTTGTAAGTTCTCTAATCTCCCTTTATTTTCATTATTGTCTTGTCCCTCCGAATCCATATTGTGGAAACTGAACACCTCGGCAGTTTATATTATGAACTGTACTCGTATATTACCAATTCTTTTCTTTAGATAGTCTGCTGGTAGAGGACGCAAAAGCGGTTGTGGATGCAGTCAGGGGCGTGGTGCAGTCGGTGGAGATGGACATGTCCTTGAATCCGTATGCTGGTTCAGCTGCCCATACTTTGTCAAACTCAGTTCAGTCGAGTACCGATGGCCATCAGGACCAGCCGGTTAGTTAGGAAAACTCTGCAGGAAATAACACGGACATTAGCATTGCAACCATATTGCAACAAGTGAAGAACTAAATGGCTCTCTTAACCCAGGCGTTTCAGCAGAAAAATCCCCCACCTGCAACTAATTTCGGGGGGAATAAATAGTTGCAAAATGTAATTAGAATGCACCCTTTCCAATTCATTAGTGCTTCAGATCCAGCTGGTTGGGAGAGTTGGCTTAATGAGATGAACACAGTTTTTGGGGCAGTGGTTTGTTTGGAAGCATGAAAGGTGCCGATTGCTAGGTACTTCCCAACAAGAGGGGCTGCCAGCTGGTGGCAGGTAATCGAACTCCAAGATTATACTTTTACTTGGGATGAGTTTAAAGAATTTATGGAGGCGAGTATTGCTCGTGGCCTGATCAGGTGGCCATAACCCGAGCCTTTTTCGAGGCTAAACTGTATGATATCTCTATGTCGCAGGCAATAGGAGTACAATCAGCAGCTCAACCATGTGAAAGGCCAAGTGAGAGAGGAGATAGACATAATCCGCCATTACGACATGTGGATGGAACCACTACATGGTAGGGTTCGCTTTCACTGCATTGAAAGAGTATGAAGTCAAGACAATAGAATGTTGTGTCTTTTGCTGCTATTGAGGCAACAAGTGAGAATAAGAAGCAGAAGACCTCCAATAACTTTTATTGCAGTAAGGGTGGTATTCAACAGAGGTCTCATTCAGCTAGCTCTCCTGCCGGGAAGTTATCCCGTTCGTTTGGTGGTGGTCGGAATTTCTTAGTGCTTCCCACCAGGTCGTTACGTGCTTTAACTGCAGCCAAGAGGGCCATATTAGTTGTGATTGCAGCTACCTCCACTTAGGTATTAAAATTGTGGCAAGACAGGCCACAAAGCACTGTTTTGTACTGAGGGAGAGAAGACTAGGGCCCAAACATCCACTCCTGCTCCTAGGGAACCAAGTGTTGGTAAAAAAAAACTATTAGTGGGAGTTGTCTCATATATTTGGTTGAGGCAGAGGACGGGGTTATCCCATTATAAGGGGGCATTCCAGTGCTGGTTCGGTGCACCCGCTTACTTATGAAATGAAAAGGACAGACGATCCTGAGGCTACAGTGGCCACATGGAGCATTATGTCCTTTCTCACCAACTAGAGTGCTTTTTGATTCGGATGCTACAAATTCTTTCATCTTATTGGATTTTCTGTGATGGTTGAATATTGATGACTTGATTACTTGCAAAGCATTTTATTATTAAATTTCCTCGTGGGGATAGAATCGTGGGATATTAGGAAGTTAGAGATTATCCGGTAAGAATCGCGAAGAGTTTTTCGCCTTCGGACTTGATTGTCATAGATATGAAAGATGAGGATTTGATCATTGGCAATGACTGGCTTGATAGGCATGGGGGCCATAATGAATTATTACAAGAGGGTTATTTCAATGCTGGATGGGGACGACACCGAACAATATTTTGTGGGACGCAAGAAAAAGGTCAGAAACTCATAATCAACGCCATGAATGTAAGGGTGGGAAAACCAGAACCAATGGAAGCATACCGTACCATCGTTTGCTGCCCGATTCAGTTCGATTCTCGGAATACAATTTTCAAATTTGATCGGTTCATTTCCTAAAAATTTCGATCAGTTCGGTTCCCAGTACTGGCATGGTAAAAATAGTAGTAAACAATATAATCGATAGTTTTACCATTTATCTTTTTTATTTTACTTTCTACCCTTAGTATAGATATTACTCACTTACTCAGATAATTGTCAAAAAAAATCCGTATCTGATTATCTTGATTCTTGGGCTCTCGACCGATAGACTGACCCTCTTCTCGATGATGCCATAAATTTGACTCACCATTGCACCATGCTAGTACGCGACCGCACCACGTATCGCATTCTCACTCTCTATTCTCTCACGTATGCTTACAACATCTCCACCGCTTGTGTGGATTGCTTGCGTTAGCCGGCCCACAAGATCTCCACCACTTGTCTGGATTGCTTGTGTTGGCCGATCAATTGCAATCTGCCAATCATCTCATGCACCTCAATCGCCATTGCTGCTCGTTCTCTTTCTCTTCCACCTCGATCTCATTGGTGCAACCTCTCAGTTATTTTTTTGTTTGTTATTGTTATTGCAGATTGTTATGGTTCTTGTGTTGTCGTTGTTGGATTGATCGATTGGTGAGGTGGTCACGTGCTGTAGGGGTAGTCGCGTGGTTAGTCATGGGGGTCAAGAGTTTGGTCATGAGGGTTGCAGGGTCACAGGATTGGTCCCAGGGTTTGATTACGAGCTTGCTGGGTGGTGACTGATGCGAATTGAGACCCTGAGAACAAAGACTCAAAGTCGACCGCTTGCACTGGAACTGTCGGTTCTTGACCAGTTCCCTATAAAATTTTCGATAAACCAAACCGTTAGAACCTTGTGTGGTTCGGTTCGGGTTCCAGCAATATTTAGGCTGGAACTGGAAACTCCCGAGGCCTATATGAATGCGACAACACTCTTTAAGACGGTTGTATGGACTACTCGTTTTACGCTATGAAATAAGGAGGACGGAGGAGTGGAACTTTCCTCGATCCTAATGGTGAATGTGTATGTGGATGTCTTTACACATGATTTGCCGGGCTACCACTGGACTACAAGGTTGAGTTCGTTGTTGATGTAGAGTCGAATGCGGCCCAGATTTCTATGACATTGTATCACGTTGCACCTTCAGAGATAAAAGAGTTGAAGAGTCAGCACGGAGAATTATTAAGAAGGGATATTAGACCTAGCTCATGTTAGGAATATGCCCCTCGAATGCCAGTCAGAGGATGAGAGAGTGAGAGCATTATATTGTAATTATGACTATTATATTAAATAAGGCATTTATTATTACTATATTATTTTATATCACTGGTATCATGATTTGATATAAAGAATAATAATCCTTGCATTCGAGACCAAACCGTCACTCCTTATAGAGATAAGGAAATAGGCACTGGAAGTGTTTAGTGCTCATGCTTAATTGGTTCGCAAGTTGATAAAACTTAACTAGGCTATAAGTTTAGGCAAGATTTGTCTAACGAGTACTCTGACATGAAGAGTGCATGTCTTCACTAAGGATTGGTGGGAGCACACGTTATAGGTATGCTAATGGGATTAGTATACTCGAACACGACTCATCTCGATTCGGTCACATGGATATCACTCAGGGATTGTCAATGACTGAATTGAAAGGTTGTGATAGGTATACGTGGACTTTTGACTTGAGGTTTCAGCAGGAGATGTGCTTATGACATTAAGTTAGTCACTAGAGTAGTTCGATCCAGTCACTAGTTGCTGGGGTCAACCTAGAAATGCAACTTAGTGGGGAAGTAGCACTCTCCATTGAATACCAAGATAGGATTCTTTCTCCTGTAAGTGAGAAGGTAAAATGTCATATGCGGTTAATGAAAAATGAGATCATAAGTCTTTGGCTAAAGCAGTTTGAGCTAGCTCTATTTGATACACAAGAGCTCGATGATCTCGGTTTGCAATAATAAATGCATAGAGTCAAGTTACTATAGGGTTTGACTTTTCCGTGACCTTAATACTTGACCGGGATATATGATTGAAGGGTTTATACGTATATAGTATTTACGACATAATGGTTTTGGAATAATCTGATCATTTATTCTTAGTTGGGTTACGGTACGGAGCACTAGACTGGCTAAGTGTTACCCGTACTCTTTGGTTCCTCCCATTGCCGACTAAGATGGACCTATAGAGTCGCGCACAAGGATATTTGATGCATAAATGAAGTATTTATTATCTCTTCGTTAATCTTGGATATTAAATATCTAATATGATTTGGTTGATAAATCATAGTGGTCTTGTGAATTTAAATTAATTACCGGGTGATTAATTTAATTTATAAATAATTATTTTTTGGAAATATATTATTATAATTTTGTATTTGATAAAATTAATTAATTGGATTAATTAATTAACTATAAATACATTTGAGATAAAACGAAGTGTACTTAAGGGCTAGACATGTGAACGTCCGGAACACGAACCGAGTGGTTCGGCTCATTTTCTCACCAACCCAAACTGTGCCGCCCCCCCTCTCCCTCATCACCTTCCTTGTGCCTTCTTGGTGTTGTCTTGATGTGGTATGGGGTTTAGTAGATTTATTTTTATACATGTGGACAAAGAGATCATGATTTATGTGACCTTCAAATCTCATCTTCACATGTTATAAAATAAAACAACACCACCTTCACTTATGCAACATTATGGCTGAACCATAGAAGTGAGAGGAGAGAATTTTTTTTCTTATTCTTGTTCATCTTAGAGAGAAAGAAAAGGAAGAAGAGAAGAGAAGAAAAATACCATATGAATTCCTAGTCGTGTTTTTCGAGAAGGAATTGGTATATAATTTTTTCGATCAATATCCGACGCGTGATAAAGTAGAGACACTCGGCATATTTGGTGTTTGATCATTTATCAAGCTATAACGAATCGGATTCGTGTTTGTGTTGGTGATCGAAAATGATCAAAGTTTGGATCGGGATTTTTTCGTTCAAGAAGATATTATCAAAGGTCTACGAGGGTATGATTTCTTAATTTTATCTTCATCTTTTTATATTCATTTATACGATGCTTGATCGATCCATTTTTGGGTTTTAGTTTTATCAGGTTGGACCAGTTTATTTTTCGCTGCGTATCTCGTTATTAATCACCGAACCCCAACAGTGGTACCAGAGCGAGGTCTATGCGATCACATATTCGATATTTGCATTTGGAATGCTTAGTTATTTTTTTTATGATTTAGAATCATAATTATTTTAATTGTTAATGTTTAATTGTTCATCTAAAGTTATTTTTTTCATTATTTTATGTTACAATATAAATCGATTATTCTTTTGAAAAATCTAAAATTATTTTTCATGATTTTATATTGCAATATAAATCTATTTTCTTTTAAAAAACTAATTTAAATATATAATATAAAAATTAGAAAATTATTATTTTTAGATGCGAGATGAAAAGACGAGCGGAAAAATGGTGGACCGGCGGCTGGGTCGGGACTACCGGCACTCGGGTGTCGGGACTACCCACAGCAAGTCAAGCCGCCGACAGAGCGGCAGAATGAGCCACCTTCTGGCTACTCATTCAAGGTTGGGCATCCCCTGTCGGGCAGCGGGCTTGGCCCCGGCCTTGTGTTTTTCGACTCTATTTTTATATTTTGTTAGATAAATTAATTTTTCGTAAATTAAATTGGATTTAATTTGACAAAAATATAATTATGATAATTTTATTTTTTAAGGTAATTAATTTAATGAAATATTTTTTTGTCCGGAACAAAGTAATATTAACGATTATGTGAATTAATTGGGATTAATTCTAATAGATGTAATAATTTCATATTGATTGGATCAACATTTAGATTAATTAGTTTTGCCATTTATTTTAATGTAATTGTTGCATTATTATTTGAATGATGATGTAGTTCATGGACTAGTTTGTTGAATGTTTTTCAATCGGGTTGTAATGCCATTTTGAGCCAATTATTTTTGTAAATTTATATGAGATGCAAAATGTAATAAATTAGCTATGACGAAGAGCCAAGGACGAACCACCATGAAGACGAAGATTCAAGACTTGTAATTAGATTACTTGTATTTTTATCGAGTCGATGATGACTCTGTACTTAGGAACGGTCCATGAACTGCATGATATTAGATTTAGATTGTGTACGTTTTCATATTGTATGACAAACAAACAAACCGACAAATCGCGCTTATAAATGGATTACTATGCAAAGTATAACATATAATCGCGTTAAACTCACACTTACAAAAACTAAGTTATAAAGGTTACGAAGTTTCCAACCCTCCGCCAAACTCATGGAAAATTAAAATCTAAACAGAAATATTATTCTTCCGATTATGTCGGGGTAATATTTTTGGAGAAGGTTGGTAAACTCCTAGAATGTATTAGATGCCTTTAGTTGTAGCAAATCAAAACCCTAGAAACCGTATAGGTTGCCAGGTGAGATTCAATTGTCAGACTAAAAGAAGTTGACGGTTTAAACTTAGATAGTTCAGCGAGCCATAGAAACCATATGGGTTCAGGGCAAGTGAACTAGGGGGTAACGAAGATCAAATCATCTATTAGATGGGTTGGTATTAGATACCCATTTATAAAGAATAATAGAATAGAAACCGAATGGGTTGCCCTATATTACACTTTGTAAAGAACTCGATCACCACTATGAAGTCAACCGTGACTTCCGGATTTCACATGAGAGTCTGTATATAGCGATAAAATAGTGGGAGCCGAGTATGAATAAAGAAAGTCCTTAAATTATTTACTCGGATCATAATTAAACAATCACTAATGAATCTTAAATTATTCTCTGCAGTTAACAAATATCTCTCAAAATGACAATAAACCCACTCGCTATACTACTTGAAAACAACAACTTGACTAGTCCGAACTATGTGGGCTGGCTTTGGAACTTGAGGATTGTCCTCAATATGGAAATGTTGGGATACATCTTGGAGGCGGACATCCCAGCGGCTCCTGCAAGAACCCGAGCCAATTTGGAAGAAGTTGATGCCCATGAGAAATGGGTAAAAGACGACGTAAGAGTGCGCAGATACATGTTAGGCTCCATGACTAATGAGCTTCAACGTGCCCATGAAAAGTTAACGTCTATGAGAGCCATCTTAGCACACTTGACAGAGATCTATGGAGAGTACAGTCGAACTGCTAGGAGATATCGAAGCAATTATTCAGCGCCAGGATGAAGGAAGGATAGAGGGTTGGGGACCATGTCCTCAAGATTATCTCGATGATTGAGATATTAGAAGCTCTTGCTTTTCATATGCATGCATATCTTCAAATTGACCTTATCCTGCAGTCATTTCCTAACTCATTTTCCCAATTTATCATGAACTTCAACTGTAATGAGATTGTGTGTAACTTAGCTAGGTTAATGAACAAACTGACGACTGCAAGCCTCAGATGAAGACAAAGGGAAAAGAAGCTGCACTTGTGATTTCTTCTGGGACTTGGAATTCCAAGAATAATAAGAAAAATAACCAAAAGCAGTTAAATCCAATAGCCAAGATCGATAAAGGAAAGGGCAAAGCCCCAATGGTTCAAAAGAGTAAGGAGGCCAAGAAAACGGATATTGGCCTCAACTGCGGTGAGCTAGGCCACTAGAGGAGGTATTGTCTAAAACTTGACTGAAATGCGCCTTCAGGCACGGAACTACTGTTTTTGGAAACCAATTGTTCTGTAACTTGTTAGGCGTATTTTTGTACGCTTATTTATCATTTTTTTGTAGTATTTTGGAGAGTGAAATCATCTAAATGAGCTTTTAATGCCTTAAAGTTGTATGATTGACAGGAAATTGAAGTCCGGAAGCTAAAACGAGGCAAAACAGGCGAAAACGGCAAAACTGGACTATGAGCCGCGGCACAAGGAAGCTGAGCCGCGGCACAGGAAGACACCAGCCGAAGGGCAGAGTAATCTGTACTCTGTGCCGCGGCACGCCAGTGAGCCGCGGCACGGAAGAATTAATTAACGCCCGGGCATTGGTGAAGGCGATGTGCCGCGGCACAGGTTTAGTGAGCCGCGGCACACTTAGCGGGTTTTGTAGGTCTGCGCGGATTTTGGGCCGTTTCGAAGCCAGTTTTCGACCGACTAATACGGACGCGATTTGTGGAGGTGCTGAGCTATAAATAGGGTTTAAGACCCTAATTAAACTATCTTGGAATCATTGAATCTTAAACCTTGGAGAGCTTAAGCTTGGAGACGGCAGAAGAAGAGGGAAGCAGAAGAATTCAAGGGCAGAAGGCGGAAGCTCAAGAACGGAGGAATCCGAGCTTCATCTGCGTTTGAATTTTATGCTTTCGCTTATTTATTCTGTATTTTCAGTTTTTAGTATGTCAGGCTAAAGCCCTAATCTAGGGTTTTGATGAAACCTTTGTTTTGACGAATTGATTGAGATTATCCAATTTATTACCTTTTTATTGAGTTTTCCCAATTAAGTTTAATGCTTGCAATTATCTGGCCAATAGTTGTATTGATTTAATCATTCACTTCGAATCGGGAGAGGAGATTTGGTGAGGAACTATTGGTGAGGACCGTTTTATTCTATGAGATAGGAATATACTCATAGAAACTACGTGGCCTTTAGGAGATTTCATGCTTTTTGCCTATCGACGAGATAATTCACCTAGGGATAGAGTGCGTTAGTCGCCGTTAGATAAATCTATTGACCTCGGGAGAGGCAGTAGAATATATTAGCAATCTCCGCCTTCAATAAATTGGGAAAATTATTTATTACGGATAATCGAGAGTAAATTCGGATAAACTAAGGTGGATTCAGAACCCTAGACTTATTTATCATTTGATTTCTTTTACCCAAGATATTGTTTTTACTGCTTAGTCTTTTAGTAATTCTTTTAGTTATTAATCGCAAAAACCCAAATTCGATTGTTCAGATAAAATTGGAATACGAAAAAGTCGGTAGTTAGAGATTCAATCCTCGTGGGAACGATACTCTACTTATCAATTTATTACTTGTAAACGATGACGTGCACTTGCGTGTAGGAAATATCGCAACAAGTTTTTGGCGCCGTTGCCGGAGATTGAAATTTTTCTAATATCGATTTAAGTATTTCCAGTCTTAATTTGAACGTTTTATTTTTATTTTTGTGTATTTAATTTCGTTTATTTGTTTTTCCTTTCAGGACCTTTCGTGTAGTGCATGAGAAGACTCGGTAACGAAGGCCTACTACCTTTGGACACCGAGCTCAAGCACACTCTAAGAAGGAACAAAAAGGAGAAAAGAGAGTTGCAGACGACGGTCAACATGGCCGAGAATATCGAAATCCAAGGAGGAGACAACCAAGTGCGGCAAGTTCAACCGGAACTCGCTCTTCGAGATTATGCCATGCCGCAGGTCAACGCTAATTTTTCGGGAATTCGGCGTCCCACTATCCAAGCTAATAATTTTGAGATCAAGCCCGCCATTATTCAGATGGTGCAGGCAAGCCCATTCTGTGGACTGCCAAAGGACGACCCGAATGCCCACATTGCTTCTTTCCTTGAGATATGCGATACATTCAAAACTAATGGTGTCACCGACGATGCCATCCGATTGAAGCTTTTCCCTTTCTCTTTGAGGGATAAAGCAAAGTTTTGGTTAAATTACTTACCGCCGGGGTCGATTACAACATGGGAGAGGTTAGCGCAAGCCTTCCTTGCCAAATTTTTCCCACCAGCTAAGACGGCAAGGTTGAGGAACGAAATAACCACTTTTGCCCAGTACGATATGGAATCGCTCCACGAGGCGTGGGAGCGATATAAAGAATTGCTACGAAGATGCCCTCATCACGGCATTCCGGATTGGCTTTAGCTTCATACATTCTATAATGGTTTGAGTGCTTCTACACGCACTCTCGTGGATGCGGCCTCCGGTGGGACCTTCATGGGAAAATCTATGGCCGAGGCACACGTGCTTTTGGAAGATATGGCCGAAAACGCATACCAATGGCCATCGGAAAGATTGACGCCGAAGAGAGTCATGGAAGTTTCAAGCAATGACCCGATTTCCACCTTGTCAGCTCAAGTCGCCGCTTTGACACAACAGCTTCAGACATTTTCGCACGCACCAGCCCCCGTTACCATCGAAACATGCAATTGGTGTAACGGATCACACCCGAGCGCGGAATGTCAAGTTGGGAATCCGTTCGAGCAAAATCAGATGGAGCAAGCTCAATTCGTAGGAAATGGGAATCGGCCGAATAACCCGTACCCCAATACTTACAATCCGGGGTTGCGCAATCATCCTAACTTTTCATTGAGAAACGGGCAAAACTCACACCAGCCTCCATTCGCCCAGAATCAACAGCAGCCCCCTCCCGCTCCCAAAGTATCTCTCGAGGAAGCACTTGCAAAATTGGCGGCAAATACGAGTCAATTTATGACTCGGACGGAAGCTACATTACAAAATCATTCTGCTTCCATTCGGAATTTGGAGGTCCAGCTGGGCCAAATTGCTAATGTGTTGACAGCTCGTCCGGAGGGAGCATTGCCGAGTACAACAGAGACAAATCCTAGAGAGAGTCTAAACGCAATTAGCTTGAGAAGCGGGAGAGAGGTGCTGGATCAGCCCGAGCGGGGTAAAGAGAAGAAGGAAATTGAGGAAGAGAAGGATTTAAAGCCAGAGGAGTCGAAGGATTTGAAGCCGGATAACTCGAAGACATGTGTTCCCCCCGTTCCGTTTCCGCAGAGACTACAGCAAAGAAGGGCGGACAAACAATTTTCTAAGTTCCTTGATGTGTTCAAAAAGCTTCACATAAATATTCCGTTCGCCGACGCATTGGAACAGATGCCGAGTTATGTCAAGTTCATGAAAGAGATATTATCGAAGAAGAGAAAGCTTGAGGAGTTTGAAACGGTCACCTTGACAGAGGAGTGCAGTGCAATTCTTCAAAAGAAGCTCCCACCTAAATTGAAAGATCCGGGAAGCTTCAACATACCGTGCACCATGGGGAATCTTTCATTTAATAAGGCACTATGCGATCTTGGTGCGAGTATCAACCTCATGCCTCTGTCGATTTTCAAAAAGCTGAATATTGGGGAAGCCAAGCCAACCACAGTCTCATTGCAATTGGCGGATCGATCGATAAAGTATCCGAGGGGAGTGATCGAGGATGTTTTAGTTAAAGTTGATAAGTTCATCTTTCCTGCCGATTTCATCGTACTAGACATGGAGGAAGATGAAAATATTCCAATCATCTTGGGACGACCATTTCTAGCGACGGGCCGAACCCTTATAGACGTGGAAAAGGGGGAGTTAACTCTGAGGGTCCAAGACGAGCAAGTTACTTTTCAAGTATTCAAATCGTTCCCATGTCCCGGAAGTGCTGATAAAGGATCACAAATTGAAGGTGTGGATGTTGTTGAAAGAGGAAAGCACCGAAAACATCGTCGGTGGGAAAATTCAGATTTTGTGTTAAATGGCCCAAGTTTTAAGAAGGATGTAGAACGAGTGGCGTTCCTCGAGCATGAGGAAAAATCTGCTGCAGTCGTGAGTTTGTTTGTGAAGGAGGAGAGTGAGCCGAAAGCCAAGCGGACAATTAGTCATGGAGAAACCGGGTGTTTCGGAAAGTTATTCAAGTCGAAACCTTTTCGCAAACAACATTTGATGACCGAACCGAAAGTCGAACCACTGATGACCAATGGTCATAATTTTAACCAAAATATAAACGGTTCGATGAACGGGGCGGAAACCAAATGGAGTTTGCGAAAAGCGAACTAACGTTGTCCAATAGGTCCGGCTGAAGACTATAAACTTAGCGCTCCTCGGGAGGCAACCCGAGTATTAGTTGTAGATTCTTTGTTGTTTTCTTGCATTTTTAGAGTCTCTTTTTGTCTTCTTTCTTCTTTGATCCATCTTTCCCTCTCGTCTTAATGTTTTCGGGAAAAATTTCTGGTGCAGGAATCAGAAAAGGGGAGAAATTCAATGATGGGCCGCGGCACAGTCTAGGTGAGCCGCGGCACACACCAGCTGATGAAAAATGGCCGATCAAACTGTACCCTGAGCCGCGGCATGATCTTACTGAGCCGCGGCACACTATGTCGCTGAGCCGCGGCACAAGAAAACTGAGCCGCGGCACACTAAATGGCCAAGAAACACCCAGGGAGCCTGTACTTTGTGCCGCGGCACACTATACCTAAGTCGCGGCATACTTACACATTGAGCCGCGGCACACGGAAATTGAGCCGCGGCACCCGACGACATAACAAAACGTCCCAGCCCGACTGTACTTTGGGCCGCGGCTCACTTTTATTGTGCCGCGGCCCCCGCCGCAAAATAAGAACAGCCAGGTAGGGCTCATTCATTCGATCGGCCTGCACAAGATACCTCTTCCCTCCCTTCCTTCCTTCACACAATGAGCTCAGTTGTTACCATTCTATTGTCTCCTTCTCAAATTCTCCAGGTAATTGTTGATTTCTAAATCATAAATGATTTTTGATGTGAAAAGATTTGAAGTTTGATATTGCTAGTTGTTCTTCATTGTTGTTTCTAAAATGGAGTTGGAATATGGGGAATTTGATATTGTGATGGAATTGATGTTTATGAACGAATTGTTGATGATAGTTGTCGTGATTCAGGGTTATAATCTGTATTATTATTTTTGGGATTTGGAATTAACCATCAAAATTCTTGTTCTTCATTTTAACTTGTGCACACAAGGTGTTTGATAAATTGCAGCAATGGAAAATTGGTAAGCTAGGCATTTTCAAAATTATATGCAATGATTCATGTTATCAAATTACATTATCCCCAACCCTTACATCATGTTAAAATTGATAGCTCGTACTTAACTTCCTACTTGATGTTGCAAGCTCATTTAATCACACTCCGCATGATGAAGTCAAGAAGCGGGCAACCTCACCGGACGATGCCGGCACCAGCTCCTGAGCAGATTGGAGGGGAGTACTTGACCTTTTAATTCTATTGCATATCATTTTTGTCCATTGAGGTCAATGTACGTCCTAAGTTTGGGGGGGGATTTACTTTCAGTGCTACATTCATTGCTGTATTTTATTTTCTTGCTGTACATTATTTTGTTGCACTTTTCATTTCTTGGCGTAAAATTTTTTTTTTTAGATAGCCTTGCTTGTCGTAGTTTTTCTTTATTCGTGAATTTTCGTGCTTCTATTTGTGTGATACTGATATTACGACACTGTTTTTCTCTTTGAAGAAACGGGCGAGTTTTAGTCGAGCTGTAGTCAGTTATTTCTGTTCTGCTTAGTATTCAATTAGGTCCGAAATTTTTCGTGATTGTAGAGGTCTTGGCAGATAAGAGACGATACATACTTGTTGCTAAATCCCCATCAATACGTTTGGCTACATTTTCCGGATAGTGAGTCGTACTGTTTCTTTAGTCGTGTTGGCACTTAGATTGAGTTTAGAGTTGGTCAGTTTTTACCTAAAGTCGAGATAATGTGTTCTATGAAGGGAAGTCTAGTAACCGGGGGTATTCGCGTGACCCGTTGTTTATTCTCGCGTAAAACGACGACCCCGATTAGACTAGTGATTTAGTTATTTCACATGTGCCAAGAAAAGGGAGCCTAGTAACCGGGGGTATTCGCGTGACCCGCTGTTTACTCTCGCGTAAAACGGCAACCTGGATTCGGACATGCGGAAATTATATATTCGAGTTGTTTCTCCGCTGTAGACGGGAACTTAGTAACTAGAAGCATCCATGTGCCCCATGAGTGTCTTTTACGTCAAACGGTTTCCAATACATGAGAATGGAAGTTCCACCCTAGGATTATCCCGATGAAACATCCCGAGATCCTAACCTAGTGGTCAACTTGAATCAAATTCTTGAGCATATATATATATATATAAGGGAATACTGTCCGAAGTTTAATTGTTATGAAACTCGTGAAATTTGTGCCTTTAGACTGTGGAACGGGACGAACTAGCTTGTTTATTTTAGCCTTTCATATTGACGGTCAATTTGACTCACGTTTTGTTAATCTTTGAGCTGGATTTTCTTCATGAACGAGTGATTAGAACTGAATTTGATTATTTTGCGGAATCATTATTCTGAGTGCAGCTCGCTTTTACGACACTCGTATTATTTAGAGAGAATTACAGGATAGTATTGATTAGGTTGAACACTATGAGTTGCACGATGATTCACGACATTCTTTTATTGACTTTAATTCTTTTTGCTTGAGGACAAGCAAAGGCTTAAGTTTGGGGGTATTTGTTAGGCGTATTTTTGTACGCTTATTTATCATTTTTTTGTAGTATTTTGGAGAGTGAAATCATCTAAATGAGCTTTTAATGCCTTAAAGTTGTATGATTGACAGGAAATTGAAGTCCGGAAGCTAAAACGAGGCAAAACAGGCGAAAACGGCAAAACTGGACTATGAGCCGCGGCACAAGGAAGCTGAGCCGCGGCACAGGAAGACACCAGCCGAAGGGCAGAGTAATCTATACTCTGTGCCGCGGCACAGCCCAGGTGAGCCGTGGCACAGAAGAATTAATTAACGCCCAGGCATTCAGCTGAAGGCGATGTGCCGCGGCACAGGTTTAGTGAGCCGCGGCACACTTAGCGGGTTTTGTAGGTCTGCGCGGATTTTGGGTCGTTTCGAAGCCAGTTTTCGACCAACTAATACGGACGCGATTTGTGGAGGTGCTGAGCTATAAATAGGGTTTAAGACCCTAATTAAACTATCTTGGAATCATTGAATCTTAAACCTTGGAGAGCTTAAGCTTGGAGACGGCAGAAGAAGAGGGAAGCAGAAGAATTCAAGGGCAGAAGGCGGAAGCTGAAGAACGGAGGAATCCGAGCTTCATCTGCGTTTGAATTTTATGCTTTCGTTTATTTATTCTGTATTTTCAGTTTTTAGTATGTCAGGCTAAAGCCCTAATCTAGGGTTTTGATGAAACCTTTGTTTTGACGAATTGATTGAGATTATCCAATTTATTACCTTTTTATTGAGTTTTCCCAATTAAGTTTAATGCTTGCAATTATCTGGCCAATAGTTGTATTGATTTAATCATTCACTTCGAATCGGGAGAGGAGATTTGGTGAGGAACTATTGGTGAGGACCGTTTTGTTCTGTGAGATAGGAATATACTCATAGAAACTACGTGGCCTTTAGGAGATTTCATGTTTTTTGCCTATCGACGAGATAATTCACCTAGGGATAGAGTGCGTTAGTCGCCGTTAGATAAATCTATTGACCTCGGGAGAGGCAGTAGAATATATTAGCAATCTCCGCCTTCAATAAATTGGGAAAATTATTTATTACGGATAATCGAGAGTAAATTCGGATAAACTAAGGTGGATTCAGAACCCTAGACTTATTTATCATTTGATTTCTTTTACCCAAGATATTGTTTTTACTGCTTAGTCTTTTAGTAATTCTTTTAGTTATTAATCGCAAAAACCCAAATTCGATTGTTCAGATAAAATTGGAATACGAAAAAGTCGGTAGTTAGAGATTCAATCCTCGTGGGAACGATACTCTACTTATCAATTTATTACTTGTAAACGATGATGTGCACTTGCGTGTAGGAAATATCGCAACATAACTGTATATTCTACTTCTTGGATACTTAATTCTGGTGCGAGTTCCCATATTTATACAATGAATCAGGATCTGGAATGAAGTAGGAAGCTAGATTCATGGGAGGTGATGGTCACCATAAGAAGTGGACACAGTGTTGAGGCTTCTGATACTGGATCCCTTATGTTGAATTTAGAATTTGGTTTTATTCTTACTTTAGATGATGTACTTGTTTTGTCTAAGAGGAATAAAAATATTGTATCAATTCTGAACATGGACTGAAAAAGATTTCACTTTTTTATTAGAGATGGGTCATGTCGAATTTATTTTAGAAATAAATTGGTTGGTACTGTTACATTATTAAATGGTTAATACCATTTGAATCTAAAGAATAAAACAATTGTGGACACTATAACTAGGAAGCGTGGTAAGGATGAAACAAACCAAGCACTTAAGTAGCATCTTAGACTTGGTCATATTAGTCAGACCAATGTTCATAAAATGGAAAAAGATGGAATTACGGGTCCATTGGGATCAGATCCATATCCAACTTGTGAATCTTGCCTTCAAGGCAAAATGACTAAGGTATCCTTCACAGGGACTTTTGAAAGAGCTGCTGAAATAGTTGGATTGATCCATACCGATGTCTGTGGCCCTTTTGAAGTGGCACAAGATGGTTTTCAGTATTTCATTACATTTACTGATGACCATACTAGGTATGCGTTCGTGTACTTAATGAAACATAAATCTGAATCTTTTGATAAATTCAAGGAATTTAAAGCCCTAGTTGAAAACCAAACAGGTAACTGTGTTAAGACTCTTCGGTCAGACCGAGGTGGTGAGTACATGAGTATCGAGTTTCATGAGTTCTAAAAAGAACTAGGAATAGTGTCACCATTCTCTCCTCCAACTGCTCCACAATTAAATGGTGTATCAGAAAGAAGGAATCGAACCTTGTTGGACATGGTTCGCTCCATGCTTAACTATATTGATCTATTGATTTATCTGTAGGGGTCATGCGCTCCTTACTGTTGCATATATCTTGAACAGATATCCTCCAAAATCCATTCCTAATACTCCATATGAGATGTGAAGAGGTGGAAACCAAGTCTTAATCATATTAGGATTTGGGGAAGTCCTGATTATGTCAAGAAGACTAAAGTAGAGAAATTGGAAGTTAGATCTGTGAAAGGTCATTGCATAGGATATCCTGGGGATTCCATGTGATATCTATTCTACATGAACGAAGATCATAGGATCATCATTGCTTTACAAGCACACTTTCTGGAAGATAGTTCATTTAGGAAGAGGCGCAAGTAGAAATATTTCTTTGGAAGAAATAAAAGAAACACCAAATGAGACACCTGTGCAAGATATTAGAACCGAACCTTAGAAATACAAACACAACCTCCCAAGTCTAGTAGAATTTCTCAATTATCTGAGAGGTATGGCTATCTGCATCAAGAGGAACTAGGTGTCCATGAGATGACAGAAAGTAGTCAAGAGAATGACCCTTCTACATACGACAAAGCGATGGTAGATGTTGACTCCGCAAAGTGGCAAGAAGATATGGAAGTTGAGATAGAGTCAATGCATGCTAATCAGGTTTGGACTTCAGTAGATTGTCCTAAGGACATGTTGCCTATTGGAAACAAATGGATCTATAAAATAAAGACTGATGGAGATGGCAAGGTTGATACCTATAAGGCCAGGCTTGTGGCAAATGGTTATTCCCAAAGAGAGGTAATTGATTACTTCGAGACCTTCTCGCCTGTATCTATGATTAAGTCTATTTGTATGATGCTTGCCATAGCAACCCACTTAGATTATGAAATATGGCAAATGGATATGAAAACGGCATTAAACAAATGAGTACGATATTCCTTAGTGGTCGAGAACCTAGTGAATCGTATCCTCGATTTCTTGCAACAAGCTTCTCTAGCATGATGGATTCCTTGAGGAGGAGATTTACATGGAATAACCTAAGGGATTCATATCTGCAACCAATTTTCATAAAGTATGCAACCTTCAGCATGCCATTTATGGACTTAAGCAGTCTTCGCGAAGTTGGAATCTTCATTTTAACGAGACAGTCAAAGAGTTTGATTGTGTCCAAAATAAAGAGAAGCCCTATATTTACAAGAAGGATAGTGGGATCAAAATTTCGTTCTGAATACTATATGTCGATGACATTCTACTTATAGGAAACGACGTAGGAATGCTCAGTTCTGTGAAAGCTTGACTTTCTAAAGAGTTATCAATGAAAGACTTGGAAGAAGCCACCTATATTATGGGTATTCGACTCTACCAGGATAGAGTAAAAATAATGTTAGGTCTTTCCCAAGTCCTCTATATATAAAAGATCCTGAAGTGATTTAGGATGGAAGATTCTAAAAGAGGGTTCCTACCTATACGACATGGTATAAAACTTTCCTTAGAGAGGTGTCCTAAAGGAGAGGAAGACAGAAAGGAAATGAGTAAGGAGCCTTATACTTCGGTAGTGGGTAGCCTCATGTACGTTATGATTTGCACTAAACCGGACATAGCCTATGTTGTGAGCGTAGTAAGTCGGATCCAGTCAAATCCAGAGTAGGGACATTGGACTGCTGTAAAGAACATTCTTAAGTACCTGAAAAGGACTAAAGACTTGGTTCTTACATATGGCGGTGGAGAACTAAAAGCGGATGGTTATACAAATTCAGATTTTTTGGGTGACATGGATGCAACGATGTCCACTTCATGGTATATCTTTACTGTGAAGGGTGGAGCAGTGTCTTGGAAAAGTGCCAAGCAAAGCATGACTGCAATCTCTACATGTCAATCGGAATATCATGCAGCCACAAAAGCTGCTAAAGAAGATTTTGGATTAAGAAGTTCACTAAGGAACGCCAAGTGGTTCCTGGAACAGAGAAGCCCATGATGCTGTTTTGCGAGAACGACGGAGCTGTTTCACAGGATAAGGAGTCTAGAGCTCACCACAACACCAAACATATTTAGAGAAAATATCATTTTGTTAGAGAAATGGTTCAAAAAGCAAATGTTATACTGTAGAGAGTAGACACAGCAAATAATGTTGCTGATCACTGACCAAGTCGCTATCTCAGATGGTCTTAGAGTGACATCTGGAGAGTATGGGTATTAGATATCATGGTTTTTGGCATTGAGTGCAAGTATTGTTAGGAATATCCCTTCGAATGCCACTCATAGGATGAGAGAGTGAGAGCATTATATTATAATAATTGAATATTAAATTAAATAAGGCATTTGTTAATACTATATTATTATATATCACTGGCATCGTGATTTGGTATATAGAATAATAGTCCTTGCATTCGAGAGAAAACATTCCAGTCCTTATAGAGATAAGGAAATAGGCACTGGAAGTGTTTAGGGCTCGAATACTTAATTGGTTCGCAAGTCGATAAAACTTAACTGGGCAGTAAGTTTAGAAAAGTCTTGACTAGTGCGCACTCTGACATGTGGAGTGCCTGCCTTCACTAAGAATTAGTGGGGGCACACGTTATAGGTATGCTAATGGAATTAGTATACTCGAACACGACTCATCTCGATTTATGGACACCACTAAGGGATTGTCAATGACTGAATTCGAAAGGTTGTGATAGGTATATGTAGACCTTTGACTTGAGGTTTCAATAGGATATATGCTTGTGATATTATGTTAGTCATTAGAGTAGTTCGATCCAATCACCGGTTGATAGGGTCAACCTCGAAAAGCAACTTAGTGGGTAAGTAGCAGTCATACTGAATACCAAGATAGGATTATTTCTCCTGTAAGTGAGGAGGTTAAATGTCATATGCGGTTAATGGCAAATGAGATCATAAGTCTTTGGCCAAATTAGTTAGAGCTAGTTGTATTTGATACACAACAGCTTGGTGATCTCGGTTTGCATTAACAAATGCATATAGTCAAGTTACTATAGGGTTTGACTTTACCGTGACCCTAATACTTGATTCGGACATATGATTGAAGGGTTTATACGTATACAGTATTCACAAAATAATGGTTCTGGAATGATCCGATCATTCATTCTTAGTTGGGTTACAGTACGGAGTACTAGACTGGCTAAGTGTTACCCGTACTCCTTAATTTCTCCCATTGCTGACTAAGACGAACCTATGGAGTCGCAAACAAGGATATTTGATGTATGAACTAAGTACTTATTATATCTTCATTAGTAATAGATATTTGATATCTAATATGATTTTCTTGATAAATCATAGCGGTCTTGTGAATTGAAATTAATTATCGGGTTATTACTTTAATTCATAAATAATTATTTATTGGAAATATATTATTATAATCATATATTTGATAAATTTAATCAATTGGAGTAATTAATTAAGTATAAATACGTTTGAGATGAAATGAAGTGTACTTAACGGACTAGACACACGAATATCTGGTACACGAAACGAGGGGTTTGGCTCATTTTCTCACCAACCCAAAGTGGGCCGCCCCCACTCTCCCTACTCACCTTCCATGTGTCTTCTTGGTTTTGTCTTGATGATTTGTGAGGTTTAGTAGATTTATTTATACATGTGGACAAAGAGCTCATGATTTGTGTAATCTTGAAATCTCATCTTCATATGTTATAAAATAAAACAACACACCACCTTCATTCATGCACATTATGGCCGAGCCATAGAAGTGAGAGGAGAGAATTTTTTTTCTTATTCTTGTTCATCTTGGATAGAAAGAAAAGGAAGAAGAGAAGAGAAGAAGAATACCATATCAAGCCATGTTCTTCGAGAACGAATTGATATATAATTTTTTCCATCAATATCCGATGCATGATAACGTAGAGACACTCGGAATATTTGGTGTTTGATCATTAATCAAGCTAGAATGAATTGGAATCATGTTCATGTTGGTGACCGAAAATGATCAAAGTTTGGCTCGGGAATTTTTCGTTCAAAAAGATATTATCAAAGGTCTACAAGGGTATGACTTCTTAATTTTATCTTCATATTTTTATATTCGTTTATACGATGCTTGATTGATCCATTTTTTGGGTTTTGCTTTTATCTGATTGGACTGATTTATTTTCCACTACGTAACTCGTTATTAATCAACGAATACCAACAGCTCCTTCCTATGAGGTGCGACGATCTTATTTGTGAAGAAGAAAGATGGCTCACTACGTTTATGCATCGACTACTGCGATATAAATAAAGTGACCATTAAGAGCAGATGCCTCTTACCACTCATAAATGATTTGTTCAATCTATCTGAGATTTGGATATTATCAGCTCCGAGTGAAGGAGTCCAACGTTCCGAAGATAGCACTTCGGAGGAGGTACATACACTATGAGTTTGTGGTTATACTTTTAAGGCTAACTAGTGCACCGACAGTGTTCATGCAATTGGTGAACAAAATATTTATCGAGTATCTCGATAAATATGTCATATTTGTCGAAGACATCCTGATTTATTCTCATAATAAGGGGAGCATGCTCAACATTTGTTTTTGGTGTTAGACATTTTGAGAGCTCAATGTTTTTACATGAAGTTCTGGAAATGTGAGTTTCATATGAAAGAGGTTATGTTTCTCGGACATGTGATTTCGGCCAAAGGATTTTGTGTGGACCCACAGAAAATCGAGATATGCTGAATTGTGCACTGCCTAAGGACGTGAAGGATGTTTGTAGCCTTTTGGTGTTGTTGGATGCAACCATTGTGTTGGGATAAATAATACCCCAAGTATTGTGATAAATACATCCTACAATCTGTCCCTACAACAATTTTCATACAATGCCCGAAAAAAGATATATTCCTACAGTTAATGAAGATTCGAGCATACAACAATGAGGACTGTTGGCTACAGCAAAAAAGTTGTAGGTATTCTACTTTGGAAAAATAAAATACAACTTCAACAGGTTTTAGACTTACACCTTTAAACTGTTGTAAAATAACTCATTCTTTATTCACAAAGTATTCATAGTTTCAAAGGTGCATTTGATGCTGAGACATCATTTAATGCGGCCGAAAAGACTAAGAACTAAAGAGCATTTATTGCGTACCAAAATTGAATGTCTGAAGTATTAAACACAGATCACTTTAATTCAAACATTTCAGTAGTCCGCCAATCTGACCTGTCCACATCTCACTAACCGGCTAACGACTATATTTATAACAGATCTATTTCGAAGGTTATATATAACTGAGTCAAGAGGACATTTCTTACTTACTGATTGATTGATAATCTGAAGCATTCGGTATCTACAAAGAGCAATCTATTTCTTCAAGCCTACAATGCCTATCTTTGAGTGAATAAACATTAAAGTCCTCAATTGAGAACAACACACTACAGCAAGGACCTTCAGGCCTACAGCTATTGTTCTGATACTTATGATTCCAAACCTTATTGTTGAGAGCATTATGTTAGGAGCATGTTGTCGAATGCCACTCAGAGGATGTTAGAGTGGGGGCATTGTACTTATTATTATGTAACTTATTATGATCAGAAGGCAATTATATATTTGTTTATTTACTGGTAGTCACTAGAATTCCTGACTATAAATATATATACGGAAACTAGTCCGTGTATTTGAGAGCAAACATTCCACTCTTTATTAGATAAGTGGATCAACACTAGAAAGGCTTATGGCTCAAATACTTAATTGTTCGCAAGTCGATGAAACCTGATTGAGCGTTAAGTTTATGTGAAGACCTGTATGATATTTTCTTTAACTTAGAGAGTGCTTGTCGTCATTAATAGTTAGTGGGAGCACATCTTATAGGTATGCTAATGATATTAGTATACTCGAACTGACTCACCCTCGATTCGTCACACGGATTTCACTCCGGGACAATCAATGACGAAACTAAAAGATTGTGATAGGTATTTGTGAACCATCGACTTGAGGATTTAATAGGGATGTGCTTGTGACATTAAGATTTACACTAGAGTATTTCTACCCAAAAAACCGGAAGGTTAGGGTCAACCTCGACATGCATCTTGACGAGCAAGTAGCAGGTTCTACTAAATACCAAGATATGATTGTTTATCCTATAAGTGAATAGGAAATGTCCTATGCAGTTATTCGCAGATGAGATCATAAGTCTTTGGCCAAAGCATTGGAGCTAGTTGTATTAGATACACAAGAGCTCAGTGATCTCGATTTGCATTAACTCATGTATAGCGTCAAGTATAGATAGGGTTTGACTGACCGTGACCCTATAACTTGATCGGGACATTTGAGATAAGGGTTTACAGGTATACTGGTATCCACGATAAAAAGGTTTTGGAATGATCCATCATTCATTCTCAGTTAGGTTACAGTGTAGCCCGCGAGACTGGCTAGGTGGTGCTATCACTCTTTGGTTCCTCCCATTGCTAACTGAGACGGACCTACCGAGTCATGCATTAGGATAGACAACGGAGTAAATCGAGCTTATTCTCTCTTTATAAATATTAGATATTGGATATCTAATTTATTGGACATTAGATGTCTAATTAATCTTGGGACATTGGATGTCTAAATTATTTTATTGGATAAATTAATTTATGACCTAATGAATTAAATAAAATATTGGGTAATTGATTTAATTCCCATATGTAATTATTTCTTGGAGAAATTAATTATATCATTTTGTATTTTATATAATTAATTAATTTGATTAATTAATTATATAAATACATCGAAATGGAATGGAATTTATCTGATTGGACACACGAGAGTCTAAAATGAACCGGATTCTCTCGTATGCTTCTAGATGGCCGCCCTTCCTCTCATATTTTATTCTTTAGTCTTTGATTCCACCTTAAATCGTGGAGGACCAAGAAAAACAAAGAATAGTATTTTCATGGGATAATGTAATAAAATAAGAGGGGAGACTTTAAAAGTGATAGATGAAAACATAATAAAAGAAAACTCACCTCCTCCATTTGACATACATTCAGCCGTGAGTTTGTGGAGGAGAAAGTGTGAAGTTTTCATTTTGTTTTTAAATCAGCTCATTTCTCAGAAGAAAATTGAGAAAAATTTTATTTTTCACTTGAAGTGTTTAAAATACAATTGATAAGCTGCCTGCATCTATTTTCTAGTCGTGTTCTTGGAGAACAATATAGATAGGGAATTTTTTTGGTCGACTTTCGATGCGTGCACGGTGTTTTCGGTGCTTGGGATTTCAAAAGCTTTTACGAATCGGATTCGTGGCGGACATAATCAACCTCAACATTTAATCAAAGTACTTCAAGGGTATGATTTCGAATCCTACACTTGTTTTTTTAATATTCATGTATACGTTGCTTGACCGATCCTCTGAATGGATTAGGATTGAATTTATTTTAAATTGCTTTCGCTGTGCCACTTGATTTTAGCACCAAATCCCAAAAGTGGTATTGGAGCAAGGTCTCGCTATCGTTTATACGATATTTGTATTTATAATGCTTGATTAAATGTATAGTGATTTGGAATCACGAATCGTATAATCGTTGATATTTAATTGTTCGTCGAAAATTTATTTTTCATGATTTCATGTTGCAATATAAATCTGTAAATTAAATATAAAACCTGATTTATATATGTGATATTAAAATTAAAAAAATATAATTTTTGAAATCGAGACGAAAAAACGAGCTGCAAAAGTTGCTGGAAAGCTGTTGGGCAGCGCCCTGCCGCAGGCTGCGTGCACTTGGCAGGCAGCGGACGAGAGGGTTGCTTCTCTTGGCCATGGCCCGACAGGGGCTGCCGGGCCGCGGGTCGAGCTCCAGGACTTTTTGTTACAACTTCGTTTTTTTTTATGTTTCGTTACATTAATTTCCGACAATTAAAATTAGATTTAATTTGACTAAAATAAAATACTTGGTACTTTTATTTTGAGGAAATTAATTATTATGAAACATTTACAATCATCCGGACCATACGGACAAATTAAAATTACCGTGTTTGTGAATTAATTAATTTAATTCTATTAAATAGTTAATTTTATATATTGGTTGGATCAATATATTAAATTACTTATTTAATATAAAATCCATTTACTTAGTACTTATTTGATGAATGCTTGTGAATGATTTTGTAGTTCATGGACCTAGTTTTTGAATCGTTTGTTTTATTTGATTGGGTTGTAGAGGCCGTTTTGAGCCTATTTATTTTTCTAGAAAAATTGTATAATAGGTTGGAATTTTTCTATGTAAAATTTATTTGCTATGACGAAGGCCAGCAGAGGATCCATTTGAGAAGACGATGATTCGAGACTCAGGACATCTAATTAGATTACGATATTTATGTTTTAGGAATGGTCCATGAACTATATGTTGGTAGCAACTAGGTTGTGAATGTTTTATTCATATGGTATGAATGCCCACGAACGTGCTTAAATAAATTAATATGCAAAGTGTAACATTAATCGCGAAAGTTCTTCCACGACAAAACATTAAGTTCAAATGGTTTCAAGATTTTCCTTCCCTCCATCGAACTCTTGGAAAATTGAAATCCGAACTGGATGTGTTATGCTTCCCAATTATCGAGGTAGTCGTTCGGGGAGGGTCAATAAATTCCGAGAGTGCATTGGATGCCTTCGGTTAGAGCAAATTTTATCCTTAGAAACATGTTCAGTTGCCAGATAAGATTCAATTATGAAACTGATCAGCGTTGACGATGTAAACTTAACTTGTTCACGAACTATCGAAATCGTATAGGTTGAGGGGAGTGAACAAGGGGAAAAAGAAGATCGAATCATCCATTAGATGGATTGGTGTTTGACACAACTTTTATAAGGATTAATAGACCAGAAACTTGTTCGGTTGCCCTCTATTAAAATTTATAAAGAACTCATCACCACTATGAAGTAAAGCGAACAAATACTTCTGGATTTCACAGGGGAATGTATAATTCCGATAAAAATAGTGCGAGCTGGGTTAAAAGAATAGCGAATTCCTTAATTCTAAACTCAGGCCATAATTGAACGAGTCCCTAATCAATTTGGCGTACTTTATGCAGACAAAAACTCTCATAAAATGATAATGAACTCACTCAATATATTACTCAAAATGAACAACTTAAATGGGCCTAACTTTGTGGACTGGCTCCGCAACTTGATGATAGTCCTTAGTATGGAGGAATTGGGATACGTCTTGGAAGCAGATATTCCGGACCAGAGCCAGTCCGAAAGATGTTGAAATCCACAAAAAGTGGGATAAGGATGAAATTCGAGTATGTGGCTATAAGATGGCCTCTATGTATAATGAGCTTCAAAGAGCTCATGGGGAAATGACTTCTGCTAGGCATATCTTATCTTACTTAACCGAGCTTTATGGTGAGCACAGTTGAACTACTAGTTATGAGATATTGAAGTAGCTCTTCGGTTCTAGGATGAAGGGATATGAGAAAGTTGGGGACCCTATGATCGAGAGATTGGAGGCTCTTGATTTTAGGATGCATGCTTCTCTCCAGAGCGACCTTATCCTGCAATATCTTCCTCATTCCTTCTCACAGTTTGTTATATGAACTTCAACTGCAATGATATTGCTTGCAATCTAGCGGGGTTGATGAACAAACTCGTAACCACTCAATCTCAAATGAAGACACCGCGGGTGAAGGAATCTGCCCTTGTAATTTCTTCTGGATCTCGGAGGTCCAAGAATAAGAAGAAAAAGACCAAGAAGCAGATAGGCCCACAAAGCAAGACTTTAAGGGTAAAGGTAAGGCCCTGATGGTTCCCAAAAGCAAGAAGGTGAACTTGGACGAATGTCTTAGATGCGGTGAGCTGGGCAACTGGTCAAGAGACTGTCCGAATCTTCACGATGCTTTAGGTACGGAACTTTTAGTTTCGGATGGAATTGTTCTGCTACCGTATATTCTACTTCTTTGATACTAGATTCAGGTGCTAGTTCTCACATATGTACCATGAATCAGGATCTGGAACAAAGTAGGAATCTTGGAACTCGAGAAGTGATAGGGCCACAAAGTTCAGTATTGTGAACTATTCCATGAAGTTTCCCGGAATCGAGCTTCTGCACCATTATCAGGATCGACTCGTGTAGATCGCTGAGGTTTAATTGTTTGTTCACTTTGTTGTCTGCTTACTTCACCCTTTATTTTTAAGTTTCGGGACGAAACTTCTTTTTAGAGGGGTAGAATGTAATACCCTTGATTTTCTCTCCCGGTAATTTTTTCATTTTTGACATTTTTCTGATTTCAAAAACTCGGTTGCGAGCATTTTTACATTTTTATAATGTTTTGTTTTGCGTATTTGGTCATCTGAATTTGTTTCGGGGCTGTTTTACCCGAATCTGTGTTTTGACCGACTTTTTCCGCTATTTGGTTCGATTCGTGTGATGGTGGTTCAAAACTACAGTTTCGTGCTTCCTATAAGTCTGCTTAACTTTTTTAGACGTGTTGTGAACTTCGATTTGGTTGTTTGATATCTTATTGTGATTTTCGGACATTCTGGGCCGTTTTGTAATTTCCCAAAGTTTGGGGGTAATTACTTCCATTGTCGTATTCTGAACCTTCGGGTAGTCGGAATCGTGTTTTCTTTTAGCGCTTGAGTTCTTCGTTGTGCACCCTTCGTGTGCATGCCTTCGTCTTGTGTTGTTTTGGTCGTTTCGCGGTTTCATCGCCCTCGTACTCGACGAGCTGAACTTAACAGCTTGGAACTGCTAAGTGCCTTTCACGCTATGCGATGAGCATAACGTACGTTAACTTCATGTGCTGCTTACATATGTTAAGCCCTTTTCATAAGGTACGCAATGGCCTTTACAATATCGGGCAGAGAGCCCAGGATGGCTCTTACGTACATAAGGGCTTACACCTTACGTACGTTAATCATATAACGTACGTTAGAATGTTGCCCCTAACGTACGTAAACTACAGATCCTTTATATAACCGAGGTTGACCCAGATCGGGTCATTACATCCCCCTTCCTTTTTCTGCGGTTTTTGGCGTCTTGGATGGCTAGGAATCGAGCTTCCAACAAGAGTAGATGATAGTAATCATCTTCGTGATTCTAGCTCGTGTGTAGCATCATCTAATCGTTCTTGTTCCTTCGAATCTAAGGTAATTATCTTGTAAACCCTTTTCTATATATTTCGTGAATCTTTAAGATTCGTGTTGTTCTTCATGAATCGTGTTGCTGTATATCATTAATCGGTTGTATTGACCATATTCTGGTGTTTTGATCCGTGTTCTTATCGTGTTTGGGTTCGGGCAATGTTCGATGTTCTTGGGAAAGTATTGAACCCCAAGTGTTCGATCCTATATTTCTACGAATTCCTGTTGATAATTCTGTATGTTTTGCATCTTCCTTGTGATCGACCTTGTAGTAATTATATTTTTCGACCTAGTTGGAGGATTAGAGGGTTTCCGGTCGAGCTTTCCCATTGCTTCGCGTGCTTTGAACTTGAGGCGAGTATCCAGTCTATATTCTTTATACTTTGAGACTGTGATTTGTTGTGAATTTAACGTGGACTTGTTAGTGATTGAACATTGAACCGTAACTTTACTTTTAAATGAATATGTGATTTCTATGAAAGTAAATACGAACGTAAACTTGAGTTTCATATAGAATGATAACAACCATTTCATGTTGTATTTTGCTTAAAACGGATGCTAGAAATGAGTAGTTATCTGAGGAATTGTGGAATCATGGAATATTTGTATTATTCTCTTGTTAGCCTTTTTCCTGAACGATGGTGTCATGTGAATGTTGTGCTTTGTGGAAGTGTATGATGCGTTAACTTATGTTTTGCACGTTTGCGATTGTGGTGAATATTGTACCTTTGTTGTTGTGTATCTTGGTGAATTGTGTTGTTACCCAGGTATGGACCCGTGAGGCCTCCGGCGGCGCGTGCTTGCGAGTACGTCCAGTTGATATGTTATGACGATAATGTTATTAAATCGGGTAGGTTTGGAGGGGGCTCCGAGAATCGTCACTTGCGAGTGTGATGTCTCGATAACTTGTGGGCCTGTTTGAATGATGTTACCCGGTTAGGGACCCGTCAGGCCTCCGTTGGCGTGTGCTTGTGAGTACGGCCAGTTGTCATGATTTGACCGTAAGGTTATCTAATCGGGTAGGTCTGAAGAGGGCTCCGAGATTCGTCACTTGCGAGTGCGATGTCAAGATAACTTATGGGTGTGTCTTAGCTTGTTTGCGTTAGTCAATCCGGGTAGGTCCCATCAAGGCCAAGGAGGTGATTTGAGTGTTTGATGTGATAACTCTGAATTGTTAATATTTGGAACTTGGATCCCGAATGTACTTGTATTATTAATTAGTCGCTGAGACTTGGTTGTGAATAGAATCATTTCGACGTTTTTGGTAAACTCTTTTGAAAAGTAAAATTATAAACTTTTCGTGATTTTACAATGAGACCCCCAAATTCTTCAATTATTCTCTTAAATGTGTTTTGAAGTTATTCTTATGATCCTTCCTAAAGGAAACTGTTTTGAAAGGAATTTAGACTCGGGGATCGTGTTACTACCCTGTTAAAATGTTATTTTCATAATGGTTGTATTCTTGATGTATAACTTTATAGCTTGGTTACTTGCTAGCGATTTCCATCGCTAACCCCTCATTGGGGATTATTTTATATTTATTTAAGGTGCCCTGATTGGAGAGTGAGCAACCACAGGATCGGCTTGGAGGATGATGTAAAGCAGCGATACTAGTCACAGTTGTAGTCGGTTGCACGTCAGTGATCTGTCGGTCTGAGTGTTAATTTCTTGTTTCTTTGTCATCCTTAAGAGGATGGACACGTTGTGTAATATGTGATCAAGTTGTAATTTGGTTTACCATTTGTACTGCTATATTGTGTTTTGAGAGACCTAATCGGTCTACGGTTTTATGTTTTGGTCGAGTTCATCGCATGTGGGTTTTGTTTTGTAGTCTCCTGCCTGGTAGGTCCTTGCGAAAGAGGTCTACGATGTGTAATATCCCTGAGTGGATTGGGGGTGTTACAACATCTGTATTACGGTGAACTACTTAAGTCAACTGATTCATCTGTGCAGCTACCTGCTGCAAAAAAGTAGCAACACCAATTCCCACACTCTCACCGGCAGCATGATCCTGATCACGCGTCTGGTCGCCACGACTATGACCTATGCCCCTCGGCATACTGAATAAGTAACCACTCAGCACAACAGAAAATCATAACACATAACACATACAACGATTACCATCGTAAGGCAACACACACACGAAAGTCATAGCAACGACGGCATCGTTCGGCAATTTCAATGGCTTGAACGATAACCGACACACAATTACAAAACATCGTGAAACAATCATATATGTACACAATCATACAAACCTAAACTCTAGCATCTCGCACAGGTGCGATAACACACAAATCACCATGAAGCGACAAACATTTAATACCAACATCACACCTCTCACAGAGGGCTAACACAACGAATGTGTGGCGAACGACTCAACGCTCACACCACCAACGCAATCACAACTCGGAGGGTAATGCCCTAACGACAATGCGAACATCACACACAAATTCCCTGATCGCAAACAGGAATGATAGGTTTTAAAAACGAAAACCACCTTTTTGAAATTAATATGGAAACACCAGTTGATCTTAAGTATCACATTTCGAAAAAGTAATACACACAGCGTCATCGAGACATTGAAAAACCGTCTTGCATTTGATAAAAATCAGGACATCTTTCTTTTAGTTAAAACTTTCAGAATATTCGACCTTCGGGTCTAAGCAAACGCGTTTCTAAATTACTGAGAATATCTCAAAATATTTTGGTCCTCAAAGTAGAAGAATTTTGAAACATATAGTTGTACTAGTAGGCACCTTGAAAATACCACGAGGAAATAATCCATTTTAAAAGTACACCTCGAAATTATTCTCTAAGATACTTAAGATTTTCAAAAATCCATTAGGCCATAATGCCCAAATACTCACACGTTACATAGTACACGTTGAGCCTCTGCTCACACGTATCGACATTCGATTTCACATCTCATAGTAAATTCATCAAATCGTTCAAAATCAAAACAAGATCGGAAAACAAACAGTCAATAATCACGGTTCAAACTTGCCTAGGACCGGGGCTAAACCACTGGTCCCATCCGAGGCCTCTATGGACCCTTCTGGACTTGCCATAGTTAAAGATCAAAATCACGCACATGCATCACCTAAGATCGGGGCTAAACCACTGGTCCCATCCGAGGCCTCTATGGACCCTCCCGGACTGGCTAGCCAACAAGCTCGTGAATCAGGAGCGAAATCATAGATTCCTCCGAGGCCCCATCGGACCCTCCCGGAGTGAGCAAATCACACACATATATATTACCATTTCATGTTAAGCATAATGGTTTCACGAGAATACTTGCAAAACAAGGAAATCATTTTGATAATCATTAGCAGCGACACCACTCCTCATATAAACAAAATATGAGAGTCAAATAAACACATATCACGAAATCAAAATCTACATAAAGATTCCATCTCTTTAACAAATAATCATACAAGTAGATCGTGTCACACGATGTAATATCCGCATTTTTCTTCCCCCTTGTATTTTCTTTTTCGGTGTATTTCTCGGTCGTGGTGACCCTCATGTACCTTACAGTATATCTTTCCCGTCATCTATTGATCTGAGACTCGTTATTGTTATGCAGAACCGCTGTTTTGGGGTTGCCATGAATCCATTCTATGTTTTGATACGCTTTGAGGTGTTCCGTTTGATGTTTCGTTCATATTCTGGTGTTATGAACCGTTTATATTTCGTAACCTAGCGCACGCTATCTTTTCTGCATAGAGCGCGCTAGGGGTCCCTTAGTAGCGCACGCTACGACTGATTCGTAGCGCGCGCTAGAGAGCAAGCCCTGGGAGTGGCAGTGCTATTTTCCAGCCCTCTGTACTGGCGTATTAGCGTTCGCTACGTAGACTAGCGCACGCTAATGTCGGGAGGCCAGTGCACGCTGATGATACCCGGTAGCGTGCGCTAGCGTGAGTGTCCAGTACTGGACAGTTTTCTACTAAACTCGGTCAGGTGCCAGGTAGCGCACGCTACGTTCGTGCGATAGCGCACGCTAGCGGATCAGGTGAGTTCTGGACAGTTTGTCACTGGACTCGACTGATGCCCAGGTAGCGCACGCTATTGGTCGATAGCGCGCGCTACCGATAGGTTATTAGCGCACGCTACATTTGGAGTAGCGCACGCTAACGGCCAGAAGTCGCTCTTGACCGACGCTAACTGTTTTGGCCTGTAATTTTATCCCGTTAGCGCACGCTAACCTTGAGGATTAGCGCGCGCTAACACTCCATGGCTATATAAACCAGGGAGTTGACCTAGATGAACACATTATTTTCATTTCTTCTCCTCCCCGCGACGCAGAGCTTCTCCAGGCGATTTCCGAGCGATCCCTTCCTCCGATTATTTCAGGCATCATCTACCTTGAGTTTTTGAAGTAGATTAACAACGCCTACTTGTATTCTTCATCCTCAATCCAAGGTAAATCTCTTAGAACCCTACTTTTGGGCGATTTGGGGTTTTTGGGATTTTCTTCCGATCCGTTCTGTTTTGTTGGTGGATTCATGATGATTATGATTAATCTTGTTGGTATTCTTAGTTTCCCTACGGATTCATGGTACATTTCGTAGTTTTTTCAGAATCGAGAGGGATTGGTTGTGGTCCACCCTCGTTGTTGTTTATATACGGATATACATGAATCGTAATGAATCGTAGGCGGGTTTTCGGGTGTATTCCATTTCTGTATTTGTCTTAGAGTTGGTTGTAATTATGTTCTTCGAATCGTTAGGTTTGGTTCCGTTGATTCCTAGCGTTCGTCGGTGATTATCCTTTCCGTTCGTTGCGTCGTCAATTATTCAAGGCAAGTATTTTTGGAAACCTTTATGCTTAACGTGAAATGGTAATGTATATTGTGTGTGATTGCTCACCTCGGGAGGGTCCGATGGGATCACGGAGGGAATCCAATGGTATAGCCCTGGATTCACGAGTTTGTTTCGCTAGCCAGCTCGGGAGGGTCCTTAGGGATCACGGAGCGGGATCAATGGTATAGCCCTGTTCCCAAGGCGATGCGTGTGCGTGATTTGTTTTATAATATGGCCAGCTCGGGAGGGTCCTTAGGGATCACGGAGCGGGATCAATGGTATAGCCCTGTTCCCATGGCAAATTGTTTGACTGTTTATTTCCGGAAAAGACATGTCTGGTTTTGGTTTTTGAAATGATATTGGTGCATGTACTATGAAATGTGTAAGCGATTGGTTTGCCTTGATTACTTGTACTAGTGTAATTGCTAATCCCTTTGGGGGACCCGTTTTGGGGAAATTCTTGTTATGGATTTCAGGTTATGATCATCCGGACGACAAGACGAGGATCTTTGGCCGTGGTCGTTGACATGTGCACTTTGGTCTACTTATTTCTTTTGTCCACTTCGATATGGTTGTTTCCTATATTTAAAAACTGATAGACTGTACTCGCGAGTACTTAGGCTTTTCAATTCAAACCCCGTGTTGTATTATTTTAAATTGCTACATTGTCGATTGTTGCTCATTTCGTCAGTTGCTTCGGGTGTATTTTCATGTGATGTATTATTTGATTGTGTATCCTCGCTAACCGAGATGGTTAGTCGAGGGGTGTTCGCTTGTTGTATCCTGGTGGGTCCCATGTAGGGGTCCACAGTGCTATAATATATTCCGAATATCTCGGGGTGTTACATAAAATGGTATCGGAGCTCTAGGTTTATGGATACCTAGGCTTGTCGGTTATTTGGGTCTAGTCGTGTTTTGTTATGCGCATTGTCACACCGCTGCCGGCATCTCAGTACTTCCAGTGTTCGTAAGTTTCCTTACTTGATTCTTTACTTTCTCGTACTGTATTCCGTTTCTTGAACTGTGGTTATTCTCCCTCCTTTGCTTATCATCGTAGTTTCTTTTTCCTTCCTTACTCATCCTCGATACACTTCTGTTATCTCTTAACACCGGTATGGATGCCGGAGGAAACCGTGGTCGTGGTCGTGGACGCGGCCGAGGACGTGCGGCACCCGGTGGGGCGGCCGCATCGCATTCTTCAGGAGCCGGCAGTACCGGCGACCGTCACAGTCATGCTTCTTCTCAGGAGCGCGCCGATCTTGGTATTGCGGCTGTTATGCAGCAAATGGTTAACCAAATGGCGGCTATAGCTCAGGTGGTCTAGAACCCCGATCAGGCCCATGCTAATCGGGGCGGAGCGGATCGCTAGCTTCAGGATGTCATCAAGATGCATCTTCCTCAGTTTTCGGGAGCTTCGGACCCGATCGGCTGGGAAGGGTGGATCAAGTAGATATCCAAAGTCTTCACTGCTACCAACTGCCCCGAGGACCGTAAGGTCCCTATTGCTCAATACTTTCTCACGGGAGACGCTACGGATTGGTGGGAGGCCGTTGGTCCCAAAGATCATGTTGCTTCGTGGGCCGAATTTTAGGAACTGATGGAGACCGAATATTGCCTGTGGCCGGTCAGACAAGCGAGAGTGCATGCCTTCTATGATGCTCAACCTCGGGATATTCCTGTATCCCAAGCTATTGCCGATTTTAACAAGGAGTTGAGTTATGTGAAGACCCAAGTTGTCGCTGAGAGCGACAAAATTTTCCATTTTTCCAGGAGGATGAAACTGTCCATTCGGGACTATATATCTGGACTCGTCTGCACTACCTTGAAGGATTATCAGAGTAGGGACCTCGCTTATGATATGTCAGTGACGGCTAGTGATTTGGCTCGTGAGAGCAAGAAGCAGAAGTCGGTCGGAAATTTTTCTGGTCGCAAGAGTGGAGGCCAGCAGAAATCTCGAGCTGCGAATATTTCTACGGGCGGTTAGGCTCGTTTCTCTGGGAGCTTTCGGGGTGCCACCGGAACCCCCGCTCGTGAGCCCACATGCTTTAACTGTGGCTTTTCGGGTCATAAGAACTGGGACTATCCTCGTTCGCCTTTAACTTGTCATACTTGTGGTCAGTCGGGCCACAAGGCTTCTTTTTGTGATCAGCTCAGACAGCTTCGCGGTGCCCGTTCTTCTCACCCAGCACCTATGGAGCCGAGTGTGAACCAGGGCTCATTTGCTCCGCTGCCTCCACCGAGTGCCGGCCGAGGTAGGGGTCGGGGTCAGCCCGCTAGGGGAGGAGCTTCCAGTGTCGGCTCTGCCCAACCGCGTATCTATGACATGAGGAGGGCCGATGACCCAGTGGCCACTATGGCGACATGTACCGTTCATATCCTTTCCCATCCTGTCGATGTGCTTTTTGATTCGGGTGCTACGCATTCGTTCATTTCTCTGGAGTGTGTACTCCGTTTGAGTCTCGACTGCTTGTCACCTTGCGAGCCTTTCGTCGTTAAACATCCTAGCGGTGATAGAATTGTCGGTGATCGAGAGGTCCGAGACTGCTCTGTGTTTATTTGTGAGAGAGCTTGGCTCTCTAATCTTATTGTTGTTAGTATTAAGGGTGAGGATTTGATTCTCGGGGATGATTGGCTCGAGCGGCATGGCGTAATCAGGGACTACCGCACGAGAATCATCACTATGTTAGCCGAGGACGGCACCGAACACTCTTTCGCAGGGCGAAAGAGGGGAAACCAGAAGTTCGTTATTAATGCCTTGAAGGCAATGAGTCTCCTGCGAAAGGGGTGTACTGGTTATTGGTTCAATGCCTTGAAGGCGGAGGATGGTGGAGTCGATCTTTCGTCGATTCCAGTCGTTAGTGAGTTTCCTGATGTATTTCCTGACGAGCTACCGGGATTGCCACCGGATCGTGAGGTTGAGTTTGATATAGAGTTAGAGCCGGGTGCGGCTCCGATTTCGAAGGCGCCGTATCGCATGGCACCTTCAGAGATGTCAGAGTTGAAGAAGCAGTTGAGTGAGCTTCTTAAGTCGGGGTATGTTCGACCGAGCGCCTCGCCTTGGGGCGCACCGGTCCTGTTTGTGCGGAAGAAGGATGGTTCACTACGTTTGTGTATCGACTATCGCGAACTAAACAAGGTGACCATCAAGAACAAGTATCCTTTGCCGAGAATTGATGACTTGTTCGATCAGTTGCAGGGAGCTGCGGTATTCTCGAAGATTGATTTGAAGTCGGGGTACTATCAGCTTCGGGTGAGGGAGTCCGACGTGCCGAAAACAGCTTTTCGGACGAGATACGGACACTATGAGTTCGTAGTTATGCCTTTCGGGTTGACTATTGCGCCGGCGGTGTTCATGTAGTTGATGAACAAAGTCTTTATCGAGTATTTGGATAAGTGTGTCGTCGTCTTCATTGACGATATTCTTATTTACTCAAGGAACGAGGAAGAGCATGCCCATCATTTGCGGATAGTGTTAGACATTTTGAGGACCAAGCAACTCTATGCGAAGTTCTCGAAATGTGAGTTCTGGCTGAGGGAAGTAATGTTTTTGGGTCACGTGATTTCAGCCGAGGGAGTTCGTGTGGATCCGCAGAAAATTGAGGCAGTGTTGGATTGGGCACCGCCCACAAATGTGAAGGAGGTCCGTAGTTTCTTGGGTTTGGCTGGCTACTACCGTAGGTTCGTCGAGGGTTTCTCAAAACTAGCTCGGCCACTTACACGATTGCTCCGTAATCCGAGAAGTTAAATGCGGAATGACGAGAGACAGTCGAGTTTTGAGGAATTGAAGAAGCGTTTGACTTCAGCCCCGGTTTTGGCGTTGCCATGTGGCAACGAGGGATTTGCCGTTTATAGCGATGCTTCGGGTCAGGGTCTTGGGTGCGTATTGATGCAGCACGGCAAGACCATTGCCTTTGCGTCGAGACAGTTGAGGCCGTATGAGCTGAACTACCCTACTGATGATTTGGAGTTAGCGGCAGTTGTGTTCGCACTCAATATTTGGCGTCACTATCTTTTCGGCTCTACATGTCAGATTTTTACCGATCATAAAAGTCTGAAATACATATTTACTCAGCGGGAGTTGAATATGAGGCAGAGGAGGTGGTTAGAACTGATTGAGGATTATGACCTCGAAATCCTTTATCATCCGGGCAAGGCGAACGTCGTGGCCGACGCCTTGAGTCGGAAACCGATCGCGTTACGAACGCTTGAGATCCTTACGTCTCAGTCTGAGCTTCGGCGGGCCTTGATTGAGTTAGATGTTGAGGTTTTGTTGCCTGGAGCTGTCGGGCAACTTTGTGTTTCAGAGATTTCGTCGTCTTTGATCGATGAAATTAAGCTGAAGCAATTAGAGGATCCGATGATTACTCAAATCCGAGAGAACGTTCTTAAGGGAAAGTCTCCTGGCTTTGTGATTCACAAGGATGGTATTTTGAGATTACAGAGTCGGCTTTGTGTGCCGAACGACTCAGAATTGAGACAGAGTATTTTGCGTGAAGCCCATGCTACACCTTATTCCGTTCATCCTGGTTCGAGTAAGATGTACAAGGACCTGAGGAGGAATTTCTGGTGGAATGATATGAAGGAGGAGGTCGCACAGTTTGTAGCGAGATGTTTGACTTGTCAGCAGGTCAAAATCGAGCATCAGCGACCGGCTGGGTTATTGCAGTCACTTCCCATTCCAGAATGGAAATGGGAAGATATATCGATGGATTTTGTTACGAGTTTGCCGAGATCGAGGTCGGGCATGAATATGGTATGGGTGATTGTTGATCGTCTGACCAAGTCGGCACATTTTCTGGGCATCAAGGACACTTGGGGTCCAGAAAAGTTGGCTCGTGTGTTTATCGCACAGATTGTGAGGCTTCACGGTACTCCGAAGTCTATTGTTTCGGATCGTGATGGCCATTTCGTATCGCACTTTTGGCAGGCGGTGCATAAGGCGTTGGGTACCCGTTTGCATTTGAGTACCACTTTTCATCCCCAGTCATATGGACAGTCGGAACGCACTATCCAGACATTCGAGGACATGTTGCGTGCTTGTGCTCTCGACTGGAGTAGTGACTGGGAGGAGCATTTGCCATTAATCGAATTCACGTACAACAATAGTTGGCACGCGACGATTCGGATGGCACCGTATGAGGCGCTCTACGAGCGGCATTGTCGATCGCCGATTTGTTGGAATGAGGCATCCGATTTGGTCGGGACCGAACCAGATGTCGTTTTAGAGACGAGACGGAAGATAGAATTAATTCGGGAACGAATGTTGACTGCTTAGAGTCGACAGAAGTCATATGCCGATGTCCGTCGTCGACCTTTAGAATTCGAGGTGGGAGACCACGTTTTGCTGAAGGTGTCGCCGACGAGAGGAGTTTTCCGTTTCGGGAAGAAGGGGAAGTTGAGTCCTAGATTTATTGGACCCTTCGAGATTCTCGAGCGAGTCGGTGGGTTAGCATACCGTTTGGCGTTACCCCCGGCCCTGAGTCATGTTCATAGTGTTTTTCATGTTTCCCAGCTCAGGAAATATGTCCCGGACCCTAGTCACATCATCGATTATGATGAGATTGACGTCGCCGAGGATATTACTTTTGAGGAGCGTCCTTTGAAGATTTTAGAGCATCGGGAGAAACGACTGAGGCATAAGACCATCCCTTTGGTCAAGGTGCAGTGGTCGAGACACGGTGTCGAGGAGGCAACCTGGGAAACCAAGGATAGCATGCGTGCTAGGTACCCTGAGTTGTTTGTTTCTTAAGTTTCGGGACGAAACTTGTTTTTAGAGGGGTAGAATGTAATATCCGCATTTTTCTTCCCCCTTGTATTTTCTTTTTCGGTGTATTTCTCGGTCGTGGTGACCCTCATGTACCTTACAGTATATCTTTCCCGTCATCTATTGATCTGAGACTCGTTATTGTTATGCGGAACCGCTGTTTCGGGGTTGCCATGGATCCATTCTATGTTTTGATACGCTTTGAGGTGTTCCGTTTGATGTTTCGTTCATATTCCGGTGTTGTGAACCGTTTATATTTCGTAACCTAGCGCACGCTATCTTTTCTGCATAGCGCGCGCTAGGGGTCCCTTAGTAGCGCACGCTATCTTTTCTGCATAGCGCGCGCTAGGGGTCCCTTAGTAGCGCACGCTACGACTGATTCGTAGCGCGCGCTAGAGAGCAAGCCCTGGGAGTGGCAGTGCTATTTTCCAGCCTTCTGGACTGGCGTATTAGCGTACGCTACGTAGACTAGCGCACGCTAATGTCGGGAGGCTAGCGCACGCTGATGATACCTGGTAGCGTGCGCTAGCGTGAGTGTCCGGTACTGGACAGTTTTCTACTGAACTCGGTCAGGTGCCATGTAGCGCAGGCTACGTTCGTGCGATAGCGCACGCTAGTGGATCAGGTGAGTTTTGGACAGTTTGTCACTGGACTCGACTGATGCCCAGGTAGCGCACGCTATTGGTCGATAGCGCGCGCTACCGATAGGTTATTAGCGCACGCTACATTTGGAGTAGCGCACGCTAACGGCCAGAAGTCTGGCTACTGGACTGGACGCTAACTATTTTGGCCTGCAATTTTATCCCGTTAGCGCACGCTAACCTTGAGGATTAGCGCGCGCTAACACTCCCTGGCTATATAAACCAGGGAGTTGACCCAGATGAACACATTATTTTCATTTCTTCTCCTCCCCGCGACGCAGAGCTTCTCCAGGCGATTTCCGAGCGATCCCTTCCTCCGATTATTTCAGGCATCATCTACCTTGAGTTTTTGAAGTAGATTAACAACGCCTACTTGTATTCTTCATCCTCAATCCAAGGTAAATCTCTTAGAACCCTATTTTTGGGTGATTTGGGGGTTTTGGGATTTTCTTCCAATACGTTCCGTTTTGTTGGTGGATTCATGATGATTATGATTAATCTTGTTGGTATTCTAAGTTTCCCTACGGATTCATGGAACATTTCGTAGTTTTTGCGGAATCGAGAGGGATTGGTTGTGGTCCACCCTCGTTGTTGTTTATATACGGATATACATGAATCGTAGGCGGGTTTTTGGGTGTATTCCATTTCCGTATTCGTCTTAGAGTTGGTTGTAATTATGTTCTTCGAATCGTTAGGTTCGGTTCCGTTGATTCCTAGCGTTCGTCGGTGATTATCCTTCCGTTCGTTGCGTCGTTAATTATTCAAGGCAAGTATTTTTGGAAACCTTTATGCTTAACGTGAAATGGTAATGTATATGTGTGATTGCTCACCTCGGGAGGGTCCGACGGGATCACGGAGGGAATCCAATGGTATAGGCCTGGATTCACGTGTTTGTTTCGCTAGCCAGCTCGGGAGGGTCCTTAGGGATCACGGAGCGGGATCAATGGTATAGCCCTGTTCCCAAGGCGATGCGTGTGCATGATTTGTTTTATAATATGGCCAGCCCGGGAGGGTCCTTAGGGATCACGGAGCGGGATCAATGGTATAGCCCTGTTCCCATGGCAAATTGTTTGACTGTTTATTTCCGGAAAAGACATGTCTGGTTTTGGTTTTTGAAATGATATTGGTGCATGTACTATGAAATGTGTAAGCGATTGGTTTGCCTTGATTACTTGCACTAGCGTAATTGCTAACCCCTTTGGGGGACCCATTTTGGGGAAATTCTTGTTATGGATTTCAGGTTATGATCATCCGGACGAGCGAGCGCTAGGACAGTACGAGGATGCTGGCCAGGGTCGTTGACATGTGCACTTGGGTCTACTTATTTCTTTTGTCCACTTCGATATGGTTGTTTCCTATATTTAAAAACTGATAGACTGTACTCGCGAGTACTTAGGCTTTTCAATTCAAACCCCGTGTTGTATTATTTTAAATTGCTACATTGTCGATTGCTGCTCATTTCGTCGGTTGCTTCGGGTGTATTTTCATGTGATGTATTATTTGATTGTGTCCCCTCGCTAACCGAAATGGTTAGTCGAGGGGTGTTCGCTTGTTGTAGCCTGGTGGGTCCCATGTAGGGGTCCACGGCGCTGTAATATATTCCAAATATCTCGGGGTGTTACACACGAGGCACAACACAAAGAAGGGAGACTTACATTCACAGGTCGCACGAAGATGATAATCGCCCCACGATACTAATCACGACCAACAAACTCAGGCGACGCTTCGCGACACGACTCAGTCAGACAAAATCCGACGAGACAAGACTCAACAGACACAATTTGACCCGATAGCCTAGGTTTCCACAACCTAAACTCCGATACCATTTATGTAACACCCCCAATCCTCTCAGGGATATTACACGCCGTAGACACTTTTCTCAAGGATCTACCAGGCTGGTAACTAAAATCGAACATCAAAATATCGCCTTTAAGGCTAAAATGACCCAGTAGACCGATTTAGCCTTTCAATTATTGCATATAACTCAATATCAATACATACCCACGCAGGGGTCAAAAATACAACTCGCTCCCGTACAATGGGGAAAATACTGCAGTGGAAATAGCTAAGACTGAACCAATACAACATCGTACGTGCTCGTCTGATTAGTACCGATCATAATTCATCATCCTTTGTTCCAGACCTGTGTTATGCTCCCCAAGGCCCTGCACGTACCTGAAAGCAATACAAACATCCACCCCCCGATTTCTCGGGAGTTAAAAAAATCCACTATTTTGCTAGTGCAAGTACAAAGTGCAAATACAAGTCATACAAAACATATTCCAAGAATAATAATAATAAAAAATCCTCAAAGATTCAAACATAGCGAAAAATACTTCCCGAGGCAAAGAGTTTGAATAAAACTTTCCAAATTCGAAAGATCACAAATCAAGAGAACGATTTATAAAATGTTTTAAAATGCCCTCGAGAGTTTTAACGGAGAACAATTTAGGATTATCGAATCCTTCTATTTCAAAAAACCAAAAGGGGTCACAGCCAAAGGATTTTGCTTTCTCAAATAAAAACCAACAACAATTCACAGGGTTCACAGTCCACGCCACGTGTCCTCGACAGACATAAAGTCAACAAAATATAACCACCGAAGATATGAAATTTTGGTAACACGTCCAAGGTACTCGACAAGCAAAACATATCCAAAATTATATCCATAACACCGTGATCACATGCCACGTCATCTAACGATTGGCTCAATCACTTGTTGCATCCTGACCAGATGATCACAAGCCATGTGTCACCGTAGGTTTTCTTAGGCTCTCACGGTTGGATCAGTCACTTGTTGCATCCCGACCACATGATCACAAGTCATGTGTCACCGTAGTTTTCTTAGGCTCTCACGGTTGGATCAATCACTTGTTGCATCCCGACCACATGATCACAAGCCATGTGTCACCGTAGACCTCACATATGTCCACACATTCACACACATAACACAGTACACTAAGGATATCCCAACAATTCACCCAGAGACAACAAACACTTAGCACGACACTAACGTCAAATCACAGCGCACTGAAATGAGGTAACATACGTATATATGCATTATCAAAGCACAACATCAACACCAAACATATCCATTGCATTCACTTAATCATTCACAAAATACACCATTCACAAAACACACACGCATTTTGAAAGAAGGCCTTTACAGAGGCTAAACAGAATCTTTTGAAAGTTCATTTCAAACAACCAAACCAACACACTTAAACGATCATCGTTCATCATATCCACAAAATAAGAAATGTATGAACAAGTTACTTGCCTCAAATAATTGGTACCGAGCACTCCGACGAACACGGTTAAACCGGAAAACCTTGAACCCCTTCAATTCTCTGGCAAAAACAACGAAAACATGATTACAATGAGTATAACGTCCGGAGACAACGCAAAACACGCCCAAGAATCAAAGGAAAACCCGTTGATTCATTTAATTGGACGTTAAATGCTCAAGGCTCCCTTAGAACACAAAAATCATGTTTGGGCTCAAACATATTCGAGATACGGATATACAATCCGTAGAACACGACTAATAATACTTAATAACATCATCTGATTCATTAAAATCGGACAAACAACAAAATCAAGAAAGAAATCCTGAAAGTCAACCCTAGGAGATTTCAAGAAATTACATTCGATCTGGACGAATGAAGTGGAAGATGATGATAGACATGAATCAAGCTTCCCAAAATGATGCACGACGATACCTCCGATCACCACCCTTGTGTCCCAGCCGAAAATCGCAGAAGAAGAAGGAGAAAAGGGAGAAATGATTGCCTCACCCATCACCCGACCTATACAGCAGAACACGTTACGACCGTAATCGGCAGGGCCTCACGGCCGTAATTCGCCTTACGGCCGTAACATGGAATCCCCCTTACGGCTGTAACCAGCACCCTTGGACTACTGCCCGAAATTCCTGGGCCTATTACGGCCGCAACTCTGCCAGAGATTACGGTCGTAACCCTCATCACCTTACGACCGTACTCTACCATCCCTTACGAATGTACTCGGCCACTCCCTTATGTCCGTACTCGACCATGCATTACAGTTGTAATACTCAGCATTTTTGCGGATGCAGCTCTCGTGCAGCCCTTTCGACGGTCGGGTTAAACGTTCGACAACATCTCAGTTACACTAATGCGCCGTCTATGATTCCGATAATCTGAAGATTGGAAAGGACATGAATATGAAACAAATACCCAACACTCTAGGAAAATACGAAATGGCCCAAATGCCCGAAACATCACGATACAACAACAAATAACCAAACTGAAGCTCACAACACGTATAACAATGTTAAATGAACTTGCGAGAAACACGAAACAACAGTTTCGAACGAGATTCGCAAGAATCGAACTTAAGTGCAGAAAAGTCGCTAAGAAGCACGGAACGCAACAAAATGACACCAAAACAAACTCGGATGTAAAAAGTGCAGAATTAATCATTATCAGAATGACGAAACGGTCACAAGAGAGTCTTTAAAATAGACTCTGCCAAAAAATGAAATTTAGCGAAAATCGAAATTGTGGATATTACAGTCATTATGAAAAAAATATAAAATTGATGCAAACTTTTCCCTTTGGAAGCCCACTTCAGCACTCTTGTTTCTTTTACTTTCTAGCGGGTGTAAAAAATCGTGAAAATGATGGCACCTTAAGCAGGTTCTTTTTGATCTCTTGATACCCATCTATTCACGATTTATTTCAATTGTTGTAATTTTCTCATTTGATTTTTTTAATAAAAAAGCATTGATGGCAGCGTAATGAGACTCTTCGGACTCTCTTGAAGCGAATCTTAGTAGTTTCTTTTATACTTATATTTTTATAATTGGCGGTAGCGTAAGGCGACTCTTCGGACTATATTCAAGCACGTCTAGGTTGTTTGTGTTATATATCTGGGTATATATTATCTTTTGTTGTTTTGCCATATTTATTTTTCTTGCAGGTCCACGATGGCTTAAGCTAAGGATCATCTTTCATAATAGAAAAGCCTTGTTCAAACCCTTACTCTAATATTCTTTTTATAAAATAAGAATATTATTTATTAACATGTGTGGGGGAAGGTTGTATCTCTCTCTCTCTCTCTCTCTCTCTCTCTCTCTCTCTATATATATATATATATATATATATATATATATATATATATATATATATATATAACAAAAAATTGAAAATCATGGCACTATTTTTTTGAGAAAACATCAGTGAAAGAATTACTTTTTGGGACTTTTCACTGGTTTTGATAATAAATTCGGATGATGGTGTATGAGATTCAATAAACAACAATGTTTCACTGTTTTCGTGAGTTTTTAGCCTTAATGCAATCCATGTATATATATATATATATATATATATATATATATATATATAATGGCCAAACATACTGTGTTCATTCTAGAACTTGCTCATTTATACATTTCAAGACAACAATTGTAAGCTCCTGCATTAAGATGATGAAGGCAATTAGAATTAATCCCTTTTTGATTTATATTTTCCTACCCATTATATTTTATCCTTAGAAGCCACATTGAGCCTTAGCTTATTTCTTTGATCAAGCACATTACTTTAACCATTATCCGTTCTTATTGATGGCTCATCCATTTGCACTCTCTGGTCAAAGATTTGATTGTGAACTAGATGTGTGATTAATAGGGATCGAAATTCATAAGAGTATTATGGGGATCATGAGCTTTCACTAAAACTGAAAGGGTGTGAAGTGCATTGGAGTATTGAACTGAATGGAAAAATAAAGGCCAAAAAAAAAGAAAAAAAAAATCCGAAGAAAGCTGGAGATCAAGTGCAAAAATAATCACTATGTATAAATAAAATAGCACTTGAACTATTCCTTGAGTGATAATAATTCATTCTAGAGGATCCATTGACGTGTTATTCTTACACGACAGTATGATCTTGTCAAATAGATATCCAATTATTTTGGAAAAGTATATAATAACTTGAGGATGATGGTTTGAGAGCTTTCATTGCAAAAGAGGAGATGTGGATTGTTATTTATAGGATTTGTAATGCATCTATATTCATAATTGATATTGGCTAGAAAATTTTATAATTTTCCCTTTGTCCCCATATCCAAAGCCACATTACAACCAAAAGAAACACCTTTGGATTTATGATTGAGTTTATCCTTTTTTAGTAGTAGAGATTTGATTTTTGACCAAACATATGGTAATGATACATTTTGTTTTGATATGGGCGAACTCTTTTCAGATATCCCGTATATACACTTGAGTGAAGAGTGACATCCACCATGAGAGTATTAAATCTTTTGGCATTGAGTCTCAGTGAAGTTGTAAGAATTTGGTGGGGCATCTTATTTTTCTCTGATCTCACTTGGGTCATGATCACTAGTTCTCTCGCAATATTGGTATTGTCATGAATATTTCAGCATGTGAGTGTTAATACTAGGGTATAACATTTACCCGAGGACATGCAAAAGATAAGCGTGGGGAAATTTATTTGGTATATTTTTGGTAGTATTTTTATTAGTATTATATATATATATATATATATATATATATATATATATATGTGTGTGTGTGTGTGTGTGTGTTTTGTGTGATTATTTATAATTTTTACCATACATTTATATTATTTCACTTTTGTAGAATTTTCTATAATTGTGTCAGTTTGGATAATTAATTAGAATTAAATTATATTTGCAGGTCAACCAACAGGTACCAGACATGTCAATTGGTTCAAGAGCGATATTTTTGCAGAATCCAAATATAGACATGATAGGTCTCTTTTTATTCGTCTTGTAGATACGACGTTTTGAAAATTTGATCCGAATCTGAGTTCGTATGAAGAAGTTATGGCCGTTCCAAGTCTCGAGGACAATTAAACAGACGGACTAATAATATCACATCACGTGTCAAAATAGAATTGGACAAGCCTAGTCAACTACCTAGTGACATTATCTATGATGTCAACGAGCATGTGTGTCATCATAGTCAGTTGCCACGTCAGTAAAAGGATACGCCAAAAACACATCACCATGTTCCAGCCAAGCAGATAATGCCACGTGGCACAACATGTCAACATGACACACGCATGTCGCGCCCTTCCAGCGTGTCGCAAAATTGGCCACCCACACCACCCGCGCTTGACGTGCACACGCCGTTTCAGATTCATCCATTCAGCGCGTGAAGCACACCCGCACCTCAAAAATGCACCACATCAGCTGATGACGTGGCGGATTGGATAAGATGGGATGAAAATGATTGATGTCTTATCAAAAAGCATAATGGATGAATTAAAAAGTTGTAGTAAGTGAATCTGCACTTCTATAAATAGAAGTGCTCTTCGTGGGTAGAAGTGTTCAGAGAAAGCTCAATAGAGATGAGAGAAACGAGTGTACTTTTATTTATTTGTGTTGTTATTGATATTATTATGATGGGATAATTTTTTTACTGTGTTTATGATAAAACTATTTCTATATTATTATTAATACTGTTTTGGACCAAATTAGATTTTTTTCCAAGCAGGTCAAGAAAGTACCCAATATCAAATAGCAGCACAGTTTTTACAATGGAGCAAACTGTCTGCACAAGATCACAACAACTAAAAAAACCAACATATCCTATTCAAATGGAAGGTATGCTAGCTAATCTGTTATATTAATCATTCATTGAGATAACACACCAACATCTGGTAAGTGTAGAGCGAGCCACCTCTCTCAGCACAGCATTAGCTTCATATGATTTGTCTTGAAAAATTCTCACATTTCTCTCCCTCCATATAGCATAGACAAGCTCAGATATCATGGCCTTCTGGAATCTGTTCTTAGGTTTCTTCCCTTTCACAGACAAGGCAAACCTGTTCAAGATATCTCTGACTATTCCAATCAAATCCAGTCCAGGCACATACAGCCTTAACATTTTAACAGAGTAATCACATTCAAAGAATAAGTGTGCTACTGTTTCATCTTATTATTAATATTTATATAATAATTCTAACAATATACAACAACAACAACAACATCTAAGCCTTAGTCCCAAAATGATTTGGGGTCGGCTAACATGAATCAAACTTTGAAACCGTCAATAATCGTTACATAAATAACATAAAAGGAAAAAAGAGGGAAAAAGTAGAGAAAAAAGCAAATAAAAAAAGAGAATGAATGAAAAAAAAAAAAAGAAAAAAAAAAAAGAAAAAAAAGAAAAAAAAAAAAAAAAAAAGAAAAAAATATAACATTAAAAAAAAAAAAATATGAATTAAAAAAAAAAAAAAAAAAAAAAGAATCAGACTCCATCCACCATCCGTATTCTTTCCCGCCACATTTGCCTCTCCATCGCCATACTTTCTCCAATTCCAAGAAACCGCATATCATTTTCAATCATCTTTATCCAAGTTTTCTTGGGTCTTCCTCTACCTTTCACAACATTACTTGCTCCCCAACTTTCTAGCCTCCTCACTGGGGCATCAATAGGCCTTCTTCTCACATGACCAAACCATCGTAATCGATTCTCCATCATCTTGTCTTCTATAGACGCAACTCTTACCTTCTCTCTGATCACCTCATTTCTGAGCCGATCCTTTTTTGTATGACCACACATCCATCGTAGCATACGCATCTCTGCCACATTCATCTTTTGAACGTGACAACATTTCTGATGACACTCGGTGCCATATAACAGTAGGCCTAATTGCCGTGCGGTAAAATTTACCCTTTAATCTATGAGGCATGCGGATCACATAAAACCCCGTGGCACTCTTCCACTTCAACCACCTGCCTTTATTCTCATGAGTCACATCGCCATCTAGCTCTCCATCCTTTTGGATAATAGATCCAAGATATCTGAAAGAAAGTGGATCCATGAACAACTTTCCCATCAAATGTGATCATCCCCGCCTCTCTATCACTGTTTTCGCTAAACCTACACTCCATATATTCAGTCTTACTTCGGCCACCTAAAGCCTCGAGCTTCCAAAGTATCCTCCAAAGTTCCAATTTCATTGCACTCCAACCTTCGTTTCATCAATCAACACAATATCATCTGCGAACATCATACACCACGGAACGTCATTTTGAATTTCTCTTGTCAATTCGTCCATGACTATGGCAAAGAGAAAAGGACTAAGAGCAGATCCTTGATGCACCCCAATCGTAATAGGGAATTCTTCTGTCCTCCCAACATTAGTACGTACACTTGTACTAGCTCCCTCATACATGTCCTTTATAATGTCAATATATTTCCGCGATACACCCTTCTTTGCTAAGGCCCACCAAAGTACTTCTCTTGGTACTTTATCATATGCCTTCTCTAAATCAATAAAAACCATATGCAGATCTTTCTTTTTATCTCGATATATTTTTAATAATTATGATCTTCGCTTCAACAAGGAAATATTATTTTATCAATAATATCACATATGTTTAATAGTTATAAATTACTCATTGCTCTATAATTATTGATATTAGTTAATATCTTTGATTATTTATTTTTCATTAAATTTGATACATATAATGTAACACCCCAAATTTCATAAGGGACATTACACGCCGTAGAACCTTCATCAAGATCTACCAAGCTAACACATGACACATAATTCACAATTTATATCCCATAAAGACACATTAATAATAATAAATAAGGCTGTGGCCTCGGCCAAAATATTTTTGTTCAATTATAGAAAACATAAAGTAAACCGAGTTCATTGCCCACGCGGGGGACTTATCAACTTCCTCAAAATAATAGTAAGTTTACTCGACTACTCCAGCAATCCATGTAGACATAAAACAACATAATCAACATAGACTCGAGCCTCATCATAATACTTGACCATCATTTGCATGCGGTTCCCATGCTGGCTCCTCAGCTCGCCCGATACCTGAAATGCATAAAATGCATTTCTCACATTTAAGGGGTTAGCATTCGAATAGCCGGTGCAAGTACACAATTACACTACATCATATACATATACGATTCAACACAATCAATTCTTTGGAAAACATTTGAAATCAATATTCCGGAATATCACATTTGCATCAAAACAGTATATCAACACGTTTCAACATCATAATTTTTCACACTTGGTAAACCGTGGACGTACCCATTAGTATCAACCCCCAGAGTCCCCGTCGAACCATCGCCGGGTGGGAAACCACTTCCGCGGCGCACCCATTAGTATCAGACCCCAGAGGTCCCGTCGAACCATCCTCGGGTGGAAGAACAGCAACACATACACACACGATATCACAGTTCATCATTCGTATCGAAACCGTAACACACATAACGGAATGTAATACATGTACTTGCCTCGATTATTACAATACGGTGAAACGGTGAACGAAAAGGACTTCGGTCCGAATTCTCTTCAAAATTTTGTTCCTATCACATAACAATATGCAATCAGCCACAACCTCTCGGAAACATAAGAATTCATCCTAAGTTCTATCCGTTGGGACAATTCATCAGACACTTTGAGAGTATAATTACTATGATCGATTTACAGTAGGAAATCATGGTATTTAATCCACAAAACTTCAAGGAAAACAAAGGATTATGATTACATAATCATAATCTAACTTTAATCTAGGTTAAATCGAATTGAAAGGACAAATTCCCAACAAAACCTCCAAATTCCCAAAGTTAGGTTCTAGGGATTTTTACCTCGATTAGAAGACGAACCGGATGATTTGGCGTTAGGATGATGCTAGGATGCTCTAATATACTTCTCAATTGAGGTTTGGGTGAAAATCGATCGAGCCCTACCTCAATGGAACATTCCCGTCGTGAAAGGGAGAAGAAGTGGTGAAGACTATCTAAAATCGGTCGCTGCCATTATATATATTGGCATACGTTACGGCCGTAATATCTCAGGTTTGTGGCCATAACACGCGAGTCTTACGGCCATAACGGGACTAGCTTTACGACCATAATTGGGCGGCCAAACTTTCTGGATGAAATGCGAAGGTTCATTATGGCCATTACGCAGAAGGTATTACGGTCGTAATGTATCCTTCCTTACGGTCATAATGGTTCATCCTTACGGCTGTAACTCGGCCCTGAAAACAGATCAGACCTGCTTTGATATAATAGCTCAACAACAACCGGAATTAGAGTACAAGGGCAGTACGAATGGATATACGAAGGTCTTATACTGGGGAGACAATCATAAAATCATCACATGACTCCATCCATTCGAAGGTCGGAAGAAACGAATATTATTATCAACTCTCGTATTAACAAACAACCCAGACATACGGAAAAATCTATACTCAAGTTCGAATAATCATACTCGAGTCTATAACATGCTGAAATGTATCTAACGAACTTGTAGGAATGATGAAACAACAATTTAGAGTAAACCTATACCACTCAACCTTATATACAGATAAATCATCGAAATACACGATTTAAACGGATTGGAACACTACCTATAAATATCTTCAAAACATCAAGGGGGTGATAAGGAGTTGTCAACATAAAATGATATACAATAAAATGTAATTATTAATTATAAAAGGTACAGATATTACATTCTACCCCTCTAAAAGGAAGTTTCGTCCCAACACTTAAAGAATAAAAAGCTCGGGGTAAATAGCACGCATACCCTCTTTGGTTTCCCATGTCGCTTCCTCAATACCGTGACTCGACCATTGTACCTTAACTAAGGGGATGATTTTGTTCCTAAGTTGCTTGACTCAGCGTTCCAAAATCTGAACCGGATTCTCTTCAACTGTCATGTCGGGACCCACCTCAATTCCTTCGTACTCAAGGATATGACTCGGGTCCGGAACGTACTTCCTCAACTGGGAAACATGAAACACGTTATGCACATGACTTAAAGATGGTGGTAAACCGAACCGGTATGCAAGATCTCCAACTCGCTCTATAATCTCGAATGGTCAAATATATCTCGGGCTAAGTTTACCCTTTCGACCGAAGCGGTAAACTCCCTGAGTCGGCGATACCTTCAGTAATACATGGGCTCCGACCTCAAACTCCAACGGTTGGAAACGCGAGTCGGCATATGATTTCTATTGACTCTGAGCTGTTAGCAACCTATCACGAATCAAGTCGATCTTCTATCTCGTCTCAAAACTACTAAATCTGGTACGGGGCAAATCAATTCGGATGCATCATCCCAACACAACGACGATTTGTACCTTCTTCCGTACAGTGCTTCAAATGGTGCCATTTTGATCGAAGCGTTCCAACTATTGTTGTACGTGAACTCGATCAATGGCAAGTGCGACTCCCAATCATCTTTCTAGTCTAAGGCATATTCTCTCAACATATCTTCAAGTGTCTGAATCGTCCGCTCTGACTGTCCGTCAGTCTGAGGATGGTAGGATGTACTGAGTCTCAATTCAGTCCCCAAAGTCCGATGAATAGCCTGCCAAAAATGCGATACGAACCGCCCATCTCGATCAGAAATAGTACTTTTAGGAGTCCCATGCAACCTCACGATCTCTGCAATGATCCCCCGTGCTAGTCTCTCCGGTCCCCAAGTATCCTTAATACCCAGAAAATGAGCAGATTTGGTTAGTCGGTCGACAATGACCCAAATATGTTCATTCCAGTTCGAGTCCTAGGCATACTGGTAACGAGATCCATAGAAATATCCTTCCACTTCCGCTCCTTAATGTAAAGTGGTTGTAATAACCACGCGGGTCGATGATGCTCGATCTTAAGCTATTAACAGGTGAAACACTTCGACACAAACTCGCTAACGTCTATCTTCAAGTTGCTCCACCAGAAGTTACCCCTTATATCCTTGTACATTTTGCTTGTACCAGGATGTATGGAATAAGACGTACTATGAGCTTCTCTCAAGATCTTCTGTCTCAACTAGGTATCACACGGTACACACAATCTACCTCGAAATCTCAAGATTCCGTCATCCTGAACCACAAACCCAGGGACTTTCCCTTTATGCATGTCCTCTCTCAGCTGAACTAAAAACGGGTCATCATATTTCCTCGCCTTCATATCATCAATCAAAGATGAAGTGATTTCTAATGCACATAATTGACCCGGAATCCCCTAAACCTAAATTTTGATATTCTGACACATTAAATCCCGCTGGATCCTGCCTTGAGGTGTAAGTAATTCTAACATCTGTAGCGCCATCGGCTTACGACTCAACGCATCCGCCACCACATTGGCCTTGCCCGGGTGGTAAAGAATCTCGAGGTCGTAATCTTTAATTAACTCTAACCACCTACACTGCCTTATGTTCAACTCCTTCTGACTGAAGATATACTTCAGACTCTTGTGATCTGTGTAAATCTTACACGACGACCCATATATATAATTCCTCTAAAATTTTAAAGCGAAAACGACCGCAGCTAACTCCAAATCATGTGTAGGGTAATTTGCTTCATAAGGTTTCAACTGACAAGACGCATAAGCAATAACCCTATATCTCTGCATCAAAACACATCCTCTGAACCCAAATTTTGATATTCTGAAACATTAAATACCGCTGGATCCTGCCTTGAGGCGTAAGTACTTCTAACATCTGTAGCGCCATCGGCTTACGAGTCAACGCATCCGCCACTACATTGGCCTTGCCCGGGTGGTAAAGAATCTCGAGGTCGTAATCTTTAATTATCTCTAACTACCTATGCTACCTCATGTTCAACTCCTTCTGACTGAATATATACTCCAGACTCTTGTTATCCATGTAAATCTTACACGACGACCCATAGAGATAATGCCTCTAAATTTTTAAAGAAAAAACAACCGCAACTAACTCCAAATCATGTGTAGGGTAATTTGCTTCATAAGGTTTCAACTGATGAGATGCATAAGAAATAACCCTATATCTCTGCATCAAAACACATCTGAGTCCAAGGCCTGAAGCATCATTATACACCACAAAATCCTTGTTCCCCTAAGGCAAAGCTAAAACTAGTGCGGTAGTCAACCGTCTCTTCAACTCATCAAAGCTAGCCTGCCTATCTGTGTTACACTTGAGCATCTGAGTTTTCTAAAGTAACTGAGTGAGTGGTCGAGCGATCTTGGAAAATCCTTCAACGAACCTACGGTAATAACCCGCAAGTCCTAGGAAACTCCTCACTTCTTTCACATTCTTCGGGGATTCCCATTCCAGTAACGCCTCTATCTTCTGCGGATCAACCCGAACCCCCTCCGCTGATATCATATGCCCGAGGAATGTTACTTCTTTGAGCCAAAACTCACATTTATAAAATATTGCATACAACTGCTCGGCTCTCAAAATGTCTAACGTAATACGAAGATGTACAATGTGCTCTTCCTGACTCCGGGAATAAATAAAAATGTCATCGATCAAGACGACAATGAATTTGTCCAGATGATAAAAACTTTGTTCATCAACTACATGAACACTACTGGGACATCGGTCAGCCCAAAAGGCATAACCACAAACTCATAATGGCCATACCTCGTCCGAAAGGCAGCTTTCAGTATGTCGCTATCCCGAATCCTCAGCTGATAGTAACCCGATCGTAAATCAATCTTCGAGAAGACTGTCGCCCCCTGAATCTGATCAAACAAGTCATCAATACGGGGTAAATGATATTTGTTTTTGATGGTTAACTTGTTTAATTCTCGGTAGTCAATGTATAAACGAAGCGATCCATCCCTCTTCTTACCAAAAAGCACAGGCGCACCCCAAGGTGATGAGCTCGGTCTAATATATCCTTTATCTAGAAATTCCCCCAACTGTTTCTTCAACTCCAATATTTCCGATGGTGCCATACGTTATGGTGCTCGAGAAACAGGAGCCGCATTCGGCTCTAGATCAATAGGAAACACAACTTCCCGCTGTGGTGGTAATCCCAGCAAATCATCCGGAAATACATCAGGATATTCGTTAACAACTGAAATTGACGACATGTCAGCTCCACCATCTTCCGTCTTCAAATTGTAACACCAATAGCCTACACAACCTTGGTTTAGAAGTTTCATTGCCTTCAAATATCTGATCACATTTCCTGATCTACCCGGCTTACAACCCACAAGAGTATGCTCCATGCCATCCTTGGCCACTATCGAGATAATACATGTCTGATAGTCCATGATAGCACCGTGACGATCCATCCAATTGTCTCCGAGGAACAAATCCTCACCCTTTAAGTCTACAACAATGATGTTCGAGTGCCAATATCGGTTCCCGATCCTCACTGGGAAATCTCTAACTTCTCGGTTCCCAATGGTCTGTCCCCACTAAGCATACCCACTACGAACAATTCACACTCAAATAATCAGTCAATACCAATACGACATACACAATCCGAAGTAATAAAAGAGTGAGTAGCACCAGAATCAAAAAGCACTGAAACTGGATGAGAAAGGATCAGAGTGGTATCTGATGCCATCGGAGCATCTGTCTCCTCCGTGCATCTCATCTGATACAAATGAGGGTGCACTAAGCCCGAACTCGATACTGCATGACGGTCCGACTGACCCCGACACCTACCACGGCCCGAACTTTGAGGGACCTGAGTGACTGGAGTCCTCTGATCAACACTATGCTCTTTCTGAACTGCAGTGGTAGTCGGAGCTCTGGCGGCCCTGGTGTCCCTCTCGCAATAAACTGCCCGATGCACGGTCTGCCCACAACTAAAGCAATTAACTAACGGGAATGGACAATCCTTCACCACATGCTTGTATTGATTGCAGTTAAAACAAACTCTGCCTCCAGGTGTAGTGGACTGGACCATGCGGTTACTCTGAGACCCCCCAGCTTGATGAGATGGGTTCTTCCCCGATACTGGAGCAAATTGTGATCTCGAAAACCGACGACCCTTACCGGCTGAGAAACTGCCAGTAGTCTTCTGTTTTTTAGCCTCGGGTCCCTGTACTGGAGCAGATTATGCATCTTAGTCACTTTCTGAAGCCATTTACTAGCTTTGTCTTCTAGAGTCGGGGGCGGATTTTGACGCCCACCTTGAGCAATTTGAGCTAACTACGCTACTAACTGCTGAAGTCACGAGTAGAAAAATGGCTTTAGGTAACACCCATAAAGTGATACCTAAAGGGCCTAAAGTGTTACTATAGACCATAGTTAACACATTTTCCGTGTTACCTCTTCCCATGTTCCCTATGCTCTTAGGTAACACTTTTGATCAATTCTGGTAACACTTTAAACATGCTCCATAAAGTCATCTTAGGGAACACCTTAGTAACACTTTAGAAATTTCTTAGGTAACACCTTAGTAACACTTTCAGATTTTTTAAGGAACACTATTGTAACACCTTTGTAACACTTTTAAATGTGTCCATTGTTTTAAGTAACACTTTAAATACTTTAAGGAACACTTTCGATTATATGGGTGCTACCTTAGGTAACACCTTTTTCATTATTAAGTAACACTTGCTATTATTATTATTATTATGAATAATATTTATCATTGATATGAAAACTAGAAGAAATCATTTTTTCATATATAAATAATGAGAAATTATATTGATAAAACTTAAATAAATAATCCAATAACAATAAAATATAATTCATGTTAGGAATACTTGTTAGATTTTGATGATGTCATTAATTTAAAATCAAATGTTCATTACTTGGCAAAATGTAAGGAAGAACCAAATGAGTATCTTCCATAGGCCAAAATATGTTAAGAATAAAACTTGGCAAAATGTAAAGAAGAACCAAATGAGTGTCTTCTGTAGGCCAAAAGTTAGTTAGGCTGAAAAACGGCTAAGTACTAAGTACAGCCTAGTCCATCAGAGAGGAACAGCCGACTCCAGTCAGAGTAGCCTTGGTCAACTAAATTTGTCAGAGAAGTTTGACCAGACTGCAGCCGAGGTACCTCAGAGAAGTCACCTGACCAGGCAAGTCACAAACAGTAAACAGCCGAGAGAACCTACCTGCAGAGATGTAAGCTGCACATCAGCCTACTCGACTACAGCCTAGTACTCCAAGTCCACGTCAGCATGCGTTGAAAAGTCAAGTATTACGGAAAGCTCACATGCAACGTGAAGAGACAAATTGGAGTGATTCCCGCAAGAGATATGATTTATTTAAATCATCCTGACCCACCGTGAAGACTTTAATCCTTTTATATTCAAAAGATCCGGCGCTCACATGCAGAAGTCCTCACAACGGTCGGAAGATAAAATAAAATAATGGGAATCCAGCCTTGCAACGTTCAGAAAGATTAAACAATGAAGTCTCCCTCCAACGGACGGATTTGTTCAAAAGATTTGCAACGGCTACAAGGAAGAAACTCAGAGATCGTGATCTATATATATCCGGAGATTTGAAACTGAGCAACTACCGGTGCGAACATACATTCTAGCGATCAAAGCAATCAAGCAATCTCAAGCAATCAAATAGCATCGTGAAAAGAGCTGATCTAAAAGTTTATCCTTAAGGAAGCTCTTAAGTTGGAGAAGACAAACACTCTTGTCTATAATCTTGAGTACGGGGTACTTCACTGGTTGAAGTAAGAGACTGCAAAGGCATCCGAGGATCGAGGATCAAGAGGTGTAAGGCAGTCAAGTGTGTACAACGGCACGGATTTCCACTGGTTGGAAGTTGTTGTAGTGTGGTTTGAATCAGTGTAATATTTATCACTGGTTGAAAATTATAGTGAATTCATCTCCAACTGGTTTGGAGAAAAGTGGATTAGTAGAGGATTACCCCACCTCTGAGACCACTATAATTGCCTGTGTTATTTACTGTTTTACTGCATCATACTTTAACTGCTGCATACATTGTTAAGTGTTTCATTAAGTTAATTTATATTCGTCATCAGCTGACTTCCGCACATATCCAAGAACAAACGACTCCAAGTCATTTGTTTGACCATCAGCTGAAGAAACTCACTCTTCGTTAAAAGAGTTCAAGAGTTTCAACAAGTCTATTCACCCCCCCCCCCCCCTCTAGACTTGTTCCTGGACGACTTGTGACCTACAAGTGGTATCAGAGAGGTTGGTTCATTTTTTTCACGAACCAGATCTATATTAGATATATATATCTTATCTCTCACTTTATAATGGAACACATGCACTCTAGACTCCCTGTCTTTTCAGTTGACGAGTATGATCTCTGGAAGATAAGAATGCAGGCACATTTATCTTCAATTCATGACGACATGTGGTGCATCATTGAAGACGGTCCATTCATTTTTGAGAAGGACAACACAGCCGAGGAGATCGCAGCTGGGAGGCCCGAAAAGATTCCTAAGAAGAGAATGGAGCTGACCCCCGAAGAGAGAAAGCTGGCCAATCTTGACAACAGGGCCAGAGATGTGTTATACCAAACTCTTGACAAATCCACCATGGTCAAGATCAAAAACTGTAAGAATGCCAAAGAAATTTGGGACACATTAGCTCTAATGTGTGAAGGAACGGAGCTGATCAAGGAAAACAAGTTGTCAATTGCCATCCAAAAATTTGACAACTTTAAAATGAAGAATGGTGAATCTATAGACCAAGTGGACACAAGGTTCACTGAAATTATCAATGAGATCAACTCCCTGGGCAAAACCTATGGCAACAGGGAAATGGCACTTAAGGTCCTCAGATCTCTCAACCCCGAATGGAGCATGAAGGCCGTAGCCATGAGAGAGTCCAAGGACCTGAATAAACTAAAGATTCAGGAGCTGTTCTCTGATCTAAAGGCTTATGAGTTCGAACTTCCAAGTTCATCCTCAACTGAGCCTGCAGAGAAGGGAATCGCATTTGCAGCCGAGTCCCCTGCTAAGAGCCTATCTAATGTGAAACCTCCAAATCCACTAGATTTTGAGGAAGAAATGGCTTTCATAATGCAAAGGTTCAGCAATTTCAGAAAGAACTACTCCAAGTATAAGAAAAACTACAAGGAGAATCCAAGAAGGAACCAGAAGGCTGGAAGCTGGAAAGTTGAATGCTACAACTGCCACAAAATTAGGACACATCCAAATGGATTGTCCCGAGCTCAAGAAGGACGAAACCAAGAAGGAGGTGGGCAGAAAGGAAGACAGAAGAAAAGCTCTCATCGGAGAAGACCAGGAGCATGTCGAATCAAGCGGCGGTTTCTTTTCTGATGAAGGCGAGGAGTATGATTGCACGATGGCAAACTTAGGCGATGAAGAGGTAACTTCTAAACCTACGGTTCAAATAATAGCTCAGCCATGTCACAAGATATGGATTTACATGAATCGGTAAATCGATTATTCAAAGATTTTGAAACACTTAAATCGCACACCAAGTCAGTATCAAGAGAAGACTGGTGCAAGATGAGAATAAATGGTGAAAAATGATTTCAAAAAACTCAGCCTAGATTTAAATAAGGTTGAGACAACTACAACTGACTTTAAAAGCCAGGCAAGTGTCAATACAGCTGAGATAGACCAGCTAAATATTTTACTTAAAGAAAAATCAGCTGCACTTGCTCATGCCAAAGCTGAGTTTACTAAGCTGGCACAGATAAATAAAACTCAGGCGCAGGAAATAACCTCCCTGAAGGCGTCTTCAACTCTGGGCGAATTGTGTACTTATAAAAGGTCACTATATACCAAATTAGGCCTTGGATATGATTCTCACACTCCCTCTAGTTCTGAAACCAAGTTTATCAAGGGAGAAACAATGGTCTCGACTGCCGAGCCTGTGTATAAGCCGATATTCAAAAACAGGCAACAGCCAAGTCAAACGTCTAGGCTGCAGTCAAGTTACACCAGACAGCCACCTAGACAGGCGACTAGGCAGTGTCCCAGGCAAAAGCAGCAGCCCAGACAACATGCCCATTATTACCAACAACTCCCCAAAAATAGATTTCATAATGGGAGGGGCAGATGGAAACCTCAAGGTTATCCTAATTACCAAAATAAACAAGTGTGGAGACCACAAAGGTTTAACAAATGGTCTCAGCCTAGATTTAGAAATGGCCCACACTATCAAAATTTTGAGGAATATCCGGTATACAATCCAACCAGGAGATTTAGACCTCGACCACAGACACCTTACAAGGGTTATAATAATAATTCCTATAATCCAAGGAGAAATCAATTCTCCAGGAAACCAACTAACCCCAAAGGACCCACACAAATTTGGGTACCTAAATCTCTGCTTATTTAATTGCAGAAAAGGTGGAAGGACTACAACCACATCTCCTCAAGCTCAAATATTGGAGGTGAAGAATGGTTTGTAGACTCTGGATGCTCGAGGCATATGACCGGGAACAAGAAGATGCTGACCAAATATATCAAAGAAAGAGGTCCCGATGTAACCTTTGGAGATAGCTCTAGAGGACAGACAAAAGGCTTTGGAGAGCTGCACCGAGGAAACATTGTCATATCCAAAGTCCATTATGTCAAAGGGCTCAAGTACAACCTCCTGAGCATCAGCCAGTTCTGTGACGAGAAGAATCTAGTAGTCTTTACCATCTTGAAGTGTATGGTGATAGACATCTTATCTGGAGAAATAAAGCTACAAGGATTCAGAAGAAGAGATGTCTACATGATTGATTGGAACACAGGAACACCTAACTCCTGTTTTCTATCCAAGACTGTAGCTGAGAATGGATGGCTGTGGCACAAAAGACTATGTCACCTAAACTTCAAAGCCATCAACAAGATTAGCTCTCAGAAGCTGGTCAGAGGACTTCCAAATGAAGCATTCAAGAAGGAAGCACTCTGTGATGCATGTCAGAAGGGAAAGTAGACCAAGGCATCGTTCAAGCCAGTTCAGCCTACAACGCTCACAACAAGGATCTTAGATCTACTCCACATGGATCTATTTGGTCCTATCAAACCAAGGACTTTGAGCGGCAGAAAGCATGCACTTGTAATAGTAGATGATTATTCAAGGTACACTTGGATCATTTTTCTATACAAGAAAAGTGAAACCTTGACCAAGTTACGAGCCGAGAAGGATCCAGAATGAGAAATCCCTCTCCATAATCAAGATCGGATCGAGATAGAGGAGGAGAGTTTCTCAACAAGGCGATAAGCGATTTGATCGAATGGGATCCGGCATGAGCTCTCTGCGGCCAGGGACGCCCACAGAATGGTGTTCTTGAAAGAAGGAACAGAACTCGAAGGAAGCGGCAAGGTCCATGATTGCGAAGCGGACCTACCCAGGTTAAGCTGAAGTGTCAACACACTGCCACACCCAGGCAGGAGTATGATAGTAGGGAGACATGGCAAAACTCCTATGAGGTTTGGAATAATAGAACTCCTACTGTTGCTTACTTTCATGTTTTTGGTTGTAAGTGTTTCATCCACAACAACGGTAAAACACAGCTAAATGCCTTTGATGCTAAAACTGATGATGGTCTATTTATGGGATATTCCCAAAGAAGCAAGGCATATAGAGTTTTAAATAAAAGAACCCTAGTTGTGGAGGAAACACCCCATGTTATTTTTGATGAATCTACCGTTGAGTACAGGAAACAACTTGAGCAAATTGAGAACAAGCTCAAGTCAGCAACCCTTGAAGAAGTCATTATACATGACACTGGAATGGTGGACTCACCTGCAGACCAGCCTGATGACCCAATGCGGTGATGAAGACCCAATCTGCGATCGACGAGATCACCAAACCTATCTGATCCAGTTGTTGCGGAAGAAGACCCAGCCGGAGCTGACAAAGACTCATCTGCAGTTCAGAACCAAGCTGCAGATGACAAGGCGGTAGCTGATCCAGTTGCAGACCAGAACCCAGCTGATGCAAATAACCTCCAGAGCAATCCAACAGGGGGAACAAACCCAGAAGAGGACGAGATCCCCAAATGGCTCAAGGATCACCCAATTCAGCAAATTATCGGAAAGTTGACTGATGGAGTCAAGACAAGACAGTCAAATCTACCAGCAGGAATGGCGATGTTCTCATGTTTTATTTCGCAAATTGAACCCAAGGCTACAGAACAAGCCTTAGAAGATTATTCATGGATTAATGCCATGCAAGAGGAATTGGAGCAGATGGAGAGAAACAAAGTTTGGGAACTAACAGACAGACCTGATCACAAGAAAGTTATTGGCACCAAATGGGTGTATAAAAACAAGAGTAATGAAGACGGATCTGTTGTTAGGAATAAAGCCAGACTCGTAGCAAAAGGTTATGCACAGTGTGAGGGAATAGATTTTGATGAAACTTATGCACCTGTTGCAAGATTAGAAGCCATCAGACTATTCCTCGCATATGCTGCATTCAAGGATTTTGAAGTCTACCAGATGGATGTAAAAAGTGCGTTTCTGAACGGAATCCTAGAAAAAGAAGTCTATGTAGAGCAACCCCCAGGTTTTGTCAAAGGAGACAAAGTCTATAAGCTGTTGAAGGCTCTGTATGGACTCAAGCAAGCACCAAGAGCGTGGTATGAAACACTGTCTGTGTTTCTTGAGAAAAATGGATTTTGCAAGGGAAAAGTGGACAAGACCCTATTCAGAGTGGAACACGAAGGCCACATATTAATAGTTCAGATTTATGTGGATGACATCATATTCGTGTCAACCAATCCAGAACTATGCGAGAAATTCTCCAACCTCATGCAAGGAGAATTTGAGATGAGTATGATGGGAAAGCTTAACTTCTTTCTCGGATTACAAGTTAAGCAGATGGAAAAAGGAATTTTCATCAACCAAGCAAAGTATACCAGAGACCTTATCAAGAGATATGGAATGGAATCAGCCAAACCCGCAAGAATTCCAATGAGCACAAGCACTCACCTGGATGCATACGAGGCAGGCATATCAGTGGACTCAACCCACTACAGAGGACTCATCGTATCTCTTCTGTACCTCACTGCAAGCAGGCCAGACATATCATATGCAGTTGGAGTTTGTGCAAGATTCCAGTCCAAGCCGAAGCAATCACACCTAGATGCAGCTAAGAGAATAATTAAGTACCTAAAGTCTACAATTAATGTTGGACTATGGTATCCCAAGGATGACAACTTCGAGCTATCAGGATACTAAGATGCAGATTTCGCAGGATGCAAAATCAACAGGAAGAGCACTAGTGGAACGTGTCAATTCCTAGGAACCAGACTGATATCCTGGTTTAGCAAGAAGCAGGTTTCTAACTCTATCTCCACTACAGAGTCAGAATACCTAGTGCAGTAGGCTGTTGTGCCTGATTCTATGGATCAGACAACAGTTAAGGGACTATAATATTATTGCCAACGAAGTTCCTATTTGGTGTGACAACAATAGTGCTATTGCAATAACCAACAATCCGGTTTTGCACTCAAGGACGAAGCACATTGACGTTAAGCACCATTTCATTAGAGACCATGTGCTTAACAAAGGGTCGAGTTGAAAGAGTCGGCCTGAGACTACCAAATAGGTGACATCTTCACCAAACCCGCCGAGAAGAAAGATTCCTAGAGCTTAGCGAGACCTTGGATTACTAGATTGGGAATCTAGTTAAAAGCAAGTTAAAGGAAGGACGGACCCTCGGGAATCGGCTGGCAGTGCGAGGCAAGAAGACGAAGGCTAGACGAAGCAACTTAGTCATTCGTAATACCATGCGAGAAGTCAAACTCACATTGCGAGTGGTCAATGATCGACAAAGCAGACGACTAAGTTCTCTAAACTGATCTCTAAATTTTTAATTATTATCTGCCACATTTATAATATTATTTTGGCTAAAGAAATGGCATTTAAAATAAACATTTTATAAGCCAAGTGTCAATTTTAATACACGCGTCAAACGCCTATTTAATTAACCTCTACGATGGCCAATCAGAATCAACCGTCGAATTTTAAATTGGGCCACCGATTCAAATTTGAAATTCAAAAGAATATTAAAAGGCGTACCACCGTTCAAATATATAATAAACTAACGTCTTTTCATCTTCTTTATAAGGAAAGAAAACCCTTCACTTTACTCTTTACGCTTACAGAAACCCTAGAATTTACAGAGCAAAAATATACACTAAGAAATCTTCTTTTGCAGAAATGGCATCTTTCGAAGGAGTGAACTTGAAGGCGGTGAAGGACCAGGTCATCTTCTCCATGGTCGTCGACTTCGAAGGTTTATTAGAGGCAAATCTAGAGGACTTCGATATGCTCAATTTGATCCGGGCAATGAAGCTGAATGGAATCTACCCGTTTCTCGACATCAACCCGCAACATTTGTTCAAGGAAGATGTTGTTGAATTCTATCGCAATGCCTATCTGATTCAGCACGGGATTAACAGCTCAGTCGGCGGAATTCCTGTCAGCATAGATCGAGAGAAGATTCGTTCTGTATTTGGGATGAAACATCGTGGTTTGGCGGTCGAAGCTCTTAAACAATCACCCGCCGAAACCTGGAAAACGATCAAAGTCGAAAATATCCCATAGAAATTGAAGTTTACAGCAAAGAGAAATGAGTTGAAAAAGATTTACCGAGTTGCGTTGGACATCACCAACAAGATAGTCATGGGGATGGCGGGCAGCTATGACCAACTGTCATCTTCGAAATTTATGGTGTTGGGTGCGTTGATTCAGGAAGAGGAAGTCGATTGGGCGGACTATATTTTCAGGCAACTTGTACGCGAGGTGAACAAGGTCGAGTGGCTCGACGATGAGAAGAAGTTCAAAACTATGTTGGCGTTCGGAACGCATCATAGTTGGTTTTTGGAGAAAACCGGAGTGGCTAAGGGAAACATTGACCCTTTCCACCCAAACAAGAGGCTTGGTTATATGGACCATGAAAAGAAGAAAGTTGGAGTCACTGGGAAAGCAGCCCAGTTGTTGAAGGATTTGCCGGACTCAAGGTCATATCCAAGATACGATTTATCATAGGAATCGGACAGACCTGCAGCTAAGATCGGAACTGCAGTCGAGTCCGGGAACGAGTCCGACGAGACACCAATTGCTATCAGATTCAAGCGACGGGGACCAGCCCCAGAAGGACCCTCTAACCTGCAGTCATCACCTGAACCCTCTCCAAAGAGGCCAAGGAATCTTCAGTTTAGCGAGGGAGAGCAGTCTGAGCATTACGCCAGCCCATCAGTCCAATCACCAATCCATCCGGACCTGCCTGCACCAGACACTGAAACTCGGATTGTACCTATTATCACACCTCCAGTTTACATATCCGAAGAAGAGGAAGCAGGTCTAATAATCTCTATTCCTGAAGCAGATTACACTTTTAACCTATTAGATAATAATACCTTCAATCTTTCCATTGAACAACTTCAGCTTGTTAAACCACAAGCAGAAAAACACTCTTTTGTACATATTTTTAAAGAGTGGAAATCTTTCAAAACCATGCCTTTCACAAATCTTCAAACCTTTATTGCAACTAGTGGTTGGGAATATCCCCAAGCCACTGAGGAAGTTCTGATTGAATTTTGTAAAGAATCAGACTTGGTTTTACTCCTCCAAGATAAATGGTTCATGTCACATTTTAAAACAAACATGGACCACTTTATCCATTCTATTATGCTCAGTATTTTTGATGGCGTTTTTGGAGAGGAGGAGGAGGAGGAAGTAGAAAAGGAGATTAGGATTGAAGAAGTTAATGGAGACAATGAAATTATTGATTTGGTGGCTGAAGAAGATGAAGAAGAGAAAGAATCAGAAGAAAATATACCAGTTGAAAAACAGTCAGAGGAGATTGAGAAGACAGAAGAAGTGGCTGATGAAGGAGATGAAGAAGAAGGAGAAGAAGTAGATCAGGAAAAAGAAGAAGATAAGGAGGATGAGGATGATGAAGGAGAAAAGAAGGAGAAGGATGATCAGAATGATGATGATGATGATGATGATGATGATAATGATGATGGAGGAGAAGCAGGAGCAGAAAAAGACAATGAAAAAGAAAAGGAAGGAGAAAAAGAAAAATCTGGAGAAGAAGAAGGGAAAGAGGGAGAGAGAGAAGGGGACAAGGAGCCAGAACAAGAGCCGGAGCCAGAGCCTACTCACGAAGCTGCAGATAGGATTGTTGTCCCTCCCCGGTATACCAGCCTAGACGCAGAGCTGGCTGAGGACTCCAGGTCAGGGACCCCGGAGAAAACCCAATCTGACCTACCAGCTGCAGCCAGGAGCCTGCAGTCTAGTGGTTCCCTTGCAGAAGGATCAGGAGAGCACTCTCCATCAGCTCAGTTTTCTCCTACCATGACTGAGCTGATCAAGCAAATTGTCAGAGACACTATTGGAGAGCTGCTATCAACTCAGGTCACTCCTGACCTTCAGACAATAAATGCCAAGATAGACACCCTTCTTCAGAGAGAGATCCCTCAGCCTCCTCCCCCTACCAACAACAGAATGCCATTTGGCATGTCTGATTGGATGAGCCGAATGGAACAGCAGTTAACTACACTCGTTGATGCTGGCAAAAAGGGGGAAGAGAGGATTCAGGGGGAAGAGAAATAAATCAGAAGCAAGAAGAAGCAGGATGTCCCTCAGATTGAAGGACCCTCCAGTCTAAAGAGAAAGGAAGCTGTAGATCGAGATGACCAGGCTGACCAGCCTGAAGGAAAAAGAAGAAGGACTAGAGGTGGCTTTGAACCCACTCTAGAATGGGAAGGGATGGAGCTATGGTTTGTTGAGGATTTCGTTCCATTTGAAGCTCTTGAGATGTGGGGAGCTGCTAGGAAGAGGTTCATCAGAGACTATTACATCTGGGAACTACTTCATGATGACAAACTCTCCCCACATGAAATTTTCATAAACTTCATGGAAGAAGTCCATCCGAAGCTTTGGGCTGTTCTGAAGAAGCACGCTAAAGAGCAAAATGCTTATCCCATGATCCCTCTATTCAGAGCAGAGGAAGCACCAATCCGTATGGACGGTGAACTTGATGAGTTAGCACTTCAGAAGGAAATCAAGCTAGTGTGTCTTGAGAACAGATTCAGATCTCAGCAAGAACAAGACTTCGCAGCACTTGTTGTGAAGAGAAAATATGGTCTTGCCCCAGTAAAGATAAGACCTATTGGAGCCAAACCATTCAAGCCTGCCAAGCAGCCTATTCGAAGAGGCAGAGGAAGAGGCAGATGACCTTTTAGTTATTTCTCTTACTTGTAATTTTATTTTATGTACTTAAAACATTCTTGTAAAATTTCAATAAATAAGTCAGGAAATTTTATGAACAGTCTGTTGAATGACAATTTCCAGTTGTCTCAATATTAGACTGATTTCAGTTTTGTCTCGCACTTAAGTGCAGACTTGGCCATTTGATTTCTTACTTAGTTTTGCCATCATCAAAATAGGGGGAATTTGTTAGGAATACTTGTTAGATTTTGATGATGTCATTAATTTAAAATCAAATGTTCATTACTTGGCAAAATGTAAGGAAGAACCAAATGAGTATCTTCCATAGGCCAAAATATGTTAAGAATAAAACTTGGCAAAATGTAAAGAAGAACCAAATGAGTGTCTTCTGTAGGCAAAAAGTTAGTTAGGCTGAAAAACGGCTAAGTACTAAGTCTGACCTAGTCCATCGAGAGGAAACAACTACTCGGTCGAGTAGCCTTGGTCAACTAAATTTGTCGAGAAGTTTGACGGTGCGGTGAGGTACCTCGGGAAGTCACCCGACCGTGCAAGTCACAAGCGATGAAATGAGAGAACCTACCTGCAGAGATGTAAGCTGCACATCAGCCTACTCGACTACAGCCTAGTACTCCAAGTCCACGTCAGCATGCGTTGAAAAGTCAAGTATTACGGAAAGCTCACATGCAACGTGAAGAGACAAATTGTAGTGATTCCCGCAAGAGATATGATTTATTTAAATCATCCTGACCCACCGTGAAGACTTTAATCCTTTTATATTCAAAAGATCCGGCGCTCACATGCAGAAGTCCTCACAACGGTCGGAAGATAAAATAAAATAATGGGAATCCAGCCTTGCAACGTTCAGAAAGAATAAACAATGAAGTCTCCCTCCAACGGACGGATTTGTTCAAAAGATTTGCAACGGCTACAAGGAAGAAACTCAGAGATCGTGATCTATATATATCCGGAGATTTGAAACTGAGCAACTACCGGTGCGAACATACATTCTAGCGATCAAAGCAATCAAGCAATCTCAAGCAATCAAATAGCATCGTGAAAAGAGCAGATCTAAAAGTTCATCCTTAAGGAAGCTCTTAAGTTGGAGAAGACAAACACTCTTGTCTATAATCTTGAGTACGGGGTACTTCACTGGTTGAAGTAAGAGACTGCAAAGGCATCCGAGGATCGAGGATCAAGAGGTGCAAGGCAGTCAAGTGTGTACAACGGCACGGATTTCCACTGGTTGGAAGCTGTTGTAGTGTGGTTTGAATCACTGTAATATTTATCACTGGTTGAAAATTATAGTGAATTCATCTCCAACTGGTTTGGAGAAAAGTGGATTAGTAGAGGATTACCCCACCTCTGAGACCACTATAATTGCCTGTGTTATTTACTGTTTTACTGCATCATACTTTAACTGCTGCATACATTGTTAAGTGTTTCATTAAGTTAATTTATATTCGTCATCAGCTGACTTCCGCACATATCCAAGAACAAACGACTCCAAGTCATTTGTTTGACCATCAGCTGAAGAAACTCACTCTTCGTTAAAAGAGTTCAAGAGTTTCAACAAGTCTATTCACCCCCCCCCCCCTCTAGACTTGTTCCTGGACGACTTGTGACCTACAATTCATAGTATGTCAAATACATCCAATAACTAAAAAAGCAATCACCAAATTGTTGTCTAATTTATAACTTGTATACATAATAGCTCCCATATATCTTCAACTCGTTTGTCTATCTATATCTTTATCTCTTGCATCTTATATATATATATGTTTCCCACCACATACACTCTTGTTCTGTATGTCCTCCTAAGAAATCATCCTTCCAAGAGGAGTATACTGGAACGCAAATCCAAGAGAAGTATACTGGAACGCAGTCGCATGAAAGTGATCAAAGATTACCTCCTCTGTTGGCCTTCAACCTAAAATAACAAGATACAAATATTGGTAAATTGTCATGCTACTAAGTACAATCCTGCAAAGAAATTCCACATGCATGCATGAATTTATGCTTCTGGGTAAATAAATACAGGTTATGTGCATGAACAAAATGTTTCTCACTCCATTAATGGACATTTAACAACTGGAAGAAGGATCGACTATCCGCACACAACGATCCAACATGAATTCATGAGTGCTAGATGTGCAATTGACACCTTATTGGCATGAATCCAGGTGCTTGCTGCAATCATTGCAAAAAAAGGATGATTGATCACAATAACAATGGCTCAAATGGTGCGATATTTTATTCAGCATAACAATGTGTAGAATGGGATTGTCAATAATATCATCCTGCAAGCTGAAGAGGATGCAAATGAGACTATTTATACAGGTAACAACTATCCATTCTGTTCATGTACAACAAATTCTACTATGCCTACTGGATAGTCAATATTATAACTTGACTAGGAGATCAGTCATTAATAAGTGGAAGCTAATACCGACAATACCAAAGAATTGGATACTACTCAGAATCATTTAAAACCAAAGAATCGGATATTTATCATTACGTATAACTTTCCTAAGAGGAAAAATTGCTATAGAAAGCACAGTACCAAGAGACATAAAAATCATAAATCAAATATAGGTACCATCATTAACAGAAACAGCAGTGGTTCTGTTATAATTCAGCATGAACAGAATTAGTCCACCAATAACTCCATCAAGGTTAAAAATACTCCAAAACATGGAAATATAAGTCCCTTTCCTATCATGAGGAGGATAAGTGGTCATAATAGCACCCTAAGCAGCCCACAAAAGTCCAGCACCAATACCAAGCAAACCACCAGCAACAATAGCAAAGCCTTGTTTATGTGTGTGATTATAGTAAAGAAGAGAACCAGCAAACAAGACATAAGTTGAACAGCCTACGATAAAACCATTAGCGTTAGGCTAGTTGTAACACACCCGCACTAACTGCCTAACTTACACTATCTTATATCATATTAGTACTTATAAATTATGGTGAAATTTTGACAGAGTTTCCCCTAAACTAGTACCTATCCCAAACCTGTGACATAAAAACCAACACAAGTATCATACAGAGACATCTAGTCTCAATCCGAATCAAACTCATGACATCAATATCCCCGTAGCTATAACTACAAGAGTTTAGTAAACCACAAAACTTCGAGCTTCCCAAATCACTTATTTATTTTACATTACGATATTTAAACAACCTCATAGGTTAAACAAACATACTAAATGAACTTAAAGTACCCATCACACCATCAACGACACTCGAACCTATGAGTACATTACTGCAATACATATTTATAAAGTAAGGTTCACAAACAAGAACGAAAATATGTTAAGCCCATGGTTAAGCCTGACAGGTCGTCATCCATGTACGTCGACCTTCAGCGACAGTGGAACTCCAACTCATCCAGCTAGGGAACATACTCAAGCATCAGAATTACCTACAATGCATAAACTACGTGAGCTAAAGCCCAATAAGTAGAAATCATGCATGTTATGTATCATGTATGATGCAACATATGACATATGATTATCAATGAGAATCTCTCAAAATCATTTTCTTATCCTTGGGCCCGTTGAACCACGTACTAAGCACCGGAATGAACTCAACATCATATCATATCATGAGGCATGCATCTACCATGCCAGACATATAAGGCATGTATCTACCACACCAAATATATCGTGAGAACACGCATCTACCATGTCTCACACATGATATAAGCACGCATCTACCGTGCTAAACATATCGTAAAAGCATGCATCTACCATGCCTCGGTGCTCTAGCAATGGCAACAAAACATTTTTCTTTTCTTTCTTTCCATGATCGTACCATGCATGCAGACACTAGTGAGTATCCTGTTATGCATGCATGTGAAGATGCTAATGGATGTTATGATCATGTAAGGTGCAACCAAACACTTTAATCATAGTACAGATCAACCATCCAATACAATACACTATCAAGATATCATCAAGTTTACAAACAATACTATGTTTATGCATTGTAGTTGCAGATGGATTTCTACTTACCTTGATCGGGTAATACCCTTACGTTTATACCAATAGGGGGTGGTTGGGATGATATATCTTCAGAACCTGTTTCAAGGAATGTGTTTCAATGATTTACATACCACACGCAAGGTTTAACTCTCTTTATATCGAAAGGGTTTACCACTTCGCATAACCGGTGTTCTATGTACTTTATGTCGGTTTATCGATGTATACAACCCATTAACCAATCAATTTTGGACTTATAATTCCTTAATAAATCTATTAGTCTCTGTTTATAAAGTTCATTCAACTCTCACAACTTAAAATTTCAAGGTTTTATAACAAACACTTGATTAAGAGAGTTTATCAAAGTCTTGTCATAATCAGATTTTGTTTTGCTTATAACCACTAAAATATAAGATGAATTTGCACCAATTTTTGATATAATATCCCTAAGATACTTAAGAATAAGTATACTGAAACTCCTGACCCTGAAACATACGGATCAAGTAACATATACTATTAATTCCAAAAGGTGGCAGAATTGGTTCCTTTATTGCCTTAGTGAGTTTTAAGACTCATAAATCCATATTTAACACAAGGGTTTGCCATGTATGAATTCTTAACATCATTATAACATGTATAAGAACATATACAAGCTCTCACACCTTCGAAATAGCTAAGAAACATAGCAAGAATAAGGAAGAAACAAAGGAAACTCACCTTGATTGTCAAAGGAATTGAGGTGTTGATGTTTTTGATGATTTCTTCTTGAATATTTGGTGATTTTTCGAAGTGTGAAGCTTCTTGATAATGTTCAGACTGTAAATGAGGGTTGAGGGTCGGATTTATCCATCAACCAAGTGTCTTAAGTCGGTTATGAAGGTGAAATGTCCAAAATACCCTCGAATGACTACTAGAGACTAGGTTTGAAATAATTGATCGATTCAAGTAGTTATGATCCGGTTCTTGGAGTGTTTGAACCGGTTACTAGTATATATTGACCTCATTTAGGGTATGGATGATCTTTAAAATGGTTTAGTAGAAGTTTAGGGTGTATTTTTATTGTTTAAACTCGATTACCCATGCGAACAATGTTGAAAATGCTACTGAAGGACTTTATTGTCAAACTTTCTAAAACTTCACAAATGAGACACTGTAGGTAAGAATGGAAGAAATCATTTATAAAAATATAATTAATATGATAAACTAAAAGATAAGTTCAATTCCTACCGCAGTTGGAACGAATGAGGTATAGACAGATCACAGTATTTTACAGGCGTTATCAGATACAATCATAAATTGTATCCTATTAGGTATTGACAATAGTCAAAGGCACTTGACGCGTGTTAGTTTATTGAATGATGGTTATCCACTTGAATCGTCAATTTAAAGTGACCCACTACACGCGCCGACTAAAATCTCTAGGTAAGCTAGTTAACCTCTGATAGACACGTCAGTGACACCTTTATAACTTCTAGGCTTACCACGTGTACTTAGAGTTTTATAAGAACTTTACACATATTTTATTTTCGTATTAGAAATACTATGAATAACATAACTTAGTCCCGTAACATATACCACGATTGTGTTTTAGACATGAGTTCAAATGTTTAGCACATTCCTATGTGTGGAATTAACTATAAGATCAACTGAACCATGAAACATCAAGTAATCCAAATAACACATAATTAACAAGTTATGCATGAATCATATTGACCAAGTGAGTAATGTTAGGCTCGGGTATCACATCCTCCCCTCCTTATAAAAATTTCGTCCCGAAATTTAACTTACTGAAAAGATCGGGGTATTTAGCCCTCATTTCATCTTCTCTCTCCCAAGTGGCTTCTTCTACGAGTTGATTTCTCCACAACACTTTGACTAGTGGCACCTCTTTATTTCGAGTTTCTTTACTTCTCTTAGTAAGATTTGTACCGTATCTCCTTGTAACTCAAATCGCCTCCATCTCAACGGTTCATTCTTGAGAATGTGGGATGGATTCGCAATGTATTTTCTTAGTAGAGAAACGTGAAATACATTGTGTATCCGAGACATTGATGATGGCAACTCTAGTCGATAAGCCACTTCACCAACCCGCTCGAATAGGAAATGGCCCAATGTACCTTGGACTCGCTTTTCCTTTCTTACCAAATCTCATTATTCCCTTCATTGGAGAAACCTTCAGAATACACGATCACCCACGGCAAATTCCGGTGCTCTCCTTACGGTATCTGCATAACTCTTTTTCTGCCTTTGAAGTGTTCTCATTCTTTCTCGATTAGTGAAAGCCCATACATCATTTCTTGAATCATATCAGACCTAAAACTCTTCCTTCACCAACCTCATCCCAATGTCGGTGATCGACACTTCCGTCCATAAAAAGCTTCATAAGGAGCCATTCCAATTGTACTGATAATCAAGTATTGTAGGAGAATTCAATTAGGGGTAAATGTTTGATCCACGGCCTTGAAAGTCCATAACACGGGATCGAGCATATCTTCAAGAGTTTGTATAGTTCTTTCGATTGCCCATCCGATTGTGGATGATAAGCGATCTTTGAAACAAGTGGGTACCCAATGCTCTATGCGAGCTCTTCCAAAAGCCGATACAAATCGTGAATCTCTGTCCGATACAATGGATAATGGAACCCCATGTAGCCTCACTATTTCTGTATATAGAGTTGAGCATAACGATCAATGGAGTATGTCGTACAAAGCCGGGAGAAAGTGAGCAGATTTTGTCAATCTATCAACTATAACCCAGATAGAATTGTGTCCTTTAACCGTTCTTGGTAAACCTATCAAAAAATCCATCGTAATGTCCTCCCACTTCCATTTTGGAACAAATAAAGGTTTCAAAGTTCCTGCTGGTCTTTGATGCTCAGCTTTTACCTGTTGACATGTTAGGCATTGCTCCACATATTGTGCAATATTTTCTTTCATACCTGGCCACCAATAGTGTAGTTTCAAGTCTCCATACATTTTGGTTGCTCCTGGATGTACTGAATATGGTGTTGAGTGCGCCTCTAGTAATATTTCTTTGCGAACATCTTCAAAATTAGGCACACATAAACGATTTCTAAATCGAATAATACCATCTTCTGACAATTGGAAATCTGACGAGGTTCCTAATTTAATGTTCTTCTTTATTTTCTCTAACTCTTGATCCTATTTCTGGCCTTGCTGAATTCTATCTATTAAAGTAGGTCGAAGGGTTAGTGCTGACAATTTTGCTTCTAGCCATCCATGTTGGATAATTTCCACATCCATATTCATCAAATCGTGTAATTCTGGCTTCTGGATCAAGGTCATGGCCGCAATGGATTGTGCTGATTTTCTGCTTAGGGCATCTGCTACGACATTAGCTTTACCAGGGTGGTAGTTGATGACACAATCATAGTCTTTAACAAGTTCCAACCATCTCCGCTGTCTCATATTTAATTCTTTCTGAGTGAAGAAATATTTCAGGCTCTTGTGATCAGTATAAATTTCACAACGTTCTCCATATAGGTAATGCCTCCATATTTTAAGTGCAAACACCACTGCAGCAAGTTCTAAATCATGTGTCGGGTAGTTCTTTTCATACTCCTTCAGTTGTCTAGATGCATATGCTATTACTTTACCATTCTGCATTAATACACAACCTGCACCATTCTTTGAAGCATCACTGTAGACTTTAAAACCTCCAGTTCCCATTGGAATGGTCAAGATCGGTGCCGATGTCAGCCGCCTCTTCAATTCTTGAAAGCTTTGCTCGCATGATTCTATCCACTTGAAGGGAACATTCTTTCTAGTCAGTTGTGTTAATGGAGAGGCAATCTTGGAGAATCCCTCTACGAATCGACGGTAATATCCAGAAGACCAAGAAAGTCGCGTATACAGTAGAATTTGTGGGTTGCGGCCAGTTATTGATTGCTTCAACTTTGCTTGGGTCTACTGAAATCCCTGCTCCGGATATAACATGCCCCAAGAATACCACTCAGTCTAACCAGAATTCACACTTTTTAAACTTAGCATATAATTGTTTCTGTTTTAAGAATTCTAAAACTTTCCTTAGATGCACTGTATGGTCTTCTTTGGTCTTCGAATATATGAGAATATCATCAATAAACACGATAACAAACTTATCCAGGAAGTCTTTAAACACTCTATTCATTAAATCCATAAATGTTGCTGGGGCATTTGTTAGGCCAAACGGCATCACCAAAAACTCATAGTGTCCGTACCTCGTACTGAATGCCATTTTTGGGATGTCCTCTTCCTTTATCTTCAATTGATGGTACCCTGATCGTAGATCAATTTTGGAAAAGATAGATGCGCCTTGAAGTTGATCAAACAAGTCATCAATTCGAGGTAAAGGGTACTTGTTCTTGATCGTAACATTGTTGAGCTCTCGATAGTCTATACACATCCTCAAGGAACCATCCTTCTTACGAACAAACAATATTGGCGCTCCCCATGGTGAATAACTAGGCCTAATGAGGCCTTTGTCTAACAACTCTTGAAACTGGGTCTTTAATTCCTTTAATTCAGCTGGTGCCATTCTATATGGTGACTTTGATATTGGTGCTGTTCCCGGCTATAAGTTAATCACAAACTCTATTTCACGATCTGGTGGCAGTCCCGGTAGATCATCAGGAAACACTTCAGGGTATTGTTTCACCACTGGTACTTCATTGACGTTCGAGAAATCTTGTTTTTCAATGCTCATTACACTAACTACATAGCCTTCACAACCACTGTTTAATAAACGTTGTTCCTTCATTGCTGAGATTACTGGAAATCTTAAATTCTTACTAACCCCGACAAAATAAAAAGGTTCTTCCACAGGTGGTTGCAGTGTCACAATCTTTCTCCGACAGTCAACAGTAGCATGATATTTTGATAACCAATCCATACCCAAGATTATGTCATAGTCATTCATGTCCAACGCGATTAAATCAGCATAGAGTTCCCTATTTTCGATAGGAATACTACACGCTCGTATGATCTTATTTGTTTGTTTTGGACCTCCAGAGGGGGTAACTACATTATAACCTACATCAATTGTTTCTGGTACTCTACCCAGCCTTCTCACATACTCGGTAGATGCAAATGAATGTGTAGCACCAGGATCAAATAATACCGATGCTGAAATACCAAAGATAAGAAGGTTACCTGTGATAATAGACGGATTAGCTTCAGCATCTTCTCTGGTTATAGTGTAAACTCTAGTTACCCTTTCCTGCGCTTTAGCTTTTGTCTTGTTTGGGCAAACATTCGCCATATGTCCAGGTTGTCCACATGAAAAGCATACTTTAGAACCCAATAAGCAAACTCCACTATGTTGTTTTCCACAATTAGGGCATGCCGGTAATGGTACAAAGGGTCTACCCTCTTCAGACTTCATGCGCTTACTTGGTCCTCCTTGTTCCTGCCCCTTTTTAGATGGAAAATCAGCCTCTGTATTCTGCGATTGAGGTGGCCTCTTCTTTTCATTCTTAAACCAGCGTTGGCCTTGTCGTTGGGCAAATTGCCGCCGAACCTCTTGTGCTTGTTGAATCCTCAGTTCTGCCTGTTCTGCGACCAATGCTCTCTCAGCAATTATTGAATAAGTCGTCCCTTGAATTCCTGCCATGCTGACATCTCTGTATAGCTCTGGTCTCAAGCCTTCAAGGAACCTCTCCACTTTCAGTGCTTCAGTGCTAACCATATGCTCAGCAAACCTAGACAAAGATTTCGAACTTACGGATGTAGTCCAAACCGTCATGCTTCCTTGTTTCAATGTATAAATTCGTTCATCTTCATTGCACGAACAGAGTCGTAAAGTACTTATTTCGAAGAGTTCCTTGAACTTATCCCAAGTCATTGTTGCCACATTTTCAATAGCGCTTATCGTATCCCACCAATGACCCGCCTTGCCCGTAACATGAAGGATGCACAAAGTACCTTGTTCTCTTCGAGAGACCTTACTATCTTGGAACATGTTTTCTATAGTCCTTAGCCAATCTTCTGCTTCTGTAGGATCCACTGCGCTCTCAAATGTCGGTGGATTCAACTTCCTGAACCTTCCTCCATCTAATTCAACTTGTTCTACTCGAGGTGGCGGTCGATTCCTGTCATCTCCCTGCTGTCCTCTCATGTCTCTTTGTTGGATGAGTTGTTGGATTTGTTGAGATTGCCTTTCTACTAGTTCAGTCAATCGACCAATGATCAGATCACGATCAGAACTTGTGGATGTCATTTCTGGGTCTTGTGTTCTACCCCCATCACTGCCTTCATTTCTTGTTCTCGGCATTATTCTCTATTTATGACTGAGTCCTATATCACATGGTCAATATAATTCATGAAATATGAGTGCACACAAATAAAATAACACTTACTGGATTTGTTGTGCTCCACATGCTCTGAGCTCGTGTACATGGACAGTCTACAGGGCACAAACCGGGCTCTGATACCAACTGTAACACACCCGCACTAACTGCCTAACTTACACTATCTTATATCATATTAGTACTTATAAATTATGGTGAAATTTTGACAGAGTTTCCCCTAAACTAGTACCTATCCCAAACCTGTGACATAAAAACCAACACAAGTATCATACAGAGACATCTAGTCTCAATCCGAATCAAACTCATGACATCAATATCCCCGTAGCTATAACTACAAGAGTTTAGTAAACCACAAAACTTCAAGCTTCCCAAATCACTTATTTATTTTACATTACGATATTTAAACAACCTCATAGGTTAAACAAACATACTAAATGAACTTAAAGTACCCATCACACCATCAACGACACTCGAACCTATGAGTACATTACTGCAATACATATTTATAAAGTAAGGTTCACAAACAAGAACGAAAATATGTTAAGCGCATGGTTAAGCCCGACAGGTCGTCATCCATGTACGTCGACCTTCAGCAACAGTGGAACTCCAACTCATCCAGCGAGGGAACATACTCAAGCATCAGAATTACCTACAATGCATAAACTACGTGAGCTAAAGCCCAATAAGTAGAAATCATGCATGTTATGTATCATGTATGATGCAACATATGACATATGATTATCAATAAGAATCTCTCAAAATCATTTTCTTATCCTTGGGCCCGTTGAACCACGTACTAAGCACCGGAATGAACTCAACATCATATCATATCATGAGGCATGCATCTACCATGCCAGACATATAAGGCATGCATCTACCACACCAAATATATCATGAGAACACGCATCTACCATGTCTCACACATGATATAAGCACGCATCTACCGTGCTAAACATATCGTAAAAGCATGCATATACCATGCCTCGGTGCTCTAGCAGCGGCCAACAAAACATTTTTCTTTTCTTTCTTTCCATGATCGTACCATGCATGCAGACACTAGTGAGTATCCTGTTATGCATGCATGTGAAGATGCTAATGGATGTTATGATCATGTAAGGTGCAACCAAACACTTTAATCATAGTACAGATCAACCATCTAATACAATACACTATCAAGATATCATCAAGTTTACAAACAATACTATGTTTATGCATTGTAGTTGCAGATGGATTTCTACTTACCTTGATCGGGTAATACCCTTACGTTTATACCAATAGGGGGTGGTTGGGATGATATATCTTCAGAACCTGTTTCAAGGAATGTGTTTCAATGATTTACATACCACACGCAAGGTTTAACTCTCTTTATATCGAAAGGGTTTACCACTTCGCATAACCGGTGTTCTATGTACTTTATGTCGGTTTATCGATGTATACCAGCCCATTAACCAATCAATTTTGGACTTATAATTCCTTAATAAATCTATTAGTCTCTGTTTATAAAGTTCATTCAACTCTCACAACTTAAAATTTCAAGGTTTTATAACAAACACTTGATTAAGAGAGTTTATCAAAGTCTTGTCATAATCAGATTTTGTTTTGCTTATAACCACTATAATATAAGATGAATTTGCACCAATTTTTGATATAATATCCCTAAGATACTTAAGAATAAGTATACTGAAACTCCTGACCCTGAAACATACGGATCAAGTAACATATACTATTAATTCCAAAAGGTGGCAGAATTGGTTCCTTTATTGCCTTAGTGAGTTTTAAGACTCATAAATCCATATCTAACACAAGGGTTTGCCATGTATGAATTCTTAACATCATTATAACATGTATAAGAACATATACAAGCTCTCACACCTTCGAAATAGCTAAGAAACATAGCAAGAATAAGGAAGAAACAAAGGAAACTCACCTTGATTGTCAAAGGAATTGAGGTGTTGATGTTTTTGATGATTTCTTCTTGAATATTTGGTGATTTTTCGAAGTGTGAAGCTTCTTGATAATGTTCAGACTGTAAATAAGGGTTGAGGGTCGGATTTATCCATCAACCAAGTTTCTTAAGTCGGTTATGAAGGTGAAATGTCCAAAATACCCTCGAATGACTACTAGAGACTAGGTTTGAAATAATTGATCGATTCAAGTAGTTATGATCCGGTTCTTGGAGTGTTTGAACCGGTTACTATTAGATATTGACCTCATTTAGGGTATGGATGATCTTTAAAATGGTTTAGTAGAAGTTTAGGGTGTATTTTTATTGCTTAAACTCGATTACCCATGCGAACAATGTTGAAAATGCTAGTGAAGGACTTTATTGTCCAACTTTATAAAACTTCACAAATGAGACACTGTAGGTAAGAATGGAAGAAATCATTTATAAAAATATAATTAATATGATAAACTAAAAGATAAGTTCAATTCCTACATGATTGGAACGAATGAGGTATAGACAGATCACAGTATTTTACAGGCGTTATCAGATACAATCATAAATTGTATCCTATTAGGTATTGACAATAGTCAAAGGCACTTGACGCGTGTTAGTTTATTGAATGATGGTTATCCATTTGAATCGTCAATTTAAAGTGACCCACTACACGCGCCGACTAAAATCTCGAGGTAAGCTAGTTAACCTCTGATAGACACGTCAGTGACACCTTTATAACTTCTAGGCTTACCACGTGTACTTAGAGTTTTATAAGAACTTTACACATATTTTATTTTCGTATTAGAAATACTATGAATAACATAACTTAGTCCCGTAACATATACCACGATTGTGTTTTAGACATGAGTTCAAATGTTTAGCACATTCCTATGTGTGGAATTAACTATAAGATCAACTGAACCATGAAACATCAAGTAATCCAAATAACACATAATTAACAAGTTATGCATGAATCATATTGACCAAGTGAGTAATGTTAGGCTTGGGTATCGCACTAGTGGTCACGGGATATTAGTCTCAAAGACGATGAATAAAAGACCAACCTGCAAAAAGGGTCCTTCGAGGTCCAAGATTGTTGTAACTTCCACCACCCAGCAAACCGAAACTGGCAGTTAAAAAACCATCGGTTTTGAACCGCCGAACACCTCTAGGCACATACAAATGATAGCATACCCCGATGCCTCTGAATAGTCTCTCACTGATAAGACTAGAATATATGAACCCCACATGAACCACTATAATTTTGTGTTAGTTACCTATGGAATCTACATCTAAATTACAGACCATTAGAAACTACACATTGAAAGCTTTTCGTAGCTATATTGATCACCCAAATCCGATGAGTATTCAAGGGGATATGATTTCTCAAAGATGAGGACTTGAGATGACTAAATACTCGCAAAGTAAGAGAAGATAAACTTTCTCAGACATTTCTTGCAACGGGAAGAAACATACCTTCACACACTATAAAATAGACTCGAGATAATTGCTATTGAAGATCTGATATTTACGCTACTTTCTTAATAGAACAAGATGTTGATACACTAATAATTGCATGCCCCAAGCTGCATTCAAGATAAATACTCCGTAATATAAAACTCAAAGGGTAGAATAAGGAGACTCTTCTTCTCATCATCAGCCTGTTCAATCGTTGACACACTAATATTTTACCAAATGATGCAAAACATATATAGAAATGTTCAAAATTTGAATAGGTCAGGAGATATCAACATAACTCAAAATAATTTTAATAGTAATTCAAGACATATGGGATATGTAAGTTAAAGTTGAATTTTATATTTGCAAACTCATTTGCAGATTTTAATGAAGAGATAAAAATGGGAAATTTTCACCTTGATCGGTTGGAAACACTCTTAAGCTTCAAGGAATTAAATTCAGAGAGGCCATTGAGCGGTTGTGAGCAACTTTCCTTCTACTTGGCATCTTATCGAACACCTAATAAGCTCTTAAAATAAGTAGACATCCTTTGCAGATTTTGCTTCAGCTTGTTGTTTCATAAAGATGCCATTGATCAAAGAAAACAACAAGGTGAAGAGAGACGAATAACCACCACGTTGAAGATCACACGAATCAATCGATGAATCTCTTCTTCCATTAAGAGTTTTTATTTTCCCCTTTGCCTATCATTTATCGCCCTTTTCCCCTACACATCCAAAGTCGAACCCTCGTCTTGATTACTCACCTCCATTATACCCACCAAAGTCACTATAAATGATTGTTGTGATGGCGGCGAGCGAGAGAAAGAGAGTGCAAGGTGAGAAGATAGAAAAATATACATAGAATAAAAAACGAGGTTTGGGGTTTGGGGGGCTAGGTTAGTTCACATGTAATTCACACATCAAAAAGATATTAAATTACATCTTTAACCTGTAATATCCGGGTGTAATTTTTTTTTTCGTTTCACTATTGTGTTGTACGTATTCATTTGGAATTATACAAGTAGTGTTGTATTTGATGTATATTGTATTGGGATATTTCGGAATCCAAATATTTATACTTGCCGCCGGTTTCGTTCCGTCGTTTCGTTGTTGCTTTGTGAGTTTGGAATTTTTCGCTAAGTATATTAGCCATAGCATACGCTATATGTACAGCATTACATACGCTATGGTCGGAGTGTTACGCATGTTAAGCTATGTTGGTTACGTAAGTAACACAGGGTATCGGATCAGATCTATCATTCGGCATGTGGGATCGGGCCAGGCTGGATTCGTGGAGTTCGATTGGGACAGGCTGTTCAATGCACATTATGTATGCTATACCTTGTGTTTAACGTACGTAATGCTTAGGCTGTTTACGTACATAATTTTGTTAACGTACGCAATGGATACCCTATTTTGAGGCAATGAGTTTTGGAATACGTAGCGTACACTATGTAGAGGCGATAACGTACGTTAAGGGCATAACGTATGTTAAGATGGTGATGTAGCGGCCGTAATGAGCTTGTCAGATTATATATCTTGGTTTTGTGTTTCATTTCTTCACAAACCAAAACCGATTTCCTCTCTCTAGAATCGTCCTTATGGACTTGTTCTGGATACTTAGCCTCTTGCAACTTGATTTGGAGCTTCATAACTTGGATTGAAGCTTTGGAACTTGGAGTTTGGAGTGTTTCTTGATGGTTTGAGCTTGTTCTTCACTTCTTCAAGAGGTATGTCATTAATCTGGTGTTGAACTCGAGATTATGATGTTATTGTTGGTTACTTCGTGTTTTGATGATTTGTTGGAGGATAGTATGGTTCTTCATAGTTTTGATGAACTTATGATGATGTAGCCTGAGTTTGATTGTGTTCTTGATGTTTAAGAATACTTGGAGGTTATAATCATGTCTAGGAAGAGTTATGTTAAGATTGCTAGATGATTAACATGGCTTTGAGATGATTGTTGTTGGTTGTGTTCTTGAGGGATTATAACCATTTTGGTATAGAATTATGATGAATTATGTGATGATTGTCATAATCTTGAAACGGTTGATTTAATATTAATCCAAATTCATGATGAATTGGTGGAGCATTATCGGTTGATCATCATGTTTGTGGTGTCGATGGTGTTCTTGAGGTGTTAGTGTTTATATTGGTGAGGTTATCATTTTGGGATGATTAGTATAATGTTGTTCTTAAGTTATTCTTGTGGAATTGTTTTTGTAAGTGTTAAGAACATTTGATCATATCAATCATTGAGGTGTTGGAGGATGTTAGAATTCATAGTTGAGAACTATGATATTCGTTTGTGGAGTTTAACCGATTCGTGATTGAATGGGGATTGTCTTTAGTGTTGTTTTCCATTGATTTTGTGTCATTGAATGAATTGTATTTCATTCAAGATTATTCGAGTGCTTGTGATCATCGGTGGACGCCGTTCATTGGAGGATTTCATCGCCTTCGGTTTGAGGCAAGTTTCATACTTGTACTAGTCAATGAGATTAATGTTATCATGTATGTGTATGAATGTATTGTATCATTTTGAGACTTGGTCTCTTTATGATTTTGTTGATACCTGGGGATTATTTGATACGATACCCTTCAGCAAATTATGCCAAATGTTATTGTTGTTCGTCAAAAAGCCGTTTAAGGCATTGAGAAACTCGTTATTGATGTTATTGTCGATAGCCGGTTCGTGGTATCGATGTATCGATTGTTGTTGTTGATATTGATGTCGATTTAAGACATAGTGTGATCATTGTTATTGATATTGGTGCTTGTTATTATTGTTGTAATGGCCGATTGAAGGCATTGACGTACTTGATTATCATCTTTGTTATTGATTGGTCGTTCTAAGACAATCGAAGTATTGAATTGGGATTGTCGAGGACATTTCCCATCCGATGAGTTTTTCTCGATTAGTCGTTATAAGAAAATCGAAGTACTGAATTGGTATTGTCGAGGACATTTCGCATCCGATGAGTTGTTATCGATTATTCGTTCTAAGACAATTGAAGTATTGAATTGGGATTTTCGAGGACATTTCCCATCCGATGAGTTGTTATCGATTGGTCGTTCTAAGAGAATCTAAGTATTGAATTGGGATTGTCGAGGACATTTCTCATCCGATGAGTTGTTATCGATTGGTCGTTCTAAGATAATCGAAGTATTGAATTGGGATTGTCGAGGATATCTCCCATTTGATGAGTTGTTATCGATTGGTCGTTCTAAGACAATCGAAGTATTGAATTGGGATTGTCGAGCACATTTCCCATCTGATAAGTTGTTATCGATTGGCCATTCTAAGACAATCGAAGTATTGAATTGGGACTGTCGAGGATATTTTCCATCAGTTGAGTCGTTATCGACTGGTCCTTCTAAGACAATCGAGGTATTGAATTGGGACTATCGAGGACGGTGCCCATCCGTGAGTTATTATAGTCATGTTGGCCCTCTCAAGGCAACATACCATCATTCTTGTGAACTCGGTAATTTTGTGATCGTTGAGGGTTAAGGATTCCAGGATTATTGTGTTGTGATTATTGATCGTGTTAATCGGCCCTTAGGGATTGTGATTCCAGGATGGTTGTTTTGGGTAATGTTGGTCGTGTCGATCTTTCATTATCCATGTGTCATTGTTCACTGTGGTGAGTCTTTTTATTCTTATTGGATGTGTTATCCTTTGAGTTTCGTTGTCATGTTGCATCGTGACATATCTGGAATTATATCTGCGTGCCAATCGGTTATGTGTAGGATTTTTAGCCAGGCACACGATGGTCGTGCGTGGATGATTCCATATTGGACCGTGCACACAAGACGTAGTTCGTGAGGCTAATTAGGTACATTGTCCCACGTATATTCTGGATCCCGTATATGAGGTGGACATATGCACGGACACATTTCCGGATCGGGCGTACTGTGATATCCCTCTTGAGCATTATTGGTTTGGTCGTTCATAATCCATGTTGTATTTGATATGTCCGACGATTTGTGACTAGTTGTTCATATGCCGAGGGGTATGTTCGACAGTCGGGTTGTTTTTTTGAGATCCGCATTGTGATGTTGTACAGTTTCAGGGTATTTGGCTTTTAGGCCATTGTGACGATTGGCAGCTTCGGCTGAGTGGTTTTCAGACCATCGTGATATTTTGGCAGCTTCGGCTGAGGGCTTTCAGGCCATTGTGATGTTTTGGTATTTCCGTTGGAGCTTTCGGGCATTGTGATTCGTATTTATTCTAGGTCTGGTTTGGTTTACCTTCGGGTAATTCATTGTTGTGTTCTATATTGATGATTCACCGTTGGGCATTTGTGTTCTAACCTGTTGAGCAGGTATTGATCGTATGCCATGGGCATAGTATTTCACGAATGCTTGGTTCTTACCATGGTTTGTGAGCATCTCGTATTATCATTATTGTACCATTTATTTTACCTTTGGATGCATATCATGTCATATATGAATTTGATATTCATTATCTGGATGACTGACCCCGTGGGGGCGGAACATGTTTTCATGTTTTAGGTGTTTGCGAGGAGAGAGTTGAGACATAGGGGCATGACGATGGCGACTAGGCATTCGAACGATACTAGTATGAGTTGTTTCGGTGTTCATGTCGGTCAGACAATTGGAGTACTCCAGTTTCGTCAATTGTTGTCCTTTTGTATTACCCGAGCAGGGCTCGTGGATGCTGTTGTATTTTTATTTTGGCCATGTAGGCCCATTCTTGTCGTTGAAATTCCATATCGGAATAGTATGTCGGATATCATAGTAGGGACTGTGATTTTCCCTTTTGGTTAGTTTGTTGTATTTTAGTCGTGTTCGCCTGGTGGATCTCCTGGTGTGGGGTCCACATCACTGTAATGCAACGCCCCCAAAATTTGCCGGGATGCTACAATGCCGTGAATCCCTTGTGGGACCCACAAGGCAAGTTTTTAAAAGAGATTAAAAATTAGTCATGATATAATTTGCAGAAAGTAGCCCCATGATAACGTAAGTACGAACGAAATACTTTAAAGAAAAATAAGTCCGCGCACGCGGTTATTACATAACATGGAGTGTTTTCAGAATTTAATTTAAGAAACAAAATAACAAGGCTCATCCCCGACACTGCTCAAGCCTGACCAGAACCTTCGGAAATGTCCTGCACATATTCAACAAATTTGCCTGACACACGACGAATCGTGCCAGCCAACCTAGGTCAGACAATACGAACAAAATTCGATAAACTAACCTTACTTGACAAGAAACAAAGAAGAACGACGAAGGACGATGAAGAACGGACGGACAACACCTTCAAAACCTTCTCCGAAGCTTGATTAATCCACTCTACTACGATCATACACGGCTCGGAAGGCTCAAAATTCGGTTTGGGGGGTTGGAGAATGATTTTTGGATGAGAAGAAGTGTTCAATGGGCGGAGGAAATGAAAGAGAAAATGTCATTATATAACATCAGGCCAGCATTACGTACGTAATGCCTAGAGTTTTACGTACGTAACCATCATTACGTACGTTATCGACTATGGGCTAACGTACATAAGTGTTTCTCAGAAGTTACTGCCCGAAATGTCATGGTCCATTACGTACGTAATGTGTGGCTAAATTACGTATGAAATAATCAATTGACTAGCAGGCGTTGTCGCATCGAAAGTTGCCCTGACCATGTGGGATCGAGACTCTCATCCGAAGACTGCATTACGTACGTAAAGTCTAAGCCTTAACGCACGTAATGCTATAAAAATAGCGTACGTAATACTACTCGAGTGAAGAACGTAATATTGGTTCAATACACTAAGTTATAATATTACGTTTAATCCTTATAACACGACTACCCTTTAGACTCATCCAGCAATTTCTCGGGGAACAAGACGTTGGCCACCGTCATATTCACACCGATAATTGCTCAAGGACATCAAGGTAAGTCATCGACATATCATCAACATCAGAAAATCACATCACAACACAATTAAGTACTTTCAAGAATTTACATGCCACAACACGGTCTAAGCATAATACATATAAAAGTAAAAGCATCACGATGGGGAACATTATTTAATTATTAAAACAAGGTACAAGGTTTTAAACAACATGGAATACTCGTGGTATTACATACTATCCCCCTTAAAATAGTTTCATCTCGAAACCAAGAAAATAACTCGGGGTGACTCTCTCTCATGCTAGACTCAGTCTCCCAAGTTGCCTCTTCAACGCCGTGATGTTACCAATGAACCTTCACAAGGGGTATAACTTTATTCCTCAAGGTCTTTACGCGCCGATCTAGAATCGCGATTGGCACTTCTCTGAAGGTAGCATCATTAGAAATATCTAGCTCTTCGAAATTGAGTTTGTGACTCGGATCGTAAACATACTTCCTCAGCTGGGAAACGTGGAAGACATCGTGCACTTTGTCTAATGATGGTGGCAGTGCTAATCTATAAGAGAGCCTACGTACACAGTCTAAAATCCCAAACGGACTGATAAACCTCGGACTCAATTTGCCCTTCTTGGCAAAACGTCGAATGCCCCGCATTGGTAACCCTTTGACCCAAACATGATCTCCGACTAGAAATTCCAATGGTCGCTGGTGGTCCACAGCATATGACTTATGGCGGCTCTGCGCCGCTAACATGTGCTTTCGAACAATGGAAATTTTCTTAATAGATTCCTCGATCCGATCTAACTCAGTGGCGACGACATCGGAAGCATCATCCCAACATAAGGGAGACTTGCATCTCCTACCGTATAAGGCTTCGAAGGGCGCCATGCCTATGCTCGCATGCCAACTATTATTGTATGAAAATTTCGCCAAGCAGAGATGTTTAGCCCAATATTTGCACCAATCGAGTACACATGCTCTTAACATATCCTCTAGGGTTTGTATCGTACGTTCTATATGTCTGTCTATTTGAGGGTGATAGGCGGTGCTAAAATGTAGTTGAGTACCCATAGCCTTGTGGACAGCCTTCCAAAAGTGGGACACGTACCTAATGTCTCTATCTAATATGATTGCCGAGGGAACGCCAAGTAGTCTCACGATTTCCCGGATAAAGATGGTGGCCAACTGATCTGTTCCGGTAGTCTCCTGAATTGGAATGAAACGTGGCAACTTTGTCAGTCGGTCTACAATAACCCTTATCATGTCCTTTCCTCCCATCGTCACTGGTAACTTGGTGCCAAAATCCATTTATATGCTCTCCCATTTCCATTCTGGAATGGGTAAGGGCCGCATGATCCCGGCCGGTCTGCAGTGTTCAATCTTCACTTGTTGACATGTCATACATCGAGCAATGAATCTTGCTACTTCCTGCTTCATGTTCTTCCACCAAAAGCTCTTTCGCAGATCTTTATACATTTTGCTCGCCGCGGGATGTACCGAATATGGAGTAGAATGAGCTTCCTTTAGTATAGTTTTCTTAAGCTCGTCATTTGGTGGAATACAGATCATGTTCTTAAATGTCACCAAGTCCCTTTGGATCCTGTAGTCTGAAATAATTCCCCCTTTAGCTCTTGTGCTGATCGTGCGCAGTTCCGGATCTTCCATTTGTGCTAAGCTTATCTCATCAAGCAAGGATGAATGAATGTTAATTGAGCACAACTGTCCCTGGTGGTGTTGTACCCGTACTTCAATACCATTTCTCCTGAGGTCCTGTTGTAATTCCGGCTGTACCGTTAAACCGGATAGTGCCAACTCTTGTGCAGTCTTCCGACTAAGTGCATCTGCTACGATGTTGTCCTTTTGAGGGTGATACAAAATCTCTACGTCGTAATCCTTGATTAGCTCCAGCCAATGCCTCTCCCTCATGTTTAACTCTCTTTGGGTGAAAATATATTTTAAACTCTTGTGGTCCGTAAAAATCTTATAGGTGACCCCGGTAGTGTCTCCAAATCTTAAGGGCGTGGACCACTGCAGTCAGTTCCAAGTCGTGCGTCGGATAGTTCACCTCGTACGGTTTAAGTTATCGAGAGGTGTATGCAATAACTATGTCATTTTTCATGAATACACATCCTAGTCCGTGCTTAGATGCATTTGTAAAAATCACAAATCCTTCTGTGTCCTGCGGTAGTACTAACACCGGAGCAGTAGTCAGTCTCCTTTCTAATTCATCAGAGCTCACCTCGCAATCTTTTGTCCAGACAAACTTGGTACTCTACCTTAGTAGATTCATCAAAGGCCGAGCGACATAAGAAAAACCCTCCATGAACCGTAAATAACATCCTGCCAATCCCAGAAAACACCTCACTTCTTTGACGTTCCCTTCCTTCATTTTTGTTTGTCTTTCTCTCTGTTTTTCTTCTTCCTCCGAGGGTTACTGGATTTCTTTTGGGGTCGAATGCTTCTTTTTTTTCTTCAATCGGTTTTGTGCTGTCGATGTTTTTTTCCATCTTCTTTCTATAATTTCTAGGGCCTGCCCGATTTTGGCCTATTCAGGAAATCAAGATTGAGGAATTTCTTGGTTTTCGTTGCTCAAATTTTGCAGGTAACTTTTTATTTTTTATTTCGTCTTCTGCTTTCGATGATCTTTTTTGTTACTTTTTGGTTTCAGGATTTTTCTTTGATTTTTTTAAAAACTCTTTCTCTGCATCTACGTGCATTTTCTGTTGAGGCATTTTTTTTTGGGGCTGCTCTAATTTAATCGACATTTCATAATTTTTGTCCTTCTATGCTCAGATTTTGTTTACAACATGCATTCTCTTAGAATGTAAATTTTCGGGAAGATATTGTTGAGTCTTCTTCCATTTGCCTGTCGGACAGATTTCTTAGATGTTAGTGGTGTGCGTGTGATGATGTAAGAATAGAGATTGTGTTGATTAGGCTATTATTGTAGACAGGTTATGCATTACTTTTCGATATATATTGTGTGGATTTCTCGGTGTTTACAAACTTCTTTGGGATTCTTAATATGATCGTGTATTGGGGTTGTACTTTTTTAGTCGTCTTCCTATTTCTTTTTGTTTTTCGTTCTCGTGAGTTTGTTTTTTTCGATTTATGCATCCTCTTTTCTTTCTTCCAAATCTCGTGCTTTGGTTGTGACTTTGTTCTGCTTCCATGCATATTTTCGTCGATGATTTTCTTCACTTCCGAGGTCAGAACCCTAACTCCGACAACTCCCTCTTCCTTCGTGCTGCTATGATGTGTTGCCTCGATCGATTTGGTTTTTCTTTTGTTGCCTTTTTTAGCTTGGATCGCCATCGATCTACAATTTTGTTTATGCCACACATGGATTTTTCAGTATTATATGCTCTCTCTTTTATTTTTACAGACTATTCAATCGGTTGTTGAATATTTCGAGATATTTGTTAGAGTTTCATTTTTGTTGTGTTCTCTCTTTTATTTTTATCTTAAATATTGGTAATCTTGTTTTTTTGTCCTTTTGTTCAGATTTTGATTTTGATTCTGATTCTGTAGCCATTGCCTCCAACTGTTTATGCTCTAAAACATTGGTAATCTTCTTTTTTAGTTATTTTGATTTTGATTCTGCAGTAGTTGCCTCCGACATTACGGGTTATTCGTTTTGTGTACTTCTCAGCTGATGTTTGTTTTCTACCTCTTTATGTGGTTCTCTTTTCCTATGTGTTTGTGCCTGCTTTGGTATATCTGCCCTATCAGGGGGTTTCGCAGGTCTACGCTCCATGGATGCCTTTTCATTTCTTAGTTTATAAATTTTTCACTGAGAGGTGTATTTTGTGCTTTTTACAAATTCTGTATGCATTTTTTGCATTTAAACTTTTATTTTTTTCATCTGAGAAATTTATGTTGGTCATTTCTTGGTGATTTACGATCTCGATAAAATAAATAGATGTGGGATGTTAGTTTTGCCGAGGTTATGCTTAAATAAATTTTTTTCATTAGATTACAAATAATCATTCATGGTTCGTATTGTGTTACATAGGTTCTCATTAATGTGTTGTTGCAGCTGATTATGTAGTATTATTAATCGAAGTGTGGTTTCCCGTATTCGTATTCCTGTGTTTTTGAGTTTCCAACACATTCATGCGTGCATGCATCTGCACGTCATAACGTACGCTAGATGTTGAGCATAACGTACGTTAAGTGTTGAATATAATGTACATTATAGATGTAGTGTAGCGTACGTAAGCTTCCGTCATAGGCAGATCAGATAAGGTCGGCATGTGGGGGCCAGAGGTAGATTCGTCGATATTGCCCACATGAACCTGGACGGCTTTTCAATAAAGCAGGTCAACGAGGCTTAACGTACGTTAGGTATGGGTGATAGCATGCGCTATGTACATGGTTTTATGCACATAAAGGCTTTGGATAACGTACGTAAAAGAAGCTAGAATTGAGGCAGTGAGCTATTGCCGGACGCTAACATACACTAAGGTTTGAGGATAGCGTACGCTAAGGCCGTAACATACGTAAGGCGTTGCCGATAACGTACGTAATGTTTAAAATTCTATTTATAGACCTCAATCTCCATTTCATTTCCTCCTCACTCCTTGGCCGATTTTTGTAACCTGAGAACTCCCCAGCACCATAATCTCTCATATCATCATCTCAGCTCGATTTAGAGGATCGTAGACCCTTGTGGATTGGTGTTCAAGCTTCCGGTGTTGAGTTTCACCAAGTATTTCGTTGTTCTTCTCCATATTGTGGTATGTTGATCCTTTACCAACTAGATTACATGTTCTTGATGATGTTTTGAACATGTTTTTGCAATTACCAAGTTCGTTATTATCATGAGGAGTCGAACACCATGTTTTTAGAAGAATAGAGTTGGTTATACTTTGGTTCTCCTTCGTTGTTAAGAGTATTAATCGAACCTTGTTGGGATAGAACCTTAGGATGTAGTGTCCTGAGTTTGTTATGAATTATGAGCATGATTCTAGCGAGTTTTCTGAGATTACTAAGAAATTTCACCGAGAATAATTCGTGTTTTGATAAAGGTGTTCGGTTTATCAAACTTCTTCATATTCATGCTTGAAATGAACCGGCTATATCGATAGAATCAAACCCGGAACATCGTAGTATCGTTCCCTTGCGAAGTATGATTGGTATGCTTGTTTCTTGAATCACGCCTTAGTTATGAATTGTAATATTAGCCGAACCATACATTTATTGGAATTAGAAATCAAGATTGAGGTTTGGATTGTGGTAACATGCATATCCATGAAGTATGAAGTATGTCATTGTTTCCGGCTTAGCTTTCATCAAGTGGATAAACCATGAACCGGCCTTATGTTAATGTTAACTCGAATATGACTTAGGGCATTTGGTGCTCGTACGTTAGTTTTGAGAAGTATGTTGAATTCATTGTTATTTATTTTGAACAAGGTCCGAGCCTTGCAAGGTGATCGATCGAGGGGCGGCGACCTTCGGGCATATTGACAGTCGTTAGAGTATTTAATTCTTGCCATCTTTAAGGCAAGTATCGTAATTTTTATATTGGTTTAATGTTGATGATTTTGATCATATATATTGTTATTCATGTTGTTGAACATGAGATCATCTAAGTTGAATTGTCATAATGTCGTTCAGGATTATTGATTCATATGTTATTCATATTGATAGACATATCGAATTGCATATGTGTATGCATAGTTGTATTATATGTGTTATATTGATCCGAATGGATCGTGTGATCTATGCTGAGTGCGCTGGATCATTTGTCCACCTCGTGTTGGTCCGACGAGATCATCTCGGGATCTATGCTGAGGGCGCTGGATCATTGGACGGGTTTTCCACCTTGTGTTGGTCCGACGGGATCATCTTGGGATCTATGCTGAGGGCACTGGATCATTGGATTACCCAGTGTTGTGTTGATGGAATCGTGTGGATTCACATCGTTGGATTCCGATAGAGGAAGTCCACGTTTTGTATTTTGCTATGCATCATTGTTGCATATCTGATTTTGTATATTATGATACTTGTACTATCTTCATTTTGCTAACTCCCGCGGGGGTGGACTTTTGTTTTGATGTTCAGGTAGCCGAGGAGTGGGGAAGCAACCACAGTACTGACATGATGACGAAGGGCTCAGTGATGTTATCCGTTGTATTGTTTTGGTATTCTGGTTTGGTATTTTGTACTCGAGTACGTGTGTTATTTTGATGATTTAAGAAGTTTGTAATAATGGTTTGTTTCAGGTTGTTTGGGTGATTAAACCGGTTATTAATTTACTCAACTTTTGGGGGTACTTTCGTATTGTTCAGTATTTCTTTTTAATTAGCCTTGTAGATCCTTATATAAAGGGTTTACGGCGCTGTAATTATTCCGAATAACTCGGGGTGTTACAGAATATGGTATCAGAGTTAAGATTCATGGATATCTTGGCAGTTGGGTTTAGTTGGGTCTGTTTATGTCCTTTCATTTATCGGTCACGTATAACATCACTGTACAGCCAGCATTGTCGTGTGGACCGTGGCTGTAAGTTTCCTAATCTCATATACTACCATTTTGATTATTCCGTGTTTTGTGGATATTAACTAATATTAGAAGATTTTGCTCTGGGTATTGAGTATTTGTGTTTACAGTATGTTTAGAGGAGGTCGTGGATGCGGACGTGGTCGTGGATGCGGAAGTGGTAATGTGAGACAGGAAGATTCGTCGTCCACTCCGAATATTTCGGCTAATCGAGCTGATTCCAGTTCTGGCGGACAACAGGAATCAGTTAATAATGAACGAACACGAACTATGGAGGAAGATGAAAATCCTAACACGCCGGGAGTGCTTCAAGAAGTGGTCACTCAGATGACCCAATTTTCTCAGGTGGTTGACCGCATGCAAGTGATGATGGGCCAACAGTGTAACAAAGACAATCGGGGAGACAAGTGGCTTTCGGAAGTGGTCAAGTTACACCCACCGAAATTTGACGGGTCTTCATAGATGCCTACATGGGACCACTAGCTGAAAGAGATGGAGAAGATATTTGCGGGAATTAATTGTCCCGATAACCGAAAAGTTCCCATCGCTCAGTATTTTCTGACTGGGGAAGCTTTCAACTGGTGGGAAGCCATTCGACCTGAGGACCATAATGCTGACTGGACAGAATTTAAATTAATGATGGAAGTACAATATTGTCCTCGTCCAGTTAGAGAGGATAGAGTCCGAGAGTTTTTCTCACTGCAAAATCTGGAGGCATCTGCGACAGATATGATTAAGACTTTTAATCACCAGCTGACCTGTGCGCGACATCTGGTCAGAACCGAGGCAGAAAAGATTTTCACTTCGACATGCGGATGAAGCCGAAGATCCTGTAGCACCCCCAAGATATTCAAAGTATATTACAGCACCGTGGATCCATACATGGAACCCAATAGGCTAGACGACCAATAATACTCAACAACTCGCGGAATCAACATAAAAATATCTCGTCATAAACACGCAAAGCAATAATAATCCACCCGGTTCAACCGGTCAACAACATCACAACCACTCAGCACAAATATAATAGATGAAACGTTTCAATACGAGCAAATAAAAACTCCTAAGTACTCGAGTACTTCTATTAGTTTATAAATTGACAAACAATCAAAAGGTAGAAAACAATTAGACACCACTCATGCAAAATCATCACGCACGGCCGTCATCCGCATACTGGTCCAGCGCCCGTACGTTTCGATGAACCTGACCTGAAATTCATAAAACGAATTTCCCCAAAACGGGTCCCCATAGGGGTTAGCAATTACGCTAGTACAAGTAACCAAATGAACAACTTACACATTACACATATAGTCAATGCATGCAATCATGAAAACATCAGTTGAAACAGACATTTCCGGAAACGCCAATAATCCAAAACACATTTATAAAATGCACCACAATTAACCGTCGATCCACGTCTCTGTGGACCCCTACCGAGACCCCGTCGGATCAAACCCGTAGTGGTTAAAAGCAAGCTCGTCGATCCACGTCTCTATGGACCCCTACCGAGACTCCATCGGATCTAACCCGTAGTGAGCACACACACACACACACACACACACACACCATATCTCATGCAATACTACTATGTCAAGATTGTAAGTTCATAAGGGTACTTGCCTCGATCAAAAGACGATGACATGAACGAAAAAATGAGGATCAAACACGACCGCTAGGAACCGGTGAAACCAAACCTAACGATTCGAAAAATACAATCACAATCATTTCTAAACGAAAACGAAAAAGGCATACACCCGAAAACCCGCCTACGATTCATGTATATTTGCACAAGAACAACAACGAGGGCAGACCACAACCAAACCCTCCCGATTAAGAAAATACCATGAAATATACCATGAATCTGTAGGAAAACCAAGAATACAAACAAGATAAATCATATTCATCATGAATTAATCAACAACACGGAACGAATCGAACAATAAAATCAAAAACCCCCAATTTACCCAAAAGTAGGGTTCTTAGAAGATTTACCTTGATTCGGATGGAGGAAGACGATTATGATGATGATAAACTACACTAGGAACACAATACTTGATTTCCCAAGAATTTCCACAGGCAAAACTTTAAAAATCACTCAAAACCTTACTTGGAACACAGCTCTCGGTCGTAGGAAGAGAAATGAAGAAAATGCCGAAGTGAAGGTCAACTCAGGTTTATAAAACTTGCGCCTTCGTTACGTACGTTAACATACCAAGGTTAACGTATGTTGCACTCATTACGTATGTTACACATGAGTGTTAGCGTACGTAATGGCTTGGCAGGACAACCTGTCCAAAAACACTGGGTTCAATAGCGTACACTACGTCGGAGAGTTAGCGTACGCTACAATGGGATTTATGTACGTAACAGCAGGAGTTAACGTACTTAATGGTTCGGACAGAACAATCTATCCAATCTGCTGAAGGGCATAATGTACGTTAGCATTGATCGATAACGTACGTTATGAAGGTGCCGATAGTGCACGCAAGAAAGCATGCATAACGCACGTTATGCATGAGGCAGTTCAACACTGCTGAACGAAGTTAGCTGCACCGGGCGGTCCGAAAACGAGACGCAATACAAGGACAGAACCCAACACGCGGATACGAAATATTCAAGACGATGAAGCTGAATGTTGTAGGAGAATACAATTCTGACTACCGAGGAATCCGAGGAACGACAAGGAAAGTAAAATTCCCTAAACTTATAGGAAATTATAAAATGGCCCAAACGTCCGAAAATCACGATACGACGTCGGATGAATAAACCAAAACTCACAACACAAACAACTTAACCATACAAACTCGTGCAACCAAAGAAATTTCGAAAACGAACGATTTCTACTAGAATCGAACGTCCATGCAACAGTACATGACATAAGACGGAATAATATCAAAACATATCCGAAACTCGTCCAAATGGAGAAACTCCAAGAATAAAATAGATTCAAAATGTCGAAACGGTTACAAGTGAGTCGCTAAAAATGAAAAATACACTAAAATGAGAATACTGGGAAAAGAAAATGCGAATATTACATTCTACACCTCTAAAAATAAGTTTCGTCTCAGAACTTAAGAAACAAACAACTCGGGGTACCTAGCACGCATGCTATCCTCGGTTTCCCAAGTCGCCTCCTCTACACCATGTCTCGACCATTGCACCTTGACCAAGGGAATGGTCTTATGCCTCAGTCACTTCTCACGGTGCTCCAAAATCTTCAAGGGACGCTCTTCGAAGATAATATCCTCGGTGATATCAATCTCACCAAAATCGATGACGTGACTAGGATACGGGACATATTTATTCAACTGGGAAACATGGAAAACACTAGGAACGTGACTCAAGGCCGGAGGTAACGCCAACCGGTAGGCCAACTCGCCTACTCTCTCGAGAATCTTAAAGGGCCCAATAAATCTCGGGCTCAACTTTCCCTTCTTCCCGAAGCGGAACATTCCCCTCGTCGGCGACACCTTTAGCAAAACATGGTCTCCCACCTCGAAATCCAAAGGTCGACGACGGACGTCAACATATGACTTCTGTCGGCTCTGAGCAGTCAACATCCTCTCCCGAATCAATTCCACTTTCCGTATCATCTCTGCAATGATATCCTGTTCGGTCCCAACCAAATTGGACGCCTCGTTCCAACAAATCGACAATCGATATCGCCGCCCATAAAGTGCCTCATACGGTGCCATCCGAATCGATGCGTGCCAACTATTGTTGTACATGAATTCGATCAACGGTAAATGCTCATCCCAGTCGCTGCTCCAATCGAGAGCACAAGCGCGCAACATATCCTCAAATGTCTGGATAGTGCGCTCCGACTGCTCATCCGACTGAGGATGAAAAGAAGTTCTCAAACGCAAATGAGTACCCAACGCTTTATGCACCGCATGCCAAAAATGCGATACAAAATGGCTATCCCGATCTGAAACAATAGACTTCGAAGTACCGTGAAGTCTCACAATCCGCGCAATAAACACCCGAGCCAACTTTTCCGGACCCCAAGTATCCTTGATGACCAGAAAATGTGCCGACTTGGTCAGACGATCCACAATCACCCAAACCATGTTCATGCCCGATCTCTATCGTGGCAAACTCGTTATGAAGTCCATCAAAATATCTTCCCATTTCCATTCCAGAATGGGAAGTGACTGCAATAACCCAGCCGGTCGCTGATGCTAGATTTTGACCTACTGACAAGTCAAACATCTCGCTACAAACCGTGCGACCTCCTCCTTCATATCATTCCACCAAAAATTCCTCCTCAGGTCCTTGTACATCTTACTCGAACCAGGATGAACGGAGTAAGGAGTAGCATGTGCCTCCCGCAAAATACTCTACCTCAATTCCGAGTTGTTCGGTACACAAAGCCGATTCTGGAATCTCAATACACCATCTTTGTGAATCACAAACCCGGGAGACTTCCCCTTGAGAACATTCTCTCGGATTTGAGTAATCATCGGATCCTCCAATTGCTTTAGTTTAATTTCATCAACCAACGACGACGAAATCTCTAAAGCGCAAAGTTGTCTGACCGCTTCCGGCAATGAAATCTCAACATCCAACTCTATCAAACCCCGCTGAATCTCAGATTGATACGTAAGGATCTCAAGTGTCCTCAACGCAACCGGTTTCCGACTCAAGGCTTCGGCCACAACGTTCGCCTTGCCCGGATGATAAAGGATTTCGAGGTCATAATCCTTTATCAACTCCAACCACCTCCTCTGCCTTTTATTCAATTCCCGGTGGGTAAATATATACTTCAGACTCTTATGATCGGTAAAAATCTGACATGCGGAGCCAAACAGATAGTGACGCCAAATCTTGAGCGACAACTGCCGCTAACTCAAAATCGTGAGTAGGGTAGTTGAGCTCGTACGGCCTCAACTGTCTCGACGCATATGCAATGGTATTGCCGTGCTGCATCAATACGCACCCAAGACCCTGACCCGAAGCATCACTATAAACAACAAAACCCTCGTTGCCACACGACAACGCTAACACTGGGGCTGAAGTTAAACGCCTCTTCAGCTCCTCAAAACTCACCTGCCTATCGTCATTCCGGACGAACATCTCGGAATTCTGGAGCAACTGTGTAAGTGGCCGAGCTAGTTTCGAGAAACCCTCGACGAACCTACGGTAGTAGCCAGCCAAACCCAAGAAACTATGGATCTCCTTCACGTTCTTAGGCGATGCCCAATCTAACACTGCCTTGATCTTCTGTGGATCCACACGGACTCCCTCGGCTGAAATCACGTGACCTAGAAACATCACCTCCTTCAGCCAGAACTCACATTTCGAGAAATTCTCATAAGGTTGCCTGGTCCTCAAAATGTCTAACACCACTCGCAGATGATGCGCGTGCTCCACCTCATTCCTCGAATAATTAAGGATATCGTCAATGAATATTATGACACACTTATACAAATACTCGATAAAGACCTTGTTCATCAACTGCATGAACACTTCCGGCGCGTTAGTTAACACGAAGGGCATGACCACAAACTCGTAATGTCTGTATCTCGTCTGAAAAGCTGTTTTCGGAACATCGGACACCTTCAACCGAAGCTGATAGTACCCCAATCTCAATTCGATTCCGAGAATACCGTAGCTCCCTGGAACTGATCCAACAAGTCATCAATCCTCAGCAAGGGATACTTTTTCTTGATGGTCACCTTGTTTAGCTCGCGATAGTCGATACACAAATGCAGTGAACCATCATTCTTCCGCACAAACAGAACCGGTGCGCCCCAAGGCGAAGCACTCGGTGGAATATATCCCGACTCAAGAAGCTCACTCAACTGCTTCTTCAACTCAGCCATCTCTAAAGGGGCCATGCGATACGGTGCCTTCGAAATTGGAGCCGCACCCGGCTCTAACTCGATAGAAAACTCTACCTCATGGTCCGGTGGCAACCTCAGTAACTCATCAGGAAAAATGTCACGAAAATCACTAATAACTGGAATCGATGAAAGCTCGACTCCACCACTCTCCGCCTTCAAGGCGCAGCACCAATAACCAGTACACCCCTTCCGCAGGACTCTCATCGCCTTCAAAGCGATAATAACAAACTTCTGGTTTCCCCTCTTTCGCCCTGCGAAAGAGTGCTCGGTGCCGTCCTCAGCTAACATAATGATGATTCTCGTGCGGTAGTTCATGATCGCACCATGCCGCTCGAGCCAATCATCCCCGAGAATTAAATCCTCACCCTCAATACCCACAACAATAAGATCAGAGAGCCAAGTCCTCTCGCAAATAAACACAGAACAGTCCCGGACCGCCTGATCAACAACACTCCTATCACTGCTAGGAAGCTTAATGATGAAAGGCTCACAAGGCGTCTCAAATGGCGCACATAATCCAGGGATGAATGCGTAGCACCCGAATCGAAAAGTATACTGACAGAATGAGAATGAATGTGAATGGTACCTGTGGCTACAGTGGCGGCTGGATCATAGGCCCACCTCATCTCATAAACACGCGGGTGGGTGGAGCCGACACTAGAAGCTTCCCCTCTAGCGGGCTGACCCCGACCTCTCCCTCGACTAGCACTCGGCGGGGACTGAGAAGCAAACGATCCTTGATTCATACTTGGTTCCCTAGGTGCTGGAAGGGAAGCCTGGTCACCAAGAATTCTCTCTCTCTCAGCACAGAAAATACCGAGTGAGAAAATACTGGGCAATAGGGACCTTACGGTCCTCGGGACAGTTGGTGGCAATAAAAACCTTGGATATATCCTTTATCCACCCCTCCCAGCTAATCAGATCTGAGGCTCCCAAAAACTGAGTATGCATCTTGATGACATCCTGAAGCCAACGGTCTGCTCCGTCCCGAGCCGCATGGGCCGGATTCGGGTTCTGAACCGCCTGAGCTATCGCCGCCATTTGGTTCACCATTTGTTGCATAACAGCCGCAACACTAAGGTCGGCGCCATCTTGAGTACAAGCATGGCTATGACGGTCACGTCCCCGGCCGCGCCCACGACCATGACCACGGCCACTGCCTCTACCAGCATCCATACTGATGTTAAATAAGTATCAAAAGTAATTCGATGGTAAGTACGAGAGGAAAAACAATCACAAATCAAGAATCGAAGGTGTAATACAAGGAAACAAGGAACAGAGTAAGGAAAACTTACAGACACTGTAAGTACTGGAATCATGGAAGCATGATGACGATGTGCAAAACGAAACACAATCAGACCCAATAAACCAACAAGCCTAGGTATTCATAAACCTAGAGTTCTTGTACCATTTTCTGAAACACCCCCAAGATATTCAGGGTATATTACAGCGCCGTAGATCCCTACATGGAACCCACAAGGCTAGACAACCAAACATACTCAACAACTCGCAGAATCAACATGAAAATATCCTATCATAAAGACGCAAAGCAATAATAATCCACCCGATTCAACCGGTCAACAACATCACAACCACTCAGCACAAATATAATAGATGAAGCGTTTCAATCCGAGTAAATAAAAACTCCTAAGTAATCGAGTACTTCTATTAGTTTACAAATTGACAAATAATCAAAAGGTAGAAAACAATTAGACACCACTCATGCATAATCATCACGAACGGCCATCATCCGCATACTGGTCCAGCTCCCGTTCGTCTCGATAAACCTGAACTGAAATTCATAAAACAAATTTCCCCAAAACGGATCCCCAAAGGGATTAGCAATTACGCTAGTACAAGTAACCAAATGAACAACTTACACCTTACATATATAGTCAATGCATGCGATCATGAAAACATCGGTTGAAACATATATTTCCGGAAACGCCAATAATCCAGAACACATTTATAAAATGCACCACAATTAACCATCGATCCACGTCTCTGTGGACCCCTATCGAGACCCCGTCGGATCTAACCCATAGTGGTTAAAAGCAAGCTCGGCGATCCACATCTCTGTGGACCCCTACCGAGACCCCAACGGATCTAACTCGTAGTGAGCATACACACACACACCATTTCTCATACAATACTACTATGTCAAGATTGTAAGTTCATAAGGGTACTTGCCTCGATCAAAAGACGATGACACGAACGGAAAAAGGAGGATCAACCACGACCGCTAGGAACCGGAAAAACCGAACCTAACGATTCGAAGAATACAATCACAACCATTTCTAAACAAAAACGGAAAAGGAATACACCCGAAAACCCACCTACGATTCATCTATATTCGCACAAGAACAACAACGAGGGCGGACCACAACCAAACCCTCTCGATTACGAAACTACCACAAAATATACCATGAATCCGTAGGAAAACCAAGAATACCAACAATATATTCATCATGAATTAATCAACAACACGGAACGAATCGAACAATAAAATCAAAAACCCTCAATTTACCCAAAAGTAGGGTTCTTAGAAGATTTACCTTGATTCAGATGGAGGAAGACAATTATGATGATGATAAACTACACTAGGAACACAATACTTGATTTCCCAAGAATTTCCATGGGAAAAACTTGAAGAATCGCTCAAAACCTCACTTGGAACACAGCTCTCGGTCGGAGGAAGAGAAATGAAGAAAATGCCGAAGTGAAGGTCAACCCAGGTTTATAAAACCTGGGCCTTCGTTACGTACGTTAACATACCAATGTTAACGTACGTTACACTCATTACGTACGTTACACTTGAGTGTTAGCGTACGTAATGGCTTGACAGGACAACCTATCCAAAAACACTGGGTTTGATAGCATACGCTACGTCGGAGAGTTAGCGTACGCTATAATGGGATTTACGTACGTAACAGCAGGAGTTAACATACGTAATGGTTCGGACAGAATAATCTGTCCAATCTGCTTAAGGTCATAACGTACGTTAGCATTGAGCTATAACGTATGTTATGAAGGTGCCATAGGGAACGCAAGAAAGCATGCATAACGCACACTATGCATGCAGCAGTTCAACACTACTGAACGAAGTTAGCTGCACCGGGAGGTCCAAAAACGAGACGTAATACAAGGACAGAACCCAACGCGTGGATGCGAAATATTCATGATGACGAAGCTGAATGTGGTAGGAGAATACAATTCCAACTACCGAGGAATCCGAGAAACGACAAGGAAAGTAAAATTCCCTAAACTTATAGGAAATTACAAAACGGCCCAGACGTTCGAAAATCACGATACGACATCAGATCAATAAACTGAAACTCACAACACGAACAACTCAACCATACAAACTCGTGCAACCAAAGAAATTTCGAAAACAAACGGGTTCTATGAGAATCGAACGTCCATGCAACAATACATAACATAAGACGGAATAATATCAAAACATCTCCGAAACTCGTCCAAATGGAGAAACTCCAAGAATAAAATAGATTCAAAATGTCGAAACGGTTACAAGCGAGTCGCTAAAAATGAAAAATACAGCAAAAATGAGAATACTGGGAAAAGAAAAATGCGGATATTACATATCCAACAATATATGTCTGGATTTGAATGTACTACTCTTCGACGGTATCAGGACAAAAACCTGGCTTACAAGATGAAAGAGACAGCGGTGGAAAAACTTGCGGAAGCAAAGAAGCAGAAAGTGTCTGGAAACTTCACTGAGAGTAAGAGTAGTGGGCCCCGCAAGGGCCAGTCCTCATTCCATTCATCTAAGAGGCTTCCGTATCCTTCTCAAGGTGGAAAGAAGTTCAGAACGGCATCAACGGTTACCGATGCAGCGAAGAAGTGTTAAAACTGTGGACGCCCAGGGCATGTTCGACGTGATTGCTCCACTCCTTCTGTGACCTATTTTGAATGTGGGAAAGAGGGGCATCGAGCAACTTTTTGTGGAAATGGGACTAGATCGTTTAGAGCTCGCACTTCAGCACAAGTTCCGAAAGAGACGAGTGTGAACTTGACACAGCAGAGTGGTCTTCAACAGCAGAATTTTGGAAAGAGAGAAGCATCCAGTGCCGGGTCCATACCTCTGTGCCTTTATGAGATGACGACGTCCGACGATCAAAACACTATTGTTGCATTAGGTACGATTCATATTCTTTTGCAACCAGTTAGTGTCTTATTCGATACAGGTGCTACACATTCTTTCATATCATTGAAATGTGTTAATCGTTTGAAAATCTCGTGTTTGCATAATTGTGAACCTTGTGTTGTGAGTCTACCGAATGGAGAGAGAATTGTGGGAAATCTAGAAGCCTCTGTCAATAGGAGGGAGAAATTGGCTGTCACATATTATTGTGGTCGACATCCATGGTAACGATTTAATTCTTGGAGATGATTGGCTCAATCGTTATGGGGCTATTTTGAATTACCGGAAGAGAGTTACCTCGATTATTGCTGATGACGGGTCTGAACACTTATTCGAAGGATGGAGACCGGGAAGCTCAGGGAAATTGATCAAAGCCATGAAAGTGATTAAATTGTTGAAACAAGGTTGTACCGGGTTTTGGTGTTATGCCATGAGGAAGGAAGAAGGAGTAGCGCTCTCATATATTCCAGTGGCGAATGAATTCTCAAATGTATTCCCTAACGAGCTACCTGGATTACCTCCACGTAGAGCTATAGAGTTTAATATCAAATTGGAACCAGGAGCAACACCAATTTCCAGAGCACCATACCGTACGACGCCAACCGAGATTAATGAGTTAAAGAAACAGCTAGAGGGATTATTGCAAAAGGGTTACATTCAACCTAGCATTTCTCCTTGGGGTGCGCCCGTTCTTTTTGTTCGAAAGAAAGACGAATCCCTCCGATTGTGTATTGATTACAGGGAGCTAAACAAGGTGACGATTAAGGATAAACACCCATTGCCTCATTTCGATGATTTATTTGATCAACTACAGGGGGCGACGGTATTCTCGAAGATCGACTTGAGATCAAGATACCATCATTTGAGGATTAAGGAAGCCAATATACCGAAATCCGCTTTCAGATCCCGGTACGGGCACTATGAGTTTGTGGTGATGCCATTTGGACTTATTAATGCTCATTCTGTGTTTATGCAATTGATGAATCAGGTATTCCTAGAATACTGGGATAAATTCGTGGTCGTTTTCATTGACGACATACTGATTTATTTGAAGGATCCAAAAGAGCATGCAGAACATTTGCATATTGTTTTGAATACTTTGAGGAATGAACATCTCTATGCAAAATCTTCCAAATGCGTGTTTTGGCTTAAGGAAGTAACATTCCTTGGGCACGTTATATCAACCGGCGGAGTCCAAGTAGACCCGAAGAAAGTTGAGGCAATTTTGGAGTGGGAATGTCCTAAGAACGTAAAGGAAGTCCGAAGTTTCTTAGCAATTGTTGGATATTATCGCCGTTTTGTGGAAGGATTTTCCAAAATTGCTCGTCTGCTTACTCAGCTGTTACAGAAGGCTCAAAAATTCGTGTGGGACGAGAAATGTCAGACTAGTTTTGATGAACTTAAGAGAAGACTGACAACGGCGCCAATATTAGCACTACCAGACGGAACTGATGGGTTCGTGGTTTTCAGCGATGCTTCAAATTAGGGTCTGGGTTGCATGTTGATGAACAAGGATAGGGTGATTGCCTATGCCTCTCGACAGTTGAAACCGTATGAGATTAACTACCCGAAGCATGATTTAGAGTTAGCAACCGTTGTCTTTGCCCTGAAGATTTAGCGACATTATTTGTACGGCACTCACTGTCAGATCTTCACGGATCACAAGAGTTTCAAGTATATTTTCAGTCAGAAGGAATAAAACATGAGATAGAGGAGATGGCTGGAATTGATCAAAGATCACGACCTGGAAATTCTTTATCATCTAGGAAAAGCGAATGTGCTAGCTGATGCATTGAGCCGCAAACCTGTTTCTATTCGAATGTTGGAAATGTTTACGTCGCAGTCCAGCATTCAACTAGAATTGTTTCGCGAAGGAATTGAAGTATGGTCGCAAGGAGTCCAAAGGCAACTGTATATGATGGAATTAACTTCGTCGTTAATCGAAGAAATCAAATCTAAGCAGTTGGATGATTCTATGATTTTTTGGTTACGTGATGAAGTGAACAAAAGAAAGAACCCAGGATTCGTGATACATGATGATGGAGTCCTGAGATTCCAGAGTCGACTTTGCATCCCCAATGATGATGTTTTGAAACATACGATCATGAAGGAAGCTCACAGCGCACCCTATTCTATTCATTCGGGCACCAGTAAGATGTACAAAGATCTAAAGCAGAATTTCTGGTACGGAAATATGAAGAGGGACGTAGCGGAATACGTCTCGAAGTTTTTAACTTGTCAAAAGTTTAAGATTGAACATCAGTGACCTGCCGGGATATTGAAGCCACTTCCGATTCCTAAATAGAAGTGGGAGGATATATCGATTGACTTTATCACCAATATGCCAAAGACCAGAATGGGGATGAATATGATTTGGGTGAAACTTGATCGTCTAACCATGTCGGCTCATTTTCTGGGTATTAAGGATACTTGGGGACCAGAGAAGGTGGCACGAGTGTTTATTGTGGAGATAGTCTGAATGCATGGTATGCCGAAGACCATTATTTCCGATCGGGATGGTCTCTTTGTGTCACACTTTTGGAAGGCAGTTCATAAAGCCTTGGGAACCGAGCTGAACTATAGCACAGCTTATCATCCTCAAATGGACGGACAGTTTGAAAGGACTATTCAGACAGTAGAGGATATGCTAAGAGCTTTTGCCTTAGACTGGTCGACTGACTGGGAGGTTCATTTGCCGTTGATTTAATTCACCTACAATAATAGTTGGCATGCTTCCATTAAGATGGCACCATTTGAAGCGTTGTACGGGATAAGATGCAGATCACCCCTGTGTTGAGATGATTCGTCTGACTTGATCAAAATGGTACCAAAGTTGATAGTACAGACTCAATAGAAGGTACCTCTGATTCGTGAAAGGTTGTTGATTGCTCAGAGTCGACAAAAGTCTTATGCAGACGTGCACTGTCGCCCATTAGAGTTTGAAATTGGGGACCATGTGCTCTTAAAAGTTTCTCCTACTCGAGAATTTTTTGTTTTGGGAGGAAAGGAAAGCTGAGTCCGAGATATATCGGACCATTCGAGATCCTCGAAAGAGTTGGGGAGTTGGTGTAATGCCCAGATAATTATTGTGTATTTTTCTGTATTCGATCTTGTAACATTCGACTTTGTGGGGTCATTAATCAAAGATCGGTTTCCCGTATTCGTACCCTCTAAATTTTTCTATTTCCAAACATTATTACACGCATGTTTCTGCATGTCATAACGTGCGCTAGGTGATAAGCATAACATACACTACAATTGGAAGATAACATACGTTATAGTCGAAGCTTAACGTACGCAAGCTTCAGTGAATTGGAGATCAGACAAGGGTCGGCGTGTGGGGGCCGGTGAAGATTCGTTGATAATGCTCCGAGTGAACCTGGACGGCTTTCTAGCTAAGCAAGTCAACATGGCTTAACATACGCTAGGTTGGATAGTTAACGTACGCTAAGTACATGGTGTTACGTACGTAAACTACTCTAACAACATACATAGATGAAGCCAGAATCGATAAAGTGATCTATGGCCAGACATTAACGTACGCTAATACTTGAGAATAGCGTACACTAAGGCTTTTACGTACGTAATGGATTGTAGATAACGTACGTAATGGTTAGAGTTCTATTTATAGCCCTCAACCTCCATTTTATTTCCTCCTCACTCCTTGGCTGATTTTTGCAATCTGAGAACTCCCCAGCATTATATACCCTCATATCATCATCCTAGCTCAATTTTGAAGATCATAGACCCTTATGGATTGGTGTTCAAGCTTCCGGTGTTGAGTTTCATCAAGTATTTCATTGTTCTTCACCATATTGAGGTATGTGATCCTTCACCAATTTGATTACGTGTTCTTGGTGATGTTTTGAAACTTGTTTTTGAAGATTATCAAGTCAGTCATTATCTTGAGAGATCGAACACCATATTTTTAGAAGAATAATTCCGGTTATGGTTCAATTCTCCTTCGTTGTTAAGATTAGTAAGCGAACCTTGTTGAGATAAGACTCTAAAATGTAGTGTCCTTTGGTTCTGAGCATGATTCTATGAGTTTACTGTGATTATCAAGTTTTTACATTCATATTGATCAAACAACGCGTGTAGGGAACTTAATAGATTGGACTTAGAGTTATGCCTTGATGAAGAAGACGATAATCATGTTGAACATAATCAATGAGTTTTAGGGTATTCGTTGAGATGTTTCAGAAACCTTGTTGCATTAGATTAATGATAAGATCCTTGTAAGACAAACTATCATGAGATATAGTTGCAGAATCTGACCGAAATACGTACTTAATCATGAATGGAATACTCTGAGATTGTCGTTCGGACGAGTAGCGTAGTGTTGATTCAACCAAAATGGTTTGGGACAGATTAGTTCGCTTGTCCTGATAGGCTATAACATGCTTTTTGATGATTTGTTTGATGATTAGAACGATTATCCGGAACCGTTAGTTATACCGGTATTATTGTTCGATGAAGGCTTGGACTTTGGGGAATCGATCGAGTGAGAGTCCTTCGAGCGGGTTGAAGCCTTTTCATAGTAGCAATCCTTATCGCCATTTCTGAGGCAAGTATCATATTTTGAATATTGGTCTAATATTGATGATTTTTATCATGCATATCGTTATTCATGTTGTTGAACATGAGATCATTCGAGTTGAACTGTCATGACATTCGTTATTGATTTAATTGTATGTTCATGTTGATAGACATATTGATTTTTGCACATGTGTATGCATAGTTGTGTTATATATGTTGTGTTTATCCGAAGGGATCGTGTGATCTATGCTGAGGGTGCTGGATCAGATGTCCACCTCGTGTTGGTCCGACGGGATCATCTTGGGTTCTATGCTGAGGGCACTGGATCATTGGACGGGTTTTTCCACCTCGTGTTGGTCCGACGGGATCATCTTGGGATCTATGCTGAGGGCGCTGGATCATTGGATTACCCCATGTTGTGTTGATGGAATCATGTGGATTCGCATCGTTGGATTCCGGTAGCGTAAGTCCGTGTTTTGTATTTTGCTTTGCATCGTTGTTGTATATCTGATTTGATATATTATGATACTTGTAGTAGCATTGTTTTGCTAAACCCTTCGGGGGTGGACATTTGTTTTGATGTTCCGGTAGCCGAGGAGCGGGGAAGCAACCACAGTGCCGACATATGACGAAGGGGCTCAGTGATGTTATTTGTCGTGTTGTTTTATTATTCTGGTTTGATTTACAGTACTCGAGTACGTGTCCTGTTGATGATTTGAGACGTTTGTAATAATTAAATTGATTTGAGTTATTTGAACCAGTTATCGAATTACTAAATTTCTAGTGGTACTTTTGTATTATTCAGTATTTCTTTAATTTAGCCTTGTAAATTCTTATATAAAGAGTTTACGACGCTATTATTCTAAATATCTCGGGGTGTTACAGAACATGGTATCGGAGCTAAGATTCATGGATATCTTGGCAGTCCGGTTTAGTTAGGTCTGTTTGATGTCATTCGATTTGTTGGTCGTTTATAACATCACTGCTCAGCCAGCGTCTTCATGTGGACCGTGGTTGTAAGTTTCCTAATCTCATATACTACCATTTTATTTATTTTGTGTTTCGTGTATTTTGACGGATTTTCCGTTTAGAAGATATTTGCCCTGGATATTGAGTAATTGTGTTTTCAGTATGTTGATAGAAGGTCATGGACGCGGACGCAGTCATGGACGCGGACATGGCAATGTGAGACTGGAAGATTCATCATCTACCTCGGATTTGTCGGCTAATCGAACTGATTCCCATTCCGGCGGACAACAGGAATCGGTACATGATGACCGAATGCGAACTATGGAGGAAGACGCAAATCCTAACATGCCGGGAGTGCTTCAACAGGTGGTCGCTCAGATGACCCAGTTTGCTCAGGTGGTTGACCGCATGCAGACGACGATGGGCCGACAACATAACAAGGACAATCGGGGAGACAAGTGGCTTACGGAAGTGGTCAAGTTACACCCACCGAAATTTGACGGTTCGGCAGAGACGCCTACTTGGGATCACTGCTCAAGGAATTAGAGAAGACATTTGCGGGAATTAACTGTCCCGATGACCGAAAAGTTCCGATCGCTCAGTATTTTCTGACTGGGGAGGCTTTCGACTGGTAGGAGGCCATTCAACCCGAGGATCATCATGCTGACTGGACAGAATTCAAGTAATTATGGAAGCTCAATATTGACCTCGTCCAGTTAGAGAGGCTAGAGTTCGAGAGTTTTTGTCACCGCAGAATTTGGAGGCACCTATGACAGACATAATCAAGACTTTTAATCACCAGCTGACCTGTGTCCGACATTTGGTCAGGACCGAGGCGTAGAAGATTTTTCATTTCGCCATGCGGATGAAGCCGAAGATTCAGCAATATATGTCCAGATTTGAATGTAATATTCTACGGCGATATCAAGACAAAGCACTGGCCTACGAGATGAAAGAGGTAGTGGTGGATAAATTTGCAGAATCAAAGAAGCAGAAAGTGTCTGGGAACTTCACTGAGAACAAGAGTATTGGACCCCACAAGGGCCAGTCTTCATTTCATCCATCCAGGAAACCTCTGTATCCTTCTCGAGGTGGAAAGAAGTTCTGAATAGCAACAATGGTTTCAGACGCATCGAAGAAGTGTTATAACTGTGGTCGAGCAGGGCATGTTCGGCGTGATTGCTCCCCTCCTTCTGTGACCTGTTTTGAATGTGGGCAGGAAGGGCATCGTGCGACTTTTTGCAGAAATGTGACTAGATCAATTGGTACTCGCACTCCAGCACAAGTACCGAAAGAGCCAAGTGTGAACCTGACACAGCAAAGTGGTTTTCAGCAGCAGAATGTCGGGAAAAAGGAGGCGTCCAGTGCTGGGTCCATTCCTATGCGCCTTTACGAGATGAGGAGATTAGATGATCAGAACACTATTGTTGCATCGGGTATGATTCAGATTCTTTTGCAACCAGTTAGTGTCTTATTCGATTCAGGAGCTATGCATTCTTTCATATCTTTGAACTATGTTAATCGTTTGAAAATCTCGTGTTTACATGATTGTGAACCTTATGTTGTGGGTTTGCCGAGTGGAGAGAGTAGGAACCCTAGTAGCTAGAGACTTCCCTGTGTCTATAGGAGGGAGAAATTGGCCGTCAAATCTTATTGTGGTCGACGTCCATGGTGATGATTTAATTCTTGGAGATGATTGGCTCGACCGCTATGGGGATATTTTGAATTACCGGAAGAGAGTTATCTCGATTATTGCTGATGACGAATATGAACAATTATTCGAAGGATGGAGACCAGGAAGCTCAGGGAAAGTGATCAAAGCCATGAAAGCAGTTAAATTGCTAAAGCAGGGTTGTCATGGATTTTGGTGTTATGCCAATAAGAAGGAAGAAGGAGTAGAGCTCTCATCCATTCCAGTTGTGAACGAATTCTCAGACATATTCCCTAACGAACTACCTAGGTTACCTCTGCGGAGAGATGTAGAGTTTAATATCGAATTGGAGCCTGGAGCCGCACCTATTTCCAGAGCACCATACCGTATGGCGCCAACCGAGGTGTATGAATTAAAGAAACAGCTTGAGGAATTATTGCAAAAGGGTTACATTAAACCTAGCATTTCTCCTTGGGGAGCACCTATTCTCTTTGTCCAGAAGAAAGACGGATCCCTCCGATTGTGTATTGATTACAGGGAGCTAAACAAGGTGGCGATCAAGAAAAAATACGCATTGCCTCGGATCGATAATTTATTTGATCAACTACAGGGGGCAACGGTATTCTCAAAGATCGAGTTGAGATCAGGATACCATCAGTTGAGTATTAAGGAATCTAATATACTGAAATCTGCATTTAGATCCCGGTACGGGCACTATGAATTTGTGGTGATGCCATTTGGACTTACTAATGCTTCTGCGGTGTTTATTCAATTGATGAATCGGGTATTCTTAGAATACTTGGATAAATTCGTGGTCATTTTCATTGATGACATCTTGGTTTATTCGAAGGATCCAGAAGAGCATGCAGAGCATTTGCGTATCATTTTGAATACTTTGAGGAGTGAACAACTTTACGCGAAACTTTCTAAATGCGAGTTTTGGCTTAAGGAAGTAACATTCCTTGGGCACGTGATATCAACTGACGGAGTTCAAGTAGACCGAAGAAGGTTGAGGCAATCTTGTAGTGGGAATATCCTAAGAACGTGAAAGAAGTCCGAAGTTTCTTAGGACTTGCTGGATATTATTGTCGTTTTGTGGAAGGATTTTCCAAAATTGCCCGTCCGCTTACTCAACTATTGCAGAAGACTCAGAAATTTGCATGGGATGATAAATGTCAGGCTAGCTTTGATGAACTTAAGGGAAGACTGACAACGGCGCCTATACTAGCACTACCAGATGGGACCGATGGATTCATGATATACAGCGATTCTTCAAATTAGGGTTTGAGTTACGGGTTGATGTAGAAGGATAGGGTGATTGCCTATGCCTCTCGACTGTTGAAACCGTACGAGGTTAACTGCCCGACTCATGATATAGAGTTAACAGCTGTCGTCTTTGCCCTGAAGGGCGACATTATTTGTACAACACTCATTGTCAGATCTTCACAGATCATAAGAGTCTCAAGTATATTTTTAGTTAGAAGGAATTAAACATGAGGTAGAGGAGGTGGCTGGAATTGATCAAAGATTACGACTTAGAAATTCTATATCATTCAGGCAAAGCGAATGTGGTAGCTGATGCACTAAGCTGCAAACCTGTTTCTCTTTGAGTGTTGGAAGCGCTTACGTCCCAATCCAGCATTCAACGAGAACTAATTTGTGAAGGAATTGAAGTATGGTCGCAAGGAGTCCAAGGGCATCTGTGTGTGATGGAATTAACCTCGTCGTTAATCGAAGAAATCAGATCTAAGCAATTGGACGATTCTATGATTTTTTGGTTACGTGATGAAGTGAACAAATGAAAGGCCCCAGGATTCGTGATACATGATGATGGAGTCCTGAGAATCCAGAGTCGACTTTGCATCCCCGATGACGATGTTTTGAAGCAGACAATCATGAAGGAAGCTCACAGCGCGCCCTATTCTATTAATCCGGGCACCAGTAAAATGTATAAGGATTTAAAGCAGAATTTCTGGTGGGGAAATACGAAGAAAGACGTAGCGGAATGCGTCTTGAAGTGTTTAACTTGTCAATAGGTTAAGATTGAACATCAACGACCTGCAGGAATGTTGAAACCACGTCTGATCCCTCAATGGAAGTGGGAGGATACATCGATGGACTTTATCACCAATATGCCAAGGACCATAATGGGGATGAATATGTTTGGGTGATAGTGGATCGTCTAACCAAGTAGGCTCATTTTCTGGGTATTAAAGATACTTGGCGGCCGGAAAAGTTAGCACGAGTGTTTATTGCATAGATAGTCTAATTGCATGGTACGCCGAAGACCATTATTTCGGATCGAGATAGTCGATTTGTGTCGCACTTTTGGAAGGCAGTTCATAAGGCCTTAGGAACCGAGCTGAACTTTATCATATCTTATCATCCTCATATGGACGGACAGTCTGAAAGGATTATACAGACAGTAGAAGATATGCTAAGAGCTTGTGCCTTAGATTGGTCAATTGATTGGGAGGTTCATTTGCCGTTGATTAAATTCACCTACAACAATTGTTGGCATGCTTCCATTAAAATGGCACCGTTTGAAGCATTGTACGGGAGAAGATGCAGATCGCCTCTGTGTTGGGATGATTCTTCTGACTTGACCGGGACTGAACCAGAGTTGATAGTTCAGACTCAAGAGAAGGTAGCGCTAATTTGTGAAAGGTTGTTAACTGCCCAGAGTCAACAGAAGTCTTATGCAGACGTGCACCCTAACCCGTTTGAGTTCGAGATTGGGGACCATGTGCTATTGAAGGTTTCTCCTACTCGGGGAATTTTCCGTTTTGGGAAGAAAGGGAAGCTGAGTCTGAGATATATCTGACCATTCGAGATCCTTGAAAGAGTTGGGGAGTTGGAGTACAGGTTGGCCTTACCGCCATCACTGAGTCATGTTCATAATGTATTCCACGTATCCCAACTACGTAAATATGTATCGGATCCCAGTCATATCATCGATTTCGGTGAGATTGAAGTGGATAATGATGGCATGTTCGAAGAAAAGCCAATCAAGATACTCGAGAGTCGATTAAAACAATTGAGGAATAAACCGATCTCTTTGGTTAAAGTTCACTGGTCTCGACATGGAGTCAAAGAAGCAACTTGGGAGACTGAATATAGTATGAAGTCGAGATACCCGGAACTGTTTTCGTTTTAAGTTTCGGGCTGAAACTTCTTTTTAGAGTGGTAGTATGTAATGCCCAGATAATTATTATGTATTTTACCTGTATTCGATCTTGTAACATTCGACTTTGTGGCGTTATTAATCGAAGATCGGTTTCCCGTATTTGTACCCCCTATGTTTTTATATTTCCAAACATTCTTGCATGCATGTTTCTGCACGTCATAACGTGCGCTAGGTGATAAGCATAACGTACGCTACGATTGGAAGAAAACGTACATTATAGTCGAAACTTAACGTACGTAAGCTTCAGTCAATTCGAGATTAGACAAGGGTCGGTGTGTGGGGGCCGGTGAAGATTCATTGATAATGCTCCGAGTGAACCTGGACGGCTTTCCAGCTAAGAAAGTCAACAGGGCTTAACGTACGTAAGGTTAGATAGTTAATGTACGCTAAGTACATGGTGTTACGTACATAAACTACTCTAACAACGTACGTAAACGAAGCCAGAATTGAGACAGTGAGCTATGGCCAGACGTTAACGTACGCTAAGACTTGAGAATAGCGTACACTAAGGCTTTTACGTAAGGAATGGATTGTAGATAACATATGTAATGGTTAGAGTTCTATTTATAGCCCTCAATCTCCATTTCATTTCCTTCTCGCTCCTTGGCCGATTTTTGCAATCTGAGAACTCCCCAGCACCATATAACCCTCATATCATCATCCTAGCTCGATTTTTAAGATCATAGACCCTTGTGGATTGGTGTTCAAGCTTCCGGTGTTGAGTTTCATCAAGTATTTCATTGTTCTTCACCATATTGAGGTATGTGATCCTTCACCAATTTGATTACGTGTTCTTGGTTATATTTTGAACCTGTTTTTGAGGATTATCAAGTCAGTCATTATCTTGATGTAACACCCCCAGACCATATGGGAATATTACACACCGCAGACCCTCCACGTGAGGACCTGCCAAGCTAAACAACACAGAACAACCAATATTTGACCGACTGAAGTCTGTCGTTACAATAGTACAGAACATTAAGGTCAATTACAATACAACCACACAGACTGATAAGGTCACAAGACTAACACAAACAAGATAAAATACAACTTTTTACAATAAATACCCATGCAGGGGTAAAGATACACGACAACGGAAGTTTGAACTATAACTCGATCGGTACAATGTAACCCGACCATCTCTCAACTCTTGATTAGTATCGTAGCTTGTCACTTCCTATGCCGATCCTGTAACTGCTCCTCCGAACCAGCATGTACCTGGATGCAAAACAGACATCCACCCCCAATTACTCGGGGGTTAGTAAAACTCCATTGTTTTACAAGTGCATGTATAATAATATACGAAATGTATCAAGCAGAAATCAATCACGAATCAGGTAACACAATTTAATTGTCAAAACATTCCCGAGAGGTTTTACTAATGAGAAAACAAGTGATGAAGTTTTAAGAATTAAAGCTCGGCATCTCGGGAGTTTTTGGAACATAATTCTTTTTGGACCTCGAGCCCCAAATTTCAAAACCTTTTTCGAAAACAACACGGCCTCAGCCCGGTTCTTGATTCAAAACACATTAGTAAAATATCATCACATGTCTGGGATTTAACATCAAAACATTATCCACGCAATCATTGTTCATACTGGTCAAGTACCGAACTCCGGAGGTCACGACGGACCGTACACAGTTTCACACATTCACTATTCGTACACATCATATCATTTCGACAACATCGTATATAACCCACGGCCGTACCCCTTGGTACCGAACCCTAGAGGCCCCGTCAAGCCTTACCCAGGTGGGTAACCAACTTCCGCGACCGTACCCCTTAGTAACGGTCCCTAAAGGCCCCGTCGAGCCTTCCCCACGTGGGAAACCAACTCCCGCGATCGTACCCCTTAGTACTGGTCCATAGAGGTCTCGTCAGACCCTCCCCAGGTGGGAAATGACTTCCATGACCATACCCATTAGTACCGGTCCCTAGAGGTCTCGTCAGACCCTCCCCAGGTGGAAGAACGTCAACATGTCATTCAAACTCATAGTTCACAAGTAACATATGCAACAAAACATAACACATCACCACAGATGACACACCTTACTACGATTATGTTCGAACAACCAATCATACACCAAAATACATGTCCAAGTGCATAATCAATCTCACAATAATCACAATCATCACCATACCCCAAACCCAAACAATCAATCCCAGCACGAATCACGCAACCAATATGACCAACACGACTTCACATGGTTAAACAAGCAAGAATATCATTAATACCAACAAACATTCGAATAATCAAATACGCACGAATCATATCCACGGATATAAACCAAATAATCATAAATACAATATATAAACTTATCCACAAGACGCAAATCATATAAATAGAATACTTTCCTTAATAACCGATATGAAACACTCCGAAGAACATGGCTCAACCGGGAAACTCGGACCCCGAAGAAAACAACGAACGGAAGGGTTCCGACTCGAGTTCTTCACAAGGATTTCATCCCTAAGACATACCATCAATAAATCAACGGTCGTACGAGGAATAATAGTTGTATAACGCCCAAATTCCCCCTCTAAGACCTTTCACCGAACACCTTCAAGGCATCGATTAAGAACTCAACAAAACGACGGATCTATAGAAATCGGACCATGAAATAACAAGTAAAACGATAGATTATAACCTAATAATCATCAATCTATCTCAAATCTAAGTTATTACGGGTTAATCGGACAAAACCAAGAAAAACCTGCAATTTTCCCAAAACTAAGATTTTAGGAAATCTAACCCTGATTCGCTTGATCCAAGGATGTTATAGAAGGATTAATCAATGATATGAACTCCAGAACTTCATGGATTCGTCGCCTGATAACATGCCTTCGATCTCTCCAAGCCTCCAGCCGCGGACAAAAAAGAAAGGAAATGAAAAACGAGTGAAAATATGACTGCTCAGTCATATTTATACTGGCGCATCCCTAGCATGCGCTAGCCTTCCGGACTAGCGTGCGCTATCGGTCAGTATCGGCCTAGAACCTTCGGCCAGGGCCCGTACGACCGGCACTGCTGACCCAACCTATCGACCGGAACCTGCCTGCCCGACCGCGATAGCGCGCGCTACGCGGACGCTAGTGTGCGCTAGCCGACCTGTCCAGAACACTCTGGACTAAACTGCTCGGCCAGGTAACGTGGGCTAGTCGGCCGACAGCGTGCGCTACACCTGCCGATTAGCACATGCCACGACCGATAGTAGCATGCGCTACCTGCCGATCCTCCCCGAGTCCAGAACCTCAGAAACCTCTCTGCCCAGCCCGATAGCGTGCGTTGGTCGGCCGAATAGTGTGCGCTATTCCTGCCGAGTTAGCGTGCGCAGCCTTCCGGTAGTAGCGTGCGCTATGCCGGTTCCTGTTGTGCCTGTCGGCCATTGCCCAGCACTTATGATAGTGCCCGTCGCACCTGTCCAGCCAGTGCCCAGCTTCCATAACCCGATGACTCGATTTCCGAAAATGCACGGAAGGAACACGTCGAAATACTCGCAGACAACATCATCGATCCGCAATGAAATACCATGCAACAATTAATCACATGCGACCACATAAACACAAAAATCAATCATCGAGAAAATAATACCGACCCTCGGCAACCGAGAAATATCTGGAGAAATCCCAAAATAACCTAAACGAAAATCTCGGGTATTACATCGAGAGGTCGAACACCATGTTTTTAGAAGAATAATTCCGGTTATGATTCAATTATCCTTCATTGTTAAGATTAGTAAGAGAACCTTGTTGAGATAAGACTCTAGAAGGTATTGTCCTGAGGTTCTGAGCATGATTCTATGAGTTTACTGGGATTATCAAGTTTTTAAATTTATATTGATCGAACAACGCATGTAGGGAACTTAATATATTGAACTTAGAGTTATCCCTTGATGAAGAAGACGATAATCATGTTGAACCTAATCAATGAGTTTTAGGGTATTCGTTGAGATGTTTCAGAATCCTTGGTGCATTTGATTAATGATAAGATCCCTATAAGACAAACTATCATGAGATATAGTTGTAAAATCCGACCGAAATACGTACTTAATCTTGAATGGAATACTATGAGATTGTCGTTCGGATGAGTCGCATAGTGTTGATTCAACCGAAATGGTTTGGGGCAGATTAGTTCGCTTGTCATGATAGGGTATAACATGACTTTTGATGATTCGTTTGATGATTAGAACGATTATCCGGAACCGTTAGTTACCGGTATTATTTTTCGATGAAGGTTTGGACTTTGGGGAATCGATCGAGTGAGAGTCCTTCGAGCGGGTTGAATCCTATTCATAGTAGTAATCCTTATCGCCATTTCTGAGGCAAGTATAATATTTTGAATATTGGTCTAATATTGATAATTTTTATCATGCATATTATTATTCATCTTGTTGAACATGAGATCATTCCAGTAAAACTGTCATGATATTCGTTATTGATTTAATTGTATATTCATGTTGATGGACATATTGATTTTTGCACATGTGTATGCATAGTTGAGTTGTATATGATGTGTTGAACCGAAGGGATCGTGTGAACTATGCTGAGGGCACTGGATCAGATGTCCACCTCATGTTGGTCTAACGGGATCATCTTGGGATCTATGCTGAGGGCGCTGGATCATTGGACGGGTTTTTCCACCTTGTGTTGGCCCAACGGGATCATCTTGGGATCTATGAGGGTGCTGGATCATTGGATTACCCCATGTTATGTTGATGGAATCATGTGGATTTGCATTGTTGGATTCCGGTAGCGGAAGTTCGTTTTGTATTTTGCTATGCATCGTTGTTGCATATCTGATTTTGTATATTATGATACTTGTACTAGCATCGTTTTGCTAACCCCTTAGGGGGTGGACCTTTGTTTTGATGTTTAGGTAGCCGAGGAGCGGGGAAGCAACCACAGTACCGACATGATGATGAAGGGGCTCAGTGATGTTATTTGTTGTGTTGTTTTATTATTCTGGTTTGATTTACAGTACTCGAGTATGTGTGTCATGTTGATGATTTGAGACGTTTGTAATAATTGAATTGATTTGAGTTGTTTGAACCAGTTACCGAATTACTAAATTTCTAGTGGTATTTTTGTATTATTCATTATATCTTTAATTTAGCCTTGTAAATTCTTATATAAAGAGTTTACGGCGCTGTAATTATTCCGAATATCTCAGGGTGTTACAGTTGGCGTATAGGTTGGTCTTACCGCCATCGCTGAGTCACGTTCATAATGTGTTCCACGTATCCTAATTACGGAAATATGTAGCGGATCCTAGTCATATCATTGATTTTGGCGAGATTGAAGTGGCTAATGATGGCACGTTCGAAGAAAAGCCATTCAAGATACTCGAGAGTCGAGTCAAACAATTGAGGAAAAAATCAATCTCCTTGGTTAAAGTACAATGGTCTTGACATGGAGTCGAAGAAGCAACTTGGGAGAATGAGAATAGTATGAAGTCGAGATACCCGGAATTGTTTTCGTCTTAAGTTTCGAGACGAAAATTCTTTTTAGAGGGGTAATATGTAATGGCCAGATAATTATTGTGTATTTTATGTGTATTCGAACTTGTAACATTTGATTATGTGGTATTATTAATCGAAGTATGGTTTCCCGTATTCGTATTCCTGCGTTTTTGAGTTTCCAACACATTCATGCATGCATGCATCTGCACATCATAATGTATGCTAGATGTTGAGCGTAATGTACGCTAAGTGTTGAATATAACGTACGTTATAGTTGTAGCATAGCGTACGTAAGCTTCAGTCATAGGCAGATCAGATAAGGTCGGCGTGTGGGGGCCAGAGGGAGATTCATCAATATTGCCCGCCTGAACCTGGACGGATTTTCAATAAAGAAGGTCAACGAGGCTTAACTTACGTTAGGTATGGGTGATAACATGCGCTATGTACATGGTTTTACATATGTAGAGGCTTTGGATAACGTACGTAAGAGAAGCTAGAATTGAGGTAGTGAGCTATTGCCGGACGCTAACGTACACTAAGGTTTGAGGATAGCGTATGCTAAGGCCGTAACGTACGTAAGGCGTTACCGATAACATACGTAATGTTTAAAATTCTATTTATAGACCTCAACCTCCATTTCATTTCCTCCTCACTCCTTGGCCGATTTTTGTAACCTGAGAACTCCCCAGCACAATAAATCTCTCATATCATCATCTCAGGTCGATTTAAAGGATCGTAGACCCTTGTGGATTGGTGTTCAAGCTTCTGGTGTTGAGTTTCACCAAGTATTTCGTTTTTCTTCCCCATATTGAGGTATGTTGATTCTTCACCAACTAGATTACATGTTCTTGATGATGTTTTGAACCTGTTTTTGAAATTACCAAGTTTGTTATTATCATGAGGAGTCAAACACCATGCTTTTAGAAGAATCGATTCGGTTATACTTTGGTTCTCCTTCGTTGTTAAGAGTATTAATCTAACCTTGTTGGGATAGAACCTTAGGATGTAGTGTCCTGAGTTTGTTATGAATTATGAGCATGATTCTAGTGAGTTTTCTGAGATTACTAAGATATTTCACCGAGAATAATTCGTGTTTTGATAGAGGTGTTCGATTTATCAAACTTCTTCATATTCATGCTTGAAATGAACCGGCTATGTCGATAGAATCAAACCCGGAACACCGTAGTATCGTTCCCTTGCAAAGTACAATTAGTATGCTTGTTTCTTGAATCACGCGTTAGTTATGAATTGTAAGATTAGCCTAACCATACATTTATTGAAATAAGAAATCAAGATTGAGGTTTGGATTGTGGTAACATGCATATCCATGAATCCGTAGACGTCGTCATTTCACCTCTGATATAGTCGTTCGATTCGTATAAAGTATGTCATTGTTTCCTTCTTAGTTTTCATAGAGTGGATAAACCGTGAACCGACCTTACGTTAATGTTAACTCGAATATGACTTAGGGCGTTCGGTGCTCGTACGTTAGTTTTGAGAAGTATGTTAAATTCCTTGTTATTTCTTTTGAACAAGGTCCGAGCCTCGCAAGGTGATCGATCAAAGGGCGGTGACCTTCGGGTGTATTGACAGTCGTTGGAGTATTTAATTCTTGCCATCTTTAAGGCAAGTATCGTAATTTGACTATTGGTTTAATGTTGATGATTTTGACCATACATATTGTTATTCGTGTTGTTGAACACGAGATCATCCAAGTTGAATTGTCATAATGTCGTTCAGGATAAGTGATTCATATCTTGTTCATGTTGATGGACATATCGATTTGCATATGTGTATGCATAGTTATATTGTATGTGTTGTATTGATCCGAAGGAATCGTGTGATCTATGCTGGGGGCGCTGGATCATTAGATGGGTTTTCCACCTCGCGCTGGTCCGACGGGATCATCTTGGGATCTATGCTGAGGGCGCTGGATCATTAGATTACGCAGTGTTGTGTTGATGGAATCGTGTGGATTCGCATTGTTGGATTCTGGTAGAGGAAGTCCGCGTTTTGTATTTTACTATGCATCGTTGTTGCATATATGATTTTGTATATTATGATACTTGTACTAGCATCGTTTTGCTAACCCCCGCGGGGGTGGACTTTTGTTTTGATGTTCTGTTGCGATATTTCGTTAAACGCAAGTGCACGTTATCGTAGACAAGTAATAAAGTGATGAGTGAGTATCGTTCCCACGAGGACTGAATCACTAAGTACCGATTTATATGTATTCTAATTTTATTTGAACAGTCGAAATTTGGATTGCAATTAATGACTAAAGAAAATCAATAATAAACAAATAAACAATCGCTTGAAGAAAGAAAATCAAATGATGAATAAGTCTAGGATTGTGAATCCACCTCGGTTTATCCGAATTTACTCTCGATTATCTGAAGTTAATGATTTCCCCAATTTATTGAAGGCGAAGATTGCTAAAATACTCTACCGCCTCTCCCGAGGTCAATAGATTTTTCTAAACGCGATTAACGCACTCTATCCCTAGGTGAATTAATTCGACAATAGGCAAAAAGCACAAAATCTCCAAAAGGCCACGTAGTTCCTATGAGTATATTCCTATCTCACAAGATAAAACGGTTCTCACCAATAGTTCCTCACCAACTCTCCTCTCCCGATTCGAGTTGCGTAATTAAAACAATCCAATTATTGGCCAGACAATTTAAAGCATTAAAATCGATTGGGAAAACTCAACTGAAAAGGGAATTATATAGATAATCAAAAGCAAATCCGTCAAAACTTAGGTTTCATCAAAATCCTAGAACAGGGTTTTAGCCTGACATGCTAAAAGATAAAAATACAGAATTAATGAATGAAAGCATGAAAATCAAACACAGATGAAGAGCTCGGATTTCTCCATTCTTCTGGCTTCCGCCCTCTGCCCTTGGTGTCTTCTGCTTCTTGTGATCGATAATCCTCTTCCGCGATAATTCTCTCCTGATCATCCCCCAATTCCCAGCTGATAAACCCTTATTTATAATCCTCTTTTGCCTCAAAAATGCGTCCGTGTAATTAGGTCGAGAACAGGCTACAAAACGGCCCAGAAACGCGGCACTTTCTGTCAAAACCGCCCCGTGGGCCACGGCTCACTTAATCTGTGCCGCGGCCCCTTAACGCCCAGCGCCCATACCTGGGCTCATTTTTCCTCCTGGGCCTCGGCTCAGCATCCTTGTGCCGTGGCTCAGGATACAGTCCGCTCGGCATCCTGCTGGCCACCTGCGTGTGCCGCGGCTCACTTGGTTTGTGCTGCGGCCCCAGGCCATAAATTGTCGTTTTCGCCCGTTTTTCATCGTTCGAGCTTTCGGACTCCAATTTCCTGCAAAACATAAAAGAATAGTGCATTAAAAGCTCATTTATGCTGATTTAGGCTCAAGATGGATATAAAATAATGATAAATAATCGCATAAAAATACGCCTAACAAATACCCCCAAACTTGAGCCTTTGCTTGTCCTCAAGCAAAAATTATCAATTTTAAACAAGATGTATCGTGAATAATCATGCAAGTCCATAGTGCTCAACTTAATCAATACTACCCTGAAAATCTCAAAGAATAGTACAAGTATCGTAATAGCGAGTCACGTCCAGGACACTGATTCCACTAAGTAACCAATTTCAGTCATAATCAATCGTTCATGTAGAAAATCAAGCTCAAAGATTAACAAGCCTGAATTTAACCGACCGTCAATATGAAGGGTTAGATTAAACAAACTAATTCGCCCAGTCCCACAGTCTAGTGGCAAAATTCAAGAGTTTCATTATCGACATTACTCCTCGGACAGCATTCCCTTATGTATGATCAATAATATAAATTCGAGTTAACCACTAGGTTTGGATCTCGGGATGTTTCATCGGGATAATCCTAGGGTGGAATTCCATTCTCATGTATAGGGGAACCTTTTGACGTAAAAGACACTCATGGGGCACATGGATGCTTCTAGTTACTAAGCCCCCCTCTACAGTGGAGAAAAAACTCGAATAGCAATTCTCGCATGTCAAGGTTGCTGTTTTACGCGAGAGTAAACAACGGGTCACGTGAATACCCCCGGTTACTAGGCTTCCCATCATCGGAAATGCGATATTTCTAAATTATAAATCTATTCAGGGTCGTCGTTTTACGCGAGAGTAAACAACGGGTCACGTGAGTACCCCCTGTTACTAGATTTCCCATCATAGAACAACTAATATCTCGACTTTTTGGAAAAATTGTCCGACTCTAAACTCAATCTAAGTGCAAACAAGACTCATATTATTGGGTGATAACATGCGCTATGTACAAGGTTTTGCGTATGTAGAGGAATTGGATAACATACGTAAGAGAAGCTAGAATTGAGGCAGTGAGCTATCGCCGGACGCTAACGTACGCTAAGGTTTGAGGATAGCGTATGCTAAGGCCGTAACGTACGTAAGGCGTTACCGATAACATACGTAATGTTTAAAATTCTATTTATAGACCTCAACCTCCATTTCATTTCCTCCTCACTCCTTGGCCGATTTTTGTTACCTGAGAACTCCCCAGCACCATAAATCTCTCATATCATCATCTCAGGTCGATTTAAAGGATCGTAGACCCTTGTGGATTAATGTTCAAGCTTCCGGTGTTGAGTTTCACCAAGTATTTCGTTGTTCTTCCCCATATTGATGTATGTTGATCCTTCACCAACTACATTACATGTTCTTGATGATGTTTTGAACCTGTTTTTGAAATTACCAAGATTGTTATTATCATTAGGAGTCGAACACCATGCTTTTAGAAGAATAGATTTGGTTATACTTTGGTTCTCCTTCGTTGTTAAGAGTATTAATCGAACCTTGTTGGGATAGAACCTTAGGATGTAGTGTCCTGAGTTTGTTATGAATTATGAGAATGATTCTAGTGAGTTTTCTGAGATTACTAAGATATTTCACCGAGAATAATTCGTGTTTTGATAGAGGTGTTCGATTTATCAAACTTCTTCATATTCATGCTTGAAACGAACCGGCTATGTCGATAGAATCAATCCCGGAACACCGTAGTATCGTTCCCTTGCGAAGTACGATTAGTATGCTTGTTTCTTGAATCACGCGTTAGTTATGAATTGTAAGATTAGCCGAACCATACATTTATTGGAATTAGAAATCAAGATTGAGGTTTGGATTGTGGTAACATGCATATCCATGAATCCGTAGACGTCGTCATTTCACCTCCGATATGGTCGTTCGATTTGTATGAAGTATGTCATTATTTCCGGCTTAGCTTTCATCGAGTGGATAAACCGTGAACCGGCCTTACATTAATGTTAACTCGAATATGACTTAGGGCGTTCGGTGCTCGTACGTTAGTTTTGAGAAGAATGTTCAATTCCTTGTTATTTCTTTTGAACAAGGTCTGAACCTTGCAAGGTGATCGATCAAGGGGCGGTGACCTTCGGGTGTATTGACAGTCGTTGGAGTATTTAATTCTTGCCATCTTTAAGGCAAGTATCGTAATTTTGACTATTGGTTTAATGTTGATGATTTTGACCATACATATTGTTATTCATGTTGCTGAACATGAGATCATCCAAGTTGAATTATCATAATATCGTTCAGGATAATTGATTCATATGTTGTTCATGTTGATGGACATATCGATTTGCATATGTGTATGCATAGTTGTATTGTATGTGTTGTATTGATCCGAAGGAATCATGTGATCTATGCTGAGGGCGCTGGATCATTTGTCCACTTCGTGCTGGTCAGACGGGATCATCTTGAGATCTATGCTGAGGGCGCTGGATCATTAAATGGGTTTTCCACCTCGTGCTGGTCCGACGGGATCATCTTGGGATCTATGCTGAGGGCGCTGGATCATTGGATTACGCAGTGTTGTGTTGATGGAATCTTGTGGATTCGCATTGTTGGATTCTAGTAGAGGAAGTCCGCGTTTTGTATTTTGCTATGCATCGTTGTTGCATATCTGATTTTGTATATTATGATACTTGTACTAGCATCGTTTCGCTAACCCCCGCGGGGGTGGACTTTTGATTTGATGTTCAGGTAGCTGAGGAGCGAGGAAGCAACCACAGTACCGACATGATGACGAAGGGGCTTAGTGATGTTATCCGTTGTATTGTTTTGGTATTCTGGTTCGATATTTTGTACTCGAGTACGTGTGTTCTTTTGATGATTTGAGAAGTTTGTAATAATGGATTGTTTCGGGTTGTTTGGATGATTAAACCAGTTATTAATTTACTCAACTTTTGGGGGTACTTTCGTATTGTTCAGTATTTCTTTTTAATTAGCCTTGTAGATCCTTATATAAAGGGTTTACGGTGCTGTAATTATTCCAAATTTCTCGGGGTGTTACATTCTGTCTGTAGGAATAGAGGTTGTGTTGATTATGCTGTTATTGTAGACAGGTTATGCATTACTTTTCGATATATATTTTGTGGCTTTCTTGCTGTTTACACACTTCTTTGGGCTTCTTAATTTGATCGTGTATTGGGCATGTGCTTTTTTAGTCATCCTCCTATTTCTTTCTATTTTTTCGTTATTGTGAGTTTGTTTTTTTCGATTTAGGCGTCCTCTTTTCTTTCTTCCAGATCTCGTGCTTTGTTGTGACTTTCTTCTGTTTCCATACATATTTTTGTCGAAGGTTTTCTTCACTACAGAGATCAGAACCTTAACCCCGACAATTCCCTCTTCTTCCGTGCTACTATGTTGTGTTGCATCGATCGATTTGGTTTTCTTTTGTTGCCTGCTTTTTTTTTTGCGTTCGCCATCGATCTACAGTTTTGCTTATGCCCGCGGTTGTTGAATATTTCCATAGATTTGTTAGAGTTTCGATTTTGTTGTGTTCTCTCTTTTAGTTCTATCTGAAACATTAGTAATCTTTTTTTTTGTTCTTGTGTTCTGATTTTTATTTTGATTCTGCAGTCGTTGGCTCCGACCATTGCTGCTCTGAAACATTGGTAATCTTCTTTTTTAGTTATTTTATTATTCCTTTATGTTTTCCTCTTGTTCTGATTTTGATTTTGATTCTGCATCTGTTGCCTCCGACATTACGGGTTATTCGTTTTTGTGTACTTCAGCTGATGTTTGTTTTCTATTTCAATTTGTGGTTCTTTTTTTACTATGTGTGTGTGCCTGCTTTTGGTATATCTCCCCTATCAGGGGGTCTCGCAGGTCTACGCTCCATAGATGCCTTTTCATTTCTTAGTTTATCAATTTTGCGCTGAGAGGTGTATTCTGTGCTTTTTACAACTTCTTTTGCATTTTATGGATTTAAACTTTTATTCTTTTTCATTTGAGAAATTTATGTTGGTCATTTCTTGGTGATTTACGGTCTCGATAAAATAAATAGATGTGGGACGTTATTTTAAACCTCTGCCGAGGTTATGCTTAAATAAATTTTTTTCATTAAATTACAAATAATCATTCAGGGTTCGTATTGTGTTACAGAGGTTCTCATGAATGTGTTGTTGCAGCTCCTTGACTGCTTCTGTCTGTCGCAATGTATGTGGTTTGATTCAGTTATTTTTGTGTCTAAAAGCGGCTTCCAGAATATTACAAACATAAGAAAATAGAGTTCTTTTTTGATTTACGGTCTCGATAAAATAAACAGTTGTCGGGCATTATTTTAGAGTACTGCAGAGGTTTTGTTTAAATAAAACAGTTCCATTAAATTACAGATAATTTTTCAGAGTTTGTATTTGTGCTATATAGGTTCTCATAAATGTATTCTTGTAGCCGTATATAGGAAGGTTGTACCTTCTCGTTGCTCGCCTCCTCCTTCTCCAGTGTTCTTCACCTTACTGCGGTATGACCTCTCTGCCTCGACATCCTTCTCTGCTCAGATTTTGTTTACAACATGCACTCTCTTGGAATGTAAATTTCCTACTAGGTAAAAAGAAAAGTGAGGAATGCTCATTAACAAATTTCGTGAGGCCTTGAGCAAGGGTTATCTTGATCCGTTCCCTTTTCTTTTTCCTTTTTGGGCCTCTTCATTCGGCCTGACTCGATTGTGTGTTTTGATTCTTAGGTTTTTTATTTTTTCCCGTTTCTGTGCATTTCGGACCTTCGTGTTCCTTGCTCGATCATGTTTGTGTTTTGATTTGTTTTTTCTCATATCTTTTCTTTTTTCTTCTTGTGTTTTCTGAAAAAATTGTTGAGTATTCTTCCGTTTGCCTATAGGACAGATTTCTTAGACGTTGGTGTTATGCATGTAGTGATGTAAGAATAGAGGTTGTGTTGATTATGCTGTTAATGTTGTATTGGTTGGCCGTTATCGTGGACTCCTTTGGCTACTGGAAGATGAAAACTAAAATGAAAATAACGAACGTAAAACATCATCTATGGGCAACCCCGTGCATCGCACGGGGTATAAAACTAGTGATTTTAATAAATGTTTTACTCTTGCGTGGAGGACCAGTAGACGTAGAGGGTTTTACCTCGAACCACTTATATCAGTGTGTTATTTCTTTCCATCATTAGTATTTTCATTCATAACTATGATTTATAGTATACATTTGAAAACCCTGTATGCATCAAGCAAACAGGAGAGGACAAGCAAAGGCTCAAGATTGGGGGTATTTGTTAGGCGTATTTTTATGCGCTTATTTATCATTAATTTTATCCAGTTGAAGTCTAAATCTGAATAAATGAGCTTTTAATGCACTATTCTTATATGTTTTCTAGGAAATTGGAGTCCGGAAGCCTAAACGACGAAAAACGAGCGAAAACGAAAATTTTTGGTCCGGGGCCGCGGCACAAGGAAAGCGAGCCGCGGCACACGCACGGAACACAAAGGCACCGAGCACGCTGTACCGGGGGCCGCAGCACGTTGAAGCTGAGCCGCGGCCCATGAGGAAAAATAGGCGCCCAGGCATGGGGCGCTGAACGTTGGGGCCGCGGCACAGATTAAGTGAGCCGCGGCCCGCGGGGCGGTTTTGCTTTGTTTTTCGCGTTTCTTTGCAGTTTCTGAAGCCCGTTTTCGACCTAATCGAAGGACGCATTTTGGAGATGAATGATAGTTATAAATAGGGATTCAAGGTCTGAAAAGAGAATCATCGAGGGATCGAGGAATCAAGAGAATCGAGGGATCGAGGAATCAAGAGAATCGAGGGATCGAGGAATCGAGAATCATCGAGGAATTGAGAAGAAGCAGAAAACACCAAGGAGCAAAGAGCGGAAGCTAGAGAATGGAGGAATCCAAGTTCTTCGTCTGCGTTTGATTTCTATGCTTTCTTTAATTCTTTGTGTATTTTTATTTTCTAGCATGTCACGCTAGAACCCTAGTCTAGGATTTTGATGAAACCGAGGTTTTGATGAATTAACTTTTGATTATCAATTCAATTCCCTTTTATTATTGAGTTTTCCCCAATTGTTCTTAATGCTTTCAATTGTGTGGCCTATAATTGAATTGTTTTGTTTACGCAACTCGAATCGGGAGAGGAGAGTTGGTAGGAAATAATTGGTGAGAATCGTTTTATCTTGTGAGATAGGAATATACTCATAGGAATTACGTGGCCTTTCTGAAGTTTTCGTGCTTTTTGCCTATCGTCGAATTAATCCACCTAGGAATAGAGTGTATTATTCGCCTTAGATAATTCTATTGACCTCGGGAGAGGCGGTAGAGTATTTTAGCAACCTTCGCATTCAATAAATTGGGAAATCATTAAATTCATATAATCAAGAGTAATTCGGATAAACCGAGGTGGATTCATAATCCTATATTAATTCCTTATTTGATTTTCTTCCTTTGAATAATTGATTCCACTATTTCTTTGTTTTTATTAATTTTCTTTAATTATTCTTGCATCTCCAATTTCAATCGTTCAGATAAAATTAGAATACTCATAAATCGGTAGTTAGTAAGTCAGTCCTCGTGGGAACGATATCTTACTCATCTCTTTATTACTTGTTTATGACAATGTGCACTTGCATTCAACGAAATTCGCAACGAAATTCGCAACTAAAAATGGCTAAAAACCCACTTGCAATACTACTTGAAAAGAATCTCCTAGCTGGCCCCAACTTTGTTGACTGGTTGCGGAATCTGATGATTGTACTCAGTATGGAGTCTGTGGGATATGTCTTGGAGGCGGACATTCCACCGACTCCAATCCAAACAAGGGGTAATCAGGAAGAAATTGACGTCCATGAAAAATGGGTCAAGGATGACGTGCTAGTCCGTGCCTTTGTAATGGGCTCAATGAAAAATGAGCTGCAGAGAGCGCACGAGAAAATGACTTCTGCTACGCAGATTCTCCCACACTTGACCGAACTTTATGGAGAACACAGTAGGACTGCTAGATATGAGATATTGAAGCAGTTGTTCAGTGCTCGAATGAAAGAAGCGGAGAAAGTGGGAGACCACGTCCTCAAGATGATTTCTATGATTGAGAGGCTCGAGGTGCTCAACTTTATCATGGATTTATCCCTCCAAATTGATCTCATCCTTCAATCTCTCCCTCACTCTTTCACGCAGTTTATAGTGAATTTCAACTGTAATGAAATTTCATGCACATTAGCTAGGCTAATGAATAAACTGGTGACGGCACAGTCTAACATTAAGACTAAACCGAAAGAGGCTGCTCTTGTGATTTTTTCTGGGCCTCGAAGGTCCAAGAACAAAAGAAAAAGATCTACGAGCAGTACAAACCCAAGAAAGGGGTGCAAAAAGGAAAGGGCAAGGCCCGAAAGGTTCAAAAGGTAGGCGTTCCAAAACCGACGGACAAATGCCTTGAATGCGGTGAGTTGGGCCACTAGCGAAGGACTTGTCCTAAGATTAATGGCGCATCAGGTACGGAACTTTTTGTTTTTGAAACTAATTGTTCCGTTACTGTATATTCTGCTTCATGGATTCTAGATTCAGGTGCCACTTCTCATATTTGTACATTGAATCAGGATCTGGAACGAAGTAGGAAACTTGAAGATGGGGAAATAATGATCACTGTCGGAAGCGGACAAAGTGTCGAGGCAACCAATATTGGATCAATCCTACTGGGTTTACAATCTGGTTTTATTTTGACATTAGATGAAGTACTTGTTTTGTCCAAGGGACATAAAAACAATGTATCCATTCCAGTCTTGGACCAGAAAGGATTTTGTTTCTTCATTGCAATGGTAGTTGTAAAATTTATTTTCGAAATAAATTGGTTGGCACAACTACATTGTTGAATGGTTTATATCATCTGAACATGCAAAATAAAATAGCAGTGAATACTTTAACTAGGAAACATGGTAGGTAAGATACTAATCAAGCTCTTAAATGGCACCTTAGACTTGGTCATGTTGGTTAGACCAAGGTTCAGAAAATGGACAAAGATGGACTTTTAAGTCCATTGGGTGTAGAACCCTATCCAACTTGTGAATCTTGCCTTAGAGGCAAAATGACTAAGTCTCCCTTCACAGGGACTTTTGAAAGGGCTACCAATAAACTTGGATTTGTACATGCCGACATTTGTGGTGCTTTAGAAGTGGCCCGAGACGGATATCAATATTTCATAATGTTCACAGATGATCATACTAGATATGGGATTGTGTACTTAATGAAACATAAATGTAGGTCACAAGTCATCCAGGAATAAGTCTAGAGGGGGGGTGAATAGACTTATTGAAACTCTTAAACTCTTTTCTTCGAAGAGTGAGTTTCTCAGCTGATAGATATGCGGAAATCAGCTGATGACGAAAATAGAACTAATCAATGGAATAGTAAAGTATGAATGCAACAGTTAAGTATGATGATGAAAACAGTAAAACACGCAGGCAATTTATAATGGTCTCAGAGGTGGGGTAATCCTCTACTAATCCACTTTCTCCAAACCAGTTGGAGATGAATCCACTATAATTCTCAACCAGTGATAAATATTACAGTGATTCTACTACTTAGCTACAACAACTTTCAACCAGTGGAAATCACGTCGTTGCAACTCCTCTTTGACTGCCTAGCACCACTTGATTCTTCAAATCCTTGGATGCCTATCAGTCTCGCAACTTCAACCAGTGAAGTACCCCGAACTCGGGTTTTAAGACAAGAGTGTTTGTGTTCTCCAACTAAGAGCTTTCTTCAAATAAGAACTTCGAGTACTGCTCTTTTCACGATGCTATATGATTGCTTTGATTGCTTTAATAACTTTTATCGCTTGAGATTTTTGTTCGCATCGTACTGCTCATCTTCAAATCTTCGGATACATATAAGTGTCGATCCTTGAGCATTCTTCTTAGCCGTTGCAAATCTTGTAACAAATCCGTCTGTTGGAGAAATAGACTTCTTTGTTTATTTTTCTGAACGTTCCAAGGCTGGATTCCCATATTTTAATCCATCTTTCGACCGTTGTGAAGACTTTGCATGTGTGGTGCCGCATAGTTTGAATATAATAAGATTAAAGTCTTCGGTGGTAGGTCTGGATGAATTATTTAATTCATATCCTTGCGGGAATCTCTCCAATTTGTCCCTTCACGCTTGCATGTGACTTTCCGTAAGTATTGACTATTCAACGCATGCTGACGTGGACTTGGAGTACTTGGCTGATCTCTTATAAGTCAAGTTGGCTGATGTACAGTCATCTTCTCTGGAGTTTGAACTTCTCTGTCGATGACTTCTCTGATGATTGTTGAGACTCTCCTGATCAGATGACTTGTCTCGAGTCTTTTGTCTTGATGAATTTGACTTGTCTGATGGTCAGACTTCAGATGACTTAGTCTGCTGATCACTTGACTGCAGTCTGGTCAAACATCTCTGATGAATTTTTGTTGACCAGAACTTCTCTGATGACTCGGATGTACTTCTCTGATGTGCTTATCTGTACCTTTGTACTTAGCCGATTTGAGCCTAACTTATTTGGCCTATAGAAGATACTCATTTGGTTCTTCTTTTCATTATTCCAAGTACTTAACTTAACACTATTTGGCCTATGGAAGATACTCATTTGGTTCTTTCTTACATTTTTGCCAAGTAATAAACATTTGAATTACATTAATGACATCATCAAAATCTAACAAGTATTCCTAACAAATTCCCCCTATTTTGATGATGGGAAAACTCCAAGCAATTAATCAAATGTACAAGTCTGCACTTAGGTGCAAGACACAAACTCAAAATTAGTCTTGTTTTGAGACAACTAGGAGTTGTCATTCAAATGACTGTATATATTAATTTTCTGTTGATTACAAGTACATGGATTGAATAGAATAAATACAGAAAAATTAATCAATTACAAAAATTACAATTACATCCAAAACCTATATGCCCCTTCCTCTGCGAACAGTTTGCTTGGGAGGTCTAAATAGTTTTGCACCGATTGGTCTACTTTTGGTGGGTGCAAGACCATATTTCCTCCTTATGACTAGGGCAGCAAAGTCTTGGTCTTCTTTTGAAGAGAACTTGTGCTCTTCACACAGCTTTCTAATTTTTTCTTGAAGCTCTAGCTCGTCAAGCTCATTATCCAAACGGTTCGGTGCTTCCACTACTCTGAATGGAGGAATCATAGGATAAGCACGCCATTTAGCTGCATATTTAAGCATGATCTTCCACAGAGTAGGCCATCTAGCTTCCATGTAGTTGATGAATGACTATTGGGGCGAGCACTCTGTCTTGGAGAATCTCCCGGAGGTAGAACTACTCTGTGGATTGTTTCTTGGCATCCGCCCAACTGGTCATGAATTCTGTTGGTAAGAATTCTTCAACATACCACAACTGTTTGCCTTCCCATTCGACTCTTTGTTCTTCTTTCTCTCTTGTTCTTCTCTTCTTCTCAACAGGCTGCTCTTCAGGTTGGTTGGGGGCAGATATCTCCTTTCTTTTCAGACTTGATGGTCCTCTTTCAATTTGGAAAATATCTTGTCTCTTCTTCGATCTTAGATCTTCAGCATGAACAAAAACTTCCTCCTGTCTGCTACCTTCCCCCCTGCATTCTATCTTCCCCCTTTGACCTCTCTTCCCCCTTAAACCTATCTTCCCCCTTTTTTCCAGCATCATCTAGAGAAGTTATCTGCTTCTCCATTCTATGCATCCAGTCTGATATGCCAAGTGGCATCCTGGAATTCGTAGGAGGAGGTGGTTGAGGGGCATTTCTCTGCAGCAGGGTGTCAAGTTTGGAGTGGATTGACTGCAGGTCAGGTGAAATCTCGGAGGTAAGTAGCTCTCCAACTGTCTCTCTGACGATTCGGCGAATCAGCTCTGACAGCATAGGTGAAATGTGAGATGCCTCTAGAGAGTGCTCACCTGAGCCTTCTTCGTCTGCAGGTAGGTGGGCATAGGACCGACCTAACTACAGACTCCTTGCAATAGGCTGACCAGATGGGGTTGGCTCTGGAGTCCCCGATCTGTCTTCTTCTTCAGCTAGGCTGACATCAAGGCTGGTGTATTGGGTAGGAGCCCCAGCCTTATCTGCTTCATCCTTGTCTCCTTCAGCTTTAGCCTCTCTCTCTTCTTCAGCCTGCCTCTCTTGTTCAGGCTGTCTCTCTTCTTCAGACTGCCTCTCTTCTTCAGGCTGCCTCTCTTCTTCTCTTATCACAACCTCCTTTTCACCACTATCATCTTTGTCATCATCTTCATCATCATCTTCATCATTATCTCCATCATCATGTTTATCAGCTTCATCTTCATCATCTTCTTCTTTTTGTTCTTCTACTTCTTCTTGGTCCACCTCCTCTCCTTCTTCTCCTTCATCCTCCAATTCTTCTGTTTTTTCAATCTCTTTTTCTTCAAACTGTTTTCAACTAGAATGTTTTCTTCTTCATTTTCTCTTTCTTCTTCCTCCTTTTCTTTTTCTTCATCTTCTATTATAATAATTTCTTCTTTTTCTTCTTCTTCCACCACTTCTTCGATTCTCACTTCTTTTTCAACTACCTCTCCATCTCCATTCAAAGTTCCATCAAAAACACTAGCCATAATAAGATGGAGGAGCTGGTCCATGTTTGTTTTAAAATTGGACATGAACCAGCCTTCCTGAAGTAGTAAGCACAGATCTGTCTCATTGCAAAAGTGGGTGAGCAGATCCTCTGTATCCTGGGGATAGTCCCAGCTACTCCCTTCAATAAAGGTTTGAAGTTGAGACAATGGAATAGTTTTGAGAGTTTTCCATTCCTCAAAGATTTCAACAAAAGAGTGTTTTAGAGCATGAGTTTTTACAATTAAAAGTTGCTCTACAGACAGGTTAAAAAGATTATGTTCAAGCAAATTAAAAGTGTAATTGGATTCTGGAATCAAAATAATTAAACCTGCTTTTTCTTCCTCCGTTGCAAAAAGAGGGGTTAGAACTGGTACCATTTGAGTCTCCAGGCTGGAGGGAGCAGGCTGATCCTCCATGTGAATGGGTTCAGGTATAGAAAACTGATCTGGATGCTCCTCCTCATCAAATAAGCGCTTGGGTCGTTTGGGAGAGGGTTCTGGTGAGGAGTGGATTATTGAAGGCTCACCAGGGGCTGGTCCTCTTCTCTTAAAACGGATAGCGATTGGGGTGTTGTCTTACTCTGTCTCAGACTGGGCTGCAGGTAAGTTGCGGGCTGCAGCCTGGTTGGACTCGTCTGAGCTTTCAGGGTATCTGTATGGGGGTCCCTCTTCAGACATCTCTTTTAAAATCTGAGCTGCTCTCATTTCGCCTCCTAGCCTCCTCATCGTTTCTTAGTCTAGATGACCAAGTCTCTTATTGATGTGGAAGGGGTCAGTGTTTTCCTTCGCCACACCAAGTTTCTCCAATATCCAACTGAGCTGCGTTCCGAACGCCAGCTTGGATTTAAATTTCTTTTGTTCAACAAGCCACTCGGCCTTGTTAACCGCATGCACCAATTGTCTGTAGATGTAATCAGTCCAGTCAATTGGTTCGTCTTGAATCAGTTCTCCCAGCACCATAAACTTTGCTGACGACAATTGGTCGTAGCTACCTACCATCCCCATAACTATCTTGTTGGTTATATCCAACGCATAGCGGTACTCCTTCTTTATTTCGCTCCTTTTGGCGGTTAGCTTTAATTTCTCCAATTGGTCGTCATCCTTGATTTTCTGCCATGTGTCGGTTGCGCTCTGCTTTAGGGCTTCGACCGCCACGCCGCGGTTTTTCATCCCAAATGTTTTTCCAATTGTTTCCGGCGAGATATCCACTTGGATTACACAGATTGTGCTCCGAATCCCCGATTCGATCACTAGGGCCTCTCGGAAAAAAGCAATAACAACCTCCTGGAACAGATGTTTGGGGCTGATGTCCAAGGATGGGTAGATCCTATTCATTTTAATCGCTCTGATGAGGTTGCGTACGTCGTTGTTCTCCAGATTTGTTTCTAAGAGTCCTTCAAAATCGACGAACAGAGAAAAGATGATCTAGTCCTTTACTGCCTTCAGATTTATGCCTTCAAAGTAGGATTCCATTTCTGCAAAATAAGCGATTTCTTAGTGTATTGAGGGTTCGAAAGGGTTTCTGCTTTGAAAATTAGGGTTTCGAAAGTTTGGTGAAGGTAAAGTGAATAGGCTTTTCCCATCCTTAAAAGGAAAATGAAACGACGTTTGTAATTAAATATTCATTTATTTTAAATGGTGGTCCACCTTTTGAGGCTTTAGTAATCGGTGGTCCAGGTTTTGAGAATTTGAAAATGGACGGTTGGATTTTAATTGGTCATAGTGGAGGTCGATTGAACTTGTAGTTGCCACGTGTATTTTAAGCATATAGTATTATGTTACTTGTGATCCAAATAGTAATATGATATTATGCAAATAGCAGATAATAATATAATATTCTGAAGTCGGTCAGGTATAGAAAACTTAGCTGGTTGACTGTTTGACTATTGACTACTCTGCATCAGGTGAGTTGACTCCTTTAACTTCTCGCCTGTGGTTTGATCAACTAAGTTCCTTCGTCTGTCGTTCGTCTTCTTGTCTGCATCAGGTAGGGTCTGATTCCTGTGATCAGCTTAGTCATCCTTAAATCGATCTGCCACTAGCTTTTTCATCTGTACTAGATTCTCAATCTAGTAATCCAAGTTACCTGCTCAGATCCAAAAACCTTTCTTCTAGCAAAGGTTTGGTGAAAATGTCAGCAATTTGGTAGTCTGTGCTGACTCTTTCAACTCTGACTCTCTTGTTAAGCACGTGATCTCTTATGAAGTGATGCTTAACATCAATGTGCTTTGTCCTTGAATGCAATACAGGGTTGTTGGTTATTGCAATAGCACTATTGTTGTCACACCAAATCTCTCATATCATCATATTAGCTCGATTTAGAGGATCGTAGACCCTTGTGTATTGGTATTCAAGCTTCCGGTGTTGAGTTTCACCAAGTATTCGTTGCTCTTCTCTATATTGAGGTATGTTGATTCTTCACCAACTAGATTACATGTTCTTGATGATGTTTTGGACCTGTTTTTGAGATTACCAAGTTCGTTATTATCATGAGGAGTCGAACACCATGTCTTTTAGAAGAATAGATTCGGTTATACTTTGGCTCTCCTTCGTTGTTAAGAGTATTAATCGAACCTTGTGGAGATAGAACCTTAGGATGTAGTGTCCTGAGTTCGTTATGAATTATGAACATGATTCTAGTAAGTTTTCTGAGATTACTAAGATATTTAACCGATAATAGTTTGTGTTTTGATAGAGGTGTTCGGTTTAACAAACTTTATCATATTCGTGCTTGAAATGAATCGGCTATGTCGATAAAATCAATCCTGGAACACCGTAGTATCGTTCCCTTGCGAAGTAGGCTTGGTATGCTTGTATCTTGAATCACACTTTTGATATATATTGTAAGAGCCGAGCCATATATACATACATACATATATGTATATATATAGGGGTTAAAATAAAAAGTCTCTTATAATAAAAAGTGTAGGCCCCGAAAAAAAAAATTCCCGCAAAAAATATTTGGGGGGGCAAAAAGAAATTTTTTTTTCCCGCAAAAAATTTTCCCGTCAAAAATTATTACTGCATCACAGTTATAAAGTTACTGCATCACAATTATGATTTAGTGCATTAAGGTTATAAGTTACTGCATCATACTTGATGCACTTAACTGTTAACTATGATGTAGTACCTTATAACTGTGATGCAGTAAAACTTATTAGTGTGATGCACCAAAACTTATAACTGTGGCGGGAAAAAAAATTTTGGGGCCCCCAAATTTTTTTTTTGGCGGGATTTTTTTTTTCAGGGTGGGGGGTAGGGGGTGGGTGGGTGCCACATGTCATATGATGTGGCATGATGATGTGGCAAAGTGACACATGTCACGCCCACAATCCTTCCTACACTTTTTATTATAAGAGACTTTTTAGAATAACCCCACCATATATATATATATATATATATATATATATATATATATATATATATGGTAATGCTAAATCAATATTGAAGTTTCGATTTTGGTGACTTGTATATCCATGAATCCGAAGACGTCGACATTTCACCTCCAATATGGTCATTCGATTATATGAAGTATGTCATTTTCCCGGCTTAGCTGTCATCGAGTAGATAAACCATGAATCGGACTTATGATAATGTTATCTTTGATATGACTTAGGAGGTTCGGTGCTTGTACGTTAGTTTTGAGAAGTATGTTGAATCCCTTGTTATTTCTTTTGAACAACTTCCGAGCCTTGCATGGTGATTGATCGAGGGGCGGCGACCTTCGTGCGTGTTGACAGTCGTTGGAGTATTTAAATCTTGCCATTTTTAAGGCAAGTATCGTAATTTGACTATTGGTTTAATGTTGATGATTTTTATCATGCATATTGTTATTCATGTTGTTGAACATGAGATCATTTAAGTTGTATTGTCATGATGTCGATCAGGTTATTGATTCATATGTTGTTCATGTTGATGGGCATATCGATTTGCATATGTGTATGCATAGTTGTACTGTATATGTTGTATTGATCCGAAGGGATTGGGTGATCTATGCTGAGGGCACTGGATCAGTTGTCTACATCGTGTTGGTCCGACGGGATCATCTTGGGATCTATGCTTAGGGTGCTGGATCATTGGACGGATTTTCCATCTCGTGTTGGTCCGACGGGATCATCTTTGGATCTATGCTGAGGGCGCTGGATCATTGTATTACCCTGTGCTGTATTGATGGAATCATGTAGATTCGCATCGTTGGATTCGGGTAGAGGAAGTCCGCGTTTGTATTTTTCTATGCATCGTTGTTGCGTATCTGATTTTGTATATTATGATACTTGTACTAGCATCGTTTTGCTAACCCCTGCAGGGGTGGATATTTGTTTTGATGTTCAGGTAGCCGAGGAGCGGGGAAGCAACCACGGTACCGACATGATGACGAGGGGGCTCAGTGATGTTATCCGTTGTATTGTTCTATTATACTGGTTTGGTTTTTAGTACTCGAGTACGTGTGTTTCTTTTGATGATTTGTGAAGTCTGTAATAAATGGATTGTTTTTTGATGATTAGACCGGTCGTTAAATTACTCCACTATTAATGATATTTTTGTGTTGTTGAGTTAGCCTTGTAAATTCTTATTCTAAGGGTTTACGGCGCTGTAATTATTCCGAATATCTCGGGGTGTTACAGAATATGGTATCGGAGGTAAAATTCATGGATATCTTGGCAGTTGGGTTTAGTTGGGTCTGCTTATGTCATTTGATTTATCGGTCGTATATAACATCATTGTACAGCCAGCGTTGTCATGTGGGCCGTGGTTGTAAGTTTTCTAATCTCATATACTACCATTTTAATTATTTCGTGTTTTGTGTATATTGACGAATTTTAGAAGATTTTGCTCTGGGTATTGAGTATTTGTGTTTACAGTATGTTCAGAGGATGTCATGGATGCGGACACAGTCGTGGATGCAGACATGGTAGTGCGAGACAGGAAGATTCGTCGTCTACTCCGGATTTGTCGGCTAATCGAGCTGATTCTCGTTCTGGCAGACAACGGGAATTGGTGAATAACGACCGAGCATGAACTATGGAGGAAGATGCAAATCCTAACATGCCGGGATTGCTTCAACAAATGGTTGCTCAGATGACCCAATTTGCTCAGGTGGTTGACCACATGCAAGCGACGATGGGCCAACAGCGTAACAAAGACAATCGGGGAGATAAGTGGCTATCAGAAGTAGTCAAATTACACCCACTGAAATTTGATGGTTCTTCATATATGCCTTCATGGGACAACTGGCTGAAAGATCTGGAGAAGATATTTGCGGGAATTAAGTGTCCCGATGACCGAAAAGTTCTGATCGCTCAATATTTTCTGACTGGGGATGCTTTCGACTGGTGGGAAGTCATTCGACCTGAGGATCATCATGCTGACTGGACAGAATTCAAACTAATGATGGAAGCACAATATTGCCCTCGTCCAGTTAGAGAGGCTAGAGTCCGAGAATTTTTCTCACCGTAAAATCTGGAGGCATCTGTGACAGATATGATTAAGACTTTTAATCACCAGCTGACCTTTGTGCGACATATGGTCCGAACCGAGGCAGAAAAATTTTTCACTTCGACATGCGAATGAAGCCGGAGATCTAACAATATATGTCGGGATTTGAATGTACTACTCTCCGATAGTATCAGGACAAGGCCCTGGCTTACGAAATGAAAGAGACATCAGTGGAGAAATTTGCGGAAGCAGAGAAGGAGAAAGTGTCTGGCAACTTCACTGAAACAAGAGTAATGGGCCTCGCAAGGGCCAGTACTCACTCCATTCATCCATGAGGCCTCTGTATCCTTCTCGAGGTGGGAAGAAGTTCAGAACGGCATCGACGGCTACCGATGCACCGAAGAAATGTTATAACTATGGACGACTAGGGCATGTTCGGCGTGATTGCTCTGCCCCTTCTGTGAACTGTTTTGAATGTTGACAAGAAGGGCATCGAGCGACTTTTTGTGGAAATGTGATTAGATCGTTTTGGGTTCTCACTTCAGCATAAGTTCTGAAAGAGATAAGTGTGAACCCAACAGAGCATAGTGGTCTTCAACAGCTAAATTTTGGGAAAAGAGAAGCATCCAGTGTTGGGTTCGTTCCTCCGCGCCTTTATGAGATGAGGAGATCAGATGATCAGAACACTGTTGTTGCATCAGGTACAATTCAGATTCTTTTGCAACCAGTTAGTGTCTTATTCGATTCAGGAGCTACGCATTCTTTCATATCATTGAACTGTGTTAATCGTTTGAAAATCTCGTGTTTGAATAATTGTGAACCTTATGTTGTGAGTTTTCCAAGTGTAGAGAGAATTGTGGGAAATCTAGAAACCAGAGATTTTTCAGTGTCTATAGGAGGGAGAGATTAGCCATCAAATCTTATTGTGATCAATATCCATGGTGACGATTTAATTCTTGGAGACGATTGGCTCAATCGATGTGGGGCTATTTTGAATTATCGGAAGAGAGTTATCTCAATTATTGCTGATGATAGATCTGAACACTTATTCGAAGGATGGAGACCAGGAAGCTCAGGGAAAGTGATCAAAGCCATGAAAGCAATTAAAAAAATTGTTGAAACAGGGTTGTACCGGGTTTTGGTGTTATGCTATGAAGAAGGAAGAAGGAGTAGAGATCTCATCTATTCCAGTTGTGAACGAATTCTCAGACGTATTCCTGACAAACTACCTGGATTACCTCCACATAGAGCTGTAGAGTTAAATATCGAATTAGAACCAGGAGCCGCACCTATTTCCAGAGCACCATACCGTATGGCACCAACCGAGATGTACGAGTTAAAGAAACAGCTTGAGAAATTGTTGCAGAAGGGTTACATTAAACCTAGTGTTTCTCCTTGGGGTGCACCCGTTCTTTTTGTTCGAAAGAAAGACGGATCCCTCCGATTGTGTATTGATTACAGGGATCTTAACAAGGTGACGATCAAGAATAAATAACCATTGCCTTGGTTCGATGATTTATTTGATCAACTGCAGGGGGAGATGGTATTCTCGAAGATCGACTTGAGATCAGGATACCATCAGTTGAGGATTAAATAATCTGATATATCGAAATCCACTTTCAATTCCCGGTATGGGCACTATGAGTTTCTGGTGGTGCCTTTTGGACTTTGTAATGCTGCTGCTGTGTTTATGCAATTAATGAATCGGGTATTCTTACAATACTTGGATAAATTCGTGGTCGTTTCCATTGACGACATCTTGATCTATTCAAAGGATCCAGAAGAGCATGCAGAACATTTGTGAATTGTTTTGAATACTTTGAGGAATGAACAACTTTATGCAAAACTTTCCAAATGTGAGTTCTAGATTAAGGAAGTAACATTCCTTGGGCACGTGATATCAACCGACGGAGTACAGGTGGACCCAAAGAAAGTTGAGGCAATCTTGGAGTGGGAATCTCCTAAGAACGTGAAGGAGGTCCTAAGTTTCTTAGGACTTGCTGGGTATTATTTCCGTTTTGTGGAAGGATTTTCTAAAATTGCTCGTCCGCTTACTCAGCTGTTGCATAAGGCTCAGAAATTCGTGTGGGACGAGAAATGTCATACTAGTTTTGATGAACTTAAAAGGAGACTGACAATGGCGCCAATATTAGCACTACCATACGAACAGATGCGTTCGTGGTTTTCAGTGATGCTTCAAATCAGGGTATGGGTTACGTGTTGATACAGAAGGATAAGGTGATTGCCTATGCCTCTCGACAGTTGAAATCATATGAGGTTAACTACCCGACACATGATTTAGAGTTAGCAGTCGTTGTCTTTGCCCTGAAGATTTGGCGACATTATTTATACGGCACCCATTGTCAGATCTTCACAGATCACAAGAGTCTCAAGTATATTTTCAGTCAGAAATGATTAAACATGAGACTGAAGAGATGGCTGGAATTGATATAAGATTACGGCCTAGAAATTCTTTGTCATCCAGGCAAAGCGAATGTGGTAGCTGATGCATTGAGCCGCAAACCTGCTTCTATTCGAATGTTAGAAGCGCTTACGTCCCAGTACAACATTCAACGAGAATTGATTCGCGAAGGAATTGAAGTATGGTCGCAAGAAGTCTAAGGGCAACTGTGTATGATGGAATTAACTTCGTCACTAATCGAAGAAATCAAATCTAAGCAGTTGGATGACTCTCTGGTTACTTGATTACATGATGAAGTGGACAAGGGGAAGGCCCCAGAATTTGTAATATATGATGATGGAGTTCTGAGGTTCCAGAGTCGACTTTGCGTCCCCGATGATGATGCTTTGAAACAGACGATCATGAAGGAAGCTCACAGTGCGCCCTATTCTATAAATCCGGGCACCAGTGAGTTGTATGAGGATCTAAAGCAGAATTTTTGGTGGGGAAATATGAAGAAAGACGTAGCAGAATACGTCTCGAAGTATTTAACTTGTCAACAGGTTAAGATTGAACATCAACGACCGGCCGGAATATTGAAGCCACTTCCGATTCCTGAATTGAAGTGGGAGGATATATCGATGGACTTTATCACTAATATGCCAAGGACCAGAACGTGGATGAATATGATTTGGGTGATAGTTTATCGTCAAACCAAGTCGGCTCATTTTCTGGGTATTAAGGATACATGGGGACCAGAGAAGTTGGCACGGGTGCTTAGTGTGGAGATAGTCCGATTGCATGGTACGCCGAAGACCAATATTTTGGATCGGAATGGTCGTTTTGTGTCACACTTTTGGAAGGCAGTTCATAAAGCCTTGGGAACCGAACTGAACTTTAGCATAGCTTATCATCCTCAGACGGACAGACAGTCCGAAAGGACTATTCAGACAGTATAAGATATGCTAAGAGCTTGTGGATTGGTCGACTGATTGGCAGGTTCATTTGCTGTTAATTAAATTCACCTACAACAATAGTTGGCATGCTTGCATTAAGATAACACCGTTTGAAGCATTATATGGGAGAAGATGCAGATCACCCCTGTGTTGGGATGATTCGTCTGACTTGATCGGGACAAAACTAGAATTGATAGTACAAACTCAAGAGAATGTAGCTCTAATTCGTGAAAGGCGCTGACTGCCCAGAGTCGACAGAAGTCTTATGCAGACATGCGCCGTTGCCTGTTAGAGTTTGGAATTGGGGACCACATGCTCTTAAAGGTTTCTCCTATTTGAGGACTCTTTCGTTTTGGGAGGAAAGGAAAAATGAGTCCAAGATATATCGGACCATTCCAGATCCTTGAAAGAGTAGAGGAGTTGGCGTACAGGTTGGACTTACCACCATCGCTGAGTCATGTTCATAATGTGTTCCACGTATCCCAATTACAGAAATATGTACTGGATCCCAATCACATCATTGATTTTGGCGAGATTGAAGTGGCTAATGATGGCACATTTGAAGAAAAGTCAATCAAGATACTCGAGAGTCGAGTTAAACAATTGAGGAATAAACCAATCTCCTTGTTTAAAGTTCAGTGGTCTTGACATGGAGTCGAAGAAGCAACTTGCGAGACTGGGGATAGTATGAAGTCGAGATTCCCGGAATTATTTTCGTCTTAAGTTTCGGGACAAAACTTCTTTTTAGAGGGGTAGTATGTAATGCCCAGATAATTATTGTGTATTTTACCTGTATTCAAGCTTGTAACATCTGATTATGTGGTATTATTAATCGAAGTGTGGTTTCCCGTACCCGTATTCCTACGTTTTTAGTTTCCAGCACATTCATGCATGCATGCACCTGCACATGATAACGTCCGCTAGACTTTGAGCATAACGTACGCTAAGCGTTGAATACAACGTATGTTATAGTTGTAGTGTAGTGTACGTAAGCTTCAGTCAGAGGCAGATCAGATAAGGTCGGCGTGTGGGGGCCAGGGTGAGATTCACCGAGATTGCCCCGCGTGAACCTGGATGGATTTTAAATAAAGCAGGTCAACGAGGCTTAACGTACATTATACATGGGTGTTAGAGTGCGCTATGTACATGGTTTTACATACGTAAAAGCTTTAGATAACGTACGTAAGAGAAGCCAGAATCAAGGCAGTGAGTTATTGCTGGATGTTAACGTACGCTAAGGATTGATAATAGCGTGCGCTAAGGCCATAACGTATGTAATGGTTTGTTGTTAACGTACGTAATGTTTAAAATTCTATTTATAGACCTCAACCTCTATTTCATTTCCTCCTCACTCCTTGGCCGATTTTTGTAACCTCAGAACTCCCCAGCACCATAAATCTCTCATATCATCACCTCAGCTCGATTTAGAGGATCGTATACCCTTGTAGATTGGTGTTCAAGCTTCCGGTGTTGAGTTTCACCAAGTATTCGTTGCTCTTCTCTATATTGAGGTATGTTGATCCTTCACCAACTAGATTACACGTTCTTGATGATGTTTTGGATCTGTTTTTGAGATTACCAAGTTCGTTATTATCATGAGGAGTCAAACACCCTATTTTTTAGAAGAATAGATTCGGTTATACTTTGGCTCACCTTCGTTGTTAAGAGTATTATCGAACCTTATGGAGATAGAACCTTCGGATGTAGTGTCCTGAGTTCGTTATGAATTATGAGCATGATTCTAATAAGTTTTCTGAGATTACAAAGATATTTCACTGAGAATATATAGTTCGTGTTTTGATAGAGGTGTTCGGTTTAACAAACTTCTTTATATTCATGATTGAAATGAATCGGCTATGTCGATAGAATCAATCCCGGAATACCATAGTATCGTTCCCTTGCGAAGTACGCTTGGTATGCTTGTATCTTGAATCACACTTTTGATATATATTGTAAGAGCCGAACCATATATATATATATTGGAAGTCGAAATAAATATTGAAGTTTAGATTGTGGTGACTTGTATATCCATGAATCCGTAGACGTAGACATTTCACCTCCAATATGGTCATTCGATTCATATGCAGTATGTCATTTTTTCGGCTTAGCTTTCATCGATTAGATAAAACGTGAACCGGCCTTACGATAATGTTATCTCGGATATGATTAAGAACGTTCGGTGCTCGTACATTAGTTTTGAGAAGTATGTTGAATCCCTTGTTATTTCTTTTGAATAAGTTCCGAGCCTTGCAAGGTGATTGATCGAGGGGCGGCGACCTTCGGGCGTGTTGACAGTCGTTGGAGTATTTAGTTATTTCCATCTTTAAGGCAAGTATCGTAATTTGACTATTGGTTTAATATTGATGATTTTGATCAGGCATATTGTTATTCATGTTGTTGAACATGAGATCATTCAAGTTGAATTGTCATGATGTCGATCATGTTATTGATTCATATGTTGTTCATGTTGATGGACATATCGATTTGCATATGCGTATGTATAGTTGTACTGTATATGTTGTATTGATCTGAAGGGATCATGTGATCTATGCTAAGGGCGTTGGATCAGTTGTCCACCTCATGTTGGTCCGACGGGATCATCTTCGTATCTATGCTGAGGACGCTAGATCATTGGACGGGTTTTTCACCTCGTGTTGGTCCGACGGAATCATCTTGGGATCTATGCTGAGGGCGTTGGATCATTGGATTACCCTATGTTGTGTTAATGGAATCATGTGTATTCGCATCGTTGGATTCCGGTAGAGGAAATCCGCATTTGTATTTTGGTATGCATCGTTGTTGCATATCTGATTTTGTATATTATGATACTTGTACTAGTATCGTTTTGCTAACCCCTGCGGGGGTGGACATTTTTTTTTTGATGTTCAGGTATCCGAGGAGCAGGGAAGCAACCACAGTACCGACATGATGATAAGGGGGCTCAGTGATGTTATCCGTTGTATTATTATGTTATTCTGGTTTGGTTTTTAGTACTCGAGTACGTGTGTTTCTTTTGATGATTTGTGAAGTCTGTAATAAATGGATTATTTTGGGATGATTAGACTGGTCGTTAAATAACTCCACTATTAATGATATTTTTGTGTTGTTCCGCATTTCTTTTAATTTAGCCTTATAAATTATTATTCTAAGGGTTTACGACGCTGTAATTATTCTGAATATCTCGGGGTATTATAGGGATGAAAAGGTTGATGCCTATAAGGCCAGGCTTGTGGCAAAGGTTTATACCCAAAGGGAAGGGATCGATTATCATGATACCTTCTCGACCGTAGCTATGATCAAGTCGATTCGCATGATGTTTGTCATTGCTGCCCATTACGATTATGAAATATGGCAAATGGACGTCAAAACGGATTTTCTAAATGGATACCTTGAGGAGGAAATCTATATGGAACAGCCTAAGGATTTTGTGTCCAAAGCTAATATTCATAAGCTGTGTAAGCTGCAATGAGCCATTTATGGGTTGAAGCAAGCTTCTCGGAGTTGGAACCTTTGATTTGACGAAGCAGTCAAGGACTTTGATTTCGTGCAAAATGAGGAGGATCCATGTGTTTACAAAAAGGTCAGTAGGAGCAACATTGCGTTCTTAGTACAATATGTAGATGATATTCTACTTATAGGAAATAATGTAGCAATGCTCAGCATTGTGAAAGCTTGGCTTTCTAAAACGTTCTCCATGAAAAACTTGGAAGAAGCTTCCTATATTCTCGGGAGCTATCTTTACAGAGATAGACCGTGAAGAATGATAGGACTTTCCCAAGCCCTCTATATAGATAAGATCCTGAGAAGATTCAAGATGGATGATTCTAAAAGAGGGTTCCTTCCCATGCGACATGGAATTCATCTCACCAAGAAAATGTGTCCTCAAAGTGAGGAAGACAAAAGAGAGATGAGTAAGGTACCCTATGCCTCGGCAGTGGGTAGTCTCATGTACGCTATGTTATGCACGAGACCGAACTTAGCCTATGCTATTAATATGGTAAGTCGTTTTCAAGCAAACCCGGGAAGGCAACACTGGGCTGCCGTCAAGAACATTCTTAAGTACTTGAGAAGAACAAGAGATATAGTTCTTACTTATGGTGGTGGAGAACTGAAGGTGGTTGGATTCACCGATTCTGATTTTCAAGGAGACAAGGATGACTCTAAGTCGACATCTGGGTATTTGTTTACTCTCAATGGAGGAGCAGTATCTTGGAGAAGCTCCAAGTAAAGCGCTACTGCAGATTCCACCTGCCAAGCAGAGTACCAAGCTGCCTCAGAGGCAAGCAAGGAAGAATTTTGGATGCAGAAGTTTGTGCAAGAACTTCAAGTGGTGCCTAATGCGGAGCTGCCTATATCACTATTCTGTGATAATGATGAAGCTGTCGACCAAGACAAGGAGCCAAGGGCTCACCATAACACCAAGCATATAGAGAGAAAGTATCACATCGTCCGAGAGATGGTTGAAAAAGAATATGCTTCATTGCAAAGAGTAGACTCAGAAGATAATGTCTCTGACCCGTTGACTAAGCCGCTATCTCGGGCTATCGAGCCGAGTGACTATACCCGTTTCTTGGAAGTTTCCTATAAGGCTGCCCCCCATGTGTCCTCTTGGCTGGTGTTGTCTCCTTGCATGTGGTAATGCTTTTATTTTCTCACATGGTGCCATGTTTTTGAGATATGTATTGATATTTTTATCACCCCAATCATGAGATGAGTAATTAATATAACTATACATTTCTAACACCATTCAACCAACTTAAAACATCACCATTCGGCCAGAAGGAAATAGGAGAGAGGGAGAGAAATTTTTCTTGGTTCATTCTTCATCTTAGAGGCGTGAGAATAATAAGAAAAATAAAGAGAAAATTCTTATAGTAATTCCTAGCCGTGTTCCATCAAGAACGGATTGCTGTAGATTTTTCCGAGCAACTTCCGAGGCATGGTGATGTAGAGGCATCGTATTTTTGGTGTTTGGGACGAAGGGATTTCGTGCTCGTGCTCGGGTTCGTGATCATCATCAACTTACGAAGATATTATCAAAGGCTTCAAAGGTTTGTCTTCCTTCGTTTTATTTTCATATATACATACTTGATCGATCCTGTTTGGGATTCTTTATATTGAGTTTTATTATTCCGATTTCTTTTTTGTATCCGGAATCCCAACACACTGGTCCTCCATATAGGAGTAAAATGTTTATTATAATCCCTGCGTACACAACTACGTGACTATAACTAAACCTATCTTTGTATCATTCACACAGATGGATACAGGGACTGCAGCTTTGGGTCGTTCACATAGATTGGCTTGAGATCTTTATTGACTCGCTTCTTCTCACACAGATCAAAGCTTCATCTTTAATGCTATTCTTCCCACGCAGGTCAGAATGCACAGATCCTTAGTCCACACAGGGCTATTGGTAATCTCAATGCAAAGGTAGAATAAATTTCAAATAGCAGCTATATCTTTGATGAACACTTGATGTATGCTATGCTATTTACGTTGAGGACTTGTATATTTCTTCGGTTGAATACTTGTTGTATGCTCACGAAATATACTATTTTGTAATCACTAGAATGTCAGAGTCATCTGTCAGAGCTTTTGTGATAAGTGTTCTTCGTGTGTGTGTAAGTCCTCTGGCTTGGGGGTATTTATAACCTTGGAAATGTATCTATTATAAATGAAGCCATTGATGGTTGGTGAGACATTGATGTCTGACTCTTGATTGGCGGCTGCTGAAAGTTTGAATTAAAGCAGATCGCATTTAATGCTTCGGACATGCTTTCTGTCTACGCATTAAATGCTCTTCAGAGCGTTCAGACTTGTCTCTCTCTAGCTGCATTAAATGTTGTCCTATCAGCTATAAATGCTGTTTTAACCATGAATATTTTATGAATAAACAACGTTTATCTCACAACGGTTTAAAGCATAAAAAATATACAGTCATGTTAGATGTGTTTTACTTTTCCGAAGTTAAACACCTTCAGACTGTATGCTGTATCCAACATATTGTGTCTTTTGCTATATGAGGATGGCTCTGTAGGATAGACTGTCGGAATATCTCTTTGCTGTATGCTGGGGCTGTATGACGAGTTCTAACAACTTCCATGAGGAATGTTTATCCCAACAATTACGATCTTCTTTGCTGTATGTTGGTAATTATCAAAACATAAATGTTTATCAAAACAATTTTCCCCTTTTTGATAATGCCAAAATCCTTCTCTAGATGATTTCATCTGGATACAGAGAGGCAGTCTTCGAATCTTCTGTTCAAAAGATCTGATCTTCAGTACTTGGTCTAGAAAGTGAACAGCTTGCAGACAAGTTCTAAAATGAAGAATCTTACATGGCTGTTTATTACAACATAAACTTCTGATTGGTGCGTAGGCATAATCTTACAGAATGATCTAGGTTGAATACAACTTAACCTATGAACTGTTCGCAGACAAGTTCTTACAGCGTAAGACTTAACAGGTTCTGTACTTGTTCGGATATTGTAAAAGCTTCATAAATAAACAGTAAAACAGTAAGCTTAGATTACGAGCTGTAATCTTTCAAGAGAAATTAATTTTATTGATAATAATTAGGGAAATTACAAAGCTTGAAAGAAACACAAAATACATACTACGAGATAAGCCTATGGAAGAAAAACAAAATACAATGAAAATGCAGACAAGCTAACTCATGTACTGTGAATGCCTCTAAGGTCTTTTGCTAGGATCACATTCGGTTCCCTTCCACCAATTGACTAACGAGTCACTGCCTCGATCCTGATATATGCTTCTTCCTTCAAGAGATTGATCATAGGCAAGTATCCCGTCTTCAGGGTGAGTGATTTGATCACCTTTTTGATGCCTTAACTTCATACGCATTTGCAATGGAGCATTCCATCTGCTAACAGCCTCGAGAACTCATTCGCAGCATTCTGCAGCATTTTGAATTTGTTGAATAGGGGAGATTCCTAGATGAGTGTACAGAAGTATCTCATCAGTTGGTTTTTCTTCCAGTTCTTTAGTTCATCGGCTGAAGGCTGTTGGTCTGTGGGTAGCAATAACTCGTTAGGCTTTCGCACATTGTTCTTCCAGGGGATGTTGGGATCTTGGAATTCCGGTCGAGAACCAGATACCATGTACCCTTTTGTAGGCGCGGCCATACGGCCTATCGCAGCAGCGGCACTTCCTTTAAGAGCAGCATCCATCTCTTTTTCTCTCTCCAACCTCCATTGTTGGCCTGCCACTCTGGCTTCTTCCCCCTTTTTGGCATCGTCAAGATCTGTGACCTTGGTGTTAATTTCCTGTAGGATCTTCATAGTTGCATCCTATTTAGTCTCCAGATTAGTGATTTTGTCAATTAGAGTACCGAGCACCAGAGTCATGTCATCTATTTTCTGATCATGGCCTGTCAGTCTGGATCCGGTCTCTTGAAGGGCAACAATCGTCTTTGCCTCGGCAATCTTGAGCTTCTCTTGTTCTTGCCAAAGGATTATCTCCTGATGCACTTTCCACTGATTGAGCGCTTGCCACAATACATTAGACATTAGGCGGAATGTGTCCTCGACGTTGGTGATTGCATTTTTCAGACCAGAGAGCTCCTCCTCGGCAGTTTCTTGCATCCAATTAAATTATTTACCGACGTCATACAGTGCCTTCATGGAATCCTGTAGGAACATGGTATGTTGGCCAATTGCATGGAGTTGCTCGATGCGGGCTACGGTGTACGGGGAGCTAGGGTGCGCTATTTTGGAATCCTCAGAATCATTGAGTTGACGGAGAACCACATTATGATGAGGGCGTCGTGGTCTGTTGTCAGGCAAGAATCTATCATCGGAATCTGATTTTGAGTGAGTAGAGGTGGGAGATGCAGGAGCATCTTGAGCGGGCTCTTCGACAGTAGGTGCTTTCGGAGCAGGTGCTTCGGAAGATTGTGTAGCTTGTTCAGTCTTGGGGACAAGAGGAACCGATTCCTCCTGTTTGGCTTGTTCTTATGTAGTCGTAGGTACATGAGGGACTGAATCCTCCTCCCGACTCTCATCTTCTTGTGGGATAGGCTGGATGCCTGTTCAGGGGCTGCTTGCTCTTTAGCGATAACAGGAAGGATTGATTCCTCCTGCTGTTGGTCGTTGGTGGCTTCCTGTTCCGGGGGAGGGGACTGATTACGGTCAGATGTCCCCTGACCTTATTGGCCTTAGTGAGTAGCCATCTCTCATTCTCTTGCCTCTTCATGGCTTATTCACAGACCTGCCTGTAGGGCATCATCGTCCGCGTCCGAGTCAGGTCGGAGTGGTGGTTAGGTGAGGGAACTTTATCATCGGACTGTGATTTCCCTTTTAGTCCCGCCTTTTATTTTGCCTTGTAAAAGTGTGAAATGAGCTCATGGCAAAATTGATCCTTCCAACGGATCAAGTGCTCGATAGTTTGGGTGTCCGTGACCTCCAGAACAAATACTTCTTCTTACTTCCATTCGGCTTAGTTGTACAGAGTGTCGTATGGGGAGACCCTGTATGACTTCCAGATTTTGAAGCGTTCAAATGCTTGATCTACTTTCACCTGGAGAAGATTATTGTTAATTACATCTGTTGGGGAGGGACTTCATACGGTAGTAGGGTCTACAGCACGGATGGGATTCTCAACAGGTATGGGAGCCTGTTTCGGAGAGGGATCCCGAACAGGGGATGGTACCTTGTAGGGAGAGGGATCCTATACAGGGGATGGTAACATGTCAGGAATTGCGACTCTTGGCTCCGAAGGGGCAGCCGGCTCTCCTGAGCCCTCCAGTTTGGCGAACAATTGTTCTTCCATCATAGCCGCCACACACTCGGAATCTGTAGATTGTGCAGCAATTGTTTCTTCCATATAGGTTGCGTCGTGTGGGATAGTTACAGCGATTGGAATAGTAGGAACATCTACAATGACCTCTGTAGTCAATGTAGCCTTGGACTTGGAAGACTTCTTAGCCTTTTTCTTCTTCTTCTCGACAGCATGGGGTGCTCCGCTGTCGGAGGTAGTCCTTTCCTTGGCTTTTCGACACTCGCGATCCTCTCAGTGACATCCCTCGAGTTACTCGAGATAGTCATGAATTTAGGGTTCGGCCTTTTTGCAATCAAAGGCGATTTCTTGAACACAGAGGAAGTCATTCCTCCAATGAACTTCCCGGGGCCGATCTTCTTCGCCTGCGCGGATTGCTTGACTCCGCAGCTGGTAAGGATGTAGTTGAGTATGAGGCCGAAAGATTTCTTAGCGGACTCAGGCTTGGCAGGCTCATGTATCCTTCTCAATAGAATCTGGCACCAGTTTACCTTTCCGCCTGACATGATGGCGACCATCATCCGGAAGTGAAGGTTTGTACACGTTTTGAATGCTCCTATCCGATTTTCAACAACACGTCAGCAGAAGTCATGCAAATAGACATGCGGTAGGCAGAAGTTCTTTTTGTGGCAGGACGGATGAACATCCTGGGCATCTGCCTCTCCGGTAAACAGCCTCTTGTAGGCCGTTAGCAACTCCACCGAACCGAAAGTCTCGAGGTATTCCATTCTCAGGCCATGAGATGGTAATCTATAAAGATTTTCTAGCAACTCTATTCACAATGACCTGAATCCCTTGAACATTAGTAGAGATTTTAGACACGTCACCTCCTTTCTTCTTAGACACGTAGACAATAGATACATCCAGGTAGAACTCTTCCATGATTTGTTCATCATACACATCAGCATGACGACTTGCAAGGCGGTACATCCCTTGCTATTTCACACGGGAAACGACCACTTCTATTCCATAAAAGTCTTCACCTTCCAGAGTGATTCTTTCCATGATAACTGACCAGGCGAAAATACGCCCATCGATGATTGTCTCTTTTTTATTCATGGACACAGAGGAAGTCTGGGAAGTCGACATAGATGCAGAGAAAAGTTTTGAGGAAAAATTAAAGATTATCGCAGAAAATGCAGAAAGTACAAAGAAGAATGTAGGCTGTTTTTGCTTGAGACTCGTTTAATTGCAGAAAGCGTAAAGAATCTAAGGGAGCAAGATACAGTCCTTTTATAGTGTGTAGGGAAGATTAGGGTTACATACAGTGAACGGTCAGATTTAAGGAATGGAAACCATCTTTTTAAAATGAACGCATAGGATGAACTTAGAGTAACTAGTACGTCTTATACATCTATTTTTGAAATGATAGTCGATCCCACTTCTGACATTTCATCTCCCCTTATTGCACGAAACGGCGGTTTTGAAATTATTAAAATCGCGTCATTTGAGGTATTGAAGTCCATATGTCTTTAAGGCATTTAAAGAATAAAACGTTTGAACTGTAAACATGGCACGTGGACTTAAAATGTTTTTGTACGAACAGTATTATAATATATTATATTAATTGACATCCTATAATGTATGTGGTGTATCCGTGAGAATACAACGTTCCCCCTTAAAAGGTACATACAGGATTCAATTCTTACACCAATATCTGGAGTAATACTGTATTCATAGGTCGTACTGTATTCCCACTTAATTAATGCACATGTCAGTTGTAGGAAGGTTTCACGCCTTCTTTGTCCGACAGTACTGTCTGACTGATTCTGAGCGCACAGTTAATTAATGTGGATACTGTATTATTAGGTCTTATAGCATTCCCCCTCAATTGAAGAGTAAAAGTGTAAAAACTTACTGGGAGGCTGGCTGTAGCATTCCCAATTCTTGACGGAGCATGCATAATTTGGTCGTACTGAGAGGTTTTGTAAAGATGTCGGCCAACTGAATGTATGTATGAATCTTTTCGATCCGAACATCCTTATTCTCAACATGATCCTGATGAAGTGATGCTTTATATCAATATGCTTAGTTCGCGAGTGCAATACATAATTGTGCGTTATTGCAACTGCACTCGTGCTATCGCACATGATTGGCATCTCTCTGGCACTGATTCCATAATCTGATAATTGTTGTTGCATTCAGAGAATCTGCATACAGCAACTTCCAGCGGCATAGTACTCCGACTCAGCTGTAGAAAGCGAGTTTGCCAATTGTTTCTTACTGAACCATGACACAAGTTTTGGTCCAATAAAATGACAAGTACCACTTATACTCTTCCTATCCAACTTACAGCCTCCGAGATTCGAGTCGTTGTAGCCAACCAAATCGAATCCTACTTCCTTAGGATACCACAATCCTACATCAGTTGTTCCTTTCATGTACTTAAGGATTCGTTTGGCTGTTGTGAAGTGTGACTCCTTAGGTGCTACTTGATACCAAGCACACACTCCTACAGCAAACTGGATAGTGGGCCTGCTAGCCATTAGGTACAGGAGTGAGCCAATTAGCTTCATGCAGAGTCATTGATCAACTGGCTTTCCAGCTTTGTCAGCACTAATCTGCATGGAAGTTCTCATGGGGGTTGACGAGGATTTGGAGTTGTTCATCCTAAACTTGTTGAGTATCTCCTTGCTGTAGTTCTCCTGGTTGATAAAGATTCATGTATGCAATTTGTTTACCTACAAGCCTAGGAAATAACCAAGTTCCCCCATCATACTCATTTCAAATTTACTTTGCATGAGATGAGAGAACCTTTGACATAAAGCAAGGTTAGTAGAACCAAATATAATATCATCGACATATATTTGCACCATTAACAGGTCATCTCCTTCCTGTATCTTAAATATAGTCCTGTCTACTGCACCTTTCTCAAATCCATTATCAGCAAGGTACAGGGATAGGGTTTCGTACCATGCTCTCGGTGCTTGCTTAAGTCCATACAGAGCTTTCCATAGTCTGTATACAAGGTCTCTGCCTTCAGTGTTGACAAATTTTGGTGGTTGTTCAATATAAACTTCTTCGGAGATGTCCCCATTTAGGAATGCGCTCTTAACATCCATTTAATATACTATAAAATTTTTATGGGTGGCAAAATCTAGGAATATCCTGATGGCTTCTAGTCTGGCAAGAGGGGAAAATGTCTCATCATAGTCTAGGCCTTCTTCCTGTCTGTAGCCTTATGCGACTACACGGGATTTGTTCCTAATAACAAGTCCATTTTCATCCTTCTTGTTTCTAAATACCCATTTGGTTCTAATTACAGCTTGATGTTCTGGCCTGGGTACTAGATACCATATATTGTTTCTTTCGAAACCATTAAGCTCTTCTTCCATAGAAGTGATCCAGTGAGAATTATTCAAAGCTTTATTGGTAAAAACAGGTTCAGATTGTTCTAGGAATACAGCTAGGGTGCACGTAGCTAGTCTCCTAAGTTCAACTTGAGATTTCAATACAGGAAATGGAGATTTCTCAGATTCGGATTCTTCTTGCGCACACAGTACAGTTCCTTGTGTACTCTGTATTCTTCTTCGAGTAGATACACCGGCATCAATATCACCTATAATTAACTCATGCGGGTGATCTTTCAACCATCTCCTATCAGGTTCTAGTTCGGCATCCCGTATATGGAGGTGCTGTAATTTTAGCTTCAGCTTGTATAGCATCGGCTTCGACTACTGATCTTACAGTTGCGGGATTGATCTCTAAGTCTACGACAGGTTCTATTGGAGTCTTAGGGTCATTAATGGAAAGTATTCGGATATTCTGGGTTAAGTCTTCTACTCCTGTAGGGACGGAATGAGGTTCATCGAACACTACATGGACAGATTCCTCGATCGTCAGCTTCCTTTTGTTAAAGATTCTGAAAGCCTTGATGATAGAGGAGTATCCTACAAATATTCTTTCATCCAACTTATCGTCAAAGGTCTTGAGTTGATCTTTCCCATTATTCAGAATATAACACCGGCATCCAAAGATGTGAAAATATGAGAGTAATGGAGTTTCATTATTCCATACCTCATAAGCAGTTTCATTGTGATGCTTGTTGATAATACAGCAGTTTTGTGTAAAGCACGCTGTATTTGTTCCTTCGCCTCAGAACCGATGCGGAAACTTGCTTGCGGCGATCATGGTTCTTGTAACTTCCTTGAGCGTCCTATTCTTTCGCTCGGCAACACCATTTTGTTGAGGAGTTCGAGCTGCTGAGTATTTGTGTTGTATTTCATTGTCCGAACAGTATTTCTCTAAGCGTACTATTCTTTCACTCGGCAACACCATTTTGTTGGGGAGTTCGAGCTGCTGAGTATTCGTGTTGTATTTCATTGTCCAAACAGTATTTCTCTATAAAGGTATTTGTGAATTCAGTAATTCTGTCGGAACGAATGGACACGATACTCAACCTTTTCTCATTCTGAAGCTTTTTCAGGTGCTCTGGCAACTTTGATGTGGTTTATTTCTTCTTGCTTAGAAAGTTTGTCTAAGCATATCTGGAGTAATCATCAACAATAACGAGACAATATTTCTTACCTCCCAAACTTATAGGGTCTACAGGGTCGTAGAGATCTATGTGTAGCATTTCCAGAACCCTGTGAGTGGACTTGTATGATTTGCTTTTCAGGGTGGTTTTGACTTGCTTGCCTTTCTAACACGGTCCGCAGATGCTGTCTTTATGGAACGACACGTCGAGAAAGCCTCTAACCATTCCCTGTCTGGCGAGTTTGTTGATTCTCTTGAAGTTGATGTGTGACATCCATTTATGTCATAGCTAGCTTTAATCTTCAGTGCCTTTGGCAACAAAACAAGGAATAGTGGAGCTCATAGGCTACCAATCAGCAATATACATATTACTTGACCTGCTTCCTGTGAGAACAAATTCTTTGGTTAAGATGTTATTCACTCTACAGTGATCTATATAGAATTTCACCGAGAACTGTTTGTCACAAAACTGGCTGATACTAAGTACATTGTACTGTAGGCCTTCAACGTATGCTACGTCGGTGACTTTGAACTTTCCTACATGTAGGGTTCCCTTCCCTCTTGTTATGCCTTTGGACTTAACACCGAATCATACTTTTGGACTGCGACCTTCTACATAGTCTGACAGCTTGCTGATATCTCATGTCATGTGCCGAGAACATCCGATGTCAAAGTACCAGATATCCTTCTCCTTGATATCCTGCAAGCACGGAATTTAAGTAGATTTAGGTCCCCTTTGATTGTTGGGTCCATGAATGTTAGTGACTTTTGGTACCCATATTTGCCTAACTGCAATTAGTTTACTGTAGGTTACCTTTGGTCCAGTTTTGCAATGTCTACGTGGAGCAGGCACGTAGTCGATATAACCTTAAAAGTTATGCATGTAAAATCTAGGGTTTTTATTATTATTCCAGTAAGATTTTCATCTAGGAGGTGGAGCCTTTTTTTGCGACCTTACAGCTTGCCTTCTGGGTCTCCAGTTGGATTCCCAGAGCTGTTGATGATACTTCACGGTACCCTATTTTATGGATGGATAACGGGGCTCCTGTATCCAATATCTAGGCGCACTGTACTGTTGAAAGTACCGCGGTGCTTGCCTTTGATACTTAAATACAGCCTTTTTTCTGAACGGCTGTTGGCGCTTCGGATATGCTCGGGGAGCATGCTGTTGACCACGCCTTACAGGTGTATGGGGATGAGGTTTCCACTGTCTGTGATATGAGCTAGGTGGCGTAATCGCAACCTTCGCGGTACGAGGGGTAGCTGTAACCTTTGTAGGGCTTGGTATTTCTTCAGGTACAAGAATGGGTTCCACACCCCTGACGAATACCGTACTAGATTTTCCCTTATTGGAGAATGAGTTATACCCTAAGCCACTTTTATCATGAGCATGTTGCCTAGTGCTTGAATTTCTTTCATCCGTTTAGATGATTTCTCGAACGATTTCAAGATGGTCTCTAATTCCCCTTCTTGTTTCTCGAGAGTTTTTACTTTGCCTCCTAGTAGAGTGAAATCATTTGGCTTACTCTCATTATGAGACTTAGTCTTATTTATATCATGGGCAAGTTGATGATTGCTCTCCATGAGTTTTTCAAATATAACCTTGTTGTTTTCGCAATCAATATACATGTTTTCGTAATTATTTTTCAGCAAGTCATTTTCATCTTTCAGCTCTAAGTTTGAAATTTGGAGTTGTACGTTTTCTCGTTTTAAAGTCTCATGGGCCTTTTGAATATTTTTGAATTCATTCATCATGTTTTCAAAAGTATGTGATGCATTTGTGGGAGTAATTGAATTTGTGCTTACTTCATCATCGCTACCCTCATCGTCCTGTATTTCTTTGGCCATAAACCACATATATGCTTTATCTTTGATCTCATTATCGGATGAGTCACTGTCAGTGATAGCCTGACGGCACTCCTCGGTTTTGTTGGATGCCGGCGAGGCTTTTGATTCACCGATCAGGGCCTTAAGCTTGTTTTTTCAAGCACGTCTTCTTTCATCCTTTACTTGTTGCTCAGCTTCTGGCAACTTTTGAACTTTCGGATGTGGACACTTGTTTGCATAATGTCCGGGTTTCCTGCAGTTGCAGCACAAGTTAGAATCACCAGAGGAGGGAGATTCATAACTTACCTTGTGAAAAGGCTTGGGCCTATATGGAGTCTTTCCAGACTGTTTGATAAACTTTTTGAATTTGTGCATGAGTAGCCCCATTTCATCTTGTGACAGGATATGTTCATCGTTGTCAGCAATCTTGTGTGCGGATTTAGATTTGCTGGGGGTAGAGTTGTGTCTCCTGTCAGATACAACAGCCATTGTTGTAGTCTTGGCAGCTGACTCTTCGGCCTTTTCTCTCCTGTCCATGTCATACTCAAAAGAATTGAGGTTAGAGAATAGGTCAAAAGTAGAAATATCATTAAGGTTACAGGATACACGCATAGCTGTAGTCTTAATGTCCCATCGGACTGGGAGTGATCTAAATATTTTCAAGTTTTTCTCCTTTTGGGTGTACACTTTACCCAATACTTCAAGTTCTCCGGCAATGCCAGTGAATTTGAGGTCAAGCCCCTCGAGCGTTTTGAAAGATTTCATTTCAAAAGATTCAAATGGCTAAGTAAGTTTGGAATTTTTTTTTGAGAGCTCAGTACCCTCGCAAATCAGCTTGAGTTTCTCCCAGATTTTCTTAGCTGTCTTACAGCTTTTTACCTTCGAGAATGTACCTTCGTCTAGAGTAAAAAACAAAGCATTCTTAGCAACATTGTCGAGGTTCGCATGCTTGCGATCGTCTGCTGTCCATTGCTCGCGCTCCTTCTCGAGCATTTCAACATGAGGTTGTCCTTCTATCCTTGTGGCGGGATTAACCTTCATTATCTTTATTGAACCTTCTTGGATGACAAATATCATCTCCTCGTGCATGGCTATAAGATAAGCCTTCATCCTAATTCTCCAGTCATCAAACTCGTTAATAAAGAACATAGGAACCTTATTTATCATAAACGTATCCATTTCAAATATAGGAAACATGATGAAAATAAGATATGGTTTTTAAAAACTAGTGATTGTGGATCTGACTCAGGTAAAAATTGACTAATTTTTTTAGAATCAGCCGCTCCGATACCACTTGTTGGCCACTAAGTATATAAATGACAACTTAGAATATATAAGCACAGTAAGTTGTACGATTTTCGAAGTTAGTTTGTGTAGCGGAAGTTTGGTGTGAGTTGCTGTAAATACAGCAACTAGGTATTCTCCTCTTTGCTTGGTGCGTACAGGGGTTTAGCAGTATACTTGATAAATCACAAAGCAATGAAAAGAGTAAAGACAGAAAGTAAATGATACACAGTTTAAAGTGGTTCGAGGTAAACCTCTCTACGTCTACTGGTCCTCAACACAGGAGTAAAACGTTTATTATAATCACTGCGTACACAACTACGTGACTATAACTAAACCTATCTCTGTATCGTTTACACAGATTGATACAGGGACTGCAGTTTTGGGCCATTCACATAGACTGGCTTGAGCACTTTATCGACTCGCTTCTTCTCACACAGATCGAAGCTTCGTCTTTAATGCTATTCTTCCCACACAGGTCTGTATATGCACAGATCCTTAGTCCACACAAGGCTAATGGTAATCTCAACGTAAATGTAGAACAAATCTCAAACAGCAACTATATCTTTGATGAACACTCGCTGTATGCTGTGTTGTTTGCGTTGGGGACTTGTATATTTTTTCACTTGAATACTTGTTGTATGCTCACAAAATATACTATGTTAGAATCGCTAGAATGTCAGAGTCATCTGTCAGAGCTTATGCGATAAGTGTTCTTCGTGTATGTGTAAGTCCTCTAGCTTGGGGGTATTTATAACCTTGGAAATGTATCCGTTATAAATGAACTCGTTGCTGGTTGGTGAGATGCTGACGTCTGACTATTAATTGGCGGCTGTTAGTTGTATTTTTATGCACTTATTTATCATTATTTTATATCCATTTTAAGTCTAAATCTGCATAAATGAGCTTTTAATGCACTATCTTTATATGTTTTGAAGGAAATTGGAGTCCGGAAGCCTAAACGACGAAAAACGGGCGAAAACAACAATTTCTGGTCAAGGGCCGCGACACAATGAAGCTGAGCCGCGGCACACACACGGTACAGCATGAAGCGGTACACACTGTACCGGGGGCCGCGACACGAATATGCTGAGCCGCGGCCCGTAAGGAAAATTTGCGCCTAGGGCTGCGCGCAGCACAACTGGGGCCGCGGCACACTAAAGCCGGGTCGCGGCCCCCGGCGCGGGTTTGCTGATCCAGTCCTCATTTTTTGGACTGTTCTGAAGCCCGTTTTCGACCAAATTCCCGGACGCTTTTTGGAGACTAATGGTGGTTATAAATAGGGATTAAAGGTCTGAAGAGATATCATCGAAGAGGAGGAGAAAAACACCGATCAAGCAGAGAGAAGAAGCTAGAGAACGGAGGAATCCAAGTTCTTCAACTGTGTTTGATTTCTTTTATGCTTTCTTCAATTCTTTCTGTATTAATTTCTAGCATGTTGGGCTACAACCCTATTCTAGGATATTGATGAAACCGAGGTTTTGACAAATTAACTTTTGCTTTTGTATTATTAAGATATATTTCCCTTTCTTATTGAATTTTCCCCAGTTGTTTTAATTACTATCAATTATGTGGCCTATGATTGATTGGTTTTGATTACACAACTTGAATCGGGAGAGGAGAGTTGGTAGGAAAATTGGCGAGAAACGTTTTATCTTGTGAGATAGGAATATACTCATAGGAATTACGTGGCCTGTCTGAAGATTTCATACTTTTTGCCTATTGTCGAATACATTCACCTAGGAATAGAGTGTTTTATTCGCCTTAGAAAATTTTACTGACCTCGGAAGAGGCAGTAGAGTATTTTAGCAATCTTTGCCTTCAATAAATTGGGAAATCATTTAATTCATATAAATCAAGAGTAATTCGGATAAATCGAGATGGATTCACAACCCTAGATTAATTCCCTATTTGATCTTATTTCTTCGAACAATCGATTTTATTATTTGTTATTAGTTCATTCTTTTATTATTTTCTTTAATATTACTTGCACCTCCAATTTCGATAGTTCAAATAAAATTAGAATACATATAAATTGGTAATTAGTGAGTCAGTCCTCGAGGGAATGATATCTTACTTTATCACTTTATTAGCTTACGACAATGTGCACTTACGTTCACCAAATCTCGCAACAATTTTTTGGCGCCGTTGCCGGGGACTGATTGTTTTGCTAATATCAATTTCTGTATTTCTAGTCTTAATTTGAACACTATTTTATTTCTGTGTAATTTTTTTTATTATTTATTTTCCTTTCAGGAGTTTCTGGTTAGTGCATGAGAAAATTCGGTAACGAAGGCCTATTACCTTTGGATACTGAACTCTAGCGCACTCTGCGGAAAAACAAGAAGGGAAAGCGTAAGCTACTAACAAAAGACACCATGGCCGATAACACAGAAAATCACAGAGTAGACAACCCTATTCAGCAAGCTCAACCGGCATTGGCACTCCGAGATTATGCAATGCCACAAATCAATTCAAATTTTTTGGGGATTCGGCGTCCAACCATCCAAGCGAACAACTTCGAGATTAAGCCGGCTATTATTCAGATGGTGCAAGCAAGCCAATTTCGTGGACTGGCGAACGATGACCCCAACGCACACATCGCTTCATTTCTCGAGATATGTGACACCTTCAAGATAACGGTGTTACCGATGATGCTATTCGTCTGCGGCTTTTCCCTTTCTCTCTAAGGGACAAAGCCAAGTTTTGGTTGAATTCACTACCGCCGAGCTCTATCACGACTTGGGCGGAATTAGCACAAGCCTTTCTGGCTAAGTTCTTTCCACCGTCGAAGACAGCGAGACTTAGGAACGAGATAACTACTTTCGGGCAATTTGATATGGAGTCGCTTCATGAAGCTTGGGAGTGATACAAGGAATTGCTAAGGAGATGCCCCCACCATGGTCTACCGGATTGACTGCAAATGCAGACATTCTATAACAGATTAAGTGTTTCTACACGCACTCTTGTTGATGCAGCCACTGGAGGTGCTTTAATGGGTAAAACGATGGCCGAAGCCCACTCTTTATTGGAAGCTATTGCTGCAAATGCGTATTAGTGGCCTCAGAGCGTCTGAACCCGAAACGAGTGATGGAAATATCCGATAATGATCCAATATTTACACTATCGGCCCAAGTTGCCGCCTTGACTCAGCAACTTCAAGTTTTATCATGCGCTCCTTCCTCCGTTACCACGGAATCATATGATTGGTGCAACGTATCTCACCCTAGTGCGCAATGTCAAGTTGGAAATCCTTTCGAGCAATCTCCGATGGAACAAGTTCAGGTTGTGGGGAACGGAAATAGGCAGAACAACCCATATTCCAACACATATAATCCGGGGTGGCGAAATCACCCTAACTTTTCGTGGAAAAACGGACAAAACTTAAACAAACCTCAGTTTGCTCAACACCAACAGCAACCTCACCCCGCTCCAAAGATCTCTCTAGAGGAGGCAATGGCGAAATTAGCAGCAAATACGAGTCAGTTCATGACCCGTACGGAAGAAACCTTGCAAAACCATTCCGCCTATATTCGCAACTTGGAAGTCCAATTGGGTCAAATAGCAAATGTGTTAACAGCCCGCCCTGAGGGTACCTTGCCAAGTACAACTGAGATGAACCCCAGAGAGAGTATTAATGCCATTGGTTTGAGAAGCGGGAAGGAAGTGTGTGAGCAGCCCAGGCAGAACAAAAAGAGAGGTGATGATGAGGAGAAGGAAAATTCGGCGACTGAGGAATCACAAATTTCTAGATCCTCGAAATTGTTTCCAGATAATCCGACAGCCTATGTGCCACCCGTCCCGTTTCCGCAGCGATTGCAAAAGCAAAAATTGGACAAACAATTCTCCAAGTTTCTTGACGTCTTCAAGAAACTACATATCAACATTCCATTTGCTGATGCCTTGGAACAAATGCCGAGCTGTGTAAAGTTCATGAAAAAAATCTTATAGAACAAAAGGAAGCTCGAAGAAAATGAGACTGTGGCATTAACGGAAGAGTGCAGCGCCATCTTGCAGAAAAAGCTCCCACCAAAATCGAAGGATCCAGGAAGTTTCAATATACCGTGCACTATAGGAAACCTGTCTTTTGATAGAGCGTTGTGTGATCTCGGCGCCAGTATTAATCTTATGCCCCTTTCCATTTTTAAGAAGCTAGGTATTGGGGAAGCCAAGCCGACGACAATCTCGCTGCAATTAGCTGACCGATCTATCAAGTACCCGAGGGGGGTAATAGAAGATGTTTTAGTCAAGGTCGATAAATTCATTTTTCCGGCCGATTTTATTGTGCTCGATATGGAGGAGGACCAAGACATCCATTTATTTTGGGAAGACCATTCTTAGCTACCGGCCGAACTCTCATTGATGTGGAAAAAGGGAAACTCACTCTACGGGTTCAAGATGAGCAAGTCACTTTCCAAGTGTTTCAATCCTTTCCGTGTCCAAGTAGTGTCGAGAAGTGTTCACAAATTGAAAGCGTAGATATCTTTGCGAAAGGTGCACACCGGGAGAGTTGTCGGTCGAAGTGTTCAGAATTCGTTTCAGCTGCTCCGACGTCTAAGAAAAATGAAGAACGAATCATGTATCTTAAGCATTTGAATGTGGTTGATTCGCTTGCCAATATGCAGTTTCATTCAATGTGGTTTGAGATTAGGGCGTCCAGTCCCTTGTTCGTTAGGGTGCCTTCCAAGTTTCACTCTGCCATAATTAGCCTCTTAAATTTTCGTTGTCCCGACGAACCTAGCATTATTATTGTTCACCAACATCTCATCATGCCTTTCAACCACCTGAAGGCGGTTGATTCGCTTACTGAAGGTGGTGATACGCTTGTTATCGTACTCCAATCCATATTGATTCACTAGTTTTAGAGCCGAAGTAAGAAAATTGGAAAGTATTTTGTGGATCACGCCGTCCTTCGTGATTTTCTTTACACCGAAGTTCATACGTGCCTTGAGGCGGAGCATATCTTTGTTGAGATTGTTGACTCGTTTATAATCAAGCAAGTGAATTTTGTTCCACTGCACGGTCAACTAGGGAAGTAGGATATTATGGATATTCCCGAAATGGCCCTTCAGTGCATCCCACAGTTCTTTGGGGGATTTCGACTGAAGATACTCCCACTTTAGGCTAGGGTCAATGTGTTGCGTAAGGAATATGAACGCACTCGCTTTCACATTATCAGACGGTCCATCGGCCATATGATCAAGGAGCGCTGCCCTACAATCCTTATCGATAGAAGTGGTCTCAACGTCGGATACCCATCGATGGTAATCAAGTTCTTTTGAGTCCAGAATGTCAAATTCCGAGTGAGTCAGATTAGCCATCTAATACAAGATAAAGAAACGAATGAGTTTCATATATTCATTAGTTCATCCGTGAAAAGAATGTATTCAATAATAAGATAATTTTATTTTAGAAGTAAGATGTGATCATGATTTCAATGCGATTTAGGAATACATATTAAGTTTCATTATGGTACTTTTGTAGGCAGTAGAAATTGAGTCATCTAAAGTCCACTAGGGATGTAGCTTAATTACATGTAATATATATGCATGCAATATATATATATATATATATATATATATATATTTAAAAAAAATTCTGGGAGCATAACTATATACATATAATGCAGTCAAATAAGTTTCTTATTTTGCAATATATATTTATTATTAATTCAAGGGAATTACGAATTAAATAATTTAATTCAAGTGGTTAATCAATTTATTTGCTCTAATTAAGCACAATCAAATTAATTGTAAAGCATATTATGCAATTTAAATCAAATTAAATATCTATATAAAAATGCATGAAACAGATAGCATGGTTCATCACGTGTACCTTTGCTTTGAAATTGTAAAAAAAACATACACAGTATATCCCGCTCGGAGTAGGGTCTGGGGAGGGTAAGATGTACGCAGACCATGCCCCTACTTTTAGAGTAGGGAGGTTGTTTCATTGAAGACCCTCGGCTTAGTGGACGACAAAATAGTGAGTGATATTTACAAAGAGATTCGTATGATTTCAAAAAATTCAAAATAATACCTGAGCCCATGGCTTTGTCCACATGGGACTTACCCAAGACGATTTCAATTACTCCACTCTTGATGCACTCTATTCTACCAGAGAAGAGGTTGACTCCGTGCAAGATCCCCTGCCAAAACTAAACCACAAGTAAAGGACAATAGAAAATTAAAATATAAATGTAATGCTCTATGTCAAAACTAACCGAGAGAACCTAACGCTGAGACTCTCTACTACTGCGCCACTTCCTAAACGAGAATCCATAACTCTGATTTGGCATCTCCAAGAACTCTTATCAACGGTCATGGCCTCGTCTAGGTTTAAGGCCTTCAAATCTAACTTCAACTGCTCCTCCCACGTCCTCCTCAGTCGGCCTCTCCTCCCCACCCCTTCTACCGATAAACTCTCGACCCTCCTTACCGGAGCTGAAACAAGCCTCCTACGGACGTGGCCAAACTATCTCAATCTCCCTTCCCTAACTTTCGCTGATATGGGTGCGAATTCTAGCTCATCCCTAAAAACCTCATTCAGGATTCTATCCAACATAGTGCGACCACACGACCAATGCAATTTTCTCATTTCATCCGCTTCCAACTTGCGCTAAAGCACCTTCTTCATAGCCCAACATTCAGAACCATACAACATCGCAGGTCTGATGGCCGCTCTGTAAAATTTACCCTTTAATTTTAAAGGGACTTTCTTGTCATACAGCACCCCTGATGCTACTCTCCACCTTAGCCAGCCAGCCTTGATACGACGGGTGACATCATCATCAATCTCTCCTTTCTTCTGTATGATAGAGCCCAAATACTTGAAACTATCCGTTTGTGGTACGCTCTGATCTTCAATCATAACCTCCACCCCTTATTCGTTGGTCTCACCATCGAAATTGCACCAGAGATATCCGGTCTTAGACCTACTCACACATAAGCCTTGAGATTCCAATGTCGATCTCCATTTCTCCAACTTCGCGTTCACCTCCCCTCTCGACTCAGCCACTAGCACAATATCATCAGCAAAAAGCATTCATCACGGGATGCTATCTTGGATCCCCCGCGAAATGACATCTAAAGTTACAGCAAAAAGAAGAGGGCTCAGAGCCTACCCCTAGTACAACCCTATTTCTATAGGGAAATAATGGGTATGGCCCACTGAGGATCTAACGCAAGTCCTAACTTGGGATTACATGTCTTGTATCGCCCTAACATATAACGACGACACCCTTCTCTCTACTAGGCTCCTACAAATAACTTTATGCGGTACACTATTATCTGCCTTCTCTAAATCTATGAACACCATATGGAGGTCCTTGCGACACTCTCTATATTTCTTCATAAGGCGTCTGGTGAGATGAATGGCCTTGGTCGTCGACCTCCCAGGCATAAAACCGAATTGGTTCTGAGAGACTTCTGCTTCTCTTCTCACCCCACACTCCATTACTCTCTCCCAAAGTTTCATAGTATGACTGAGGGCCTGTTTATTTTTTACTTAATCAGCTTAATGCTTAATCAGCTTAATCGGTCAACTATATCTTGCTGTTTACTTTCAACTAAATGATCTTAATACTGTCTTTTTCATTAAGAAATTCTTGGGGTGTTCTTACCATTAAGCCAGAAATACTTCCCCAATATACCAAAATTTCCCTCTCTAATAATAAAAAAATTGAGTATATATAGTATAAATTATCATATTATCTTAATTATAATTGAGTATATATAGTATAAATTTAAAATATAAATTAATATTATATATTTAAAAGTCATAAAATATAAACTATTTATTGATAAAAATTAATATAACTATATATATATTAAAATATAACTTAATATATTTATAAAAATATTGTCTGATTATTTAAATATAAATGAAAATTATAATATGATTTATGAATATATATTATATATAAATTAAAATATATATTATGTTATATTGTAAATTAAGTTATATTATATAATTTTTTTTAACATCGTTTTTTATTCGGAACTGATGTTAAATTGAAAATTATTTTACATTAGTTTTTATTCGGAACCGATGTTAAATTGAAGATTTTTTTACATTAGTTTTTATTCAGAACTGATGTTAAATTGAATATTTTTTTAACATCGGTTTTTATTAGAATCATGTTAAATATTTTTTTTATTTTTAACATCTATTTTTAGCATAATTGATGTTAATTTGCTTTAAAATTTTCAATTATGCCACCGCGTCTTTTTTAACATTGGTTTTTCCAGAACCGATGTTAAAGGGCGATGTTAAATGTCTTTTTGTAGTAGTGAATACCATTCAACTTAAAAAATAAAGAACATTTTATGAAAAAAAGACTTAATTCATATTGAGAGGTAAAATGGTCATTTCTGTCATTCAGATAGTTCATTCAGAAAATAAAGAAACAACAAGATATTTTTCCAAACCAGACAGATTAATCCACTCAGACAGTTTCAGAGATTAATGGAAAAAAAAAGTAAACAGCTCTGAGTAGTTTAATACCCCGATAGTTACTACAACTCTGAGCATCGCCTTTGTTCTTGAAAAAAGGCACCACTGTACTACGCCTCCACTCCGCTGGCATCTTAGCATCTATGAGAATGGCGTCGGTAAAAAATTACCGTCGAGCGTTTTTCCAACGGCGGATAGCCGTCGGTAATTTTTTTACCGATGCCATTTTCTGTTTTACCACGGCGTTTGGCGTTGATAAAAACTGTTTTTTTTTTTTTGTAGTGAGAGTACCACAATTTAAACCCATTAGCCTCCCTGGATTGGGCCCCTTTCCACCTAGTTTCCTGAATACATGCCACATTCATCCTTCTCTTTCTCAACACATCCACGAGCTCTAAAAACTTACCAGTCAATGTACCTAAATTTAAACTACCAACCCTCAGCCTACACGACACTGCCCAACATAAATAGAGATGCTAAACAGATACAAAACACTAATGCACTATGAATACAATAAATGTGGGAGTGTAAAACAACACTGTAAAATATGATGGGAAATTAAAGATAATTATATACAAAATTCAACAGTGGAACGAATAAAAAAAATATATCACACTTATTTAGTAGGAAATAAATATGTCATTGGCAAAATAAAAAAAGATTTTTTTTTTTTTTTGAAAAATGATACCAAGCTTCGAGTCGTCTCGAAAAAAGAAGAAGCTTTTCCTGAACCAACACCATCAAAAACTATATTGACAGTATTCCGATGGTGGCAGCTACACCTGCGAAAATATTAAATACAAGGCTAAATAGATAAGGGTCGGTTAAAAGAGAGTGAAGACAATGTTTTAGTAGAAACTTTCCGGCAGTCCACCGGTCAGTAGCGGTAGTCAATGTTTAGATTAAAGAGAGATGATTATTTTCCGTTAATTATTAAAAATAAATCCGCGACCGAGAAGTGGCCGAAATCGCCGGAATGTGGAGAAAGGTGGTCGCGGCCAAAAGTTGACCAGGAAGGACGCCGGCTGGAAACCGCGAGTCAACCGACGGGACCAGAGAGGAAAAGATCAGAATGACAGCAGGAGTATATTCTGAGTGGTCGCCAGAGTTTGAGTCACGTATGTGGCCGGAAAAGGCAAAAGAAATTCCGGCGAATATTGAATTTTCTGTCGGAATTTGTAGAGTAGATTCGAACTGGTAAACGAGGTCAGAATTGAGTGAAATTTGGAGGGGATGATCGTCACGAAGAGGCGAACAATTGTACGCCAGCGGATGATGGAGGCAACCTCTCACGCGCACGCATGCATCGCCGAGGCGGAAGCTGCCAAATGAAAGAAAAATCGCCAGTAAAATAGAGCGAGGGAGTTTGCTGTTGTGGTAGATGAGTATAACCTTTGCTTCGCAATTGTGAGTAGGAAAAATCAGTTTTGCGAATCCGGTTTGGCTTGACAAAGGGTTAGGCCAGACAATATCGGGTCATATTCCTTCCCATGGTTCTGGGTCGAGGGCCAGGTTGGGCTACTGGTCGGATCTGGCTAAAAAGGAATAAAAATGGCTTTGCAGCGGGTCGACAAGTGCAAATCGGAGGTGGGTGTGGCGAGTTGATCGCAGGTCTGGAAGTACTAGGCGAGTCCGGCTGGGGGAAGAGACGACGAGCAATAGGTCTGAGGTCTAGTTTGCTTCGACGTTCGACTATCTGAGGCGCGTCGTGGGTGTGAGATTCAGATTGGGTTGCCAGAATTGATGGGACGCGACGGATGTGTGGTGGCAATCGAGATTTGGAGGGGTGTGTTCAATTGGGATTGGTGGGATTTTAGAAATTCAAAGGTATTCAATTTGGATTATTTTGAATTCATTAAAATCTTGAGTTGTTCAATTTAGATTTCAGAATGACATTTAAAATCTTGGCATATTCAATTAGGATTTTAAAATGTCATTTATAATTTTAGTGTATTCATTCTAGATTTAAAATAATCCATTAAAAATATGAGGGTATTCAAAAATCCATATACTTTTTTGGATTCATAAAAATGGTGGATTTTGATGGATTTGTTTTTTGTAAGTTTTGAAATCTCACCAAAATCAATGAGATTTTGAAAGATTTTTAAAAATCCATTTCTAAATCCGAAAGACTCTCCATCAACTTTACAAGATTCTACGATGATTATTATTAATCTATGCATTATTACTAATCTGCCAAAATCTTTAAAATCCATGAATTATTATTAATCCACCAAAATCTGAATTGAATACACTCATATTGGTCACGAATTTTAGATTCAGATAAGAGATTGTGGCTTAGTGAAGCTAGGTGGTATGCTGCTGGAGCTTGTGGTGTAGATGGGGAGTTTCAGGTGGCGCGAGGAAGACGAAGTAATCGATTTTCAGGTTTCGGCGGAGGTGCGAGGAAGACGAAGTAATCGATTTAGATTAAATCCAATTTTCCTTGCTTTTCCGGTTAATTCAGAAGGTTTTTCTGAAGGAAGAAGGAAAAATTTCTTATCTCGAGAGTTATTACATGCTGATAACGCTTTGAAGTAAAAACAATAATAGACAATAACTAGGACAAATATTGTATATATTATATCCCTATATATAATTAGATTGTAATGCAACATGATTACTCCTACCTAGAAAATTACATAAATCAGAGCTCACAAATTAACATACACAAGTATATTTACTTCGATATTTATCCTAATCCATACTTAATACTAGTCGCAAAAAAATCTAAAAAGTAATGTATCATCGCCACAATATTTTTTTTTTAAATCTTAAGAAAATAGATATTTAGTATGGAAGGAAAATTAGAGGGTTATTTCATATATAATATCTACTAATTAAAAAGTTACTCTCGTTTTATTCTTTTTATTTTAAACCTAATAGTTTAAACAATTATAAATTTTTCGTATCAGTTTTATTTTTGATAAAAAATATATCAAATTAATTCTTACTTCGTGCTCTTTAATTTGACATCCATATAATATATATATATATATATATAAAATAGTTTAAGTATAATAATGGTATATTAGATGATTAAGATATTTTCATATAAAAATATAAAAATATTGAAGAAAATATATATTCTTAGTTTATTTTCATAGTTTTGTACTTTAAGGGTTATTTGATTTTTCAGAATTTTTTTGTTTTGATTGTAAAATAATAAAATAATTACAGTAATGCCAAATCATATAAAAGAAATTATATTAATAAGAATATGGGTTGGATACTTTTAATGAAAGTTGATAATAATAAATATAATTTAATTTATTATTTATAAAATTAGATATAAGAGTCATGTTTTCCTACCTGAAAAAATAAATGTTATGTTTAATTAAATTATGATTTTCCTATCATGTGCTCTTAGATCACATGATAAGAATTTATAAATTAAAAAAAATCAAATATTAATTTATGTGTATGTGTATATATTAACTCGTGTATATTTTATAATAATGTTATAATATTATTAAAATTCAATCACATATTACTAATATAATAAAATGTTTAATATTTTACGGCGACATGGAGGACATCTAGTAAAGAAAGAAAAAAAAAATAGAAAATGCGGTCCAGCTGTCGGGGAGAACGAGCGGACTCCAACCAAAATTTTAAATGCCGCTTATAAAATTACCAGAGCCATGCATTACCCGGTAAACCAGTAAAAAGTGGCGACACATAACCGTACGGGGTGGGTCTCCTTCGCACTGCCATTTAGCAGTAACCGGTCGTTTCCCAACAATTCTCAATTCAAAATGGCAGTTAGTAAATGCTTTTTTAATTCATGCTCTCTTTCTCTCTCACGCACAACACGCACCACGCTCTCCTTTTTTTCTCGCTCTCGCTCTCTCTATAATCCAATAGTACTCTGAAACTTCCCAGTATATAATAGCGTCTTGATTTTCTCTATTTTACTCTCAGATCCCTGCCATTTTCTGCTTCAGTTTCATCCTAGCTTTCTCTCTCTAGAATTCTGCTGGAGTTTTTTGGTTGTCTGTACGGCATTTTCTGAAGCGGTATGTTGTTTATGTAGTAAGCACAGAGAGTGACTTATGTCATTTTGGTATGCATTTAAAATTATAGACGTTGTTAATTTATTGGAGTTCCATTTCAATGGTCTTTTTCTGGGGGTTAGTTTTTACACTGGTTATTGTTTGTGCTTAAAGTTAATGTAACTTTTGGAGGAACGTTTAAGTTCCTAGGTTCATTTGTTTTTCTCTAAGTTCATATAATTGCTCATTAGCTTTTGAGTTTATTGTCGTGACTCGTGTAGTTGGGTATATGTTCTTCTTCTAACTAGATGTCCTCCCGTGCGATGCACGACGTAAAATATTAAATATTTTATTATATTAATAATATGTGATAGAATTTCAATAATATTATAAAATTATTATAAAATATACATGAGTCAGTATATACATACATATACATATACTATTATTAGATTTAGTTTCGTTTATAAACTCTTATCATGTGATCTAAAGACACATGATAGAAAAAACGTAAATTAATTAAGCACCGGCGTTTATTTTTTCATATAGGACAATATGAGTCTTATATCTAATTTTATAAATAAGAAATTAAATTATGTGCCGACCCTAAAGTATTTTGGGACTAAGACTCCGATGATGATGTTGGTGGTGTTGTATTACCAACTTTCATTAAAAGTATACAACTGATATTCTTACTAATATAATTTTTTTATATGATTTGACATTAATATAATATATTTTACTATTTTATAATAAGAACAAAATAACCCTTGAAAATCAAATAATTGTTAAAAGATATGAAATAAACTACAAATATATCTTTCTTCAATAGTCTTATATTTTTATATTAAAATATTTTGATCATCTAAATATATTATAATTTTATTTATATTACTTTATATATACTATATGGATGTCAAATTAAAGAGCATGAACTAAGAATTAATTTGATATATATTTTTCAAAAATAAAATTGATACATAAAAGTTATAATTGTTTAAACTATTAGGTTAAAAATAAAAGGAATAAAATGAGAAGAAATTTTTAATTGGTAGATAGTATATAATGGAATAATCATCTAACTCCCTCTCAAATTAAACGTCCATTTTTTTAAGATTTTTAAAAAGAGGATTAATGTGGAGATGACACATATTTCCTTAGATTTTCTTGCGACACTCTTTTAATATTAAGTATAGATGTATAAATGTTCGATATAAAATATATAAACATGACAGAAACCTATATGATCATTGTATATTTGTAATATTTATATTAATATACTAATATAATTACATATCAGTATACAGGTGAAAGAACGTCATATATTTTTGATAAATATTTAGATTAAAGTCACACATTTTATACTTAATAATATACCTTGAGATCCATAATGATATTAATTCATTAGGCATATGGTGACAAAGTATATTATTGTGACGTATTTAAATAAAAATATAATCAACTTATTATATTTGTTTATATAATTTTTCTTTTCATAAAAAGAAGAATCAATCAAATAATTATTTTAACGAATAATATATCTTTCTACTGGGAATTGTAATTCTAACGTGTCTCTAATTCTTTTCGCAAATATTTTTAAAATAAAATAACTTAGTAATCTAAAATTATTATAAGAAGGTGAAAACTGAAGTAAAAATATTGATCTTGTAAAAAGATAGATTTACTTCAATAAAATTATTTGGAAATTATTTGATTTTTGTATTTTATATACAAATAATTTAAAATCAAGATATAATACACTAATCACTCAAAAACAACTTATATTCAAAAAGGAATATTTTAATTATATTTATGCCCAATGAATGTTAAATCAAATATCGTAAAAATAAGATTAATCTAAAATATTAATAATAAAAAATAGAGTTGGGACGATAAAACTATTAACTTCTAAACATTGAGAGAAAAATAAAAAGAAAAAAAAATTGATTACGATTAACTCTCATTCAAATGGTAGGAGTTAATGTATTTAAAAAAATAATTAATTCAAAAAATCTACATAAAGACACATGTCTTGTACAACCATCTTTTAATAATAAAGTAGATTTGCATGAAAATATTTTACAGGAAGACGCATAATTTGAATAATTGCAATATATTATTAGGAACTGATTCATGATTTTTTAAATTGATGAAAGCTCGATTGAGCATAATAGTGACCTAGGTATCAATGGATCCGAGCAATTAAATGTATGTATATAAATATATATATAAATATATATATATATATATATATATAGGGAAAATTATTTTTTTAGGACACTATCTTATTACGTATTGCAAAAGTAGGACACTTTTTTTACGGGCTTTCAAAAATAGGACAATATCTTCTAATTTTGATCAATTTAGGCCAAATTTAACATATGCGGGCTAAAAGTCACGTGGACCGCACAAGCGGGCTTGATTTCCAGCGTGGCAACCAGGTGGATGCCGAATCATCTTATTAGATTTGAAAATTATATTTTTAGGATACTAACTTATCGCGTATTCCAAAAAAAAAGGCATATTTTTACGAATTTGCAAAATTAGGACAATATCTTCAAAATTTAGCAAAATTAGACCAAAGATATTCAAAAATTATTCTGTTACAAACAATCTAAAAATTATATTAAGGTTCTCGCAATTAACATTTAAATTATAAATCTAGCTTATTTCGTGCAAAATAGAACCATATTAATTGGTTGCTTTAACTTGTAGATTCAAAATTTTCAAAATAGCATAACAAATAGGCCTGGGACTTTTCGGTTCTAGGGAGAAAAATACAGGAACCGGAACCGAACCTCATAGTTTTATTGCGGTTCGGTTTTGCCACTTTTTTTTTTTCGAATCGACTCTGAACCGATTTTGTTTGGTTCGGATGGAATATATTATATTATATTTTATCTTATTAAGAATATATTATATTATATTAATTATGTTTAATAAGAATATATTATATTATATTATATTCAAAGTGTCGGTTTCCCTTTGAATATAATATAATATAATATATTCTTATTAAACATAATTAATATAATATAATATAATATATTCTTAATAAAATAAAATATAATATATTCCGTCCGAACCATACAGTTCGGTTCCGCTCGATTCGACAAAATCGCAAAAACCAAACCGCAAAAAAATTATGCGGTTCGGTTCCGGTTCCTGTATTTTTCTCCTTGGAACCGAAAAGTCCCAGGCCTATTTGTTATGCTATTTTGAAAATTTTGAATCTAGAAGTTAAAGCAACCAATTAATTTGGTTCTATTTTGCACGAAATAAGTTAGATTTATAATTTAAATGTTAATTGAGAGAACTTTAATATAATTTTTAAATTGTTTGTAACAACAGAATTTTTGAATATCTTTGGTCTAATTTTGCTAAATTTTGAAGATATTATCCTAATTTTGCAAATTCGTAAAAATATGTCTTTTTTTTGCAACACGCGACAAGTTAGTGTCTTAAAAATATAATTTTCAAATCTAATAAAATGATTCGGCATCCACCTGGTTGCCACGCTGGAAATCAAGCCCGCTTTGAGCCCACATGTGCGGTCCACATGACTTTTAGCCCGCATATATTAAATTTGGCCTAAATTGATCAAAATTAGAAGATAGTGTCCTATTTTTGAAAGCCCGAAAAAAAAATGTCCTACTTTTGCAACACGTAATAATATAGTGTCCTAAAAAAATAATTTTCCCTATATATATATATATATATATATATATATATTTATATACATACATTTAATTGCTCGGATCCATTGATACCTAGGTCACTATTATGCTCAATCGAGCTTTCATATATATATGTGTGTGTGTGTTTGTGCACCCGCGCGTGCGTATGTATGTATGTATGTATGTATGTATGTATGTATGTATGTATGTATGTATGTATGTATGTATGTATGTATCAGGGTCGGTCCTAGAGTTTCTCATGCCCCTTGGCGAAAAAATGCCCCCATTATTTAAAAACTACAAAACAAAAAAGCATATTATTTTGAAGGACCAATTTTTGTTACTGTTATTAAATGATGATGTGTTCTTCGTAATATATATCTTATAATTATATCGTATCATAATATAATATCAAGTTAAATAAATTTTAGAGACTTGCATATAATGATAGTTGTGCTCAGACTAAAAGTATACAACTATATATGATATTTAAGTCATCTTAAAACATAGAAAAACATAATACTATATTTGTATCATATTTTAATAATCTAAACTTACTTAAATAGCGAGTGTTATATAGCCTAAATTGTCGTATATAGTTTTAGGCAACAAACCGCACTATACAACAACAACATCTAAGCCTTAGTCCCAAAATGATTTGGGGTCGGCTAACATGAATCAAACTTTGAAACCGTCAATAATCGTTACATAAATAACATAAAAGGAAAAAAGAGGGAAAAAGTAGAGAAAAAGCAAATAAAAAAAGAGAATGAATGTTTAAAAAAAAAATGAAAAATCCTGAAAAATAAATTAAAAGATAACATGAAATAAAAGAAACTAGGAATTAAAAAAAAAAATCAGACTCTATCCACCATCCGTATTCTTTCCCGCCACATTTGCCTCTCCATCGCCATACTTTCTCCAATTCCAAGAAACCGCATATCATTTTCAATTATTTTTATCCAAGTTTTCTTGGGTCTTCCTCTGCCTTTCACAACATTACTTGTTCCCCAACTTTCTAGCCTCCTCACTGGGGCATCAATAGGTCTTCTTCTCACATGACCAAAACCATCGTAATCGATTCTCCATCATCTTGTCTTCTATAGACGCAACTCTTACCTTCTCTCTAATCACCTCATTTCTGAGCCGATCCTTTTTTGTATGACCACACATCCATCGTAGCATACGCATCTCTGCCACATTCATCTTTTGAACGTGACACTGTTTTACAGCCCAACACTCGGTGCCATATAACAGCGCAGGCCTAATTGCCGTGCGGTAAAATTTACCCTTTAATCTATGAGGCATGTCAGAATCACATAAAACCCCTGTGACACTCTTCCACTTCAACCACCCTGCCTTTATTCTGTGAGCCACATCGCCATCTAACTCTCCATCCTTTTGGATAATAGATCCAAGATACCGAAAGAAAGTGGATCAATGAACAACTTTCCCATCAAATGTGATCATCCCCGCCTCTCTATCACTGTTTTCGCCAAACCTACACTCCATATATTCAGTCTTACTTCTGCTCAGCCTAAAGCCTCTAGCTTCCAAAGTATCCCTCCAAAGTTCCAATTTCACAGACTCCAACCTTCGTTTCATCAATCAACACAATATCATCTGCGAACATCATACACCACGGAACGTCATTTTGAATTTCTCTTGTCAGTTCGTCCATGACTATGGCAAAGAGAAAAGGACTAAGAGCAGATCCTTGATGCACCCCAATCGTAATAGGGAATTCTTCTGTCCTCCCAATATTAGTACGTACACTTGTACTAGCTCCCTCATACATGTTCTTTATAATGTCAATATATTTCCGCGATACACCCTTCTTTGCTAAGGCCCACCAAAGTACTTCTCTTGGTACTTTATCATATGCCTTCTCTAAATCAATAAAAACCATATGCAGATCTTTCTTTTTATCTCGATAATGTTCCATCAACTGCCGGATAAGATAAATTGCTTCCATGGTCGATCTTCCAGGCATAAATCCAAACTGATTTTCTGTTATCTTCACACATTTCCTGATCTTTTGTTCAATCACTCGTTCCCACAACTTCATGGTATGACTCATTAGTTTAATTCCGCGATAATTAGAACAATCTTGAATATCACCTTTGTTCTTATACAAAGGGACGGGAATACTTTTCCTCCATGGTGATGGCATCTTATTGCTTCTCCAAATCTTATTGAAAAGCATAGTTACCCATTCGATCCCTCTCTCCCCCAAACACCTCCAAACTTCAATAAGTATACCATCTGGTCCTTCTGCTTTCTTTGACTCCATCTTCTTCAATGCAATTGTCACTTCACCCTTTTGAATTCTTCTCTTAAACTCTCGGTTAACCATACTTGAGGGGATGTTTAAATTCCCAATATCTTGTTCTTGATGGCCATTGAATAGGGTATCAAAGTATGACCTCCATCTCTCTTTTATCTCTTTATCTTGAACCAAAACTTTTTGGTCAGTATCTTTTACACATTTAATTTTTCCAATATATCGCGTCTTCTTCTCTCTCATTCGAGCAAGTTTATAGATATCTTTTTCCCCTTCTTTAGTATCTAATCTTGCATATAATTCTTGATTGACCTTTGATCGGGCATTTCGACCGCCTTTTAGCTTCTGTTCGAGCTTTCTTGTACTTCTCATAATTCTCATCGCTCGAGCATTTACCCAGTACCTTATAACATTCACGTTTGGTCTTTATCGCTTGCTTAACTTCATCATTCCACCAAGATGTGTCCTTACTTGATGGTCCGTTTCCTTTATATTCTCCTAGGACTTCTTTTGCAACTTCCTTTATGTTATGCTCCAACAAGTTCCACATCGAATCTATATCCATCTCCGTGCAATCAGACCAAATACCACTATCAGCAATCTTAGCCACAAAAGTATGTCGACTCTCCCCTTGGAGCTTCCACCACTTAATTCGAGGGTCAACTTGTGGTCTTCTCTTTCTTAAGTGCCTCTTACCTCGAAAGTCAAGCACCACAACCCTATCCGTGTTGCGGACTCTCACCGGTATCACCTTGCAATTAGTAAAACTTTTCCTCCAAACATTCCTTACTAAAAAGAAATCAATCTGACTTGCATTACCTCCGTTTCTATATGTCACCAAATGAGAGTCCCTTTTCTCGAACCAAGTGTTCATAATACCCAAGTCATGAGCTAATGCAAAATCCAATATACCATTTCCTGCTTCATTCCTGTCCCCAAAACCAAAGCCACCATGAATGCTCTCAAAGCCATCTCTGCTAACACCGACATGCCCATTGAGGTCACCACCAATGATCAATTTCTCACCCATAGGAATTCGTTCGACAACCTCTTCCAAATCTTCCCAAAATTCTTGTTTGATCGATGCATCCAATCCTACTTGTGGTGCATAAGCACTTATGATAGTTAAAAACTCATACCCTATCACAAGCTTAATACTCATTATTCTATCGCTCTTTCTTGACACTTCCACCACATCATCAATGAATTCTTTATCAATGACGATACCCACTCCATTTCTACTTCTATCCTTTCCAGAGTACCAAAGCTTGTAACCCCAAGGAGCTAACACTCTTGCCTTCTCGCCGACCCACTTAGTCTCTTGTAGACACATTATGTGAATTCTCCTCCTTTTCATAACCTCCCCCACCTCTGCTGATCTCCTCGTCAAAGAGCCAACGTTCCAAGTTCCAAACCGCACCTTACTACCCTTACTAGCCGCAAGAACTAACTTCTCTGTCTGTCCCCTTCCACGCTGCAAGGATTCTTGCACATTTGACACCACACCCATACTTCGAGGTGGCGCGCCGCTTCCGGGCGACGACCTAGCAACCCTTGCATATTTTCCACTACACCCGGGCCTATGAAGTGTAGCGCATCCTTGCTCATTTGACACCACTCTCAGATGTAAAGGTGGCGCGCCGCTTCTGGGCGACGACCTAGCAACCCTCGCATACTTATCACTGCACCCAGGCCTATGAAATGCAGCGCGTCGCTTCTGAGGAGACGCCCCAACGATTTTCAATGTTTGATTCATGTCCATGGAATGTGACAATAAAATTGGATTCACAAGATTCTACATCTAAAAAGATACAATAAATAAATAAATAATAACCTCCAATAATCATATTTTATGACTGTGGAAATCACAAAAATTAGTTCAAACTATGTAGTAATTTGAAATTATTTCATACATGATTTGATTTTAGAAAATATAACAAGAGATATTTGTGGTTCCGAGTTGAAATTAGCTAATAATCTAGATTGTTTCATGTACAGTTTAAATATTATCACAATGTTATTATTAATTGTTGAATATGACTATTTTTATTTTATTTCAGATAAATAAGTGTTGTTATGAAAACAAGACAAATATTTAAAAAAAAAGAATTATAGAAAAGTAAATGAATCGACAAATATAGTAATACAATTAACCAGACAAGAAAAATATCTAATCACACCATTGGCCTAGTGGTAAAGAAGTGTTTATCTATCCTAGAGGTTCAGGCTTCAAGTCTTGTTGCCAACACTTTAATTAATTTTTTATTAGTAATAACATCACTGGGCCTAAATTGATGCCCCTTAGGCTTTGATGCCCTGTGTGAGAGAGAGAGAGATGACAGTGACCACAGAAACTTGGTGTACAATACATTTAGAAGTATCAAGTACAAAAAAGCATACATGTCAAACTCAAACTTAAAAAATCTTCCATATTCCATTGTCTGCTCCTAATGAAAATTTTATGTTTAAGGCCTTGTATTATATCTCTATTTCTCTACCTGACAAAATTTTCCGCTCCAGTATTAGTTTCCTTGCTAGAGGATTTTGGCAATTGAGATTTTTCAAAATCTCCTGAAAGGGTTGCTCTGCTCCCAGGAGTTACCAGAAGACAAGTTGAATATGGAAGTTCAGCTTTAAAAACAAAAACAATAAAGAAGGTTTGCCTGCTAGCAAACATCTATGTTTGGATTCACTTTTAGCCTTAATTGTTATCTTCACATCAAGTTGGACTGAATCGGCTTTATACCAAACTCTTATTTTTTCTTTCAGTATATCTATTTGATTTTGGGAGGTGAAACGGACTTGCACTATATGTCGAGACGTGTACATTGATGACCTTGAAGGAATAATTGGTTTTTCTGCTGCTGCTGCTTAGTGGTGCTTAAAACGTGAGATGTTGGAGACAGAATCATTCCCATCTCGAGTTTTATCACCTTTCCGCGAGGAAAGTGGAGATGAAGAACTATCGGTTCTTCCGAGGCATACAAAGGTTATTGTGACTGGGAATAACAGAACAAAGAGTGTATTGGTTGGTCTGAAGGGGGTTGTAAAAAAGGCTGTTGGGCTTGGTGGTTGGCATTGGCTGGTAAAGTTTCATGATACCCATCTAGTCTTAGCCTTCTTACTTATCAAGCCCTTGTTAATGTGTTGGCATAAATAAGCTTAGATTTTAAACTGATGTCTTTTAGAAAGAGAAACATATGTTGGCGTTCAACACAGGGATTAACAGGCTTATGGTAGTTTTTATTCCTCTATACAAGCAATGTTTGAGATCTACAGACTAAACAGATTTTTTTTTCCCAAATAACAAATCTTTTGATGCATCATTATAAACATTGAAATTTGTTGGAACTCCAAATTTTGGAAATTATTTCTTGATTTTCCATACGCAACTGAAAGTGATAGAACCAAGGAATGGGGTTTGAAGAATGTCAATTTTCGAAGAAAATTTCCCAGATTTTGTTTAAATGCGTCGTTTTTTTTATTGGCATGTGTTGTTCCGACACTTGTGTTTTCTTTTTAGTTTTGTTACATCTCATTGAGTTCGTTGTTCTTCCCAATTTCAGTTGTTTTTTGGTAAACTAACATAAGATATGCTGCCAGGTTTTAAAGAATGGGGTTGAGGTTAAGCTCCAAAGGAATGCTTTAAGCGTGTTAGAACCTCCTACTGGAAACGAAGAAGATATCGATTTTGGTTTTGATGATTCCACCAGTGGCTCTGATATTGGTGAAAAGGACCATCATCGATTTTGTAAGTTGTGTAGCACTGTTTTTTACTTAAAATATCACCACCAGATTCCATAACGTTTTTATGGATCCGTCTTCCGTGATGGCCTCTTAAAAACTCAGTACTTCTCTTTTGATCAGCTTCTGGCTTTCACTTCAGCAAGACTAGCAAACCTCGAGTTCAGTATAGTAGACAATGGTCTCCTTCTGCACCCGCAAAGTCATATAATCACAGTAGCTGCCGGGAAATTCAGTCCAAATGTCATGCAACCCAATTGGTAACCACAGCTGTTAGTATTAGTTTGTCTGTTTAGATATTCTTGAAGCTCTTGTTGACATGCAACCGACTAGTAACCGCAGTGGAAAAATATAGGCCATATAAATTTTGCTTCTCTTACTACTACTATTATTATTATTATTATTATTGAATGAAGCTATTATCTAGCTTTAATTCTGGTGTGACAAGACAATACAAATGATATAGATATAATTTATGATTCTTATATATTTTTAATGTTTTTATTCTTATTTTATTTTATTTTATTTTATTTTTTGGTTTTCAGACTTTTCAAAACTCTTTCGCTAATCTTCTACTATCATTCTCAAAATTTGAATGATTTTTTTTTCTCTGGAGTCGATCTAGTTTTTCTCTACACTTCGTATTTTCCATTATTTATTTCATAATTCTTTTTTACTGCAATGAATTGATTTTCTTAGTCGTTGATGGTTTGAAAAGGTATTCATGTTAACTGAAATCAATTTATTTTGGGATTGAGACTCGGTTGTTGTAGTACTCTTTCAACTTTTTATGCTTAAATACTTCTCACCAACACTTCAAATGTGGAATTGATGATTTGATCGCCTCCATTTAATTTTGAGTACTGTTTTCTGCGGGTTTAAGCTGTGAATCTTCATGAATTTAGTGAATTTGAATCAAGACTCTTGTTCACTATACTTGTAACTTAGGGTTCTTATCAAATATAACTGCTACCTGTAAAAAATTACTTGACTGCGTATCATGACTTTATTGCCTCCTCAGCGTCATGTATACCAATATTCAATTTACTTATTTTTATCTAAACTTGATGCCCAAATCGTTAGATAATGTCCAAAAAATGGCCAAAATGGACCAATATGTTATTATTAAAAAGTTAGGGATCGGGATGAGTGAGAGGTGTTTATTAAGAGGCGAAGGTGTAATTCTCTCTCTCTCTCTCTCTCTCTCTCTATATATATATATATATATATATATATATATATATATATATATATATATATATGGGAAATTGGCATGTCATAATTGGCAATAAGTTTCTGCCTCAGAAATAGATTTTTCAGATTATTCAAAAGCATATGGTGATGCTGGATCTGTCTTTTCCATAGTGCAGGGTATATATGATAAATTCAAATTCTGTGAAGTTGTATTATTTCCCTTTTCCATACTGTCCAGTGAAAATTCCCCTTAGCGTGAGCCGAGTGCACTCACATCTTAACTACTATATTCTTAGTTTTTCTATCTCAATCCTGCAGATATTGTGATTTTCACTTACAATCCATCTTGATTTTTCTCTTATATTAATCATGTTCCATGTTGTACATGTGGATTTTGTTATATCAATGATGTAGTGGAACATGACTAAAATAATCATCTCAACCATTGTCGTCTCATGTTATTTTCCATGCAAGTGGAAAAACTTATGATGATGATGATGATGGTTTTGGAATTTCATCTCATTTCTCCTTTGTATGAAGGATGCGACATGGCGTGAAACTTTGCTACGTTGCTTTTTGCATGATTTTATGTTAATTGGTTTTGAGTTGACACTATAATCCTTAACCCACAAATCCCAACATAGTTGGGGTTAAGTTGCAGATACTGATGGTGATGTATCTCTTACATTTCGAAGTTTGTTTACTTCCTCTAATTAGAATACGGGAGTATTTTGTTTTTAGTTGTCATGCCGATATGCACTTTTTTTGTTGTCGGTGATTTGATCAGAGAGTTAATCTGGCAAAGCTTGGAACTGGATCATTGTGGAGATATTGGCGAAGCTTCCAACTTGTGGGTGTCTTATTTTCACTACTATAATTTCTGATCACGTTCATGCAAATTGCATAGGTTTCTCAAACTTCTTTTCCCCATTCCTGTTTGCAGGCACATATTAATCCTAACCCTTCAAAGGAGCAGCTGGTTAATGCCATCCAGCAGCACTTTTCTTCACAGGTACCCCCCCCACCCCCCCCCCCACCCCCAAAAAAAAACAACAAAAAAAAAAAGAAAAAAAAAAAGAAAGACACACATACACACACATACAAAGGGAGTGTTCGCAAAAAGTCCTAAAAAAAGGGTTCTCAGCTTTTAACTGGAGAACACAAAAGCCAATCAGCATTAAAACTAGGGGCATGAGTTCTTTAGATTTTTTTTTTCTTCTGATTGCCTTATGGTTCGACTTTTACACATAGATTGAATACTTAATGACAAGTGGACGAGCTATATACAAGTATCATGACATGCACAAATTTGTCTTTTCAAACAAGAAAAAAATGACTTGTAATGCCTTGCTCTTTTTTGATACGACAGAAAGTGGACGAGGTACAAGTGATTGTGGAATTCATCCGCACGTCAGTTGGCACGAATTGAAGATATGTGATTTCTTGCGGAAAAGTCAGGTCACCTGTAATATATAGTACCTCTTTAGTACATAAGGAAAGACCCTAACGTAAAGTTCACTTCCAAGTAACTGCTGATTTGAGACCGTGTGTGTGTGCGCGCTCATGTATTATGTGTGTGAGCTTTAACTGTACTCTCTAATCTCGAGTCCGAGTCCTAACCTTGTATCGTGCTCATTTGCCTAATTGCTATTATGCTCTTAGTCTTTATCATACTTGTTCATTGTCAGCATCACATACTCTGAATCGGAATGAGTGAGTTAATGTGATTGATTAGGATTGAGTAAAATAGACGTACACGTTGGATGTTGAAATGCTTGGGAAATTCTTGTGTTTTTGTGCAGATGAGTTGAATTTGGTTAGATTAAGCAGCATCGAAGTGTTTTTTGAGGTGTCCATTTGACTCTTCTCATTCTAAATGTGTTGTTGAGGGAGTATTTGCAAATACTTAGTAGTACTAAAACCAAAACAGACCGTAGCAGAAGCTAAAATAGTTAAAGAATAAAAGTAGTAATTGTCCTAAAATCAGATATAATCATCCTAAAATATATGATACTTATTATGATAATACTATGAACTATAAGAATATAACTTTAATGATAATGTAATATTACAATTATATATATATTTGCATAATAATAGAAGATGGAGAAAAAGATGAAGCATATGAATAAGTGTTGATAATAAATATGTGTAGTACACAAAGTTCTTATAAAGTGGCAAATTTATAGGCCAACATTACGTACTACACAAATGTTTGTTCCAGTGGTTGTTTTTATGCTCTCCTGGATCCTGAACATAAACAAATGTTCACCCCCGAAGGGGTTAGCACAACGATGCTAGTACAAGTACCACAACATATTATCCAACGTCTCATGAAGAATAATAACAACATAAACGACAAAAATATCAACGAGTCTCTACCTACTAGAAGACTCATAAATATCAAACACAATTGATAATTACAACATGACATCACAACATATACATGGTAATTCCGATGATCCAGCGTTCACTGCCTAGATACCAAGATGATCCCGTCGGACCAACACGAGGTGGAAAAATCCTGTTCGATGATCCAGCGCATGCTAGCATAGATCCCAAGATGATCCCATCGGACCAACACGAGGTGGACATACAATAAAGACACATATGCACGATGATATGTACAACATCAATACGTAAATCATAATCAAGGTACTTAGCTCAAATTGACGACAAGGATAAAACTTCGACGAATATCAATACACTCGAAGGTCGCCCCTTTGATCGATCACATAGTAAGACTCGGACCTAAAACAGAAGAAATAATATGGAGTTCATCTTACGTTGAGTAATTAACGTACGAACATCTAGCAATCCAAACTACGACCGAAAGTTCAACAAAACGTATCCTGCCTGATCTGCATAACGTACGTTACGTACCCAACGTAGCGTACGTTAAGCATGCTCGTTAGCGTACGTAAGCTACGAAGCCTAGCGCACGCTAAGCATGCATTTGACAGTTTCTTCTCTGATCAGACGACTGTCTCGTCTGATGATATAGTGTACGTAATTCTCAATGTTTAACGTACGTTATCTTCTCTAATCTCATGAACTCCTATTCCGAAGCCAACAACAAGCTCTGTTGACCCCAATTATTTCTTAAGTTTATTCAATTAAAACAAGCTCTTTAATCGAACCTATCTATACGGTGGATTCAAAACAAGCTCTTCAAATCTCGCTCGCTAGATGCATTAAAAACCAAAATAATGGAATAGGCAAGATATTAAGTTCATAATCTCGACTTAAGGGATCTCGATTTTGTGTTACCCAATTGGGAAAAAATCAATTGTTTGCTACTTGTGAAATTTAAATTGTAATAATTACGGATTACAACTCAATTTCTAGCACAAGACATAAAACTCCTAATCTAGTTGGCCAAACCAAATCAAGAAATTAAATGGCATAGTCGTGAATTCAATAACACAAAAGTAATTCAAGAGAATTTGAGTTGAGAATACGCTGCGGGATTAAAACATGAAAAATTCGAATACGGTTTCAAACTTCACCAAGAACTAGAATATAAAATTAGCCAGACATGTTGGCTTTAGAAAACAGCAAATTAATAATAGACATGAGAAGAAACAAATTCAAACGGTGTAGTCTTCTTCTTCGCACGTCGGAATCGGATCGGTTGCTCCGGCGGAAAAATTAGCTCGGTTGTCCCTTATATTTTCTTCTGCTCCAGCCGTGAATTCTTCTGCTCCAGCCGTGAATTGATGTTCCAGAAGTGAATAGATTCCAGCCCTCCTCTCCTTTTACAATTATTTCTTATCTCTTAGTTTCCTTCTTTAATTGGGATCCCTTCCTTCTTGAGTTTTAATTTCCTTGGACTCTTTCTTCCCAAATCTATTCCAACTTCCTTTTCCAGTATATGGACCGATTTATTGCCTTGTGGAACTGATTGGGCGATTTTTGAGTCGTTTCTTGGGCCCCAAGTAAGATTATTTTCGTAACAGGACTGACACTGGGTCAGCGAACTGACACTGGGCCACCCAGTGTCGCGTGGCATTTTCTTTATTTAAGCCCAAATCACCTTGGCTTTGGTTCGTTTGATGATCCAAATTATTTCTTAAGCTTAAAAACTCCATCAAACACCTAAATTAAACAATAAATTGCCAAGTGAAGTAAATTGCATCCAAAATATAAATATATGGAAAATAACTAAGTGTGCCAACATAAAATTCATTAAAACCTTATAATTAACAATGATTTTAGCACACTATTTTCGTCCTATCAAATATGACACGAAGCGACCGTCTCGGTCAAAAATAATGGTCTTCGGCATACCATGCAATCGGACTATCTCTATAATAAACACTCGTGCCAACTTCTCTGGTCCCCAAGTGTCCTTAATACCTAGAAAATGAGCTGATTTGGTTAAACGATCAACTATCACCCAAATAATATTCTTCCCTGTCCTGGTCCTCGGCATATTAGTGATAAAGCCCATCGACATATCTTCCCATTTCCATTCAGGAATCGGAAGCGGCTTTAGCATGCAGATCGTTGATGTTCGATCTTAACCTGTTGACAAATCAAACATTTTGAAACATAATCTGCTATATTTTTCTTCATGTTGCCCCACCAGAAATTCTGCTTCAGATCCTTATACATTTTACTGGTGACTGGGTAGATAGAATATGGCGTGTTGTGAGCTTCCTTCATAATTGTCTATTTCAAAACATCGACATCAGGAATACAAAGTCGGCTCTGAAATCTCAAAACTCCATCATCATGAATTATGAATCCTGGGACCTTTCCCTTACTCACTTCATCATGTAATCGAATCATCAGGGGATCATCTAATTGCTTAGATTTGATTTCTTCGGTTAATGATGAAGTTAATTCCATCACACACAGTTGTCCTTGGACTCTTTGCAACCATACTTCAATTCCTTCGCGAATCAATTCTCGTTGAATGCTGGGCAGGGAGGCGAGAGTCTCCAGCATTTGAATAGAAATGAGTTTGCGGCTCAGTGCATCAGCCACCACATTTGGTTTGCCTGGGTCATAAAGAATCTCCAAGTCATAGTCTTTAATCAATTCCATCCATCTCCTCTACCGCATGTTTAAATCTTTCTGACTGAAGATGTATTTGAGACTCTTATGATTTGTGAAGATATGACAGTGAGTCCCGTACAGATAATGTCTCCAAATTTTCAAGGCGAAAACCACAGCTGCCAATTCCAAATCGTGCGTCGTATAATTTACTTCATAGGGATTAAACTGTCGTGATGCGTATGCGATCACCTTATCATTCAGCACCAGTACACACCCGAGACCTTGGTTTGAAGCGTCACTGTAAACCGTGAATCCTCCAGTCCCCTATGGTAGTGCTAAAATTGGTGCTGTTGTCAATCTCTTCTTCAATTCATCAAAACTGGTCTGGCACATCTTGTTCCACTCAAACTTTTGGGTCTTCTGTAGTAATCGAGTAAGTGGGTGGGAAATTTTGGAAAACCCTTCCACGAACCGACGATAATACCTAGCAAGTCCTAAGAAACTCCTGACTTCCTTCACGTTCTTAGGAGACTTCCAATCCATAACTGCTTCGATTTTCTGTGGGTCTACTCGGACTCCTTCCGCTGATACCACATGACCGAGGAACATCACTTCCTTTAGCCAGAATTCACACTTAGAAAGTTTGGCATATAACTGTTCGCTTCTCAAGAGGTTCAAAACGATCCGTAAGTGTTGCGCAGGCTCTTCCGGGCTCTTAGAATAAACCAAAATATCATCGATAAACACAACTACGAACTTGTCCAAATACTCTATGAACACTCGATTCATCAACTGCATGAACATGGCAGGTTCATTAGTGAGACCAAACCACATCACTACAAACTCATAGTGTCCGTAGCGAGTTTTGAATGCTGACTTCTGAACATCTGATTCCCTAATCCTCAACTGATGATATCCCGATTTTAGATCGATCTTAGAAAATATTGTTGCTCCTTGCAACTGGTCAAACAAATCATCAATCAGTGGCAACGGATACTTGTTTTTGATCGTCATCTTGTTCAGATCTTGATAGTCAATGCACAATCAAAGCGATCCATCTTCCTTCCGGACAAAAAGAATTGGTGCACCCCAGGATGAAATGCTTGGCTGAATATAGCCTTTGTCCAGTAAATCTTCTAGTTGCTTCTTTAATTCGTACATCTCAGTAGGTGCCATACGATACAGTGCCTTAGAAATTGGTGTAGCTCTTGGTTCCAACTCAATTGTGAATTCTACATCTCGTCGTGGAGGTAGTCCAGACAATTCGTCAGGAAACACATCCGGAAATTCGTTCACAACAGGAATGGATGAAAGTTCTACTTTTCTGTCTTCCTTCTTCATAGCGTAACACCAGTATCCAGTACAACCCTATTTTAGCAGTTTGACAGCTTTCACTACTTTGATCACCTTTCCTGAGCTTCCTGGTCTCCATCCCTCGAACAATATTTCAGAACCATCTTCATACATCATCGAGATATTCCTCTTCCGGTAGTCTACAATAGCTTCATATCGATTAAGCCAATTGTAACGCCCCAACCCGGCAAGGGTAGAAACATTACAATATGGTTATACATCAGATACAAACAGATCAACCAAACAGCGGAAGTATTAAGATAAATTCATCAAGGAGTATCAAAGGGGACTAAAACAACATCCAAATGTCCCCAAAAGCAAACAAACGAAGGTACGATTACAAATGTCCAAAAATCCGGAAATACGATAAAGAAATAATGTTCATTTATTCAAAGAACTCTAGGGTAGGTCCACACTCTCTCATCCCCAAAGCTAAACCCCGCATGGGCTAAGTACCTGCCGCATGGAAAGAAAAGCGGCTGAGCATAAAGAGCTCAGTGAATAGATATGAAATAAACAAGCAATACAAAGCAATACGAAATGAGGTTACATGTAGTGGCACTTGGTTATATTAAGGTATATCAAAAGTATGTCAAGGTATATCAAAGGTTCATCAGAGTTAGGTATGAAAAGTTATCAAGGTTTAAATATCAAAGATTATCAAAGTTAAGTGTCAAATGATTTCAGTATTTAACCCCCAGGCCCAAACAAAGCCCGAATAAACAAAGTAGCTCAATGGAGTGATCAGCTCCCCAAATATGAAGAGGCCGCATTGCACGCATGCCCAATCACCAAATATAATATGGCCCAAATGTAGAGTGGCCCAAAATAATCAAATCAAATATCAAACAGATCAAATCTAGGATGCATCCATACGCCCCTGTAAGCAGATAACAATAATGATGGCCAAAGCAAATATAATATAAGAGGGACGGTGGGGGACATCACTCCAACCCCACTGGAGTACATAACATTGGTGCATCAATGCTATGGTTGTGGCTACTCCACAACAAGTAATACAAAATGCCCGGGTAAATACTGAAGGGTCAAATAGTCAAGGTCCCAGATCAAAGTATATATGTCAAAGGTCAAAAGTTCAAATCAGATATCAAGGTTCAAATATAAAGGGACCATATCACATGTTCAAATCAAAGGTTCAGATACCAAGTTAAAGTCAAAATCAGATATACAATAATGAGGAGAGATAGAGAGAGAGTAAGTCATGAGAGAGAAAAGTTGCACCCTTGCTGAAAGGGTGCGAAATATCTGTACCTTAGTTCCAAAGTAAAAGCAAGGTCAAACAAACAAGGATAAAAGGATCAATCCTGCTTCAACGAACCTAGAAAAGAGTGGATACGAATCAAGACGAGCTCATTTCTCATAAGTTACCTCTTTTAGTTATCTTTCCATTTTTAGTAACTTTCCATATTTAGCAGCTTTCTATTTTAGGTAACTTTCTATTTTAGCAGGTTATCAAAATTAGCGAGTTTTCTCGATATAGACATATTCTAATTAGTTAGTTATTCATCTCATAAAGTTTTCATGTCATGTTAAGTTATGGATTTCATTTTATACATGTTTTCCAAGATTAGGGTTTCTTATGATAAGTCTTCAAAATTTAGGGTTAAAAGTGTCAATAATGAAAGTGAAGGGTCAAAACTGAATATAAATACTCAAATACACATATATACAACCCATACACTTCAAGTATCACATATATACACATTACACCCTCAAGTATCACAAATTACAAAAAAAATAACTCTAATACACCCTAATTTCCACAATTAAACCATTGATTATCAAAACTAGCATGTAAGACCCATAATTATTCCCAAGTATCACGAATAGCTCCTAACACATTATTCCAGCCAAAGATGCATGCATTCATTATATTTACATTATTAGTCCCTCTAGGTATCATATTTACAATATAAACCTTCTAATCATCAATTATCTCTTATGTTTCATAATTTCAGCTTTTAGACACAAACAGGTCACCAATATACGAATTTTTATTCCATATTATAACTCCAAAATAAAATTATTAAAAATTCTAAAATATACTTGAATGTCTTTAGAACCAATACAAATTTTTCCAGAATTTATCAATTAGTATAAACCCGCATTTAAAATACCCAAACCCAGACTACTCAGAAAACCGACCAGCAGCAGTACCTAAAAAGTATCTACCTCAACGGCCTATCATTTCATTCAGGAAAAATCCATAAAAATGCCAGGAAGTCATACATAATCCATATATTACCCCTGTAAAAGGAGAGCTCCTAAGTCCTTATGGTTTGAACATTAAAAATCATAAACCACGATAGAAATTAAATTCTGCAAATACAGTTTTGATATATCGTCTCATAAAATTCAAAAATAGGAACAAATCAAATTCAAATCCATAAAAACCAATTGGAATACTTAACTAAGACCCTAAACTGAGTTTTCAAACAAAAATACCGAATTAAACATTAATAAAATTTGTTTGGTGATGCATACATATTCGATTATCAAAGTTGTCTAAATCAATTAATTCATTTAAACCCTAATTTATCCAATTCTTTTTAATCCATTTAATTATATGATCATAACACATCATATATTCAGAAAATAAACATAAAAAATACATCAAACTAATTCTCATATTAATCCAACAAGATCAATAACAAAACATTCATATGATTCATAATAATTTCATGGTTATTTCTTAGCCGATTTATATAGGTTTTTAGAATAGATTTTTATCACACAAATTAAGGATCAAAAGAGTGAATCAAAATCACAAGAACATACCAAATAGGTCTGAGAAAAACGTGACCAAGAATCGGGCCAAACAAATCAACCAAAACCAAATCAAAACCCTTCCAAGATGATGTATGGATCGAATGGGGAGGGAAAACCAAGAACGAGACCACCAAATGCTTCCAAATAAATTCCAATGTGCACCAAACTTCCTCCCGAACACGTAGGATTAATCACCAAGAATTGGAGAGCAAAATTTTGATGTGTAGGTGTGTATGGGTCATATGAAATGAGGAAGGAAGAAGAAAGTGGTTTAAATTTTTATGTTATGAAAGAATAATAGTGGTTTAATGGACTTTAATTGTAATTGATTTGATTTGGTGTAATTTTGGAAGGTTTTTAACCACCTTAATGGGGGAGGACGGCTATAATGGGAGAATGAGGATAGCTTTGACCAATAAAAATGTAAAAATAAACTTAGGATATGTTATAAAGTTTATTTTATAAGTTCTGTACAAGTTTTATCAGTTTTTGGACCCGTTAGGTCAGGAAAAGTGCAACATTTAGTTCTTAGTCCAAATTTCATGTTCTTGAGTTCTTATAACATTGTAGTAGCTCAAATGAAGTTTACTTGAAGTTACATATTCATGTTCGTGATCGTACGATAATCGTTTTTGTTTTAGGGCTTGTTTGGTAAACGTATATAATTCTTCAAAATTTCAAATTGGAGGGTATTTTAGTAATTTAATTATGTCATGGAAATGTGGGTTTTACACCAATCATCTCCGAGAATCAGGTCGTCTCCTTGCATTTATTTGGTGGCCACTCTCTGCCTCCAATTCATATAGGAAAATCTCTAGTTTCCCACAATTCTCTCTTCACTCGGTAAACCCACAACATAAGGCTTACAATAGTAAAAACCAGAAATGTTCAAACGATTTACACAAGACAATGATATAAACGAATGTGTAGCCCCTGTATCGAATAAAATGCTAACTTGTTGTGAAAGGATCTGAACGGTACCTGATGCGACAGCAGCATCTTGATCATCTGCCCTCCTCATCTCATAGAGGCGTAGAGGAACGGATCCGGCACTCGATGTCCCATTTTGGTCGAACTGTCCTCTGCCCCATCCCCGACCAAAACTTTGGGGTGGCTGGACACTCTGCTGCGTCTGTGGAACACTCGTCTCTCTTTGAACTGGCTGTGATGCACGAGCTCTAAAAGATTTTGCAGCCTCCTCACAGAACACCGCATGATGTCCCTTTCGACCACAATCATAACACATCACGGCGGGAAGTGAGCAATCTCGTCGATAGTGTCCCATCCGACCACAGTTAAAGCACTTCATAGTTATATCTGTCGTGGCTCATAATGCCCCAAAGTTCATTCTGTTCTTGGATGGGTGCAGAGGTTTCTTGAATGAATGGAACGATAACTGGGTTTTGCGGGGCCACTGCTCTTGTGCTCCGTGAAATTAAAAGACACTTTCTGTTTCTTGGATTCAACGAACTTTTACATTGCTGCTTCCTTAATCTCATATGACAACGCTTTGTCCTGATACTGACGGAGAGTGGTGCATTCAAAACCAGACATGTACCTTTGTATCTCCGGTTTCATTCTCATATAGAAGTGGATCATCATTTCCGCATCTGTTCTGACTAGGTGTCGAACAAACGCCATATGCTGATTAAATGTTTTAATCATCTGGGAAACTGGCACATCTGACGGCTGTGCGGAGAAAAATTCCCGAACTTTAGCTTCCCTCAATGGACGGGGACAGTACTGTGCTTCCATCATCAATTTAAATTCTCCCCAATCAGCATCATGATCTATAGGCCGAATGGCTTCCCACCACTCGGACGCTTCCCCAGTCAGTAAGTACTGGGATATGGGAACTTTCCGGTCGTCTGGGCAGTTAATCCCTGCGAACACTTTCTCCAACTCTCTGAGCCAGTGATCCCACATCGGCGTATCTGAGAAACCATCAAACTTTTGCGGATGCCTTTTCGCCACCTCCTGGAGCCATCGGTCTCCTCGATTTTCCAAGTCTGGGATGCCTTGCTGTCTCTCTTCCTGTTGCAATCCTACTGCCACCTGCATTCGATCCACAACCTGAGCAAACTGAGTCATCTGGTTGACCACCTGACGAAGGATGTCGGGAACAGCAGGTTCTGGTTCGTTGTTAATAGATTCTTGTGGCTCTCCTGATTTGAAGGTGAAGCTTCTCTCTCAGCGTTCTTTTGTCCGCATCCGCGACCGCGACCACGTCCACGTCCTCCTCTCAACATACTGTAAGCATAAATACTCAATATACAGGTAACAATATTATTCTAATGTTCAAGTATAAAGAGGTATCACATGTAAAGAACGAGATAGAGTTTTAGGAACTTACAACCACCGCTTGCACGAAGACGTAGGCAGTACAGTGATGTCATTCACGGCCAGTTATCTCAAAAGACATATGCGACCCCTATTTTAACCCAACGGCCAAGATATCCATAATCTTAGCTCCGATACCATATTCTGTAACACCCCCGATATATTCAGGAATATTACAGCGCCATAAATCCTTCACTTAAGAATTTACAAGGTTGAAAAAGACAATAACAATTACCAAAAAATGAAAGTAACTGAAATAAAATACAACGGTTCTAAGCCAGTACTGAAAATACAAACGCCCAACGAAGAAAATTAATACATAGACAAATCCAACATCGCAAAAGACAACGTACTCGAGTACTTATTAAAACAACACAAACATCTGACAATTAAATCCGGCCGAAACATCACTCTGCACCCTCGTCGTCATGCAGCTCCAGTGGTTGTTTTCCTGCTCTCCTAGATCCTGAACATAAACAAATGTTCAGCCCCGAAGGGGTTAGCACAACGATGCTAGTACAAGTACCACAACATATTATCCAACGTTCACGAAGAATAATAACAACATAAATGACAAAAATATCAATGAGTCTCTACCTACGAGAAGACTCATAAACATCATACACAATTGATAATCACAACATGACATCACAACATACACATGGTAATTCCGATGATCCAGCGTTCACTGCCTAGATCCCAAGATGATCCCGTCGGACCAACACGAGGTGGAAAAACCCTTTTCGATGATCCAGCGCATGCTAGCATAGATCCAAAGATGATACCGTCGGACCAACATGAGGTGGACATACAATAACGACACATATAAACGATAATATGTACAACATCAATACATAAATCATAATCAAGGTACTTGCCTAAAATTGACGACAAGGATAAAACTTTGACGAATATCAATACACTCGAAGGTCGCCCCTTCGATCGATCATGTAGTAAGACTCGGACCTAAAACAGAAAAATATAATATAGAGTTCGTCTTACGTCGAGTAATTAACGTAGGAACATCTAGCAATCCAAACTACGGCCGAAAGTTAAACAAAACGTATCCTGCCTGATCTGCATAACGTACATTATGTACCCAACGTAGCGTACGTTAAGCCTGCTCATTAGCATACGTAAGCTATGAATCATAGCGCACGCTAAGCATACATTTGATAGTTTCTTCTCTGATCAAACGACTGTCTCGTCTGATGACATAGCGTACGTAATTCTTAGTGTTTAACGTACGTTATCCTCATACATACTATACTCATGCAAACTTGAATGATCTTACAGTTTAAGATATCTTCGAATTCAAGGATACACATAACATCAAAACGTTATACTCAATCTTGATTACAACTTCTCTTATGTAGTTCAGGTAATCTAAGGTTGATACACTTCCTACCAATATCATCAATACATTCAAACTTCATCATGAAGTTTAATTAACCAATCCAACTTATAAGAAATGATACAACCTTCGATGATCCTTTTCTTAAGTCTGTTTAGCAAAAGTGATATCAATACCAAGTCTACAATCATTATGGAAACACCATTCGATATGGATTATCAATCTCAGAACACTACTCTTATTGTTTGCCGTAACAAGATTCCAACTATAATGTTCTCAACAATGATAACTTGAGCATAATCATCCCAACTTCTAAACATGATGTTTGGTTGAATAAGTCATCTATGGAACCTAATATTCTTGGTAGTATCATCCTTAAGAACACGAATCTAAGGTTGGAGGTAGCATTAACATACCTTAAGATGAAGAAAATGCCGAGATAATAGGTAGAATCCAACTCCGGTTGCTTGTGTGCCAATCCAAGATGTTTCTCCACTTCAATGATCAAGTATAAGTGATATACAATCTTCAATGATCAAGTATAGGTGATCTATAGGTGTTTAGGTATTAGGGGGACTCTCTGGACTTGAAGGGAATGAAAGAAAAGTGAAAATAAATGAGGTGAAATGAAATGGGGTGCTGTCCCATTTATAATATTTTATACTTAGCATACGCTATCTGTTATACTTAGTGTATGCTATCATCCATCGATAGCTTACTGCCTCATTTCTGTACTTTCTTACGTACGCTACATCCTCAACGTTACGTACGTAATAAACACACTTAGCGTACACTATTTACATACCTTAGCGTACGTTAATCTAAGTCGACCTGCTTTTTCAAAAAGCTGTCTGGGCCACGCGGGGAATCTTATATTGTCCCTGTCCCGAGGTGGACCATGTGCCAATCAATATTGATCAATAATTGACCACTTTGCGTACGCTATGCCTTGCTCATAGCATACGCTATTTGTGACTCGTAGCGTACGTTACGCGTACTAGTTAGCGTACGCTATGACGTAGTTGCATGTATAAATTTACAAGGTTGATATGATCATGCACGCGAATACAAATACGGGAAAGATCATACTTCGATTATTGATAGCACAAATTCTAATAATACAAGGTTCAAATACGGATAAAAATACTCAATAATTTATCCGGATATTACAATCAATATGACTACCATTTGACTATTATGACGCGATTATGATCTATAATTGCATCTTATAGATGATCATCTGTATCAGAAATTGAATTGTTACCAAATCAAGACCAAAATCCACTCAAGATTGCTAGATATTCACCCTCAGTTGTACAAACTTCTAAAATTCACAAATTTCTATTCTTTTACAATAGATTTCAGCACCTAAACCTACACACCCGTAGATTCATTTCACTGCAACTCAAAGATGGAAACTCCATTCAATTATTCCGCCTATTATTCTATTACTCTTTTAAATAACAAACAGATCTCCCTATGTATTACTCCTTTTAAATGAATAAATGAAGGTAAAACTTCTCAACTAATAATGACTTGAATCCATGCACCATTCATTGTACTCTCGCTACTGATAGTTTCCGAATGTTATGGTTTCATTGAGCTTCCTTCTAATATTCATCAAGCCTCCTACGACGCATAACCTGTGAACAGATTTGGCGGTGCGAAGCACTACTCGTCCAGAAGATGCTCGGACGATCCCCCATCTTGCTTAGGACAGACATGGCGAAGCTATAGATCTTGTATCGTCTCCGCGAACGCACTCTGAAGGAGCACCATGGGAACAAGAAAGAAAAATGAAACAAGATGAAGAGTTTGGTAAGATTTTCAATTGCAAATTTTTATTTTAAATTTTTGATTCTTTGGATCCATACCCAATATGTATACTATATATTATAGATGATAAAAGAAAAGCAAAGAGAAGATGGGGCAAGAACGTAGTTACTACGTCGGTGGAAAATTTTAGAGAAATCGGGTACTTGCACGTATACTACAAATAATATTCTGAACTTGAACAACGAATAGAATCAACAAATATTACACTTGAAATGAAACAATAATTTTAATAAAATAACCAAAGATCGTCCGAAGCTAGAGCTTCTGCCCGCAAGACGAGAATACGCCCCAGTAGTGCTCATGGTAAAGCGGCTCATATCCAAAGGTTAAAACAATCTGAACGTCTCGACAGTAGCAGCACCGCAAACTGAATCGAGCACCTACGAACTAAACTGGAAAGAAGACTGAACTTGAATATGATATGCAATGCTTTGAGAAAATGTAGAATGATGTTTTTCATATGTTCTGCAATGATCGAATTCTTATTTATATATAGCACTTCTCGATCAGGTGAAGGGACTCGTCTCCATTAATCCTGCCATGATGGGCCATATGCCATGATGGCTGGCAGTTTCAGACGCCCAAAGGGCTCGGTCGAATGAAGAGTCTTGGAGTGGATCATTTTCTAGGTAGCTCAAGAGTCATGGTCCAGATCAAAAGGATAGTGGACTTACGGATTTGGTCCAAAAAGATAAGCCCAAATACCAGCCCAAAGCACCAATTGTCAAGATCCAATTCCTAGGCCGTGGGCCTAAGCCCGAGCCCGGCCCGACCCGATAGACCGACGAACAGCATCATCGTCGTCGGTCGATCGTCGTCGGCGGCGCATGTGTGTGTGTGCGCGAGGACACCCATACACACCAACCTCCTTGTTATTAAGCTCATAGAGACAAAGACTTTAAATACAAGCCAAAACATCCATACACAATCAATGTCGGACAACTAACATCATATTTAACCTGTTAGTTCTTACTCCAACATCCAATATCTCACTCACCGAAAATCGATTTAGAAATATTAAATATACCACGTTCATCTACTCACGACGTAGATTAACATCCAATAAATATTTTAATTAGATAATAAATATTTAATTAACAATATTTATTCTTAATAAATGGTTAATTACTAAACCATTTCCAACAATCCCCCACATGAGTAAGAATGCCAATGCAAAATGAATGCAAATGCATAGTTCAATCCTCAAGAGATAATGTTGCATTTGGCTGGGTGGCTTGTGACCTTGAACCTATCCATGGTCAACATCATCGAGTATAATAGCGGCATAGTGGTCATGAAAACCTTGAACTAGTCCCCCATGGTGTATACTGAGACAATAATATAGACACAATATCATCTCAATTCCATCCACTCTAACGTTTTGTGTCCTTTTCGGCCTTGGACAGCCCTTTAGATTCATAAGTGTATAAAATGAAGCGGACCTCACTTCACACTTATATAGGTGATTCTTATTCCCAAGTATCCTACTATACTTGACCTCTCCGAGGTAACCAAGAATCATTAAAAGTCATAAGACTTAACTACACCATATGTAGGTAAACAATCACTCGCTGTTCTCAGAGAATAGGTATGTTTGAGTGTTTTAACACACGGATTATTATAACTTCGTTATCCCATTAAACCAAGCTCTTGGGATCCTCCAATCTACAAGGTTGGGTTTCCGCTATAATCATCTTTAAGATGTGGATTTAACACCCATTCCCTCTAATAATTTATACATTTGATCTCGATTAATACTCTTCGTCAGCGGATCCGCCAGATTATCTATTGAGCTTACATAGTCAATTGAGATAATCCCACTCAAGATCAAGTGCCTCACGACATTATGTTGTCGATGAATATGTCGAGACTTACTGTTATAAAACATATTTTGTGCCCGTCCAATAGCAACTTGGCTATCACAGTGTATCAACACAGAAGGCATGGGTCTCGTCCAACATGGAATATCCTCAAGGAAATTCTTAAGCCATTCAACTTCTTCACCAGCTTTATCCAAAGCTATGAATTCAGATTCCATAGTAGACCTTGCAATACAAGTTTGCTTTTTGGACTTCCAAGATACAGCACCACCCCCAATAGTGAACACATATCCACTCGTAGAAAATGAGTCTTTCGATTCGGATATCGAATTAGCATCACTATACCCTTCAAGTACAGTAGGCTCTCTTGAATAATGAATCGCAAAGTCTTGAGTATATTTTAAATAACTCAGTACTCGTTCTACAGCCCTCCAATGTTCTTTACTTGGATTAGCTGTGTAGCTACTCAACTTGTGAACCAAGCATGCTATATCAGGACGGGTACAATTTGACAGATACATCAAACTCCCAATGATCTTAGCATATTCATCTTGACCCACAAGTTCACCCTTATGATTAATCAGATGAACATTCGGTTCCCAGGGAGTCTTAGCAATGGGTTTATCAAAAGATTTGAAGTTCCTTAACACTTTCTCAACATAATGAGATTGCGTCAAAGCAATTCCATTAGGCATTTTTAGAATCTTAATTCCAAGAATAGTATCAGCCAAACCCATATCTTTCATGCTAAAATTCTTACTTAGCATTCATTTCGTTTCACCAATCACACGAGAGTTGCTACCAATTATCAATATGTGATCTACATATAGACAAATGATAACGTAATTGTCACCCATTTTCTTAACTTAGACACATTTGTCACTCTCATTAATATTGAAATCATTTGACAACATCACTCCGTCAAATTTCAAATGCCACCGCAGAGGTGCTTGTTTCGAACCATATAAAGACCGTTGTAGTTTGCATACCATGCGCTCTTTGCCAGGAGCTACAAACCATTTCAGTTGTTTCATATAGATTTCATCATCTAGCTCCCCGTAAAGAATGCAGTCTTAACATCCATTTGATGAATCTCGAGATTGCGCAAAGCAGCAATAGCGAGTAGCACTCTAATAGATGTAAGTCCTGTCATGGGCGAGTAGGTATCAAAGAAATCATAACCAGCTTTTTGCCTAAAGCCTTGAACTACAAGTTGGGCTTTGTATTTGTCAATAGTACCGTCAGACTTGTACTTATTCTTTAGGATCCATTTGCATCCTAAAGACTTACAACCCGATGTAGTTCAACTAACACCCAAGTGTGATTCAGCATAATAGACTCAATCTCAATGTCATTGCCTCTTTCTAGAAAGCCGCATATGGACCGGATAAAACTTCTTTACTGATACCGATTCACCGTTTAACATTAAAACAATGTAGTTTGGTCCATATATCTTTACCTTCCATACTCTATTACCTCATCTATGTTCTACATTGACTGGTGTAGACCTAGGTCGCTTTCTGTTCGATCGTTCAGATAATATCGGATTCGAGCTTGAGGCTTCATTTTCATCTATGGTTTCATAACACATAGTCTCATCTACGAGTTTAAAACTTGTAGCTTCATCATCAACTCTCTTGCTAGAGTTAGGATCAACCTTATTCTTATAAGGATAGATATTTTCAAAGAATACAGCATTCATTGATTCAATCGTTGTATTTACATGAATGTCGGGTATCTCTGATTTGTGTACTACAAACCTGTAAGAGCTGCTGTTAAGTGCATAACTAATAAAGATACAATTGATCGTCTTAGGACCAATTTTAACTTGTTTAGGTAGAGGCACCTCAACCTTCGCCAAACACCCCCACACTTTGTACGATGGTTTTCTACCTTTCGACAACTCATAAGCAGTAACATCCTTACCTTTGCGTGGAATCTTGTTCAATATGTAGTTGGCTATCAAGACAGCTTCCCCCCAGATGTTCTGGGGCAATCCTGAACTAATTAATAAGGCATTCATCATATCTTTAAGTGATCTATTCTTACGTTCAACAACGCCATTAGATTGTGGTGTATATGGAGCTGTGGTTTGATGAATTATACCACTCTCGTTGCATAATTCCTCAAATGGGGCTACATATTCGCCTCCTCTATCACTTTAAACCATCGTAATATGACAACCTAATTGAATTTCGGCTTCATTCTTGAAGTTCTTAAAGGCTTCAAAAGCCTAATCCTTACTTCTGAAAAGATAAAGATAACAATATCTTGTGCAGTCATCAATGAAAGTGATAAAGTACTTCTTACCACCTCTAGTTTGCACAAACTTTAAATCACATACGTCTGTGTGAATTAATTAAAGGGGTTTTGTGTTCCGATTTACCGAATGAAGTGGTAGCTTCGTCATTTTTGCCTCAACACAAATCTCACATTTCTTTTGATTATTGATTTCATTTAATTTTAGTAAATCTAAATTTACTAATCTTTTTATAGCATTTAGATTCACATGACCTAATCTACAATGCCATAAATTTGAGCACTCAATCAAGTAAGCAGAAGTAGTAGCGTTATTATTAGCAACTGCCTTTGGAGGCTAACAAGTACGAACGCTAAGTTTGAACATGTCCTCGACAATATAACCTTTCCTGAGAGTCTTTCCAGACTTGCGTATTATTATAAAATCGCTACGAAGGTCTATACCAAATTTAGCTCTAACTAATTTGACACCAGACACCAAGTTATTGCGGATTGCCGGAGCATGCAGCACATCCTTCAGAGTTATCTCCACACCGGAGGTGAGTTGAATCACAACAGTCCCAATTCCAAGAACCGGAGAGGTACGACCACTTACCTCTGTGATGAAGCGGTCTTGAACCTCCTTGTAAGTGAAAAACAAGTCTCGGTTCACACAGATGTGAACAGTCGCACCTGTATCAAGAAACCAAGTAACAGGGTTAGGTTCCGAGATATGATTTACCTCGGTGATCATGGCAGCAAGGTCATCTTTGTCCCAAGAGTCAAAGTCCTTCTCGACATGGTTGACTTTGCTCTTTCCCTTGTTCTTCTTCGGGTTTCGACAGTTTTTCGCCATATTGTAGCACGTTCGGGTAAACTTCGCCGTAGGTGCCACATCCTTTCCCTTGCCTTTGGTAGGACATGGATGCTTTTTGGAAGGTCCGCCCCCATCTTCAGTCAGATTAGGCTTAGTTTCCATAGGAGCTTTGGTCCTCAAGTCTTGATCATGGACTCGAGCTACAATTTGGATCTTAGCAACCAAAATTTCAAGAGTCATCTCCTTTCGCTTAGGCTTAAGGTATCCCTTGAACTCCTTCTAACTAGGCAGCAACTTATCGACCAAGAGTACCACAGTGTACCCCTCGGGTAGAGGCATCCCCTCAGAATGAACATCATATATAAGAGTTTGGAACTCTTGTACTTGGGGCATCATTGGACGAGTATCCACCATTTGGAATTCGGTGAGCCTCGTCACAACAAACTTCTTCGTGCTAGCAGGATTAACACGGTATTTCAACTCAAGAGCATCCCAAATTTCTTTGGTAGTCTCCTTGACGTTGAACACATTGAATAGGCCATCATCAAGCCCGTTCAGGAACATATTCCGACATAGATAGTCGGAATGAACCCAGGTATCATAATTGGTACGCACTTGAACATTCTCCTCGTTCTCAGCAGGGATAGGAAGACTTTCTTCATACAGGAAGCTTGTAAGCCCCATTGTGGTAATGTAGAACAGCATCTTTGACCATAGTCCAAAGTCGGTTCCCTAGAAAACAGGAGGTTTCTCGGCGATAGGCATGAGCCGAGCAACATTATGAATTGGAGCCATTGAAGAGCTTGATGATCCAATGGTTCCAGAACCGGTGGATGGATTAGTGGAGGCGTCGTTGCTTGGATTGGATGACATTTTTTTCCAGCCAAAGCGAAAAATTAAGCTTCAGTTTCAGGATCACACGAATAAGTAACTTCGAGTATTCTCGTCTTGCGATTGTTAGAGAAATCGGGTACTTGCACGTGTATTACAAATAATATTCTGAACTTGAACAACAAATAGAATCAACAAATGTTACACTTGAAATGAAATAACAATTTTAATAAGATAACCAAAGATCGTCCGAAGCTAGAGCTTCTACCCGCAAGACGAGAATACGCCCCGGTAGTGCTCACGGTAAAGAGGCTCGTCCCCAAAGGTTAAAACGATCTGAACATCTCGACAGTAGCATCACCGCAACCTAAATCGAGCACTTACGAACTGGACTGGAACGAAGACTGAACTTGAATATGATATGCAATGCTTTAAGAAAATGCAGAATGATGTTTTTTGTATGTTCTGCAATGACCGAATACTTATTTATATATAGCACTTCTCGATCAGGTGAAGGGACTCGTCGCCATTAATCCTGTCACGATGGGCCATTGATTCCGACATGATGGCTGGCGGTTTCAGATGCCCAAAGGGCTCAGTCGAATGAAGAGTCTTGAAGTGGAGCATTTACTAGGTATGGGTCATGGTCCAGATCAAAAGGTTAGTGGACTTACGGGTTTGGTCCAAAAAGATAAGCCTAAACACCAGCCCAAAGCACCAATTGCCAAAATCCAAGTCCTAGGCCCCGAGCCCAAGCCCGACTCGACGGACGGACAGACGGCGACGGTTGGTCGGTCGGCAACGGTGCGCGCGTGTGTGTGTGCGCGCGCGCGAGGACACCCATACACACTAACCCACTTGTTATTAATCCCATATAGACAAAGACTTTAAATACAAGCCAAAACATCCATACACATCAATGTGGGACAACTAACATCATATTTAACATGTTAGTTCTTACTCCAACATTCAATTTTTAACATACAACTGACCGAGAATTCCACACACATGTCGCCACTTCAACCTCCAACTGCAACCCCGTACGACCATCTTTTCTGGCCAACTCACCCACCATTCGACTTGCCTCATCACCCTGAACACTCGCCTGCAACCTCCAGCCAGATCCGACGCCGGCAGCATACTCCGAGAGACCAGCGATTTACACACACTCAAGGTGTAAATCGCCCATTCGGTCGCCTGCACTTTCCAGCCGTTTCTGACATTGCCTCTCTCATCTTCATACGGATCCTGCATCACCGCAACAAGCCGCACACAACAGCAGCAATTCCTCATGCTCGTCGCCGGCCTTGTCGTCTCTGGTGACTGAAGCATATTCACTCATGAAGAAGAAAAAAGGGCATCGCGTTCGCCCGAAAATAAAAAAGTCACTCCAAATACATCTTTTGATGTAAACCGCATCAATTCGGTTTCAACATTGTCGCCGCCTTCATCGGATTCGCCATCACCGCCAATTTCGCCATTGCCATCGCCAAAGAAGTTTTCTGCAAATCTCTGCCGTACGGGTGTTAGCTCCGTCGCTCCTCTCCATAGCAATAGTTTTCCTAAAACTAGTCCGCTCGGAAATGAAGCTCCGATAACCCACCTCGTAGCAGAAACCGCGCTGGCGGTCTTGTCCATAACCCTAGTTGCTGAGCAGTTGACTCCGCATGCAACCCTAACGGCGGACGAACAAGAAAATATAAAGGTTTCGATGCTTGAAGAGGAGTCGTCGATTTTAGGGCCTTTTCCATCTCACGGCCCAGATTTTCCGTCCCATGCAACTGGACCTACCTCAGCGGCCCAAATCAACTCACTTAAGGTACGGCCCAATATTTCTAATCACACTGGCCCAGCTACTATTTGGCTCCCTGACTATTTTAATTATAACCCAAATCCTACATCCAATAATAGCCCAGATATAACCAACCCTCTTGCTTATAACCCTACAAATTTAATTTCGCCCATACACCTTACCAGGCCGATTTTATTGGATCTCAGCCCATTCCTCCTAAACCCACCTTGCCACAAACCCAATCCCATAACACATTATTTTCCAAACCCAATCCTTCACCTAAGCCCAATACGATACTCAATTATTTTCGCCCAATTAACATAAACCCAACCATCCCAAACAAGCCTATACGCCCCAAGCTTGCTTCCTCATCAGGCTATAAAACTGACCCAGCCGCACCCCAACCAACCCAGCCCAACCCCAGCCGCATACCAACCAACCCAGCTGCACCCCAATCAACCGAACCAAACCCCAGAAACCTTAAACTGGCCCAGCCCTCTTCTCGGCCCACCGAAGGAAACCTTTCCATTCCAGCCCAACTAAATCGAGCAACACCGGTCCTATGCGATCCGGCCCGCCAGGAAGCACTGACTTCAACCGCGACGAACCATCAGCATAACCTCAGCCCGCAAGAGCCGACCCGCCCGACTGACCCGGTGGTTGTTAGGATTGTATACTGCAAAGCATACTTTATTCTTGTATTACCTAATTTCCCTGTTGCTACCTATGAGAATATTAATTACATTTAATCACAAGTTTTTCATATTTATTCACGTTATGGTGTGTTGGTGTCACACGGAAGATCACATTATCGGTGCCTTATAAAATAATATAATAGTTCACAACCTATATAATTATTAGACAAATTATATAAAAGGTTGTAGTATATGCTTGAGAATAGTTGGTCTTGACTATTAGCATACATTAGCGTATTTGCATACGTTGAACTGGATCGAGGTGAGATAGTGTCTTCTGTACCGACTGTAAGAAGAACGTAAATCTCGGATAATTATTATTTCTTAATTCTAAGTATATAATATTTAATTATGTATTTATAATAATTATTGCTTTGATTTATCATAGGTGAGAGTCAAAATGATCGACTCGATAAGCCTCATATCTTGGGCAATAATATTATTTATACGATAGTTATTATTATTACTAGAAATCGTGTCCCGACTCGTGCAGGTTGATAATGTCCCCTTAAGGAGCTCGATAATGATTATTATATTAAACCCTGCAGGTGGATTTAATTCCGATATAATAATAAGGTTCGAGTAGTACTACTCTTGGATAAGATATTAATTAATTAAAGCTGTCAGTAGCTTATAATTAATTAATGGGCATTCGACATCTTAAACACGGGAAATAATATATTTAATAAGGAGACCAATTTCGTAATTTGGGATTTTGGTAGGAAGTGCAATATCAAACTTTTAGTGGACTAAGTTGATATTAATAGATTCATTATATTAGAAAGAGTCCTAATAAGGTAGGATGAATTAATTGAGAGTCCTTCCATAATCCTCCTTAAGATCCCTAGTAGTAGTCCAAGAGCCTAAAAATAGGACTTTTGGGGTGTTGGCCGATTTTTGCATCAAACAAACACAAGAAATTTCGAGTTTTCTTCTAAGTGTTTAATTGTGGATCTTGACTGGTGTCTTTGATTCCACAATTGAGAGAACACTTTTATTCTTGCTACATATCGGAATAACTTGAAGAAAAGAAAATCGAGAGTTGTGAGGTATAGAATTCGGCCGATCCCAAGGTTGTCCAAGAAAGATCCGGTAGCTCGTTGCCCACACAATGTCCGGGTTAAGGCGGATCATACTCTAGAAGGTCTAAAGGTAGACATACAAGGTGATCAAGACGGAAGCAATCAATACTCTTCAAAAGGTAATATCCTATGATCCTTGGATCTAGATTAGGATATTTTAATTATCAACATATTTAATTAATAAATAATAAATAATATTTAAATTACTTATTAGTCTTAGTAATTAATTAATTAGAATGCCAAAATAGATCTTATGCTCGTAGATGCGTAAAACGCGATTGTCATCTTTCCCAAACTTCGCTTCCGCTGTGTTTTACTTTCCAACAATTGGTATTAGAGCCGGATTTTTAGGCTTTTTGCTATGTTAATTAATTTTGGTGATTAATTGATAGCAATTTAAATAATCATATATTTTGATATTGGACTATTTTGCTAGATGTGTTCTTGCAGGTGATATGATCCAATTATCATTGTTTATGTGAATGGTTTATTTATTTATTTTTATTAATTATGCAATTGTTGGTTTGGCCCGGTTTTGAGGCATGTAATGGTTTTTCCCGTGAGAAAATCCGCGGGTAGTTCTAGGTGTTTTATTTTTCGTGTAATCTTGATGTAATTTCGATGTATTTTATTTTGTATAAAATTATAATCGAATTCGGAAAAGATGGATCACGAAGAAATAGAACAGTAACCGGATCATTGGTGCCGATAACAAGCGGCAAGCGATGCCGAGCAAAGACACGGCCGCCGCCGAAAGGGCCAGTACCGCCAGTTGTCGCGGCACTGTCCGGCGATTCGCTAGTTTGGGCCGGGTCGTCCAGTTTTTGGTCCAGTCCGTTTCGCCGCCGTTCGTTGCGTTCGCTGGAGAGTCGGAATTTAAAATTAATTTTTTTCGTAATTAATTTTGCATAAAAGTGAAATTTTAATTTTGGAAATCCACGGCCCGGCCGGGGAGGAGCGACGAGATGCTTGATTCAGTGGGAGAGATCAAGTCGAAGATTTTTCTCGGGTTCAACTCAAGGTTACGACCACGACCTCTGCCCTCGGCATACTAACAAACAACAACCTATGGCAACGAAAGATCATAACACATAGCAAGATATTCACATCTCTGTGTTTAATCAAACACCATTAAATCGTATACATATTACAATTTAATTCACGCTAGAGCACAATATACAAACTATTATCCCGACAACCTTCATTTATAATGTCGTTGTTATGTGAATTATAAATGCAATGAAATTAAGGTCGTTCATTATATCAAAATCATTTTCTGTACGGGTTCCGCGCCGGAACTCACCAAGTTGGAAACCATTTTAAAAAATGTTCAAAAATGCCAAAAAGTCCGATGACGGTAATACTTTCCAAATACTCACCAAAAGTCATTTTCCAAATACCAAATACCGTCATAAAATACCATTTGAAATTACAAGGCGAAGACGCGAAAACTCAATAGTTTCAAAATATACGTTAAGTCATTCGACAAAAGAGTTAGGAAATGGGTTAACGAAATAACTCAAATTTACGAGATACCCGAAAGGTCATTTTAAAACACATACGATTTAGCAAAAGTACCAAAAAGTCATTTTGAACTTTACACACGCAGCGGACAAGAACACAGTTCAAATTACACATAATCACACACAACAATTGTTATTCCTGAACAACACACATAGAGTACGGTCTCAAACGGTCAGCCTAACAATCGCAAAAGTTAGACTTACGGCCAGAATGTAGTTTCCGAGCTTCTGCTCAGACCAACTAGTGTATGATTTAACAGAAACTTAGCGTGCGCTAGCCATGCCACGTTAGCGCGCGCTAGCTATTCTAATCCAGCAGCACATTCATGAGCATATACTAAATGATACCAAAAGTCGAAGGTTAAAAATAGACAGCAAGATACGAATCCAAACGCCAACAATTTACATCCTCACTACATAACTTTTAACCGAAATTCATGAAACCGAAAAGTTGAAGGCGAAAGTCACGTCTCAAGTACACTGTTGATAGACCTCGTTTGAGCATTTAAAAATCAAATTTTCAAAATTTTCAATGCAAGATGAACATAAAATATATGTAGTTGAATTTCCAAAATCTTTGGTCTCGAGGTCATCATACGAAAATCAACTCATTTTTCCTCCTTGAAGGATGTTTTTAAATAGAATTTACGTGACTTCCCCAAAACATTTGAAGTTTAGAATACCACATTGATAAACTTTTATTGAGTAACAAATCCAAAACATTGCTCCTGTAAAAACGATTTCACACAAAGATGTATACATACATACTGGTACTACACTTTATCCCAGCACAATACGAGAATCAAACAAGTATGGAGTAAGTATTCACGAGGCACAATTAAACTCCACATAATAACACAGAATCACATAAACTCGTATAACACGAGACACAACAAAGTGGGGAGACTTACTTCCACAGATCGCATGAAGATGATGGTTGCCCCTCGATACTAATCACGACCGACAACTCAGACGACTCACCGCGACACCACTCAGTCATACCGAATCTAACAAGACAAGACCCGATAACACACAACTCAACCCGACAGCCTAGGTTTCCTCAACCTAAGCTCTCATACCATATTCTGTAACACCCCCAAACCAATCGGGAATATTACAGCGCCGCAGACCCTCTCCGTGAGGATCTACCAGGCTAAATACAAAAACACAATACATCAATCATATGCCGACATGGCTACATGAAGGACCATCAGACCGATTTGATCTTTATCTCAACACACACAACATTACATACAAGATTCTTTCCCAGAACACATACCCACGTAGGGGCTAGAATACAATAACACTCCCATAAAATGGGAGAACAACCCATCGGAGGGTTAACCAACAAGACTCTAACAAATACTCTACAATAGGTCTTCATGTGATTAGTATCGTCGTCTTCCATCATTCTTCGTATCGAACCTGTTATTCGCTCCCCAGAAACCTGCAAGTACCTGGACGCAACACAGACATCCACCCCCCGAATACTCGGGGGTTAGCAAAACTCCACTGTTTTGCTAGTGCAAGTATAAACAGAAGTACAAGACATACACAACATACTTCAAGAATATAAAAATCTTGAATATACTTCCCGAGATAACTCACTTGATCAAAACCATTTTCATTATAAAAGGTAGGAAATAATACCATGTATCTTCTACAAAACATTTTATAATCTCGGGAGTTTTTAAAACATTTGGAATTACGAAATTCTCAAGTCTTTCGAAAACACTAGGGGACACAGCCCAAAGATCATTTTTCCAAAACACAAGTTCCGATAACAATTCACGGGGTCCACGACCCATTCCACGAAACACAGGGTCCACGACCCGAATCACATAACACATATTCCTAAGGGTTACTCGCGTCCCATGCTAACAAGCCACGAACCTCAGATGCTCTCGCAGAACATACCCGAGTGAATAACTCGATAGGAAACCATACCAAATCTCATGTCCTTGTGACAACAGTCACATAATCAATACCAAACCACAACCATAAGTTATCCCAGCATCACGCTAACAAGCCACGAACTTCAGAGTCCCCGCAAGACATACCCGATGATAACCTCCACAAGTTATCCCGGCATCGGGTTAGCAAGCCCCGATCCTCGGAGTCTCCGCAAGACATACCCGGATTGGATAACCCTACGGTCACGCCCGACCCATACTAACAAGTATGGATCCCGGAGATTTATCAATCCTACCCGGAGGCACATCACTTTCAACGATCACATAACAATGAGCAGAACATCAAGCCAAGCAACACTTAAACATCACAACCTCCTTTCAAAGGAGTAATAACTAATATCACACACATTAAGTTCTTACCGAACAAGTACACATAACATTATGTAATCCCCGACAAAGGATTACAGTCTATTAAACTCACTCAAAGTGATCATAGCATCTTTCAACATACAAAACCAATACATATATTCTGAGATCACATTTATTCACGAAGTACACGAATTATCGTTGAAAGACAACATTTATCGAGAACATACCGATCTCTTTTTACGTTCATTATGTTAGGAGTATGCCCTCGAATGCCACTCAGAGGATGTTGAGTGAGGGCATTATACTTGTTATTATGTAAATCATCAATATAAGGCAATGGATGTTTCTTTATTTACTGGTAGTTAGTGGCATTCCTAACTTGTAAATATACATGTAGAAACTAGTCCGTGGATTTGAGAGCAAAACATTCCACTCCTTATTGGATAAGGGGGTCGGCACTGGAAAGGTTTATAGCTCAAATACTTAATCGTTCGCAAGTCAATGAAACTTGACTGGGCGTTAAGTTTATGTGAAGACTTGTATGACGTGTTCTTTGACAAGGAGAGTGCCTGTCGAATACTAATGGTTAGTGGGAGCACACGTTATTGGTATACTAATTATATTAGTATACTCGAACCGACTCACCCTCGATTCGTCACACGGATTTCACTCCGCGACAGTCAATGATGGAATCGAAAGATTGTGATAGGTATTCGTGAACCTTCGACTTGAGGATTTAGTAGGGATGTGCTTGTGACGTCAAGATTTTCATTAGAGTAGTTCGACCCTATAAACCGGAAGGCGGGGGTCAACCTCGACGTGCATCTTGATGGGCAAGTAGCAGGTCCTACTGAATACCAAGATATAATTCTTTCTCCTGTTAGTTAACGGGTTATATGTCGTATGCGGTTATTGGCAGATGAGATCATAAGTCTTTGGCCAAAGCATTGGAGCTAGTTGTATTAGATACACGATAGCTCGATGATCTCGATTTGCATTAACGCATGCATAGCGTCAAGTACAGATGGGGTTTGACTGACCGTGACCCCATAACTTGATTGGGACATTTGAAAGAAGGGTTTATACATTTACTGGTATTCACGACAGAATGGTTCTTGAATGATCCCAATCATTCGTTCTCAGTCGGGGTACAGTGTAGGCCACCAGGCTGGCTAGGTGGTGCTACTACTCTTTGGTTCCTCCCATTGCTGACTGAGACGGACCTAACGAGTCGCGCATTAGGATTGACGTCGGAATGAATCAAGCTTAATCTCTCATTATGAATATTAGATATTGGATATCTAATTTGGGACATTGGATGTCTAAATCGATTTATTGGATAAATTGATTTACGGCCTAATGGATTAAATAAATTACTGGGTGATTAATTTAATTCATGAATATAATTATTTTTTGGAGAAATTAATTATGTTATTATGTATTTGATATGATTAATTAATTAGATTAATTAATTGATATAAATACATCGAAACGGAATTGGAGTTTATCTGTTTGGACTCACGGGAGTCCGAAACAGACCGAATTTTTCCTACCCTTCTAGATGGCCACCCCCTCTTTTTCTTCCACCTAATGTGGTGGAAGACTTCATGATTTAATATCATGAAATGTTTATCAATAGGGGACATGGAATCTCTTTTATTATAAAAGTGATTTGATGAGTTGTTGAATGTAGAATAAAAAGGAGTAGACTAACTCTTCCTCCTACATTATCATGAGCTTCCTACGTGAGTTGTGAGGGTAGAAGAGAGAGAATTGTTTTCTCATATAGCCTTCCTTTTCTTCTTCATCTTCATCACAAGTTCTTGGTTTTTTCTTGGAGAAAACATCAAGACATAAAAGAGAGATTGTGAGTTATATACTTAGAGTATTATAATTTGATATTGGAAGCTTCATCACTTATCTCTAGCCGTATCCTCGGAGGATAGCAAGGTGATCGTCGTTCCGGTCGTTTCTCCGGCGCGTGGCAAGTAGAGACGCGGTGCTTTCGGCGTTGGATCGTTCAAGGGCTTGGAGCGGATTGAACTCGTAGAGATCAAACTAAAGCTTGGGGAATAGATCAAGAGAAGGTTACCATTTAATCAACGGACTTCGAGGGTTAGTTTCTTACGACTCTTGCTTTTCGTTTATATATTCGTATATACGTAGCTTGGTCGATCCTCGTAGGGATTCGGGTCGAATTAATTTTCGTTTTACCGCTTCTGCTGGGCCTTCGTTTTAGGCACTGAATCCCAACAGTGGTATCGGAGCGTAGGTCTTGCGATCGTATATACGATATTAGCATTTGGAATGCTTGATTAGATGGTGAATGATTTGGAATCATTTTAATCATAATCGTGGTATATGTTTTTCGTTCCTAATAATTGTATTTTTCGTAAGTTTATGTCTAAATATAAATCTTAAATTTATGGGAAATATGATTTATATTGAAGATATGAAAGTCTAAAAATATAGATATTGGATATCCGGTCGAAAATATAGCTCCGAATCATCGTCGGACGACTTTTCGGACAAAGGGCAGGAAGCTGCCAGGGTGACTCGGCCGTGTCCGTGACACGGGCCGTGTCCGGCGATCCCAGAGCCATCGCCAGCACCCGACCGTGTCGAGACACGGGCCGTGCCTGGCCGGCACCGCCGAGCGTGACTCGCCATGCCAGCCTGTCACGGAAAGTCGCCGAGGGTGACTCGGCCAGTACCATTTTCGTCCCGCCGATTTTTCGTGTATTCTTAAAAATTAATCTCCCGCATATTAAATTGGATTTAATATGATTAAAATTATTTATGTTATTTCATTTTATAAGGGAATTTTGATTAATTGGAATATTTATGGTCGACCGAATTATTTTGAACGTTATCATATTACCGATTGTGAGAATCGACTTGATCGGTTCGTATTATTGATTGGATCAATGTATCTCTACGCTTTCCATTTAGTTAGTATTTATTGGATGAATGCTTTTGAATGGGGATGTGGTTCGTGGACTTAGTTTTTGAAACGTTCGTTTTATTCTATTGGATTGTAAAGGCCGTTTTGAGCCTATTTATTTTACCAGAAAAATTTATATCTAGGATGCAATTTTCAATGTAAAATTTATATGTAATGACGAAGACCGGAGGTATATCCATTTTGAGAAGACGAAGATTCAAGACGAAGACTTGTAATTAGATTATGGAGTTTTTGTTTTTTAGGAACGGTCCATGAACCACATGTTGGTAGCAACTAGGTTGTGAATGGTTGTTTCATGTTGTATGAATGCCACAAACGCGCTTAAATGATTAATGTGCAAAGTGTAATGTTAATCGCGATAATTCTCCCACAACAAATAATTAAGTTTATAAGGTTTCAAAGTTTTTCCTTCCCTCCATCGAGTTTTCGGGAAATTGAAATCCAAACCGGATGTGCTATGCTTCCGAGTTATTGGGGTAGTGGTTCGGGGAGGACGGATAAATTACCGGGAGCGCATTGGATGCCTTCGGTTGGAGCAAATTTTATCCCTAGAAACCTGATAGGTTGCCGGGTAAGATTCAATTGTGAAACTGATTTGCGTCGACGGTATAAACTTAACTTGTTCACGAACCATAGAAACCGTATAGGTTGAGGGGAGTGAACAAGGGGAAAAAGAAGATCGAATCATCCGTTAGATGGTTGGTGTTGGACACCACTTTATGAAAATTAATAGACTAGAAACCTGTTCGGTTGCCCTCTATTAAGATTTATAAAGAACTCGATCACCACTATGAAGTAGAGCGACGATACTTCCGGATTTCACATGGGAGTGTGTTATTCCGATAAAAATAGTGGAAGCTGGGTAACAAAAATAGAAAAGACCTTAATTCTATACTCAGAACATAATTGAATGAGTCACTAATTAATCTATCGTACTTAATGCAGACTCAAATCTCAATATGACAATGAATCCACTCGCAATTCTGCTCGAAAAGAACACATTAATGGGACCTAACGTTGTGGATTGGCTCCGCAATCTGATGATTGTCCTCAGTATAGAGGCACTGGGATACGTCTTGGAGACGGACATTCCGGCGCCTCCTGTGCGGACCCAAGCCAATCAGGAAGAGATTGAAAACCACAAAAAGTGGGTTAAGGATGACGTGAAAGTCCGTGCTTATATGATGGCTTCCATGTCTAATGATCTTCAGAGAGCTCATGAGAAAATGACTTCTGCTAGGCAGATTCTATCTCACTTAACCGAGCTTTATGGTGAGCACAGCAGAACTGCTAGATATGAGATATCCAAGCAACTGTTCGGTGCAAGGATGAAGAAAGGTTAGAAGGTTGGCGAACACGTCCTCAAAATGATATCCATGATCGAGAGATTGGAGGTTCTTGATTTTAAAATGGATACTTCTCTCCAAACCGACCTTATCCTACAGTCTCTCCCTAATTCCTTCTCACAGTTTGTTATGAACTTTAACTGCAATGAGATTGCATGTAACTTAGCTGGGCTAATGAACAAACTGGTGACCGATCAGTCTCATATGAAGACTCCGCGAATGAAGGAGTCTGCCCTTGTGATTTCTTCTGGACTTCGGAAGTCTAAGAATAAGAAGAAAAAGACCAAGAAGCGGACTGGACCACAAGCTAAGGACCTTAAGGGAAAGGGCAAGGCCCCGATGGTTCCAAAGAACAAGAAGAAGAAGGATGCTTGTCTCAAGTGCGGTGAGCTGGGCCACTGGGCTAGAGATTGTCCGATTCTTCATGGCACTTCAGGTACAGAACTTTTAGTTTTGGAAACAAATTGTTCTGCTACTGTATTTTCTACTTCCTGGATACTGGATTCTGGTGCTAGTTCTCATATTTATACCATGAATCAGGATCTGGAACAAAGTAGGAAGCTTGGAGCTGGAGAAGTAATGGTCACAGTCGGTAGCGGGCATAGTGTCGAGGCGACCGACATAGGATCACTTCTTTTAGGTTTAGAATCCGGCTTTGTTTTGACTTTAGAAGATGTGCTTGTTTTGCCCAAGGGGCACAAAAACATTGTATCCATTCCGGTCATAGACCGAAAAGGCTTTTCATTTTTCATTGGTGATGGTTCCTGCAAAATTTATTTTAGAAATAAACTAGTGGGTACTGCTACATTGTTAAATGGATTGTATCATCTAAATCTCAGCAACAAAGTAGTTGTGAATACTATGACTAGAAAACGTGGTAGGGATGAAACCAATCGAGTTTTGAAATGGCATCTTAGACTTGGTCATGTTGGTCAGACCAAGGTTTACAATATGGAAAAGGATGGACTTATGGGTCCATTGGGATCAGATCCCTTTCCTACTTGTGAATCTTGCCTTAAAGGCAAAATGACTAAGTCCCCCTTCACAAGGACTTTTGAAAGAGCCGCTGATAAACTGGGATCAATCTATACTGACGTTTGTGGTGCTTTGGAAGCAGCACGTGACAGATATCAATATTTCATTACGTGTACAGATGATCATACTAGGTATGGTTATGTATACTTAATGAAACATAAATCCAAGGCTTTTGAGGAATTCCAGGAATTCAAGGCCCTAGTCGAGAAACAAACTGGTAATCATATCAAAGCAATTCGGTCAGACCGAGGTGGCGAGTATATGAGTATGGAGTTTGACGTGTTCCTTAAGGAACATGGAATAGTTTCACAACTAACACCTCCAGGTACTCCTCAGTTAAATGGTGTGTCAGAAAGAAGGAACCAGACCTTGTTAAACATGGTCCGTTCCATGCTGGGCTATACTGACTTACCAATTTACCTGTGGGGGTATGCACTCCTGACTGCCACTTATATCTTAAATAGATGTCCTTCCAAATCCGTTCCTAAAACTCCACATGAGATGTGGGAGGGAAGGAAACCAAGTCTTAATCATATTAGGATTTGGGGATGTCCCGCCCATGTCAAGAAGACTAAGGTGGAAAAGTTGGAAGCTAGGTCTACAAAGGGACATTTCATTGGATTCCCGTCTGGGACGATGGGATATCTATTCTACCTGCCCGAAGATCGAAAGATCGTTGTTGCTTTACAAGCACACTTCCTGCGGAGCAGGTAGAAGTATTTCTTTAGAAGAATACAATGAAACTCCTCGGGAGACACCTGTGCAAGAAACTGGAACCGAACTTTCTGAAACACAAGTACAACCACCTCGTAGGTCTAGTAGGGTGTCTCATTTACCTGAGAGGTATGGGCTTGTGCACTTGGAGGAGCTGGGTCTCCATGAGGTTCTCCAAGAGACCGACCCGACGACCTATGACCAAGCGATGGTGGATGTAGACTCCGCGAAATGGCGTGAAGCTATGGAAGCTGAGATAGACTCGATGCATGTCAATCAGGTCTGGACTCTAGTAGACCGCCCCAAGGGCATAGTGCCTATTGGGAACAAGTGGATCTACAAGAGAAAGACTGATGGTGATGACAAGGTTGACGCCTATAAGGCCAGGCTTGTGGCAAAGGGTTATACCCAGAAGGAAGGGATCGATTACCATGATACCTTCTCGCCCGTAGCCATGATCAAGTCTATTCGCATGATGCTTGCTATAGTTGCCTACCACGATTATGAGATATGGCAAATGGACGTAAAGATGGCTTTCCTTAATGGATTCCTCGAGGAGGAAATCTATATGGAGCAGCCTAAAGCCTTTGTGTCCGAAGTCGATATTCAGAAAGTATGCAAGCTTCAGCGTTCCATTTATGGACTGAAGCAAGCGTCGCGTAGTTGGAACCTTCGTTTTGACGAGGCAATCAAAGAGTTTGATTTCGTGAAAAATGAGGAGGAACCTTGTGTATACAAGAGGGTTAGTGGGATCAAGATCGCATTCTTAGTACTATATGTAGACGACATTCTACTAATAGGAAATGATGTGAGAATGCTCAGTTCTGTGAAAGCTTGGCTTTCGAGTAATTTCTCCATGAAAGACTTGGGAGAAGCTACCTATATTCTTGGTATTCGACTCTACCGGGATAGAGCGAAGAGAACAATAGGTCTTTCCCAAGCCCTCTATATAGATAAAATCTTAAAACGATTTAAGATGGATGATTCTAAAAGAGGGTTCATACCGATGCGACATGGAATAAAACTCACCTTGAAGATGTGTCCTCAAAGTGAGAAACAACGAAAGGAAATGTGTAATATGCCATATGCTTCGGCCGTGGGTAGCCTTATGTATGCTATGTTGTGTACAAGACCTGACATCGTGCATGCTGTAAGCGTGGTGAGTAGGTTTCAGGCAAACCCAGGTAGGGAACATTGGAATGCCGTAAAGAACGTTCTCAAGTACTTGAGAAGGACTAGAGATATGGTTCTGATGTATGGCGGTGGAGAATTGGATGTGGTGGGATTCACTGATTCGGACTTCCAAGGATTGAAGGACGACTCAATGTCTACTTCTGGCTACATATTTACTCTTAATGGAGGAGCAATATCTTGGCGTAGCGCCAAGCAAAGCGCGACTGCTGATTCCACATGTCAGGCTGAGTATCAAGCAGCCTCGGAGGCTTCCAAGGAAGGGTTCTGGATTAAGAAGTTTCTGGGAGAACTTCAAGTGATACCATGTCTTTGTGCCGAGTTCATTTGTCTTTGCGACAACGACGGAGCTGTAGCGCAGGCCAAGGAGCCGAGGTTTCACAACAGCACCAAACATATTGAGAGGAAGTATCATCTCATAAGAGAATTTGTTCGCAAGGGATACATTGTACTGCACAGAGTAGACTCGGCCGACAACGTCGCCGATCCACTGACCAAGCCACCTTCTCAGACTATCTTGGAGCGTCATCTAGAGAACATGGGTATTAGATACCATAGTGTGTGGCATTGAGTGCAAGTGGGAGATTGTTAGGAGTATGCCCTCGAATGCCACTCAGAGGATGTTGAGTGAGGGCATTGTACTTGTTATTATGTAAATCATCAATATAAGGCAATGGATGTTTCTTTATTTACTGGTAGTTACTGGAATTCCTAACTTGTAAATATACATGTAGAAACTAGTCCGTGGATTTGAGAGCAAAACGTTCCACTCCTTATTGGATAAGGGGGTCGGCACTGGAAAGGCTTATAGCTCAAATACTTAATCGTTCGCAAGTCGATGAAACTTGAATGGGCGTTAAGTTTATGTGAAGACTTGTATGACGTGTTCTTTGACAAGGACAGTGCCTGTCGAACACAAATGGTTAGTGGGAGCACACGTTATTGGTATACTATTTAGATTAGTATACTCGAACCGACTCACCCTCGATTCGGCACACGGATTTCACTCCGGGACAGTCAATGATGGAATCGAAAGGTTGTGGTAGGTATTCGTGAACCTTCGACTTGAGGATTTAGTAGGGATGTGCTTGTGACGTCAAGATTTTCATTAGAGTAGTTCGACCCTATAAACCAGAAGGCGGGGGTCAACCTCGATGTGCTTCTTGATGGGCAAGTAGCAGGTCCTACTGAATACCAAGATAGAATTCTTTCTCCTGTTAGTGAATGGGTTATATGTCCTATGCGGTTATTGGCAGATGAGATCATAAGTCTTTGGCTAAAGCATTGGAGCTAGTTGTATTAGATACACGATAGCTCGATGATCTCGATTTGCATTAACGCATGCATAGCGTCAAGTACAGATGGGGTTTGACTGACCGTGACCCCATAACTTTATCGGGACATTTGAAAGTGTAATACCCGGTTGTAATTCAGTCATTATCATTCAGTAATTTCATTCGGTGATTGTCACTCAGTGTATTTTCACTCAATTATAATCATTCATCAATCATGTTCATTCACCGTGTTCACCGTTCGTATAAACTTCGAGTTGAGTATCGTTATTGTTCATCGTTTCAACTTTCCTCATATGAGTTCGACTTTGTTAGATCACCATTAATTTTTGGTAACTCCAAAAATTCTAAATCTTTGCAATATTATAGAGCATCGAGTTAGCTTTCCAATGGTTCAAACGGTGAGTCAATCGGAGTCCGGACGAGAGAGTTATGGTCGTTTTAGCTCAACCGCTCATTTTTCGATTTTGGCGATCATCGCCGAACGAACTCGGCCGTGTCGTCCGACACGGCCCGTGCCGTACTCGTCGGAAAGTGCGGCGTCGCCTCGGGACCCGACCGTGTCGTGCAGCACGGCGAGTCGAACTCTTCTCGATTAGCGATGGCGGCGCGAGGCCCGACCGTGTTAGGGACACGGTCGAGTCAATGCCGAGCGACGCGGACGGGTCACGCCGGTGGGTCCTTCGCGCCTCGACCGTGTCAAGCGGGACACGGCCGAGTCCCTGCCGGCCGGCTGCGCGACACGACCGTGTCACGCGGTCACGGTCTAGCATCTTGGCCGAGTCAACCCCTATAAATTCATTTTTTGAGCATTTTGAGCTCATTTCTCCCATTTTTTCCATCTTCTTCACCTGCAACCGAGAGAAAGATACTTGAGGGAGAGATTTCTTCATCAATTATCATTTGAGTGTGTATTTTTCATCACCTTCAATCATTTGGGAAGCTTGGATACTCGATTAAACTCGTGTTCTTCGGATCGAATTGGTTGGATATTCAAGAGGTAATTTCTTCAACACTTTGGACTTCGATTTTGTGTTGAGATATGATGTTTTGGACGTTATAATCATGTTATATGAAGGGATATGTATATGATTATGAGTTTGTATAAGGATTCATTGGATTATTGAGGGATTATTCAAGAACACCTTGAATATCGAGTTGGAATTGGGGATTTTCGACTAATTGTTGTTATAATCACATTTTTGGATATTCATAACGGATTATTGATCGTATTGGAGATGTTTTGTTGGTTTGAAACACTTCTTGGGGACTTTGATATTGATATATCGAGGTTTGATTGTAAACAATCGGAGTTTGGATACAACGTGTTTGATTTAATGCCTCAATGGACTTAGTTTTATCGTATCGACGTTTTGAGTTCGTTATATTCGTGTTTGATTCGTATATTGATCGGATTGTCGGTAATTGTATTGAATTAAGGTTGTTCGTGCGACCGACACTTCATTTAGGACATTTGTTCGTGGAAGGACTTTCTTCATCGGTATTTAGTAAGTTAATTCTTACTCGGTTAAAAGGATATTCATACCTTTTGTTGTTGATCATTCATAATCATAACTCATTCATCATTGTATTAATCATATTAAAACTTGTTATTGTCAATTAATCACTTCAGTCATAAGGAACGACGGTTCCAATCATTTCATTGAGCTGTCATTTACTTCACTACTATTTTCATCTCGGTGAGTCATTCTTGACCTTGTCTAATTATTATTCATTGATATTCTTCATGGTCATTCTCGTTCATGTGACCTTCCGGGTTCATATTGCGTGGCCGGGTGTGGCTGTGTGGAATTTTTAGTCGAGCACATGATGGTCATGTATTGGGTTCACCGATACATCGGACCGTGCACACGGTAACGCTTACCTCCGTGAGACTAATTAGGTACAAGGACGGGTGTGTCCGGTCATTCGTCTTGTACACTTGCACAGAACATTACGGGCGTACTATGGTACTCCTCTTCAACGTAATTCACAACTAAGAATAATTCATAACTTCAGTTAATCATAATTGTGTATTTTCAACCCTTGAGGATTGTTGTTCTTTGTAACTGACCCCGTTTGGGGATTTTGTTTTTCAGGTCATGGCAAGGCAAACGCACGGGAATAGCATGTTGATGTCGAGGAGTCCGAGTGATACTAGTAGGGGGCCCCGATCTTTCAGTTATTCATATTATTGTCCTTTATTTTCCGCTGCAGATTTTCATTTGGATACTCCGTTTCATTCAGTGTTGTGTATTTTATCTTCATATAAAATACACTAGTATTCGGTATTGTCCTGGTGTGTTGTAATTAAACTCCTCATCGGAGTAATTACTGTTGTAATGTGGTTCGGTACTACATTTATCTTGTGTAATTCATCCTTTTCATTCGCCTGGTGGGTCCCAGTCGGGGATTCATGGCACTGTAATATCCGCCTAGTTTGGGGTGTTACAGAGTTGGTATCGGAGAGTGGTTTTGAATACTACCTTCCGAGTCATGTCTCATTTGAAATCATCGTCATCAGACTAGTATCATTGGACTTTCGCATCACGTGTGACCTGTGCAAATGCCGAGCCAATCAGACCGGAAGAACTGTAAGATTTCTAACGCCATGGTATAATTTCTGGCAATAGTCATTCATTCATCATTCATCAATTAACAATCCTCAAACATCATCATTCATTGTGATTAGGACGATCATGTTAACTCATTAATCACTTAATTCATTTCATTACTCAGTTAATAATCAGGACGATCATGTTAACTCATTAATTACTCAATTCATTTCATTACTCCGTTGTCAATCTGGATGATCATATTATCAATCTTGTTAAGTTATTCAAGATATTCATTTCAAGAATTTCATCAGATAATCATGTAACTTCAGTAAATCATTCATATAATCACTAAGTTAGAGCATGTATACTCATTTTCATCATCTCATGACATAATCATAACGTGCTAATCATGCGGGAAATATAATCATTATGCGACCTTCCTACTTCCGTATGGAGAGAGCTGTCAGGGGATGCACGAGAAGAGGCCGCGGTGCGGACCGAAAACCGAGAAATAATCACTCGCTGCCGGGAAATCGTGCCCAGGACTCGGCTCGATCAGAAGATATTCGGGTTGATCCACTCACTTTTATGCAGGCCATGATGACCCATGTGCAGTTGCTCAATCATCATTGCACCACTCTGACCGGATTAATCGAGAGAACTCTCCCGTATGAGACGGCTGCTAAGGATAGTGCTGAACAACAAGCTTCATCTTTCAGCAAGAAATCAACGAAGCATAATCAACCCAAAGGCGGTCAGTCAACCTTCAAGAAGCCTCGTGTGAGACCTATCGTTTCTGAGCGACCTTCTACAGCGCATAATCGTGCGGGATCTCATTCCCGAGCGGCCAGTTCGGCCATCACCTGTTTCAATTGTGGAACGCCGGGTCATTTCAGCACTGAGTGTCGGAAACCGTCTATCACGTGCTATAATTGTAGGAATTTTGGGCATAAGGCCCGTATGTGACGAAAGGACTCCAAGTCGACTCCGGCGGCATCTCGAGCCCAAGCAACCGGCGTTTGAATCGATCGCTTTGTCATCGTCGTTTAAGACAATGGAAGCAAATAGAGTTGGAGCTTGTATTTATCTGACGGGAGCGTCCGGTTCGGGGACCGGCAAGTCCCAGATTCATATGATGAGGAGGACCGACGATCCGGTGGCCCGAATGATTTCAGGTATACTCGTAATTTTATTTCAACTTGTGTGTACCTTTTGATGCTGGTACACCGCATTCATTCATTTTCGGAATCATACCTAAGTAAGCTTAGTAACCGCGATTGGTTGGTGGACCTAATCATGGTGAATTTATCTTAGGACGATGTAATTTTCGGTATTAGTTGGTTTAACCGTCTTGATACTATCCTCAGTGTTTGTTAGCGTTTGGTCGCTATCTTTCCGTCGTTGGTTGTCGAATGTGTGCTTCAGGGAAGTAATCCTCGTTGTTCCAGTAGAATTTTATTATGGCGAAAGCAGAGAAATTACGCAATCGAACTATTCAATCATTCCTTGTATCATTTTCATCGATTGGCCTTTCTAGGGCAATCGAGTTATTCAATCATTCATTGCATCATTTTCATCGATTGGCCTTTCTAAGGCAATCGAGTTATTCAATCATTCCTTGTATCATTTTCATCGATTGGCCTTTCTAGGGCAATCGAGTTATTCAATCATTCATTGCATCATTTTCATCGATTGGCCTTTCTAAGGCAATCGAGTTATTCAATCATTCCTTGTATCATTTTCATCGATTGGCCTTTCTAGGGCAATCGAGTTATTCAATCATTCATTGCATCATTTTCATCGATTGGCCTTTCTAAGGCAATCGAGTTATTCAATCATTCCTTGTATCATTTCCATCGATTGGCTTTTCTAAGACAATCGAGTCATTCAATCATTCATTGTATCATTTTCATCGATTGGCCTTTCTAAGGCAATCGAGTTATTCAATCATTCATTGTATTATTTTTATCGATTGGCCTTTCAAAGGCAATCGAGTTATTCAAACATTCATTATATCATCTTCATCGATTGACCTTTCTAAGGCAATCGAGTTGTTCAATCATTATTGGTATCTCTTTTTATCGATTGACCATTCTAGGGCAATCGAAATGTTCAATCATTCATAGTATCATTGTCATCAGTTGACGATGTATTTCCAGACAAGTTATCTGGTTGCCTTCACATAGAGTAAGGGAATTCAGGAGTGAGTTGGAGCCGGTACGTCCCCTTTATCGAAGGCACCGTATCGGATGGCCCCGACCAGAATGCAGGAATTGAAGATTCAACTTGAGGAATAGTTCGAGGAAGGTTATATCCAACCGAGTACGTCCCCGTGGGGAGCACCAGTGCTGTTTCCAAGATCGACTTAAGATATGGATATCATCAGCTGCGGATTCGAGAGTCGGATATCGCGAGGACGGCGTTTCGAACACGCTATGGTCATTTTGAGTTCGTAGTTATGCCGTTCGGGCTAACTAATGCACCTGCGGTATTCATGGAACTAATGAATCGGGTCTTCATCGACTTTTTGGATCGATTTGTTGTTGTCTTCATCGATGACATTTTGATTTATTCTCGTAACCGAGAGGAACACGGAATTCATCTTCACCAAGTTCTCGACGTGTTGAGACGAGAGCAACTCTATGGAAAGTTTTCCAAATGCGAGTTCTGGATGTCCGAGGTGACTTTTCTCGGACATGTAATTTCATCAGATGGAGTGCGTGTTGATCCTCAGAAGACGGAGGCTATCCAGAATTGGTTACCTCCGAAGAATGTTAAGGAAATCCGAAGCTTTCTCGGATTAGCCGGTTATTATCGGAGGTTTGTGGAAGGATTTTCCAAAATTGCTCAACCTTTGACGAACCTTTTGCGGAAGGATAAGAAATACACGTGGTCCGACGCGTGTCAACGGAGTTTTGAGGAACTCAAGAGCCGGTTAATGTCAGCACCTATACTTTCCTTGCCGCAGGGGACGGAGGGATTTGTGGTTTATAGTGATGCGTCCGGACAGGGTCTCGGATGTGTACTCATGCAGAATGGGAAGGTTTTTGCTTATGCTTCACGGCAATTGAGACCTTACGAGGTTAATTATCCAACTCACGATCTGGAGCTAGCAGCCGTGGTGTTCGCTTTAAAAATTTGGCGTCATTATCTTTATGGCGTTACTTGTCAGATATTCACCGATCATAAAAGTTTAAAGTATATATTTACTCAGAAGGAATTAAATATGCGACAGAGGCGGTGGTTAGAACTAATCAAGGATTATGATATTGAGATCCTTTACCACCCGGGCAAGGCGAACGTTGTCGCCGACGCCTTGAGTCGTAAGTCCATTCAGGAGCAGATGCTTGCTCGTTTAACAATTCAGAAGGAGCTCCAACAGAATTCCTTAGACCCGAGATCGAGTGCAGCCGGCGAGTTCGGGGACAGACTTTGTATGTTAGAGATTTCATCATCTCTTGAGGATGCAATCGGGAGAATCGTGGTTCGGACTCAGCATTGTTGCGCATTCGTGAGGATGTGGCTCGGGAGAGCCACGGATTCGTGGTCCACGAGGATGGACTTTTGAGGTTTAAGAACCGGTTGTGCGTGCCGGCAAATGACGAGTTGAAAAACTCGATTTTGAGAGAAGCTCATGCTACCCCTTTTTGTTCATCCGGTCTAGCAAGATGTATAAGGACTTGAAACAAAATTACCGGTGGAGTAATATGAGCGAGAAGTCGCGGAATTTGTTTCGAGATGCTTAACTTGCCAAGAAGTCAAGATTGAACATCGGCGGCCGGCGGGTATGTGAAACCTCTCCTATTCCAGAGTGGAAGTGGGAAGACATTTCTATGGATTTCATCACGAGTTTGCCGACGAGTCGTCGTGGCATGAATACGATCCGGTGATTGTGGACCGTTTAACTAAATCAGCTCATTTCCTTGAGATCAAGGATACGTGGGGTCCCAGAGATCGCCCAGATTATTCATCAAGGAGATAGTAAGACCGCATGGTACTCCTAAGAGTATCGTTTCCGATCGTGACGGACGATTTGTATCTCATTTTGGAAATCGTTCACCGTGCTATGGGAACTCGGCTCAATCTCGATCGCCTTTCATCCTCAGTCTGACGGACAATCAGAGAGAACTATACAGACATTAGAGGACATGTTGAGGGCATGCGTCCTCGATTGGAAGGACGATTGGGAAGCCCAACTACCATTGATCAAGTTCACGTATAATAATAGTTGGCATGCTTCCATTAAGATGGCACCTTACGAGGCCTTGTACGGTCGTCGTTGTCGATCTCCCTTGTGTTGGGATGACTTGTCAGAATCAATCGGCACCGAACCCGATATGCTTATAGCCGCCCGGGAGAGGGTAGCTTTGATCAAGAGTCGTATGTTGATGGCTCGAGTCGGCAAATCATATGCAGATAATCGTCGTCGACCACTAGAGTTCGAGACGGGTGACCACGTCTTGGTCAAGGTATCCCCGAGTCGAGGTATTTTCCGTTTCGGAAAACGGGGGAAGTTGAGTTCGAGATTCATTGGACCGTTTGAAATTTTGGATCGAGTAGGCGAGTTAGCTTATCGATTGGCTTTACCTCCGGCTCTGAGCCGAATTCATAATGTGTTTCATGTCTCTCGATTTGCGAAAGTATGTTGCCGACCGAGTCACATCTGCGATTCGACGAAATCGAGATCGCCGACGATCATTCATATGAGGAGCGTCTATACGAGTTTTAGAGCGGCGAATCAAACGGTTGAGAAATAAGTCGATTCCTTTGGTCAAGATTCGGTGGTCCAGGACATGGAGTCGAAGAGGCCACTTGGGAAACCGAGGAGATTATACGGAGAGTTATCCCGAGTTGTTTGACCCTTAGTTTCGGGACGAAACTCTTTTAAGGGGAGTATGTAATACCCGGTTGTAATTCGATCATTATCATTCAAGAATTTCATTCGGTGATTGTCACTCGGTGTATTTTCACTCAATTATAATCATTCATCAATCATGTTCATTCACCGTGTTCACCGCTCGTATAAACTTGAGTTGAGTATCGTTATTGTTCATCGCTTCAACTTTCCTCATATGAGTTCGACTTTGTTAGATCACCATTAATTTTTGGTAACTCCAAAAATTCTAAATCTTGCAATATTATAGAGCATCGAGTTAGCTTTCCAATGGTTCAAACGGTGAGTCAATCGAGTCCTGACGAGAGAGTTATGGTCGTTTTAGCTCAACCGCTCATTTTCGCTTTGGCGATCATCGCCGAACGAACTCGGCCGTGTCGTCCGACACGGCCGTGCCGTACTCATCCGAAAAGTGCCGGCGTCGCCTCGAGGACCCGGCCGTGTCGTGCAGCACGGCCGAGTCGAACTCTTCGGATTAGCGATGCTTGGCGCCCGAGGCCGGCCGTGTTCGGGACACGGCCGAGTCAATGCCGAGCGACGCGGACGGGTCATCGTCGGTGGGTCCCTTCGCGCCTCGACCGTGTCAAGCGGGACACGGTCGAGTCCCTGCCGGCCGGCTGCGCGCCACGACCGTGTCGGCGGGCACGGCCGAGCTGTTGGCCGAGTCAACCCTATAAATTCATTTTTGAGCATTTTGAGCTCATTTCTCCCATTTTTCCATCTTCTTCACTCGCAACCGAGAGAGAAATACTTGAGGGAGAGATTTCTTCATCAATTATCATTTGAGTGTGTATTTTCATCACCTTCAATCATTTGGGAAGCTTGGATACTCGATTAAACTCGTGTTCATCGGATCGAATTGGTTGGATATTCAAGAGGTAATTTCTTCAACACTTTGGACTTCGATTTTGTGTTGAGATATGATGTTTTTGACGTTATAATCATGTTATATGAAGGGATATGTATATGATTATGAGTTTGTATAAGGATTCATTGGATTATTGAGGGATTATTCAAGAACACCTTGAATATCGAGTTGGAATTGGGGATTTTCGACTAATTGTTGTTATAATCACATTTTTGGATATTCATAACGGATTATTGATCGTATTGGAGATGTTTTGTTGGTTTGAAACACTTCTTGGGGACTTTGATATTGATATATCGAGGTTTGATTGTAAACAATCGGAGTTTGGATACAACGTGTTTGATTTAATGCCTCAATGGACTTAGTTTTATCGTATCGACGTTTTGAGTTCGTTATATTCGTGTTTGATTCGTATATTGATCGGATTGTCGGTAATTGTATTGAATTAAGGTTGTTCGTGCAACCGACACTTCATTTAGGACATTTGTTCGTGGAAGGACTTTCTTCATCGGTATTTAGTAAGTTAATTCTTACTCGGTTAAAAGGATATTCATACCTTTTGTTGTTGATCATTCATAATCATAACTCATTCATCATTGTATTAATCATATTAAAACTTGTTATTGTCAATTAATCACTTCAGTCATAAGGAACGACGGTTCCAATCATTTCATTGAGCTGTCATTTACTTCACTACTATTTTCATCTCGGTGAGTCATTCTTGACCTTGTCTAATTATTATTCATTGATATTCTTCATGGTCATTCTCGTTCATGTGACCTTCCGGGTTCATATTGCGTGGCCGGGTGTGGCTGTGTGGAATTTTTAGTCGAGCACATGATGGTCATGTATTGGGTTCACCGATACATCGGACCGTGCACTGCAGTACGCTTACCTCCGTGAGACTAATTAGGTACAAGGACGGGTGTGTCCGGTCATTCGTCTTGTACACTTGCACAGAACATTACGGGCGTACTATGGTACTCCTCTTCAACGTAATTCACAACTAAGAATAATTCATAACTTCAGTTAATCATAATTGTGTATTTTCAACCCTTGAGGATTGTTGTTCTTTGTAACTGACCCCGTTTGGGGATTTTGTTTTTGGTCATGGCAAGTCAAACGCACATGAATAGCATGTTGATGTCGAGGAGTCCGAGTGATACTAGTAGGGGCCCCGATCTTTCGATTATTCATATTATTGTCCTTTATTTTCCACGTGCATTTTCATTTGGATACTCCGTTTCATTCAGTGTTGTGTATTTTATCTTCATATAAAATACACTAGTATTCGGTATTGTCCTGGTGTGTTGTAATTAAACTCCTCATCGGAGTAATTACTGTTGTAATGTGGTTCGGTACTACATTTATCTTGTGTAATTCATCCTTTTCATTCGCCTGGTGGGTCCCAGTCGGGGATTCACGGCACTGTAATATCCGCCTAGTTTGGGGTGTTACAGAAAGAAGGGTTTATACGTTTACTGGTATTCACGACATAATGGTTCTTGAATGATCCCAATCATTCGTTCTCAGTCGGGGTACAGTGTAGGCCACCAGGCTGGCTAGGTGGTGCTACTACTCTTTGGTTCCTCCCATTGCTGACTGAGATGGACCTACCGAGTCGCGCATTAGGATTGACGACGGAATGAATCAAGCTTAATCTCTCATTATGAATATTAGATATTGGATATCTAATTTGGGACATTGGATGTCTAAATTGATTTACGGCCTAATGGATTAAATAAATTACTGGGTGATTAATTTAATTCATGAATATAATTATTTCTTGGAGAAATTAATTATGTTATTATGTATTTGATATGATTAATTAATTGGATTAATTAATTGATATAAATACATCGGAACGGAATCGGAGTTTATATGTTTGGACTCACGGGAGTCCGAAACGGACCGAATTTTTCCTACCCTTCTAGATGGCCGCCCCCTCTTTGTCTTCCACCTAATGTGGTAGAAGACTTCATGATTTAATATCATGAAATGTTTATCAATAGGGGACATGGAATCTCTTTTATTATAAAAGTGATTTGATGAGTTGTTGAATGTAGAATAAAAAGGAGTAGACTAACTCTTCCTCCTACATTATTATGAGCTTCCTATGTGAGTTGTGAGGGTAGAAGAGAGAGAATTGTTTTCTCATATAGTCTTCCTTTTCTTCATCTTCATCACAAGTTCTTGGTTTTTTCTTGGAGAAAACATCAAGACATAAAAGAGAGATTGTGAGTTATACACTTAGAGTGTTGTAATTTCATATTGCAAGCTTCATCACTTAGCTCTAGCCGTACCCTCGGAGGATAGCAAGGTGATCGTCGTTCCGGTCGTTTCTCCGGCGCGTGGCAAGTAGAGACGCGGTGCTTTCGGCGTTGGATCGTTCAAGGGCTTGGAGTGGATTGAACTCGTAGAGATCAAACTAAAGCTTGGGGAATAGCTCAAGAGAAGGTTACCATTTAATCAACGGACACTAGTACAAAAAGTCATATAGGCCACATTTAGAAAACGTGTCCATAGTCTTTTAGCCATGGATTTTTTTTACTCTAAAACTGTTACCGTAGGTGGCGTAACAAAAGGGTACCTCTACGGATACACCCACTTTGAGTGACTATTTCACATTAATTTTCGTAGCTGTTCCTCTGTAACCGTGTCTATACAATACCCCCTTTTTGTTTGTAGGTAAAGCATTTGTTCCATAACCATAGCCATAGGATCCTTACCGACACACAGTTTGATTTTTAGTAGCTATTGTTTTCTTTTTGGATACTGAAAAATTATAAAGGGTGGTCGTATTTTTCCTTTTAGATACTGAAAAATTGTAAAAGGTGGCAGTTGTTTTCCTTTTGGACACTGAAAATTTATAAAAGGTGGTCGTTGTTTTTCTTTTGGACACTGAAAATTGTAAAAGGTCGTCGTTGTTTTCCTTTTGGACCGGAAGATTGTAAGAAGTGGTTGTTTGTTTTCTTTTTGGTCATGAAAAATTATAAAAGGTTGCCATTGTTTTTATTTTGGATCGAAAATTTGTAAAAGGTGGCCATTGTTTCCTTTTCGACACCGAAAAATTGTAAAAGCCGACTGCTATTTTCCTTTTGGACCGAAAATTTATAAAAGGTGGTTGTTATTTCCCTTTTGGACACCGAAAATTTATAAAAGATGGCCGTTGTTTTATTTTTTGACACTGAAAAATTATAAAAGGTGGTCGTTGTATTCCTTTTGAACACTGAAAAATTGTAAAAGGTGACCGTTGTTTTCCTTTTGGACACTGAAAAATTGTAAAAGCTGGCTGTTGTATTCTTTTTGGACACTGAAAATTTGTAAAAAGGTGGCTGTTATTTTCCTTTTGGACACTGAAAATTTATAAAAGGTGACCGTTGTTAATTTCCTTTTGGACACTGAAAATTTGTAAAAGATGGTCGTTGTTTTCCTTTTGGACACTGAAAAATTATAAAAGGTGGTCGTTGTATTCCTTTTGGACACTAAAAAATTGTAAAAGGTGGCCGTTGTTTTCCTTTTGGACACTGAAAAATTGTAAAAGGTGGTCGTAGTTCATCCATTGGCCACAATTTCACATCTAAAAGGTGGTCGTAGTTGTCCGTCGGCCACGGTTTTACATCTAAATGGTGGTTGTATTTCATATTCAGCCACAAGAATGCGATTGGCCACCTATTTTATCGAGTCTTTAAGGACCTATTTGCCACCTACTTCTAATGTGTAACATAAACTCATTAACAACAATTGATGCAAAATTGATCCAATTTTTTATTACTCATATGATAAAAAGTTAAATGTCTTGATCAGATAAATGAAATATGTCTAAAAAACAATAAATCAACTGTCTTGATCCAAAAAAATTAAACATTAAACGCCTACAAAAGCACGACTATTTCTCTTATTTTAACTAGGCTACAGTCTTGATTCTCTTGCTCGTTCTCAGAGGCTTCAATATCCCGTCGTTCATATCAGAAGCTTTCTTCTTCTTCTTAATCTTCTTAGTCTTTTCAACTGTCTTCTGGCTATCATCATGTTGTTGATCGGAGCTTTCAAGTGTCCTCCGGTTGTCATCATTGTCATCATGTTCTTGATAAGAGCTTTCAAGTATCTTGTGGTTGTCTTCGAATGGCTTCCTCTGTATGTAGCAAAAAGGTATTTTATGATGTACATATGCATAGACAAAGGTTTTAACAAAATATACTTGAAGTTGTGGAGTAAAGCAACTTACAGTAGAGAGATTGATCACCCATTCTTTTGGCCATGCTACCAAACTATTTTTAGCATCCTCTACTGTTTTAAATTCTTGTGTTATGTAGGGTAAACCTGCATTTGGATGTATTGGTTCATCAATCCAAACTCTGAAGCAATCTTCTTCAAGATCAACTCCATGTATCTTCTGTTTTGGAGACGAGTCCAGAATAACACGTCCATTTGCAACAATGTTTATTTGTCGGCCATGTGCCAATTTGCATTTTCTCACCGCAAACAAAAAATCACTCAAACAACAAACTTCATCTGATAGAAAAAAATCACTCATACAAGTCAGAACATAGAAAAAAAATCATACCATGAAAAATTTGTTCATATAAGAATTTTTGAAACAACCATTCAAACAACAAACTTCATCTGATATGTTGGAATGTGATTAAATCACTGAAGAAGCACTCTTACGTCCCATTCATGATTGGTTGGGGGAGAACCGAAATCCCCTAGTATATGAAAGATTGAAAAAGTGCTTTCGTTGTTGTGGAATAATAAGCCTTCGTATCGGTTAACAAAGAGCGCCACAACATAACAAAGCTTCCATTCCAAGTTTAGGAACCTAGGCTGTCCTAAGAAGATCAATCGGCCAAAATAACCATGAGCGTCTACGATATTTTAAGTTTCTTACTCTTGACCAAACTTGGCAAAGCTGAATCACGTAAATGCAAGGCCTGAAATGCTACATCCACAGGCGGCTTGAAGTTGTTCTATTATAAATAATAAAGAAAGGCAAGAACCTATCTTCATTGGTGACACCCTTATTGGGTAGATCATATCGATCGTAACACATGTTTCCTTATTTACGACATAGCAACATATAACAAGATGCCGTTACAAGAAGAATCAAATAACTCCTCTTGTTGGACATACATATAAGAAGAAAAACATTCGACATGTTAGTATCTCGAAGTTGTCGCCTTATCACAACACTCAAGTCAACATCGATATAATTTATATTTACCATAGTTTAAATGTTGCCATAAAGAATTAAATACTTTCGTAAAGAACATACCCTTGGGAATTCTGGCCTTCGGTTGTGGTCGACATCTAACACGCATATAAGACATGTCTTGAGCAGGGATTCTGTGTGGTAACGGAGACACCGGCCTAGCTCCATTAGAATGCTTTGGCTAGATGTAGGAGATCCATGTGTAGTTGCGGGAGTTGAGTGATGGGTCTTTGTAGATTTCTCAAGAGTACATGCAAGAAACATTTTGAAGAAATATTAGGTGCTGAAATATTGATTAAAAATCCCATAACATTCAATAAAAACAAGCATTCAATAAGAAAATCATACTTTATAATGTATTTAATTGCATATACAGAAGCATGACATTGTAATACTTTGCTTACCCGTTGCTTTTTGGTAGTGGAAGCTTTCTTTTTCAATAATCCTTGAGAATTCAGCTTAGATAATAATTTGCTCATCATTTTTCCTTGTTGAGCCATTTTTTCCATCATATTCTTCATTTGTTCATCATTCTTCTCTTTCTCCCTCTGGTTCTCGCGCCTTTCATCATCTAATTGTTTCTTCAGTTCAGCAAGGCTCTCCTTGGATGCTCCTCTTCGTGGCATGTGCCAGTAGTTTGTTGGAGTCACTCCTTTGCCCGCACATCTTACATGCCCAGGACGTTCTTTGCCAAACACATGTGTGACGGAATCAACACCTAGTTCTTTATTTAGTGTTCCATCTTCCAGCTTCTTATCAAACTCCTCCTGTGCACAAAATAGAGAAGCGAGTATTAATCAAGTAATATAAACTTCACTGCTGTTAATTTTACCTCGATATACTAATTTTCCCTATATTCAGTATAGGAAAATCAATTCCACTTCATGATTGACAAACTGAACATAGCAAATCTATCATAGCAATAGATATAAATTCTATGATAAAAACAGAGAAAATAGGACATTGCATTAGTAGGTAGTTTATAGGAAGATTAACACCACCGTTGATTCACTACTTCCCTAAAACATCAAATATAAGAAAGAGAAGCAGGAGCCGAGGTGAAAACTTCACAAATACAGTTCTTTGATTCTTTCACCAAGATAACACACACACGGAATTCAAATTCAAAGATGGACTATGAAAAAACCTATAAATATCTGTGATACTTGAATCAAAATACCGATTCTAATATGCACCCAACCTCAAACAGCTACTTGAATCAAAATACCAGATTCTAAAATACCAGATTCTAATATACTTGAGATCAATTAGCTGATACTAAGGATACACTACCGCTACTAATAAAGATACTAGAACAGATACTAATCAAGAATGTTTAAGCAATAAATAGATGGATAGGTAGTTTCAGTCATCTTACAAGCTGTTTTGCCTTTTCCTGAACCTCGTCATCAGAATATTCACCACGTGGATTTCGACGTGCCATCCTCCACAAGAGAGACGGCGAAGGATTGTCATCATCTTCACGAATCACTTTATTTTTTTTCTAGTAATTCAACACAGGCCAAATATTACATATATACTCTACTTTTCATGTCATGGATTAAATTCAACACAAAATAAACAACACTAGATATAATCTTTGACTAAGCACTAGCTAACAAGGTGTATGTCAGGACTTACTAATTTTTCAACCAACCCCGCGTATCCTCTTCTTCCCATCCTATGTTCATATTTGTGGTTCGCACGCGCCGTAACTCCATCATCGGACAATTTCTGGGCACGTAGATAAATAACTACATTCAGCAGCAAACTTCGAGACTAAAAAATGACATTAATGTGATTATAAAATTGAAGAGTGAAATATACAACCTTGCATTTCGGAGAGAGTCAGAATTTTACGAACTCGTCCCAATGTTCTTGCTTCAAAAATACACGATATTTTCTAGGGACTTTTTGGAATTTCGCTGGTTTACCCAAATTGGGCTGTATAAAATTTGCGTACAGTTTTCTTCTAAAATTGCGCAAGTGTACACCGAGATGGCTAATCATTTTTTTTTTCATGGTCTCCTCGATTTCATAAAAGCGCTACCAGAATACGAATGGCGTAAGTGACAAATAACTTAATAGAAATGAATAGCATATATTATTGTATTGAACTTGAATGTTGAAATCAATAAATTACGTACCAATATTTGCTCCCACAACTTTTCCTTCAACTCGGGGGGCACCTTCTTCCACTCCAAGTACCGAAGCCCAACATCTCGACGTACCAACACTCCCATATAACTTGCAATTTCTGATGCATATTCCCCCGTAAATCGGCCCAGGTTATCAAATTCAACCACATGTTTCTTGCCATCCCAATTTTTAGTTAGTTTCAACATTCTTGACAATCCCCGAACCTCCTTCTTCTCTTCCTTCTTCTCTTTAGACATTGTTTTATCTTGATCCCCTGTGAATTGAGGTGATCTTTCTATAACTTCAGTGTTAGTCACTATCCCTTCATGTTCATCATTCCCTGGAAGTTTAAACCCAAAAACAAGTTATGTCAGTTATTGCAAAATGATGGTGTAAGAGTAAACTTCTGATATTCAAGTCCAAAACAAACTAATACAAGCAAGACAAGATATTTACCGTAGCATTACCAAGAAGTTCATCCAGATTCATCGAAGCTGCCGCTATAGTAACCATTCTCCAAAGTCATATCCACTATTGGTTCAGTCTCGAAGTCATCATTGTCATAATCTGACTCTTCACTTGACGCCATATCAGAATCTGCATAATAGCGAAATTAACTCATCATAAAGTACTTCATAATATCAATCTAAATCTGAAAATGAACTAAACTCATGAAAAACCATCTTAATCATAAAATCCACTGACATTATCAAACATAAATGTTAAAAGAAGAATAAATTGAAACCAAATCACATTCCTGACTTGATCGGTTTTGACATATCCAAGGTCATAAATGTTACAGAAACGTAGTTAGTTCAAATGATGGTTTCAAGGTTTTAAAGTAATCAGCCTCTTAAGTTAATAACAATAATAATGGGGCTCTTTTGGGTAACAGAATTAGTAATTCTACCATTAATATTCACAACTCCTACTCCCCCTAACAGTGAATTAACAATCGACCCAAATAAACAATATGTATGAAACTTTACCGCTGAATCGTCTGCCCTGCCAAGAAGCCTAGGACCCAGTCGCCTTCCCAAGCAATGTGAAGAACATAACAAAAAATCCAATCAAAACATATAATAGCTTCATCAGCGAACCAATCATATAGCATTTCTTTACAAATGAGAAACTTAAAATCACCACAGAATCACCCCGAAATAAAGTTCTTACTAGACCTACAAAATGTGGCATACATAATACAAGATTTTAATGTAATCTAGAAATACCAGAACAATCAACAATAACACACCACACCAGTTAATAACCTGTGAAACTATTTAACCAAGAAAAAAAATGAAAGAACAAAGTTGCATATCAAGTATAACAGACAGACACTTCAATAAGTCTGGCTTGCAGCAACCTACATCCTCCTAAAATTCTAATTCAAACATACTACTTTAACATGTAAATGAGTTCCCTAAGACATCGCATTTGAATTAAATGCCTACGTGAAACCCAAATCAGCAGCTTATTCTCTATTTCCTCAGCTCTCGACACACCATGAGTTAAAATATCACACTTAGCCGTTAATAAACTTCAGGGAAGTTCGTTTTTGTGAAGAACAGGCTCACAAAAATGTATGCACATATCAAAATACAATGAAAAATCAAACTACGTGTTGCTTATAGCAACACAAAAATGTATCAGAGCATATTCACATGGTATATGGTCATCGTTACTGGTTAAGGGTACATACACTTCTATACAGATATGTTTCCAGAACTCGAGTAAGTACTAACTGTTTTATAATGGGTTCTCCACAGACATGATTAGAAAAAAAGTAAATTATGATAGTGCAACTCAGACTTCTAGTAGTGATAACTCAACTTTTGTCCAAACTGAGTAATTAGCATAATTCTAAATAGATAAAAAGCTTAAAACATCCTTGAATCACCAAAATTACAAATCAAGACTACCATAACTTCTGTCCATAAAACACAACTAAAATCATAATTTTTTTGTGCAGATAGAGCATTTGAACAGACTTCCAATACAGTTTGCCAAACCCTAAATGTATGTTAAGGGAAACACCAATATAGACAAACAATAATCAAGATCAGCCAAACCCTAAATCAATTGCTCAAAACTAAACTATTTTTGGAATAAAAACATGTTATTTGTCTACAGAGAAAATGAATACCTTTGCTTATACATAGAAAATGAATACCTTTGTCTGAAATTTGTACTAGTTGAACTCAGAACACAAAGCGGGAATAATCCCGCCCAAACAGACTTCATCTTGATTTCAACCCGCCAAAAAAGGGTTCAACCAAGATTATTTTCGCGGTTATTCCGATTGCAGATCTTCTATCCATGGGTGGCGTGATTTCTTCCATGATTTGAATTTATCAAGGTTTCCTAATTTTACGCAAGAAAATGAGAGAAACTCTCATTTGTTGTTAGAGCGGCGATATGCGGTTGAGAGGGATCCGCCGAAGGAGATTAAAGAATACGCGCATAACGTTTTTATTAAATTAAAAATCTAAAATTAATATATTTGTTAATATTAGGGAAAAAAAGCTTGAAAAAAATAATTGTGATGCAATGTAGTCACCGACTTGAGTTTATTTTAGGAGAATGATATTTACACTCCATTTTTCTCTATTTTGCTATTTTAATATATTTTAAATATTTTTATATTATTTATTTGTATTTGGCATTTTCCTAACAAAATTAAAGAATGAAAATTGAGAAATATTAATAATGGAGTGTTAATAATTAATAGTAGGAATTGTTTATGCGAAAAATTAATAATCAAAATATTAGTGTTTGTATAATACACATGATCTTGAATAGTTAATGGTATGAGTAATATTATAGTTTGTGACTTATATAATCATACTAAGATAACCTCATAATATCCGATAAAATTAATCAAAGTACAATTGCTTTTTGACAATTACAAATTACGAAATCATTTATCATACTCATTTTCTTTTATAGATTGTCGATCTCACTAGAACCTCCTATATTTATGTCAATGCCATTTTATTTAAGTTGGCTAGTTTATTAATTTTTTTACTCAAATTGATACACCACTCTCAATAATTATTAACACTCCCTTTGTTAATACTTATCATTTCTCATTATTTAATTTTGCTAGAAAGGTGCAAAATACAAAAATTGAATGTAGAAATATTAAAAATATATTATAGTGTTAAGAAAAAGAAAAATGGAGTCTAATTGGTAATAGGAGATAGAAAACCAGAGTGCAAATATCACTCCCCTTATTTTATTGATATGATATTGAGCAAAATCGAATGACGAGGAATATAATCGATTCAAAACTAGTAAATTGAGTTTGTTCAAGTGATATCAAGCAAAATCGAATGTCAAGGTATGACATCGATTCGTAACTAGTAAATTTGAGCTTGTTCAAGTAATATGGAGAAAATCGAATGACGAGGAATGAAATTTTTTAGTAACTAGTAAATTCGAGGTTGTTTAAGTAATATGGAGCAAGTCGAATGACGAAGAATGAAATTAGTTAGTAACTAGTAAATTCGAATTCGTTCAAGTAATATGGAGCAAATTGAATGACGAAGAAATTTGTTCATAACTATTAAATTTAAGTTCGTTCATGTAATATTGAGCAAATCGACTGACAAGGAATGAAATCGGTTCATAACTAATAAATTTGAGTTTCGTTCAAGTAATATTGAGCAAAATTAATTGATGAGGAATGAAATCAGTTCATAACTAATAAATTTGAGTTTGTTCAAGTAATATTGAGCAAAATTGATTGACGAGGAATGAAATCAGTTCGTAACTAGTAAATTTGAGTTCGTTTAAGTAATATGGAGCAAATCTAATAATGAGAAATGAAATTTCTTTGTAACTAGTAAATTTGAGTTCGTTCAAGTGATATCGAGCAAATTTGAATGACATGGGATTAAATCGATTCATAATCGTAAACTTGAAGTTGTTACATGAGATGGAATTGGTTCATAACTGGTAAATTTGAGTTTGTTCAACTATCCTCGAGCAAATTTGAACGACACGAGATGGAATCAGTTCTTAACTAGTAAACTTGAGTTTGTTCAAGTGATATCAAGCAAAATCGAATGTCAAGGTATGACATCGATTCGTAACTAGTAAATTTGAGCTTGTTCAAGTAATATGGAGAAAATCGAATGACGAGGAATGAAATTTTTAGTAACTAGTAAATTCGAGGTTGTTTAAGTAATATGGAGCAAGTCGAATGACGAAGAATGAAATTAGTTAGTAACTAGTAAATTCGAGTTCGTTCAAGTAATATGGAGCAAATTGAATGACGAAGAAATTTGTTCATAACTATTAAATTTAATTTCGTTCATGTAATATTGAGCAAATCGACTGACAAGGAATGAAATCGGTTCATAACTATTAAATTTAAGTTCGTTCATGTAATATTGAGCAAATCGACTGACAAGGAATGAAATCAGTTCATAACTAATAAATTTGAGTTTCGTTCAAGTAATATCGAGCAAAATTAATTGATGAGGAATGAAATCGGTTCATAACTAATAAATTTGAGTTTGTTCAAGTAATATTGAGCAAAATTGATTGACGAGGAATGAAATCAGTTCAGAACTAGTAAATTTGAGTTCGTTTAAGTAATATGGAGCAAATCTAATAATGAGAAATGAAATTTCTTTGTAACTAGTAAATTTGAGTTCGTTCAAGTGATATCGAGCAAATTTGAATGACATGGGATTAAATCGATTCATAATCGTAAACTTGAAGTTGTTACATGAGATGGAATTGGTTCATAACTGGTAAATTTGAGTTTGTTCAACTATCCTCGAGCAAATTTGAACGACACGAGATGGAATCAGTTCTTAACTAGTAAACTTGAGTTTGTTCAAGTGATATCAAGCAAAATCGAATGTCAAGGTATGACATCGATTCGTAACTAGTAAATTTGAGCTTGTTCAAGTAATATGGAGAAAATCGAATGACGAGGAATGAAATTTTTTAGTAACTAGTAAATTCGAGGTTGTTTAAGTAATATGGAGCAAGTCGAATGACGAAGAATGAAATTAGTTAGTAACTAGTAAATTCGAGTTCGTTCAAGTAATATGGAGCAAATTGAATGACGAAGAAATTTGTTCATAACTATTAAATTTAGTTTCGTTCATGTAATATTGAGCAAATCGACTGACAAGGAATGAAATCGGTTCATAACTATTAAATTTAAGTTCGTTCATGTAATATTGAGCAAATCGACTGACAAGGAATGAAATCAGTTCATAACTAATAAATTTGAGTTTCGTTCAAGTAATATCGAGCAAAATTAATTGATGAGGAATGAAATCAGTTCATAACTAATAAATTTGAGTTTGTTCAAGTAATATTGAGCAAAATTGATTGACGAGGAATGAAATCAGTTCGTAACTAGTAAATTTGAGTTCGTTTAAGTAATATGGAGCAAATCTAATAATGAGAAATGAAATTTCTTTGTAACTAGTAAATTTGAGTTCGTTCAAGTGATATCGAGCAAATTTGAATGACATGGGATTAAATCGATTCATAAAGTAAACTTGAAGTTGTTACATGAGATGGAATTGGTTCATAACTGGTAAATTTGAGTTTGTTCAACTATCCTCGAGCAAATTTGAACGACACGAGATGGAATCAGTTCTTAACTAGTAAACTTGAGTTTGTTCAAGTGATATCAAGCAAAATCGAATGTCAAGGTATGACATCGATTCGTAACTAGTAAATTTGAGCTTGTTCAAGTAATATGGAGAAAATCGAATGACGAGGAATGAAATTTTTTAGTAACTAGTAAATTCGAGGTTGTTTAAGTAATATGGAGCAAGTCGAATGACGAAGAATGAAATTAGTTAGTAACTAGTAAATTCGAGTTCGTTCAAGTAATATGGAGCAAATTGAATGACGAAGAAATTTGTTCATAACTATTAAATTTAATTTCGTTCATGTAATATTGAGCAAATCGACTGACAAGGAATGAAATCGGTTCATAACTATTAAATTTAAGTTCGTTCATGTAATATTGAGCAAATCGACTGACAAGGAATGAAATCAGTTCATAACTAATAAATTTGAGTTTCGTTCAAGTAATATCGAGCAAAATTAATTGATGAGGAATGAAATCAGTTCATAACTAATAAATTTGAGTTTGTTCAAGTAATATTGAGCAAAATTGATTGACGAGGAATGAAATCAGTTCGTAACTAGTAAATTTGAGTTCGTTTAAGTAATATGGAGCAAATCTAATAATGAGAAATGAAATTTCTTTGTAACTAGTAAATTTGAGTTCGTTCAAGTGATATCGAGCAAATTTGAATGACATGGGATTAAATCGATTCATAATCGTAAACTTGAAGTTGTTACATGAGATGGAATTGGTTCATAACTGGTAAATTTGAGTTTGTTCAACTATCCTCGAGCAAATTTGAACGACACGAGATGGAATCAGTTCTTAACTAGTAAACTTGAGTTTGTTCAAGTTACCTCGAGCAACTTTGAACGTCACACGGTGGAATTAGTTAGTAACTAGTAAATTTAAGTATGTTCAAGTAACATCGAGCAAAATTGACTGATATTAAATTCAAAGAGTACAACCTCTCCAATCAAGCTTTGATGCAGAGATCCAGCGCTTCCGTTGGGCTGATTTTGGCTTCCCAGAGATCAAGATATGTTTGGATTGAACTTGATCTTTCTTCTTTGTGGTGACCACGCTTTCATCGGCCATCGGGGCTCTTGGCAGTTCGTCACACCCTTATGCGTATCCGACACATTCTCCGAGACATTCATCTGAGTCACCCACATTTTCCGAGAGGGCAACAAGCCGGTTGATTATCTCTCCGAGCTCGACGTATCGTCCCTCGGTATTCGACTTATACGTATGATACCGCTCCTCCGTTTCTTCTCTCTCTTATACGGATGGACCAACTTGGCTACCCTTCTTTTAGATTTAGGCAGTATTTTATCATTTCATTTATTGCAATGGGACCGCACATTAGCCCACATTTTTAGTTACTAGGATCCGGATTATGCCCATTTTTGGTCATAGTTGGATGATTGCTTATGTGATTGTACTTTCGATATTATATTAATTATTTTTATCATTATTTAATAAGACTATTCATTAATTAATTAATCATCCAATAATTAATTAATGATAATAAAGTTATAATTATACAATATTAGTTATTGTTTAACTAATCAAAATTAAAGCAACTAAAGTGACTGTTAAACTAACTATTTCTTTCCAACACCATCAATCTAATATGGGCCGTCATAAAATTTAAACTTTTTATTTGGGCATCCTCATATCATAACCTAAATACTAGAGAGAGCTAGTTCCTCCCGTTGATCCGATCGATCCGAACCTCATATCCTACGAGAAAAGAAATTCCGAATCAGAAAGATAGAGACTCTCTTCTCTCGTGATAACAAGCAAGCTAACATGTCGACTAAAAAGACGAATGAAAGAAGAAAATAATTAATAATAACTATGAATTTATAATATAAAAATTACAATAGCTAATTATAGAATGAGCAGTCACTTACAGGAAAAAAAAAAAAAGAACGAGCACTTAGACTCAATTTGAGAGAGAGTTCTTGTTGAGAGAAACCCCCAATTTGAAACACTTCTCAAGTTGAGAGAGAGAGGAGTTCGACCAAGGGCAAGCGTAAATTTGAGAAGTGTTGATGGTTGCTGCCGCTGACCTTTGGAAAAGAGGATATTTTGTTTAGGTAATTTCATAAAACCCTCAACTTGTTTCAGTTCTTTTAATTTTAGGGTTTCTGATTTTCTACCGATTTGTTGTGCATTGTTATGTATCAGGTAATGTATCTAGTTATGTATCTACAATTGTATCTGGTTATGTATCTGTATGATGTCGATTTTGTTTGCCTTTGGCTCTGTTTGAGGTTGGGTGCATATTAGAATATGGTATTTTGATTCAAGTATCACAGATATTTATAGGGTTTTTCATAGTCCATCTTTGAATTTGAATTCCGTGTGTGTGTTATCTTGGTGAAAGAATCAAAGAACTGTATTTGTGAAGTTTTCACCTCGGCTCCCTGCTTCTCTTTCTTATATCTGATGTTTTAGGGAAGTGACTGAATCAACGGTGGTGTTAATCTTCCTATAAACTACCTACTAATGCAATGTCCTATTTTCTCCTGTTTTTATCATAGAATTTATATATATTGCTATGATAGATTTGCTATGTTCTGGTTGTCAATCATGAAGTGGAATTGATTTTTTATCCTACACATGAAGCGGTTGCTGACATGTCGGACTTTATGTGTGTTTCAGAATGGACAAAGCATGGATGAGAACCCCTAGAACGTCAAAATCATATGAAGACGGAGTCGCGGAATTTCTGCGGTATGCTGCCAACCATCTGAAGGAGGAGGACGAGACAGATGAGGAATTTCTTATGCCATGTCCATGTAAATATTGCTTAAACCACTATGCATTACCAATTCTCGAGGTAGATGAACATTTATTCTCTAAGGGATTTGATCCAACCTATACTAACTGGACTAAGCATGGGGAAAAAGACGAGGCAAGTAATAGTAGGCCTGTTGACGTCAACAATGGTCAGCCCACGGAATCTGAAGATTTTGGAATGGGAATTCCCACTGATGCCCCATACACTATAGAAATGGTTGAAGCCGCAGAAGGTTTCGCAGAGGACCCTGAGAAGTTTAAAAAGATACTTGAAGATGCTGAAAAGCCCTATACAAAGGATCTCGTAACTTTACAAAGTTATGCGCAATTGTTCAAATTGCTCAACTTGAAGAGCAGCACGGAGCATCCGACTTGTTCTTTGATGAACTTTTACCCTTGTTTAAGAACATGCTCCCTAAAGAAGGTAATGTAATGGTGAAAAATACATACGAGGCTAAGAAAATAATGAAATCAATGGGCTCAGGTTACACAAAAATACATGCTTGTATAAATGAATGCATTCTTTATAGAGGCATGTACAAGGATGAAAAGGTGTGTCCTACTTGTAAGGCATCGAGATGGAAAGTTGACAAGCAAGGAAAAGTGTACGAGGGTGTTCCTGAAAAGGTATTGTGGCACTTCCCCATCATTCCAAGATTCCAGCGGTTGTTTCAATCAAAGCAAATGGCGAAAGATGTTATATGGCACCATACCACTAGAAAAAGAGATGGTGTATTGCGTCATCCAGCAGACTCACAAGCATGGAGAGTGATAGATGACAAGTTCCCAGAAATTGCTAGTGATCCAAGAAATCTGCGGCTAGCTGTTTCGGCTGATGGAGTTGATGTAAACAAAGGCACCAAAGCTCGCAGTGTGTGGCCTGTTTTAGTTGTGATCTACAACCTTCCACCGTGGCTCTGTATGAAAAGAAAATTCATCATGCTGTCATTACTTATAGATGGTGCGCCTGGTAACAACATCGATGTCTATTTAGAAGTTTTAGTTGAGGAGCTTCAACTCTTATTCGAAAAAGGAATCAGAACATGGGATGCATATTTACAAGAAATGTTTACTCTACATGCAGTTGTATTATGGACGATGGCGATTACCGGCTCTTGGTACACTACAGGTTGCCCTTACTCGGATACAAAGGTTGAGTGGTGTGTCGGAGAAAAACTCACTGAGTTAGACTTCCTTTCTCAAGAAAACAGAGTTATGGTGGTCATAGAAGATTTCTACCATATGATCATCCATTCAGAAGCCAGAAGAAGGCGTTTAATGGAGAACAAGAGTGGGGCACAGCTCCAGAACCAATGACCGGTGAAGAAATATACGAAGAGGTAAAATGTATAGAGAATTCATGGGGAAAGGGAGGGAAGGGTACTCAAGTGGATTGCGTGCAGGCTATGCCCGGAAAAGGTGGAAAGATGAAGCGTATCAGGAGAACATCAAAGCAAGCGGGCAAGTCAAATGGGGAAGACAATGAAACCATCTACTGGAAAAGATGCAACATATGGCAGCGACGCCTTCGATACTGGAGATATAACGTTGTCCAGCATTGTATAGATTTTATGCACGTCGAAAAGAATGTGGGTGAGAGTCTAGTTGGAACATTGATGCACAACAAGCATACGAAAGATGGGTTAGAAGCCAGATTGGATTTGGTGCATTTTGGGATAAGACCGGAGTTGGTACCTAAGACAGATGACAAAGGAACAACTCTTCCCGCAGCATGTTACACATTAACCAAGGAAGAAAAAGATAAGTTCTTAGAAACATTATCTGAGATAAGGGTTCCAGAAGGTTATTGTTCGAATTTTGCCACCCTTGTGAATCGAAAAGAGCGTAAGCTGACCGGACTTAAATCACATGACTATCACATGCTTATACAACAATTTTTGCCCATTGCGATTCGATCAATTATGCCCAAACCTGTGAGATATGCAATTATCAGGTTTTGTTTCTTCTATAGGTCAATATCCGCCAAAGAAATCATCGTGGAAGAGATAGATAAGTTGCAGGCGGATCTCTGTGTGACGTTATGCTTACTAGAGAAGTACTTCCTTCCATCATTTTTCGACATTATGATTCATTTAACTGTGCATCTTGCCGGAGAAGTGAAATTATGTGGTCTGTATGCTTTCGATGGATGTATCCATTCGAAAGGTGTATGAAGGTTATCAAAAACATGTGCGAAAGCAGAAATAAACCTTGTGGATGCATTCTTGAAGAGAATGTTGCGAAGAAATAATTGAGATCTATAGTGAGTACCAAAAACATGAAGACAATTGGTATTCCACTTGAGACATAATACATCTCACACGGGTGAAGATTCTAAAACTATTATGGAGGGAGAACCACTATCATGTGGAGAACCGTGTATAGTTAGTCTGAACAATTATCGCAAGCACATCTCTACATAATGCGAATACGTCAAATTGAGCCTTATATCGAGTGAGTAATAATTTTCTTTAGTTTTCACTTATTTACTTTTTTCTACACAAATTAACATTCTTCAATGTATTGGTCAGGAGACACAAGCTCCATTTGAAAAAAGAAAATCCTGCCAAAAGGCAAGCATGGTTGGAGAAAGAACACGCTATTACCTTTGCCGAATGGTTACGCAAGGAGGTAAGAGTTTGTAGAAAAGATTGTGTTTGCTATGATATATTGCTTGAGCTGAAAACTCTTAGTTGTAATGAATTCAGGTCGAGGGAAAGTTGGCTGTATCTAAAGAAAATATCTCAGAGAACTTAAGGTGGATAGCACACGGTCCACACTACGAGGTAAAAAAATATGTTGTATATCGCATCAATGGATACCTATTTCGCACAAAATCTCGTGAAGGTAGAATTCACCAGAATAGCGGCGTTAGCGTCGATGCCGATGACATGCACATTTCTAGAGATGATGGTGTAACATATGGTAAATCGTCTTATTATGGTGTTTTACAAGAGATTTGGGAGTTAGATTACTGTATAAGAAAAATTCATCTTTTCAAGTGTGATTGGGTTGAAAATAAACGTGGGGTCAAAAAAGATAATCTTGGCTACAAGATGGTTGATCTTTGTATGTTGGGACACAAAAATGATCCTTTTATTTTAGCCTCACAAGCTAGGCAGGTATTTTATGTCAAAGACCAGCTAAATAAGAAAATGTCTATTGTTTTCGGAATGCCTCCAAGAAATTATAAAGATGCATATGATGATGGCAACAACGAGGAATTCGGTACAGTAACTTTTCATTGGAATGATAACATTTTGCCGGGTGTAGATCCACAAGACATGGGTAAAGAACCCCGAGCTGATTACTTCCGAACTGACGGTGGGGGTCTGTTTATACGAAAACCAAAACGACAGACTCCGGCTCTTTGATTTCTTATAATTAGAGTTCCTCCAGGTATGTCGGTATATTTCCTTTTAGTGGTTTCTGATAAATTTCACCCAAATTTGAAAACATGAATTAGAAATTCAATGTTTAGAACGACATATGAATGAGTATCAACAGAATGTTCTTATTATTCTAGTTGTTAAATTTTAACAAGTTATCTTATTAGAATCCCTTTTTTAAATGTTAGAACTAGTTTGATTTTGGAAGTTGGACACCATTGAACTAAGATCCTGGTTTTCCTATTGTGCCTAGCAGATTTTTGACTTGAATATCGAGAGGAATGAGGCAACATGGGATCGATCGATTCGTTAAGCATTGTTAGAAATTTCATTGTCTGCTACATGTTTTTTTCATTTTTTTTTTATATAAATGGAACATTGTTCTGTGATATGGTTCGATCAGATCAGATTTTTTTTCATTTTTTTATTCGAGTTCGACCTTCGTCTTTGCGGCTGCCCGGTGGATATGGTTCGACAGACTTCATCTTGATGGCAATGGTTGGTAGTCTTGTCATTACTGCTCACAAACATGGTTCTTGGTTTGCACTCTTCAACTTTACCTACTTACCATCTCAAAGATTCGGTTTTGCGATTCATGTCATCCGTCGTTCAACTTTGTTTCTTTGGATGCTTGCCCTCTTCGGTTAATCTTAATGTTCGATAATGTTAAAAATAATGCTTTGGATTTTGGAATTAAGCGAAGTCATTACGCCATTTTGATAGAAAATATTGATTGCATTTACCTTTTACCCAATTGTTCTATAATTTAATGCTTTGTGTTTTCTTGTTGATGTTCTTGTCATTTTAGACATAAATCGATTGATGTTATATTGATATTGTTAGTATTAATTGATGATTGGTGAATAGGTGAAAGAAGGAATAGGAAATTGATATCCATCTGTTATCTTTCTATGCCGATTTTATTGGTTGACTCGATTGGTGTTATTTGTATTGTTTATAGATTTTGTTTGATTCATTTGGTTTTAATATTATTTTAAAAATAATTCTAAAGAAATTTAACATATTATTTTAAATCTAATAAGTTTATACATAAAATAATATGTATAAGGATGTAATATATACATAATATGTTCATTATTACATAAAATGTATTAAGATGTAATAATATGTATATCCTTATTACATATTATAATTTCTTAAGGATTATATTACATCCTTAACGGTTCTCTTTTCATTTGGTTTTAAGATTTATAATTCTTTTATAAAATGTATTAGAATGTTATAAATCCATATCTTGAATTGGTCCCCAAGGCAATGACAACTTAATTTACAACCTTCCATCTAATATCATATGCACCATCACCGCCTTGTCGTTGCCATTTATCTTTGAAAAAATAGTACAATTCTTTTGTTACGGCAACCATCTTTTGTTCTCTTTGTGAGGAACGGAATTTTGCAATTCTCGTTGACCGCCTTTCGTATGCGGTATCCGGGGTAGGAGACGTAAGAAAAACATATGTGAAGAAAAATTGAGGAACAAAAATTTGAGTACGGAAATTGGAGTAAATATGAAACAAATATATATAAGTTTACAACACACGAGAGTAAAGTAGTAATCATTCAAAAAAATAAAAACTATTTTGCAGTAATCATTTAAAAAAAATATAATTAGTTGTCAAAAATAAAATGTGCCTATTTTAGTAACAAAAACTGAATTTGACCTGATATTTAATCATTTTCCCTTTCAAAAAATATATAAGAGTGAGGATGATTTAAAATATTATAGTAATAGTATAACTTTTCCAATTATTAAATCAATTCTAGTTGCAATTGTAATTAAATGGACTAAAATGCCCGTTGATTTTTCCAATGGGTCACACACTAGTTAACTATTTGAACGGCAACTGAGATGGATTTTCTGCAGTACTTGTCACATAATTCGCATGTAATTTAAAAAACGAATTGCGGAATGAATTTTCACTAAGGGACATATTGAAAATACTAATGTTGATGAAGTAAACTTTTGGGGATTGAAAAATGCATGAAGATATCGCTTTAGGTGATATTCATGTTTCATTATTCAGGTCTTTGGTTTATGTCCTCCATTGTATTATTGTATTTTCTTTTAATAAAAATCAACACGGAATGAGCCACCTAACTTGACTATATATGTTGCAAACCCCATAAAAATTTATTTTATTATTTTTTTTTACACAAAGGGCATTAATATGACTTTTCGTCATGGGCATAAAAATGTCGAACCTACCGATGAAAACATAAAATCAATAGTAAACTAAGCTTAAAGTTGATAAAGCGTATGTTGAATTTTAATATGACCATATCTTCATAAATGGTTGCATATTATATGTTTAGATTTGAAACCATGACGAAATGGTGCCATATGGCTACAAAAAAATAACCGCGATGGCCATAACTAGCCCACAAGCTAATTTTTATCCTTTGGCCCTTTGTAAAAATAAAAATTATGGCCGATTACTAATATCACAATTGGCTATATATGTCAATTTTTGTCTCGCAAAATCGAAGTGTCAAATGAATATAACATTTGGACACACAAACAAACCAAAGTAGCTAAATAAAATGCCTTTCGGCCTCGGGTTAATTTTTGTGTTGCATTCCAATGTGACCATATCCTCATAAATGGCCACATATTATATGTTTAGATTTGAAACCATGACCAAATGGTGCCTTATGGCTACAAAACAATAACCGTAGTGGCCATAACTAGCCCACAAGCTTATTTTTATCCTTTGGCCACTGTAAAAACAAAAATTATGGCCAGTTATTAATATCTCAATTGGCTATATATGTCACTTTTTGTCTCGCAAAATCTAAGTGTCAAATGAATATAACATTTGGACACCCAAACAAACCAAAGTAGCTAAATAAAATGTCTTTCGGCCTCGGGTTAATTTTTGTGTTGCATTCCAATGTGACCATATCCTCATAAATGGCCACATATTATATGTTTAGATTTGAAACCATGACCAAATGGTGCCCTATGGCTACAAAACAATAACTCTGATGGCCATAACTAGCCCACAAGCTTATTTTCATCCTTTGGCCACTGTAAAAACAAAAACGTGGCTAGGATGTAACTAGAAAAACGTGGCCTATGTGACCTTTTGTACTAGTGGGACTTCGAGGGTTAGTTTCTTACGACTCTTGCTTTTCGTTTATATATTCGTATATACGTAGCTTGATCGATCCTCGTAGGGATTCGGATCGAATTAATTTTCGTTTTACCGCTTCCGCTGGATCTTCGTTTTAGGCACCGAATCCCAACACATTAAACATTGGATTTCGCATAAAATCATTTATCAATAATTATGCCTACAAAATATGAAACGTATGAACAAGATACTTGCCTCGATACCACGAGCAATGGGAAACAACGAACGAATACGGTCGGTTAGCCCTCGAACCTCCAAAAACGACCAAGACTTCGACGACTTCACGAACGCTATGAAAATAACATCACCACGCATAATTAACCCTAAACGGAAATCCAGATCTACCGGAAAAATGACAAGAATCCAAAGGTTCTTCAAGGAAATCGAAATTCATGTTCCGGGTGGTGAAAATCAATAAACGAGTTTACAAAAATCCGAAGATTATGCCAAGACAACAAGAATACCATTACCAATTCATCAAAATCGGACAAATCAATGAATCACGAAGAAAACCCCCAAAAATCATACAAGTAGGGTTCTAAGCAAGGAAATACTTTGATTCGACGAAGAACGCGGATTAAATGATGATTTAATTAAAAAGGATCTTCCAAAAAGCCTTGGAAATGAGAAGAATCAGCCAAGAACTCCTCCTACCGGTGGCTCCCGTCCGCAGCCACCAACAGGGATGAAAAATGAGTGAAAAACGAAGTGAAATGAATTCTGGACGAGTCAGGCCTATATATGGCCAGACACGTTACGGCCGTAACTGGCAGGGCCTTACGTCCGTAACCCGGTCAATGCGCGTTAGCGTGCGTAATGGTCGACAGGTTGCGTGCGCCACGATCGCACGTTACGGCCGTAATCGGCATAGCCTTACGGCCGTAACCGAACTCTCAGTGGCCACTGCCTGCATTCTACCGAGACATTACGGATGTAACCGGCCTGCTCTAGCGGCCATAACAAGCCTTACGGCCATAACCCGGTAGACCTTACGGCCATAACCGAGTCCTCCCAGGCCAGTCTGTTCGGCAGCCTTACGGCCGTAATCGGCCAGGCCTTACGGCCATAATTGGACCAACCTACCCTCCGACTGCCCGGTTCGATACTCGACGACGTCTCGATCATGCGAACTCACCGGCTAAGATTCAAAACAATAACGAACAGTCTACGAAGCTCAACGTACCACAATACAAGCATGCGAATCTCAAAGACGCGACGACAACAGTCCGTTCGACTGAAGAAAGTCAACGAAATCAGAATAAAGATCTCGGGTATTACACCATGAACCATCAAGGTCTGCATGTTCTCCACCATCCGCGTCATGTGAGCCATCTGGGCTATCATTCACTGCATAAATATGAATGGGTCAACCCGAACACCTTCCCAGTGAGCTGTATCTCGGGTACGACTCCCTGACAGTGACTAATTATCTGATAGTGAATGAGTAGCATAGCTAACTATTGAACCAATGTTATCCCTCGCGTTCATGTGGGTATTCACACGAGGTCCCTGGTTTCAGCCTGCACCGCGGCCTCTTCCCCTGTGTCCTCTGAAAACTCTATCCATACTGAAGTAGAAAAGTCACATGATGATTATCGCATCATGAACACGTTACTGAATGATAATAATGAGCACACACGCTCTAACACAATGAACACACTATTAATGCGATAAAATGATCGTCAATATGACGTCGGGATATGATAAGATTGCACGAAAGGTCAAGTGAGGTGACCTGATTATCCAATGAAATTCCTGAAATGATTACCTTGAACAAGTTAACATGATTGATAATTCGATCCACATGATCACAAATGAGCCATGAGATTGATTGAGTGATTAATGAATTAACATGATCGACAAGATCAAAATGACGATTGAGGATTATTGACTGATGAATGAGTTGATCCTTATCGCTTACACAGGTCACACGTGCTCCAAAACAATTAGTCATGAATCAATCGTAACACTAATACCACATATAGGTTTCAACAAAGCATGTATAATTAATGACATGATAAATATATGAACAGAAAGAGAATCGAGTCCTTACACAAGTCATACGAAGCTTCGAGGTCTCGCGATACTAGTCTTCACTGACGACGACTCGATGAATGAATGACTTATGCAGTCGTACAAATATCACGACTCACAAAACCCGACTGTCCAGATTGTCATAACCTGACAGTCCCACTACTACCTCGTCAGTAGAGTCACATAACTCACATATCAAGGTATCTCACAACCCAACCCTCTGATACCTTCTTCTGTAACACCCCTAAATCCCATTGGGTTATTGCAGTGCTGTGGACCCCACACCTGGAGATCCACCAGGTGAAAATGACTAAAATACATTAAATTAACCAACAAGGAAGATCACAGTCCCTACCATGATATCCGACACAATATTCCGATAAGGAATTTCAACAACAACGATGAGCCTACATGGCCAAAATAAAAATACAACAACATCCACGAGTATCTGCTCGGGTAATACATAATGACAAAGACTGACCACCTGGAGAACACTCCAACTAACTGACCAACATTGTAATATCCGTACATTTCTATTCTTAGCAGTTTCTATTTTTGGTGTATTTCTATTTTTATCAACTCGCTTGTAACCGTTTCGACATTTTGAATCTACTTTATTCTTGGAGTTTTTCCATTTGGACGAGTTTTGGTGATGTTTTTGCATGATTCCATTTTATGACATGTTTTGTCGTTTGTGCATTCGATTCTCGTAAAACTCGTTCGTTTTTATTGTTTCTTGGTTTGCACAAGTTCGTATGGTTGAGTTGGTCGTGTTGAGACTTTCGGTTTGTTAATCCGATGTCGTATCGGGATTTTCAGGCACTTGGGCCATTTTTGTAATTTCCTAAAAGCTTAGGGAATTCCATATTCGTTGTCATATTTCGGATTCCCGGGTAGTCGGAATGATGTTTTCTTGTAATGCTTAGGTTCATCATTGAATGTACTTTGTAACTATATTTTCGGTTCGATAGCAGGTCCGGGTTTCGGAGTCGTCCGGAATGGTTCGGACAAGAATGCTGATCATCATCCTGGCAGGTGTTACGACCGTAACACCCCATTCGTTATGGCCATAATGTTGGCCTTGTTACGGCTGTAATGTAGCCTTTGTTACGGCCAGAATGACCACGCTTTAAGAACAATGCGCGATTCAACAATGATTTTCATCCCTTCTCTTCGTTTTCTTCGACGTGCGATTTCAGAGGCGATTTCCACCGATATTGCTCGGAGTTTTCTTCAAATTCCATCACCATAGAGTCGTGTTAGCATATTATCATCAGCGTTATCATCCTCCATCGTCCGAATCCGAGGTATTTTCTTCAGGAACCCTAGCTTGTCAAATTTAGGGGGTTTTCGGGTTTTTCTTGATTAATTCCGAACTGTTCATGTATGTTACGAAATTCCTTACCGATTGTTGTTATTGGGTGATTCCCAATCCGTTTTCCTCGAGTTTAATCTGTGAATTATTGATACGGGGAGATTTTGCATAAACCCTCGCCCGTATCAATTGAATGTTTATTGTCATGAATTGTAATCGGGGTTATGGGTGTATTCCATTCGATTATTGTTATCCGTTAGGACTGAGTTATGTTGATCCTTCATTTAGGAACCGTCGTTTTCCATTCGTATCGTTCATAGCCGTTATTCATTCCAAATCCTTCAAAGATGTCTCAAAAGCAAGTACTTTACATTTGTTTACATGTTCTAGTATTTGAATTGTGGATATTTGTGGTTGTTGTGGATGGATATGTGTATGTTCACATAGGGACGGTCCGACGGGGCCTCTAGGGATACGTATTGCCGTGTGTGTGCGTATCACGAACTATAGTTAACCACCCAGGGATGTCCGACGGGGCTCTGCGGGGTACAGTGGCCGTGAGTCTCGTACCAACGGTTAACTTTGAATTGTTTTGTTGGAGAAATGTATTTTGTGCTTGTGCACCGTAAAATATTCGGGAATATAAATGATTTCTATAATGATTTTTGGCGGATATATTCATCTGATTAGAATGTAGTTCAAATGGATTGTACTTGCACTAGCAGTTGTCGCTAACCCCTTAAATGGGGGAAATACTTTTTGTATTTCAGGTACAGGTCTTGGAGACAAGCGAGCATACGAGCCGTACGAGGTTGATGGGCAAGCATGATACTGTTCAGTGGTCGTCTGTTGGTGTTCTGTTTGTCGTTTTCTTATTATGTCATTTGTTTAAGTACTCGAGTACTTCTTTATTGAATTTAATTATGTCGTGTACCCTTTTGGGAAATGGATTTGATGTCGGATTGTATTGTCGTATTCCTATTTTGGTGTGAATGTCGTGAATTATGAACCGGTTGTTCTATTTATGGTTGTATGTCCTTGTCGGTTGTCATTTTGGTACGTTAGCCTGGTGGTTTCCATAGTGTGGGGTCCACGGCGCTGTAATATGCCCTGATCATCTTAGGGGTGTTACAGAATATGGTATCAGAGCTTAGGTTTATGGATACCTAGGCTGTCGGTTATTTGGGTCTACTTGAGTGTCGTTTTTTTTCTTTGAACAGTATCACTGCTATGCCATCATCTCGGTACGTCGGTGCTCGTAAGTTTTTCCTAACTTGACTCGTTACGTTGTCCGGTTCTGTTCCTTTATTGATATCTTGTTGCGTTTGGCGTTGGAATTGTAGTCACACGTTACTTCTTCAGAATGCCTGCTGGTAGAGGACGCGGTCGCGGACGCGGTAGGGGACGTGGCGCAGCCGGTGGGGCGGCCATGTCCGATAACTCGAGAACCGATTCGGATATGCCTTCCTTCTCAAACAGTGTTCCGCCTAGTTCCGGAGGTCAGCAGGATCAGTTTGCTAGCTCCGGTAATGTACATGAGAATGTTGGAGTGGCGAATATTTTGCAGCAAGTAGCGAACCAGATGACGCTACTTACTCAGGCCGTCCTGGTCGGCCAAGCTAATGCCAACCCGGTTCCGTCTACTGGATCCGGTAATGATAAGCTGCTTCAGGACGTGATTTGTATGCGTCCTCCGCAGTTTGATGGTGCTTCCGACCCTTCCAGTTGGGAGAATTGGTTGTTTGAGATTGAGAAAGTATTTGAGGCTGCTAACTGCTCTGAGGAGAGGAAGGTACCCATCGCTTAGTACTTCCTCGCCAAAGAGGCGGCAACATGGTGGCAAGCGGTGAAACCACGTGGTCGGGCATCCATGTGGGCAGAATTCCGGGAGTTGATTGAAGACGAGTTTTGTCCATGGCCAGTGAAAGAGGGGAGGATCCGAGCCTTCTTTGAGGCTAAGCCCCATGATGTTCCTATTTCTCAAGCGATCAAGGACTACAACCAACAACATCATTATGTGAGAAACCAAGTCCGAGATGAGCTTGATAAGATCCACCACTTTGATATGCGGATGAAACCGAGGGTGCCTCACTACATGTCGGGTCTGGGGTGCACAACCTTGAAAGAGTATCAGAATAAGGCGATGGCTTATGAGATGTCATTTTCTGCGACACAGACGGCAGCCGAGGGGAAGAAACAGAAGACCTGCGGCTAGTTTTCGGGAGGCAAGTCTGGTGGGCATCCAAAGGCTCAGTCTGGTTCGGGAGTCAGTCCCTGTCATTTGGGCGAGGAAACGGTTCTAAGTCTGCTCCTACTGGTTCCGTTCGCGGTCCAACGTGCTTTAACTGTGGTCATCCCAGCCACATGATGAGTGACTGTGATAGGCCCCCGATTCAGTGTCTTGCGTGCAGTCGGATGGGACATCGTGCTAAGTTTTGTTCGGATGCAGTTCGGGCGTCAGTTACTCATATATCAGCCCCAGCTGCGGGAGAGCCGAGTGTGAATCAGACACCGATAGTTCCTCAGCCACCGCAGAGTTTTGGTAGAGGTCGAGGACATGGACAACCTTCGAGAGGGGGAGTTTCTAGTGCGGGGTATGTTCCGCCCCGAGTATATGAGATGAGATGGACAGGAGATCCTGACGCGATGGTGGCTACAGGTACCGTTCACATCCTTGACCATCCTGTGTTCCGTATTATTTGATTCTGGTGCTACGCATTCTTTCATATCTCTGGATTGTGTGCATTGTCTGCATGTTGATTGCCTAGTTGCGGGTGAACCATTTGTATTTAAACTTCCTAGTGGGGATAGCATCATGGGGGATCGTGAGGTTAAAGATTTTCCAGTGAGTTCGCGGGGAGGGTTTGGCCTTCTAATCTGATTGCGGTAGATATTAGAGATGAGAATTTGATTCTGGGCGAGGATTGGCTGGACCGTCATGGGGCAATCATGAATCATAGAACGAGAACCATTTCGATGTTAGCCTCTGACGGTACCGAGCATTCTTTTGTGGGGCGTAAGCGGAGTCGTCAGAGATTCCTGATCAGCGCCTTGAGGGCGGTGAGACTTCTTCGGGGAGGTTGCACGGGTTATTGGTGTTACGCTTTGAGACCGGAAGAAGGAGGAGTCGAGCTCTCGTATATTTCGGTAGTGTGTGAGTATCCTGACGTCTTTCTAGATGAGTTTCCGGGTTTGCCACCGGACCGAGAAGTTGAGTTTACTGTCGATTTAGAGCCGGGTGCAGCACCGATTTCTAAGACGCCATATCGTATGGCGCCTGCCGAGATGCTTGACTTGAAGAAACAGTTGGGGGAGTTGCTAGACATGGGGTATATTCGACCGAGCGCTTCGCCTTGGGGCGCATCGGTCCTGTTTGTGAAAAAGAAGGATGGGTCACTTCGTCTGTGTATCGACTATCGTGAGTTGAACAAAGTGACTATCAAAAACAAGTATCTGCTCCCGAGGATCGATGATTTGTTCGACCAATTGCAAGGGGCAACCGTATTTTCAAAGATTGATTTGAGATCGGGGTATTATCAGCTCCGAGTGAAGGATACCGATATTCCAAAGATGGCCTTTCGGACGAGATACGGTCACTACGAGTTTGTAGTTATGCCTTTTGGGCTAACCAATGCCCCAGCCGTGTTCATGCAGCTTATGAACAAAGTCTTTATCGAGTACCTCGATAAGTGTGTAGTCATTTTTATCGATGATATCATGATTTACTCGAGGAGCGAGGAGGAGCATGCCCGTCACTTGCATATCATGTTAGATATTTTGAGAACTCAGCATCTTTTTGCGAAGTTCTCAAAGTGTGAGTTTTGGTTGCGAGAGGTGATGTTTCTGGGTCATGTGATCTCGGCCGAGGGTGTTCGTGTGGACCCACATAAAGTAGAGACAGTGTTGGATTGGGTGCTGCCCAAGAACATGAAGGAGGTCCGTAGTTTTCTGGGTTTGGCCGGATATTACCGTAGATTTGTCGAGGGGTTCTCTAAGATCGCTCGACCGCTGCCTCAGTTGTTACATAAGTCAGAGAAGTTTGTATGGACCGATGGGAGACAAAAGAGTTTTCAGGAGTTGAAGAAGCGGTTGACGATCACTCCTATTTTGCCTTTACCGAGTGGTAATGAGGGTTTCTCAGTTTTTAGTGATGCTTCGGGCCAAGGGCTCGGATGTGTACTCATACAGCACGGGAGGACGATTGCCTATGCCTCCCGCCAGTTGAAACTGTATGAGTTGAATTACCCTACCCACGATCTTGAGTTGGCCGCAGTTGTATTTACATTGAAGATCTGGCGTCATTACTTGTATGGCTCGTCGTGTCATATTTTCACCGATCACAAGAGCCTGAAGTACATTTTCACGCAGAAAGAGCTAAATATGAGGCAGAGGAGATGGTTGGAGTTGATTAAGGATTACGACCTCGAGATTCTCTATCATCCGGGCAAGGCAAATGTGGTGGCAGATGCCTTGAGCTAGAAATCGGTAACGCTTTGGATGCTTGAGTTGCTTACGGCCCAGTCGGGACTGCAGCGAGAGTTGATGAGGTTGAGCATTGAGATTTTACTACCAGAGAGTTCCGGGCAGTTGCGTACTCTTGAGATTTCTTCGTCTCTAGTCGATGACATTAAATCGGGACAGTTGGAAGACCCGATGTTTATTCAGCTTCGAGAGAATGTAGGGAAGGGGAAAGCCCCGAGATTCGTGATACATGAGGATGGTGTGTTGAGATTCCAAGGTCGGCTTTGTGTTCCGAACGACATGGAATTGAGGCAGAGTATTATGCGAGAGGCTCACGCGTCATCTTACTCAGTCCATCCGGGCTCGAGTAAAATGTATAAAGATTTTAGGAAGAATTTCTGGTGGAATGACATGAAGAATGAGGCAGTCGAGTTTGTGGCTAAGTGTTTGACTTGTCAACAAGTCAAAATCGAGCATCAGCGGCCAACCGGACTGTTGAAACCACTTCCCATCCCGGAATGGAAGTGTGAAGATATCTCCATAGATTTTGTCACAAACTTGCCGAGGAAGAAGACTGGAATGAATATGGTGTGGGTGATCGTGGACCGACTGACTAAGTCGGTGCATTTTCTGGGCATCAAGGATACTTGGGGTCCAGAAAGATTGACTCGTGTTTTTATTGCTCAGATAGTGAGGCTTCATGGTACGCCGAGGACTATTATTTCGGACAGAGATGGCCAGTTTGTATCGCATTTCTGGCAGGCGGTACATAAGGCATTGGGGACACGTTTGCGTTTGAGTACATCTTTCCATCCTTAGACCGACGGACAGTCCGAACATACCATTCAGACGTTCGAGGATATGTTGCGCGCGTGTGCGTTAGACTGGAGTAGTGACTGGGAGGAGCATCTGGCCTTGATTGAGTTTACGTATAATAAAAGTTGGCACACGTCGATTAAGATGGCACCGTATGAGGCACTTTATGGCCGACGTTGCCGATCACCAATATGTTGGGATGAGCCGTCCGATCTAGTTGGCACCGAGCCGGATCTTGTGTTAGAGACGAGGGAGAAAGTTGAGTTGATTAGAAAGAGAATGTTGGTAGCTCAGAGTCGACAAAAGTCTTATGCGGATGTTAGGCGTCGACCCTTGGAGTTTGAGGTGGGAGATCATGTTTTGTTGAGAGTGTCTCCGTCGAAAGGAGTTTTCCGTTTTGGGAAAAAGGGGAAGCTCAACCCGAGGTACATTGGACCTTTCGAGATATTGGAGAGAGTTGGTGAGTTGGTGTACCGTTTGGCATTACCTCCGTCTTTGAGTCATGTACATAGTGTGTTTCACGTCTCCCAGTTGAGGAAGTATGTTCCGGACCCATCCCACATTATTGATTTTGGAGACGTGGATATCGAGAAGGATGTTACGTTTGAGGAGAGGCCCGTTAGAATTTTGGAGCGTCGAGACAGACAATTAAGGCACAAAACCATTCCTTTGGTTAAAGTGCAATGGTCGAGGCACGGAGTAGAAGAGGTAATGTGGGAGTTAGAGGAGGATATGCGTTCGAGGCACCCCGAGCTTTTTGATTCTTAAGTTTCGGGACGAAACTTCTTTTTAGAGGGGGAGAATGTAATATCCGTACCTTTCTATTCTTAGCAGTTTCCATTTTTGGTGTATATATATTTTTATCGACTCGCTTGTAACTGTTTCAACATTTTGAATCTACTTTATTCTTGGAATTTTTCCATTTGGACGAGTTTTGGTGATGTTTTTGCGTGATTCCATTTTATGACATGTTTTGTCGTTTGTGCGTTCGATTCTCGTAAAACTCATTCATTTTCATTGTTTCTTGGTTTGCACAAGTTTGTATGGTTGAGTTGGTCGTGTTGAGACTTTCGGTTTGTTAATCCGATGTCGTATCGGGATTTTCAGGCACTTGGGGCCATTTTTGTAATTTCCTAAAAGTTTAGGGAATTCCATATTCGTTGTTGTATTTCGGATTCCTGGGTAGTCGGAATGATGTTTTCTTATAACGCTTAGGTTCGTCATCGAATGTACTTCGTAATTATATTTTCGGTTCGATAGCAGGTCCGGGTTTTGGAGTCGTCCGGAATGGTTCGGACAAAGACTAGCATCGGCCCGAGGTGTTACGGTGTAACACCCCATTCGTTACGGCCGTAATGTTGGCCTTGTTACGGCCGTAATGTAGCCTTTGTTACGGCCGTAACAGCCCGCCGTTTTAAGAACAGCGGGCAGTTCAGAAACAGCAGTTTTCATTCCTTCTCTTCGTTTTCTTCGACGTGCGATTTCAGAGGCGATTTCCACCGATATTGCTCGGAGTTTTATTCAAATTCCATCACCATAGAGTCGTGTTAGCATATTATCATCAGCGTTATCATCCTCCATCGTCCGAATCCCAGGTATTTTCTTCAGGAACCCTAACTTGTCAAATTTGGGGGGTTTTCGATTTTTTCTTGATTAATTCCGAACTGTTCATGTTTGTTACGAAATTTCTTACCGATTGTTGTTATTGGGTGATTCCCAATCTATTTTCCTCGAGTTTAATCCGTGAATTATTGATACGGGGAGATTTTGCGTAAACCCTCGCCCGTATCGATTGAATGCTTATTGTCATGAATTGTAATCGGGGTTATGGGTGTATTCCATTCGATTATTGTTGTCCGTTAGGACTGAGTTATGTTGATCCTTCATTTAGGAACCGTCGTTTTCCATTCGGATCGTTCGTAGCCGTTATTCATTCCAAATCCTTCAAAGATGTCTCAAAGGCAAGTACTTTACATTTGTTTACATGTTCTAGTATTTAAATTGTGGCTATTCGTGGTGGTTGTGGATGGATATGTGTATGTTCACTTAGGGACGGTCCGACGGGGCCTCTAGGGATACGTATTGCCGTGTGTGTGCGTATCACGAACTATGGTTAACCACCCAGGGATGTCCGACGGGGCTCTGCGGGGTACGGTGGCCGTGAGTCTCGTACCAACGGTTAACTTTGAATTGTTCTGTTGGAGAAATGTATTTTGTGCTTGTGCACCGTAAAATATTCCGGAATATAAATGATTTCTAAAATGATTTTTGGCGCATATATTCATCTGATTAGAATGTAGTTCAAATGGATTGAACTTACACTAGCAGTTGTCGCTAACCCCTTAAATGGGGGAAATACTTTTTGTATTTCAGGTACAGGTCTTGGAGACAAGCGAGCATACCGTACAAGGTTGATGGGTAAGCATGATACTGTTCAGTGGTCGTCTGTTGGTGTTCTGTTTGTCGTTTTCTTATTATGTCATTTGTTTAAGTATTCGAGTACTTCTTTGTTGAATTTAATTATGTTGTGTATCCTTTTGGGAAACGGATTTGATGTCAGATTGTATTGTCGTATTCCTGTTTTGGTGTGAATGTCGTGAATTATGAACCGGTTGTTCTATTTATGCTTGTATGTCCTTGTCGGTTGTCATTTTGGTACGTTAGCCTGGTGGATTCCATAGTGTGGGGTCCACGGCGCTGTAATATGCCCTCATCGTCTTGGGGGTGTTACAAACATGAACAACTCGGACTAGTGTCACTCGAATGCCTCGTCGCCATTGTCATGCCCCTGTGTCTCAACTCTCTCCTCGCAAGCACCTAAAACAGGAAAACATGTTCCGCTCCCACGGGGTTAGTCATCCAGATAATGAACATCAAATACATGTATAACATGATATGCTTCCAAAGGCAGAAAGAAACGGTATAATAATGATAATGATACGAGATGCTCACAAACCAATGTAAGAACCGAGCATTCATGAAACACTATGCCCATGGCATACTATTAATACCTGCTCAACATGTTAAGACATAAGCGCCCGACGGTGAATCATCGATATGGAACACCACAATGAATTACACGAAGATGGAACAAACCAAATTGAATTAAATATGAATCACAATGCCCGAAGGCTCCAATCAAATACCAAGACATGATGAAGGTCTGAAAGTCACGCAGCCGAAGCTGTAAATGAAAAAAATCACTTGAAAGTTACTCACCAAATCAGAATCATCATGATGGCTCCAAAAACACTCAAGTACCACCGAGGACGAAGCCACGGCACGAAGCCGTATCACAATGAGGGCCGAAGCCACGACACGAAGCCGTATCACAATGAGGGCCGTGTAACACCCCGAGATATTCGGAATAATTACAGCGCCGTAAACCCTTTAAGAAAGGATTTACAAGGATAAATAAAAGAAATGTAAATATAAGACATCAATACCACGGGAATTCAAGTTTACAAAACCGGTCCAACTGGTTCAACGAGTAATTAATACAACCATATCGAAATGATATTAATAAGACATTCGTACTCGAGTACTGAAAATGAATCAAGAAGACAATCAAAAGCAACGACAAACATCACTGAACCCCTTCGTCGTCACATCGGTACTGTGGCTGTTTCCCCGCTCCTCGGCTACCTAAACATCAAAACAAATATCCACCCCGAAGGGGTTAGCAAAACGATGCTAGTACAAGTATCATATTAAACAAATCGAATATGCATCAAAAATACATAACAAGATACACCACACGGACTTCCGCTACCGGAATCCGACAATGCGAATCCACAAGATTCCATTAACACAGCAAGGGTATTCCAATGATCCAGCGCCCTCAGCATAGATCCCAAGATGATCCCGTCGGACCAATATGAGGTGGAAATAACCCGTCCAATGATCCAGCGCCCTCAGCCTAGATCCCAAGATGATCCCGTCGGACCAACACGAGGTGGACATCCGATCCAGCGCCCTCAGCATAGATCGTACAACGTACACAAACACAACTCACGCATACATATATGCCAAATCGTTATGTCCATCAACATGAACATACAAACACTGAATATCATGACATTTCAATAAAATAAATCCCATGTTCAACAACATGAATAAACCACATGTATGCTCAAAAATACCAATTTTAACACATTACGATACTTGCCTCGAAGATGGCAAGAACGAAACACTTCAATGACCTCAACACACTCGAAGGCCGCCTCCTTCGATCAACGTAGCAAGCTCGAACCTTAACAAAAGAAATGATATAGAATTCATCCCAAGTCGAACGAATACCTATCAATCCGGTCTACGGCCAAAAATCTCTAAATATGCAATCTGCCTGAACCACTTAGCGTACGCTACGTACTCTACGTAACGTGCGCTAAGTCTGCCTGTTAACGTGCGCTATCGTCTAAGTCTAGCGTACGCTAGCCACGTATTGCCAGTTCTCTCTGATCAGCCGACTGACTCGACTAATAACATAACGTACGTTACGTACCATACGTAGCGTACGTTAACTTATTCCCGCTAGCGCACGTTAACTTACATATGTTAGCGTGCGCTAACCGTGCATGGCAGATTACTGCTGGCAGAAAACTTGATCTAATGGTGATAATACATGTCATCCCCGTGCACATCATGCTCATAAGGTGTGTGAACGATCTCTACGGATTAAATGACTACAAGATACAAGGGTACATATTATCATCGAAATTCATCTTAATCTCGAGAAAGTATCCTAAGTTCCCTTCGTCCTACGTTCCAAAATGCATGATTCCAATGTGTAAAACGTAACAACTTGGTAATTTCCATCTACTGGTCACAAATTGGTTTGAAGCTTCAGAATATGCTAGGAGTTCAAACACAAAAAGGTTCCATGATTTTATACGATGAATAAGTACCGAAACATCGAAATTATCTTCCTAGCACATGATGCCCGACTACTACGAATTTAACTGACTAGGTAAACCCGAGACATGATCAAAACGTCCTTCATAATAGTACTTAATATTGGTGAAGAATCACCTACCTCAAAGTAGTGAAGAACAAGGAGGAATTCGAAGCAACCCAACGCCGAAGGCTCGAACACCAATCCGCCAATGATCTACGATCTTCAACACGAGCTAGGATGCTGATATGAAGTGTTTAGGATGAAGAGAGTAATACTCTAAGTATAAGGATTCGGATGTGGGAAGAGAAAAGACTGAAAATACGAAAAAGGATGCTGTCCTATTTATAGGAAATGATTATTAGCGCGTGCTAGTCCATACTCGTAGCGTGCGCTAGCGGTTTACTGACTTCACTGAACTCAGCACTTAGCGTGCGCTATTTTCGTATCAGTAGCGTGCGCTAAGGCGTTGACTTGGCTTTTTCCCGAAAGCCGTCCAGGTTCAACCCGACACAATCCGACCGAAATCCTCAGCCGATCTCACCTACCCCCCTGTCTTAATCATGCTGACTACGTATAGCGTGCGCTAAGGTTCAAGCACAGCGTGCGCTACGGATCCAACTTAGCATACGCTACACATAGTTGATAGCGTGCGCTACATGCGCAGAATCACAATTTACATCACATTCATGAATTCATGTGCTCGACAACACCGGATCAAGAAATACGGAGAATAATACTCAGATCAAAATGCAATAATTATAATATTACAAGTTCCAAATATATATATCAGAAATCTCGGGTATTACATCCTTCCTCCCTAAAAAGAAGTTTCGTCCCGAAACTTAAGATGAAAACAACTCTGGAAATCTAGCCTTCATACTGTCCTCCGTTTCCCAAGTGGCCCCTTCAGCTCCATGTCGTGACCATTGTACTTTAACCAAGTGTATTGGTTTATTCCTCAATTGTTTGATCCGACTCTCAAGTATCTTAATTGGTCTCTCCTCGAAGGTGCCATCATTAGCTATCTCGATCTCATCGAATTCAATGGTATGACTGGGATCTGGTACATACTTCCGCAATTGGGATACATGAAACACATTGTGAACGTGACTCAGCGATGGCGGTAAGGCCAACCTGTATGCTAAATCTCCAACTCTCTCGAGGATCTCGAATGGTCCGATATATCTTAGACTTAGCTTGCCTTTTCTCCCAAAATGGAAAATTCCTCATGTAGGAGACACCTTCAATAGTACGTGGTCCCCAATGTCGAACTCTAGAGGGCGACGACGTACATCTGCATAAGACTTCTGTCGACTCTGGGCAGTCAACAGTCTTTCTCGAATCAAAGCTATCTTCTCTTGAGTCTGAACTATCAATTCTGGTTCCGTCCCGATCAAGTCCGAGGAATCATCCCAACACAAGGGTGATCGGCATCTTCTCCCGTACAAAGCTTCAAATGGTGCCATCTTAATAGAAGCATGCCAACTATTGTTGTAGGTGAATTCGATCAAGGGCAAGTGAACTTCCCAATCAGTTGACCAATCCAACGCACAAGCTCTAAGCATGTCTTCTACTGTTTGAATAGTCCTTTCGGACTGACCGTCCATTTGGGGATGATAAGCAGTACTAAAGTTGAGCTCAGTCCCCAAGGCCCTCTGAACTGCTTTCCAGAAGTGCGACACGAAGCGACCATCTCGATCTGAAATAATGGTCTTCGGCGTCCCATACAATCTGACTATCTCCGCAACAAATACTCGTGCCAATCTCTCGGGTCCCCATGTGTCTTTAATTCCTAGGAAATGAGCCGACTTGGTTAGTCGATCAACTATAACCCAAATCATGTTCATTCCCGTCTTGGTTCTTGGCATATTGGTGATGAAATCCATCGAGATGTCCTCCCACTTCCATTCAGGGATCGGAAGCGGCTTTAACATTCCGGCAGGTCGCTGATGTTTAATCTTAACTTGCTGACAAGTCAAGCACTTCGAAACGTACTCTGCTACATCCTTCTTCATATTCCCCCACCAGAAGTTTTGTTTTAAATCCTTATACATCTTACTGCTGCCCGGGTGAATAGAATAGGGCGCGCTGTGAGCTTCCTTCAGAATAGTCCGTCTCAATTCATCATTATCGAGAACGCAAAGTCAACTCTGAAATCTCAGAACTCCATCATCTTGTATCATGAATCCTGGGGCCTTTCCTTTCTTAACTTCGTCACATAACCGAAGGATCAGAGAATCGTTCAACTGCTTAGATTTGATTTCCTCGACTAGTGACGAAGTCAGTTCCATCACATATAGTTGCCCTTGGATTCCTGGTGACCATACTTCAATCCCTTCGCGGATCAGTTCTCGTTGAACGCTGGTTTGGGTCGTAAGTGCTTCCAACACTCGAAGAGAAACAGGATTACGGCTCAATGCATCGGCTACAACGTTTGCTCTACCCGGATGATAGAGAATTTCCAAGTCGTAATCCTTGATCAATTCCAGCCACCTTCTCTGCCTCATGTTTAATTCTTTCTGACTGAAGATGTACTTGAGGCTTTTATGATCTGTAAAGATCTGACAATGAGTACCGTATAAATAATGTCGCCAAATTTTCAGGGCAAAGACCACAGCTGCCAACTCCAGATCATGAGTCGGGTAATTTACTTCGTACGGTTTCAACTGCCGAGAAGCATAGGCAATTACCTTATCCTTTTGCATCAACACACATCCTGCACTCGATTTGAAGCGTCGCTGTAAACCATGAATCCATCAGTTCCATCTGGCAATGCTAATATAGGTGTTGTCGTCAGTCTCTTCTTAAGTTCATCAAAACCAGCTTGGCATTTCTCATCCCACGTGAACTTTTGAGTTTTCTATAACAGCTGAGTGAGTGGACGAGCAATTTTGGAAAATCCCTCTACAAAGCAGCGATAATATCCAGCAAGTCCTAAGAAGCTTCGGACTTCTTTCACGTTTTTAGGAGCTTCCCATTCCAAGATTGCTTCGACTTTCTTCGGGTCCACCTGAACTCCATTCGGTGATATCACATGCCCAAGGAAGGTTACTTCCTTAAGCCAGAAATCACATTTCGAAAGCTTTGCATACAGCTGCTCCTTCCTCAAGGTGCTCAAAACATCACGCAAATGCTCGGCATGCACCTCCGTGTCTTTCGAGTAGATCAAGATGTCATCGATGAAGACGACCACGAATTTATCCAAGTATTCTAAGAATACCCGATTCATCAATTGCATAAATACCGCAGGAGCATTGGTAAGTCCAAATGGCATCACTACAAATTCGTAATGCCCATACCAGGACCTGAAAGCAGATTTCGGTATATCCGATTCCTTAATTCTCAACTGATGGTATCCTGATTGCAAGTCAATCTTCGAGAATACCCTTGCCCCTTGCAGTAGATCAAACAAGTCTTCGATCTGAGGTATAGGATATTATTCTTGATCGTCATCTTGTTGAGCTCCCTGTAATCAATACACAGTCGGAGGGATCCGTCTTTCTTCCGGACAAAGAGAACGGGCGCTCCCCAAGGAGAAACGCTAGGTTGAATATACCCCTTCTGTAACAGTTCCTCCAGTTGCTTCTTGAGTTCATACATCTCGGTTGGCGCCATGCGGTATGGTGCTCTGGAAATAGGAGCTGCTCCAGGCTCTAATTCGATTGTGAACTCCACTACTCTCTGCGGAGGTAATCCAAGTAGTTCGTCAGGAAATACATCTGAGAATTCATTCACAACTGAAATAGACGAGAGCCCTACTCCTTCCTCTTTCCTCATGGAATAGCACCAAAGTCCATGACATCCCTGCTTCAGTAATTTCACGGCTTTCATTGCTTTGATCAATTTTCCCGAACTTCCCGGTCTCCATCCTCGGAATAAGTGTTCATATCCATCATCAGCAATGATAGAAATGACTCTCTCTCGGTAATTCAGGATAGCTCCATAACGGTTGAGCCAATCGTCTTCGAGAATTAAATCGTCACCGTAGATGTCAACTACAATAAGATTCGATGGCCAATCTCTCCCTCCTATAGACACAGGAAAATCTCTAGTTTCTAGGGTTCCCACAATTCTCTCTCCGTTTGGAAAACCCACAACATATGGTTCACAATCAAATAAACACGAGATTTTCAAACGATTAACACAGTTCAATGATATGAAAGAATGTGTAGCTCCGGAATCGAATAAGACACTAACTGGTTGCAAAAGGATCTGAATCGTACCTGATGCAACAAAGCAGATTCCGATCGCCGATTTCCTCATCTCGTACAGGCGCGGAGGAACGGACCCAGCACTGGATGTCTCCCTCTTCCCAATATTCTGCTGCTGAAATCCACTCTGTTGCGTCTGGTTCACACTTATCTCCTTCGGAACTGGCACTGGAGTGCGAGTACCAAAAGATCTAGTAGCAACTCCACAGAAAGCCGCACGATGCCCTTCTTGCCCACAATCGTAACAAGTCATAGAAGATGCGAGGCAATCACGTCGAATATGCCCTGCTCGACCACAATTGTAACATTTCTTTGATGCGTCCGAAACTGCTGATGTAGTTCGGAACTTCTTCCCACCTCTAGAAGGATGTGGAGGCTTCCTAGCCGAATAAAAGGAAGACTGGACCTTGCGGGGCCCACCGCTCTTGTTTTCTGAGAAGCTGTCGGTCACTTTCTGCTTCTTTGCCTCCACTGATTTCTCCACCGCCGCCTCTTTCATGTCGTAGGCCAGTGCTTTGTCTTGATACTGTCGCAACGTAGTACACTCGAATCCGGACATGTACTGCTGAATCTCTGGCTTCATCCGCATATCGAAATGAAAAATCTTTTCTGCCTCCGTTTTGACCAAGTGTCGCACACAAGTCCGCTGATGATTAAAAGTTTGAATTACATCGGTCACAGATGCTTCCGAACTCTGTGGTGAGAAAAACTCTCGGATCTTTGCCTCTCTAACTGGACGAGGACAATACTGTGCTTCCATCATTAGTTTGAATTCCGTCCAATCCGCAATATGATTCTCGGGTCGAATAGCTTCCCACTACCAAAGGCCTCCCAAATGTAAAAATACTGGGCAATGGGAACCTTCCGGTCCTCGGGACAGTTAAGACCCGCGAATATCTTCTCTAACTCCTTAAGCCAATGATCCCAAGTAAATGCCTCAGCAGATCCGTCAAACTTTGGCGGGTGCAATTTGACCACCTCAGCAAGCCATCTGTCTCCCCGGTTATCCTCGTGGTGCTGTTGTCCCACCGCCGTCTGCATGCGGTCAACTACCTGAGCGAACTGGTTTATCTGCGCCACTACCTATTGAAGCACTCCCGGCATGTTAGGATTTGCGTCGTCATTCGCTGATCCTTGCTGCCCTTCAGAATGGGAATCGGTTTGACTAGCTGATAATTCTGGGGTAGTTGCGGAATCCTCCTGTCTCATGTTACCCCGTCCGCGTCCACGACCGCGTCCGCGTCCACGTCCTCCTCTTAACATACTGTAAACACAATTCCTCAATATCCAGGACAAAGTTTTCGAAATAAAGCCCGTCAATACTCACAAAACAGTAATTAAGTAAAACGGTAGTATAAGAGATTAGGAGACTTACAACCACGGTCCACATGACGACTTTGGCTGAACAGTGATGTTACGAACGACTCATAAATCAATAACGTAAACAGACCCAACTTAAAACCCGACTGCCAAGCTATCCATGAATCTTAGCTCCGATACCATATTCTGTAACACCCCGAGATATTCGGAATAATTACAGCGCCGTAAACCCTTTAAGAAAGGATTTACAAGGCTAAATAAAAGAAATGTAAATATAAGACATCAATACCACGGGAATTCAAGTTTACAAAACCAGTCCAAATGGTTCAACGAGTAATTAATACAACCATATCGAAATGATATTAATAAGACATTCGTACTCGAGTACTGAAAATGAATCAAGAAGACAATCAAAAGCAACGACAAACATCACTGAACCCCTTCGTCGTCACATCGGTACTGTGGCTGTTTCCCCGCTCCTCGGCTACCTGAACATCAAAATAAATATCCACCCCCGAAGGGGTTAGCAAAACGATGCTAGTACAAGTATCATATTAAACAAATCGAATATGCATCAACAATACATAACAAGATACACCACACGGACTTCCGCTACCGGAATCCGACAATGCGAATCCACAAGATTCCATTAACACAGCAAGGGTATTCCAATGATCCAGCGCCCTCAGCATAGATCCCAAGATGATCCCGTCGGACCAACACGAGGTGGAAATAACCCGTCCAATGATCCAGCGCCCTCATCCTAGATCCCAAGATGATCCCGTCGGACCAACACGAGGTGGACATCCGATCCAGCGCCCTCAGCATAGATCGTACAATGTACACAAACACAACTCATGCATACATATATGCCAAATCGTTATGTCCATCAACATGAACATACAAACACTGAATATCATGACATTTCAATAAAATAAATCCCATGTTCAACAACATGAATAAACCACATGCATGCTCAAAAATACCAATTTTAACACATTACGATACTTGCCTCGAAGATGGCAAGAACGAAACACTTCAATGACCTCAACACACTCGAAGGCCGCCTCCTTCGATCAACGTAGCAAGCTCGAACCTTAACAAAAGAAATGATATAGAATTCATCTCAAGTCGAACGAATACCTATCAATCCGGTCTATGGCCAAAAAGCTCTAAATATGCAATCTGCCTGAACCACTTAGCGTACGCTACGTACTCTACGTAACGTGCGCTAAGTCTGCCTGTTAACGTGCGCTATCGTCTAAGTCTAGCGTACGCTAGCCACGTATTGCCAGTTCTCTCTGATCATCCGACTGACTCGACTGATAACATAACGTACGTTACGTACCATACGTAGCGTACGTTAACTTATTCCCGCTAGCGCACGTTAACTTACATATGTTAGCGTGCGCTAACCGTGCATGGCAGATTACTGCTGGCAGAAAACTTGATCTAATGGTGATGAACTCATGAATTCTATGGTGATAATACATGTCATCCCCGTGCACATCATGCTCATAAGGTGTGTGAATGATCTCTACGGATTAAACGACTACAAGATACAAGGGTACATATTATCATCGAAATTCATCTTGATCTCGAGAAAGTATCCTAAGTTCCCTTCGTCCTACGTTCCAAAACGCATGATTCCAATGTGTAAAACGTAACAACGTGGTAATTTCCATCTACTGGTCACAAATTGGTTTGAAGCTTCAGAATATGCTAGGAGTTCAAACACAAAAAGGTTCCATGGTTTTATACGATGAATAAGTACCGAAACATCGAAATTATCTTCCTAGCACATGATGCCCGACTACTACGAATTTAACTGACTAGGTAAACCCGAGACATGATCAAAACGTCATTCATAATAGTACTTAATATTGGTGAAGAATCACCTACCTCAAAGTAGTGAAGAACAAGGAGGAATTCGAAGCAACCCAACGCCAAAGGCTCGAACACCAATCCTGCAATGATCTACGATCTTCAACACGAGCTAGGATGCTGATATGAAGTGTTTAGGATGAAGAGAGTAATACTCTAAGTATAAGGATTCAGATGTGGGAAGAGAAAAGACTGAAAATACGAAAAAGGATGTTGTCCTATTTATAAGAAATGATTATTAGCGCGCGCTAGTCCATACTCGTAGCGTGCGCTAGCGGTTTACTGACTTCACTGAACTCAGCACTTAGCGTGCGCTATTTTCGTATCAGTAGCGTGCGCTAAGGCGTTGACTTGGCTTTTTCCCGAAAGCCGTCCAGGTTCAACCCGACACAATCCGACCGAAATCCTCAGCCGATCTCACCTACCACCCTGTCTTAATCATGCTGACTACGTATAGCGTGCGCTAAGGTTCAAGCACAGCATGCGCTACGGATCCAACTTAGCGTACGCTACACATAGTTGATAGCGTGCGCTACATGCGCAGAATCACAATTTACATCACATTCATGAATTCATGTGCTCGAAAACACCGGATCAAGAAATACAGAGAATGATACTCAGATCAAAATGCAATAATTATAATATTACAAGTTCCAAATATATATATCAGAAATCTCGGGTATTACAGGCCGAACCCATGGCACAAAGCCATATCACAATGAAACCATCTAATGGCCGTGACCTACTGAACTGTAGATGTTGGGAACCAACCGCGAAGGTTCAAGCCCCACACTTAACCATGATGAAATCACCCAGTGACCGTGACCTACTGAGTTGTAGGTGTTGGGAACCAACCGTGAAGGTTCAAGACCCAAACTTACCCATGATGAAATCACCCAGTGACCGTGACCTACTGAGTTGTAGGTGTTGGGAACCAACCGCGAAGGTTCAAGACCCAAACTTACCCATAATGAGCACTAGCCTAGAATAGCCTCCAAAACACAATTATTCACAAACGGCAACGATCCAAAAATTACCGAAATCACAAGAATGATAGGGTGATGCCTTGAGTCGGCCAACACGATAGCAATGAATCACGGATGGGCACCGTACTCGGCGGTCCCAATTCAATACCTAGATTACCTTAGAATGGCCAATCGATAAAATTGATACAACGGATGGGAACTATCCGTGATAATCCCAATTCAATACCTCAATTGCATTGTAACGGCCAATCGATAACAATGATGCAGCGGATGATTCAATACCTCAATTGCCTTAGAACGGCCAACCGATAACAATGATCCCATGAATGATTGAACACTTCGATTACCTTAGGACGGCCAACCGATAACAATGATCCCATGAATTATTGAACACTTCGATTGCCTTAGAACGACCAATCGATAACAATGATACGAAGAATGATTGAGCACCTCGATTGCCTTAGAACGGCTAATCGATAATAATGATACAATGAATGCCTCGGCACCTTTAATCGGTTACCGACGACGAAGATGAGAACGAATACGCCAATGCCTTCAATCGGCCGATATAACATGAATGACAGGACGCCAACATTAATAACAATGATTACCACAATGTCTTAGATCGACATCAATATTAACAACAACAATGGATACATCGATACCGCGAACCGGCTATCGACAATAACATTGACAACGAGTATCCCAATGCCTTGAACGGGCCATTAATGAACAATAATAAACGTTTGGCATAATCGCCGAAGAGTATCGTATCGAACGATCCCCTAATATCAATGAATTCATGAAGAGACAATGTCTCGGAATGATACAACATATTCATACACATATATGACAACATTAATCTCATTGACTAGTACAAGTATAAAACTTGCCTCAAACCGGCGGCGAGAAAGTCCTTCCATGATCAACGTCCTTAATGGAAATATCGGCCACTCGAACAACCTTGAATAACACAAGTACCAACAATTCGCTTAATATACGAATCAAGCATGATCACAACCAACTCAAAAGTCAATACAACACTACCCAAAACTCGTTGGGGCATTAAAACAAACACGTTGTAAACAAACTCGCATTGTTTACAACTAATCCCAATTATACCGAAAACCAACCTCCAATGAGTGATTCAATCCAATAAAACATCATTATTACCATCAATAATCCAATAGGAATACTCCATTCGAGATTACGACAACATCTAGTCGAAACCCCCAAACTTCCAAAGTCAACACCCAAGGTGTTCTTGAACAAATCCCCAAATGCTCAAAAATTCCGAAAATTACATCAATGAATCCGTAGAAATACATGTATCCAAGGTAGATAATCCATATCTAACATATTCCAACATGATAGCAAGCTAACTCGAAGAGATCGGGAAGAAAACTCTCAAATCCCAAAATTCAAGATTCAATGAAAAGTTACCTTGATTTGGTGTGTTGGAAAGGATTGAATGATGATTAATCCGACTTAGAAGCTTAAAAATGATGATAGGTGATTCCGTATCGAAGAACCCTTCACCAAAGTCCCAAATCGCCCAAAACCGACGGGAGGAGGAAGAGAGAAGTGAAAATTACGAAACTGGACTGAACTGTCCTATTTATACTGATCCCAATTTAGCGTGCGCTATGACCTGATATCTAGCGTGCGCTAGTGGGTTACTGGGCAGTCCAGTGAGCTCTGACTGCTTCGTTAGCGTACGCTATGAACTTGGTAGCGTATGCTAACGCCTTTCGATAACGTGTTAACCCAAAATGTTAGCGTGCGCTAACTGATGTTCGATACCCAGCACCTGGAGTCCAGAACCTACTATCCTCTGCCTTGGCCGCGTTAGCGTGCGCTATTATGATGCCTTAGCGTGCATTACTAGCATAGTTAGCGTACGCTACTTACCACTCGTAGCGTGCGCTACGAATTTCCCAAATCAGCCCAGTACCTTCTGGACTGTCTGCCTCACTAGCGCTAGCGTGCGCTAATATTAAGCGATAGCATGCGCTACCAGTACTCAGTTAGCGCGCGCTAACAAGAGTACCCAGCGTGCGCTACCTCACACGGGCTACCAAAAATGATGATGATGATGACAAAATTCCCGTCTCGATCTCAAACAGTGATGAATGACAAATGATAACTGATACACGATTCTAAAGTACACCGAACGATGGTCATAACTGAATGAACATGAATGATGAATGGTTATTACTGAGTGAAAAAAAAAATTCCGAGTGACAATTACTGAATGATAATCAATGAATTCACAACCGGATATTACATGGTCGACTTTATTTCAGTTTCCGCTGCGATTATTCATTTATTTTTCTTAAAGATATGGTAATATCCCTTGAAATTATATTTAAAATGACATTTTGAAAAGTGGTCGCTACAACTTGTGCATTTGCTCTTGTTAAAACTGAAACTACAGTGTATATACTTCATCTTAATACAACTTATTTTAAATTAAAAATCTAAAAAAAAGAACTATCCAGGGACTCTGGGGCAATCACAAAGAAATTTAAAAATGTTTCAAAATCACGAAATACTCGTTGAAGTTCAATTTTGTCTTTACATTTTTTCCCATTCATAAGAAAAAGTTCCAAAAGCATTACATTTATAGAAATATTATGGTTACCCCCTTAAAATTAAAACTAAACCAATCTTCTTTTTTTGTAATTTTAAATACATTTTTTTATTTCTTGCAAATACTCCAAACAGCCGGACGGATTTTGTATCCAACATGTATTATTTTGTCGAGTATTCACAGTTGTTGCAAGTCCTGATGGTTAAAATGACTTTTTTGTTTCTCTTTCGTGCGTTCATAGGCCTGTCATCCGAGATTTGGTGGATGTTGAGGATAAAGAGATCACTGAAGCAATGAGACACTGAAGGCCATGGTTGAGCCAAGTGGAGCAATTGACCTTGCGGCTGTTCTATCCAACCGGTTCAGTAGCAACCCTGCCTGGAAAGACAGCATCAATGTGGGTGTTATACTTTCATGTGCTTCGAAAGTCGTTAAATAAAAGCATTTGAGTGGTAAGTGTTCGTAAAAAATCCTATTCTTTAACGAATTATTTTCTATTGGCGAAAGGTGGAAATGGTGTGTTTGGGGGGTGGGGGGTGGGTGCGAGCTTCAACATAGGTTTTTTTTTTTTTTTAAAAAGCATACTAGAACTTGTAAAAGAACCAAAAAAAAAAACAGTATAAGCTACCCTCTAATAACTGTGAAAAATATCGTAGAGCTTGATTATACTAGATGGATCCCCATAATGCGGGATATTACAAACCAACATCGAATATAGATCCTTCATTACATCGTACTTCATCAACTAATTGTCGAAAATGAAACAAAAACGTACAAGTGTTTCAATTCTAAGGGACCTCAGTATAAAACATGTGTCCCCAAAAATCCAGAAATAATTAAAATGGAAGGAGACCAATTATGCCATTACAACCTCAAACTTAAGTCTTGACATTAACACTTTTCTTTTCCTTTTCCAGGTCTAGTATTTAATGGTTTGACAATAAAAAAAGAAATCCTCCATTATGAAATATGGGGCCGATGGTGATTTTGGGACATAAGGCCAAACAAGTGCACGAGATTTGATAATGTCGATGCTCATCTCGCTTGGATCTATTGCTTGTAGTTCGACGTGGATTCCATATGAGTTCTCTCGTAAACTGATCTAGGAACTAGCATATACTCCCTCTGTCCGAAAAAATTTGTCCCAATTGAGATGACACGAGTTTTGAGAAAAACTTGTATAAATTAATTTTAGTCTAGAAAGAGCCCCACTTTTGAGAAGGAAAAAAGAGAGAATTTTTTTTTTATAAATAGGGCAAGTTTTTGACGCACACTCTAATAAGGAAGCTAGGGCAAATTTTTGGCACGGAGGGAGGATCATCTTATTTCTGATCCTTGATATGTATGGATACATGTCGATATATAAGTGCATGTTAAATTATTAATCAGGAAAAATAGAAGAATATTTATATTGTAGCTGTTGACCTTGTTTGTATTGGGTCTTACATTTATCTAATACAATAAATATGAACAATACGCAGCGGAATAAATTAACGAAAAACTCAGACGAGGATCTGTTAGTATTATGCTCTAAGTGTACTGTTTAATAATATAATATGGGGACATTTATTATTATAATATTGATATTATTATTGAATTAATATTCTGCTTACGATCATCAAGTATGTGACTTGATAATAATGTTCGTTAAAGCATTAAAAAATATTTATTCTAGATATCCCTAGTAATATGATTACTAATATGATAATGATACAATGGCTATGTTTTACTGGTCATGAACATGAGATGTTATATCACGTCATAGATATATGTAGAGACATCGTATTGGATATGACCTAACAAAGAGAATTATATATGGATTAAGTCATTATAATTCCTCTGATTGTTATATATTATTTAAGTTCTTATTACCTAAAGACACTACAGTAATGAGTATCGTATTTTAACACAATACCAATGTCTTATGTAACAAGGGACCATACAATTTGTGATTGGATACGGTACGATTTATGCAGAGGGAAGTAGTTTGTCCAGAGGGGACTTGTCCCTTCTATAAAATGGAGAAGGTATCCACGGGACCTTGATAAGTTAAATTGTTTAAATGCATGGCCATGCTCAAATTGATCAATAAAGAGTTATTGATAAATATTTGAATTGGAAAATTGTAACTTGAGATCAAGAATATTAATTAAGCTATATAAGGTCGACTTATCAATGCCTTATGCTTAATTAGGATATCGCGCGACGAGAGGATTAAATATTATACAGTAACGGGATTTTGTTCGTACCGTCGAATTAATTCTTTTAATGCTGGTAGTCATAATTTCTAGCTAGAGGCCGTTTATGATTTATGAGTCGTAAAATTATTTTTGTACTCATTGTCGTATTAATTAGAACCTACAGGGTCACACAGTTAAATGAGCAGAGCAGCTATTTTGTTCCGGTTAATTCTGGTTGGTGAAAGGGTTGGTGAACCCTTAGCCATGTAGATGGCTATATACTAGTGTCTCGTGATAGCCCTCACACATGACCAAATACAAGAGAAAACATATTTCGCGTAGAGATAATCAAAAATCTGATTTTGATATTTCTCTCACTAAAAGTCTTGAAGATAATATTCAAGAGTTGAATAATTAAAAGGATCAAGAATATATCTTCATATCATTGAAGGTTGATTCTTTGATCAAGAAAAGTATTTAGAATACTCATCTTATCTTCATCTGATCTTGTGAGTTTGATCTTTAATAACATATTGAATAGGATTCATAGTTGTTATTTTAGATCAAAGTTCGAGAACATTTGAATTAAATTCTTGGCGTTCTTGTTCTTACCATAATCAAGAACATATCTATATTCAAAATGATTTAAATGGAATCTTTATTGAATCGGAGCTAGCAATCCGTTAGATGCTCGGGACTTGTTCGTTGTGTGGATACCGTAGAGGACGCTCGCTTCTTGCAGCGTCTCTAGAAGGCTCGATCAAAAACACGCTACAAGAGGTAACAATCTTATTCTTCGTAGTTTGATAATATACTTGGATTCTCGGAGGGTTTTACATATTATAATTATACTTTCGCTGCACTGTTTCAATATATGATGAGATCATAAATCTTATTAGTTCAATAAAAACCCAACAGTGGTATCGGAGCAAGGTTAGTATATTTTCATTGTTTCGATTTTCATATATGTTGATATATGATGTTTATATATGTTGTGTATGATGTTTATACATATGATATATAAATTTTATCTATGTATATTTATATATGTGGTGATATATATAATTTTAATAGATTTGTGTTTCGACCAATATATATATATATATATATATATATTGCTTTCTATATTTGATCTTGACATATATGGTTCTTTGATATATGGAGATTCATGTGATGATTTGGTTCTACTAATAATCCAAGAATCAAAGAACTATGATTTGATCTACATATAATTTTATGTTAGGATTATGAATTTTTAAGAGGTGCATATGAACATAAATTTGTTTATGTAAAGATTATGCTTCTTTAAAAAAAATTCATATGAACACAATTATATTTTGATTCTGCGGTTGTATAAATATAGACTTGATCTATTTGATTTATACATTTATATTGATCAAAAGGTATTAGTTATTATATACATAAGATGTATACATGTAGTATACATAAGATGTATACTCAAAGAGAGAAATTTTTTTTACATACCTGATGAGAGGGCCTGCCGTGCGGTCTGCCGGATGCAGATCGCGATCCTAGCTTTGTGTGCAGGTGCGGCCTGGACCCTTGGATCGCGATCCGGGCTGTTCGGATCGCGATCCAGGCCACTTTTGGGGTCGTTTCAGCCTCGTTTTCTTCATATATTCCTGGAATATTGTTTCTAGTTTTACCCAGTTCGATGTTTTGGCCCTCAGAACTTTATAAATTATCGATTGTCGATATTTGGCATATTTTATATATTATATAACTTATCGATAGTCGATATTTGGAACATTTTATATATGATATGTGCTTATGTATGCTTAAATGGTTAATGCATCGTGGAAGGTATAGACATACTAGATTAATTAAATTGATTATTCAATTATGGTTGTAATATTCGTAATACGACTTGTATGGCGTGCCTTCTTATTATCTTGTTGTGATTTCTCTTCTCATCTTACTCCCCTGAATGTAACTCGAGGTTTCCATTACTAAATGTAAAGATATAGTTTAGAATATTTCTAGCTATAAAAGGAATACGAAGGAGACGAGCAACTTACAAGGAATTCAATAAGAAAGGCGTTATTGAAGATTGCACTGAACGACCTATTGATATTAACAATATCATAATAGGATCTATGGCTATACCACACCACACTATATTGTTCATGTTAATGTATGAGATGCATCATATTTACATTGCATAAGATTGTATGAGATGCATCATATTTAAATTAGCATATGATTGTATGAGATGCATCATATTTTTTATTTGCTTAATAATCCTTATTTCCAAATAAATCTAACTCACTAAAACTTTTAAATGTATGTGATACATGGTAAATATTTTGAGATAATCAAATTTTGATAAAATAGTTTTATTAAAATCAATTGATATGAAACATAAGTCTCAAGAGCCAACCATTTTCAAAACACTCGTCAAACTTTCGATCATTTCTAATATGGGTCTGCCAAAGCAGGGTGTATGGTTTTTATCTTAAGGAGGCGAGATGAATAAACAAGCTTATACATGTGTTTTAAATAGTTAAGACTTACATAGATTATACAAAACGGTTTTGGACCTATGGCTTATTTGGGATTAATACGATTAAAACGACATAAGATGTCATCCAAATGATAATCTAAAGCATCTTTTAATTACAGGGGATATGACAAAGATGTGTCTATGGTTATTTGATCATTAGATTATAATTCATATATGTGTATGTGATACATAAAATTTGAGACTAACATGTTGACATAAGATGTCATATCTATTGATAAAAATTAAACTTCTTTTATTTGCGAGGGACATGCCATAGCTGTGCTTGCATTTACTTGATCGTTAGATTTTAAAATCAATATATCTCATGAAAAAGCAACTTGAAGAATTTATGGACAAAGAATATATTTAGCCAAGCATTTCACCATGGGGTGCGCCAGTCTTATTCGTTCGAAAAAATATGGATCACTTCGGTTGTGCATTGACTACTGAGAGCTAAATAAAATGATGATCAAGAATAAGTACCCGCTGCCTCAAATTGATGATTTGTTTGACCAGTTGCAAGGAGCGACAATATTCTCGAAGATCGATTTGGATCAAGAAACCATCAATTGAGGACTAAAGAATCCGATGTTCCAAAGTCAGCATTTAGGACCCGCTACGGACACTATGAATTTATGGTAATGCCGTTCGGTCTCACCAATGCGCCTGCCGTGTTTATGCAATTGATGAACTCAGTATTCATAGAGTACTTAGAAAAATTCTATAACACCCCCAAAACCATCCGGGGATATTTCAGCACCGTGGGCCCCGTGCCGGAACCCATCAGGCTAAAAACCATTCAAAAACGCCAGAAAGGCTGATGACGGTAATATTTTCCAATACTCACAGAGTCATTTATAAAATATCAAGTACCGTCATAACGTCAAGGCCAAAATTCCAAAACTCGATTTAGGGAATCAGTTTTACGAAATAAAACTCAGTTGGCAAGATATAAAAAGCCATTTCAAAAATACTCACGCAGCGGATAAAAGTACAGTCTAAAGTATACATTCAACAACGAAATAAAATGAAAATGAAAATGCACGATTCCCCAACAAGCCATAGCCAGTATCACCCGGGATCCTCGTCTCTTCATGACCGCTGCTCATCGAAAATCATCACTACCTGAAAAACAAGTCCCACAACAGGGTCAGCCATAATGCCCGACAAATAACCGCAAATACATAAACATAAACATTCATATGCCATGCATCATGAGGATGATAACCACAACTATAACCTTACCACTTCCCGGTAATCCATTGACAATTCAATTCTCACGAAGATATCAAATATCATCTCAATATCCCATTAATACGGTACAATACCTCGATTCAGATTCCTTCCAAAACGCATACCATGGATCAAGAATATCCAAATATCCTCAACACCATTTGAATACTACAATCCTTACAGAAACTCCATATTCATTCATCAATATGCAATACAACACAAAATACTTATGAAATGCAATTGAAATTACTTATCGGAACACTACAACCGAACAAGTAACAACTTGCCTTGATACAAATATGACAAAGCCATCACCGAACCCATCGCCCTCGTCTACGAGCTCTTCAGCTCTGACCAAAGTGAATCTACAATTCTCCATCGCAGCACATCAGTTATACCTATTGGTTAATCAACCTAAAGCAACAATCAGATCAATAATCGAACCAACTTGATAACAATGATCATAACATACTCAATCCGGAATTCAACCTCATATCATGATTCATCCCATCTAAATCGACCACTATAATTATCATGATTCAGAAATCCATCTTAAATCGGGTTAGACGACTCACCATCCTTAAGATATGAAGAATCTTAATTAACATCCAAAAACTCTTAGCACAATTCCATTAAATCTCATATAACATCATCACATGATAATCCGACATGCTCCCTCACAAGTAATCATCCTTTAAAAATGTACCACTATCAAAAGGATACAAAAATTACCTTGTATAGACGAACCAAGAAGAAGAACGATTGAACTCCATTCCAAGAATCATCAATAACTTCAAGAACAAGGCTTTAATCCATGCTCTCCATCTTAAACTTGTTAAAGAGGATCATTCTTAGTGTTTCGGAACCTCAAGTATCCTCCCAAGGCTCTCTCTACCGAGTGAAGGGAAGAGAATGGACAAAATGCCTCATAACACCCGTCTGCCTGTTAGGCGTATTTTTATACACTTATTTATCATTATTTTGTATTTTTTTATGATTAAATCTGCATAAATGAGCTTGTAATGCCCTATTCTTTTATGTTTTGCAGGAAATTGGAGTCCGGAAGCCGAAACGATGAAAAACGGGCGAAAATGGCGATTTTTGGCCTGGGGCCGCGACACGTACCAAGTGAGCCGCGGCACATGCAGGTGACCAGCGACCCCCCGAGTAGACTGTACCCTGAGCCGCGGCACAGATATAGTGAGACGCGGCCCAGAAGAAATAACCAGCGCCCAGGCATCCCGCTGTGCCCCGTGAGCCGCGGCCCACGGGGCGGTTTTGATGTGTTCTGCGCGGGTTTGGGCCTTTTTGAAGCCGGTTCTCGACCTAATCACACGGACGCGTTTTGGAGGCTGCGGGGAGTTATAAATAAGGGTTAAAGGTCATAATTGTTTATCTTGGATCTTGGATCTTGGAATCAGAGGATCGATTATCATCAAGGAGGAGAAGCAGAAGACACCAAGAGCAGAGGGCGGAAGCCAAAAGAACGGAGGAATCCGAGCTCTTCATATGCGTTTGATTTCAATGCTTTCATTCATTAATTCCGTATTTTTATCTTTTAGCATGTCAGGCTAAAACCCTGTTCTAGGATTTTGATGAAACCAAAGTTTTGACGAATTTGCTTTTGATTATCTATATAATTCCCTTTTCTGTTGAGTTTTCCCAATCGATTTTAATGCTTTCAATTGTCTGGCCAATAATTGGATTGATTTAATTACGCAACTCGAATCGGGAGAGGAGAGTTGGTGAGGAACTATTGGTGAGAACCGTCTTATCTTGTGAGATAGGAATATACTCATAGGAACTACGTGGCCTTTTGAGGGTTTTGTGCTTTTTGCCTATTGACGAATTAATTCACCTAGGGATAGAGTGCGTTATTCGCCTTTAGAAAAATCTATTGACCTCGGGAGAGGCGGTAGAGTATTTTAGCAATCTTCGCCTTCAATAAATTGGGGAAATCATTAACTTCAGATAATCGAGAGTAAATTTGGATAAACCGAGGTGGATTCACAATCCTAGACTTTTTCATCATTTGATTTTCTTTCTTCGAGCGATTGTTTTTCTATTTATTATTGATTTTCTTTAGTTATTAATTCCAACCCAAATTTCGACTGTTCAAATAAAATTAGAATACATATAAATCGGTACTTAGTGATTGAGTCCTCGTGGGAACGATACTCACTCATCACTTTATTACTTGTCTATGATAACGTGCACTTGCGTTTAACGAAATATCGCAACAAGTTTTTGGCGCCGTTGCCGGGGACTGATTTTTACTAATATCGATTTCAGTATTTCTAGTCTTAGTTTGAACATTTTTATTGTTTTGTGTAATTTTATTTATTTGTTTGTTTTTTCTTTCAGGAGTTCCGGTTAGTGCATGAGAAAATTCGGTAACGAAGGCCTACTACCTTTGGATACCGAACTCGAGCGCACTCTTCGGAGAAGCAGGAAGGAGAAACGAGAGCTACCGACAACAGTCACTATGGCAGATAACACGGGAAATCACGAAGCAGAAAACCCCATGGTGCAAGCTCAACCGGCATTAGCACTCCGCGATTATACTATGCCGCAAATCAATGCGAACTTTTCGGGAATTCGGTGTCCAACCATTCAGGCGAACAATTTCGAAATCAAGCCGGCTATAATTCAGATGGTACAAGCGAGCCAGTTCTGTGGATTGCCGAATGATGACCCCAACGCACACATTGCGTCTTTTCTCGAGATTTGTGACACGTTAAAAAACAACGGTGTCACCGATGATGCTATTCGTCTACGGCTTTTCCCTTTCTCTTTGAGGGACAAAGCCAAATTTTGGTTAAATTCTTTACTGCCGGGCTCGATCACTACATGGGCGGAATTAACGCAAGCCTTTCTGGCCAAATTCTTTCCACCATCAAAGACGGCGAGGTTACGGAACGAGATCACTACCTTTGGGCAATTTGATATGGAGTCGCTTCACGAGGCGTGGGAGCGATACAAGGATTTACTAAGAAGATGCCCACACCACGGCCTACCAGATTGGCTCCAAATTCAGTCGTTCTATAATGGATTGAGTGCCTCTACACGCACTCTCGTCGATGCGGCCGCTGGAGGAGCCTTAATGGGAAAATCTATGGCCGAGGCACACTCTTTATTGGAACCTATGGCTGCGAATGCTTATCAATGGCCGTCCGAACGAGTAAATCTGAAGCGAGTCATGGAAATCTCGAATAATGATTCGATCTCTGCATTGTCGGCCCAAGTCGCAGCATTAACTCAGCAACTTCAGGCATTTTCGCATGCTTCTTCCCCTGTTACCATTGAATCTTGTAATTGGTGTAACGGATCTCACCCTAGCGCAGAGTGCCAAGTCGGAAACCCTTTCGAGCAGCCCCCAATTGAACAAGCTCAGTTCATAGGAAACGGGAATCGACAAAACAATCCGTACTCCAACACGTATAATCCGGGATGGCGTAATCATCCTAACTTCTCATGGAGAAACGGACAAAACTTGAACCAGCCTCCGTTTACTGAACACCAACAGCAGCCTCCTCCCGCTCCAAAAATCTCTCTAGAAGAAGCAATGGCAAAATTTTCAGCGAGCACGAGTCAGTTCATGGCCCGTACGGAGGCGACCTTGCAGAACCATTCCGCTTCTATACGCAACTTGGAAGTCCAACTGGGCCAGATTGCTAACGTATTAACAGCCCGCCCGGAAGGTGCCCTGCCAAGTATGACTGAAACGAATCCCAGAGAGAGTGTCAATGCCATTGGGTTGAGAAGTGGGAAAGAATTGGGTGAGCTGCCCGGGCAGAACAAAAAGAGAAGCGAGGATGAGGAGATGAAAAATACAGCGACTGAGGAATCACAAGAGTTGAGACCCTTGATACTGTTTCCGGACAACCCAAAGGCATATGTACCACCCGTCCCGTTTCCGCAGCGATTACAACAGAAAAAGGTGGACAAGCAATTCTCAAAGTTCCTCGACGTCTTCAAGAAACTGCATTGGAACAAATGCCTAGTTACGTGAAATTCATGAAAGAAATCTTGTCAAATAAAAGAAAACTCGAGGAGTATGAGATAGTCGCATTGACGGAGGAGTGCAGCGCTATTCTTTAGAAAAAGCTTCCGCCAAAATTGAAGGATCCGGGAAGTTTTAATATACCTTGCACTATAGGAAATCTTACTTTTGATAGAGCGTTATGTGATCTCGGGGCCAGTATTAATCTCATGCCTCTGTCTATTTTTAAGAAGCTAGGAATTGGGGAGGCAAAACCGACGACAATCTCCTTGCAATTAGCAGATCGATCCATCAAATATCCGAGGGGAGTGATAGAGGACGTCTTAGTAAAGGTTGATAAATTCATATTTCCGGCCGACTTCATTGTGCTCGACATGGAGGAAAGACATCCCAATTATTTTGGGAAGACCATTCTTAGTGACCAGCCGAACTCTCATAGACGTGGAAAAAGGCGAACTAACTCTAAGGGTTCAAGACGAGCATGTCACGTTCCAAGTGTTTAAATCTTTTCCATGTCCAGGTGGTGTTGAGAAGAGCTCGCAAATTGAAAGTGTGGATACCGTTGCGAAAGACACACACCGGAAGAATCGTCGGTCGAAAAATTCAGAATCCGTTTCAGAGGGTCCGACTTCTAAGAAAAATGTAGTACGAGCCGCATATCTCAAGCATGTGGACATGCCGTCATCATCAACCGTTCATCCACCAATGAAAAATTCCGATGTTGTCATAAGTTCGTTCGAGAAAAAGGAGAATAAGCTGGACGTAAAACGGATGCCAAATCATGTGAAAAATGGGTGCTTCGAAAAAGTGTTTTCGTTAAAATCTTTTCGCAAAGAACATTTGGTGTCCAAACCGAAAATCGGATCATTAAAGACCAATGGTCAAAATTTTAAAACACATATTAACGGTTCGATGAACGGGGCGGAGTTCAAATGGAGTTTGCGAAAAGCGAACTGACTTTTCAATAGGTCCGGCTGAAGATTATAAACTTAGCGCTTCTCGGGAAGCAACCCGAGTTTTAGTAGTAGATTTTTGTGTTTTAGTATTTTCTTGCATTTTTGAATTTTTATTTTTCATCATTTTTACTTTGATTTGCTTATCCCCCTCGTTCTTGACGTGTTCCTTTGAAAATTCTGTGCATAAAAAGTCCCAGGGGAAAAATTTATGTCTGAGCCGCGGCACAAGGCTTGTGAGCCGCGGCACACACAAATCAAACCAGAAAGCTAAACATCCTGTACTATGTGCCGCGGCACAACCTTACTGAGCCGCGTCACACTTGATTCCTGAGCCGCGACACGTTGCTTCTGAGCCGCGGCACACCAATTGCCAAATGATGAGCCCAGGACGCTGTACTCTGTGCCGCGGCACAAACCAAGTGAGCCGCGGCACATCAACACTCTGAGCCGCGGCACCCGCATTTTGAGCCGCGGCACATGGCGACATAACGTCCACACCCAGGCTAACTGTACTCTGGGCCGCGGCTCATTTAAGCTGCACCGCGGCCCCCTTTGGGAATTTGAACAGGCCCAGGTAGCTTTATAATTCAGATCGGCCGACACCCAGGTACTTCCTTCCCCTCTTCTTTGCACAAGCGATCGACCGAGAACATCATATCATCTTCTTCTTCCTCTTGCATACCACAATCCAACCCAGGTAATCCTAAATCCCGTAATCCTTATTGATGCATGGTTTGAGAAGTAAGGTATGGTTATTTGATGTTGATTAAATTGTAGTTTTTCTTTTCCAAAGTCTTATTAAAATTTGGGAATATAAAGTTTCGATTGATTAGTGATGATTATTTTTTTTGGATTACGAATGAATTGATTACGTTTGTTATGATGATCGATGTGAGGATGTTTTTTGTGGGGATTGAATCAAGATAGTACAATGATTATTCTTCATTTGAACTCATCCCTTCAAGGTGTTTGATGAAATGTTTGAATGAAAAATTTTCTTTGTTAAGTCAATATTTTGAATCTATGTGCAACGAACTCGTTTCTGGATTTACAGCGACCCCAACCTTTACGACAATTTTAAACGTAGAATGCTCAATTTCAATTTTCTCTCACGGCGGTGCTAGCTCGTTAAATTCTTGATTCAAGTTTTGGATATCCTTAGCCGAGTAATGTTGTTCTCATTATTGCTTAAGTAAGAAAACTCCGGTGTTTAACATTTCAGGAACTCGCTATGGCTAGAACCAAAAAGCTCAACAAAAGGGCCAGGACTCAGTCGTCCCCCACACGAGGGGAAACTTCTCATAGTCGAGCCAAGTCGGAGGCGCACCAATTCTCTGACCCGGAGATCCATAAAATCTTCAACGAGAAGATTCGCCCTCGACCTCTGATCCCGGAGAGGGGATTCACCCCAGCCCCCCAGGACGGGGAGCTTCTGACCATGATCGACGAGATGGGGTGGGCCCGTTTTGCTGCACCTCCCGAGCCGGTGGTGATTTCCATCGTACAAGAGTTTTATGCGAGCGCTCTGTTGAAGCACATTCGGGCGGGGCAGGTGATACCGCAGTCGGACACCCGGATGCAGGTCGACGTCCGAGGCATTACAGTAGATTTTTCGGTGGCTGCCATATGGAGATTATTCGAGCTGCCGGTGGTTGACGATACGGCGTATACGCGAGCTATGAGTGGCCTCACGAAGGAGGCCCTGCTCGAGACACTCACACAGCCCGGCTCTGACTGGGAGCTGCGTGCTCCGGGCTCCTCGGCTTTCTATTTTAAGAGCTCGCGCCTCAGTCGGCTCGGGCGAGCCTGGTTGTACTTCATCTGCGCACGTATTGACCCTACCTCACAGATCCGCACTGTTCTACTCTCTTGTGCCCGTACTTTATATGCTATCACTTCCGGGGTCAGATTCGATGTGACCCCTCTGCTGGTCCGACCTATCTTCCAATGTATTCAGGGAGGGGCCAAGACGGGGCTGAAGCACCCCTCTCTTATTTGCGCTCTTTGCCGCCAGTCAGGCATGACGTGGTCGGACGACGAGCCGATGTTAGCCCCCCAGGGCCCGATCGACCATCGCATTATTTCACATTTCGATCAGTGGGGAGGAGCGCCAGCACACGCTCGGGGGCGAGGATTTCTACTTGATGAGGCACACGAGCAGTCCCCCGAGCCTCTTCTTCTGACGCAGGGGCAGATGGAGTCCAACCCGCCGCCCGATAGAGAGCGCTTGCAGGCGATGTTCGAAGGGTTGAGAGAGGAGATGAGGAGAGAGAGAGAGGAGATGAGGAGAGAGAGAGAGCCTTCTGGCTGCCCTGAGAGAGGAGAGGCGGACGGAGAGGGAGAACATCATTGCTGCCGTCCGAGATGAGATGAGAGAGCAGGCCCGCCGGGCCAACCGACGTGAGACGAGGCGCTTGGCAGCGAGGGATACCTACCACCAGGAGCACCTTGCTGCATGGACGGCCCACATTATGCACCCGGACGCGCCTTTCATTCCACCTGTTCGGCCAGCCACGCCACCCTCCTCGCCGGACGACGCCGGCACCAGTTCGTGAGCTGACTCTAGGGGAGTACTTGACCTTTTTCTTTTATTGCATATTACATTTTGTGTACATCGAGGTCAATGTACGTCCTTAGTTTGGGGGGGGGGGTTATTTTATGTTGCTATTATTATTGCTGTACTTATTCGTTTGCACATTAGTTATCTTTTTTGTTGCTAGCCTTGCTTGTCGTGTTTTTAATTGCATTCGTGAATTTTTCGTGCTTCTTTTTTGTGTAAAATTGATGTTACGATACTGACTTCTCTATGAAGAAACGGTTGAGTTTTAGTTGAGTTGTAGTCAGTGATATCTGTTTCTGTTGAGTATTCATCTAGGTCCGAAATTTTTTCGTTTTTGTAGAAATCTTAGCAGATAAGAAAGGAGACATACGTGTTTTCAAATCGCCGTCTATACGTTTGGTTACACTTTTCGCGTAGCTAGTCGTCCAGTAACATAAGTCGTGTTGGCACCTAATTTGAGTTTAGAGTCGGACAGTTTTTCCCAAAAGGCGAGATATTATTTGTTCTATGATGGGAAGTCTAGTAACCGGGGGTATTCGCGTGACCCGTTGTTTACTCTCGCGTAAAACGACGACCCTGATTAGACTATTGGTTGAGAAATTTCGCATGTGCCGATGATGGGGAGCCTAGTAACCGGGGGTATTCGCGTGACCCGTTGTTTACTCTCGCGTAAAACAGCGACCTTGAATGGGACATGCGGGAATAGCTATTCGAGTTGTTTCTCCGCTGTGGAGGGGAACTTAGTAACTAGAAGCATCCATGTGCCCCATGAGTGTCTTTTACGTCAAACGGTTCCCCAATACACGAGAATGGAATGTCACCCTAGGATTGTCCCGATGAAACATCCCGAGACCCGAACCTAGTGGTCAACTCGAATCATCTTATTGATCATATATAAGGGAATACTGTCCGAGGGTTATTTTTGATGAAACTCTTGAAAATTTTGCCACTAGACTGTGGGATTGGGCGAATTAGCTTGTTTATTTTAACCCTTCATATTGGCGGTCGATTAAATTCACGTTTGTTAATCTTTGAGCTTGATTCTCATCATGAACGATTGACTAGGACTGAAATTGGTTACTTTGTGGAATCAGTGTCCTGAACGTGGCTCACTATTACAATACTTGTATTATTCTTTGAGATTTTCAGGATAGTATTGATTAGGTTGAGCACTATGAGTTGCATGATTATTCACGATATTCTTTTGTTGAAATTGATTATTTTTGCTTGAGGACAAGCAAAGGCTCAACTTTGGGGGTATTTGTTAGGCGTATTTTTATACGCTTATTTATCATTATTTTGTATTTTTTTATGATTAAATCTGCATAAATTAGCTTGTAATGCCCTATTCTTTTATGTTTTGTAGGAAATTGGAGTCCGGAAGCCGAAACGATGAAAAACGGGCGAAAATGGCGATTTTTGGCCTGGGGCCATGGCACGTACCAAGTGAGCCGCGGCACATGCAGGTGACCAGCGACCCCCCGAGTAGACTGTACCTTGAGCCGCGGCACAGATATAGTGAGCCGCGGCCCAGAAGAAATAACCAGCGCCCAGGCATCCCGCTGTGCCCCATGAGCCGCGGCACAGATTAAGTGAGTCGCGGCCCACGGGGCAGTTTTGATGTGTTCTGCGTGGGTTTGGGCCGTTTTGAAGCCGGTTCTCGACCTAATCACACGGACGCGTTTTGGGGCTGCGGGGAGTTATAAATAAGGGTTTAAGGTCATAATTGTTTATCTTGGATCTTAGATCTTGGAATCAGAGGATCGATTATCATCAAGGAGGAGAAGCAGAAGACACCAAGAGCAGAGGGCGGAAGCCAGAAGAACGGAGGAATCCGAGCTCTTCATCTGCGTTTGATTTCAATGCTTTCATTCATTAATTCCTTATTTTTATCTTTTAGCATGTCAAGCTAAAACCCTGTTCTAGGATTTTGATGAAACCAAAGTTTTGACGAATTTGCTTTTGATTATCTATATTATTCCCTTTTCTGTTGAGTTTTCCCAATCGATTTTAATGCTTTCAATTGTCTGGCCAATAATTGGATTGATTTAATTACGCAACTCGAATCGGGAGAGGAGAGTTGGTGAGGAACTATTGGTGAGAACCGTCTTATCTTGTGAGATAGGAATATACTCATAGGAACTACGTGGCCTTTTGAGGGTTTTGTGCTTTTTGCCTATTGACGAATTAATTTACCTAGGGATAGAGTGCGTTATTCGCCTTTAGAAAAATCTATTGACCTCGGGAGAGGCGGTAGAGTATTTTAGCAATCTTCGCCTTCAATAAATTGGGGAAATCATTAACTTCAGATAATCGAGAGTAAATTCAGATAAACCGAGGTGGATTCACAATCCTAGACTTTTTCATCATTTGATTTTCTTTCTTCGAGCGATTGTTTTTCTATTTATTATTGATTTTCTTTAGTTATTAATTCCAACCCAAATTTCGACTGTTCAAATAAAATTAGAATACATATAAATCGGTACTTAGTGATTCAGTCCTCGTGGGAACGATACTCACTCATCACTTTATTACTTGTCTATGATAACGTGTACTTGCGTTTAACGAAATATCGCAACACTGCCCCATTTTATAAAGTACATTACTAACGTGTGCTAAAACTTATATTTAGCGTGCGCTACGGTATTAGCGTGCACTATCCTTCCTTGGTAGCATGCGCTATCGTGCAGTCGAGAGGCTACTACCTTGCCTCGCATAGTGGTTTACGTACGCAATTCTGATGCAATAACGTACGTAAATGCTCTATTAGCGTATGCAAGTCTCCAAGCTTAGAGTGCACTATTAGCCGTTGACTTTCTACAGTGAAAAAGCTCATTAGCGTACGCTATTCTACACTAGTAGCTTGCGCTAATCATCATTGACCCGACAATCTGCACCTTCCCCGAAGATGCCCAGGGTCCACACGCCGAAAGTGGCCTGCCAAAGCCAATATTCCCTATTGACCGATCTGATGTTAGCATGCGCTAACCATATGTATTAGCATGCGCTAATGCAGATAATAATCAATCTGGGCCTACCTGTCGGCCACCTTCCGAACCTAATCCAGAATACCTTACGTACGTTAGGGGTCCTCCTTAGCATACGTAAGACAAACCTCTTAGCGTGCGCTAAGTATGCACCATAGCGTGCGCTAGGCATACATTGTAGCATGCGTTAACGTGGCTGTACTTAGCCATATTCAGCCATTCTCTCCAACGTCACGACATACAAAATACGAACATACGGCATACTGAATACATATACTCAATTCAAATAACATTATCATACGTTCCACAACATTCCCAAGCATAGTTATCCATCAACGACATCCAAAATAGATACTAAAAATCGGGGTATTACAAATTCATAGTTTTATTTATCGATGATATTCTGGTTTAGTCAAAGAGTCCAGACGAGCACGCGGAACACCTACGAACTGTGTTGAACCTCTTGAGAAATGATCAGTTGTACATCAAACTTTATAAATGTGAATTTCGGTTGAAGGAAGTAATGTTCCTTGGTCATGTAGTATCATCAGAGGGAGTTCGAGTAGATCCGCAGAAAGTCATGGCAATCACACAATGGGAGTATCCCAAGAATATGAAAGTGGTCATAAGTTTCTTAGGACTTGCTGGGTACTATCATCGGTTCGTGGTAGTGTTTTCAAAAATCACCTGCCCACTCACTAAATTATTGCAGAAAACCCAAAGATTCGAATGGAACGAGAAGTGTCAAGTTAGTTTTGACGAACTCAAGAAGAGGTTGACGAAAGCCCCAATATTATCACTACCACAGGGAGCTGTAGGGTTGATAGTTTACAATGATGCTTCTAATAATGGAATGGGTTGTGTAAGGGTAATCGCCTATGCCTCATGGAAATTGAAACCATATGAAGTTAATTACCCAACACATGATTTATAATTAGCAGATGTTGTCTTTACACTGAAGATATGGCAACACTACTTGTACGGGACTCATTGTCACATCTTCACAGATCATAAGAGTCTTAAATACATTTTGAGTCAGAAGGAATTGAACATGCGACAAAGGAGATGGCTGGATTTGAGTAAAGACTATGATTTGGAAATTCTTTATCATCCAGTTTCTATTCGAATGCTGAAGACTCTCACGTCCCAACCCAGCATTCATCAAGAGTTGATTCGAGGAGGAATTGAAGTGTGGTTACAAGGAGTTCAAGGGAAACTACATGTGATGGAATTATCTTCAGCATCGGCCGATGAAATCAAATCTAAGCAATTAAATCTGATGATTCGGCTACGTGATGAAGTGAGCAAATGAAAGACCCCAGGATTTGTAATCCATGAAGATAGAGTTTTGAGGTTTCAAAGTCGACTATGTGTCCCGGATAATGAAGATCTGAAGCAAACAATCATGAAAGAAGCTCATAGTACACCTTATTCAATTCACCCGGGCACCAATAAGATGTATAAAGATCTGAAGCAGAATTTTTGGTGGGGTAACATAAAGAAAGAGGTGGTGGAATATGTCTCGAAGTGTTTGACTTGTTAGTAGGTTAAAATCGACATCAGCGACCCGCCAGGATGTTGAAACCACTTCCAATCCCGAAATAGAAGTGGGAAGATATATTTATGGACTTTATCACCAACATGCCTAAGACCAGGACAAGAATGAATATGATCTGGGTGATAGTTGATTGTTTGACCAAATTGGCTCATTTTATAGGCATTAAAGATACTTGGGGACCAGAAAGATTGGAACGAGTATTTATTGCTGAAATAGTACGATTTCATGGGACACCGAAGATCATTATTTCAGATCAGGATGGTCGCTTCATGTCATATTTTTGGAAAGCGGTTCATGAGCGTTGTGAACCGAGTTGAAATTTAGCACGGATTACCATCCTCAAACCGATGGACAGTCCGAGATAACTATTCAAACAGTAGAAGACTTGTTGAGGAGCGTGTGCCTTAGATTGGTAGAATGATTGGGAAAATCACCTGCCATTGATTGAGTTCACCTATAATAATAGTTGGCATGCTTCCATTAAGATGGCACCTTTCGAAGCGCTATACGGGAGAAGATGTAGATAACCCCTATGCTGGAATGACTCGTCTGACTTGATTTGAATAAAACCAAAATTGATAATACAGACTCAGGATAAGGTAGCCCTAATCCGTGAGAGACTGTTGACCGCCCAGAGTCGACAGAAGTCTTACAAAGATGTGCGTCGTCGCACGTTAGAATTTGAAGTTAGGGATCATGTACTTCTAAAAGTTTCTCCTACTCGTGGAATTTTCCATTTCGGAAGGAAGGAAAAGTTGCGTCCAAGATATATCGTATCATTCGAGGTTCTCGTCATTCGAGGTTCTCGAAAGAGTTAGATAATTGGCATACAAATTGGCCTTACCTCCATCATTGAGTCACATTCATAATGTGTTTCATGTATCGTAGTTACGGAAGTACGTATCAGATCCTAGTTACGTCATCGACTTTGGCGAGATCGAAGTAGATAACGATGGCATGATCGAAGAGAAGCCAATTAAGATACTCGAAAGTCGAATCAAGCAATTGAAGAATAAATCAATCTCCTTGGTTAAAGTTCAATGTGTAATATCCGACAGTAATTTCTTATATACTGTTGTATTATTCGGATAATTTGGGTATCGTTGTAATCATGTTACATTTAGTTTAATGTTTATTGATGTCAGAATATATCATAATATACTTGATTATAACTGTCATTCACATTGTGGTTGATTGGTTGACGTTGTGTAGATTGTTATATTTTTAGGCTAGGTTTTTTGTGTTTAACGTACGCTAAGATTTAACTTAACATACGCTAATGCATTGGCTTTACTTACGTAATATGGTACTGGTTACGTACATAATGCTGAGAATCTTATCCGATCTCAACTTTCAGCATGGGGGGCAGGCATGATCCGGATAATTGGCCCTTTCGAGGCAGCCAAGTTGATGTACATTATGTACGTAATGCTGAGGTTATAACGTACGTAATGAGGTTGGTGTTTTGAGGCAGTATCCTCTGGTGGCAGATTACGTACGTAACATCTTATGTGTAGCGTACGTAAAGTGATTAACGTATGTTAGCTTCATGCTATAACATACGTAACAGATTGTGCAGTTTATAAAAAGACACCTTGTGTCTTTCATTTGCACGTTCCAACTTTGATTTTCCCTTCGTTTCCATCCCTTTGCCTCCCTAGACCGATTCTGCAGCCTTCCATCTTATCTTGGAGCTTGCACATTTGATTGAATCATATTGTTTGGAAGCTTGGAGTGTGTTCTTGATAGTCTTGGTGTTATTATTCATTTCCTGAGGTTAGTTATCTTACACTCTTGCTGATTCCTTGCTTTTGATGATGTTAGTTAAGAGTACTCCTTATAATGTTAGGTTAAACTGGTATAACCTAAAGATTAGTGAACATTTGATCAAACTAAAGTAAAAAAACATGACAATATTGTTAGTATCAATTCTTGAATGTTTGAAAGGTTGTAAGATAACTTAGTTGTGGTTTTTTATGTCTAGAACCTGATATTGAACATGATAATTGGAACTTATAAGATTTGGATTCTTTTGATGCTTGGAGATTTTAGAATCTAATCATGTTTTGAAGAAGAGGTTTAGTTAATCCTTGAGGAATGATAATGAACTATGTAAATACATTCATGATTTAATACATTTATGCTGAGCTTGATAAATTAATGAATTGGACTATCTAAAGCATTATGTACGAAGGTTGGTGATATTTACAAAATGTTTATTACAAGTTATGGCAATACTAAACATATTGAAGTGGTTAATTGAAGTTGTTTAAGTAAACTTGCTCATAATGATAACAAGAGTATTAGAGGGACATTTTAGTGGATAATCTGATTGTTAAAAACTAATCAGATGCATAGAGATACATCAATAGTCGTTAGAACGTTCTTTGGGATGGAATAAATTATTTCGGATAGGTTTCTGGAGTCGTTTCCTACGGCTTGATATCAATATTGTGTGAATGTATTGTTGAATGAATTACGTCGCATTCAAGGTTGCTTTCGAGTGAGTACTTAGTCGAGGATACCGTCCGTTCGATCATTTGGAGGAGGACTATCTTTCATCTATGGAATTGTGGGAAGTTATCTTGCTTGGTTATGATGATGATTGAATTCTTGTGAACGTTATACGTTTCGTGTATATGAAATGCTTATGAATCTGTAATTCATATTGTGATATTATTCTCGATGATATTTCCGTTTTCATTGGGGGATTCCACTCCCAAGTTCATGATCTTTGAATCGTGGATCTCGTTGATTCTTATTGTCACTTCGTTGAGATTCTTGATCCTTACTTGGATACATAATTTATTGAATTCATTGTCATGTTGTATCGTGACATATCTGAAATCATATATGCATGTCGATTGATTATTGTATAGGATATTTAGCCAGTCACATATGGTCATACGTTGATGTTTCCGTATTGGACTATGCACACGAGACGTAGTTCGTGAGGCTAATTAGGTACATTGTCACACGTATATTCTGGATTCCGTATATGGGGTGGACATGTGCATGGACATATTTCCGGATCGGGCGTATTGTGATGTCCATCTTGAGCCATGTTGATAGGTCGTTCATAGTCCATGTATGATTGGATATGTTTTACGGCTTGTGACTGATTGTTCATACGCCCGAGGGGTGTGTTCAATAGTCGGGATGTTTCCTTCAGATCCAGTATATGTGAATTATATAATGTTTTGAGAACTATTATCATGTATATCTGACCCTGTGGTTTTGGGGGAAATACTTGTGTTGTATTTTAGGTCGAGGCAAGGGCAAGGCACGGGAAGAGCACGGTGACGGCGAAGGGTTTGAAGGATACTAGTTCGTCGCCCCACAGTCTTTTGTTGTCCGGTTGTGCTTAAATCGTGTAATATTACTTCTCCGTTTCATTTAAAGTGTTGTCGATTGTACTATTATCTAAGTATATTCCATCTTCATATGGTCTATACTAGTATTTGGATCCTGTGCATTTTAAGGCTAATAGCCGTACTATTTGTAAACTCCCGATCGGAGTAAGGATTATTGTTTTGTGGTTCGGTATCACAAAGTATGTCATGATTAATCTATATATTGGTATCGCCTGATGGGTCTTAGTGTGGGTCACAACATGGAGTCGAAGAATCAACTTGGGAGATTGAGGACACTATGAGGACGACATACCTTGAATTGTTTACATCTTAAGTTTCGGGACAGAACTTCTTTTTAGATAGGAAGTGTGTAATATCCGGATAATTGTTATGCATTTTCACCTATATTTGAATCTTGTGGTATTTGACTATGCCATGTAATCAATCGAAGTATGGTTTTCCGTAACCGTAATTCGGTATTAATGAGTGTATGATGTAAAAGATGTTAATTCATGCATGTGTTTGCATGCAATTAATGTACGCAAAGGTATAAAGCTAGCGTATGCTAAAGTGTGAGAATTAGCATACATTAAGCTAGACACATAGCGTACGTAACAAGCAGTCAACCACGTGGGGTGGTGGTAGGTGAGTGAAAAGACTAGATCTCGGATTGTTTGGGATGCCTTGCATGAACCTGGATGACTTTTGGAAAAGTGAAGTCAATGGTGTTTTGAGTACGCTAAACAATGTGGTTAACATACGCTAAAATAAGGACAGAACGGACAGTAAGGTTCATAAAACAGTTCACGTACGCTAAACTACTAGTTAATGTATGTTAAATGCAGTTGGTAGCGTATGTAATGTCAGGTAGCATATGCAAGACTGAAGGCAGATTGAGGCAGTGAGCTTCGTAAACCCATTAGCGTACGCTAAGGTTGAGGGATAGCGTAGGTTACTGTTACCTTTGTATAAAGAGAACATCATCTATTTCATTTCTTTCACTCGTTTTGTTCGAACCTTGCCTCTGCCCAGACCTTCCAACCTTACAAAACCAGCATATTAAGCCTCTCTACTTGGTTGTTGAAGTTGGAAAGCATCGTGGATTAGTGTTCAAGCTTCCAGTGTTGAGTTCTACCGATTGTTTCGTCGATTTCCTCCCTATAAGGTACTTTAATGTTGCTCCAACTCTGAGTTCATATTTCTAGAGTGATTACAAATGTATTTCAGAGATTATTAGACTACATTGATAGCATAATTATTGAACACAATGATTTTAGGAAGGTTGAGATGATTAAACCTAAGGTATACCTTGATTTTGACATATATGAGTTGAGACTTACTTATGTTGAACCTTGGGATGTAGTTTTTTTGAGATTGTATCATATATTTGATAAAGATTTCGAAATGATCTTATGTCAAATGACTTGTTATGATATTACCAATGATATATGAATTCATGTGGAAGAATAGTGAAGGTATTCATCAAGAATAATGTTGTCTTGTAAGGAGTAGTTCATGATTAGATCATTTTCATATTAATGGTTGGAATGAAGTTTTTATGTTGGTAACAACAGTAATGAATGTATAAATTTGGTAAGAAGAACTACTTCATGAGAGAACGAGAACCCTAGTGGTGAATTAACTTAGAACTCTACTGAATGTGTTTGCCTTGCTATGAATTGGTTGAACCACACTTTAGAGTTAATAATCAAGACTGGAGTATGGATTTGTGATGACTTGAAAATCCTCGAATTCATAGACGTCGGAATGGTACTCCTATTATGATCGCTTGATTTGCATGAAGTACGTTATTATCCCGACTTAATATTTATTAGCTAGTTGGACCGTGAACCGGCCATACATAGGATGATTAACTTGGTCGTAGCTTAGAAATGTTATACGATTGTGTGCTAGTTACGTATACGCAAGTTGAACTCTTCGTTATTTCATTATTGTGTAAGGATCGAAGCTTACAAGTGGTTAGATGAAGAGACGACCTTCGAGTGTCTTGGTGTTCGTCGAAGTACTTAAACCTTGTCGTCATTATAAGGCCAGTACTTTAATTATTTATGTTTCCATATTAATATTATTCATGTTGTTGTGCATATGTGTCGTTGTCATTTGTCCACCTCGTGTTGATCCGATGGGATCATCTTGGGATCTATGCTAGCGTCGGCTAGTTCATTGGATGGGTTTTCCACCTCGTGTTGGTCCGACGGGATCATCTTGAAATCTATGCATTGAACACTGGATCATCGGATTACCATGTGTATGTTGTGATTGTCATGTTGTGTAATGCATTGATAGCATTGTCGTAGGAGAGGCTTGTTGTTATTGTATTGTTATTGATATTGCGTTACTCTTCACAAATTGTCGAATAATTTGTTGTTGTATAGATTATTGTACTTGTCCTAGCATCGTTGTGTTAACCCCTTCGGGGGTGGACACATGTCTAATGTTCAGGATCTAGGAGCGCTGGAGAATAACCACATGAGCTACATGATGACGAGGGTGCAGAGTGATGTTAATGATCCGGAGAGTCCTTTCAGTTGTGTTTTGTTTTTAATAAGTACTCGAATACGTCCTTGCTTTGTGTTGTTAGGATGGTATTGTATTATTTACGATTCGGTGTTTGCCTTTCTGTTCATTTGAAACTCGGTATGTAATAATAAATCTTACTGTTGGTTTTTAATAATGTTGTTTTAAATTCTTAGCCTAGTAAACCCTTGTATAAAGGATTTACGGCACTGTAATAATCCTAAATATATCGAGGTGTTATAGGTGTGAGGTTTGAATGGAGTGAGAGGTGCGAGGAAAGTTTCCGAGAGTCTAAAAAGAGACTAACCTCAGCACCAGTATTAAAGATTCCTGATCCGACGGAAGACTTTATTATTTATAGTGATGCCTCAAAGCAGGGGTCCGATTGTGTTCTGATGCAACATGGTAAAGTAGTATCCTATGCATTAAGACAGCTTAAACCACATTAGTTGAACTATCCGACGCATGATCTAGAGTTGGCTGCTGTAGTACATGCATTGAAGATGTGGCATCACTATCTCTATGGAGGAAAGTGTGAGATATACCCAGACCATCAAAGTCTGAAGTATCTTTTCGCACAGAAAGATCTTAACATGAGGCAAATGAGATGGTTAGAATTGGTGAAGGACTATGATCGTACTATTCATTACCATTCGGGTAAAGTTAATATGGTAGCTGATGCCTTGAGTCAGAGGAGTAGAGGCGAGTTAGCTTGCTTGACCGACCAGGAGAGTTTGATAAAAGAATTCTCCCAGTTGAGGATTGAGGTAGTTGAGTCTTCAAAGAGTTCGAAAGCAATCCTATCATCTTTGGTCTTGCAACCTAACTTGAGGATAAGATTAAGGAGGCTAAACCATGTGATAAGTTCATGTGCAAGATGAAAGATCGAGAACAAGATGGAAGTATTGAGAAATTTGTTATTGCCGCAGATAACGTTTTGAGTTATGATGGGAGGTTATGTGTTCCTAAGGATCAATCCCTTAGGAAGCAAATCCTTGAAGCAGCCCATAAAGCACCATACTCCGCTTACCCGGGAGGTACATGTAATATCCGGATTTATTACTGTGTATTTTACCTGTATTCGAACCCTGTATTATTCGGAATTGTGATCTTGAAGATTGGAGTATGATATTTCTTACATTGATATCTTAGTACATAAGTATAACAACATGCAAAATTTCTCATGCAAACTCGTGATAGTGCACGCTAAGAATGTAGCTTAACGCGCGCTATCGAGCTACTACTAGCGCACGCTACGTATGTAGGAGTTGCGTGCGCTAAATACTCAATTATTGAGCTGGGCGGCTAGCACATGCGCCAGCCGGGACATGGGTCCGGATAAGATTCCCGCGGACGAACCTGGACAGTTTTGAAGTCAACTCTTATTAGCACGCGCTAAGGAATGCTTAGTAGCGTGCGCTAATCACAGTGTAAAGTTTATATATGGGTCAGCACTCCATTTTTATTCCCATTTCCTTCGTCTATACTTCATTCTTGAGAGACCAGAGAGCAAGAATCTCCCTTCTAACACATTTATAAAAACATCTTCTCGATCCTTGAATATTGGATATTACTTGTGAGTGATTATTGAAGTGGAGTAGCACCTTGGAGTGGCATACAACCAACCGGAGTCGGATTCTACCTTACGGTTCAGTGATTTTCGTCATATTAAGGTATGTTCAACCTATCTCCAGACTTAGAGTTGGATTCCAAAGAATTAGATGATCATGTTAACGAGATATTGATTTTCATTAGTGAATTATTCAACATGCATCATGTTTGGAATATAGAGATAGTTATTCCTCAAGTACCTTGATTATGAACATCATGATTCAAATCTTATTACAATGAACAAGTAGAGGAAGCTTCTATCATTGGAAATCCAAATCTAGTAGATGACTTCATAGCAATCATGGACTTGACTTTAACATCATTATTGTTAGATGAATCTAAGGGATTGATCATGGAAGGGTTTATCTAGTATAGATGGAATGTTAAACAACTACAGTATGATAATTTTGATTGATATAAAGGTGTCGATATCAACCGTTAAGCCTTTCGAATTGTCGTAGGAAGAATTGTAGTCGAATTGGAATATGGTTTTAGAATATTATACATATCCTTGAATCCGAAGTTGTTGTTATCCGTAAGATCATTCATAGCCGTATGAATATGATATTCATGGAGGTAACATGAACTAACACTGAGGATTTCATTTGGTTTGATCATGTTGAGGTCCGTCTACTGCCCAGTAGTAAACTGCCATGCACAGATAGCGCACGCTAAGCTATGTAGATTAACGTGCGCTATCGAGCACGAGTTAGCGTACGCTACGTTTGGTACGTAACGTACGCTAGGCCATCATACGAGTCAGTCAGCTGATCAGTGAAGTACTGACCACGCATAGTTAGCGTACGCTAGGCTTTGTTGTTTGCGTGCGCTATCGAGCAGACTTAACGCACGCTACACATAGTACTTAGCGTGCGCTAAGAAGTTCAGGCAGATTACATTTTATGAACTTTTGGCCGTAAATCGAATTGTTAGACATTCGTACGACGTGAGATAAATTCTATATTATTTCTTTTGTTAAGGTTTGAGCTTGTTACATGATTGATTGAGGGGGACGACCTTCGAGTGTTCGTTTTCGTGGAAGTATTGTTCTTGTCTTCGAATCGAGGCAAGTACCTTATTTGTTTTACGTATTGATGTTATTCATATTGTCATGCATGTATGTCATTGTTGTATGTCCACCTCGTGTTGGTCCGACGGGATCATCGGGGGATCTATGCTAGCGTGCGCTGGATCATCGAACGGGTTTTTCCACCACGGGTTGGTCTGACGGGATCATCGTGGGTTCTAGGTAGTGAACGTTGGATCGTAGGAATTACCATGTGTATGTTATGATATCATGTTGTGATTATCAGTTGTGTATGTTATGTATGAGTTTCTCGCAGGAGAAGACTCGTTTGACATTTTATCATTTACGTTATTGTTATTCTGCGTATGGCGTTGGATAATATGTTGTGTTACTTGTGTTGTTGCCCAAAATATTTATCCAAAGATTAAATACTGCTGGAAGACGGACAACAAACAACAATTTGCGGGAGCACTTCCGAGAGAATATGAATAAACACAAGATTTGCCGGGTTTGTTAGGCCCAGGCTTGAATGCTCTCGCGAGATGTTATTAATACAAATATTCATGGATACAAGTATTAATGTGAGAAATCTAAATACAATGAGTGTAAAAAGACTCTGTTAATCCAGCTCTTGAGCGAAGCTCGGTGTTCTTCGTCCCTGCCGATCGTCTGCTGTATGAGAGAGGCCGAGAGAGAAGAAAGTACTAAAAGATAGCTGTTGCCAAGAGTAGGAGATAGCCAAGTGCTGTGTATTGATTCTGTATTGTGTACTGAAATCGCGATAATGCAGAGAGTTTAGAGAGTCAGAATCTCCGTCCTTTGACAAGTGCAGGGAGCCTTGTATATATAGGGGCAGCGGAGCCTTGTCTTCTGGGGGGCGATCGCCTTCCGGCCATTATAATAATGGGGCGATTGTCTGCCGGCCAATATCATAATGGGGCGATCACACGGGCTGTCGGCCTAAAGTCCAAGGTAGATGCTGGCAGCCAGCTGTGCGGTCCAATGAGGAGCCAGCACGCGTCCGGGGTCACTGTCACATGCGGTCCTACTGACAACTTTCGGCGGGCTTCTCGGCTGGTGAATGGATGCTGACAGGCTGTGGTCAATGATCCGTGAATTGCGGATCTTGTCTCGGCTCTGCACGTGGTGTTCAGTCCTGAGGCTCGGCCTTTGCCGACTGGATGACTATCGGCATGATGCGGTCGTCTCTAGCTGGTCATCAGAGGTCGGCATCGGTCGGTCACCAAGAGTCGGTCGCCAGGCGCCGAGAGATGATCGTCCTTAGTCAGTCGCCAGAAGACGATCGCCAAGTACCGAGAGACGATCGTCTTTAGATGTCGATCGCTCGGCACCGGGACTTTTCCTGGGACCTTCGGTTGGCCGATACATCTTGTCTGCTGGGCTAAGGCTTGGTCGCCTGGTCGCTGGTCGGCAGTTCTGCCTCGGCTGCTCGGCAATGGCTAGGTCGCCCGATCTCCGAGGCGATCGCCGGTCGGAGCGTATAATTCTCGACACAACAACTTCTACTAGCATCGTTGTGCTAACCCCTTCGGGGGTGAACATTTTGTTTATGTTCAGGATCCAGTAGAACGGGAAAACAACCACTGGAGCTGCATGACGACGAGGGTGCAGAGTGATGTTTCGGCCGGGTTCATTTGTCTGTTGTTTATTGGTTATTTCAATAAGTACTCGAGTACGAAGTCATTTATGATGAATTTGAATTTGGTGATGTATTATTAAGTTTTTGTTGAACAATTGTATTTTCAGTATTTGGTCAGAACTGTTGTATCTTAATTTCCGTTATTTCCCTTCGTTAGTACCTTTTAATGTCTGTTCAATTCTTCAGCCTTGTAAATCCTTATGTAAAGGATTTACGGCGCTGTAATATTCCTGAATATATCGGGGGTGTTACAGAATATGGTATCGGAGCTAAGATTATGGATATCTTGGCCATTGGGTTAAAATAGGGGTCATTTACGTCTTTTGAGGTAACCGGCCGTGAATGACATAACTGCACTGCCTACATCTTCATGCGAACGGTGGTTGTAAGTTCCTAAACTCTATCTCGTTCTTTACATGTTGTGTCTCTTTATACTCGAATATTAGAACGATGTTGTTTTCTGTATATTGAGTATTTATGCTTACAGTATGTTGAGAGGCGGACGTGGACGTGGTCGCGGTCGTGGACGCGGACGAAGGAATGCTGAAAGGGAAGCGTCACCTTCGATCGGGCCGCGAGCTCGGGCGAGCCACGAGATCTATCAATAACGAACTGTAACTCCGCTGTACTCAAATTCTTCGCCGTGGTGAACCAGATAACTCTCGCCGCCTGTGTCGTGGACCGAATGCAAGTGGCAATGGGACTACAAATGAGAAGGACAATGAAGGGATCCGGACATGGGAAATCGAGGTGACCGGTGGTCGCAAGAGGTGGCGAAGATGCAACCACCCAAATTCGACGTATTTATGAGACTCCCACCAGGATCATTGGTTGAAGGAACTGGAGAAAATCTTTGCCTAATTAATCGCCTGCACGACGGAGAGCCTCTATCGCTCAATACTTTCTGATAGGGGAAGCGTCCGAATGGTGGGAAGCCATCCGGCCTGTAGACCATAATGCTGATTGGACAGAGTTTAAATTGATGATGGAAGCTCAGTACTGCCCTCGTCCTGTGATGGAAGCCAAGATTCGGGAGTTTTTCTCCGCTCAGCCTTCAGATGTTCCGGTATCGCAGGCAATTAAGACGTTTAACCAATAGCTGGCATTTGTTCGACATCCTGCTGCAATGCATGCAGAGATGATGATCCATTTCGATATGAGGATGAAACCAGAAATCCAGAGGTACATGTCCGGTTTTGAATGTACCACACTCCGTCAATACCAGGATAAGGCGTTGGCGTATGAGATCAAGGAAGCAGCTATGGAGAAATTTTCGGAATCCAAGAAACAGAAAGTCTCTGGTACTTTTACAGAGCACAAGAATAGCGGGCCCCGTAAGGCCCAGTCATCCTTTCACTCTTTCAAGAAACCTCCACACCCAGTTAGAAGCGGAAAGAACTTCAGAGCGACATCAACTATTATTGATGTTATCAGGAAATGCTTTAACTGCGCCCAGACAGGGCACTATCGACGAAATTGCCCCCTACCTGCCGTGACTTGTTTTGATTGTGGTCGAGAGGGACATCGTGCGGTGTTCTATGAAGAAGCTGCAAAGTCTTTTAGAGCCCGTACCCCACAACCGGTCCAGAAGGAAGCCAGTATCCAACAGACGCAGCAAAGTGTTCAGATGCCTCAAAATTTTGGCCGCGGACGAGGCAGAGGACAATGGGACCGAAAGGGGACATCGAGCGTCGGATCTGTTCCCCCGCGTTTGTACAAGATGAGGAGGACAGACGATCAGGATGCTGCTATCGCATCAGGTACTGTCCAGATCCTTTCCCAGCCAGTTAGCGTTTTGTTCGATACAGGAGCTACGCATTCTTGTATATCCTTGTCTTGTGTAAATCGTTTGAATATTTCTGGTTTTCATGCTTGTGAACCTTATGTTGTTGGTTTACCGAGTGGAGAGAGGATTGTCGGGAATTTAGAAGCTAGGGATTTCCGTGTAACATTTGGAGGCAGAGAGTGGCTCTCAAATATGATCGTGATAGAAATGCAAGGAGACGACCTGATACTCGGAGACGATTGGCTTAATCGATATGGAGCAATTGTAAACTACCGAAGGAGGAATATCTTGCTGATCGCTGACGATGGTTCCGAAATTCTGTTTGAGGGATGTAAACCGGGAAGCTCAGGAAAATTGATCAAGGCGATGAAAGCTGTCAAATTGTTGAAACAGGGCTGTACCGGATATTGGTGCTATGCAATGAAGAAAGAAGACGAAATTGTAGAACTTTCATCCATTCGTGTTGTGAACGAATTTCCAGATGTATTTCCTGACGAGTTACCTGGACTACCTCCACGAAGGGATGTAGAATTTACCATTGAGCTGGAACCAAGGGCTACACCAATTTCTATGGCGCCGTATCGTATGGCACCTACTGAGATGTACGAACTGAAAAAGCAGCTGGAGGAGTTACTGGACAAAGGCTATATTCAAGCGTTTAGCCACGGGAGCGCCGATTTTTGTCCGAAAGAAGGATGGATCGCTTCGACTGTGTATTAACTATCGAGAGCTGAACAAGATGACGATTAAGAACAAGTATCCGTTGCCACGGATTGATGATCTGTTTGACTAGTTGCAAGGGGCAACAGTATTTTCTAAAATCGATTTGAGATCAGGGTATCATCAGCTGAGGATTAAGGAATATGATGTTCCGAAATCAGCATTCAGAACTCACTACGGACACTATGAGTTTGTAGTGATGCCGTTTGGTCTCACTAAAGCACCTGCTGTATTCATGCAATTGATGAACCGAGTGTTCATCGAATATTTGGATAAATTTGTGGTCGTGTTCATTGATGACATTCTAGTGTATTCTAAGAGCCTGGAAGAGCATGCTCAGCATTTGCGGATTGTATTGGAACTTTTGAGAAACAAGCAATTGTACGCCAAACTCTCTAAGTGTGAATTTTGGCTAAAGGAAGTAATGTTCCTCGGCCATGTGGTATCAGCTAAAGGAGTCCGAGTTGACCCTCAGAAAATCGAAGCAATTATGGATTGGAAACCTCCAAAGAACGTGAAAGAAGTCTGAAGTTTCTTAGGACTTGCTGGGTATTATCGTCGGTTCGTGGAAGGGTTTTCCAAAATCTCCCGCCCACTTACTCGACTCCTGCAGAAAACTCAAAAGTTTGAGTGGAATGAGTCGTGTCAGACTAGTTTTGATGAATTAAAGAAGAGATTGACGACGACACCGATTCTATCACTTCCACAGGGGACTGGAGGATTCATAGTTTACAGTGATGCTTCGAACCAAGGACTCGGATGCGTATTGATGCAGAATGACAAGGTGATCGCTTATGCTTCACGACAGCTGAAACCTTATGAAGTGAATTACCCAACACATTATTTGGAGCTAGCAGCAGTAGTTTTTGCTTTGAAGATCTGGAGGCATTATCTGTACGGGACTCATTGTCAGATCTTTACGGATCACAAGAGTCTCAAATACATCTTCAGTCAGAAGGAGTTGAACATGCAGCAAAGAAGATGGTTAGAGCTGATCAAGGATTATGACCTGGAGATTTTGTATCATCCAGGCAAAGCGAACGTAGTGGCCGATGCACTCAGCCGCAAGCCTGTTTCTATTCGTATGCCGAGACTCGACCTCCCAACTTAGCCTTCAACGGGAGATGATTCGAGAAGGAATTGAAGTGTGGTTACAAAGAGTCCAAGGACAACTGTGCGTGATGGAAATAACTTCATCACTAACCGAAGAAATCAAATCTAGACAGGCAGATGATCTTCTGATGATTCGGTTACGTGATGAAGTGATCAAGGGGAAGGCCCCCGGATTCCTAATTCATGATGATGGAGTTTTGATATTCCAGAACCGACTCTGCATTCCCGATGTCAATGTTCTGAAACAGACGATTATGAAGGAAGCTCACAGTTCGCCCTATTCTATCCACCCAGGCACCAGTAAGATGTATAAGGACTTGAAGCAGAATTTCTGGTGGGGCAACATGAAGAAAGATGTAGCGGACTATGTTTCGAAATGCTTGACTTTTCAGCAGGTTAAGATCGAGCATCAACGGCCTGCCGGAATGTTGAAGCCACTCCCGATTCCTGAATAGAAGTGGGAGGACATATCGATGGACTTCATCACTAGTATGCTGAGAACCAGGACAGGAATGAACATGATTTGGGTTATAGTTGATCGTTTAACCAAATCAGCTCATTTTCTAGGCATTAAGGATACGTGGGGACCAGAGAGGTTGGCACGAGTATTTATATCGGAGATAGTTCGATTGCATGGTATGCCGAAAACCATTGTTTCTGCTCGAGATGGCCGTTTTGTGTCGCACTTTTGGAAAGCAGTTCATAAGGCCTTGGGGACCGAATTGAACTTCAGCACAACTTATCACCCGCAGACTGACGGACAATCCGAGAGGACTATTCAAATGGTGGAAGACATGCTAAGGGCCTGTGCCTTAGATTGGTCAAACGATTGGGAAATTCATCTACCATTGATTGAATTTACCTACAACAATAGTTGGCATGCTTCCATTAAGATGGCACCATTTGAGGCATTATACGGGAGGAGATGTAGATCGCCCCTATGTTGGGATGATTCATCAGACTTAATCGGGACAGAACCAGAGTTGATCGTACAGACTCGAGAGAAGATAGCCTTGATTCGTGAAAGGCTGTTGACCGCCCAGAGTCGCCAGAAATCTTACGCAGACGTACGACGTCGCCCTTTGGAATTCAGTACGGGAGACCACGTACTTTTAAAGGTTTCTCCTACTCGGGGAATCTTTCGTTTCGGAAGGAAAGGAAAGCTGAGTCCGAGATATATCGGGCCATTTGAGATCCTTGAGAGAGTTGGAGAGTTGGCATACAGATTGGCATTGCCGCCGTCATTGTGTAATGTTCATAACGTGTTCCACGTATCCCAGTTACGGAGGTATATACCAGATCCTAGTCATGTCATTGATTTCGGCGAGATCGAAGTCGCTCAAGATGGGACGTTCGAAGAAAGACTGGTCAAGATACTCGAGAGTCGAGTTAAGCAGTTGAGAAACAAACCCATCGTTTTGGTCAAAGTTCAATGGTCACGCCATGGAGTAGAAGAAGCCACATGGGAAACGGAAGATGGCATGAAGTCCAGATATCCCGAGTTATTTTCGTCTTGAGTTTCGGGACGAAACTCCTTTTTAGTAGGAGAGTATGTAATATCCGGATTTATTACTGTGTATTTTACCTGTATTCGAACACTGTATTATTCGGAATTGTGATCTTGAAAATTGGAGTATGATATTTCTTACATTGATATCTTAGTACATAAGTATAACAACATGCAAAATTTCTCATGCAAACTCGTGATAGTGCACGCTAAGAATGTAGCTTAACGCGTGCTATCGAGCTACTACTAGCGCACGCTACGTATGTAGGAGTTGCGTGCGCTAAATACTCAATTATTGAGCCGGGCTAGACATGCGCCAAAGGACATGGGTCCGGATAAGATTCCCGCGGACAAACCTGGACAGTTTTGAAGTCAACTCTTATTAGCGCGCGCTAAGGAATGCTTAGTAGCGTGCGCTAATCTGCTTTGTGCAGAAAGTTTATATATGGGTCAGCATTCCATTTTTATTCCCATTTCCTTCGTCTATACTTCATTCTTGAGAGACCAGAGAGCAAGAATCTCCCTTCTAACACATTTTGAAAAACATCTTCTCGATCCTTGAATATTGGATATTACTTGTGAGTGATTATTGAAGTGGAGTAGCACCTTGGAGTGGCGTACAACCAACCGGAGTCGGATTCTACCTTACTGTTCAGTGATTTTCGTCATATTAAGGTATGTTCAACCTATCTCCAGACTTAGAGTTAGATTCCAAAGAATTAGATGATCATGTTAACGAGATATTGATTTTCATTAGTGAATTATTCAACATGCATCATGTTTGGAATATAGAGATAGTTATGCCTCAAGTACCTTGATTATGAACATCATGATTCAAATCTTATTACAATTAACAAGTAGAGAAAGCTTCTATCATTGGAAATCCAAATCTAGTAGATGACTTCATAGCAATCATGGACTTGACTTTAACATCATTATTGTTAGATGAATCTAAGGGATTGATCATGGAAGGATTTATCTAGTATAGATGGAATGTTAAACAACTACAGTATGATAATTTTGATTGATATAAAGGTGTCGATATCAACCGTTAAGCCTTTCGAATTGTCGTATGAAGAATTGTAGTCGAATTGGAATATGGTTTTAGAATAGTATACATATCCTTGAATCCGAAGTTGTTGTTATCCGTAAGATCATTCATAGCCATATGAACATGATATTCATGGAGGTAACATGAACTAACACTGAGGATTTCATTTGGTTTGATCATGTTGAGGTCCGTCTACTGCCCAGTAGTAAACTGCCATGCACAGATAGCGCACGCTAAGCTATGTAGATTAACGTGCGCTATCGAGCACGAGTTAGCGTACGCTACGTTTGGTACGTAACGTACGCTAGGCCATCAGACGAGTCAGTCAGCTGATCAGTGAAGTACTGACCACGCATAGTTAGCGTACGCTAGGCTTTGTTGTTTGCGGCGCTTATCGAAAGCGTACTTAACGCACGCTACGAGTACTTAGCGTGCGCTAAGAAGTTCGTGCATTACATTTTATGAACTTTTAGCCATAAATCGAATTGTTAGACATTCGCATTTAATGTGAGATAAATTCTATATTATTTCTTTTGTTAAGGTTTGAGCTTGTTACGTGATTGATTGAGGGGGACGACCTTCGAGTGTTCGTTTTCGTGGAAGTATTGTTCTTGTCTTCGAATCGAGGCAAGTACCTTATTTGTTTTACGTATTGATGTTATACATATTGTCATGCATGTATGTCGTTGTTGTATGTCCACTCGTGTTGGTCCGACGATCATCGGGGATCTATGCTAGCGCATACTGGATCATCGGATGGGTTTTTCCACCACGGGTTGGTCTGACGGGATCATCGTGGGTTCTAGGCAGTGAACGCTGGATCGTCGGAATTACCATGTGTATGTTATGATATCATGTTGTGATTATCAGTTGTGTATGTTATGTATGAGTTTCTCGCAGGAGAAGACTCGTTTGACATTTTATCATTTACGTTATTGTTATTCTGCGTATGGCGTTGGATAATATGTTGTGGTACTTGTACTAGCATCGTTGTGCTAACCCCTTCGGGGGTGAACATTTTGTTTATGTTCAGGATCCAGGAGAACGGGAAAACAACCACTGGAGCTGCATGACGACGGGGGTGCAGAGTGATGTTTCAGCCGGGTTCATTTGTCTGTTGTTTATTGGTTATTTCAATAAGTAGTCGAGTACGAAGTCATTTATGATGAATTTGAATTTGGTGATGTATTATTATGTTTTTGCTGAACAATTGTATTTTCAGTATTTGGTCAGAACTGTTGTATCTTAATTTATGTTATTTCCCTTCGTTAGTACCTTTTAATGTCTGTTCAATTCTTCAGCCTTGTAAATCCTTATGTAAAGGATTTACGGTGCTGTAATATTCCTGAATATATCGGGGGTGTTACAGTACAAAGATGTACCACGACCTGAAGAAGTTCTTTTGGTGGAGAGGAATAAAAAGGGACATTGGTGTATTCGTGGAGAGATGTATGATATGTCAGCAAGTGAAGGCAGAACACCACCAGCCAGGAGGTTTACTTCAACTGTGAGAAATCCCAAAATGAATGGATTTCATGGTTGGTCTGCCGCAAACCTTGAGGAAGAACAATGCTATATGGGTAATAGTAGATCATTTGACGAACTCATCTCGTTTTCTACCTATGAGGATGACTTATAGTATGGAACAGTATGCAAAGATTTATGTTCGGGAGATTGTGAGATTACATGGTGTTTCAGTATTTGATTGTCTCGGATATAGATACGCGATTTAGGTCAAAATTTTGGAAAAGTCTGCAAAGTGCATTGGGCACTAAGTTAAATTTCAGTATTACATATCATCCGCAGACCGATGGTCAATCGGAATGGATTATCAAGACATTTGAAGATTTGTTGAGGGCGTGTGTTCTTCATACTGATGAGAATTGGGAAAATATTTTGTCGTTGGTAGAGTTTGCTTATAACAATAGTTACCAAGCAAATATCCAAATGGCCCGGTATGAGTCTCTGTACGGAAGGAAATGTCGATCGCCCTTTATTAGTGTGAGGTTGGAGATGGAAAGATAGCCAAAATCAGAAGTAGAATTAAGACCGCACAGGATTGCTAGAAGTCTTGTTCTGATAAACGAAGGAAAGATATGGAAACTTACTTAATTTTTACTAAATTATTTGGTTGGAAAATTGGGGAAACCGAGTTATGGGGGGTTAGGGTTAATATATAGTTTGAAGATGAATCGATGGAAAAGCGGATAGAGCGGTTACGGACGGGTTATTTTGTAACCCAGGTTTAGTTATTCTACCCGATATTATGGTCGAAGTACATGATTTCTTGCCTCGGGAGAGGGATTATATATGTATTTTTTATTTTATATTGTCATATAGCTATAACTGCACACACACACACACTACACATGTTATATTTTACCCGATCATGTAACACCCCCACCTTCTCTTCCTCCTCACACTTACATTTGATACTCGCACACTGGCCGGGGGTCCAACTAGAAGTATCCTCTCTACCATTGGGTAGAGGTAAGGTTGTCTACATCTCATCTCTCCCATACCCCGCTAGTGTCGGTATTTGGTACAGTTGTTATTGTTGTATTGGGGTCAAAGTAAACGGTCAAACTTAAAAGTTGTAACTAAACTTCCCGATGAATTGGCTTTGTAAAAGCAAAATTACCATATCCCTCTACATCAAAACAAAACTAAGCCCAAGTCCTGAAGAATCACTATAAGCCAAAAAATCATCAGTCCCCTGAGGTAAAGCTAACATCTGTAGCCAGATGCCTCTTCAACTCATCAAAATTATTATGCCTCTCTATACTTCATTCGAACATCTGGTTCTTATGATACAACCGCGTAAGTGGCTGAGAACTTAAAGAATCCATTGAACAAACATCCACCCTCGATTACTCGGGGGTTAGCAAAATTCCACTATTTTTCTAGTGCAAGTACAAAGTACAAATACGAGTCATATATACCATATTCCAAGAATAATAATAATCAGGAATCCTCAAAGATTCAAACACAACGAAAGATACTTCCCGAGGCAAAGAGTTTGAGTAAAACTTTCCAAATTTGAAAGATCACAAATCAAGAGGACAATTTGTAAAATGGTTTAAAATGCTCTTAGGAGTTTTAACAGAAAACCATTTTAGATTATCGAATCCTTTTATTTTCAAAAACCAAAAGGGGCACAACCCAAAGATTCACTTTCTCAAATAAAACCAACAATAATTCACGGGGTCCACAACCCACACCATGTGTCCTCGACGGACATAAAGTCAACAGAATATAACCACCCAAGATACGAAATATTGGTAACACGCCCAAGGTACTCGACCTGGCAAAACATATCCAAACTCATATCCATAACACCGTGATCACATGCCACGTCATCTCACGGCTGGATTAATCACTTGTTCCATCCTGACCACATGATCACAAGTCATGTGTCACCGTAGGTTTTCTTAGGCACTCACGGTCGGATCAATCACTTGTTGCATCCCGACCACATGATCACAAGCCATGTGTCACCGTAGTTTTCTTAGGCTCCCATGGTTGGATCAATCGCTTGTTACATCCTGACCATATGATAACAAGCCATGTGTCACCGTAGACCTCACCTATGCCCACACATTCACACACATAACACAGTACACCAAGGATATCCAAACAATTCACCCAGAGGCAACAAACACTTAGCATGACACAAACGTCAAACCATAACACACCGAAATGAGGTAATATATGTACATACGAGTTATCAAAGTGCAACATCAATACCAAACATATCCATAGGATTCACTTAATCATTTACGAAACACACCATTCACAAAATACACACGGGTTTTGAAAGAGAGCCTTTAACGAGGCTAAACCGAATATTTTGAAAGTTCATTTCAAACAACCAAACAAACACACTTAGACGATCACCGATCATCATATCCGAAAAACAAGAAATGTATGAACAAGGCACTTGCCTCAAGTAATGATAACCGCGGAGAATCGAACGAAGTGAGGCGACACGAACTAACTACGAACCCACCGACCCCGCCGAACGACAGTCCTTGACAATAAACTACGAACGACAATGAAAATGAATTCCATAACACGACCCAAAGCCGCTGAATTAAAGGATCAAACGACGAAAGTTCAAAGGTTTCCCCCAAAATGGTCAAGAACACGAATCGACCCGATAATGCATGAAAAACGGAATTCAAACCATGGATTATGATCAATAAGACTAGATACAAATGATGGAACCAACAATCTCGAAGTATAATTTCAAAATCAAGAAAAAGTCCCAAATATTCCCGAAATAGGGTTCTAGGGTGATTACCTTGATTCAAAGGGAAAAATAATGATTTGATATTGTTAATCCACACCAAGACCTTGATGATTATGTTGTCGTATGAATGATTGATGAATTCTCGTGAAGAATTGCCCTGGAATCACGTCAAGACTCTGTCCGTCGCCACGAAGAAGAAAAAAGGTTGAAGTGTGACCAAAATAGAAAAGGCTTTTGTACTTGTACAGACCCTAGTAACGGCCGTAACATTATGACATTACGGCCGTAACATATGACCATTACGGTCGTAACTCACGGCCCTTACAGCCGTAACAAGCGGCTTTTACAGCCGTAACATACTATAGGTTACGGCCGTAACCTGCCTTGTGGCAGCAAAAATCCATTCTGCTCTCTGGTCAGTCCCGAACAACCTCAAAACGGACGACTCGGAAAAACATGACATAACGCTAATGAAGGATTCTCAACAACGAACAAAAGTGCTAAACAAACATGTGATTCTGACAACTCTGTGGTTAAGAAACAGAGGGGTTAAACTAGTGAAGGTTTAATGCAGTGGTCATGGACCTAATGAGGCAACTTGGGAACGTGAAGATGAGATTCGTTCTAAGTATCTAACATTCATTTTTCAAGGTACGTAACTTAATTTTCGAGGACAAAAACTTGTTAACGGAGGGTAGGCTGTAACACCCCGATTTTGCATATACATTTATTATGAATTATAGAAAACATGTTCAATTTTATATAATTAATGCCCAAATAATTTTATCATTTAGTTCATTTTATTTTCATGATCATGCAAATTCATTTATTTCATTATAATTCATGTCATGTCAAGTCATGTGATTCATGTCGTTTCATTTCTCGTTTTAATCCATCGTGTTTCATCTCATCATTTCTAGGCCCGAGTCAAATTTTAAGCGATATTAAGGTTACCAAAAGATAATAACATTATTTATTATTATTATTATTATTACTATTACTATTATTAATATTATTATTATTTAGTTTAGCCCATTATTATTCATTTTTATTATGGCCCAATTAATAACGATTTTAAAAATATATTTTATTTTAAGTCCAATTGAATGAGTCGGCCCAAATCCTAAACCTAAGCCGATAAATTATTTCTCTACCCTAAACCTAATCTCTATTGTATAAATACAACGTACTATACTCAGCACAATTTTTACGGTACAAACAGAAATACATCTTGTTTCCTGTCGATCGTTACAGGCTTCCATCCGTCCCTCAACCCCTTTTGCAAAATACTCCTCCTGCAAATCGTCTACCCTACGTTATCCTTCATTTCTTCTTCTCAATCATCAAAGGTAAACTTCAGCCCCATCTTATATTGATAATTTTTATTTTTTTTAGTTTCTGATCAAAACCTAACCTATCGACCCTTAAACCTCATAATTTCCTCAACCCAGTTTAAATCCCAATATGAGTTATGTAAATCCATCAACTCAATTCATCGCCAATTCCCCTGAACCTACATCCTAAATTCAGAAATCAAAATCGTAACAACCAAAACATCTCCGCCGTCTCCGATCAGAGCACCTAGAGCCACCACATATACTCAATCGGACCGAACCAGTCATATCACCCATAACCAACCTTCTTCCTCGGGCAAATCTGAACCTCAAACAACCAGCCGGAACCCAATTTCTTCAGCCCAACTCTGAACGCTCAATTTTGGAATATGATCAATCATAACTTCAGTTCGGACCCTAAATTCGGCAAACACCGTTCCCATTTTTTTGTCCGTCTGGCTGTTGCCACCGTCTGCGCGCGGATGCCCTGGGTAGTCGATTCGTGTTGACAGTGGTGTGTAGGAAGTATTTGTGTGTCTCTGTGTGTGTTTTACAGAAAGATAGATGTTTTTATTTTTTATTTTTGGCCGAGGAGTTGAGAGAGAGATAGAGAGAGAGTGTCGGTCGAGGGAGATGAAGTGAGAAGAGAGTGAGTAAATTCTGCCAACTTCTTTGTTGGGAGGGGTTTATATACCCATAATTTTATAGGGTAAATTCAATTGGGCCCTCAGAATTCTAAACATCTCAATTTGACTCCAAATCAACTTTTCAGTGTATTCAATTTCAGTCCCTCAGTTTTCTCAATCCTTTTAATTTGACCCCAGCCCGTTTTTAATATTTTAAAAATTAGATCTGTTTACTCAATTATAAATCAAATACTTTATATTAATTTATTTTGGACTCAATATCAATATTCAATCTTAATTATATTTTAGGAGACGGGGACTTCGAGCCTAGGATTTGAACTGCATTCGCATTTCAATTTTCAAGGATCATCATTGTATTTCGAGGTGAGACATTAAATCCACCTGTAGGGTTTAATTTAATAATCATTATCGAGTTCCTCAAGGGGACATCATCAACCCGCACGAGTTGGGACATGATTTCTAGTTATAATAATAATTGTCATATAATAATATTATTGCCCAAGATACGAAGTTTATTGAGTCAATCATTTTGACTCTCACCCATGGTAAATCAAGGCAATAAATATTATAAATACATAATTAAATATTATGTACTTAGAATTAAGAAATAATAATTATCCGAAATTTATGTTTTTCTTACAGTCAGTATAGAAGACACTATCTCACCTCGATCCAGTTCAACGTATGCAGATACGCTAATGCATGCTGATAGTCAAGACCAACTAATCTCAGGCATACACTACAACATTTCACATAATTTGTCTAATAATTATATATGTTGTGAACTATTATATTATTTTATAAGGCACCGATAATGTGATCTACCGTGTGGCACCAACACACCACATTATTTTTAATATAAAATAATTAGAAATTTCATTTGCATAACCATAACGTGAATAAATATGCAGTAACACCCCAAACTAGGCAGATATTACAGTGCTGTGGACCCCCGACTGGGACCCACCAGCCGAATGAAAATTAATTAATTAAATAATATAATTATAATACCGAACCAAATTATATCATCAATTACTCCGACGAGGAGTTTCATTACAACACACCCAAGATAAATACCGAATACATGTATATTTTATATGAAGATAAAATACACAACACTGAATGAAACGGAGTATCCAAATGAAAATCTGCAGCGGAAAATAAATGACAATATGAATGACTGAAAGGATTGGGGGCCCCTACTAGTATTACTGGGACTCCTCGCCGTCAACGTTCTATTCCCGTGCTTTTGCCTTGCCATGACCTGAAAACAATATCCCCCAACGGCCGGGCCATACGTAACAACAATCCTCAAGGGTTGAATATACACAATCATGATATATCTCAATTATGAAATATCCTTTAGTTATGAATTTAAGCTGAAGAGGAGCATCATAGTACGCCCGTAATGTTCTGTGCAAGTGTACAAGACGAGTGCCCGGACACACCCGTCCTTGTACCGAATTAGTCTCACGGAGGTAAACGTTATCGTGTGCACAGTCCAATGTATCGGTGAACCCAACACATGACTATCGTATGCCCGACTAAAAGTTCCACACATCCGCACCCGGCCACATAATACGAACCCAGAAGGTCATATGAACGAGAATGACCATGATGATTATTAATGAATGATAATCCGACAAAGTCAAGAATGACTCACCGAGATGAAATAGTAGTGAAATGAAGGATTGCTCTTTGAAATGATTGGAACCGTCGTTCCTCGTGAATGAAATGATTATTTTGATAATTACACGTCTCAACATGATTAGTAAACTGTGAATGATTATTATTTATGAATGAACAACAACGAAAGGAATGAGTATCCTTTTAACCGAGTAAGAATTAACTTACACAACACCGGTGACAAATATCCTTCCACGAACAAACGTCCTAAATGAGATGTCGGTCTCCTTTGTATTTCTACCTTTAGATCTTCTAGAGTATGATCCGTCTTAATCCGGACGTTGCGTGGGCAACGAGCTACCGAATCTTGATTGGACTTCTATGGGATCGGCCGAATCTTCTTCTTGGGAGTCACTCGATTTTTATTTATTTTCTTGTATTATGTAAACACTCTTAGAAAAATGATGTGTTATCTAAATTGTAGAATCAAAGATACAAGTCAAGATCTACAATCTAACACAAGACAAAAATCGATCTCACAAGTTGGAATGGAACATCACGGCCGAACCCCACTATAAGTCCTATATATAGCCTTTTGGACTACTCTAGGGATTTTAAGGAGGATTAGGGTTAAGACTCCTAGTGCAACCCAACTTTCCATATTAATCCCTTTCCTAATATGGTTGAGTTCACTAATATCAATTCAGTCCACTAAAGAATGAATATTGCACTTCTAACCCAAATCCCAATTTACAAAATCGGGCACCTTATTTAAATATATTATTTCTCGTGTTTAAGATATCGAATGTCCATTAATTAATTTAAGCTACTGACAAATTTAATTAATTAATATCTTATCCAAGAGTAGTACCACTCGAACCTTATTATTATATCAGAATTAAATCCACCTGCAGGGTTTAATAAAATAATCATTATCGAATTCCTCAAGGGGACATCATCAACCCGCACGAGTCGGGACATATTTCTAGTTATAATAATAATTGTCATATAATATTATTATTGCCCAAGATACGAAGTTTATTGAGTCAATCATTTTGACTCTCACCCATGGTAAATCAAAGCAATAAATATTATAAATACATAATTAAATATTATGTACTTAGAATTAAGAAATAATAATTATCCAAGATTTACGTTTTTCTTACAGTCAGTATAGAAGACACTATCTCACCTCGATCCAGTTCAACGTATGCAGATACGCTAATGCATGCTGATAGTCAAGCCCAACTAATCTCAAGCGTACACTACAACATTTCACATAATTTGTCTAATAATTATATAGGTTGTGAACTATTATATTATTTTATAAGGCACCGATAATGTGATCTACCGTGTGGCACCAACACACCACATTATCTTTAATATAAAATAATTAGACATTTTATTTGCATAACCATAACGTGAATAAATATGCAAAATGTAACACCCCAAACTAGGCGGATATTACAGTGCCGTGGACCCTCGACTGGGACCCACCAGGCGAATGAAAATTAATAAATTAAATAATATAATTGTAGTACCGAACCACATTATATCATCAATTACTCCGACGAGGAGTTTCATTACAACACACCCAAGATAAATACCGAATATATGCATATTTTATATGAAGATAAAATACACAACACTGAATAAAACGGAGTATCCAAATGAAAATCTGCAGCGGAAAATAAATGACGACAATATGAATGACTGAAAGCATTGGGGGCCCCTACTAGTATCAATGGGACTCTTCGCCGTCAACGTTCTATTCCTGTGCTTTTGCCTTGCCATGACCTGAAAACAATATCCCCCAACGGGGCCAGTTACACAGAACAACAATCCTCAAGGGTTGAATATACACAATCATGATATATCTCAATTATGAAATATCCTTTAGTTATGAATTTAAGCTGAAGAGGAGCATCATAGTACGCCCGTAATGTTCTGTGCAAGTGTACAAGACGAGTGCCCGGACACACCCGTCCTTGTACCTAATTAGTCTCACTGAGGTAAACGTTATCATGTGCACAGTCCAATGTATCGGTGAACCCAACACATGACTATCGTATGCCCGACTAAAAGTTCCACACATCCGAACCCGTCCACGCAATACGAACCCAGAAGGTCATATGAACGAGAATGACCATGATGATTATTAATGAATGATAATCCGACAAAGTCAAGAATGACTCACCGAGATGAAATAGTAGTGAAATGAATGATAGCTCTTTGAAATGATTGGAACCGTCGTTCCTCGTGAATGAAATGATTATTTTGATAATTACACATCTCAACATGATTAGTAAACTGTGAATGATTATGATTTATGAATGAACAACAACGAAAGGAATGAGTATCCTTTTAACCGAGTAAGAATTAACTTACACAACACCGGTGACAAATATCCTTCCACGAACAAACCTCCTAAATGAGATGTCGGTCTCCTTTGTATTTATACCTTTAGATCTTCTAGAGTATGATCCGCCATAATCCGGACGTTGCATAGGCAACGAGCTACCGAATCTTGCTTGGACTTCTATGGGATCGGCCGAATCTTCTTCTTGGGAGTCACTCGATTTTTATTTATTTTCTAGTATTATGTAAACACTCTTAGAAAAATGATGTGTTATCTAAATTGTAGAATCAAAGATACAAGTCAAGATCTACAATTAAACACAAGACAAAAATCGATCTCACAAGTTGGAATGGAACATCATGGTCGAACCCCTCATAAGTCCTATATATAGGCTTTTGGACTACTCTAGGGATTTTAAGAAGGATTAGGGTTAAGACTCCTAGAGCAACCCAACTTTCCATATTAATCCCTTTCCTAATATGGTTGAGTTCACTAATATCAATTCAGTCCACTAAAGAATGAATATTGCACTTCTAACCCAAATCCCAATTTACAAAATCGGGCACCTTATTTAAATATATTATTTCTCGTGTTTAAGATATCGAATGTCCATTAATTAATTTAAGCTACTGACAACTTTAATTAATTAATATCTTATCCAACAGTAGTACCATTCGAACATATTATTATATCGGAGTTAAATCTACTTGCAGGGTTTAATATAATAATCATTATCGAGTTTCTCAAGGGGACATCATCAACCCACACGAGTCGGGACATGATTTTTAGTTATAATAATAATTGTCATATAATAATATTATTGCCCAAGATACAAAGTTTATTGAGTCAATCATTTTGACTCTCACCCATGGTATAAATATTATAAATACATAATTAAATATTATGTACTTAGAATTAAGAAATAATAATTATCCGAAATTTACGTTTTTCTTACAGTCAGTATAGAAGACACTATCTCACCTCGATCCAGTTCAACGTATGCAGATACGCTAAAGCATGCTGATAGTCAAGACCAACTAATCTCAAGCATACACTACAACATTTCACATAACTTGTCTAATAATTATATAGGTTGTGAACTATTATATTATTTTATAAGGCACCGATAATGTGATCTACCGTGTGGCACCAACACACCACATTATCTTTAATATAAAATAATTAGACATTTTATTTGCATAACCATAATGTGAATAAATATGCAAAATGTAACACCCCAAACTAGGCGGATATTACAGTGTCGTGGACCCTCGACTGGGACCCACCAGGTGAATGAAAATTAATGAATTAAATAATATAATTGTAGTACCGAACCACATTATATCATCAATTACTCCGACGAGGAGTTTTATTACAACACACCCAAGATAAATACCGAATATATGCATATTTAATATGAAGATAAATTACACAACACTGAATGAAACGGAGTATCCAAATGAAAATCTGCAGCGGAAAATAAATGACGACAATATGAATGAGTGAAAGGATTGGGGGCCCCTACTAGTATCACTGGGACTCCTCGCCGTCAACGTTCTATTCCCGTGCTTTTGCCTTGCCATGATCTGAAAACAATATCCCCCAACGGGGCCAGTTACACAGAACAACAATCCTCAAGGGTTGAATATACACAATCATGATATATCTCAATTATGAAATATCCTTTAGTTATGAATTTAAGCTGAAGAGGAGCATCATAGTACGCCCGTAATGTTCTGTGCAAGTGTACAAGACGAGTGCCCGGACACACCCGTCCTTGTACCTAATTAGTCTCACGGAGGTAAACGTTATCATGTGCACAGTCCAATGTATCGGTGAACCCAACACATGACTATCGTGTGCCCGACTAAAAGTTCCACACATCCGCATCCGGCCACGCAATACGAACCCAGAAGGTCATATGAACGAGAATGACCATGATGATTTTTAATGAATGATAACCCGACAAAGTCAAGAATGACTCACCGAGATGAAATAGTAGTGAAATGAATGATAGCTCTTTGAAATGATTGGAACCGTCGTTCCTCGTGAATGAAATGATTATTTTGATAATTACACGTCTCAACATGATTAGTAAACTGTGAATGATTATGATTTATGAATGAACAACAACGAAAGGAATGAGTATCCTTTTAACCGAGTAAGAATTAACATACACAACACCGGTGACAAATGTCCTTCCACGAACAAACGTCCTAAATGAGATGTCGGTCGCTCGAACAACCTTGAATAACACAATTACCAACAATCCGTTCAACATACGAATCAAACATGATAATAACTAACTCAAAACGTCGATACGACTAAACCAAGTTCATTGGGGCATTATATCAAACACGTTGTGACCAAACTTCGATTGTTTACAACCAATCCTTAACTATACCAATATTAAATCCCCAAGGAGTGATCTAAACCAACAAAACGTCTTCAATACAATCAATAATCTAATATGAATATCCGAATTCATGATTACAACAACAACTTAATCGAAAACCCCTAAATCCAACTCAATATTCAAGTGTTCTTGAATAACCCTTCAATAATCTAATGAATATTCATACACGCTCATAATCATACGTACATATCTTCATACAACATGATTATAACGTCCAAAACATCATATCTCAACACAAAATCGAAATCCAAGATGTTTGAAGAATATTACCTTTGAAGATCCAAACACTTTGATCCGAAGAATACGCATTAGATCGACTATCCAAGCTTCCCAAATGAATGAAGATGATGAAAACCGAACACCCAAGTGATTGATGATGAAAAATCTCTCCCTCAAGATCTCTCTCTCGGATACAAGGTGAAGAAATGAGAAAATGAGCTCAAAGTCCCATCTAAGTCCTATATAAACTGCCGAACGTTACGGCCATAACTCGGCCTACTTACGGCCGTAACTCGGCTTCGTCCAGAATCTGCCGATAGTCATACGGCCATACCGGCACCTGCCTTACGGGCGTAACTCGCCCTCGTCCAAACACCTGCCGACCGTCATACGGTCGTACCCGCACATGCCTTACGAGCGTAACTCGACCGATACGGCCGTACCCGGCCAAACTTACGGGCATATGAAGCCTTCGTCAAAACTGCCTGGGTACCCTGCCTGCATCGTACATCCGTAACCGGCCAAGCCTTATGGCCGTACTAGCCTCATCTTATGGCCGTATGCCGCAACCTTTACGGCCGTAAGTCCCATTCATCCGAACTGGCCTGAAATCAACGAACGCATGTTACGGCCATATCCGACAATCCTTATGGCCGTAACTCACCTTCGTCCAAAACCACCTTGAGCCAACGAATGCATGTTATGGCCATAATGCCTGAATAGTTACGGTCATAACTCGCTGTTGGAAGTGACAAAAATCCGACAACTCCGTCTACTCGTTACAAATGGTGAATGATCCGACGTACAATACTTGTATGATTGTAAATAAGTCCAATAACACGTGATAGATGATACTTCCAACACAAGACTATATTCACGTTGATTATGATAATACTCTCGTCTCGACTCTCAATCGGCGATGAATGACGATCGGTAACTGATACGCTGTTACAAAATGCCGACGATGAATACAGACGATTGAATCATGAATGATGAGTGATTATTAATGAGTGAAAAATTACTGAGTGATAATTACTGACTGATAATAACTTAATGATAATGAATGAATTACAACCGGGTATTACACAAAACATGTGATTAAATGTAATTAATATTCTCATAGGTAGTTACAGGGAAATAAGGTAATATAAGAATAAAGTATGCTTTGGAGTATACAACCCTAACAATCTCCCACTTATACTCAAAGCATGCTTTTAAGTATACTACTCTATCAAATAGTCTCTCATTTCTCCCACTTATACTCAAAGCAATGCTGCCATACACCGTAATCCCATTACTTACACATGCCTTTCAAAAACTTTTGAGGGTGGGCCTTTCGTGAAAGGATCAACAAGATTATCTTCCAATGCAACCCTAGCTACAACTACGTCTCCTTCCTTTATGAAGTGTCTTATGATGTGGTACTTGCGGTTGATATATTTACTTGCCTTGTGGGTTCATGGTTCTCTCGAATTTGTGACTGCACTGCTATTATCATAATAAAGTGTAATACCATTTGGCAAATAAGGAATCACATCTAAGTCCTGCAGGAAGTACTTGAGCCATACCGCCTCCTTGGCTGCCTTAGAGGTTGCCACGTACTCGACTTCCATGGTAGAGTTCGAGATGCATTTTTGCTTCACACTCCTCCAACTAATGGCTCCACCTCCCAGGCTAAACACATAACCTGAAGTTGACTTGGACTTTTCTTTGCCTGATTAAAAATCTGAGTCGGTATAACCCACCGGACATAGGTCGTCTGATTGATATACTAGCATATACTCCATAGTCCTTCTCAGGTACTTGAGTATGTGCTTGATAGAAATACAGTGTCCTGGTCCTGGATTCGACTGATATCTAGCATCCATGCCTACGGCATGACAGATATCTGGTTTAGTGTAAAGCATAGCATACATGAGGCTTCCCATAGCTAATGCATAAGGGATCAGCTTCATGTCATCTATCTCTTTTTTTGTCTTGGGACATATATCCTTAGATAGTTGACTTCCATGTCTGTAAGGTATAAAACCTTTCTTGGAATTCTCCATTCTAAACCGCTTTAGCACCGTATCGATATAGAATGCCTAGGATAAGCATAACATCCTTTTCATCCGATCACAAAAGATCCTGATTCTAAAGATGTGTCATGCTTCTCCCAAATCCTTCTTATCAAACTCCTCAGATAGCCATACCCGTATGTCCGACAACTCCTTCACGTTGTTTCTAATCAGAAGGATATCATCTACATACAGTACAAGAAACACCAACACGTTTCCATCACATTTCTTATACACACAACTCTCACTTAGACATTGGATGAATCCAAATGACTAGACAACCTCGTCAAATCGAGTGGTCCAAGATCTAGATGCTTGCTTAAGTCCATAAATGGATCTCGTAAGCTTGCACAATAAGTGCTCTTCTCCTTCAGCGATGAATCCCTCTGGTCGGTGCATGTAGATTTTTTTGTCTAGACTCTCATTCAATAATACAGTCTTGACATCCGTTTGCCAAATCTCCAGATCCAAATGCGCAGCTGTAGCTAAAAGAATCCAGATTGACTTAAGCATGGCTACCGGCGAAAAGGTTTCATCATAATCGATACCCTCTTGTTGAGTGTAACCTTTCGTAATAAGCCTCACTTTGAAGGTTTAAACCTTCCTGTAACCTCCTTCCTTTCGCTTGTAGACCCATTTACTCTCAATGGCTTTTACCCCATCAGCTAGTTCTACTAGCTCCCACACTTGATTGGAATCCATAGATCCCATTTCTGATTCCATTGCTACTTTCCAGGAGTCAGCATCTTTATCTTCGATTTCCTCCTTGTAAGTCCAGGGATATGACTCATCTTCGCCTGGGATTGAGTCAGAAGACTATCCCATGCCTATGAATAATTTCGGTTGACGATCAAACCTACCACTACGACGAGGCAAATCCTGAGTTGGTGTAGAAGTCTCAGAATCGATAATGGTGCAGTGTTAGTTGGCGTTTATATGATTGGTATGGATGGAGTCTCGCCCCTCAACTCTTACAGAATTATTTCGCTTATGGGCTTGTGAATAATCATATAATACTCTTCCAGGAATCGGGCATTGATGCTAACAATGACCTTCTGATCCTGGGGACTATAGAGCAAGCCACCATTGGTTCCCATAGGATATCCTACAAACACTCGTACTTCTGTGCGATATGCCAGCTTATCAGCTTCCTTGTTCAGCATATGTGCTTAAGTACCCCAAATCCGAGCATGTCTTAGACTGGGCTTTCGCCCACTCCACAGTTCTATGGGTATTTTTGAACTGATTTCGGAGGCACCAGGTTTAGAATGTACGCCGCTGTTTCCAAGACATACCCCCAGAACGAAATAGGTAAATCCCAATAACTCATCATTGACCTAACCATTTCTCAAAGAGTTATGTTCCTTCTCTCAGCAACACCATTTTGTTGTGGAGTTCCCGGTGCAGTGAGCTGGGACAAAATCCCCTCATTTGCCAAGAAATCCAAAAACTCTCCACTAAGGTATTTGCCACTGTAACACCCCAAATCTCATCAGGGGTATTACACGTCGTAGAACTTTCAACCAGGTCTACCAGGCTAGTACATCACACACAATACACGATAATCTCTTAACAACATATTAATAATCTAAATAGGGTCGTGGCCTCGGATAAACATTTCAGTTCAATTTTAGAAAAACAAAAAGTAAAATAAGTTCATTGCCCACCTAGGGGACTTCAACGACATCCTTAAGACAATAACAAGTTTACTCGACTAACTCCGACAAACCACATAAGCATAATAATAAAATATTCAACAAAGACTCAAGCCTCATCATTATGCTTGGCCATCCTTAGCATGCGGTTCCCGTTCTGGCTCCTCAGCTTGCCCGATACCTGAAATGCATGAAACGCATTTCTCCTATTTAAGGGATTAGCATTCGAATAGATAGTGCAAGTACACAATTACACTACATTATATACAGATATGATTCAACACAGTCATATCATTTAAAAAATATTTGAAAATAATATTCCAGAATATCACATTTGTGTTAAACATCATTTTCATAAACACTTCATCAACTCATTTCATCACAATAATATATACTTGGTAACCCGCGGCAGTATCCATTAGTATCGACCCCTAGAGGCCCCGTCGGACCATCCTTGGGTGGGAAACCACTTCCACGGCCGTACCCATTAACATCGACCCCCAGAGGTCCCGTCGAACCGTCCCTAGGTGGAAGAGCATCAACACACACACGATATCATAGTTCATAATCCATATAGAAACCGTAACACACATAACGAAATGTAATATATGTACTTGCCTTGAATAATATTATGTGAAGGAAATGGTGAAGAAAAGGCTTACGTTCCGACTCCCTTCAAAGATTTGATCCTAAATCACAACGACAAATAATCAATCATAACCCTACGGAAACATAGGAACCCATCCTAAGTTCTACCCGTAGACTCAATACGTCGAACACTACGAGGTCATAATCTGAACATAATCGAATAATGGAAGAGTTCATGAATTCGATTCCCCAAAACTACAAGAATAACAAGGAGTCTCAAATATAAAATCCTGATATAATAACAAATCGGCCGAATTGGAATACTAAAATGAAATCACAAGGGAAACCCCCTAATTTCCCAAAACTGGGGTTCAAGCCGATTTACCTTGATTAGGATGGAGAAAGATGTTGCAATGATGTTAAATCCGTATTGGAAACTCAAAATGTTGAAGGATGATGATAATCGTTTGAAATATGAACTACACTGCTCAAATCATTGCTAATTCGTCAAAGGAGAGGAGGAGATAGGAAAAGTGACGAAAGTAACTGCTGTTGTCCTATATATACAGACAGCAATTAGCGTACGCTATAGGCATGCTTAGCATGCGCTATTATGGGTAACGTGCAGTCCAGATACTTCTGTCTTTCCCGTTAGCATACGTTAATATCAAATTAGCGTGAGCTAACGATCGTGTTAGCATACATTAACTACTGTCTTAGTCTACGCTAACTGGTACAACCCAGATCACTGAACCTTCTGTCCAACTCCAGGATATTCTGCCCATTCACATTAGCGTACGCAATAGTATATTAACGTATGCTAATCTGCAAGGTAGCATACACAATGGATACCATAACGTACGTTAACCAAACCACTCCAGAAATCAGAGCTTATTGCCCATCCTGATTAGCGCGTGCTACACATGAGATTAGCGTGCGCTAGTGATGCCCCTTAGCACGCATTATGTATATAGTTAGAATGCGCTAACTGCTCTGTTAAAGAATACAGTTGTGAACCCCGATCAGAAAGTAGACATCTCGGAATGTATAAAACCCGATAGTTATCAATGGATAACAAAGCGTTAACAAGAAACAACAACATGCAAGTTCACTTTCCCATCAGAATACATGATTGCGACCATTCGATGAAACGGATAATTTCCTATAATGGCATCCCAAACTTATGAAAAATTACAAAACGACCCAAACTCTCGTGAAGCACGACTCGAGGCCAACTAATAATCTCAGAAAGTTGTAACGCATCTAGAAATATTAAAGGAACTCACAAAAGTAACGAAACGTCAGTTTAGAATGATATTTACCAGAATCGAGCTTAAACGCAGAAAAGTTACACAACAAGTAAAGTCTCTAAAAAACAGCTCCGAAACTCGTCTGGATGGTCATGGATGCAGAACAAAATAGTTTTAAAATACCAAAACAATTACAAGTGAGTCGTCCGAAATGAAAATATACTAAAATAGAAATTACCAAAAATGGAATGTGTGGATATTACATTTTCTCCCTCTAGAAAGAAGTTTCATCCGGAAACTTACAAGATGGATAACTCGGGATATCTCGCCTTCATATTGTCCTTCGTTTCCCACGCCGCTTCCTCTGATCCATGTCTCGACCACTCACTTTAACCAAAGGAATGGTTTTATGCCTAAGTTGTTTTATCCAACGCTCTATAATCTGAATTGGTCTTTTCTCAAATGTGATGTCGGGACCCAGTTCAATCTCTCCAAAACTGATAACATGGCTAGGATCCAGTACATACTTCCTAAGCTGGGAGACATGGAATACATTATGCACATGACTGAAGAACGGCGGCAAACCCAACCGATATGCAAGATCTCCAACTCCTTTAAAATCTCGAAAGGTCCGATATACCTCGGACTAAGTTTACCCTTCCGACCGAAGCGGTAAACTCCCCGAGTTGGCGACACCTTGAATAATACATGGTCTCCAACCTCAAACTCTAACGACCGGAGACGCATGTCGGCATAGGACTTCTGTCGACTCTGAGCCATTAACAACCTATCACGAATCAAGGCAATCTTCTCCCTCGTCTCAACTACTATATCTGGTTCAGTACCAATCAATTCGGATGCATCATCCTAACACAACGGCGATCTGCACTTCCTTCTATATAAAGCCTCAAATCGTGCCATTCTAATCGAGGCGTGCCAACTATTGTTGTACGTAAACTCGATCAATGGCAGGTGCGACTCCCAATCATCTTTCCAGTCTAAGACACATGCATTCAACATGTCCTCAAGTGTCTGAATCGTCCATTCTGACTGTCCGTATGTTTAGGGATGGTAAGAAGTACTGAGTCTCAATTTAGTCCCCAAAGCCCGATGAATAGCCTGCCAAAAATGTGATACGAACCGGCCATTTCGATCAGAAACAATATTCTTAGGAGTCCCATGCAACCTCACGATTTTTGCAATGAACACCCGTGCTAGTCTCTCTGGTCCCTAAGTATCATTAATACCCAGAAAATGAGCAGATTTGGTTAGTCGATCACCAATGACCCAAATCATGTTCATTCCAGTCCAAGTCCTAGGCATACTGGTAATGAAATCCATAGAAATATCCTCCCACTTCCACTCCGAAATAGGAAGTGGTTGTAATAACCCTGTGGGTCGCTAATGCTCGATCTTAACATACTGATAGGTCAAAAACTTCGACATAAGCTCGCTAACATTCGTCTTCAAGTTGCTCCACCAGAAGTTACTCCTTATATCTTTGTATATTTTGCTTGTACCAGGATGTATGGAATAAGGCGTAGTATGAGCTTCTCTCAAGATTTTCTGTCTCAACTCAATATCACACGGCATATACAATCTGCCTCGAAATCTCAAAACTCCGTCATTCTGAACCACAAACCCAGGAGCTTTCCCTTTCTTCATGTCCTCCCTCAACTGGAGTAAAAATGGGTCATCATACTGTCTCGCCTTGATATCATCAATCAAAGACGAAGTGATTTCTAATGCACATAACTGACCCTGAACCCTCTGAACCCAAACTTGGATATTCTGATAAATTAAATCCCACTGGATCCTGCTTTGAGGCGTAAGTACCTCTAACATCTGTAGAGCCATCGGCTTATGACTCAATGCATCTGCCACTATATTGGCCTTGCCCGGATGATAAAGAATTTCAAGATCATAATCCTTAATTAGTTCCAGCCACCTACATTGCCTCATGTTCACTTCCTTCTGGCTGAAGATATACTTCAAACTCTTGTGGTCCGTGTAAATCTTACACGACGAACCATAAAGATAGTGTCTCCAAATTTTCAAAGCAAAAACGACCATAGCTAACTCTAAATCATGTGTAGTGTATTTTGTTTCATAAGGTTTCAACTGAAGAGACGCATAAGCAATAACCCTATCTCTCTGCATCAAAACACATCCGAGTCCGAGGCCCGAAGCATCACTATAAACTACAAAATCCTCGTTCCCCTGAGGCAAAGCCAAAACTGGTGCGGTAGCCAAAACTCACAGTTAGAAAACTTCGCATATAACTGCTCATCCCTCAAAATGTCAAACACAATACGAAGATGTACAACGTGCTCCTACTGACTCCGGGAATAGATAAGAATGTCGTCGATAAATATGACTAGAAATTTGTCCAGATACTCAGTAAAACTCTTATTCATCAACTGCATGAACACTATTGGGGCATCGGTTGGTGTAATACCACGGGTATTCCATGCTATTTAATATTGTGTACCTCATTTTTAATGATTAATAATGTGCTCCATCGCGATGCTTGTACTTTTATACGTTATGTTTAGACCGTGTTGTCACGTATCAAAAAATCTTGTCCGCACTAATTTGTTTTGTGATGCAATTGTATGATGTTGATGATATGTCGGTGACATACCTTGATGTCGTTGAGCAATTATCGGTGTGAATATGACGGTGGCCAATGTCTTGTTCCCTGAGAAATTGCTGAACGAGTCTAAAGAGAAGTCGCATTATTAGGATTAAATATGATAAAATAACTTAGTGAATTAAAATGAACCTTACGTACGTTATCCGTAGAACATTACGTACGATAGTCTCGTTGCATTACGTATGCTAAAGCTTAGGCCTTACATATGTAAAGAAGTCCAGTCTTCGGACACGAATCTTGATCCCGCGTAGTCAGGACAACTTTCGATGCGATAACGACAGGCAGGTCAACTGGTATTAACGTATGTTATATTGGCCACCATTACATATGTAATGTTGGGAGTCATTTCAAGTACGGAGTTCTGGGTATGCCTTACATACGTTAACTTGTTTTCTATAACGTATGTAAGAAGCCTTACGTGCATAAACCTTCAGATATAATGTATGTAAGGAACATCCTGCTATTATAAATCAACACTTCCCCTTTCATTTTGCACAAAGCAAAAATCGTCTCTCTCTCTCTCTCTCTCAAGAATCATCCTCTAGCCTCCTTACTCGAGTTCTAACCTTCCTAGCCTCATATTATCGTAGTAGAAAGGATTGTTCAAGTTCCGAAGAACGTTTTGAAGGTGTTGTCTCCCGGTATTCATTGTTCTTCATTGTTCTTCCTCGTCCCTCGTCAAGTAAGGTAAGTTCATCAAGTCTTTGAATCTATTTTGATGATGATAGTATGTTGTACCAGATTTTGGATGTTTTAGGTAGTTTGGAACTCTTGAAGATAATCGAACCGGGAGAACTAAGGTTAAATCATAATCGTTAGACATAAACCTATCTTGAGATAGTAGCTTGTGTATTCCGCCATGGACATCACGTATCGAATTATAAGTTTATGATTATACCTATATAAATGTTAGTACAATAGGATTAGTTGTGTAGTAGATTGTGTTAGTGCTTTGGTTCATCATTGATTAAACTCGTTAGAATTGTTAAGATGAACTAAATCATGAAATTCCGAGTCGGATAAACTAATCATGCTCATAAGATTTTCTTACTAGAATCATTTCCGAACATTTTACACCATAGTCGGAGAAATTCGAACTAAAGTAATTAGCAAATTGATAACATTTAGTTGAAATCATGTAGAAGAGTATTGTAAGGAGTTGATAGTCAAGGAATCGAGAATGGTATTCAACTTTATGAATCGAACTAGGTTGAGAATTCTATCGGGACAGGGTAATTGTCGATATTCATCATTATCACCATAGGTATTAATCGACACATATGTAATAGGTTGAGCTCTCGTTCGTGGGCATTCGGGTCATTGTGTCATCCGGAAATTTACTCTCGGCGGAACTAAAGCAAGTAATACCTTGCTCAAACTATGTCATATTGAATTCCAAATTTAATGTGTGTCGCTATTAGTGGAACTTGTGTTCAATTTACTTACTCATGTCCAGAGTATTCCTGTGTAAATACTTCTGTGACCCTTGGTTGCAACCTTGGGAGTTTATGTGTTGATATACAGTACGAAACCGTGTTGAGGGATAAAACTTTAATGGTACCCACATATGGAGTATTCCTATATAGATACTTCCGTGACCCTTGGTTGTGACCTTGGGAGTTTATGTACTGGTAGAAAGAAATAATGTTGAGTATTCTGCTATATCGAATAATAATATCGTACCGCGGATTTATCTGATTCTACCAATGAATTTTATTCATAATTGTCTGACCTAGGCTGGCTGGTACGATTTGTCGTGTAAGGCAAATTTGTTGAATATGTGCAGGACATTCCTGAAGGTTCTGGTCAGGCTTGAGCAGTGTTGGGAAGAAGCCTTGTTATTTCATTCCTTTAAATTGAATTCTGAAACATTACACATTTGTGCAATAACTGCATATGCGGACTTATTTTCTAAAGTATTTCGTTTCATATTTATACTATCCTGGAGCTACTTTTATATACATTATTTATATGGAGAAATTTTAAGTTCTTTAAAAATAGCCTTGTGGGTCCCACACAGGATTCACGGCACTGTAACGTTCCGATAAAATTTGAGGGTGTTACAAAAAATGGTATCAGAGACGAAACATCTATGTTGAAAGTTTTACTAAAATGTTTCGAAAATGTTTAAGGGTTTTCAAAGTCCAAATGCTCCAAACGGCCGTAACTCCTCGGGGAATGTCAAAATGAGGAACACGTATGTTTCTTGAGAAACAGGTATGATGTTTGAACTCCGTAGAAATCAAATAATAGTTGTACTGAACTGGCCCTCTAGATCGAACATTTATCACAATGGCACGTCGTGGAGCTAGGAGAATCGTGAACGACGCTCAGGTCTCCACTGTGAATCAGCAGGAAGACAGGAACACCATGGAAACTGTAACACCCCCTAACCTAGCAGTTGAACCGCAAAATGGTCCGTGCTACTAAGTTGGGGAGTATCACTCTTTTACACCTTGAAAACCACAATTTTAAATTTGGTAACAGCAAGAACTCAGGAAAATAACGCAAATTGGTATTATTTGCTCAAAAAATTACACAACCTTAAGTTTAATACATAAACAAAACCATAACAGAGCGATCTTATTCAAAACACAACGTAGTCTTCCAGCATAGGGGCAAAATAGCTGGGGAATGGCATATGGACAAGTCTCCGACTCCGCAACGCTGAAGAAGTATAGTCAACCCCTAAACATGAGCATCGTCACCTGTATCACAAGATCTAGTGAGCTAATGGCTTAGTAAGATGAGACTTCTGTAATAGCAAAGTATCACATATCACATTCATCAACAAATAACTACTTTATATGATATAGTCATGTTCTTGTAAAATCCTTTCTTCGGGTACCCTTGAAGTGTGGTACTCGACTGATAGTGATAAGCCATGGTTTTCGAAACCTGTTCATATAATTGGTCAATAAAACCTGTTCAACCAATGGTATTAGCCGTATTCAACCTTTTCATTTAGTGTGGGTTTTCTTGACCGACTTTCAGCCGTAAGTATTTGTCACCATGTTTTCGGTCCTCCGGTCCCCCGCATCCCGTGCCTACCCGCCATCAATCAAGTACCATACTTCCTTGTCTTAAACATTCTTTCACATACACATGTTATGCATGATCATTCAATAACAGTCACATATGAAAATATCAATCAATATATGATCCTTATGATATAGCAAGGAAAAGCCTCATCTTACCTCAGGTCCAGTTGCGTATTGAAGTGAAAAGATCAGCTTCTCTAGCTCTATGGATGTGCTAAAATCCCTGAATTAATTAATCATATTGCACTTAACATTACTTTCATGAATGCTACAAAATGTTTGGAATACAATTTAGGATCATCTATGACTTATCCCTTGATAACTAGTTACTGTGATGCAATAATTATCCATATATACCTATTTATACTATGTTTTAACTTTATATCCTTCTCCTTTACTTATACAAGAAAACTTATTCTGAAACTATGAACATATAGTAATTTATGTAACCTATTCTACAACAACATAATTGTTCAAGAGAGTTTATCAAAACCTTTGAATAACAGAACTTGTTTAGCTTATAACCGCTTGAATCCAAGTAGGATTTGCATCAAATTTTAATATAACATCCCTAACATACTGAAGAACAAATATATGGAGATACCAGTCCCTGAACTATACGAAATATGCACAATCCATATATGTTTATAAAAGGTGGCAGAATTGAGTTCTATATTGTCTAGTGATGATTTAGGCTCTATAAACCCACAATAAACACAAGGTTAAGCCATGGATAAATTCTTAACATTATCATGACATGTCTAAGGGCCTGAAAAAACCCACCTTTCATCGAAATATTCAATAAATACATCAAGAACATGAAGAAAACAAAGGAAACTCACCTTGATTCTCAAAAGATATGAGGTGTTGGTGTTTTGATGATTTTTCTTGATTTTTTTGTGATTTTCCGGAGATGGATGCTTCTAGGTCGAGTCCAGAGTGTTACTGAGGGTTGAGGGTCGGTTTTCCTCTCTTATCCAAGTGAGAGATGCGGTTTTGAGGGTAAAATACCAAAAATACCCTCAAATAGCTTCTATAAATCATGTTTGAAAGACTGGATCGGTTTAAGTAGTTATAGGCCATTTCTTGGTTGGTTTAAACCGGTTCTTGATAGATATTGAATATATTTAGGGTATTAATGTCCGGTCTAGTAGTTTTGTATAAGTTTAAGGTGTAGTTTTATTGTCTAAAATCGGTTACTATGCAGAAATCATTAAAAATGCTAATAAGGGATTTTATTGTCAAACTTTCTAAACCTTCATACCTATAATGATATAGATAAGAATGAAAGGGCTCACTTATCAATATTATATGGTGATGATTATAAAATAAAAGATAAGTTCAACTGGTTCCGACTGCAAGTGGAACGAATAGAGAAGTGACATGTCCAATTACTTAACAGGTGATGCCGTATGCAACTACAAATTGAACCATTTATAATGTAGATAAGAATCAAATATTTGACACGTTTTATTAGGTTAAACAAATATTATCTACTTTATTCATATATCTAAATTTACTTAACATACGCACCACAAAGCTCCGGTGTTAAACTCGTTAACCTACGATAGACCTATCAGTGACCCTATTAGTACTTATATGTTTGCCACCTATGCTTAGAGCTAATTTAATATGTTTAATACTCTACGACATAGTGAGTTAACTATGAGGTGGAGTGAATCAGCATATGTGAAAGTAATGTAAAAATGCAATTAACAAATAAAATCACTTGTAGTCATTTAGCACATGGATATCCGTTAACCGAGAAACTGAGCTTCTCACTGCAATGAGACATTTATAAAGACACATTTTACCATGTTAGGAGGAATAAATAACATGTTGCATGTATCATAGACATAAAACATAATTAAGCACATAAATAGCAATTATTCATGCTCATGAAATGTCTACTTGTATGCCATGCTTCCCTAATGCATATTATCTAAATGCATTTAGGTATAAAATGGTTATTGGCTTAGAAAGGGATAACCGGGCATTACAGAAACCGTTCCAGACGGAAACCAGCCACCGTCCAACAATCAGAATGAACAGGAGGCAGAAAACTAGAACAACGGGGGAATGGATCCAGCTTTCATTCGTACTCTCGCCCAGGCCATTGCAATGGTAATCGCTCAGATCAATCGAGCAGAGCGGGTACCAGTCATTAACAAAGTGATTTTTCCCACATTTAGTACACTTGGGCTTCTCAGATGTATTTGGAGCATGTCTCGCTGTAGGATCCTTCTGATTGGCTTTGACTGGTTTTTGCTTTGGTTTCTTCTAATGTGCTGAATTTTTTAAAGCAAATGCTTGCTTCTTCAGCTGATAAGAACTTTGTATCTCCTTTTCGTTAGCTTCTGCGAGCAGCGCTTTATCAACTATTTCTATGAACTCAGTTACTGTAGGCATTCCCACATCTCTTCTAATTTCAGGTCGGAGGTCTCTTAGGAAATGATCCATCTTCTCAGCATTATCCCTAGCAATATAAGGAACGTACCTGCAGCCTTCTTCAAATTTCCGGATATATTCACAAACAGACATATCCCCTTGCTTCAGCTCCAAAAACTCTTTGACCTTGAGAGACCGTGCATCCTTGGTAAAGTATTTATCATAGAATATTACTTTAAATCTCTCCCACATCAGCTCTTCCATGTTGACTGCAAGTTTGGCTCCTTCCCACCAAGTTCTGGCATCTTTTTTGAGTTAAAAGACCGCACAAAGTATCTTCTCAGCATCTCCGATGTGCATGTAATCAAAGATAGCATCAAGTGATTTGACCCATTCCCCTGCAACCATAGGATCAGACCCACCATGAAAATCAGGAGGTTCCATTTTCCTAAATTTCTCATATACTACTGGTCCATTATCATTTCCTGGTGGAGGTTGTCGGTTTTGTTCCTGGTTTCTTTGTTGCATATTCAGCAATTGTTGCATCTGTTCACCATACATCCTTTTCTGTTGCGGCATCATCTCATCCAAATTCTCAAGAAGGTTGTGGTTTGGATTTGGATCATCTCTTGTCTTCCTTTTGGGTGCCATCACTTCCGCTGTGCTGCCCAATCTCACCCATTCATAAGCCAGTAACAAACACACAATAATGATAATGACAACTAATATATTGTAATCTATTAAACATAATACTTAACAGATAAAAGTTGACCATATCCCCCAGTCGAGAATGTCCATATGCCATCTTCTGTCTGCAGGAAAGATTTAAACCTTCGGTCCGATACCACAACTGTAACACCCCCTAACCTAGCAGTTGAACCGCAAAGTGGTCCGTGCTACTAAGTTGGGGAGTATCACTCTTTTACACCTTGAAAACCATAATTTTAAATTTGGTAAGAGCAAGAACTCAGCAAAATAATGAAAACTGGTATTATTTGCTCAAAACATTACACAACCTTAAGTTTAATACATGAACAAAACCATAACAGAGCGATCTTATTCAAAACACAACATAGTCTTCCAGCATAGGGGCAAAATAGCTGGGGAATGGCATATGGACAAGTATCCGACTCGCAACGCTGAAGAAGTATAGTCAACCCCTAAACATGAGCATCGTCACTTGTATCACAAGAATCTAGTAAGCTAATGGCTCAGTAAGATGAGACTTCTGTAATAGCAAAGTATCACATATCACATTCATCAAGAAATAACTACTTTATATGATATAGTCATGTTCTTGTAAAATCCTTTCTTCAGGTACCCTTGAAGTGTGGTACTCGACTGATAGTGATAAGCCATGGTTTTCGGAACCTGTTCATATAATTGGTCAATAAAACATGTATACGTGGGTTCCCATACTGGTTTTTCAACCAATGGTATTAGCCGTATTCAACCTTTTCATTCAGTGTGGGTTTCCTTGATCGACTTTCAGCCGCAAGTATTTGCCACCATGTTTTGGGTCCGCCGGTCCCCCATGTCCCGTGCCTATCCGCCATCAATCAAGTACCATACTTCCTTGTCTTAAACTTTCTTTCACATACACTATGTTATGCATGATCATTCAATAACAGTCACATATGAAAATATCAATCAATATATGATCCTTATGATACAGTAAGGAAAAACCTCATCTTATCTGAGGTACAATTGCGTATTGAAGTGAAAAGATCAGCTTCTCTAGCTAGATGTATGTGCTAAAAGCCCTGAATTAATTAACAATGTTGCACTTAACATTACTTTCATGAATGCTACAAAATTTTTGGAATACAATTTAGGATCATCTATGACTTATCCTTTGATAACTAGTTACTGTGATGCAATAATTATACATATATACCCATTTATACAATGTTTTAACATTATATCCTTATCCTTTACTTATACAAGAAAACTTATTCGGAAACTATGAACATATAGTAATTTATGTAACCTATTCTACAACAACATAATTGTTCAAGAGAGTTTATCAAAACCTTTGAATAACAGAACTTGTTTAGCTTATAACTGCTTGAATCTAAGTTGGATTTGCATAAAATTTTGATATAACATCCATAACATACTGAAGAACAAATATATGGAGATACCAGCCCCTGAACTATACGAAATATGCACAATCCATACATGTTTATAAAAGGTGGTAGAATTGAGTTCTATATTGTCTAGTGATGATTTAGGCTCTATACACGCACAATAAACACAAGACTAAGCCATGGATGAATTCTTAACTTTATCATGAAATGTCTAAAGGCCTGAACAAACCCTCCTTTCATCGAAATATTCAATACAGACATCAAGAACATGAAGAAAACAAAGGAAACTAAGCTTGATTCTCAAAGGATATGAGGTGTTGGTGTTTTGATGATTTTTCTTGAATTTTTGGTGATTTTCCAGAGATGGATGCTTCTAGGTCGAGTCCAGAGTTTTAATGAGGGCTGAGGGTCGGTTTACCTCTCTTATCCAAGTGAGAGAGGCGGTTTTTAGGGTGAAATACCCTCAAATAGCTTCTATAAATCATGTTTGAAGGACTGGATCGGTTCAAGTAGTTATAGGCCATTTGTTGGTTGGTTTAAACCGGTTCTTGATATATATTGAACATATTTATGGTATGAATGTCTGATATAGTGGTTTTGTATAAGTTTAAGGTGTATTTTTATTGTTTAAAATCGGTTACTATGCAGAAAGCATTAAAAATACTAATAAGGGATTTTATTGTCAAACTTTCTAAACCTTCATACCTATAATGATATAGATAAGAATGAAAGGGCTCACTTATCAATATGATATGGTGATGATTATAAAATACAAGATAAGTTCAACTGGTTCCGACTGCAAGTGGAACAAATGGAGAAGTGACATGTCCAATTACTTAACATGTGATGCCGTATGCAACTACAAATTGAACCATTTATAATGTAGATAAGAATCAAATATTAGACACGTTTTATTAGGTTAAACAAATATTATCTACTTTATTCATATATCTAAATTTACTCAACATACGCACCACAAAGCTCTGGTGTTAAACTGGTTAACCTACGATAGACCTATCAGTGACCCTATTAGTACTTATATGTTTCCCACCTATGCTTAGAGCTAATTTAATATGTTAAATACTCTACGACATAGTGAGTTAACTATGAGGTGGAGTGGATCATCATATGTGAAAGTAATGTAAAAATGCAATTAACAAATAAAATCACTTGTAGTCATTTAGCACATGGATATCTGTTAACCGGGAAATTGAGCTTCTCACTGCAATGAGACATTTATAAAGACACATTTTACCATGTTAGGAGGAATAAATAACATGTTGCATGTATCATAGACATAAAACATAATTAAGCACATAAATATCAATTATTCATGCTCATGAAATGTCTACTTGTATGCCATGCTTCCCTAATGCATATTATGTAAATGCGTTTAGGTATAAAATGGTTATTGGCTTAGAAGGGGATAACCGGGCATTAAAAAAACCATTCCAGACGGAAACCAGCCACCGTCCAACAATCAGAATGAATAGGAGGCAGAAAACCAGAACAACGGGGGAATGGATCCAGCTTTCATTCAGACTCTCGCCCATGCCATTCCAATGGTAATCGCTCAGGCCAACCGAGCAGAGCGGGTACCAGTCATTAACATGGAAGAGAACGCCAGGAAGGACCGATGGCTGGGAGTGATGCTGAAGGCTAGACCACCATTATTTGATGGTTCAGGAGATAAACATGTGGACGACTGGATCTCCGAAATGGAGACTACTTTCGAGGTAATCGGTTGCCCGGGGAATCGAAAGATACCACTAGGAACCAACCAGCTCCGCGACATTGCAGCCCGATGGTGGAGGACCTATAAGCTGGAGGACAGGGCAGTCAGGTGGACCGAGTTTTCCAAACTGTTGAGAGACGAGTACTGCCCCAGGTCAGCTCAAACTGCTCGTGCACGGAGTTTCTTCAGTGCTGGACCACAGAACTTGCCAGTTCCAGAAATCATTAGAGCCTATAGGACCTAACTAAGCTATGTCTCGCAGATGGTTCCATCCGAAGATCAGCAAATCTGTCACCTTGCACAACGGTTGCCAAAAAATGTTCAACATTACGCAGCGGGACTTCACTGCACAACTCTGAGGGCATATGAGGACATAGTCATGGCATATGCTAGTACTGTTGTTAGTTCTGACACCAGGCATAATCAAAAGAAGCAAAAAGATGTCTAACCAATCTGGGAGCACTAGTAGAATGAACTCGGGAACTGGGTTCTCCTCTAGATCAACAGTTTCATACCAACAGAAGGGCTTATCCGATCGGTCCCTCCGCTGAAGCTGTTTCAATTGTGGTATAGCTGGACATACCATGAGTCAGTGTCGTAAGGTGGCTATGAAGTGTTTTTCATGCAGAAAAAGTGGGCACATGTCTCGCTACTATTAGCGGGTCAATTCTACACCAAATCCAACTTCTCAGAGTCAGCAAGGTTCAGTACAGACATCCAGGGCACCTGCTATTTTTGACTATCGAGCTTCACCTTCCCAAACTCAACCCCACCATACGGTGCCGGAAGAGGACGTGGGTGCGGGGGAGGCACTTCAACCTATTCTGGGACACTACCATCCCACATGTTCGAATTAAGGGCTACTGATGGACAAACCACACCTGCTGTCTCAGGTACACTTTTTGTTAACTCCCAGCCTATTCATGTAATGTTTGATACTAGAGCGACACACTCGTTTATATATGTGGAATGTGTTAATCTCTTTAACCTTCCTTGTGTACCTTGTGAAGAATCTTTTACTGTTAAGCTACCCGAGGGTAGCAGGGTCAGGGGTAATTTAGAAGTTCGAAACTGTCCGATCCGCATTGATGATCGGGGCTGGACAAGGAATCTCATGGTTTTCCCACTTCAGAACGAGGATATCATTTTGGGTATGGATTGGATTACCATGCACAGGACGATATTAGATACATATCACCTGACCATTTCCATTATGACTTGTGACGGTGCCACTCACATAATCAGGGGTCGACAACACTTCAGGACTAAAGGGTCTCTCAGCCTCCTTACAACGGGGTTATCTTGTGACACTCGAGAAACGTATTACTGGTGTTGTGTTCTTCAGGAGGATGCGTCACAGCTATCGGTTGTCAACATTCCCGCGGTGAGCGAATTTCCAGACGTATTTCTCGTTGAATTACTAGGGTTGCCGCCACGGTGAGAGGTTGATCTCTCAATTGAACTTAAGCCGGGGACAATGCCTATCTCCAAAGCACCATACAGGAGTTACAACTCGAAGAATTGTTAAAAAAAGGACTGATCCTTCTGAGTACTTCGTTGTTGGGTGCGCCGGTCCTTTTTGTGAAGAAAAAGGACAACTCCCTACACCTGTGTATCGATTATAGAGAGCTAAACAATGCCACTATCAAGAACCGTTATCCACTTACAAGGATTTATGATCTACTGGATCAATTACAGGGGGTGATTGTGTTCTCAAAAATCGATTTACGATCCGGATATCACCAATTGAGGATTCGGGAGGAGGATATTTCCAAGACTGCATTTCGATCAAGATATGGACACTACGAGTACATGGTGGTGTCGTTCGGCTTGACTAATGTCCCAGCCATTTTTATGGAATTAATGAACAATGTTCTGACAGATTTTCTCGATAAGTGTGTGGTAGTTTTTACTGACGACATTTTAATCTACTCCCGGAGCCGACAGGAGCATGAGGAACGCTTGAGGCAGGTATTAAGTGTTTTGAGGTAACACCAACTTTATGCAAAACTTTCTAAATGCGAGTTCGGGATGCCGGATGTGACCTTTCTGGGACATGTTATTTCAGCGGAAGGCGTCAAAGTGGATCCGCAAAAGATCGAGACAATGATGAGCTGGGAACCACCAAAGAACGTCAAAGAAGTAAGGAGTTTCCTGGTATTGGAAGGTCATTATCGACGGTTCGTCGAGGGTTTTTCTTGTATCGCTCGGCCGTTAACGAACCTACTAAGGAAGAGTACTAAGTTTGTGTGGACAACGGATTGTGAGGAGAGCTTCGACGAGCTAAAGAGGGGGCTGACTACCGCTCCAGTGTTAGTACTACTGTAGGGCACGGAAGGATTCGTAACATACATATATGCATCTAAGCATGGACTAGGATGTGTTTTCATGAAAAATGACAGAGTTATTGCATATGCATCTCAACAACTTAAGCCATACGAGGTGAACTACCCAATGCATGACTTGGAACTGGACGCAGTGGTCCACGCTCTTAATATCTGGAGCCACTACCTTTATGGGGTTACCTGTAAGATTTTTACGGACCACAAGAGTTTAAAATATATTTTCACCCAAAGGGAGTTAAACATGCGGCAAAGGCGTTGGCTGGAACTAATGAAGGACTTTGACGTGAGGATTTTATATCACCCTGGGAAGGCCAATGTCGTAGCAGACGCACTTAGTCGGAAGACTGCATAAGAGGTGACACTATCCGGTTTAACGGTACAGCCAGAACTGCAGCAGGACCTCAGGAGGAATGGCATTGAAGTATGGATACAACACCGCCGGGGACAGTTGTGCTCAATTAATATTTATTCATCCTTGCTGAATGAGATATGCTTAGCGTAGATGGAAGACCCCGAACTCCGTGTGATCAGTGCAAGAGCCGAGGTGGATTATTTCAGACTACAGGATCTAAGGGGGCTTGGTGAGATTTAAGAACATGATCTATATCCCGCCAATTGACGAGCTAAAGCAAATTATACTGAAGGAAGCTCATTCTACTCCCTATTCTGTGCATCCCGGGGCGAGTAAAATGTACAAGAATCTGCAGAAGATCTTTTGGTGGAAAAGCATGAAACAGGAAGTAGCAAGATTCGTTGCTCGATGCATGACATGTCAACAAGTGAAGATCGAGCACCGCAGACCGGCCAAAATCATGCAGCCCTTACCTATTCCAGAATGGAAACGGGAGAGCATATCAATAGATTTTGTCACTAAGTTACAAGTGATGATGGGAGGAAAGGTCACAATATGGGTCATTGTAGACCGACTGACGAAGTCGGCACATTTCATCCTGATACAGGAGACTACCGGAATAGAGCAATTGGCCACCATCTTTATCCGGGAAGTCATGAAACTACGTGGCGTTCCCTCAGCGATCATAGCGGATAGAGACACCAGGTACGTGTCCCGCTTATGGAAAGCTATCCACAAGGCTATGGGTACTCAACTACATTTCAGCATAGCCTATCACCCTCAAACAGATGGACAGACAGAACATACGATACATGTAATGCCCGGATAATTATTGTGTACCTATCTTGTAAGAATCAACTTTGTGATGTTATTATTTGGAGGTTGGTTTCCCGTATTTTGTATCCTTACGTTTTGGTATCTCCAGCATTCTGCATGCATGGTTCTGCACGTGTTAACGTACGCTATCAGGCGTCCATAACGTACGCTAAGACTACAGTATTATGTACGTTATCTGATGTTCTTAACGTACGTAAGCTAAGTTAACTTGGGATCGGATAAGGGTCGGCGTGTGGGGGCCGAGGAAGGGGACGGGGAAGATTCGTGTGATTTCCGCGTGAACCTGGACATAGGTGTTACGTACGCTATGGTGCATGTTTTACGTATGCTAAGGACATGGATATTACGTACGTAAAACCTATAGGAGGGAGAGATTGGCCATCGAATCTTATTGTAGTTGACATCTATGGTGACGATTTAATTCTCGGAGACGATTGGCTCAACTGTTATGGAGCTATTCTGAATTACCAAAAGAGAGTCATTTATATCATTGCTGATGATAGATCTGAACACTTATTCAGAGGATAGAGACCGGGAAGCTCGGGAAAATTGATCAAAGCGATGAAAGCAGTGAAATTACTGAAGCAGGGATGTCATGGACTTTGGTGTTATGCCATGAGGAAATAGGAAGGAGTGGAGCTATCATCTATTTCAGTTGTAAATAAATTCTCAGATGTATTCCCTGACGAACTACCTGGGCTACCTCCGCAGAGAGAAGTGGAGTTCACTATCGAATTAGAGCCTAGAGCCGCTCCTATTTCCAGAGCACCATACTGCATGGCGCCAACCGAGATGTATGAACTAAAGAAGCAACTGGAGGAATTATTGCAGAAGGGTTACATTCAACCTAGTGTTTCTCCTTGGGGAGCACCCGTTCTCTTTGTCCAGAAGAAAGATGGATCCCTCCAATTATGTATTGATTATAGGGAGCTAAACAAGGTGACGATCAAGAACAAGTATCCTATACCTCGGATCGATGACTTGTTTGATCAACTGCAAGGGGCAAGAGTATTCTCTAAGATCGACTTGCGATCAGGATATCATCAGCTGAGGATTAAGGAATCGGATATACCGAAATCTGCTTTCAGATCCCGGTACGGGCTTTATGAATTTGTAGTGATGCCATTCGGACTTACCAATGCTCCTGCGGTATTTATGCACTTGATGAATCGGGTATTCTTAGAACACTTGTATAAGTTCGTGGTCGTTTTCATTGATGACATCTTGATCTATTCGAAGGACCCCGAGGAACATGCTGAGCATTTGCGTATTGTTCTGAGCACCTTGAGGAATGAACAGTTGTATGCGAAACTTTCTAAATGTGAGTTCTGGCTTAAGGAAGTGACATTCCTTGGGCATGTGATATCATCTGACGGAGTTCAAGTAGATCCGAAGAAAGTCGAGGCAATCTTGGAGTGGGAATCTCCAAATAATGTGAAAGAAGTCCGGAGTTTCTTAGGACTTGCTGGATATTATCGCCGTTTCGTAGAGGGATTTTCCAAAATTGCTCGTCCGCTCACTCAGCTATTGCAGAAAACTAAAAGGTTCGCATGGAATGAGAAATGCCAGGCTAGTTTTGATGATCTTAAGAGGAGATCGATTTACGCCTATACTAGCATTACCAGATGGAACTGATGGATTCATGGTATACAGCGATGCTTCAAATCAGGGTCTGGGATGTGTGTTAATGCAAAAGGATAGGGTGATTGCCTATGCCTCTCGACAGTTGAAACCGTACGAAGTTAATTACCCGACTCATGATCTGGAGTTAGCAGCTGTGGTCTTTGATTTGAAAATTTGGCGACATTATTTATACGGCACTCGTCGTCAGATCTTTACAGATCATAAAAGCCTCAAGTACATTTTTAGTCAGAAAGAATTAAACATGAGGCAGAGAAGGTGGCTAGAATTGATCAAGGATTACGACTTGGAAATTCTCTATCATCCGGGTAAAGCAAACGTAGTAGCTGATGCATTGAGCCGTAAACCTGTTTCTCTTCGAGTGTTGGAAGAACTTACTTCCCAAACCAGCATTCAACGAGAACTGATCCACGAAGGGATTGAAGTATGGTCGCCAGGAATCCAAGGGCAACTTTATGCGATGGAACTGACTTCGTCACTAGTCGAGGAAATCAAATCTAAGTAGTTGAACGATTATCTGATCCTTCGGTTATGTGACGAAGTAAAGAAAGGAAAGGCCCCAGGATTCGTGATACAAGATGATGGAGTTCTGAGATTTCAGAGTCGACTTTGTGTTCCCGATAATGTTGTTTTGAGGCAGACAATTCTGATGGAAGCTCACAGCGCACCCTATTCTATTCATCCGGGCAGCAGTAAGATGTATAAGGATATTAAACAAAACTTCTGGTGGGGAAATATGAAGAAGGACGTAGCAGAATACGTTTCTAAGTGTTTGACTTGTCGGCAGGTTAAGATTGAACATCAACGACCTGCCGGAATGCTGAAGCCGCTTCCGATCCCTGAGTGGAAGTGGGAGGATATCTCGATGGATTTCATCACCAATATGCCAAGGACCAGGACGGGAATGAACATGATTTGGGTTATAGTTGATCGACTAACCAAGTCGGCTCATTTCCTAGGAATTAAGGACACATGGGGACCCGAGAAATTGGCACGAGTATTTATTGCAGAGATAGTCAAATTGCATGGGACGCCGAAGACTATTATTTCAGATCGAGATGGTCGCTTCATATCACACTTCTGGAAGGCAGTTCACAGGGCTTTAGGGACTGAGCTAAACTTTAGCACGACTTATCATCCTCAAACGGACGGTCAGTCCGAAAGGACTATACAAATAGTAGAAGACATGCTTAGAGCTTGTGCTTTGGATTGGTCAACTGATTGGGAAGCTCACTTTCCATTGATTGAATTCACCTACAACAATAGTTGGCATACTTCTATTAAGATGGCGCCATTTAAAGCTTTGTACGGGAGAAGATGTCGATCACCCCTGTGCTGGGATGATTCTTCGGACTTGATCGGGACGGAACCGGAACTGATAGTTCAGACTCAAGAGAAGATAGCTTTGATTCGGGAAAGACTTTTGACTGCCCAGAGTCGACAGAAGTCTTATGCAGACGTGCGTCGTCGCCCACTAGAGTTCGACATTGGGGACCACGTACTATTGAAGGTGTCTCCTACACGAGGAATTTTCCGTTTTGGGAGGAAAGGTAAGCTAAGTCCGAGATATATCGGACCATTTGAGATTCTCGAGAGAGTTGGGGATTTAGCATACAGGTTGGCCTTACCGCCATCGCTGAGTCACGTTCACAATGTGTTTCACGTATCCCAATTGCAGAAGTATGTACCAGATCCCAGTCATATTATTGAGTTCGATGAGATCGAGATAGCTAATGATGGCACCTTCGAAGAGAAGCCAATCAAGATACTTGAGAGTCGAGTCAAGCAATTGAGGAATAAACCGATCTCCTTGGTAAAAGTTCAGTGGTCTCGGCATGGAGTCGAAGAAGCAACTTGGGAGACGGAAGACAGTATGAAGTTGAGGTACCCAGAATTGTTTGCGATTTAAGTTTCGGGTCGAAACTTCTTTTTAGAGGGGTAGTATGTAATGCCCGGATAATTATTGTGTATCTATCTTGTAAGAATCAAGTTTGTGATGTTATTATTTGGAGGTTGGTTTCCCGTATTTCGTATCCTTACGTTTTGGTATCTCCAGCATTCTGCATGCATGGTTCTGCACGTGTTAACGTACGCTATCAGGCGTCCATAACGTACGCTAAGACTACAGTATTACGGATGTTATCTGATGTTCTTAACGTACATAAGCTAAGTCAACTTGGGATCGGATAAGGCTCGGCGTGTGGGGGCCGAGGAAGGGGCCGGGGAAGATTCGTGTGATTTCCGCGTGAACCTGGACATAGGTGCTACGTACGCTATGGTGCATGTTTTACGTACGCTAAGGACATGGATATTACGTATGTAAAACCCTTGCGATTACGTACGTAAGGAAATGGCGAAATCAGGCCAGTGAACTCTGGTCAGACGATTACGTACGCTAAGGCTAGGGTATAACGTACGTTAAGTTTGTTACGTACGTAAGGTTAATTGCATAACGTACGTAATGCCCAGAATTCTATTTATAGACCTCGACCCTATTTCATTTCTCACCTTTCCTTTGGCCGATTTTTCGTGTTCTGGAGATCTTTCATCACCTCTTATCCTTCATATCATCTTCTGAGACGATTCTTGGGGAGCTTAGGCCTTGTAGATTGGTGTTCAAGCTTCCGGTGGTAGAGTTTATTCAAGTTCTTCATTGTTCATCAATTTATTGAGGTATGTGATCCTTCACCAACTAATTTAGCATGATCTTAGTAACGCTTTGGACCTATTTTGAGTAGACCGAACCAGTTATCTTCTTGAGGAGCCTTTCATCATGGTTTAGAAGGTTAAATTCAATTATTTTCGATTCCTCTTGGTTGTTGTAATCGTTGAGAAAACCTTCTAGTGATTAGACTATTGATTAGTGCATCGTGAGATGGTAAACCCAATCATATCTAGTTTTCGAAGATTATCTTAGTTCATAAGAATGTTATGATCGAACATTTCGGTGAAGAATTAATGGATTGAACTTAAGGATTTATTCGTAGAAGGAGAGGATATTGAAAATAGTGAACAGTCCTTATGATGATTCATCGAAGTTTGGATATCTTGTTATAATAGAACATGATTAGAGTCCTCCTAAGATGAATTCTATGTTATGTTGCCAAAGGAATTGTGTTGGAACTTAGAAAGTATTCCATTGAGCTATTGCAAGGACGAATAGCGTAGTATCGGTCCAACCAAATTGTGTTAGGGCAGAATAGTCCATCGACATGATAGATGCATCATGCCTTTTGATGATTCATTTGATGATTTGAACGATTATCCGGAACCGTTAGTTTTACCGACGTCATTGTTCGATGAAGGTTTGCATTCCGGTGAGCCGACCAAGCTAGAATTCTCCAATCGGATTGAAGACTATTGATAGTAGATATTCTTGTCGCCATTTGTTGAGGCAAGTATCGTATTTTGAAAGTTTGTGAATAATTGATGAACTTGATCATGCATATGGTTTATTCGTGTTGTTGACATGAGATTATTTCATTAAATTGTCATGACATTTGCTATCGATTTAATGTACGTTCATATTGATGAACATGTCGATTTTCTTGCATATGTATATGCATAGTTGTGTTATGTGTAAGTTGTGATGATCCGAAGGGATCAAGCGATCTATGCCGAGGGGGCTGGATCGGATGTCCACCTCGTGTTGGTCCGACGGGATCATCTTGGGATCTAGGCTGAGGGCGCTGGATCATTGGACGGGTTTTTCCACCTCGTGTTGGTCCGACGGGATCATCTTGGGATCTATGCTGAGGGCGCTGGATCGTTGGAATACCCATGTTGTGTTGATTGAATCTTGTGAATTCGTACTGTTGGATTCCGGTAGCGGAAGTCCATATTTGTGTATGTTTTTATGCATTGTCGTTGCATATTTGTGTGTTCCGATACTTGTACTAGCATTATTTTGCTAACCCCTTAGGGGGTGGACATTTATTTGATGTTCAGGTAGCCGAGGAGCGGGGAAGCAGCCACAGTACCGTCATGACGATGAAGTGGCTCAGTGATGTTAAATGTTCGTTGTTTTTGTGATTTGTCTTCTTGGTTCATTTTCAGTACTCGAGTATGCGTGTCTTTTTAATATCATTTCGATATGGTTGTAATGGATCAGTTGGAACCGGTTTTGTAATTTGAATTTCGGTGGTATTGTTGGTTTATATTCACATTTCTTTTAATCAGCCGTGTAAATCCTTACTTAAAGGGTTTACGGCGCTGTAATTATTCCGATTATCTCGGGGTGTTACATAATATGGTATCGGAGCTAAGATTCATGGATATCTTGGCAATCGGGTTTTAGTTGGGTCTGTTTACGCTATTTGATTTACGGGTCGTTTGTAACATCACTGTTCAGCCAAAGTCGTCATGTGGACTGTGGTTGTAAGTCTCCTAATCTCTTATACTACCGTTTTACTTAATTTCTGTTTTGTGAGTATTGACGGGCTTTATTTTTGAAAATTTTGTCCTGGATATTGAGAAATTGTGTTTACAGTATGTTGAGAGGAGGACGTGGACGCGGACGCGGACGTGGTAACATGAGACAGGAGGATTCCGCAACTACCCCAGAATTATCGGCTAGTCGAACCGATTCCCATTCTGGAGGACAGCAGGGATCAGCGAATGACGACGCGAATCCTAACATGCTGGGAGTGCTTCAACAGGTGGTGGCTCAGATAAACCCGTTCGCTCAGGTAGTTGACCTCATGCAAACGGCAATGGGACAACAGCATAACGAGGATAACCGGGGAGACAGATGGCTTACTAAGGTGGTCAAATTGTACCCGCCAAAATTTGACGGTTCTACTGAGGCACTCACTTGGGATCATTGGTTGAAGGAGTTAGAGAAGATATTTGCGGGGATTAACTATCCCGAGGACCGGAAAGTTCTTATTGCCCAGTATTTTCTGACTGGGAAGGCTTTTGACTGGTGGGAGGCTATTCGACCCGAGAATCATAATGCTGACTGGACGGAATTCAAACTAATGATGGAAGCACAGTATTGTCCTCGTCTAGTTAGAGAGGCAAAAATCCTAGAGTTTTTCTCACCACAGAGTTCGGAAGCATCTTTGACAGACATAATCAAGACTTTTAACCATCAGCTGACTTGTGTGCGACACTTGGTCAGAACGGAGGCAGAAAAGATTTTTCATTTCGATATGCGGATGAAGCCGGAGATACAGCAGTACATGTCCGGATTCGAGTGTACTACGTTGCGACAGTATCAAGACAAAGCACTGGCCTATGACATGAAAGAGGCGGCGGTGGAGAAATCGATGGAGGCAAAGAAGCAGAAAGTGTCCGGCAACTTCTCGGAAAACAAGAGTGGTGGGCCCCGCAAGGGCCAGTCTTCATTTTATTCATCTAGGAAACCTCCACATCCTTCTAGAGGTGGAAAGAAGTTCTGGATAACATCAGTAGTTTCGGACGCATCAAAGAAATGCTATAATTGTGGTCGAGCAGGGCATATTCGACGTGATTGCCCCGCATCTTCTATGACTTGTTTCGATTGTGGGCAAGAAGGGCACCGTGCGGCTTTCTGTGGTGTTGCGACTAGATCATTTGGTACTCGCACTCCAGCGCCAGTTCCAAAGGAGATGAGTGTGAACCAGACGCAGCAGAGTGGATTTCAGCAGCAGAATGTTGGGAAGAGAGAGACATCCAGTGCTGGGTCCGTTCCTCCGCGCCTGTACGAGATGAGGAAATCTGACGATCAGAACACTGTTGTTGCATCGTGCACGATTCTGATCCTTTGCAACCAGTTAGTGTCTTATTCGATTCAGGAGCTACACATTCTTTCATATCATTGAACTGTGTTAATCGTTTGAAAATCTCGTGTTTATTTGATTGTGAACCATATGTTGTGGGTTTGCCGAGCGGAGAGAGAATTGTGGGAACCCTAGAAACTAGAGATTTCCCAGTGTCTATAGGAGGGAGAGATTGGCCATCGAATCTTATTGTAGTTGACATCTATGGTGACGATTTAATTCTCGGAGACGATTGGCTCAACCGTTATGGAGCTATTCTGAATTACCGAAAGAGAGTCATTTATATCATTGCTGATGACAGATCTGAACACTTATTCAGAGGATAGAGACCGGGAAGCTCGGGAAAATTGATCAAAGCGATGAAAGCAGTGAAATTACTGAAGCAGGGATGTCATGGACTTTGGTGTTATGACATGAGGAAATAGGAAGGAGTGGAGCTATCATCTATTTCAGTTGTAAATAAATTCTCAGATGTATTCCCTGACGAACTACCTGGGCTACCTCCGCAGAGAGAAGTGGAGTTCACTATCGAATTAGAGCCTGGAGCCGCTCTTATTTCCAGAGCACCATACTGCATGGCGCCAACTGAGATGTATGAACTAAAGAAGCAACTGGAGGAATTATTGCAGAAGGGTTACATTCAACCTAGTGTTTCTCCTTGGGGAGCACCCATTCTCTTTGTCCAGAAGAAAGATAGATCCCTCCAATTATGTATTGATTATAGGGAGCTAAACAAGGTGACAATCAAGAACAAGTATCCTATACCTTGGATCGATGACTTGTTTGATCAACAGCAAGGGGCAAGAGTATTCTCTAAGATCGACTTGCGATCAGGATATCATCAGCTGAGGATTAAGGAATCGGATATACCGAAATCTGCTTTCAGATCTCGGTACGGGCATTATGAATTTGTAGTGATGCCATTCGGACTTACCAATGCTCCTGCGGTATTTATGCACTTGATGAATCGGGTATTCTTAGAACACTTGGATAAGTTCGTGGTCGTTTTCATTGATGACATCTTGATCTATTCGAAAGACCCCGAGGAACATGCTGAGCATTTGCGTATTGTTCTGAGCACCTTGAGGAATGAACAGTTGTATGCGAAACTTTCTAAATGTGAGTTCTGGCTTAAGGAAGTGACATTCCTTGGGCATGTGATATCATCTGACGGAGTTCAAGTAGATCCGAAGAAAGTCGAGGCAATCTTGGAGTGGGAATCTCCAAATAATGTGAAAGAAGTTCGGAGTTTCTTAGGACTTGCTGGATATTATCGCCGTTTCGTAGAGGGATTTTCCAAAATTGCTCGTCCGCTCACTCAGCTATTGCAGAAAACTCAAAGGTTCGCATGGAATGAGAAATGCCAGGCTAGTTTTGATGATCTTAAGAGGAGACTGACGACAGCGCCTATACTAGCGTTACCAGATGGAATTGATGGATTCATGGTATGCAGCGATGCTTCAAATCAGGGTCTGGGATGTGTGTTGATGCAAAAGGATAGGGTGATTGCCTATGCCTCTCGACAGTTGAAACCGTACGAAGTTAATTACCCGACTCATGATCTGGAGTTAGCAGCTGTGGTCTTTGCTTTGAAAATTTGGCGACATTATTTATACGGCACTCGTCGTCAGATCTTTACAGATCATAAAAGCCTCAAGTACATTTTTAGTCAGAAAGAACTAAACATGAGGCAGAGAAGGTGGCTTGAATTGATCAAGGATTACGACTTGGAAATTCTCTATCATCCGGGTAAAGCAAACGTAGTAGCTGATGCATTGAGCCGTAAACCTGTTTCTCTTTGAGTGTTGGAAGAACTTACTTCCCAAACCAGCATTCAACGAGAACTGATCCGCGAAGGGATTGAAGTATGGTCGCCAGGAATCCAAGGGCAACTATATGCGATGGAACTGACTTCGTCACTAGTCGAGGAAATCAAATCTAAGTAGTTGAACGATTATCTGATCCTTCGGTTATGTGACGAAGTAAAGAAAGGAAAGGCCCCAGGATTCGTGATACAAGATGATGGAGTTCTGAGATTTCAGAGTCGACTTTGTGTTCCCGATGATGATGTTTTGAGGCAGACAATTCTGATGGAAGCTCACAGCGCACCCTATTCTATTCATCCGGGCAGCAGTAAGATGTATAAGGATCTTAAACAAAACTTCTGGTGGGGAAATATGAAGAAGGACGTAGCAGAATACGTTTCTAAGTGTTTGACTTGTCGGTAGGTTAAGATTGAACATCAACGACCTGCCGGAATGCTGAAGCCGCTTCCGATCCCTGAGTGGAAGTGGGAGGATATCTCGATGGATTTCCTCACCAATATGCCAAGGACCAGGACGGGAATGAACATGATTTGGGTTATAGTTGATCGACTAACCAAGTCGGCTCATTTCCTAGGAATTAAGGACACATGGGGACCCGAGAAATTGGCACGAGTATTTATTGCAGAGATAGTCAAATTGCATGGGACGCCGAAGACTATTATTTCAGATCGAGATGGTCGCTTCATATCACACTTCTGGAAGGTAGTTCACAGGGCTTTGGGGACTGAGCTAAACTTTAGCACGGCTTATCATCCTCAAACGGACGGTCAGTCCGAAAGGACTATACAAATAGTAGAAGACATGCTTAGAGCTTGTGCTTTGGATTGGTCAACTGATTGGGAAGCTCACTTTCCATTGATTGAATTCACCTACAACAATAGTTGGCATACTTCTATTAAGATGGCACCATTTGAAGCTTTGTACGGGAGAAGATTTCGATCACCCCTATGCTGGGATGATTCTTCGGACTTGATCGGGACGGAACCGGAATTGATAGTTCAGACTCAAGAGAAGATAGCTTTGATTCGGGAAAGACTTTTGACTGCCCAGAGTCGACAGAAGTCTTATGCAGACGTGCGTCGTCGCCCACTAGAGTTCGACATTGGGGACCACGTACTATTGAAGGTGTCTCCTACACGAGGAATTTTCCGTTTTGGGAGGAAAGGTAAGCTAAGTCCGAGATATATCGGACCATTTGAGATCCTCGAGAGAGTTGAGGATTTAGCATACAGGTTGGCCTTACCGCCATCGCTGAGTCACGTTCACAATGTGTTTCACGTATCCCAATTGCGGAAGTATGTACCAGATCCCAGTCATATTATTGAGTTCGATGAGATCGAGATAGCTAATGATGGCACCTTTGAAGAGAAGCCAATCAAGATACTTGAGAGTCGAGTCAAGCAATTGAGGAATAAACCGATCTCCTTGGTAAAAGTTCAGTGGTCTTGGCATGGAGTCGAAGAAGCAATTTGGGAGACGGAAGATAGTATGAAGTCGAGGTACCCGGAATTGTTTGCGATTTAAGTTTCGGGCCGAAACTTCTTTTTAGAGGGGTAGTATGTAATGCCCAGATAATTATTGTGTATCTATCTTGTAAGAATCAAGTTTGTGATGTTATTATTTGGAGGTTGGTTTCCCGTATTTCGTATCCTTACGTTTTGGTATCTCCAGCATTCTGCATGCATGGTTCTGCACGTGTTAACGTACGCTATCAGGCGTCCATAAAGTACGCTAAGACTACAGTATTACGTATGTTATTTGATGTTCTTAACGTACGTAAGCTAAGTCAACTTGGGATCGGATAAGGGTCGGCGTGTGGGGGCCGAGGAAGGGGCCGGGGAAGATTCGTGTGATTTCCGCGTGAACCTGGACATAGGTGTTACGTACGCTATGGTGCATGTTTTACGTACGCTAAGGACATGGATATTACGTATGTAAAACCCTTGCGATTACGTACGTAAGGAAATGGCGAAATCAGGCCAGTGAACTCTGGTCAGACGATTACGTTTGCTAAGGCTAGGGTTTAACGTACGTTAAGTTTGTTATGTACGTAAGGTTAATTGCATAACGTACGTAATGCCCAGAATTCTATTTATAGACCTCGACCCTATTTCATTTCTCACCTTTCCATTGGCCGATTTTTCGTGTTCTGGAGATCTTTCATCACCTCTTATCCTTCATATCATCTTCTGAGACGATTCTTGGGGAGCTTAGGCCTTGTAGATTGGTGTTCAAGCTTCCGGTGGTAGAGTTTATTCAAGTTCTTCATTGTTCATCAATTTATTGAGGTATGTGATCCTTCACCAACTAATTTAGCATGATCTTAGTAACGTTTTGGACCTGTTTTGAGTAGACCGAACCAGTTATCTTCTTGAGGAGCCTTTCATCATGGTTTAGAAGATTAAATTCAATTATTTTCGATTCCTCTTGGTTGTTGTAATCGTTGAGAAAACCTTCTAGTGATTAGACTATTGATTAGTGCATCTTGAGATGGTAAACCCAATCATATCTAGTTTTCGAAGATTATCTTAGTTCATAAGAATGTTATGATCGAACATTTCGGTGAAGAATTAATGGATTGAACTTAAGGATTTATTCGTAGAAGGAGAGGATATTGAAAATAGTGAACAGTCCTTATGATGATTCATCGAAGTTCGGATATCTTGTTATAATCGAACATGATTAGAATCCTCCTAAGATGAATTCTATGTTATGTTCTAACAATCAACCGAAGGAATTGTGTTGGAACTTAGAAAGTATTCCATTGAGCTATTGCAAGGACGAATAGCGTAGTATCGGTCCAACCAAATTGTGTTAGGGCAGAATAGTCCATCGCCATGATAGATGCATCATGCCTTTTGATGATTCATTTTATGATTTGAACGATTATCCGGAACCGTTAGTTTTACCGACGTCATTGTTCGATAAAGGTTTGCATTCCGGTGAGCCGACCAAGCGAGAATTCTCCAATCGGATTGAAGACTATTGATAGTAGATATTCTTGTCGCCATTTGTTGAGGCAAGTATCGTATTTTGAAAGTTTGTGAATAATTGATGAACTTGATCATGCATATGGTTTATTCGTGTTGTTGACATGAGATTATTTCATTAAATTGTCATGACATTTGCTATCGATTTAACGTACGTTCATATTGATGAACATGTCGATTTTCTTGCATATGTATATGCATAGTTGTGTTATGTGTAAGTTGTGATGATCCGAAGGGATCAAGCGATCTATGCCGAGGGGGCTGGATCGGATGTCCACCTCGTGTTGGTCCGACGGGATCATCTTGGGATCTAGGCTGAGGGCGCTGGATCATTGGACGGGTTTTTCCACCTCGTGTTGGTCCGACGGGATCATCTTGGGATCTATGCTGAGGGCGCTGGATCGTTGGAATACCCATGTTGTGTTGATTGAATCTTGTGAATTCGTACTGTTGGATTCTGGTAGCGGAAGTCCATATTTGTGTATGTTTTTATGTATTGTCGTTGCATATTTATGTGTTCCGATATTTGTACTAGCATTGTTTTGCTAACCCCTTAGGGGGTGGACATTTATTTGATGTTCAGGTAGCCGAGGAGCGGGGAAGCAGCCACAGTACCATCATGACGATGAAGTGGCTCAGTGATGTTAAATGTTCGTTGTTTTTGTGATTTGTATTCTTGGTTCATTTTCAGTACTCGAGTACGCGTGTCTTTTTAATATCATTTCGATATGGTTGTAATGGATCGGTTGGAACCGGTTATGTAATTTGAATTTCGGTGGTATTGTTGGTTTATATTCACATTTCTTTTAATCAGCCTTGTAAATCCTTACTTAAAGGGTTTACGACGCTGTAATTATTCCGATTATCTCGGGGTGTTACAATACAGACCCTGGAGGATATGTTGAGAGTGTGTGTACTTGATTGGGGCAAAGACTGGATTAAACATCTCTGTTTAGCGGAGTTTTCATACAACAACAGCTGGCATGCAAGCATAGGCATGCAACCCTTCGAAGCCTTGTACGGTAGGAGATGCAAGTCTCCTCTATGTTGGGATGATGCTTCCGATGTCGTCGCTACCGAGTTAGATCTGATTCAGGAATCTATTAAGAAAATTTCCATTGTTCAAGAACACATGTTAGCAACGCAGAGCCGCCGGAAGTCATATGCTACGGATCGCCAGCGACCGTTGGAATTTCTAGTCGGGGACCACGTTTGGGTCAAAGTATCGCCAATGCGGGGCATTCGACGTTTCAGCCAGAAGGGCAAATGGAGCCCGAGATTCATCGTCCCATTCGAGATATTGGACCGAGTTGGTAAACTCGCTTATAGATTAGCGTTTCCGCCATCGTTAGATGGAGTGCATAATGTCTTCCATGTCTCCCAGCTGAGGAAGTACGTGTATGACCCAAGCCACAAGATCAATTTCGAAGAAGTAGAGATTTCTAATGATGCTTCCTTTAGAGAAGTGCCGATCGCGATTTTAGACCGATGCATAAAGACATTAAGGATAAAGCCATACATCTTGTAAAAATTAAGTGGTCGCATCATGGCATTGAAGAAGCAACTTGGGAGACCGAGTCGAGCATGAGGAAGAGTCATCCCGAGTTATTTTCTTAGTTTCGGGACGAAACTATTTAAAGGAGGGTGGTATGTAATACCATGGGTATTCCATGCTGTTTAATATCGTATACCTCATTTTTAATGATTAATAATGTGCTCCATCGCGATGCTTGTACTTTTATACGTTATGTTTAGACCGTGTTGTCACGTATAAAAAAAATCTTGTCCGCACTCATTTGTTTTGTGATGCAATTGTATGATGTTGATGATATGTCGGTGACATACGTTGATGTCGTTGAGCAATTATCGGTGCGAATATCACAGTGGCCAATGTCTTGTTCCCCGAGAAATTGCTGGACGAGTCTAAAAGGAAGTCGCGTTATTAAGATTAAATGTGATAAAATAACTTAGTGAATTAAAACAAACCTTACATATGTTATCCGTAGAACATTACGTACGTTAGTCTCACTGTATTACGTACGCTAAAGCTTAGGCCTTACGTACATAACGAAGTCCAGTCTTTGGATAAGAATCTTGATCCCGCGTGGTGAGGACAACTTTCGGCGTGATAACGACAGGCTAGTCAACTGGTATTAACATACGTTATATTGGCCACCATTACGTACGTAATGTTGGAGTCATTTCGGGCAGGGAGTTCTGTGTATGTCTTACGTACGTTAACTTGTTTTCTATAATGTACGTAAGAAGTCTTACGTACGTAAACCTTCAGATATAACGTATCTAAGGAACATCCTGCTATTATAAATCAACACTTCCCCTTTCATTTTGTACGAAGCAAAAATCATCTCTCTCTCTCTCTCTCTCTCTCTCTCTCTCTCTCTAAAATCATCCTCCAGCCTCCTCACTCTAGTTCTATCCTCCCTAGCCTCATATTATCGTAGTAGAAAGGATTGTTCAAGTTTCGGAGAAGGTTTTGAAGGTGTTGTCTCCCGGTATTCATCGTTCTTCATTGTTCTTCCTCGTCCCTCGTCAAGTAAGGTAAGTTTATCAAGTTATTGAATCTATTTTGATGATGATAGTATGTTGTACCAGATTTCAGGTGTTTTGGGTAGTTTAAAACTCTTGAACTGGGAGAACTAAGGTTAAATCATAATCGTTGGACATAAACCTATCTTGAGATAGTAGCTTGTGTATTCCGCCATGGACATCACGTATCGAACTACAAGATTATGATTATACCTATATAAACATTAGTATAATAGGATTAGTTGTGTAGTAGATTGTCTTAGTGATTCAGTTAGTCGTTGATTAAACTCGTTGAAATTGTTAAGATGAACTGAATCATGAAATGCCGAGTCGGATAAACTAATCATGCTCATAAGATTTTCTTACTAGAATCATGTCCGGACATTTTACACCATAGTTGGAGAAATTCGAACTAAAGTAATTAGCAAGTTGATAACATTGATTGTAGTTGAAATCGTGTAGAAGACGTATTGTAAGGAGTTGATAGTTGAGGATCGAGAATGGTAATGTTCACATTATCATTAAGCATAGAATTTGGTTTCAACTTTATGAATCGAACTAGTTCGAGAATTCTATCGGGATGGGGTAATTGTCGATATTCGTCATTATCACCATAGGTATTAATCGATGCATATGTAATAGGTCGAGGTCTCGATCGTGGGCATTTGGGTCATTGTGTCATCTAGAAAGTTACTCTCATCGGAACGAAGGCAAGTAATACCTTGCTTAGATTATGTTATATTAAATTCCAAAATTTAATGTGTCGCTATTGGTGGAACTTGTGTTCGTTTTACTTACTCATGTCCGGATTATTCCTGTATAGATACTTTCGTGACCCTTGGTTGCGACCATGGGAGTTTATGTGTTGATATACAGTACGGAACCGTGTTGAGGGATAAAAACTGAATGGTACCCACGTCCGGAGTATTCCTAGATACTTCCGTGACCCTTGGTTGTGACCTAGGGAGTTTATGTGCTGGTAGAAGAAAATAATGTTGAGTATTCTGTGATCTATTGCTATACCGAATAATAATATCGTACTGCAGATTTATTTGATTCTATCAATGAATTTTACTCGTAATTGTTTGACCTAGGATGGCTGGCACGATTTGTCGTGTCAGGCAAATTTGTTGAATATGTGTAGGACATTCCCGAATGGTCCGGTGAGGCTTGAGCAATGTTGGGAAGAAGCCTTGTTATTTCATTCCTTTAAATTGAATTCTGAAACATTCCACGTTTGTGTAATAACCACATATGCGGATTTATTTTCCAAAGTATTTCGTTTTGTATTTATACTATCCTGGAGCTACTCTTATATAAATTATTTAAATGGAGAAATTTTAAGTTCTTTAAAAATAGCCTTGTGGGTTCCATACGGGATTCACGACTGTAACACCCCAAACTAGGCAGCTATTACAGTGCCGTGGAACCCCAACTGGGACCCACCAGGCGAATGAAAAATAATGATTTAAATAATATAACTGTAGTACTAAACCACATTATATTACCAAATTACTCCAATGAGGAGTTTCAAGTACAATACACCCAGGAATACAGAATATGTATATATTTCATATAGGGATGAAATATACAACACTGAATAAAATGAAAATCCAAACGGAAACTGCAGCGGAAAATACATATGAAGAAAACATGAATAACTGAAAGGACTGGGGGGCCCTACTAGTATCACTGGGACTCCTCGTCGTCAACGTTATCTTCCCGTGCCTTTTCCTTTCCATGACCTAAAAACAACATCCCCAATGGGGTTAGTTACACAAAACAACAATCCTCAAGAGTTGAACAGATACAATAATCACATGTCTTAGTTATGAAATGAGGGCTGAAAGAGGGGCATCATAGTACGCCCGAGGTGGGACGTGCAAGTGCACAAGTATCCGAGTGTCCGGAAATCCGCATATACACACGCACTTGGCCTAATTAGTGTCACGAAGGCATGTTACCGTGTGCACAGTCCAATGTGCCCGAATTACCCGCATAAACACATGACCATAGTGTGCTCGACTAAAAATTCCACACGTATACCACCCGGAACGCAATACGATTCCGGAAGGTCACAAGAACAAAAGCGACCACAATGAATGATAATGAATAGGAATCCGACAAGGGTCAAGAATGACTCACCGTGGTGAATTAAGTAACGCAATGAGTGATATCTCAAATGAAATGAATGGAACTATCGTTCCTCGTGAATTAAATAATTAGTTTGATAATTATAAGCCTCAACATGATTGATATACTATGAATGAATTATATGTATGAGTGAATAACAACGAAAGGAATGATTATCCTTTTAACCGAGCAAGAATTTACTTACCTGGAATTAGATGAAACGGTACGAACGCCGAGGTACCAAGGTTGAATGGAAACGACAACTCCGAACCTAAACAAGTTCGTAATCCACTATCAATAATCCATCGGTAAGAAAATAAGTTGGAATCCACCCGAAAATACTACTCACGATACATGTATTCCATTAATGAAATCTCTAGATGGTGAAACACACCCCACTATCCCAAATACTCAACAATTCCGGAAAATACACCAATAAATCCATAGGAACACATGTATCCAAGGTAGATAATCCATACTCGACATATTCCAACATAATATCAAGCTAACTCAAAGAGATCGGAAGTCAAACAGCCAAATTCCGAAATTCTAGGGTCATAAACTGGTCGAAAAGATATCGAACTGGTTGTTGGAACGACTGGTGGTATGTGAAAACTTCATTTAGGTGGTTCACCTCTTTTGAAGTTTCCAAATACCACCAAAATTTGTGAGAAAGTAGCCTTGGATGTTACGAAGTACTTGTTAAAATTTCACTTTAATAGTTGGTCTAAAAGTGGGTGAACCGACCTTTACAATGACTGGTCCGTAAGTTGGACAACCGTAAACTCAGGTTTCATCAACTTATCAATCATTGTCAAAGGAACCACATAACATATAAATGTCATCACTTGAGTACGACCATTTGTGAACACCATCATAGCATCATAATCCACCTAGGCTAACACTTATGATCATGTATGTATAAGGACTCGGTGAAAAGGGAGGACTCAGCACCATGCTTATGCGAGTCGCTACATTATTCTCTTTAGCATAGGAGGGTGTCCTCTCCTAGTCGTGCCAAAGAATAGGCCTTAATCAATGAACATGGCTAAGAAGGATTATTGGGGGGGTCTTTGGCGTCACACATGCTTATAAAAACAAGACGCGGATGACATAAATATCATCATCGGTCATGAGCCCTGCTTACGACTCCACCAACATACTTTGGGGTCTTTGATCCAGCTAGTTTCTTTGTTAAGAGAAAAAAATGATGTCCATGGTAATACCATGGTATATGGATCATCAAACTATCCAAACTCCGGACTATTAAAGCCTAAATGTGTCAATGTCCCAATACATCTTCTGGTTACAAAAACCGATGCAAGTCGGACCATATTGACTCATGAATATTCTTTCACATATCCGATACAAGTGATGCATAAGATTTTATTTCTCCCAAATCACAATGATATGCTATGAGTGATACACTTTGGCATAAATATCATCCAGTCATAACATGGTTCAATTGTTACGGAACATACGTGACTAGAAAACACCATTCCACATTCAACAATTTGAGCATTATACCACTCATTGATTGTGATGACCTAGTCATCATAGTCACAATGGATTTATAGCACGAAATCCAAAAACATTATGTTCCTTGGAAATAGCTTAATACGCACTCAATTTCGCTTGCAAAAATTTACAAACATGAGCATAGCGAATACTCTAACAACAGAGAGATTTTATACCAGATACGATCAAAATGATCTATCATAATGAGTGCATAACATGGCAAGACTATATGCCTAAGGGGCAAAATTACGACACAAGCATGGTGTAAAACTACCATGCACACGCTCGACCTTCCTATAAGAGTGCATATTTTGGGTTTCTCCAAGGAAACTGTTTTTCAACATTTGAAAGATGACATTTTAGCGTATAATGCATACCAAAAATCGCATCATCTATGAAAAATTTGGCCAAAAAGATGCTAAAAAACGTGTGTTATAAGATCGCTTGCAAATTTAAGATGGGAACCAAGTTGGTTGGGACAAAAGTTAGCACAATCGCTCGAAAATAAAATTCCGCGCAGCTTGACCTTTGTTCACTAAAATAGTGATAACTCCCTCGTTTGGAAGGCTATGGACGATTGGTCAGATGTTCTGGAAAAAAGACTTCCGTATATTTCTATCCATAGGTCATGCACCACACGGATCATAAAAATCAGATCACATTACATGTTAAAAGTGGCTGCTTTAGTATTTCTCAAGTTTAGTGAGAAAACAAGGTTGAGACCATATCCAATGGCATAAGTGTTGATGCAAAAACATGGCAGTGACAGTCATAGGTGCGTTTTAAATACAACAGGGTGTTTGATTTATTATCTCGACTAACGATCCTTTCTGTAACTCCAACTTGGTAGACTTACAGAGAAAGTAGGAATGTCGGTACAGCTAAGGCCGTTTAAAAACCACTGATTCCATTTGAATCTTCAAAGTATAAACAAATACCAAGGAGGATGTGCCTAGTCATGATCAAAAGTGTAGACAAAATCCACCAAAATGCATCAAATCAACCAAGTATTTTAATTGTCAATTTGCACGTATACATCATAATAGCCATGTTATGTGGATGCAACGCGGTGCATCATAATTAAACATTTTGAACCATGAGACATAATGAATATACCATAATCAACTCGTATTGACCGTCCAGTAAGAACGACTAAACATAGTCAAATGTGTAAGGCGCATGCCTTTACAAATTCTTGGAAAAGTATTCGGACCTATAGTCACACGAACTATAATCGAGGTCAATGAATTCGAATATTTACCGCAATATGCCATTGCTTTACATGTTAAAATTCATGAGAATTACTCTTACATTCTTTCATATATCATATTGCAAGGAGACGGTGCATGACTACACCCACATGCAATATATATTCTAATAAGATGAAAGATGGAGTTTTACAAGTATGGGATTGGGTCAAGGCCAACGTGGTGGTCCCTCAAGCCAATGTGACAAATCCGTCACAAATCACTTTTAACCATGGCATATCCGTCGCAATCGATGTTTGTCCCATTTGTATGTCACAAATTCGTGACTAATCATAACTTTACCGTTACCGACAATGTTCATTTTTTTTCAATTGTTGTTTTAAAATCGACAAAACGGCAGCGTCAAATCGCATCGAAACCGTAGTGTATGCAACAACCACAAATATCGACTTTCAACAATTATCCGTGACTCCTCCAGGACTGTCACACAATTTATTTCGATATATGAGAGTGATACCATCTCTCATAGTCTCATCCACCGCAAAGTAACGTGGGAGGTAAAGAACCCAAATACCCAATTCCCAAAAAAAATTCCCAAAAGAGAGAATTGAAAAACGGGGACTTTAATAAAATCTTACGTGGGTACTCAGTTCCATATTTGCTTTGATTCTTGAACGGGATAATAAATTTGGCTTCTCTTCATATAAGCAACATATTTTTATGGGTACTCGGTTCCATACTTTGATCCTTGAATGGGATAATAAGTATGGCTTCTCTCCATAACGTGCAAATCATCATGAGCAACATATTTTTCTATATGCCACGTAAAGCATAAACATAGTTAGATTCATAAACATACAAGTTAATGATAAAAAAATCATTAATTAGGAAAATAGAGAGTTGAGAAACACCCGAAAAAGGCTACAGGGCTCGGTAATCGTCCTAAAAAGGACTCGGGCGCGGCGTTGCAGCAGCTCGGTATTGGATGAGGCCGGATCTTCAAATTTTTTTATAAAAATCTTCTTCTGTTTGGTGACAGTTTCAATAAGAAATATTACTAGAATCCGATCGCCACCGTTAGATATATAGATATTTGTGTTGGAAAGTTGTTGTCAAAATTTCACACCGATCCGACGGTTAACGAATAGGAAAACATGATTTTGGTAAGACTGCACTGTTTAGAAAATTTACGCGCGGAAATTCTCGTCTCTCGTTTTTTTGTTTCAATTTTGGTAGGTTTTGTCTCGCCTGCACCTGGTGAGGTCCGGCATGGAGGAGGTCGATCGACGGCACTAGGTTTTCAAACAGTAAATATCACGTGCATAATATCAACGGTCGGCTGGACGATCCGGGCTGGACGGACCACGACGGAGCTCGGTTGGATCGGGCGCGGGAGGCGGGTTTGGCATAGCGCGGGCATTCGTGGCTGGAGCTCGGTTGGATCGGGTCGGATCTTCCCCTTTTTTGTGTGTAAAAATCTGATTCTCTTCGCGTATTTTTTCGTCGCGCATGCAATCGGCCGTACAAGCCGGGGCGGGACGCTTGCCGGGCGAGCCGGGCCGAGGCTCTACTGACCGGGTTGCGGCTGGGATCCTACTGGTGTCTCAGACTGTGAGACGGGTTTGCCGGGGTGTTGTCTGACCTGGAGGACGGAATCGCGACGCGGGTCTGGTGTGCTGGGAAGACGGCAGCGACGGGGGGTCTGGTGTGCTGAGAAAGACGGCAGCGACGCGGGTCTGGTTTGCTGCAAAGACGGCGACGACGCAGATCGAGGAAGAAGACAGATAGAGGGAGAAGAGGATGTCGGCTGGGGAAGATGAGCCGCGGGGCTGTTAGGTCTTTCTGAATGGCGGTCGATTGAGTGCAGACGGCGACGGCTAGGGTTTGCGGGAAAAATTTCGATTTTCGTTTTTCTTTTTTGTTTTTTTCAGGACTTTCAGAGTTTTTGGTAGAAAGCAAAAGATATAAAAGCATTGTATTGATAACACTGATAGATGGACCTTTATATAGGTTTTACGATAAGACTTCTTCCAGTCATATGATTCATTATAAGGAAAGAAATCAAGTAGAATCCTACTACCTCCAGAAGGATTTAGAATCCCTACCATCTATGTTACATATCTATTCAATATTAAGTAAGATAAATGACAAGAATAATAATTCAGAGAGCAGATCTGACATATAATCTAAAATTATTAGTCCGTGATACGAGTCATCATCATATACATTAGTAAATTACCATATCTATACTTCTATTAAAAGAGAGTCGTGACACATGTCACTTTGTAAGTTTTTTGATTTTTTATTTTAAAATAAAGTTTATATATAGAGATGTATTCTTAAATTTCTAAAAAAAAAAGAAAATCTAGATATTTATTGTGGGAGTTTTATTCCACAACTTACACTCATCTACCAATAAAAAAATCTTTCCTTTATTTTGTAGCTTAAAATTTTAAATATTTATAATATTTTAAATCAAGTTTATTTTTAATGAAAAATATACCTAATTAATTTTTATTTTACAATTTTCAACTAGACATCCATATGAATATAATAAATTTGATGGATTTACAATAATGACCGATTGCACAAAAAAATTATATTAGAAAAATTTATGAATATTTATTTTCAGTAAAATTTTGATGCAAAATAAAAATATATTAACTCATTTATTGCTTACATAAAAAATAAATTGTGATATTTATTTAATTATAATAACTAAAAATAATAAAACATATACTGCACACACACATATATTAAGACTTAATCACATATTACTTTCGTTTCGAAAATTTGTTCCTACTTTTTGTTTGGTATGTCCAGGAAATTTGTTCATGTAATGGACACTAATTGACTTAACACTCCGCTAATGTGGTACTTTTTCTTGATTTATATTACACCCCATAATACACTCAATAAGTCTTTTATTATTATTACGTTAATATGATACTCATGTCGTAAATCATCAAAATAAATTTAGAAATCGAGAAATTATTTTCTAATAAGAGAATATCTTATGCGGTGCATCGCACCGGTGAACATCTAGTATTTTGCAAATTGCCAGTGCTCATAAATTTCATATTACCCGACACTACGAATTAGGGTTGGGATGGGGGCCACCGGTTTCTAATTTAATTATTCATCTGCGAAATTAATAACTGAAACTATTTTAAGAGTCTTTCTGTTCTAGTCAATCTTATTCCAAAAGTTCACTTGCTTTCAATTTCCTTCTTCATTATCTAATTATCGTAATCTCATTCTTCTTAAAAAAGTTAGAAACAGCTAGTCAGAATAATCGCTGCTGTAAATACACACACACACACACACCTGTGAATTACACTGCACTCTGAAAATTTTCGGTGACATTGTCTTTGCGGGGCGCTAGCGAGGTAAAGCTTCCAACTTTTACATACAAGTTATGAAATTTATATGATATGCATATGTATCTATATGAGCTGCATGTATTGATTTTAGATTCATTCGCTTGAATCTTTTGTTAGACTGTCACCTTTTTTTTTTTTGCTTTCAAATTCTGCAATTTAGTGCATCTTTGAGGAAAAAAAAAAGGAACCCTGGAAGGTTTTAGAACGAACGGTGAAAAAAGTAGAGTTTAATGGAAGAATGGACAGAATTGAGAGATGGTGGAGGAAACGGGATCTTTAGATTCGATTTTAATCTGGATATCCCAATTGAGAAGTGTCGTTTTGATCCATGTGAGGAGAGGCTAAGGGGTTTATTTGATCAATTACTTGTTGCTTTTATGAAGGAGAAGTCCACTAGCAATTGCATTAGGCCTATTCCGGCTTTGTGCAGTGATGGCCGGCCGGTTGATTTGTTTAAACTTTTTTGGGTGGTAAGGAAAATCGGTGGACATGACGTGGTTTCAGGAAATAACATGTGGGGTTTTGTTTTGGAAGAATGTGGGTTTAGTGGAGGGGATGTTCGAAATATAAAACTAATTCATTTGAAGTATTTGAACGAGTTCGATCATTGGCTAAGGCAAGTGGCTAGTAAGAGAAGTTTGGAGCATGAAAATGGTGGACTTGTCCGGAAATTGGATTTATTGTCTCGAGAGTGGGAAATTAGGTGTTCAAATTTGTTGCTGGACGAGCAGCAAGAGGAAAATAGTCGGTGTTTGAAAGATATTAGTGATAACGAGTTGCAATTCTCTCCGAATGGAGGGACTAGTAAAAAATTACGCCGTGGCAATGATCGCTCAGCTGAACATATCATTTGTCGATTAAATGAAGCATGTGTTGATATAGACGGAAATATTAATGATTTTCCTGCTGCACCAACAAAGAGGGCAGTCAAAAAGGCTTTAGCAAAGAGAATGGTAAAAAAATCTGTAGAAAAGGCCGTGAATGGAGCAGACGGCACTTTTAGAGGACAAGTTGATTGTGACGGTGGGAAATCTTGCAATGAAGACGACGGTAACATCATGACATCAGCTAAAAAAGTCATCGAGAAAGTCACGGACAAAGTCCTTAATTGTGAAGGAGCTATTTCTATTAATGATGAGAAGTTATCCGTTCAAGACAGCAATCGTGTTCGTGTATCAGTCAAGAAAGCTTTTAAGAACGTCATTAGTAAAACACATGATCTTTCCGAGAACATTATTGATGATAAAGAGAGAGTCGGTGTTCAACGGGGCATATGCAATGTGATTCCAGCCAAAAGTGATGTTGGGAAAGTGCTGTATTCTCGGAAGAGAAAACAACAATCTCAGTCCTTCTCGGAAATGCTAAACTGGTTGATCCATGTTGCAAAACATCCAGATGACCCCTCAGTTGGGAAAATACCAGAATGTTCCAAGTGGAGTGACTATGGGAATGAGGAGTTGTGGGTCCAAGCTATGTTAGCTCGAGAAGTATTGGTGATAAGAAGGCAGGCTAGTACAAATGCAGGTGAAAATCTCCTTCAGGTAACAGCCTTATCTATTCATTGATTGTGTTTGGTGATTTCTTTAGATGGTTCATTACAAAAGGTTTCCTTGAGGTTTGCCCTAAATACACAAATACCCAGCTAAATTTTCAAAATTATGAAAAATACCCCTGGGATTTTCTTTTCTCTTACATTTATCACTTCATAAGCAAAACACATTTACAAAAATATAAAATTTACAGTTAGCCCCTTAATTTTAACATTGAACCAAATCTCAGGGTTAGTTCTGTAATTTTGAAAATTTCATGGGTTTCTTTTTAATCAGATCAAACATGAAGAATAGTTTTTGTAATTATCTCTTTTTTATGTGGAAGAACCTTAATTTAAACAATTTGTTTTATCCCATAATTTTTCTAGCACAACTTTGATTTATTGTCTTATATGCGTCTATACTACATTTTTTATCCTTCTCTTCCTTTTTTTTTCCACATCAGGAAGACGGGTTTAAAGAATGTTACTTATGGTTGATGAGCTCCTACACCTCAAATTGTTTATCATTATACATTTTATTATCATATTGATCTTCATTATATGCTGAATTGGATTTTATGAATAAAGTAAGATCAGAGTTCACATGGCTTATTTCATCTTAAAAGTTGAACTGTATCATTTGTGGACAGGTTCAGAACAGGCGACTTGTCACAGTTTCACGACAATTCATTAGGTGAAAAAGAGTCATCCTATGAAATTACAGTCTTGCTAGTTTAGCTGCAAAGGGACCAATTGTTACGATATCCCACATTGATTCAACATGAAAGTCTGGAAGGGTATATAAATGGGAGTCAACCCTTTACCTTTGACCATGGTTTTAAGTTAAGTTTAGGTTCCCTAGTTTATATGCCCAACAGTTTGGTCCGACCTGCCGGGTTCGGGCGGGCTAGGGAAAGGGCTACCAGATGATGGGTCCTGGGGTTGCCACCCCGGATGTCAAGCCAAAGGAAGTTACTACCCGGGAAATGGGCCTTCTTATGGGTTGCCACCCGGATTGTGCCATCCGGATGTCCGGTTTGAAAGGGGGATGGATTGTTACGATCTCCCACACCGATTCCACATGAAAGTGTGGAAGGGTATATAAGTGGGAGTCAACCCTTTACCTTTGATCATGGTTTTGGGTTAAGTTACGCCTCCCTATCTTATATACCTAACCATGGTTATCACGAAGAAAGTCGAGATTCTTGAAAAAGTCGCTCAACGACTTATTGGTTTGGACGCTGATGAAACCGACCTGGAAACCCGGATCTTAAATTTAGAAAATAAGGTTTAATCACATAAAACTTGTGCATATCACATCCTTTTTCCATAAACCGTCCATATGAGACCTTAAGCGGCGAATCAGGATGTTCTCCGGCCATCTTCTCGGTTCGGCGACTCTAATAAAAATAGATTTATTTCCATTACTTTTGATTTAAACTACTATGAAAATGGTGTGTTTAGTTACATTATTACATCTAATAAACATATGTATGTGAAAGACTTGTCGACTTGTCACGAGTAGTCGGGGTACTTGTCGACTAGTCTTTTTGAAGGTACTCACGCGACTTGGCTCGACTTCGCGTCGTGATAACCATGTACCTAACACTAATCCCCAATAGTAAACTCAGAAATTAGTTGGTGATGTTTCCCTTCTGCTTATTCCAAATTACGGCTAGTGATTGGTTTCAAATTTCAGGAAATATTTATGGGAATTGTCGTGCTGAGGGTTGATCCTCTTTGCCAAATTCTTGGTCTTCTTTTTTACTGCTCCGACATTTCACCTGTTTTTTTTTTTGTTTTTTGGTTGTTCCGGCATTTCACCTATTGGACAGTATATTGGTGTATATTTTAGATTTAGCAAGATGCCATAAAAAGATTAATTAGGACTCCAGTAAATATCATCATCGTCGTCGTCGTCGACAACAACTGCACCTTAATTCCAATTTTGTTGGGTCGGTGGCACGAAGATTATCGTATCAAGTAATCGTCTAAAACATAGTTAACACTATAAATTCATGTGAAAAGAATATTTATCTTTCAATTTCATATTTATCTTAAAAGGTTATCATTCTTTGGAATGTCAATGTAGCAATATTTTTAACATCAACATATATTAATCACATAATTGTAAAACTTTTTGGAAGTTTTATGCAAGGTGAGGAAGGTTTTTTAAAACTACGAGCATAATGAGGTGATGACACTTAAAAGAGAGAGTCATGAAGACTGAAAATAAAGTTACTAGACTGGTTATGATAACATTGTGTGAAAACATTATATGATTGCTCTTTTGCTTCTATAATGTCTTGCAGATGATTATATGAGCTTGGATCGCCCAAGTGGCCTTAAAGGAATAAATATGTTCCCGAATATCAACATTTTATTGGCTAGAGACTTCTTAACATCTTATATTTATTTCAAAGGAGGATATTTTGTTGACCATATTGAGAAAGATTTTGCTAGTGTATGAGGTTTCTTTCGAATCCTGTTTACTTAAGTGCTATGAAGCACGAACACTCTCCCGAAGCCACGTATCCGGTCCGACACGATTCGGACACCCCCGACATGCCCAACATGCTCCGACATGCGTGTTGGAGAGTGTCAGATTTTTTTTTTTTTGTCAGACACTCCCGACACTCTCCCAACACGTTGGCGACACTTCATTTGGACACACGTTGGACATGCTGGGCTTTTTTTATATTCTTAAATACCGGGCTGTTTTCTATCTTGTTGTAGAGAGAAAAATGGAAAAAGGAGGAATGTAGTGGAGGTTATAGCTAGATTAAACCTGATATGTGCTGAGCACTTAAGGACTGGGCTTCTTTTTTGTAGGGTATTTATTTCGTAGTTCGGGCATGAATGGGTTGAGTTGATATTATTTGTTTAAGTATTATAATTTTTTGCTAATAACAAAAGATTGTATATATAGATTGTTGTGTCCAGATTTATACATCTCAACAGGCGATCGGCACAGAGACCGGGCGACCGAGCCAGAGCCAAATAGACCAAGGCAGATTGGCCGATCGAAGGTCCCAAGTCAAGTCCCAGTGCCGAGCGATCGACATCTAAGGCGATCGTCTCTTGGCACCTGGCGATCGACTCTGGTACCCGGCCAATGACGACCGCCTCATGCGACGCAAAGCCAGCATGTCTGGTCGGCGAAGGCCGAAGCTCGAAGCAAGGACCCATGTGCAGATCCGAAAAAGGCGCCGCAGGACATGGATCGTTGACCACAGCCTGTCACCAATCTCACCTACCGACTGATTCGCCGAAAGGTGCAAAGTGGGACTGCCCGGGACAGCGACTCAGGACGCGTGCAGGCTTCTCATTGGTTCGCACAGCTGGCTGCCAGCAGCAGCCGCGGACTTCAAGGCAAACAACCCATGTGCTAAAAGACGATCGCCCCTTCATTATATTACAAGAAAGGCGATCGCCCATCAGGATTAGAGGCATCCCATCTCCTATAAATAGAAGGCTTCCTACACTTGGAAACCTCTCGGGCTCTCTGCATTATTCACTCTTGGCAACGCTATACACTTCGGACATCTTCCATCTCTCACTCTCGAGACCTCTTAATCCTAAGACGGTCGGCAGAAACGAGAACAAGAACTCAGAGCAACTCTAGTTCTTCCGGCAGACACTCAACAGCTAGATAACTAGGATCTTTTACACTCATTGTAATCGCATTCTTACATTAATATTTGTACTCAAATGTATTCGTATTAATAGCATCTCGCGAGAGCATTCAAGCCCGGGCCTAACAAACCCGGCAAATCTTGTGTTATTCATTCTCCCTCGGACGTGCTCTCGCAAATTTGTTTGCTGCCCGTCCATTCCAGCAATATCTATCTGCGGATAATATTTTGGGCAACAACAATTGGCGCAAGAAGAAGGGGATCTAAACCTTCATTTTTATTCCTACCATCTCGAAGAACACTCAATGTTCTCCGGGGCATATACTTGAAGAGACACTTACTGCTCTTCAAAGAAAGCTTTCAGAATCATGACTTCTGCCTCCACATCGAAGAAAGCCGCTGGCCGATCCGCCGGACGCCTCATTCCGTCTCAATCCGAGCCCCAGCCTATGGGGGAGGGTAGCCGCGGCGACCCGAGACTCTCGATCCCGCCCCCGAGGGATGGCCCAAGCCTCTCGCTCGATCAGTTCCAAACCGCGGAACAGATCGAAACGGCCATGGCCATCCTACGGGAGCGACGGAGAGCATTCGACGCGCCCGCTATAACCCCCTCGGCCATTCGCCGCGTGAGCAAACGGAAGTTCAAGGGGTTACTGGCCGAGCGATCGCCAGGAGGCCTCGATTCGCAAGAAAATGCGCTCGCAAGGCGGGACACCTCCATTTTCAGCCGCCTAGGAAGCGACCCATCATGGCGACCGGGGCATTCTGGTCCCAGCCATGAGACGACGGAGCCCGAATCCGTCACCAGGAGTTCGGCATACCCAACGCCCAGAAGGCAGGCCGACTATATGACTCCTCGCCGAAGAACCAAGATTGGCGGCGACGACCTCATCGCCTACCGCGGAGCCAGGAGATCGATACACGATCGCCTCGGCACCCGCTCCGAGAGCCAAGCCACGAGCGACCAGGCTTCGGCGATGGCCGCAATGCAACGCCAGCTCGACGACATGAAGGCGCTCTTAGAAACTGGGGCAGGTGCCAATAGCAAGATCGCCGGGCAATGTTTTAAAATTCGTGACTCGTATTCGAGGCGTTTTGTGCAAATGAGGCGAGGCGTACGCCTCGAGGCGGAATGAGGCGTACGCCTCAACTTTGTTGAAACGAAAAAATTAAAAAAAAATATAAAAAATTAGCTAAAACAAAGTTCAAGAACAATACTTAATACTATTACTAATGTAACAAAAAACTAGAATAAAAACATCAACGTCAATACATAGTTCACCGTTAAACCCATAGAAACAACACATAAGAAGCGTTTTTGAACCAAAAGCCGTGACAATAACACAATAGAACAACCAAGTTTCAGCCTATTTAAATATGGAATCATCCGTGTCCAATGGTTTGAAAAACTCATCAAATTCTTCATTTTCATCTTCATCACCACTCAAAGGATCATTCATGGAGTCGTCATCATATCTAATCGCCCTATCATCCTCCTCTCAATCAAGATCCTCCCATTCACGTTCTTCATCCAACAATCTCTTCCCTTTATGCATAATAAAATGAACAAGTTTATAAATTAGTATATGATTTTGCTAGTAAGTAAAATTATATTTTTATATTACTCAATCAAAAAGAGGAGAGAATAAACCTTTACTCCTATTGGGCAATTGTGTTTGTTTTCCTGCTCTCTTTCTTTTTCCACTTTGATCTTGTTGTGTACTTCCACTCCCTTGCATGCCTTCATCTTCTCCATCATTAATTTCTATATCAGCACATATTACACTTTCTTGAAAATCATAACCACCGTCATCAGCAACCCATTCATCGTCTGATGGTATTTGGTCAATCACCAACGGGTCTTCTTCTTCCTTAAGTGCCTTCCTTTTCAAATGCCTATCTTTCAATTTCTTGTTATACATGATGTAGACCAAGTCGTTAAGCTTTGTCGTTGTCAATCGATTTCTTTTCTTTGTATGTATTTGATACATTAATTTATTTGATTCACAATTAGCATGTTATTAGCTATTAATTAGTAAATTGATAAGTAAACAAGGTAGCTAATTATTTTCAATTACCTGATTGAAAGTGCTCCAATTGCGTTCACACGCCATTGAAGAACAGGTAAGACTTAAAACCTTTACCGCAAAACTTTTTAATTCTGGGGTCTCATCTCCAAATTGGATCCACCAGTCGGCTACATTATATTAAGTAACTTACTTTAATTAAAGTGTGGAAATTTCAGTGCGAAATTTAAGTGCGGAAATATTACGTTATTTACCTGGGCTGCGCTTCTTACAAGTGATTTTGCTAGGTGACATCCAAATAAACCCTCTCTCTTTCGAAAAAAATCCACTTGTAGATCGGCTTTCTCTCTATCACGAACATTAGGAATTAGTTTCTCGAAGCATGCATACAATCCCACCTTCACCTCTACATGGTTAGAAAAACCTTCATCAAACTGAAATTGTGGATTTAGAAAATACGCGGCAGCGTGCAAATGGCGATGCATTTGAAAATCCCATTTGTCATCAATGATACTCCACAATTCCTTGTAACTCTTCCCCGCCCAAATTTTTTGCTATCTCTTCCTTAGCTCTATCCATTGCACCATACAAAAAACCCATTCCGGGCATCTTCTCAGAGTGTGTCATCCTCAACACTCCCACAAGAGGCTGTGTGGTTTTGATTGCGTATCCCATACTCAACCAAAAACCACGATTAAAGATAATTTTCTTCACGGAATTTCCCTCTTCTTTTTTAGCCCAAGAGCACCTGGACCATTCAACAGATGCGAACATAGCCTCTAAGGGTTGCCTCAAGTTTTGCATGCTTTGCAATGTTAAGTAAGCAGTGGCGAAACGAGTAGCGGCTGGGCGAAGAAGCTCTCTACCCGTGTGTTTCCTCATCAATGCCAAAACCCACCCATGGTTATAAATAAATTTACTCACCTACATTTTAAAACATTCAAAAATATAACAACAGAAAAAAAAAAAAAGAAAAAAACTAATAATGTGATTCATTTTGGGTTGTGTGTGTGTTGTCACAAAAACTCTTTTTGGGCTGTGTGTGTGTTGTCACGAAAACTCATTTAAAACATGCAAATGATGTGATTCATTTTGGGCTGTGTGTGTTGTCACAAAAACTCTTTTTGTTTTGTTTTTAATGCCACATTTTAATAATAATGCAACAGAAAGAAAAAAAAAACTACATAACAAGTTGCATAAATATGAATAGACTAGTGATTACCTTTTTTGCTTTTAACAAGGCATTTTTGTGTTGAGGCAAGTCACCAATTTTCTCCAACATCAAGTCAATGCAATGAGCGGCGCACGGCGTCCACCACAAGCGCGGTCGTTTACACATTAGTTTATCCCCCGCCGCCTTGTAATTAGGTGCATTATCTGTGACGACTTGAATTACAATGTCTTCTCCTACTTCTTCCACAATTCCATCGAGTAGTTCAAATAATAAGTTTGCATTTTTAATTGCATCAGATGCATCAACGGATTTTAGAAACACTGTGCCGTACGGGTTATTAACAAGAAAATTAATCAAGCTCCTTCCTCGAATATCTGTCCAACCGTCAGATAATATTGAAACTCCAGTATGTGCCCAGGTCTTTTTCACCTCATCGACGAAGACTTCAGTAGTTTTCTTCTCTTCTTTTAGGATCCACGTGCTAAGTTCGTATGGAGTGGGAGGTTTGAAGCCACGACCATAATTTCCAAGAGATCGACACATATTCACAAATGAGGGGCTACTAGCAACATTAAAAGGAATGCCATTTTCAAAAAAGAACCTCCCAACATCTAAAGCACAACGATTTCGAGCTTCCTTTGCATTAGTTTGGTTTTGATTGCTCGTGTCTTCTACATCATCTTCGCCAATGTTAGTTACAAAACGATCCATAGGTCCCCTAACACCTCTCGATGGTACACTTCCAGTACTTGACCCTCCCCTGCCTAGTGATGCATGGCTATTATAATACGCACCACTATCAACCATTTCGTCATATTGTCTTTCTCTGACGATCTTTGATTGCTCCGATTTCTTTAAAAAAATTTTAATTTCGTTTCTCACATCTTCAGGTACATGTTCACATGGTTTTGAATCTTTACGTGTACCGGCGAGATGCATTTTCATCCTTGACACTCCTCCACTAATAACTTTTGAACAAAAATTACACTTCACATATTTATATCCCTTGCCTTCGGGCATCACAACTTCTGTGCAATACTTCCAAGCTGGGTCTTTTCTATTACCCGTGCATCTTTGTCCAGCTGATCCTTTCACCATATTAAGAGTTGTATACCCAAAAAAAAAACGAGCTGTTTAGGGAAAAATTTTAGAACTGTTTACCCAAAAAACGAGCTGTTTAGGAAAAAAATTTAGAATTGTTTACCCAAAAAACGAGCTGTTTAGGAAAAAAATTTAGAATTGTTTACCCAAAAAACGAGCTGTTTAGGAAAAAAAGTTATAGTTGTTTACCCAAAAAAACGAGCTGTTTACCCATAACAGATTATCAATGTTTTTACAGTTATTATAAAAAGAATTGTTTGGTCACAAATTAAAGAAAAAAAATCAAGAGATTTTTAACAGAGGTTAACTCTAAAAAAAAAAAAGGAGGGCCCCCTGTTCGATAATCATAAGGAGAAATAAGAAGAGGCTTCAACTTAAGAAACATAAGAAACAGCAACCAGGAAAAACAAAAACAGAAAAAAAAAAGAAACTGGAAAACAAAAACAGAAAAAAAAACATACCTGGTGATAGAGATGCGTCCGACGGGAGAAGAGGGAGGTGCGGCAGAGTGAGACGCGTCCGACGGGAGAAGAGAGAATCGATCGCAGTCGCAGAGTGAGATAGAGAGATGGGACGAGGCTTTAAAAGACTGAAAACCCTAGGTAAAACATTTTTTTTTAATTAAAGTCAAAAAAATAGAAGGCTGAAAAGGCTGAGAAGCCCAGTATGCAGACTCGGCCGCCTCTTTGCGAGTCGAGTCGCTGCGAGTCGACTCGCCCGCCTCAATGGACAAACTCGGAAGTTTTACGAAACCCGGAAGACTCGCACGCCCTGACTCGCCGGGCGTCCGCCTCGAGTCGACTCGCGAGTCGACTCGTCCGAGTCTTCCGTTTTTTAAAACATTGTCGCCGGGCCGAGCGAGCCACTCGCGGTCCACATCGAGCTCGCCCTCGTGCAGCCAAGGATCACTCCTCCTCAAACACCTTTGTACGAGGGGAGGTCGGACCCCGAGATTCACCTAAGCAAGTTCCGGATCTACATGATCGGATGTGGGGCATCAGACGCGACCAGATGCCGAATGTTCCCGCTAACGCTGGGCAACCTGGCTCATAGGTGGTACGTCTCATTGCCACCTCGATCCATCAGTTCCTTTGAACAACTGGCGAACGACTTCACGTCGTACTTCGCCGCCAAGGTCGCTCGACCAGAAGGCCCCCACCGCATGATGAAAATCAGGCAGGGGGAAGATGAGTCCGATGCAGACTACATCGACCGGGTGGACGAGATAATCCTCAACGGCGAGCCCGTAAGCGACGAGATCGCCCTCTACTCGGTCCTAGGGGGATTCCCTGGTCTTTCGCCCATGTTCAGGCACCTTACGAAGGACATCCCCCGACCTACGCGATCTTCCGTGCTAAGGCCGCAACCTTTTTGGCCAGGCAAAGGTTACTTTTTCACCTATGAGCAACGCGATCGGCGACCGAACGACGATCACCAGTCTCCCGACCCGATCGCCAGAATCAAATGCCGCGATCGGTGTCAGAACGACGATCATCAGTCTTCCAACCCGATCGCCAGAATCAAGCAACATCTCCGAAACTGGAGGACTCGCTCGCCATCTACGGTTCATCATCTAGCATGATGGACTAAGGCACGAGATCGCCTCCCCCGCACAACGTATACCGTCGAGGATCGACATCTAACATGACGATCCGAGGTAGAAGAGTGCAGCCATAGTCCTTGTGGTCGATGGAACCGACTGCTTCGGCCATGCAAGGTTCCTTTGGGCTACGATCGCTTGCCCTTCGTTTAAATACGAGGCGGGCGTAGCCGAAGGACCCTCCAAACAAATCAGTGGACACGCTTGCCCGCCCTTAAAGGTTCATCATCTAACTTGGTGGACCCGGACAATGCGACTCGTCCCTACCCCCGTCACAACGTATACCGTCGAGGATTGCCATCTAACATGACGATTCGAGGTAGAAAAGTGCTAACAAGCCGCGGACGTGGAGTCGATTAATCCGACGACGCCCCGCGCAAGGACTCCTCCAGACCGAGACCGCACGCCCTTCGTTTAAATACGAGGCGGGCGCAGCCTAGCGGAGGACCTTCACAATAAAATGAGCCACGAGACAAACCTACAGTTGGAATGTCGTTCGCGCACAAGACACGGTCATGGAGGTCGGTCCATCGAACTACGCGACTGTGCACGGTTCCTCAAGGTCGAAACAATCGGCCGCCCACGAGGGATCTGCAAAATTAAATATCGCAGGTACAAGACCGAAGATAGCTCGCCAATCGATCAGTTCGCCCAAAATCCAAGACCAAGTCCGCACAACGGATCGCCCGTCTTTATCCTCAACGATCGCCAGTAAGAACCACCTCACCCCATGTCTTCAACATCGGAGCAAGCTGGGGGGCAATTGTTGTGTCGAAATTTATACATCTCAACAGGCGATCGGCACAGAGACCGGGCGACCGAGCTAGAGCCAAATAGACCAAGACAGATTGGCCGATCGAAGGTCCCAGGTCAAGTCCCAGTGCCGAGCGATCGGCATCTAAGGCGATCATCTCTTGGCACCTGGCGATCGACTCTGGTACCCGGCCAATGACGACCGCCTCATGCGACGCAAAGCCAGCATGTCTGGTCGGCGAAGGCCGAAGCTCGAAGCAAGGACCCATGTGCAGATCCGAAAAAGGCGTCGTAGGACATGGATCGTTGACCACAGCCTATCACCAATCTCACCTACCGATAGACCCGCCGAAAGGTGCAAAGTGGGACTGCCCGGGACAGCGACTCAGGACGCGTGCATGCTTCTCATTGGTTCGCACAGCTGGCTGCCAGCAGCAGCCGCGGACTTCAAGGCAGACAGCCCATGTGCTAAAAGACGATCGCCCCTTTATTATATTACAAGAAAGGCGATCGCCCATCAGGATTAGAGGCATCCCATCTCCTATAAATAGAAGGCTTCCTACACTTGGAAACCTCTCGGGCTCTCCGCATTATTCACTCTTGGCAACGCTATGCACTTCGGACATCTTCCATCTCTCACTCTCGAGACCTCTTAATCCTAAGACGGTCGGCAGAAACGAGAACAAGAACTAAGAGCAACTCTAGTTCATCCGGCAGACACTCAACAGCTAGATAACTTGGATCTTTTACACTCATTGTAATTGCATTCTTACATTAATATTTGTACTCAAACGTATTCGTATTAGTAGCATCTCGCGAGAGCATTCAAGCCCGGGCCTAACAAACCCAGCAAATCTTGTGTTATTCATTCTCCCTCGGACGTGCTCTCGCAAATTTGTTTGCTGCCCGTCCATTCCAGCAATATCCATCTCCGGATAATATTTTGGACAACAACATAGATAATAAAAGAAAATGTGTTCTCTACATGTCGTGTCCTGTATTTTAAAAAAAAAATGCAAATCCCATATCCTTGTCGTGTCGTGTCGCGTGTCGAGTCCATGCTTCATAGCTTGAGTGCCGGTACTTAAGTTTTTAGCAGTACGTCAACATGTAGTATCACAATTTGATAATTTTTATATCTGGAGCTCGGACAAGAAAATCATAGCAGATTCTTCTTCGTCGATCTTGAAGATAGGAGATTTCTTTGCAGTTGCAAACAACTGCAGTCCTCAAGGAGACATAATAATGATTTTACATTCACGAAGTAAATGTTGACTCGAGAGTTTCTATTCAGACATTAAAACTTATGATTTTCATCATGAGCTTTGTATTCTTAAAAAAATGTGTAAACTCCTCTTTCTAGTTCCGACTTGATTTCAAATTCTTTGATGCATTAATTTATGCAAATGCTCCTAATTTCTTATCAAACGTGTTATGGTTTTGGACCAGGATAAGCAAAAGAAGCTGCGGATACATCCTTCAATATACCAGGATAATGCTCTCTATCACCAATCCACAGAAAAATTAAGCTGCCGCAAGGGGGTACCTACTTTGCCAAAATCCCAATTATATCCTTGCTGCATTTCAAATGCATCCCAAAGTGAAACTACTCTTCATCAAGAAGCAAATAAGGTAAATAGCCCGAAAGTACCAGCCAAATTAGTTATTGCAGACGTTGATGAGTTACCTAAAAGTTTGAACCACCCGAATTCCTCTGATATGCCGTCTGAGAGGCAAGTTTCGGTGGGGCCTCTCTTTCAAGCCCAAGTCCCTGAATGGACTGGTGTAATTTTAGGAAGTGATTCCAAGTGGCTCGGCACAAGAATGTGGCCTCCAAAAGACAGTGGCAAAAACTCCATCACTATTAGATTGAAACATGCCGGGAAAGGAAGGCAGCACTCGTGTGATTGCCAGTTTCCGAATTCCGTTGAGTGTGTTAGGTTTCATGTTGCTGAGAAGAGGCTAAAATTGAAACGGAATCTTGGTTCACTGTTCTATCGTTGGCGATTCGATCGGATGGGAGAGGAGGTTTCGCTTTCTTGGACGGAGGAAGAGGAAAAGAAATTCAAGGATATGATGAGGTCATATGCTGCGTTTCCGAACAAGTTTTGGAACAATGCTATCAGCTTCTTGCCTTCGAAAATGAGGGAAAATATGGTTAGCTACTACTTTAATGTTTTCCTTGTCCATCGGAGAAGCTATCAGAATCGGGTGACTCCGAAAGACGTCGATAGTGATGATGACGAAAAAGAATGTGGGTCGATAGGTGGTTTTTTTGGATATAAAGCACTTTATGTGCCTGGTTCGAGTTTTGTTTCGTGCACGCTTAATAAGGAGTCATACGAACTCGTGTAGTCAAATCACAAGGGTCGTTCCTTTTTCTTCTTTTTTTTGTTGGGCGGCAGATATAGCATCATTGGCTTTATTGTATCGAGTTATCATCTGATTAGTGATGATTGCGAAAGCTAAAACTGCCCTTAGGTCAAGTTGATGCAAAAAATCCATTTAATGTTTTAAAATTGCACATACACCTTTGAGGTTTTTGTTTTAAAAATTACCTCCTCAAACAGGTTACATTACAATTCGCGTAACCTATTTTTTTGACATTTTTTTATAAAATAAATATTTGCATTTGTGATGATCCCTTTTCATTATTCAAGACTATTTCATGACCAATTACAAATAGTTTTTGGTGGTTGAAGAAGTGGTGGATCATCCAGAGCTTTCTGGTCTCTATAGCGATGGCGAAAAGCACCTGAATACCAACTTTTTTGCTTTAGTTACTTCTGTAAAAACAGAGTCATCATTCTCGACTAGAAGTTCTCTCATGTTTCAAACTGTGTAATCTATCGACATCAATGCTCGTGTTCCCCCTCCAAGGTGATATTACATATTAAAGTAGTTTCTCGTTTGCACTCAAGCTTCTTGCATGATATTGTATTGTTAGTTCGATATTACTGCATGGGATAGAGCCGGTAGAACGACTTGAACACCTGAAGTTGTCGCTGGTTTGCTTTGTTTTGAGATGTTTTTGCCCACGGAATAAAGCTATGAACACCGGGTTATTGCATAGGTCACTTTAGCTTTAGCAACTTTAAGGAGAAAAGTCCACTTTTGGTCCCATTGAACCGATGGCCCCGCGATTGTAGTAGGGTTGGGATCAGTTTGGTACTTATTGATATTTTAAAGAACCCGGACAATATTTTAAAATATATAAATTGGTTCGATTTTTGTCTGATTTTTATGAGCTACGATTAGGAACCGGATCAAAAAATCAGTTCGGTTCCATGGGGTTTTTGGAAATCGGATACTGTAAAAAACCAAATTTGGAAAAAACCGAAATTTGCTTCGAAACTCAATTGTTCTATAATAATCAAATACTCCAATGAAGCCAAACTCTAGTCAAGATCATGTTTAAGCCCACGGTTAAGATATTTTCTTATAATCTAAAATATTAACGTCAGACATTAAAAACTCAAATTTTTAACATCAAGTACGAAATTCGAATTCAATAATGTCCAAAAAAGAACAACATATCCGATACAACTCCTAGACCAACTGTGAATTGTCCGATGTCCTTGCATTCTAAAACTAATAATAATATTAAATGGAAAAAACTCATAATCTCCTTATCTTTTTGTGTATTCTCTTTGCTTGTCTTTAAGGCCTTATTGTTCTTCTCCATATGTTCATTTTCCTTCTTGCTCAAATTCATATCAAAACATTTAAATTCATATCAAAACCATACATATCAAAACACGTCTTTTAAAATCAATAACCACAAAAAAATCAATAGTAGGAAATATTCAAAAAAATATCAAAAAAACATACATTCAAAACCATGCATTTTAATTCCTTCTCGCTCAAATTCTCCATATGTTCCATACATGTCTTTAAAATCAATAACCAAACCATTTAAATTCATATCAAAACAGCCCTAAACACTTTAAAAACTCATCAATTAAATGCATACTAAGCACTCTAATATCAGCCATTTAAATTCATATCAAAACAACCATAGGCACTCTAAACTCATCAACTATATGCGCACCAAGTCTAAAAGCAGTCATTCAGAATCATATTAAACAGTCATATCAACCCTCTCAATCACTTTCTAAATAGTTCAACTATATAATAAAAACAGCCCTTTAATATCAGCCTTCTAAATCAGTTTTTGGTGAAAAAAAGCCATCGGGTCAATTTTATATATGCAAAAAGCAGTTAAAACGGCCCTCTAAATCAATTAAACTTAAAAGCATATAAATGAGTTTTGTACCTGCTAGATGCATCTTCCACTACTTCTTTCTTCAAGTTAGAGTTTTGACTTTGAGTATCACCTGATGAAGCATAAATGTCGGCGGGTGTCGCAATCAACTCTTTCTATTCATCGCATTTTTTATTCGCGGATATCAATATCATAACCCATTATTTTTCGAAGAAGTAAGATGAAAAAAAATCTAAGCTTCCATTTAGGATTTAACACCAAAACAACAAGTAAGAGTAATGTCTTCTAGCTTCTCAAAATATTTTATATGCTTGCTTTTCATAAGGATTGACATATCAAAAATGATTTTTTGGACAACACTATTCCCTTCTAAGTAAGGATTATTGTAAACATAATCGATCTCATATTTAGTGCCAACAAAATGAATGACTTGTTGGCGCTCGACTTGTTTGATGAACTAACTTTGGTAGCACATCCAATGTACACATTTTTTACTCTTCAACCACTGTTATTTAACACAACATTTATAGATCTCAAATATACTTGATGAATTTTTAATATATTTTACCGCATTTCTTATTGATGCAACCGAATTCTCCACACATTTCAAAGCAGATTTAGCAATAAGATTGACAAGGTGAACGAAACACCTAGAAATGTTATATTTATCTATATCCGTATAATATACAAAATGGTTTTTGAGCTTTCTCATCTATTCGGTTAATGTGTCATTTTGTGGTTTTTTTGATATTTTTTTGAATATTTTCTACTATTGGCTTATTAATTATATATATATATATATATATATACACACACATACACACATACATATATATTTGGAATCTTCACTTAAATAAACAATCGTAAAACACGAATCTAAATGTAACCCTGCAAAACAAACATTAATTTCCTAACAGGATAGAATTTAATGAAATTAAAGGATTTGCAGTATGTCAATGTTGAGTCCAGAAGATCTGTCTCCTTAAAGTAAATTCGCCCTCACCACTATGTAGCCTCTGCCTGCCAGGATAAAACAACAACCCGATGCACTGATATATTGATCATTGCACCCTCAATGAACTATAATAAACGTGCACGATCACCGCACAAGAACAAAAAGAAACGAAAATATTTTATGATACTGGAGAAGAGAGTTTTTCGAAGCACAAAAGCAATTGAAATTATCTGACCCCTCACGTCCGTCTTTTATAACTCTCCAACAGATTAGGATTGGTATGATAATGCTTATCCTAATATTAATCCGATTATTATCAATTAATTTCGGTACTTCTTTGAATCTTAATTTCGATAATAATCACTTAATTTGGCATTTATCATAATAAAAAAAATTCGGATTAATTTAATGAGGCGATTAGCAAATAAAATTGTAGTAAAAAGATAACTTTGAGACGCCGAGATATTTCGTCCAAATCGCCCTTCGGCCCGACCAGAGTCGAGACGAGCCTAGCCGGTCGGTCGACCGGATGGTGGCGGCGCGTGTGTGTGTATGCTCGCGAGGTCCGCCCAACCACACATTCACTCATGTCTCAACTAGTTGTTGTGAACTAGTATTTGTGCATATAGATTTATATGCACAATAATCTTTCTACTCTTTTTCACTCTGGGACAAAGTCCCAACCCATTTCCAAGGAGCATACTTTGGAGCATTAATGCTCATTCATCCATCCTCCGTTTTGAGTGTTTATGCATGTTTTGGAAAGCTCTTCCGCAGCACTATATATTCAAACAAATATCGACGTTGTTTCATCGTCGGGCCTACTCAAAATAATGCCTCAAATCGTACTTTAAATAGTCCTTATAAGTCAATTTTCCAACAATCCCCTACATAAATGATATTGATGATCCAAAAATACACATCTGACACAGAGTTTGATTTGGTGATAGTTACTGCGGTTAGACATTGCATAGGATAGGGAGAGTATTCTCTTTGAACCTTTCCTCAAAAAGATATATTTACCTTACTTGCTTGACAATGTGACTAGATACCTTTGAACTGTCATACTTTTGTGAAAGCAATGATATATCCCTCACAAGGCCTTTCCTCATTTATTCTGTTCTCATTATTGCGTCCGTTTTGGCTGTGGACACCGTCCTGGTTCTACGGGCAATTCTGAAGAATAGTGATAATAATTCCCATTTGAAGCGGCCCCCCTTCTCTCCAATATAGGTGATTCTTTCTAGTGTCGAGTAAACCCATATTTTACTCCACCCGACCTTACATTGTCGTCATAAGAATCATTAAAACTAAACCTTATCCTATTCCTATGGGTATCACTGTGTTAATCTTAGGAATAGGTAGGTTTGGGGTGAATCCCCCATAAACAGTTATCGTGCCTAGTTTTATGAATTGGTTAGCGGATCCACAATATTATTTTTTGACGGTACATAGTCAATAGTAATAACCCCTGTTGTTATCAACTGTCTAATGGTATTATGTCTTCGTCATATATGACGAGACTTACCATTATACATCGTGCTCTGTGCTCTACCAAGAGCAGATTGACAGTCGCAATGAATGCAAACTGCAATCACAGGCTTTGGCCATTTAGGGATATATTCTAGAAATTGTCGCAATCATTCTACCTCTTCAGCACATTTATCTAATGCTATAAACTCTGATTCCATCATCGATCGAGCTATAACTGTTTCCATGCCACTGCTGCACCAGCTAGAGTGAATACATCTTCACTTGTAGACTTAGAGTCCAGATATCCAATCTGCATCAGTATATCGGGTATAGTGCAGTCCATACTCACGAAAACCCCTTAAGTACCTAAGTAACCTTGTGATCGCTTTCCAGTGATCCTTCCCCAGGTTACTCGTGTACCTACTTAGTCTACTGACTGAGTAAGCTATGCCTTGTCTTGTACAACTCATTAGGTACATCAGACTTTCAATTATCCTGGAGTACTCCAATTGAGATATACCTTCTCCCTTATTCCTGGATAGTATCAATGTCATTTACTGGAGTTTTAGTTATGTTTAGATCATCCTTGTTAAATCTTTCAAGAATTTTATCCACATGGTGAGTTTGACTTAACATGAGACCTTTCGGTGTTCGTGTAATTTTAATCCCTAAAATTACGCTGCTAATCGCATATCTTTCATGTCAAATCTCGATATAAACATATCCTTTGTAGACTTGATTATTCTCTCATTACTCCCACCAATGAGCAAATCATCGACATACAGATACAAAATGACATAGCCATTTTCTGTGTCTTTCACATAGATACACTTATCAAATTCATTAATTTTGAATCCACCACTCAAAATAACATGGTAAAACTTTTCATGCCACTGTTTTGGCCCCTGCTTCAGTTCGTACAAAGGCTTTACCAACTTAAAAAATTTTCTTTCTTGTCCAGGGACAGAAAACCCCTCGGGTTGTTCCATAAAGATTTCCTCATCTAAGTCCCCATAGAGAAAGGCAAGCTTAACATTCATTTTATGAACTTCGATACTTTACAGTGAAGCAATACCAAGTATCATCTTGATGGGACTTATTCTCGTTGCTGGAGAGTATGTATTGAAATAGTCCAGGCCTTCATGTTGTTTGTAACCATTGATTACAAGCCTAGCCTTATACCTGTAAATAGTTCCATCCTTCATTTTCTTCGTGAAAATCCATCTGTATCCTAAGGGTTTACATTTTGGAGGCAAATTCACTAGTCGTGATTTTGCAATATAGAATCAGTTCATCTTTGACCGCCTCGTTCCATAAAGGTCCCTCATTTGAGTTCACAGCCTCCTTAAAGATTAGAGTCCCTTTTCGAGCAAATAGGTGAAGAAATTTGGTCCATAAGATTTCTCCGTCCTTTGTCGTTTGCTCCTTCTTTGTTCATCCTCAATTACTACCCTTTGCTCTTCATTATCTTCATCCACTGACTCACAAGTCTGCTCGAATGAGATAGGGTGTTCAATTGTAGTTTTACATGGAAATATATTCTCGAAGAATGATGCATTCATTGACTCCATAATTATGTTCGTATGAATCTCAGGCAATTTAGATTCATACACAAAAAATGATAGGTATTATTGTTATGCGCATATCCAATAAAGATACAGTCAACTAGTCTTGGGCCTATATGTATTTTCTTTAGTGTAGGTATAAGCACTTTTTCTAGACACTGTAATCTGTGTACTTTATTATTAATGTATTTTATTTTTGGTCGTATTCTGTTGGGAGTTGGTTTGAGAAATTTCTATATTATATTGTTTGGTATATGGAATCATGTGTTTATTGGAGTTGGAACTGGTATGTTGGTTGTTAGTGATTGTCAAGTTATGTGCCTATCAGGATGTGTTCGTTCTGACTAAACTTCATAATGGTGACGCTGAGAAGTAGCAGTTAGCGCACGCTAGACTGTGTTTCTAGCATGCGCTAATCATGCATTTGTAGCGCATGTCAGTTGGCCATGGTAGCGCACGCTAGTATGGCCGGTCAGCACATGCAGAGTTTTCTGGACTTTGGAAACTAACAGGTAGCGTACGCTAACCATTATGAGTAACGCATTCTAGCACGGCCAGTGCAGAAAGTTCTGCACCGCCTTTCAAAGACGGTGGACTGCCTTCAAGTCCTATAGCACACGCTACCCCTTTCCCGTAGCACGCGCTAGTCCCGTCCAGTATAAATAGGACAACATAGTTGAGTTTTGTCATTTCCTTCTCTCTTCTTTTCTCCTCCGGCGGCTGGGCGACTTTGATCGTAGGGAAGTGCAGATATTTGGCCGAATATCACTAGCCATCCACGCCTTTTGAGTCCCCAGCATGGAGTTAACAACATCTTAATGTCTTTTGCCATCCAGATCAAGGTAAATCATTCGAAACCCTAGTTTTTCATATTTTAGGGTTCTGTGGATTTCATCCCTTAAGCTCGTTTTTAGCCTTGATTCATGCTAGATTTTGATGTTGTAATCCTAAATCCTTAGTTTCCTTCAAGTCTATGGATTAAATTTCGATTTTTCTTCCGTAGTTTGAGTATGATCTATGTTGTCTCCGTGGTGTTCGATCATTTGTCTCTAAGAGTAAAACTACGGGTGAATCCCTCTGTTTCTGTCGTATTGTGTTTGATATAGTGTTGTGTTGTGCTAGGACATAATCTTTGAAGAAAGTCCAGATCGGGGTCCTTCTGTTCACAATTTCTTGTGTTGTTCCCAATTGAGGCAAGTACTTTGATTGCGTTTAATGTACTTCGTGTGAATATGTGAAAAATGTGATTTGTGGAAAGTGGTAATTTTGGAAAATATGGTTTGTGTCATGTGATTTCAGAAAATGCGACTTGTGGTCATGTTCCAAGTAAAACTAGTGAGGGTCCCCTGGGATCTGATAGGCCACATTTCCTACGGATCACTTGGTAGGGCTGTACAACCAGAGAGGGCCTGACGTGGACTCCCTAGGGTGTGTATCTTGCATGTACAGGACTAGTATAGCCCCTGTGGTTGTTTTGTGATGATGATTGTGGTATGATATTCCGGAATATATTTGATGGCACTGTGATTTTGTTGTTTATTCGCTTGTAGTACATATTCTGGAATCGTTGTACTTACACCGGATGTTTGCTGACCCCTTCGGGGATGAATATACCTGTTGTGTATTCAGGTACGGGTCTTAGTGGCGAGCCGGCACAGTAAGGGCACGAGAGTGGCGAGCGACACTGATATCATATACTATTTTGGGTCTGTGGTCCTCTTGTTATGAACAGAGTTGTGTTTTGTTTTGTACTCATGCGATTACTGTCGGGTAATATGTTTTGTTTGTGGTACAGTCATTTTGGTGATGTTGTGCACTAGTAGAAAAATACCATTTCACATCGGACATTTTAGATTGATTCTATAAATAACCGATTTAGAAAGTGACGCAGCCATTTTCTAAGTCGGTTCTAAAATAACCGATCTAGAAAGTGACATGACCATTTTATAAATCAGTTGTTTTAGAACCGATCTAGAAAGTGTACTTCCTAAATCGGTTATTTGAGAACCGATCTAGAAAGTTGACTTTCTAAATCGGTTATTTTAGAACCGATCTAGAAAGTGGACTTTCTAAATCGTTTATTTTAGAAGCGATCTAGAAAGTGGACTTTCTAAATCGGTTATTTTAGAACCGATTTAAAACCCACTCGAGAAATTATATTTAAATTTAATATAAATGCAAGTTTCTCAAACAACTCACTTTCGCCTAGTTGTTGGGACTTCACTCCCCAACCACAAGGTCAAGGGTTCAAACCCTCATGACAACAAATTAAAATACATTGATATTTCAAGACTAGGTCGGGCCCGATCTCGGGTCGGGTCCCGGGCCGAGCCGGTTGTGGTCTGGTCAGGGCTGGGCTGTGGTCGGGTCGGACCCGAGCTGGGTTAGGGTAATTTTTTTTGGAAAAAAAATAAGACTTTCTAGATCGGTTCAAATAGACATCCTAGATCGGTTAAATAACCGATGTAGAAAGCAGACTTTCTAGATCGGTTCTGAAAACCGATGTAGAAAGTCCAAACTTTCAACATCGGCTGGATCTATAACGGTTATTTAACCGATTTAGAATGTCTATTTTACCCGATTTAGAAAGTATTTTATCTAGTAGTGGTGGTACCAGTTGTGGTCCCGCGGGACAGTGTATCGTTGGGTGGTTGTGATGTATGTGGTTAAAAGTTGAATATCATTAATGTGTATGAATGTCTTGGTTGTGATGTATGAATATCGTTAAAAGTTGAATATCATTAATTGGATCGCGTCAGTACCTAGAGTTATCGTGATGTTAGTAGTCATTCCACACTCGTCATAATGATCAGAGGTTGGCCATTTAGCCTTATGAAGTTGCTTGTTATGTTATTACTTTGTTATCGCTATTCAAAAATTTCAGAGGCAAACTTCTTTTAATGAAAGTGGATTGTAATACTCGAATTTTTGACTTCTGCATTATTCAATTCTATCGAATCGCTTGTGCTCGTTGACACTTCCTAAGCTTGTTTTGTTCCTTGGTTTTTGCCATTCGAACAAGTTGTGATATTGTTTCGAATTAATTCGTTTAGCGTTATGACTTTTCAAAGTTCAGTTCGATTCTTGTGACCCCTATGCAAAATGAACGTCTTGTAGTTCTTACGAGTTCATTTAATGTCTTGAGTTAAGGTGTGAACTTCGAAGCTGTTGTTTGATCGTTGTTGTCCGATCATTGTTGTTAGTTGTTGTTTGGTCATTATTGTTCGATCGTTGCTGTCCGATTGTCGGTGTTCGATCTCGTATCGTGACTATTGAGCATCTGGGCCACTTCATAGTTTCCTTAAATTCGAGTACTCGTCCCAAGTATGTTATCTTCCAAACCTTTGAGGTTATCGGAACTACGCGTTTGTTCAACATTAGACTCGCATTTTGATTTATCGTACCGATCGGATTCATCAACTGTAGTGAATCATGATTATTGCATTTCGTGAACATTTTTGCATATTGAATCGAACCGCATCGTCTGTGTATGGCATGGAGCTTTCGAATGTTTTCGGCGGCAGATAACATGCGTTATCTAGGGTTTGCCTTGCCTTGATTGTTTCATGTCCTAAGTGTTGGGACGAAACTTAGTTCAAACAGAAGTGGGATGTAATGATTTTATTTTCCCGCTATTTCCTTTTATTTTGATTTATTTTAATTTCTTTCGGTTAGTCAAATGCGAATACCAAGAGTCCGTGATTGCATGTTTTGACCTGACCAATATTTTGGTCGTATTCGTACCATTGATAAACTCGATCCTTATCAGGTATCTTTGCGAGTCTATCCCCAAGAATTTTTGTTACTATTATTATTATTGTTGTGGAGGCGAGGGATAATTGATACTGAATGACGGCAGCGCCATAATAGCGGCTACTAGAAACAACTGTAGTACCGCTAGGGACACCGACTTAAAGTCGGCTTAATATGTATACAAGACCCTAAGGCATATAGGGAAACAATTGAGTGATCTTATGGGTATGGATCCTACCAAACATACTCTTTGCCTGGGGCATATTAGCTATCTAGAGGCCTTAACACAATTTCATCGGGACGCAAGTCAGACTGCGCAGGAGGCAGCTATACGGAAACGCGAACGTACTGTGCAACTAGAAGCTCAGTTGACTGCAGTACGGCGCACTCTCCGAGATAGAGAGACATAATACACTCAGGCGATAGATGTAACACCCCCAGAGCCATCCGGGAATATTATAGCGCCGTGGGCCACGAAACGGAACCCACAAGGCTAAAAGACATTTTTGCAAACGTTTTAAATACGCCTAAGTGGCCATGATGGTAATATTTTTAAAATATTCAAAGACTTTATAAAATCCATTTACCAATATCGTTGTAAAAGCTCATTCAAAAGTACAAGGCCAAAATGCCTAAACTCGACCATTGAAAAAGGTACACGTTAAGCCACCGCTTACACGTACCAACCAAAATAGTTTATAAAACGATTTCCCAAAGTAACTTAAGTTGACAAACACCAAAGACCATTTAAAAATACTCACGCAGCAGAAATGACAAACAGCTAAAAATACTCTAGCAGCGGAATACAACAACTAGTCAAAGTACTCGATTCGCAAACACACGCCATACCCAGTATCCTCCGGGAAGCTCATATCTTCACGACCGCTACAAGCTCGATATCCCAAGAACCTAAAATTAAATCCCACGACGGGGTCAGCATAATATCCAACAATGATAACGATCACATCACACCAATGATTACATACCAATGAAATGCTAAGTAAGAATACTACTAGTGTAATCTTACCGTCATAACTTTACCAACTCGTGATAATCCTCATCAAAATAATTCTCCCCATATTCCACATCTCGTATTCTCAAAGGCACACTGAATCATACATAAATATTTGTACTATATACCAGACAATACCCAAGATTCTCAAAAATATCATCATAACTCAGTGTTACGAACTATACTAACTCTGTCCGACCCAATCCATCGAATAATATCATCAAATATCAATATGATAATCGATTTCCAATCAGCAGACAAGTACCAAGAAGAAGATACGGAACATACCTCAAGATACGCAATGCCACAACGAATCACGTCAGTTTAATCCGAGATCAGATCAAACAACATACAGACATGGTCCTAACACAAGACCTACAAATGCATACTCATATGACAACGTCAATATGCTCACAGCAATAAAAACGTATATTCAATGGAAATCCGATGATCCAGTGCATACAACATAGATCAAAAGATGATCCTGTTAGATCAACACGAGGTGGATAACCAACAATATACATATGCACAACAACAACACATGGGCAATCCGATGATCCAGCGTTCACTGCATAGATCTTAAGATGATCCCGTCGGACCAACACGAGGTGGAAAACCCATCCAATGATCTAGCGCACACAGCATAGATACCCAAGATGATCCCGTCAGACCAACATGAGGTGGACATGCGACAACAATGCATAAATGCATATTAACAACAATACACAAATGCATGACAACATTAATAGATAAATGTATCACAATATGATCAACACAAAATGAGAAAAATGATTAGAGTACTTGTCCCGAGTCCTTCGGACGATTATCCTCCATATTCGACGATCTGAAATATCATGGACTATAGATAACTCATATCCCCGTCTTGACCATAATGTATCCTCGATACCCAAGTATACCAATAACAAAAGTAAATCATATACATTATGATTTAATTTCCAAAAATCGAAAAACAACGTACAATTCCAAATCTCCAGAGTTCACAATTATAATCATTCCTATATGAATTATAAATGAATGAAACTGAAACCATTAATTAAATATTATAACTGAGCAAGTAATAACTTTCCTCGGTACCGATACGATGATAGTGAAGCCGTTACCAATTTCTTGCTGTCGTCTACAAGCTCCTCGGACCTGACCAATGCAATCCACGAGCATCCTCGAACTCAACCGTAAGGCACGGTTCTTATCAATGATCAATTACCACAACCTATTGCAATAATAAATTAACAATCCGATAACAATCAACAACCGACATAACTAACCAATCAAACTCAATGGTTCAACGATATCTCGATTAAACATAAATCCAATAACCTAAATCAATCATGAATCCATAACCATAATACAATTCCATAATCCGATAATCATATCAACAATCAATTCAACCCGATAACCACGATTATAACAAAATTCCGAAATCAATCTCATATATGGATTAACAAGATTCCACCTTGCTCATAATCACCAAGACAACATAGTCTAATATGTTATCTAACCTTTAACATATCACATTTCACTCATAACCCGATCACTACACACATATCATCATCTTCCTTGACATGCATTTTTCATAACATCACGAATCACAACAATACTACCATAATTATCACCATCTTCCTCAACGAGTTTCAAGCAACACCAAGTAATCCATAACCATGTTCATAATCAATAAAACAACATAATCCGATATCATTTAACATCTAAACAATCATCCAACTCATAATCGAAGATATATATATATATATATATATATCGGTATATCATCTTCATCCTCAATATAAACACCAAGAATCACAATAATTTCCATATTCATCGTAATACGAAGTAAACAACAACAACATCAAAACCCGAAACCAATATATATCTTGAAGATAAACGACACCATTCAAAATCACAAGAGTCATATCAATATCCATGTATCAAGAATAACATCGACATAATCCAGTAATCCATCTTACAAGCACGTTGAACGAATCACCATTCTTACAACATGAAGTATCTTAACCAACATCTTAAATCTCTTGTCACAATTCCATTTAATTACGTATAACATCATAATAAACAATAAGATAGATCAACATGCTTCCTAACATGTAAACGTTCTTCCACCCGAGCTACAATCAGAGGGATACTAATGTTACCTTGTGTTTGATGAACTACGATGAAGAACAATCGAACTCCTTCCAAGAATCAATATCAACTCTAAGAACAACTCCAATCTGTGTTCCCAAGCTCATAATCAAATGGGAAGAGGCTAATTCGGTCTGGGAGGGTTGAGGGATGAAAAATGAAGATGAACTCCAAAATGACGAAATGACGGAGCCCTCATATTAATAGAAGTTCAGCCATGACGAATGCTACATAAATAAATTAACGTACGTAAAAATCCTTACGTACGTTATCCGACCTTGATAGCGTACGTAACGACAGTCCAGAGGCTATTGCCTCATTTTGTGCCATGTCTTATGTACGTAAGGCCTATTCCATAACGTACGTAACATGGTCGTTGACTTGCTACAGCGGTATGTCCATTTAACGTACATAATGAGCAATTGATTGCGTACGTTAACCTCTTCGTTGACTTTCCATTCCACTTTTGCGCCGAAAGTTTCCGACCACGGGACCCACCCGTCGATCACAGCCTAGTCCTGTCTGATATGACCTTTACATACGTTAACTATCCTTCTTAACGTACGTAAGCTTTGTGCACCTTACGTACGTTAACTATCGTTATTAATGTATGTAAGCCTTGTGCATTAGCGTACGCTAAGTCCTTACTTTAGCATACGTTACTCAGGCTATACTTAGCCAATTGCAATGGTTCCTGTCCGTCGTCTTGATATACCAGATACATATACACGACATACTGAGTACATATACTCGTCCAATAATATTCTCATACAACACACCTGACACACAATATCTTCAGATGTAATTGTCGACCAAGTACGATAATATACCAATACAGATGTCGCAGTCCTTCAATTATTTTATTCATACTGTACAGATTCCACACTGTGCAGTATAACTCGGATAAAATAACATTAAACAACCATAGTAGAAATTCAGGATATTACATACTACACCACTTAAAATAAGTTTCGTCCTCGAAACTTGCAATCCGGTCACAATAAAAAGTTCAACCACAATATCCATAATCATCACAAAACTGATCAATCATCATCATTAACGAATAACCAAAACAGTATACTTACAAATGCGCGAAGTCGATACTAGCAAATGACCCCACTTCAAAGCCTCAATACGCTTACAGTCACAATTTCACGAATTAACAGAATGCATCATCTCAGTATAAAATAATCTATCCGTGTCAAATCCTGTCTGCCGGATCGCATAGTCAAATCCCAATCGTGATAAAAACCAATATTACACAATACATCTATAGATCAACTACCCCAAGACAACGACAACAAGTACAGAACCATTGACACAAAGTACGAACGCTCATACGATCAATAACAATGATCAACCATTATATCAATCGAGAATATCATCAACATGATAACCTCCACTACTACTAACGAAGGATCAACAATAATCGAGAATACAATCACATGGTAAGCTCCAACACGATCAGCAAAGAACCATAAGGACAGATATACGAGAGAATAAAATTCTCAAAATGTTATACAAATCTCATACAATGGATCTCAAAGAAATACACCCTTCTGTTGAACATACCCATCAGGCGTATGAACAACCAGTCACAAACCGTCAAACATACCCAATCGTACATGGAGTATGAACGACCAATCAATATGGCTCAAAAGTAAAAATCACTATCGCAAAATCACGTTACTACCATACCAATAGAGCCACATAGCACATATGCCCCGGTTTTACAAAACCCGAAGTTCCAAAATCATATTCTGTACCGACTCTACAACATGCAGCATATTTCTCTTATTTGATCAACCAACCGGTTATCCTTGGATACTCCTGTAATATCCGTACTTTCTATTTTTGGTAATTTCTATTTTTGGGGTATGTTCATTTCGGACGACTTGCTTGTTACTTTTTTGTAATTCTGAACCTATTTTGTTCTTGGAGTTTTTCCGTTTGGACGAGTTTCGGTGATGTTTTTACATGTTTTTATCTTGAATTATATCTTGTCGCATGTACGTTCGATTCTCGTAAAACTCATTCGTTTTCATTGTTTCTTGGTTTGCATAAGTTCGTATGGTTGATTTAGTCATGTTGAGACTTTCGGTTTGTCAATCCGACGTCGTATCGTGATTTTCGGGCACTTGGGCCATTTTTGTAATTTCCTATAAGTTTAGGGAATTTCACTTTCTTTGTCGCATTACGGACTCTCCGGTGGTCGGAATTGTATTTTCATTCAACGCTTAGCTTCATCGTATTGAATATTTCGTGTTTATGTTTCTGGATTCTGGCCTTGCTTTGCATTTCGATTGCATCGCTCGCGGTGGCATCGATTCGAGCAAGATCGATCTGCTCGAGTAGCGCACGCTGCTCCTTGATTCCTTGCGTGCGCTATCGCTGTGTGGTTAGCGTATGCTAACTTGGAGTTTTTAGCGTGCGCTAACGATTTCAGCGGACTGGGCAGAAGTTTCAGTATTTCGGTACTGAACCAGATAGCGTACGCTAATTGAGTGTTAACGCACGCTAATTTCTAACATTAGTGCACGCTAATCTTGTTAGCTTGCGTACGCTAATGGGAGGGCAGAAGTCTCTGACTGCATTCCGCACCCCGTTAGCGCACGCTAATTCTTGTGCATAGCGTGCGCTAAGCCTGTCCGATATAAATAGGACAACAACAGCCCAACTTCGTCATTTTCCATCCTTACTTCTTCTCTTCGACTTTGGGCGATTCCAGACGAGGGTTAGGACCAATTTCGACCAGATATCGTCATCCACTAACATCCTTGCATTCCTTTCGCGAGATCTTAATGTTCTTAACATTTTCCGCCATCCGAATCAAGGTAAGAATCCCTGAAACCCTTGTTTTGAGATTTTGGGGAAATTTTGGGGATTTCTTTTGATTTGACCCTTTTAATCCGAATGATCATTGATTATTGCTAGACTTCAATCGTATACTTGTAATCCTTCGTTTTCTTGAGGATTTGTGATTTTAAACTCCGATTTTTCCATTGTTCGTCACTTATACTGGACGATGCCCTAGTAATGTTCGACGAATTGTTCTAGCGGGTAGAACTAGGATGTATTCCTACATTTTCGTAGTATTGAGATTGGTTGTATATCGTTATTGTGTTAGGATCGGATTTTTGAAGATTATTCGGGCCAAAACCTTTCCGTTCACCATTTTCCTTCACGTCGTGCTAATCAAGACAAGTACATGTATTACATTTCGTTATGTGTGTATGGTTTGGATGCGAATGATGTAAAATGTGTTATTGCATGGGTGTGTTATCATTTTTCCACCCGGGGAATGTATGTGTGGCCTCTGGGGGCCGATACTAATGGGTACGGCCACGGAAGTGGACTGGGGTACGTGTGTTGATGTTCTTCCACCCGAGGATAGTTCGACGGGACCTCTGGGGGCTGATACTAATGGGTACGGCCGCAGAAGTGGTTTCTCAACCAGGGACGGTCCGACGGGGCCTCTGGGGGTCGATACTAATGGGTACGGCCGCGGGTTACCAAGCGTGGATAGATGTGATGTGGAAACTCGAGGATATACTGTTTTGATGTTAATGTGATATTCCGGAATATTGGTTTCAAATATTTTTCTCTCAAATGAATTGCTTGTATCGAATCCTGTATATATATAATGTTGTGTAATTGTGTACTTGCACTAGCTATTCGAATGCTAACCCCTTAAATGGGGGAAATGCGTTTTATGCATTTCAGGTGCCGGAAGAGCTGAGGAGCAGGCACGGGATATGCACGCAAATGATGGGATGGCATGATTTTGAGGCTCGAGTCTTTATTTATGTTGGGTCATTTATATTGTTTGAGTATCGTAATTTGATTGGTTTTATTGTATTCGGTTAAAGTCCCCTGCGTGGGCAATGACATGGTATTGACTTATATTTTCACGTAGGTCTATTAAAACGTTTTGGCCGAGGCCACGGCCCCATTTTTACATTGATGATTGTGTCTTTGGGATTTTTCATGTACAGAATGTGTGTCATGTGTTAGCCTGGTAGAGCTCACGAGGGTTCTACGGCGTGTAATGTCCCATTTGCGAATTGGGGTGTTACAACTCCAAGCTACCATGCTGAAATTCGAATATCTTTTCCTCGTACCATTTGATGTGTTATCCAACTCATGAGTCTTACTCAGGACTTCACCATGATATGCATTACGCACTACATTTGTACATATACCAATCACATTTTCAAAACAGTTTGAAATCATATAATCTTGTCAATAAAAACCAATTTTCAAAAGTTCTTTCAGGAATTTCAAAACTCAAAACATATATTTTTGTAAGACCACGAAATCAATTTTCGAAGAGTTAAACCGGCATACTTATGTCAAGTTCTCGATGACAATTCTTTTTGAACACACACGATTAAATAAAATGAATTATGCAAATGATCGACCACATCCATACTTCTGCATACCAATTCGGCTCGTCACCGATTCCACTGACATTCGGTCGTAAAATCACACGATAGACTCCAAAATCTTATTATATAGACTTAGTTGAAATCATCTTTTCCACATATGACTCGCAACATCGACCATTATTCTATTCTGCAACACTTCAACTATGCCACGATGAAACTAGTTTTTAAAGACGACAATACCGTCTCTCAAAATAGATTTTAAGAAAAATGCATTTTCACAATAGCGAGCAAAATAGTTATTAAAAATATATGATTTTGAAAAGTATCATTTTCAGATGTTCATAAATAGTTTCATGTATCACAAAATGAACTAGTATGGCTACATGTTCCTCTCAACAATCCACAATCTTTTTCCCAATTACACAACTCCATTTCGCAAGTCTAATCGACACATTGATTTTACACAATCACAGTTTCTCAAGATCATTGGCTATGTCCCAACTATTATATTCTGCTACCTCATACAGTAACACATAATATCTTTCCGAAAGTTTCTCAAGGTACATCAACTTATAACTGCAAATAACCTCAATGCAATTCAAAAAAAAAATCCAAATACTTACAGATCGTGAAGGCGACAATTCCCCGTGATATTGGCACATGTCTCAAATTTAGAAAATACTCGATACAGATATTTTCAGAACATACATTTTGCAAAGTCACTTCAACTCGAGAACACAACACATCTCTTTCCAAAGAATCGCGTTAATACCATTTGGATAAGTTTGAAACAACCACAATATCACACAGGTAAATCACATAACACGCAAGCCCAAGTAAACAGCAAAACCCAGGGCTCTAATACTTGCCAACCGACAACTCAAATAACGTGACAAAAACACGACTAGACTCGACCCTACAGCCTAGGCTTTCACAACCTAATCTCCGATACCATAATCTGTAACACCCCCAGAGCCATCCGGGAATATTACAGCACTATGGGCCCCGAAACGAAACCCACAAGGCTAAAAGACATTTTTGTAAACATTTCAAATACGCCTAAGCGGCGATGACGGTAATATATATAAAATATTCAAAGATTTTATAAAATCCATTTATCAATACCGTCGTAAAATCTCATTCAAAAGTATAAGGCCAAAATGCCTAAACTCGACGATTGAAAAAGGTACACGTTAAGCCACCGCTTACACGTACCGACCAAAATAGTTTAGAAAATAATTTCCCAAAGTAACTTAAGTTGACAGACACCACAGACCATTTAAAAATACTCACGCAACAGAAATAACAAACAGTTAAAAATACTCTAGCAGCGGAATACAACAACTAGTCAAAGTACTCGATTCGCAAACAACGCCATAGCCAGTATCCTCCGGGAAGCTCATCTCTTCACGACCGCTAGAAGCTCGATATACCAAGAACCTAAAAGTAAAGCCCACGACGGGGTCAACATAATATCCAACAATGATAACGATCACATCACGTCAATGATTACATACCAATGAAAATGCTAAGTAAGAATACTACCAGTGTAATCTTACCGTCATAACTTTACCAACTCATGATAATCCTCATCAAAATAATTCTCACCATATTCCAGATCTCGTATTCTCTAAGACACACTGAATCGTACATATGTTAGGAATAGTTGTTAGATTTTGATGATGTCATTAATATAAATTCAAATGTTTATTACTTGGCAAATATGTAAGGAAGAACCAAATGAGTATCTTCCATAGGCCAAATAATGTTAAGTGTAAAAACTTGGCAAAATGAAAAGAAGAACCAAATGAGTATCTTCTATAGGCCAAAAATAAGTTAGGCTGAAAAACGGCTAAGTACTAAAATCAGCTAAGTTCATCAGAGAGGTACAGCCGATTCAAGTCAGAGTAGTTCTGGTCAACAAAAACAACATCAGGGATGTTTGACCAGACTGCAGTCAAGATACCTCAGACAAGTCATCTGATCAGACAAGTCCTAAACAGTGTACATCAGAGAGGTCCAGACTGCAGAGAAGTTAACTGCACATAAACCTAGTCAAGATCAGCCAAGTACTCCAAGTCCACGTCAGCATGCGTTGAAAAGTCAAATATTACGGAAAGTCACATGCAACGTGAAGAGACAAATTGGAGTGATTCCCGCAAAAGATATGAATTAAAAAGTCTATCCAGACCCACCTTGAAGAATTTAATCGTATTATATTCAAAAGATTCGGCGCATCACATGCAGAGTCTTCACAACGGTCGGAATATAGATTAAAATATGGGAATCCAGCCTTGCAACGTTCAGAAAAGAATAAACAAAGAAGTCTCCCTCCAACGGACTGATTTGTTACAGATTTGCAACGGCTATGAAGGAATGCTCATGGATCATCACCTATATATATCCGAAGATTTGAAGTTGAGCAACGACCGGTGTGAACATACTTTCAAGCGATCAAAGCATTCAAGCAATCTAAAAGCGAAATACAGCATCGTGAAAAGAGCGGTCCTAAAAAGTTCATACTTGAAGAAGCTCTTAGTTGGAGAAGACAAAAACTCGTGTCTTAAAATCCTGAGTTTGGGGTACTTCACTGGTTGAAGTTCGAGACTGTAAAGGCATCCAAGGATCGAGGATCAAGAGGTGCAAGGCAGTCAAGTGTGTTACAACGGCACGGATTTCCAGTGGTTGGAAGCTGTTGTAGTTTGGTTAAATCACTGTAATATTTATCACTGGTTGAGAATTATAGTGAATTCATCTCCAACTGGTTCGGAGAAAAGTGGATTAGTAGAGGATTACCCCACCTCTGAGACCACTATAATTGCCTGCGTACTTTACTGTTTTCTAGCATCATACTTTAACTGCTGCATTCATTACTAAGTGTTTTATTAGTTGTTCTGTATTCGTCATCAGCTGACTTCCGCACGTATTAAGAACAAACGACTCCAAGTCATTTGTTTATCTATCAGCTGAAGAAACTTACTCTTTGAGAAAAAGAGTTTAAGAGTTTGAATAAGTCTATTCACCCCCCCTCTAGACTTATTCCTGGACGACTTGTGACCTACAAGTGGTATCGGAGAGGTTGGTTCATTTATTTCACGAACCAGATCTATATCTGAGATATATCTTTACTCTCACTTTATAATGGAACACATGCATTCTAGACTCCCTGTGTTTTCAGTTGACGAGTATGATATTTGGAAGATAAGGATGCAGGCACACTTATCTTCAATCCATGATGACATGTGGTGCATCATAGAGGACGGGCCATTCATCTTCGAGAAGGACAATACTGCAGAGGAGATCGCAGCAGGGAAGCCAGAGAAGATTCCAAAGAAGAGGACAGAGCTGACTCCCGAAGAAAGAAAGCTGGCCAATCTTGATAACCGAGCCAGAGATGTGCTATATCAAACTCTTGACAAATCCACAATGGTCAAGATCAAGAATTGCAAGAATGCCAAAGAAATCTGGGACACATTAGCCCTAATGTGTGAAGGAACGGAGCTGATCAAGGAAAACAAGTTGTCAATCGCTACTCAAAAATTTGACAACTTCAAAATGAAGAATGGCGAATCCATAGACCAAGTGGACACAAGATTCACTGAGATTATCAATGAGATCAACTCCCTCGGCAAATCCTATGGCAACAGGGAGATGGCGCTGAAGGTCCTAAGATCTCTCAATCCTAAATGGAGCATGAAGGCAGTGGCCATGAGAGAGTCCAAATATCTTAATAAAATAAAGATCCAAGAGCTGTTCTCTGATCTAAAGGCTTATGAGTTCGAGCTTCCAAGTTCATCCTCAACTGAGCCTGCAGAGAAGGGAATAGCCTTTGCAGCCGAGTCCCCCGCCAAGAGCTTATCTGATGTAAAGCCTCTAAATCCATTAGATTTTGAGGAAGAAATGGCATTTATAATGCAAAGGTTCAGCAACTTTAGAAAGAACTACTCCAAATACAAGAAAAATTATAAGGAGAATCCCAGGAGAAATCAGAAAGCTGGAAGCTGGAAGGTGGAGTGCTACAATTGTCGCAAGACAGGACACATCCAAATCGACTGTCCTGATCTCAAGAAGGACGAGAGAAAGAAGGAGGTGGGCAGAAAAGAAGATAGAAGAAAGGCCCTCATCGGAGAAGATCAGGAGCATGTAGAATCTAGGAGCGGATTCTTTTCTGATGATGATGAAGAGTATGATTGCCTGATGGCCAACCTAGCTGATGAAGAGGTAACATCTAAACCCTCTGGTTCAAATAATAGTTCAGCCATGTCACAAGATATGGATCTCAGCATTTAATCAGAATCAGCTATTTAAAGATTTTGAGACACTTAAATCGCACAACTAGTCAGATTACTGAGAAAACTCAGCTGCAAGATGAGAATAGGCAGCTGAAAAATGATTTTGAAAAACTCAGCCTAGAACTGAATAAGGTTGAGATAACTGCATCTGACTTGAAAAACCAGACTGATGTTAATACAGCTGAGATAAATCGACTAACTGTTTTACTTAAAGAAAAATCCGCTGCACTTGCTCACGTCAAAGCCGAATTTACTAAGCTGACTCAGGCAAATAAGACTCAGGCGCAGGAAATAACCTCCCTGAAGGCGTCTTCAACCCTGGAAGAATTGTGTACCAATAAAAGTCCACTATATTCCAGATCAAGCCTTGGATATGATCCTCACACTCCCTCTAGTTCTAAAACTACTTTTATCAAGGGAGAAACAATTGTCTCGACTGCTGAGCCTACGTATAAACCGATATTTAAAAATAGGCAACAGCGAAGTCACAAGTCTAGGCTGCAGCCATGTTACACAAGGCAGGCACCTAGACAAGCGACTAGGCAATGGCCCAGGCAAAAGCAGCAGCCCAGACAACATGCCAACTATTATCAACAACTCCCCAAAAACAGATTTCAAAATGGGAGGGGCAGATGGAAACCTCACGGTTAACCTAATTTCCAAAACGAACAGGTGTGGAGACCTCAAAGATTTAATAAATGGTCTCAGCCAAGGTTTAGAAATGGCCCACACTATCAGTATTTTGAGGAATATCCGGTATACAATCCCAACAGGAGATTCAGACCTCGACCTTACACACCATATAAGGGTAATAATAATAATATTTATAATCCAAGGAGAAATCAATTCTCCAGGAAAACAACTAACCCTATAGGACCCACACAGATCTGGGTACCTAAATCTCTGCTTGTCTGATTGTAGAAAAGATGGAAGGACTACAACCACATCTCCACAAACTCAAAATTTGGAGGTGAAGAATGGTTTGTAGATTCTGGATGCTCGAGGCACATGACCGGGATCAAAAAGATGCTGTCCAAATACACCAAAGAAAGAGGTCCTGATGTAACCTTTGGAGATAGCTCTAGAGGACAAACAAAGGGCTTTGGAGAGCTACACCTCGAAAATATTGTGATATCCAAAGTTCACTATGTCAAAGGGCTCAAGTACAACCTCCTGAGCATAAGCCCGTTTTGCGATGAGAAGAATCTAGTAGTCTTCACCATTTGGAAATGCATGGTGATAGATATTTTATCTGGCGAAGTGAAGCTACAAGGATTCAGAAGAAGAGATGTCTACATGATAGATTGGAACACAGGAACTCCCAACACCTGTTTTCTATCCAAGACAGTAGCTGAGAACGGATTGCTGTGGCACAAAAGACTATGTCACCTGAATTTCAAAGCCATCAACAAGATTAGTTCTCAGAAGCTAGTCAGAGGACTTCCAGATGAAGCATTCAAGAAGGAAGCGCTTTGTGATGCATGTCAGAAAGGAAAGCAGACCAGAGCATCATTCAAGCCAGTCCAGCCTACAACTCTCACAACAAGGATATTAGATCTACTCCACATGGATCTATTTGGTCCAATCCAACCAAGGACTCTGAGCGGCCGAAAGCATGCACTTGTTGTAGTAGATGATTACTCAAGGTACACTTGGATCATATTCCTGTATAAAAAGAGTGAAACCTTGACCAAGCTACCTGAGCTGCTGAGAAGGATCCAGAATGAGAAATCCCTATCCATCATCAATATCAGATCAGATAGAGGAGGAGAGATTCTCAACAAGGCGATCACTGATTACAGCGATCAGAATGGGATCCATCATGAGCTCTCTGCAGCCAGGACTCCCCAGCAGAATGGCGTTGCTGAAAGAAGAAACAGAACCCTGAAGGAAGCAGCAAGGTCCATGATTGCAGAAGCGGACCTGCCCAAGAGGTTCTGGGCTGAAGCTGTCAACACAGCTTGCCATACTCAGAACAGGAGTATGATAGTAGGGAGACATGGCAAAAATCCCTATGAGATTTGGAATAATAGAACTCATACTGTTGCTTACTTTCATGTTTTTGGTTGTAAGTGTTTCATCCACAACAACGGTAAAACGCAACTAAATGCCTTTGATGCTAAAACTGATGATGGTCTCTTTATGGGATACTCACAAAGAAGCAAGGCATATAGAGTATTTAACAAAAGAACCTTAGTTGTGGAGGAAACACCCCATGTTGTTTTTGATGAATCTACTGTTGAGTACAGGAAGCAAGTTGAGCTAATTGAGAACAAGCTCAAATCAGCAACCCTTGAAGAAGTCATTGTACATGACACTGGAATGGTGGACTCACATGCATCACCCGGCTAAGATCCAACTGTAGCTGCTGAAGACCCAACTGCAGATCAGACAGGATCACCAAACCTATCTGATCCAGTTGCCGCTGATGAAGACCCAACTGTAGCTGATAAAGACTCATCTGCAGATCAGACCCAAGCTGCAGACGACAAGACGGTAGCTGATCCAGTTGCAGACCAAGGAGACCAGAACCCAGCTGATGCAGAAAACCACCAGAGCAATTCAACAGGGGGAACAGACCCAGAAGAAGACAATATCCCCAAATGGCTCAAAGATCACCCAATCCAGCAAATTATCGGGAAGCTGACTGATGGAGTTAAGACAAGACAGTCAACTCTACCCACAGGAATGGCTATGTTCTCATGCTTTTTGTCACAGATAGAACCCATAACAACAGAACAAGCTTTAGAAGATTATTCTTGGATAAATGCCATGCAAGAAGAACTGGAACAGATGGAAAGAAACAAAGTTTGGGAACTAACCGACAGACCAGATCATAAGAAGGTTATTGGCACCAAATGGGTGTACAAAAATAAGAGTGATGAAGACGGAGATGTTGTTAGGAATAAGGCCAGACTTGTAGCAAAAGGTTATGCACAGTGTGAGGGAATAGATTTTGATGAAACCTATGCACCTGTTGCAAGATTAGAGGCCATCAGACTATTTCTCGCATATGCTGCATTCAAAGATTTTGAAGTCTATCAGATGGATGTAAAGAGTGCATTTCTAAATGGCATCCTAGAAGAAGAAGTCTATGTAGAGCAACCCCCAGGCTTTGTCAAAGGAGACAAAGTCTACAAGCTGCTGAAGGCTCTCTATGGACTTAAACAAGCACCAAGAGCGTGGTATGAAACACTATCTGTGTTTCTCGAGAAGAATGGTTTTTGCAAAGGGAAGGTGGACAAGACCCTATTCATAGTGGAGCACGAAGGCCACATATTAATAGTTCAGATATATGTGGATGACATCATATTCGGCTCAACCAATCCAGAGCTATGTGAGAAATTCTCCAACCTCATGCAAGGAGAATTTGAAATGAGTTTGATGGGAAAGCTTAACTTCTTCCTCGGACTACAAGTTAAGCAGATGGAAAATGGAATTTTCATCAACCAAGCTAAGTATACCAAAGATCTAATCAAGAGATTTGGAATGGAATCAGCCAAGCCAACAAGAATTCCTATGAGCACGAGTACTCACCTAGATGCAGATGAGGGAGGTATATTAGTGGATTCAACCCACTACAGAGGACTCATTGGATCATTGCTTTACCTCACTGCAAGCAGGCCAGACATATCCTATGCCGTAGGAGTTTGTGCGCGATTCCAGTCCAAGCCGAAGCAATCACACCTAGATGCATCCAAGAGGATAATAAAATACCTTAAGTCTACAGTCAACGTTGGACTATGGTATCCTAAGGATGACAACTTTGAGCTGTCAGGATATTCAGATGCATATTTCGCAGGTTGCAAAATTAATAGGAAAAGCACTAGTGGAACGAGCCAATTCCTAGGAACCAGACTGATATCCTGGTTTAGCAAGAAGCAGGTTTCTAACTCAATCTCCACCACAGAGTCATAATACCTAGCTGCAGGTAGCTGTTGTGCCCAGATCTTATGGATCAGACAACAACTGAGGGATTATAATATCATTGCCAATGAAGTCCCTATCTGGTGTGATAACAATAGTGCTATTGCAATAACCAACAATCCTGTTTTGCATTCGAGAACCAAGCACATTGATGTTAAGCACCACTTCATCAGAGACCACGTGCTTAACAAAAGAGTTAGGGTTGAAAGAGTCAGCACAGACTACCAAATAGCTGACATCTTTACCAAACCTCTGCCCGAAGAAAGGTTTTTGGAGCTGAGCAGAGATCTTGGTTTACTAAATTGGGAATCTAGTACAGAAGCAAGCTGAAGCATATCAGAGGAAGGACAGACCCAGCTGACTAAAGGAATCAGATCCTAACTGATGCAGGCAAGAGGACGAAGGACGGACAAAGAAACCTAGCTGATCAAAATATCAGGCGAGAAGTCCATGGAGCCAACTCACCTGATGCAGAGCAGTAAACAGTCAACACTCAAACCAACTAAGTTTTCTAAACTCAACCGACCTCTGAATATTTAATTATTATCTGCCATATGTATAATAATATTATATTAATTTTGGTTCAGAAGTGGCATTTAAATATATTAATTTTTGATTCGCAAGTGGCATTTAAATACACGTGGTGATCACTTGATAAATCGACCTCCACGGTGGCCAATTAAAACCAACCGTCAAATTTCAAAATTAAAACCTGGACCACCGTTTCAAATTTGAAATTTAAATAGAATCTCAAAAGGCGTACCACCATTTCAAAATAATAATAATTTAATCCATACGTCTTTTCATCTTCTTTACAAGGACGAAAACCTCTCCACTTTACTTTTACGCTTACCAGTATTTCAAAACCCTAGAGCAAAAATTCTTGAACTCCAAATACACTAAAAATCCTTTGTTTGCAGAAATGGAATCGTATTTCGAAGGCGTTAACATGAAGGCGGTCAAGGACCAGATTATTTTCTCTCTGGTCGTTGATTTCGAAGGTTTATTGGAAGCAAATCTGGAGAACTTCGATGTCCTGGACCTGATTTGTTCGATGAAATTAAATGGGATCTACCCATTCCTGGACATCAGCCCAAAACATCTGTACAAAGAAGATGTCATTGCCTTCTACCGTGAAGCCCGTATAATTGAAGAAGGAATCAGAAGCACTGTCGGCGGAATTCAAGTCGACATCTTGCCAGAGATAATTCGGAAAGTTTTTGGTATGAGACACCCGGCATAGCTGTCGAATCTCTCAAGCAGACAGCGGCCGACGTTTGGCTAAAGATTAAGGCGATTGACCAACCGACAAAGCTAAAACTCACTGCTAAAAGGAGCGAGATTAAAAAGGTCTATCGATATGCATTGGATATTACCAACAAAATCATCATGGGTATGGCCGGCAGTTACGACCAACTGTCATCGGCAAAGTTCACAGTGCTGGGAGCACTGATTCAAGACGAGCAGATTGATTGGGCGGATTACATTTTTAGGCAACTTGTTCGCGAGGTCAACAAAGCCGAATGGCTTGTTAACGAGAAGAGATTTAAATCCAAGCTGGCGTTTGGAACGCAGCTGAGTTGGATGTTGGAAAAGATGAGTGTGGCAAAGGGTACTACTGATCCCTTTCACATCAATAAGAGGCTTGGTCACCTGGACCAAGAGACGTTGAGAAAGTTGGGAGGCACAAGGAGAGCAGCCCAGATGTTGAAGGATTTTCCTGATACGAGGACCTACCCCATACCCTCACCAGACGAGTCTGACCAACCTGCAGACGTCAACCCAAATGCAGTCGAGTCAGACTCCGAGTCAGACAACACTCCCATAGCTGTCCGTTTCAAGAGAAGGGGACCAGCCCCTGGAGAACCATCCATCATGCAGTCATCTCCAGAACCCTCTCCCAAGAGGCCTAGGCGACTGCAGTTTAGTCAGGAGGAGCAGTCAGATCATCATGCGATCCTGCACAGTGTCACCTACTCACTGAAGACTCACTGCCCAGCACTGAAACTCGATTGTGGTTGCCCCGACTCAAAGATACATCCCTAAGAAGAAGAAGCAGGTTTAATCATCTCAATTCCTGAAGCAAATTATACATTTAACCTGCTGGCCAACAATGTTTTCGACCTGTCCATTGAACAATTACAGCTTGTTAAACCACAAGCCTTAAAACACTCTTTTGTCAATATTTTCGAAGAGTGGAAATTTTTCAAATCTCTGTCATTTACAAAACTTCAGTCTTACATTGAAACCAGTGGTTGGGAATATCCCCAAGCCACCGAGGAGGTACTGATTCATTTTTGTAAAGAATCAGACATAGTGTTGATCCTCCAGGATAATTGGTTCATGTCTCATTTTAAAACCAACATGGACCAATTCATCCATTCCATTATGTATAGTATTTTTGATGGTTCATTTGGAAAAGAAGAAGAGGAGGAAGAAGAGAGAGAAATTAGGATTGAAGAGGTAAATGGAGAAGAAGAGGTTACTGTTTTAGACGACGAAGAAAAAGAGCAGAAAGAGAGAAAAGAAGAAGAAAACATTTTAGTTGAAAAAAAATCTGAGGAGGTTGAGAAAACAGAAGAGTTAATTGATGAAGAAGAAGAAGAAGAAGGAGAAGAAGTAGATCAGGAGGATGAAGAAGTAGAGAAGGATGATGATGAAGGTGAAAAAGATGATGAAAATGAAGGAGAAGATGGGAAAAAGGATGATGATAATAATGATGATGATGAGGATGATGATAAAGATGAAAGAGGAGATCAAGGAGCTGAGAAAGAAAAAGAAAATATTGATGAAGAAGAAAAGGAGTAAGAGCAGGAGAAAAAGCAAGAGAAGGAAGAAGGAGAAAGGGAGCCGGAGCAAGAGCCAATACAAGAGGCTGCAGACAGGGATGGGGCGCCTGCCCGGTATACCAGTCTGGACGCCGAGTTGGCTCAGGACTCCAGATCAGGGACCCCAGAAAAGACCCCTTCTGGAGTACCAGCTACAGATAGGAGCCTGCAGTCTAGTGGTTCAGTCGCAGAAGGCTCAGGTGAGCACTCTCCACCATCGCAGATCTCACCTGCGATGACTGAGCTGATAAGGCAGATAGTGAAAGACACTATTGGAGAGTTGCTTGCATCCCAGGTCACCCCTGACCTTCAAACCATCAATGCCAAGATTGACACTTTGCTGCAGAGGGAAGTACCTCAGCCTCCTCACCCTACGAACAACAGAATGCCATTTGGCATTTCTGACTGGATGTGCAGAATAGAGAAGCAGTTGACTACTTTAGTTGATGCTGGCAAAAAGGCTGAAGATAGAATACAGGGGGAAGGAAGTACTCAAGGAGAAATAAGGGAAGAGCTAAGATCAAAGAAGAGGCAAGATATTCTCCAAATTGAAGGAGGACCATCAAGCCTGAAAAGAAAGATTTCTGCCCCCAGCCAACCTGAAGAGTAGTCTGTGGAGAAGAAGAGAAGAACAAGAGAGAAAGAAGAACAAAGATTCGAATGGGAAGGCAAACAGTTGTGGTATGTTGAAGAATTCTTACCAACGGAATTCATGACCAGTTGGGCGGATGCCAAGAAACAATTCACAGAGCAGTTCTACCTCTGGGAGATTCTTCAAGATAAAGAATGCTCGCCCCAACAGTCATTCATCAACTACATGAATGTTAGATGGCCTACTTTGTGGAAGATCATGCTTAAATATGCAGCCAAATGGCATGCTTATCCTATGATTCCTCCATTCAGAGCAGTGGAAGCGCCGACCCGTTTGGATAATGAGCTTAACGAGCTAGAGCTTCAAGAAGAAATTAGAAAGCTATGTGAAGAGCACAAGTTCTCTTCAAAAGAAGACCAAGACTTTTCTGCCCTAGTCATAAGGAGGAAATATGGTCTTGCACCCATCAAAAGTAGACCAATCGGTGCAAAACTATTTAGACCTCCCAAGCAAACTGTTCGCAGAGGAAGGGGCAGATAGTTTGTGGATGTAATTGTAACTTTTGTAATTGATTAATTTTTCTGTATTTATTATATTCAAGCCATGTACTTGTAATCAATAGAAAATTAATATATACAGTCTTTTGAATGATAATTTCTAGTTGTCTCAAAAATAAGACTGATTTTAGTTTGTGTCTTGCACTCAAGTGCAGACTTGTTCATTTGGATATTTCCTTAAGTTTTGCCATCATCAATAAAAACCAATTTTCAAAAGTTCTTTCAGGAATTTCAAAACTCAAAACATATATTTTTGTAAGACCACGAAATCAATTTTCGAAGAGTTAAACCGGCATGCTTATGTCAAGTTCTCGATGACAATTCTTTTTGAACACACACAATTAAATAAAATGAATTATGCAAATGATCGACCACATCCATACTTCTACATACCAATTCGGCTCGTCACCGATTCCACTGACATTCGGTCGTAAAATCACACGATAGACTCCAAAATCTTATTATATAGACTTAGTTGAAATCATCTTTTCCACATATGACTCGCAACATCGACCATTATTCTATTCTGCAACACTTCAACTATGCCACGATGAAACTAGTTTTTAAAGATGACAATACCGTCTCTCAAAATAGATTTTAAGAAAAATGCATTTTCACAATAGCGAGCAAAATAGTTATTAAAAATATATAATTTTGAAAAGTATCATTTTCAGATGTTCATAAATAGTTTCATGTATCACAAAATGAACTAGTATGGCTACATGTTCCTCTCAACAATCCACAATCTTTTTCCCAATTACACAACTCCATTTCCCAAGTCTAATCGACACATTGATTTTCCACAATCACAGTTTCTCAAGATCATTGGCTATGTCCCAACTATTATATTCTGCTACCTCATACAGTAACACATAATATCTTTCCGAAAGTTTCTCAAGGTACATCAACTTATAACTGAAAATAACCTCAATGCAGTTCAAAAAAAAATCCAAATACTTACAGATCGTGAAGGCGACAATTCCCCGTGATATTGGCACATGTATCAAATTTAGAAAATACTCGATACAGATATTTTCAGAACATACATTTTGCAAAGTCAGTTCAACTCGAGAACACAACACATCTCTTTCCAAAGAATCGCGTTAATACCATTTGGATAAGTTTGAAACAACCACAATATCACACAGGTAAATCACATAACACGCAAGCCCAAGTGAACAGCAAAACCCAGGGCTCTAATACTTGCCAACCGACAACTCAAATAACGTGACAAAAACACGACTTGACTCGACCCTACAGCCTAGGTTTTTACAACCTAATCTCCGATACCATAATCTGTAACACCCCCAGAGCCATCCGGGAATATTACAGCACTATGGGCCCCGAAACGAAACCCACAAGGCTAAAAGACATTTTTGTAAACATTTCAAATACGCCTAAGCGGCGATGACGGTAATATATATAAAATATTCAAAGATTTTATAAAATCCATTTATCAATACTGTCGTAAAATCTCATTCAAAAGTATAAGGCCAAAATGCCTAAACTCGACGATTGAAAAAGGTACACGTTAAGCCACCGCTTACACGTACCGACCGAAATAGTTTAGAAAATAATTTCCCAAAGTAACTTAAGTTGACAGATACCACAGACCATTTAAAAATACTCACGCAACAGAAATAACAAACAGTTAAAAATACTCTAGCAGCGGAATACAACAACTAGTCAAAGTACTCGATTCGCAAACAACGCCATAGCCAGTATCCTCCGGGAAGCTCATCTCTTCACGACCGCTAGAAGCTCGATATACCAAGAACCTAAAAGTAAAGCCCACGACGGGGTCAACATAATATCCAACAATGATAACGATCACATCACGTCAATGATTACATACCAATGAAAATGCTAAGTAAGAATACTACCAGTGTAATCTTACCGTCATAACTTTACCAACTCATGATAATCCTCATCAAAATAATTCTCACCATATTCCAGATCTCGTATTCTCTAAGACACACTGAATCGTACATATGTTAGGAATACTTGTTAGATTTTGATGATGTCATTAATATAAATTCAAATGTTTATTACTTGGCAACTATGTAAGGAAGAACCAAATGAGTATCTTCCATAGGCCAAATAATGTTAAGTGTAAAAACTTGGCAAAATGAAAAGAAGAACCAAATGAGTATCTTCTATAGGCCAAAAATAAGTTAGGCTGAAAAACGGCTAAGTACTAAAATCAGCTAAGTTCATCAGAGAGGTACAGCCGAGTCAAGTCAGAGTAGTTCTGGTCAACAAAAACATCGTGATGTTCGACTGTGATCGCAAATAAGATACCTCGCATAAGTCATCCGATCGCAAGTCCTAAACAGAGTACATTAGAGAGGTCCAGACTGCAGAGAAGTTAACTGCACATCAGCCTAGTCAAGATCAGCCAAGTACTCCAAGTCCACGTCAGTATGCGTTGAAAAGTCAAATATTACGGAAAGTCACATGCAACGTGAAGAGACAAATTGGAGTGATTCCCGCAAAAGATATGAATTAAAAAGTCTATCCAGACCCACCTTGAATAATTTAATCGTATTATATTCAAAAGATTCGGCGCATCACATGTAGAGTCTTCACAACGGTCGGAATATAGATTAAAATATGGGAATCCAGCCTTGAAACGTTCAGAAAAGAATAAACAAAGAAGTCTCCCTCCAACGGACTGATTTGTTACAGATTTGCAACGGCTATGAAGGAATGCTCATGGATCATCACCTATATATATCCGAAGATTTGAAGTTGAGCAACGACCGGTGCGAACATACTTTCAAGCGATCAAAGCATTCAAGCAATCTAAAAGCGAAATACAGCATCGTGAAAAGAGCGGTCCTAAAAAGTTCATACTTGAAGAAGCTCTTAGTTGTAGAAGACAAAAACTCGTGTCTTAAAATCCTGAGTTTGGGGTACTTCACTGGTTGAAGTTCGAGACTGTAAAGGCATCGAAGGATCGAGGATCAAGAGGTGCAAGGCAGTCAAGTGGGTTACAACGGCACGAATTTCCACTGGTTGGAAGCTGTTGTAGTTTGGTTGAATCACTGTAATATTTATCACTGGTTGAGAATTATAGTGAATTCATCTCCAACTGGTTTGGAGAAAAGTGGATTAGTAGAGGATTACCCCACCTCTGAGACCACTATAATTGCCTGCGTACTTTACTGTTTTCTAGCATCATACTTTAACTGCTGCATTCATTACTAAGTGTTTCATTAGTTGTTCTGTATTCGTAATCAGTTTACTTCCGCACGTATTAAGAACAAACGACTCCAAGTCATTTGTTTATCTATCAGCTGAAGAAACTTACTCTTTGAGAAAAAGAGTTTAAGAGTTTGAATAAGTCTATTCACCCCCCCTCTAGACTTATTCCTGGACGACTTGTGACCTACAAGTGGTATCGGAGAGGTTGGTTCATTTATTTCACGAACCAGATCTATATCTGAGATATATCTTTACTCTCACTTTATAATTGAACACATGCATTCTAGACTCCCTGTGTTTTCAGTTGACGAGTATGATATTTGGAAGATAAGGATGCAGGCACACTTATCTTCAATCCATGATGACATGTGGTGCATCATAGAGGACGGGCCATTCATCTTCGAGAAGGACAACACTGCAGAGGAGATCGCAGCAGGGAAGCCAGAGAAGATTCCAAAGAAGAGGACAGAGCTGACTCCCGAAGAAAGAAAGCTGGCCAATATTGATAATCGAGCGTAGATGTGCTATATCAAACTCTTGACAAATCCACCATGGTCAAGATCAAGAATTGCAAGAATGCCAAAGAAATCTGGGACACATTAGCCCTAATGTGTGAAGGAACGGAGCTGATCAAGGAAAACAAGTTGTCAATCGCTACTCAAAAATTTGACAACTTCAAAATGAAGAATGGCGAATCCATAGACCAAGTGGACACAAGATTCACTGAGATTATCAATGAGATCAACTCCCTCGGCAAATCCTATGGCAACAGGAAGATGGCGCTGAAGGTCCTAAGATCTCTCAATCCTGAATGGAGCATGAAGGCAGTGGCCATGAGAGAGTCCAAAGATCTTAATAAAATAAAGATCCAAGAGCTGTTCTCTGATCTAAAGGCTTATGAGTTCGAGCTTCCAAGTTCATCCTCAACTGAGCCTGCAGAGAAGGGAATAGCCTTTGCAGCCGAGTCCCCCGCCAAGAGCTTATCTGATGTAAAGCCTCTAAATCCATTAGATTTTGAGGAAGAAATGGCGTTTATAATGCAAAGGTTCAAGAACTTTAGAAAGAACTACTCCAAATACAAGAAAAATTATAAGGAGAATCCTGTGAGAAATCAAAGTCGAAGTCTGGAAGGTGGAGTGCTACAATTGTCACAAGACAGGACACATCCAAATCGACTGTCCTGATCTCAAGAAGGACGAGAGCAGGAAGGAGGTGGGCAGAAAAGAAGATAGAAGGAAGGCCCTCATCGGAGAAGATCAGGAGCATGTAGAATCTAGCAGCGGATTCTTTTCTGATGATGATGAAGAGTATGATTGCCTGATGGCCAACCTAGCTGATGAAGAGGTAACATCTAAACCCTCTGGTTCAAATAATAGTTCAGCCATATCACAAGATATGGATCTGTACGAATCTGTAAATCAGCTATTTAAAGATTTTGAGACACTTAAATCTGCACAACTAGCTGTATCAGCCGAGAAAACTCAGCTGCAAGATGAGAATAGGCAGCTGAAAAATGATTTTGAAAAACTCAGCCTAGAACTGAATAAGGTTGAGATAACTGCATCTGACTTGAAATACCAGACTGATGTTAATACAGCTGATATAAATCGACTAACTGTTTTACTTAAAGAAAAATCAGCTGCACTTGCTCATGTCAAAGCCGAATTTACTAAGCTGACTCAGGCAAATAAGACTCAGGCGCAGGAAATAACCTCCCTGAAGGCGTCTTCAACCCTGGAAGAATTGTGTACCAATAAAAGGCCACTATATTCCAGATCAGGCCTTGGATATGATCCTCATACTCCCTCTAGTTCTAAAACTACTTTTATCAAGGGAGAAACAATTGTCTCGACTGCTGAGCCTACGTATAAACCGATATTTAAAAATAGGCAACAGCCAAGTCACTAGTCTAGGCTGCAGCCAGGTTACACAAGGCAGCCACCTAGACAAGCGACTAGGCAATGGCCCAGGCAAAAGCAGCAGCCCAGACAACATGCCAACTATTATCAACAACTCCCCAAAAACAGATTTCAAAATGGGAGGGGCAGATGGAAACCTCAAGGTTAACCTAATTTCCAAAACGAACAGGTGTGGAGACCTCAAAGATTTAATAAATGGTCTCAGCCAAGGTTTAGAAATGGCCCACACTATCAGTATTTTGAGGAATATCTGGTATACAATCCCAACAGGAGATTCAGACCTCGACCTTACACACCATATAAGGGTAATAATAATAATTTTTATAATCCAAGGAGAAATCAATTCTCTAGGAAACCAACTAACCCTAGAGGACCCACACAGATCTGGGTACCTAAATATCTGCTTGTCTGATTGCAGAAAAGATGGAAGGACTACAACCACATCTCCACAAACTCAAAATTTGGAGGTGAAGAATGGTTTGTAGATTCTGGATGCTCGAGGCACATGACCGGGAACAAAAAGATGCTGTCCAAATACACCAAAGAAATAGGTCCTGATGTAACCTTTGGAGATAGCTCTAGAGGACAAACAAAGGGCTTTGGAGAGCTACACCTCGAAAATATTGTGATATCCAAAGTTCACTATGTCCATTTTGCGATGAGAAGAATCTAGTAGTCTTCACCATTTGGAAATGCATGGTGATAGATATTTTATCTGGCGAAGTGAAGCTACAAGGATTCAGAAGAAGAGATGTCTACATGATAGATTGGAACACAGGAACTCCCAACACCTGTTTTCTATCCAAGACAGTAGCTGAGAACGGATTGCTGTGGCACAAAAGACTATGTCACCTGAATTTCAAAGCCATCAAAAAGATTAGTTCTCAGAAGCTAGTCAGAGGACTTCCAGATGAAGCATTCAAGAAGGAAGCGCTTTGTGATGCATGTCAGAAAGGAAAGCAGACCAGAGCATCATTCAAGCCAGTCCAGCCTACAACTCTCACAACAAGGATATTAGATCTACTCCACATGGATCTATTTGGTCCAATCAAACCAAGGACTCTGAGCGGCCGAAAGCATGCACTTGTTGTAGTAGATGATTACTCAAGGTACACTTAGATCATATTCCTGTATAAGAAGAGTGAAACCTTGACCAAGCTACCTGAGCTGCTGAGAAGGATCCAGAATGAGAAATCCCTATCCATCATCAATATCAGATCAGATAGAGGAGGAGAGATTCTCAAAAATGCGATCACCGACACAGCCGATCGAATGGGATCCATCATGAGCTCTCTGCAATGTGACTCCCAGCAGAATGGCGTTGCTGAAAGAAGAAACAGAACCCTGAAGGAAGCAGCAAGGTCCATGATTGCAGAAGCGGACGTGCCCAAGAGGTTCTGGGCTGAAGCTGTCAACACAGCTTGCCATACTCAGAACAGGAGTATGATAGTAGGGAGACATGGCAAAAATCCCTATGAGATTTGGAATAATAGAACTCCTACTGTTGCTTACTTTCATGTTTTTGGTTGTAAGTGTTTCATCCACAACAACGGTAAAACACAACTAAATGCCTTTGATGCTAAAACTGATGATGGTCTCTTTATGGGATACTCACAAAGAAGCAAGGCATATAGAGTATTTAACAAAAGAACCTTAGTTGTGGAGGAAACACCCCATGTTGTTTTTGATGAATCTACTGTTGAGTACAGGAAGCAAGTTGAGCTAATTGAGAACAAGCTCAAATCAGCAACCCTTGAAGAAGTCATTGTACATGACACTGGAATGGTGGACTCACCTGCAGACCAGCCTGAAGATCCAACTGTAGCTGCTGAAGACCCAACTGCAGATCAGACAGGATCACCAAACCTATCTGATCCAGTTGCCGCTGATGAAGACCCAGCTGTAGCTGATAAAGACTCATCTGCAGATCAGACCCAAGCTGCAGACGACAAAACGGTAGCTGATCCAACTGCAGACCAAGGAGACCAGAACCCAGATGATGTAGAAAACCACCAGAGCAATTCAACAGGGGGAACAGACCCAGAAGAAGACAATATCCCCAAATGGCTCAAAGATCACCCAATCCAGCAAATTATCAGGAAGCTGACTGATGGAGTTAAGACAAGACAGTCAACTCTACCCGCAGGAATGGCTATGTTCTCATGCTTTTTGTCACAGATAGAACCTATAACAACAGAACAAGCTTTAGAAGATTATTCTTGGATAAATGCCATGCAAGAAGAACTGGAACAGATGGAAAGAAACAAAGTTTGGGAACTAACCGACAGACCAGATCACAAGAAGGTTATTGGCACCAAATGGGTGTACAAAAATAAGAGTGATGAAGACGGAGATGTTGTTAGGAATAAGGCCAGACTTGTAGCAAAAGGTTATGCACAGTGTGAGGGAATAAATTTTGATGAAACCTATGCACCTGTTGCAAGATTAGAGGCCATCAGACTATTTCTCGCATATGCTGCATTCAAAGATTTTGAAGTCTATCAGATGGATGTAAAGAGTGCATTTCTAAATGGCATCCTAGAAGAAGAAGTCTATGTAGAGCAACCCCCAGGCTTTGTCAAAGGAGACAAAGTCTACAAGCTGCTGAAGGCTCTCTATGGACTTAAGCAAGCACCAAGAGTGTGGTATGAAACACTATCTGTGTTTCTCGAGAAGAATGGTTTTTGCAAAGGGAAGGTGGACAAGACCCTATTCATAGTGGAGCACGAGGGCCACATATTAATAGTTCAGATATATATGGATGACATCATATTCGGCTCAACCAATCCAGAGCTATGTGAGAAATTCTCCAACCTCATGCAAGGATAATTTGAAATGAGTATGATGGGAAAGCTTAACTTCTTCCTCGGACTACAAGTTAAGCAGATGGAAAATGGAATTTTCATCAACCAAGCTAAGTATACCAAAGATCTAATCAAGAGATTTGGAATGGAATCATCCAAGCCAACAAGAATTCCTATGAGCACGAGTACTCACCTAGATGCAGATGAGGTAGGTATATTAGTGGATTCAACCCACTACAGAGGACTCAATGGATCATTGCTTTACCTCACTGCAAGCATGCCAGACATATCCTATGCCGTAGGAGTTTGTGCGCGATTCCAGTCCAAGCCGAAGCAATCACACCTAGATGCAGCCAAGAGGATAATAAAATACCTTAAGTCTACAGTCAACGTTGGACTATGGTATCCTAAGGATGACGACTTCGAGCTGTCAGGATATTCAGATGCAGATTTCGCAGGTTGCAAAATTAATAGGAAAAGCACTAGTGGAACGAGCCAATTTCTAGGAACCAGACTGATATCCTGGTTTAGCAAGAAGCAGGTTTCTAACTCAATCTCCACCACAGAGTCAGAATACCTAGCTGCAGGTAGCTGTTGTGCCCAGATCTTATGGATCAGACAACAGCTGAGGGATTATAATATCATTGCCAATGAAGTCCCTATCTGGTGTGATAACAATAGTGCTATTGCAATAACCAATAATCCTGTTTTGCATTCGAGAACCAAGCACATTGATGTTAAGCACCACTTCATCAGAGACCACGTGCTTAACAAAAGAGTTAGGGTTGAAAGAGTCAGCACAGACTACCAAATAGCTGACATCTTTACCAAACCTCTGCCCGAAGAAAGGTTTTTGGAGCTGAGCAGAGATCTTGGTTTACTAAATTGGGAATCTAGTACAGAAGCAAGCTGAAGCATATCAGAGGAAGGACAGACCCAACTGACTAAAGGAATCAGATCCTAACTGATGCAGGCAAGAGGACGAAGGACGGACAAAGAAACCTAGCTGATCAAAATATCAGGCGAGAAGTCCATGGAGCCAACTCACCTGATGCAGAGCAGTAAACAGTCAACACTCAAACCAACTAAGTTTTCTAAACTCAACCGACCTCTGAATATTTAATTATTATCTGCCATATGTATAATAATATTATATTAATTTTGGTTCAGAAGTGGCATTTAAATATATTAATTTTTGATTCGCAAGTGGCATTTAAATACACGTGGTGATCACTTGATAAATCGACCTCCACGGTGGCCAATTAAAACCAACCGTCAAATTTCAAAATTAAAACCTGGACCACCGTTTCAAATTTGAAATTTAAATAGAATCTCAAAAGGCGTACCACCGTTTCAAAATAATAATAATTTAATCCATACGTCTTTTCGTCTTCTTTACAAGGACGAAAACCTCTCCACTTTACCTTTTACGCTTACCAGTATTTCAAAACCCTAGAGCAAAAATTCTTGAACTCCAAATACACTAAAAATCCTTTGTTTGCAGAAATGGAATCGTATTTCGAAGGCGTTAACATGAAGGCGGTCAAGGACCAGATTATTTTCTCTCTGGTCGTTGATTTCGAAGGTTTATTGGAAGCAAATCTGGAGAACTTCGATGTCCTGGACCTGATTTGTTCGATGAAATTAAATGGGATCTACCCATTCCTGGACATCAGCCCAAAACATATGTACAAAGAAGATGTCATTGCCTTCTACCGTGAAGCCCGTATAATTGAAGAAGGAATCAGAAGCACTGTCGGTGGAATTCAAGTCGACATCTCGCCGGAGATAATTTGGAAAGTTTTTGGTATGAGACACCCAGCATAGCTGTCGAAGCTCTCAAGCAGACAGCGGCCGACGTTTGGCTAAAGATTAAGGCGATTGACCAACCGACAAAGCTAAAACTCACTGCTAAAAGGAGCGAGATTAAAAAGGTCTATCGATATGCGTTGGATATTACCAACAAAATCATCATGGGTATGGCCGGCAGTTACGACCAACTGTCATCGGCAAAGTTCACAGTGCTGTGAGCACTGATTCAAGACGAGCAGATTTATTGGGCGGATTACATTTTTAGGCAACTTGTTCGCGAGGTAAACAAAGCCGAATGGCTTGTTAACGAGAAGAGATTTAAATCCAAGCTAGCGTTTGGAACGCAGCTGAGTTGGATGTTGGAAAAGATGAGTGTGGCAAAGGGTACTACTGATCCCTTTCACATCAATAAGAGGCTTGGTCACCTGGACCAAGAGACGTTGAGAAAGTTGGGAGGCACAAGGAGAGCAACCCAGATGTTGAAGGATTTGCCTGATACGAGGACCTACCCCATACCCTCACCAGACGAGTCTGACCAACCTGCAGACGTCAACCCAACTGCAGTCGAGTCAGACTCCGAGTCAGACAACACTCCCATAGCTGTCCGTTTCAAGAGAAGGGGACCAGCCCCTGGAGAACCATCCATCATGCAGTCATCTCCAGAACCCTCTCCCAAGAGGCCTAGGCGACTGCAGTTTAGTCAGGAGGAGCAGTCAGATCATCATGCCAGTCCTGCAGCCAGTCACCTACTCACAGAAGACCCACTGCCCAGCACTGAAACTCAGATTGTGGCTGTCCTGACTCCAGCATACATCCCGGAAGAAGAAGAAGCAGGTTTAATCATCTCAATTCCTGAAGCAAATTATACATTTAACCTGCTGGCCAACAATGTTTTCGACCTGTCCATTGAACAATTACAGCTTGTTAAACCACAAGCCTTAAAACACTCTTTTGTCAATATTTTCGAAGAGTGGAAATTTTTCAAATCTCTGTCATTTACAAAACTTCAGTCTTACATTGAAACCAGTGGTTGGGAATATCCCCAAGCCACAGAGGAGGTACTGATTCATTTTTGTAAAGAATTAGACATAGTGTTGATCCTCCAGGATAATTGGTTCATGTCTCATTTTAAAACCAACATGGACCAATTCATCCATTCCATTATGTATAGTATTTTTGATGGTTCATTTGGAAAAGAAGAATAGGAGGAAGAAGAGAGAGAAATTAGGATTGAAGAGGTAAATGGAGAAGAAGAGGTTACTGTTTTAGACGACGAAGAAAAAGAGCAGAAAGAGAGAAAAGAAGAAGAAAACATTTTAGTTGAAAAAAAATCTGAGGAGAGAGAAAGAAGAACAATGATTCGAATGGGAAGGCAAACAGTTGTGGTAAGTTGAAGAATTCTTACCAACGGAATTCATGACCAGTTGGGCGGATGCCAAGAAACAATTCACAGAGCAGTTCTACCTCTGGTAGATTCTCCAAGATAAAGAATGCTCGCCCCAACAGTCAATCATCAACTACATGAATGCTAGATGGCCTACTCTGTGGAAGATCATGCTTAAATATGCAGCCAAATGGCATGCTTATCCTATGATTCCTCCATTCAGAGCAGTGGAAGCGCCGACCCGTTTGGATAATGAGCTTAACGAGCTAGAGCTTCAAGAAGAAATTAGAAAGCTATGTGAAGAGCACAAGTTCTCTTCAAAATAAGACCAAGACTTTGCTGCCCTAGTCATAAGGAGGAAATATGGTCTTGCACCCATCAAAAGTAGACCAATCGGTGCAAAACTATTTAGACCTCCCAAGCAAACTGTTCGCATAGGAAGGGGCAGATAGTTTGTGGATGTAATTGTAACTTTTGTAATTGACTAATTTTTCTGTATTTATTATATTCAATCCATGTACTTGTAATCAATAGAAAATTAATATATACAGTCTTTTGAATGACAATTTCTAGTTGTCTCAAAAATAAGACTGATTTTAGTTTTTGTCTTGCACTCAAGTGCAGACTTGTTCATTTGAATATTTCCTTAAGTTTTGCCATCATCAAAATAGGGGGAATTTGTTAGGAATACTTGTTAGATTTTGATGATGTCATTAATATAAATTCAAATATTTATTACTTGGCAAAAATGTAAGGAAGAACCAAATGAGTATCTTCTATAGGCCAAATAATGTTAAGTGTAAAAACTTGGCAAAATGAAAAGAAGAACCAAATGAGTATCTTCTATAGGCCCAAAATAAGTTAGGCTGAAAAATGGCTAAGTACTAAAATCAGCTAAGTTCATCAGAGAGGTACAGCCGAGTCAAGCCAGAGTAGTTCTGGTCAACAAAAAAAACATCAGGGATGTTTGACCAGACTGCAGTCAAGATACCTCAGACAAGTCCTAAACAGTGTACATCAGAGAGGTCCAGACTGCAGAGAAGTTAACTGCACATAAACCTAGTCAAGATCAGCCAAGTACTCCAAGTCCACGTCAGCATGCGTTGAAAAGTCAAATATTACGGAAAGTCACATGCAACGTGAAGAGACAAATTGGAGTGATTCCCGCAAAAGATATGAATTAAAAAGTCTATCCAGACCCACCTTGAAGACTTTAATCGTATTATATTCAAAAGATTCGGCGCATCACATGTAGAGTCTTCACAACGGTCGGAAGATAGATTAAAATATGGGAATCCAGCCTTGCAACGTTCAGAAAAGAATAAACAAAGAAGTCTCCCTCCAACGGACTGATTTGTTATAGATTTGCAACGGCTATGAAGGAATGCTCATGGATCATCACCTATATATATCCGAAGATTTGAAGTTGAGCAACGACCGGTGCGAACATACTTTCAAGCGATCAAAGCATTCAAGCAATCTAAAAGCGAAATACAGCATCGTGAAAAGAGCGGTCCTAAAAAGTTCATACTTGAAGAAGCTCTTAGTTTGAGAAGACAAAAACTCGTGTCTTAAAATCCTGAGTTTGGGGTACTTCACTGGTTGAAGTTCGAGACTGTAAAGGAATCCAAGGATCGAGGATCAAGAGGTGCAAGGCAGTCAAGTGTGTTACAACGGCATAGATTTCCACTAGTTGGAAGCTGTTGTAGTTTGGTTGAATCACTGTAATATTTATCACTGGTTGAAAATTATAATGAATTCATCTCCAACTGGTTTGGAGAAAAGTGGATTAGTAGAGGATTATCCCACCTCTGAGACCACTATAATTGCCTGCGTACTTTACTGTTTTCTAGCATCATACTTTAACTGCTGCATTCATTACTAAGTGTTTCATTAGTTGTTCTGTATTCGTCATCAGCTGACTTCCGCACGTATTAAGAACAAACGACTCCAAGTCATTTGTTTATCTATCAGCTGAAGAAACTTACTCTTTGAGAAAAAGAGTTTAAGAGTTTGAATAAGTCTATTCACCCCCCCTCTAGACTTATTCCTGGACGACTTGTGACCTACAATATAAACATTTGTACTGTATTCCAGACAATACCCAAGATTCTCAAAAAAATCATCATAACTCACTATTACGAACTATACTAACTTGTCCGACCCAATCCATTGAATAATATCATCAAATCTCAACCTGATAGTCGATTGCCAATCAACAGACAAGTACCATGAAGAAGATACGAACATACCTCAAGATACGCAATGCCACAATAAATCACGTCAGTCTAATCCGAGATCAGATCAAACAACATGCGGATATGGTCCTAACACAAGACCTACAAAAGCATACTCCTATGACAACGTCAATATGCTAACAGCAATAACAACAACATATACTCAATGGAAATCGGATGATCCAGCGCACACAGTATAGATCCCAAGATGATCCTCTTAGATCAACACGAGGTGGATAACCAACAACATACATATGCATAACAACAACACATGGGTAATCCAATGATCCATCGTTCACTGCATAGATCCCAAGATTATACCGTCGGACCAACACGAGGTGGAAAACCCATCCAATGATCCAGCGCACACAACATAGATACCCAAGATGACCCCGTCGGACCAACACGAGGTGGACATACGACAACAATGCACAAATGCATATCAACAACAATACACAAATGCATGACAACAACAATACACGAATGTATCACAATATGATCGACACAAAATGACAAAAATGATTAGAGTACTTGCCCCGAGTCCTTCGAGAGCAATCTCGATGTCAAAAACCATCACTGTCGATTATCCTCCATATTCGACGATCCGAAATATCATGGACTATAGATAACTCATATCCCCGTATTTATCACAATGTATCCTCGATACCCAAGTATACCAATAACAAAAGTAAATCATATACATTATGATTTAATTTCCAAAAATCGGAAAACAACGTACAATTCCAAATCTCCAGAGTTCACAATTATAATCATTGCTATATGAATTATAAACGAATGAAACTGAAACCATTCATTAAATATTATAACTGAGCAAGTAATAACTTGTCTCGGTACCGATACGACGATAGTGAAGCCGTTACCAATTCCTTGCTGTCGTCCACAAGCTCCTCGACCCTGACCAATGCAATCCACGAGCATCCTCAAACTCAACCGTAAGGCACAGTTCTTATCAACGATCAATTACCACAACCTATTGCAAATTAACAACAATCCGATAACGATCAACAACCGACATAACCAACCAATCAAACTCAACAGTTCAACGGTATCTCGATTAAACATAAATCCAAACAACCCAAATCAATCACGAATCCATAACTACAATACGATTCCATAATCCGATAATCATATCAACAATCAATTCAACCCGATAACCAGGATTATAACAAAATTTCGAAATCAATCTCATATATGGATTAATAAGATTCCACCTTGTTCGTAATCACCAAGACAACATAGTCCAATATGTTATCTAACCTTTAACCTATCACATTTCACTCATAATCCGATCATTACACACATATCGTCATCTTCCTTGACATGCATTTTTCATAACATCACTAATCACAACGATACTACCATAATCATCAATATCTTTCTCAACGAGTTTCAAGCAACACCAAGTAATCCATAACCATGTTCAGAATCAATAAAACAACATAATCCAATATCCTTTAATGTCTAAACAATCATCCCACTCATAATCGAAGACATACATATATATATATATATATCGGTATATCATCTTCTTCCTCAATATAAACACCAAGAATAACAATCATTTCCATATTCATTGTAATACGAAGTAAACAACAACAATAACATCAAAACCCAAAACCAATATATATCTTGAAGATAAACGACACCATTCAAAACCACAAGAGTCATATCAATATCCATGTATCAACAATAACATTGACATAATTCGGTAACCCATCTTACAAGCACATTGAACGAATCACCATTCTTATAACATGAAGAATATTAACCAACATCTTAAATATCTTATCGCAATTCCATTTAACTATGTATAACATCATAATAAACAATAATATAGATCAACATGCTTCCTAACATGTAAACGTCCTTCCAAACCCGAGCTACAATCAGATGAATACGAATGTCATCTTGTATTTGTTGAACTACGATGAAGAACAATCGAACTCCTTCCAAGAATCAATATCAACTCTAAGAATAACTCCAATCTGTGTTCGCAAGCTCATGATCAAATGGGAAGAGGCTAAAATCGGTCTCGGAGGGTTGAGGGATGAAAAACAAAGATGAACTCCAAAATGACGAAATGACGGAGCCCTCATATTAATAGAAGTTCAGCCATTACGTACTCTACATAAATAAATTAATGTACATAAAAATCCTTACGTACGTTATCCGACCTTGATAACGTACGTAACGACAGTCCAAAGGCTACTTCCTCATTTCGTGCCATGTTTTATGTACGTAAGGCCTATGCCATAACGTACGTAATATGGTCGTTGACTTGCTATAGTGGTATGTCCATTTAATGTACGTAATGAGCAATCGATTGCATACGTTAACCTCTTCGTTGACTTGCCATTCCACTTTTGCGCCGAAAGTTGCCGACCACGGGACCCACCCGTCGATCACAGCCTAGTCCTGTCTGGTATGACCTTTATGTATGTTAACTATCCTTCTTAATGTACGTAAGCTTTGTGCACCTTACGTACGCTAACTATCCTTCTTAACGTACGTAAGCCTTGTGCATTAGCGTACGCTAAGTCCTTACTTTAGCGTATGTTACTCAGGCTATACTTAGCCAATTCCAACGGTTCCTATCCGTCATCTCGATATACCAGATACATATACACGACATACTGAGTACATATACTCGTCCAATAATATTCTCATACAACACACCTGACACACAATATCTTCAGATACAATTGTCGACCAAGTATGATAATTATACCAATACAGATGTCTCAGTCCTTCAATTATTTTATTCATACGTACAGATTCCACACTGTGCAGTATAACTCAGATAAAATAACATTAAACAACCAAAGTAGAAGCTCAGGATATTACAAGAGAGGCCCTCCAGGATCAGATCCAGCAAGAGAGGGTAATGATATGGGCCAATGCTGAGGTGATCCTTGCTATTCTCCCAGCGGACCCAATCCCAGTAGTGGGGCAAGAAGTCGCAGAAGCCAAAGAGGATCCCGAAGAATATCCCGAAGAGAACCCAGAAGAAGAGGTCGAAGCATGCTGTGTATCGTCATTAACCCATGAGATATGCTTAATGGGGCATGCTGTATATCGATGTTTTCTCATAGATATGTACTGGTGTGATGTTTATGATTTAAGAATAAAACTTGCATGGATACGATTTGTGACTCGAATATTATTTCAACAACCCTCTTCCTGTTCCAAGTTTTGACGATGAAATTTCTTTTTAGAGGGTAAGAGTGTAATATCTGTGAACTTTATTATTAATGTATTTTATTTTTGGTCGTATTCCATTGGGAGTTGGTTTGAGAAATTTCTATATTATATTGTTTGGTATCTGGAATCGTGTGTATATTGGAGTTGGAATTGGTATGTTGGTTGTTAGTGATTGTCGAGTTATGTGCCTATCAGGATGTGTTCGTTCTAACCAAACTTCATAATGGTGACACTGAGAAGTAGCAGTTAGCGCACGCTAGACTGTGTTGCTAGCGCACTAATCATGCATTTGTAGCGCACGCTAGTATGGCCGATCAGTACATGCAGAGGTTTCTGGACTCTGGAAACTAACAGGTAGCGCACGCTAACCATTACGGGTAATGCATGCTAGCGCAGCCAGTGCAGAAAGTTCTACACCGCCTTTCAAAGGCGGTGGACTGCCTTTCAGTCCTATAACGCACGCTAGACCTTGCCCGTAGCACGCGCTAGTTCCGTCCATTATAAATAGGACAACTGTAACACCCCCAATGCGCTTAGGGATATTACACGCCGTAGAACCTTTCCTCAAGGATCTACCAGGCTGGTAACAACATCGAACAACTCAACAATGCCTTTAAGGCTAAAAATGACTCAGTAGACCGATTTGGTCTTTCAATAAATACATACAACTCAAACACAATACATGCCCACGCAGGGGTCGAATACAACACACTCCCGTACAATGGGGAAATAATACCGCAGCGGAAATAAAATACAACTAAACCAATAAGACAATGTACGGGTCCTCATGTGATTAGTATCGATCATCTTTCATCATCCTTCGTGCCGACCTTGTGTTATGCTCCCAAACCTGATTGCAAAAATAGACATCCACCCCCCGAATACTCGGGGGTTAGTAAAACTCCACTGTTTTGCTACTGCAAATACAAAGTGCAAAATACGAGTCATACAATCCACATTCCACGAACAACAATAACCAGGAATCCTCAAAGATCTAAACATAACGAAAAGTACTTCCCGAGGCAAGAGTTTGGGTAAAACATTCCAAAACCGAAAGATCACAGATCAAGGGAAACAATTTACAAAACGGTTTAACAAACCATCGGGAGTTTTAGTAGAAAACAATTTAGTATTATCGAATCCTTCTCTTACCAAAATCAATAGGGGTCACAGCCCAAAGGTTTTGTTTTCACAAATAAAAAACCGACAACAATTCGCAGGGCCAAAACCCTAGTCACGTGTCCTTGACGGACATAAAATCAACACGGCATAATCACACACAAGCATCGCCTAGGACCGAGAAGAAGCCACGAATCCCACTCGAGGCCTCTAAGGACCCTCCCGAGCTGGCCATATCATAAAACAAATCACACACATGCATCGCCTAGGACCGGGACGAAGCCACAAATCCCACTTGAGGCCTCTAAGGACCCTCCCGAGCTCGCTAGCTAAACAAATCACAACATCTCACAGTTGGATCAATCACTTGTTGCATCCTGGCCACATGATCACATGCCATGTGCCACCGTAGATTGTCTTTGGCGCTCACGGTTGGATTAATCACTTGTTGCATCCTGATCACATGATCGCATGCCATGTGTCACCGTAGTTTATCTTAGGCTCTCACGGTTGCATCAATCGCTTGTTGCATCCTGGCCACATGATCACATGTCATGTGCCACCGTAGGCCCCGCCCACATCCACACAATCACACACATAGCACAATGCAACAAAGATATCCAAACAATTCACCCAGAGGCATCAAACACTAAGCAAAACACCACGTCAAACCACAATGCACCAAAATGAAGCCATATACGTACACACGCATTACCAAGCATAACATCAACACCAAACATATCCAAAGGATTCACGTAGTCACTTACAACCCACACAATTTACAAAGCACGCGCATTTTGAAAGTGAGCCTTTAACGAGGCTAAACCGAATATTTTGAAAGTTCAAATCAAACGATCAAACAAACACATAGAGACGATCACTAATTATCATATCCACAAAACAAGAATTGTATGGACAATGTACTTGCCTCGAATAATCACGAACACGAAGAATCGACCGAAGTAGGATGGCACGAACTGACTACGAACCCGCCGACTCCTCCGAACGCCAGCCCGCGACAATAAACTTGATTCGGCGATGAACAAAAGATTAGATGATGATCTAATTAGATAGGATGCTCCAAAACACCTTGGAATGGAAGAAAATTAGCCTAGGTCGCGAACCCTAGTCGCCACGTCTCAAACCCACGGAGGAAGAAGAAGAAATGAAGAAAATGAAGATTATTGACTGCTGTCCAGTTTATATACTGGACAGCTTAGCGTGCGCTAATCCTACCTGATTAGCGTGCGCTATCGAAGCATCAGAACCAAAAGTTCTGCCAAAAACGCACCGTTAGCGTGCGCTAACCACCAAAAGTTAGCGTGCGCTAACCACCAAAAGTTAGCGTGCGCTAACGAGGCTTCCAGACCCAGTCCAGTAGCTACTGGACTGTCTCGAATTACCAGTTAGTGTGCGCTAACTGCAGTACCTTAGCACGCGCTAGCCAATAGGCGTAGCGTGCGCTAACGGGTCTGAATCCAACTACTGACCTATGACCTGCTGCTCGATAGCGTGCGCTAAGGATATCCCTTAGCGTGCGCTAATGCACCCAGAAACCACAGCAGTAGAGCTCTCAAAACGGGTTACAACAACGGACTCCTCGGATCGAAATACCAAGTTCAAGATACGCATGGAAAGCTCTAGAATAAGATTGTACTAAGAGCTTTAGCTCCAATCAAGCTCACACGCAACCATAAAAGGGATAAGACAGCAAATACGAATGCAGATACCCACAACTTTGAGAAATTACAAAATGGCCCAAAACGCCCGAAAATCACGATACGTGATCGAATATCTAAACCGAAGTTCAAAACACGTCTAACAAAGTTAAACGGTCTTACGGGAAACTCAAAACAACTATTTCGAACGAGATTCGCAAGAATCAAACTCAAGTGCAGAAAAGTCGCTAAAAAGCACGGAACTCAATAAAACGACACCGAAACAAACTCGGACGTCGAAAAGTGCAGAATTAAACATTCTCAGAATGACGAAACTGTCAGAAACGATCTGTCAAAATGGACTCCCGCCGAAAAAATAAAATTATTGGAAATCGAAATTGCGGATATTACAACAACATAGTTCAGTTTCGTCATTTCCTTCTCTCTTCTTTTCTCCTCCGGCAGGTGGGCGACTTTGAACGTAGGGAAGTGCAGATTTTTGGATGAATATCACTAGCCATCCACACATTTGAGTCCCTAGCATGGAGTTAACAACATCTTAACATCTTTTTCCGTCCAGATCAAGGTAAATCATTCGAAACCCTAGTTTTCCATATTTTAGGGTTCTGTCGGATTTCATCCCTTAAGCTCATTTTTAGCCTTGATTCATGCTAGATTTTGATGTTGTAATCCTAAATCCTTAGTTTCCTTGAAGTCTACGGACTAAGTTTTGTGTTTTCTTCCGTAGTTTGAGTATGATCCATGTTGTCTCTGTGGTGCTCGATCATTTGTCCCTAAGAGTAGAACTTACGGTAAATCCCTCCATTTCCATCGTATTGTGTTTGATATAGTTGTGTTGTGCTAGGACCTAATCATTGAAGAAAGTCCAGATCGCGGGTCCTTCCGTTCATAGTTTCTTGTGTTGTTCCCAATTGAGGCAAGTACTTTGATTGCGTTTAATGTACTTCGTGTGAATATGTGAAAAATGTGATTTCGTAGAAAGTGGTAATTTTGGAAAATATGGTTTGTGCCATGTGATTTCAGAAAGTGCGACTTGTGGTCGTGTGCCAAGTAAAACCAGTGAGGGTCCCCTGAGATCTAATAGGCCGCATTTCCTACGGATCACTTGGTAGGGCTGTACAACCAGAGAGGGCCTGACGAGGACTCCCTGGGGTGTGTATCTCGCGTGAGGTACATGACCAGTATAGCCCCTGTGGTTGTTTTGTGATGATGATTGTGGTATGATATTCCGGAGTATATGTTATGGCACTGTGATTTTGTTGTTTATTCACTTGTAGTACATATTCTGGAATCATTGTACTTGCACCAGATGTTTGCTGACCCCTTCGGAGGTGAATATACTTGTTGTGTATTCAGGTACAGGTCTTAGTGGCGAGCAGGAATAGGAAGGGCACGAGAGTGGCGTGCGACACTGATATCATATACTATTTTGAGTCTGTGGTCATCTTGTTATGAACAGAGTTGTGTTTTGTTTTGTACTCATGTAAGTACCGTCAGGTAAGATGTTTTGTTTGTGGTTCTGTCGTTTTGGTGATGTTGTGGTACCATTTGTGGTCCTGCGTGACAGTGTATCATTGGGTGGTTGTGATGTATGTGGTTAAAAGTTGAATATCATTAATGTGGATGAATGTCTTGTTCTTGAATTATCAATGTGGATTTATGTCGGTCTAAGCCTGGTAGGTCCTCCAAAAAGGATCTACGACACCGTAATGTCCTCGTATATCACGGGGGTATTACAGACACTCCCACAATTTCATGTAATTGTAGGAAGGTTTGACTCCCTTCCATAATTCATTAGGGGTTTGATCCTTTTTTCCATGAATTATTTTGTTTAGAAAATTATTAGCCGATAAGATGTCGTCCCCTCATCGCATTCATCATTTCTTTTAGAGTACGATTCTTACGTTCTGCCACTCCATTAGATTGTGGTGCATATGGGATAGTGACCTCATGAATAATACCATGTTGGAAACAGTGTTCACTGAATGGTTCGACATATTCACCTCCACGATCACTCCTTATCGTTTTTGTCTTTGTTGATTCTCAACTCCTGTTTGATAAAGAATGAATTTCTCTATAGCTTCATGTTTGCTTTTAAGCAAATATGCATAATAATATTTAGTACTATCATCCATGAAAGTATTAAAATATTTGTTTCCGCCTCTAGTTTGAACAAATCTCAAATCACATAGGTCACTATGTATTAGCTCTAAAGGTTTGGTGTTTCTTTCCACATGTCGGAATGATGATCGAGTTAATTTTGCCTCTATACAAGTTTCACACATGTGGTTTAAATCAGTTTTAAAATTTGGTATGTGTTCTTATGCAATTAGTCTTCTCATTGTATTGAATTAGTATGTCCTAATCTAACATGTCATAAATTAGGAGACTCGAGCAAGTAAGTAGAAGAATTCTTCATTTCATGAATAACTTGCTTCACGGTCATGACATTGAGCTTAAATAGCCCATCACTCTCATAATTCTTGCCTACAGACATATCACTCTTAGATAAAACAACTGCATCTGACCCGAAAACTATTTTAAAGCCATGCTTATTCAACATGGAGCCAGAAACAAGGTTCTTGCGAATATCAGGCACATACAATACACGCTTACAAGGCACTTCTTTTCGCGACGTCATATTCAAAATCACTGTGTCTTCACGTAGGATAGTTGAACTTGTAGAATTTCCCATGAGCAACTTTTCACCAGCATCTGTCTCTTCCAAGGAGGAGAACATGGTCTTGTTGGCACATATATGTCTAGTTACTCTAATAGCAACTCACCACTCCTTGATATTAACCAAGTTCACTTCAAAAACCACAGAACAGAAATCGATGTTTGCCACCTCGTCAGTAATCACATGCATCGCATGGTCATCTTTAATTTTTGGTTTCTTTGGCAGACTGTAGTCAGCTGACCTATGACCCATCTTCTCAAAATTGAAGCATTTTCCCAGGAACTTCTCATTCTTCTTTGAAATTCCTCCTTTAGGTGCCAGCTTGGATATTTTTTTATTGTTTCCTTTCTTGGAAGCAGGTTCCACAAACCTTAATTTCCTAACATGACAGAATTTAACAAAAATGAAGGATTTACAGTATGTCGATGTTGAGTCCTTAAGATCTATCTCCTTAAAACAAATTTGCCCTCACCACTATATAGCGTCTGTCTCCCAGTATAAAACAACACCTCTATATACACTGATATATGGATTGCTGAACCTAAGAACTAGAATAAACATGTACTATCACAGCACAAGAATGAAAAGAAACAATAACATTTTTAAAGACTCATGCAAGAGCTATTGATGATGGTCCAGAAGTTAAATTAGATGATGCTGGAGAGCCAATTGGGGCCACTAATGAAGTAGTAAATGACTTGAGCGCTTTCTTGGCCACCTTGGCTAGGAATTCAGAACTTTGTCCTCTAACTTTCACAAACTTTAAAGCCTTGCCTACTGATTACAAAGATCGCATATGGGAATATGTTAATGTATGTGCAAATTATTAACATATTCTTTTAAATGCTCACACACACACATACACACACACACACATATATATATATATATAATGTAATATCCGGACTTATTATTGTACATTTCATCTGTATTTGAACCCTGTATTATTCGGAATTGTGATCTCAATCATTGGAGTATGTTATTTCTCACATTTGTATCCTTGTACATAAGTATAACAAATCTTTCATGCAAACTCGTGATAGCATACGCTAAGAATGTAACTTAACGTGCGTTATCGGACTACAACTAGCGCACGCTACGAATGAAGAATTGCGTGCGCTAGGCCATCAATAATTGAGCTGGGCGGCTAGCACATGCGCCAGCCGGACGTAGGACCAGATAAGATTCCCGCGGATGAACCTGGACAGTTTTGGAGTCAACTCTTATTAGCGCGCGCTAAGGATGTATGATAGCGTGCGCTAATCAGCCAGTGTGCAGAAAGTTTATATAAGGGCCAGCACTTCATTTCTTCTTGTTCCCTTCACTCGTCCTCATTATTTGATAAGTCCAGAGAGCCCGTTATCCTCCTTAAACACACTTAGAACACATCTACTTGATTTTTGGAGATTGAATATCACTTGTGTTTGATCATTGGAGTGGAGAAATGTCTTAATTTGGCGAACAAGCAACCGGAGCCGGATTCTACTTGTTGTCTCGGCGTTTTCCCTCATCTTAAGGTATGTTATACTACTTTCAACCTTGAATTCGTGTTCTTAAGGATATGAGGATTATGCTATCAAGATATTAAGTTTCTTTGGTGAATTATCCAAACCACATCATGTTTAGGATATTGAGATGATTATGCCTTAAGTACCCTAGTTATGAACATCATGATTCGAATCTTGTTACAATGAAGAAGTAGAGGAAGTTTCTGACATTGGTAGTCCGAATTTAGAAGATGTCTTCATAATAATCACGGACTTAACTTTAACATCATTATTTTTAGACGAATCTAAGAGATTGATCATGGAAAGATTTATCTTGTAAAGATGGAGTGTTAAACGAACTACATGATGATGGTTTTGATTGATATAAGGTATTGATATAGACCGTTAGGCTTTCCGAATTACGCATGAAGAATTGTAATCGAAATGCAATATGGTTTTATGATAGTACACATATTCTTGAATTCGAAGTTGTTGTTATCCGTGAGATCATTCATAACCGTATGAGCATGCTATTCATAGAGATAACATGAATTAACACTGAAGATTTCGTTGGTTTGATCACGATTAGATCAGTCTACTGTCCAGTAGTGAGCTGCCATGCACATATAGCGCACGCTAAACTTTGTAGATTAACGTGCGCTATCGAGCACAGTTAACGTATGCTATGATTGAAAACGTAACGTGCGCTATTTCATCAGACGAGTAAGTCGGCTGATCACAGAGGACTGTCAATACATAGTTAGCGGACGCTAGGCTTTATTTTTTACGTGCGCTAACGAGCGGGCTTAGCGCGCGCTACGTAGAATACTTAGCGTACGCTAAGCAGTTCAGGCAGATTACATTTTATGAATTTTTCGACCGTAAATTGGATTGTTAGACATTCGTAGGACATGAGATGAATTCTATATTATTTCTTTTGTGAAGGTTCGAGCTTGTTACGTGATTGATCAAAGGGGCGACCTTCGAGTGTTTTGTTTTTCGTGGAAGTATTGTTCTTGTCTTCGAATCGAGGCAAGTACCTTGATATACGAATTATAATTACGTGAAATTATTGTTGCGGAAGTGTATGAATCATGTTACGAATATCTGTATATATATTATATATATATGTGTGGATATATGTATAGATATATGTGTATATATATATATATATATATGTACATATGGAGATAAATGTTGGGTGATTAATACCAATATTAGTCGACGTACTCAACTTAGATTAAAGTATGAATGATATTTATAGAGGTAATATGGTAATGCTGTATTTTCGGTTGAGTTACGATATAAGGATATATATATATATATATATATATATATATAGTGTTGATTGGTAGTATTGTAGGCTTAATGTGTTAAGTCTTGATGAATAACGTGCGAGTTGTTGTTTATTTTGCATAGTTACGGACTGGTGAATAAATTATGTGAATTGATGAACTGATTTGATAATTGTTGCAACTGTTGTCTGTATGCTTGATATTTGTAACAACGTGAATACTTGTTATGAGAGATGTCATATCCGGGTGCCTCTGAGGGCGGGGCGTGTACTCCGGCCTGGTGTACACTGTAATAAGCGGCTCCATATTATTGGTGAACGCCGGTGTTACTTAATGCGCGAGCAAGGGGCGGCTCCTGTGGGAGTGAACACCGGCGCGGTGACATGTGCAATGGGCGGCAAATATAGTGGAGTGAACGCCGGTACACATGTGTGCAAGGGAGGCGCCTGGCAGGCTTATTGGTAACGGATATTTGAGTGATAGCTAGGACCCCGTTATCAAATGATTTTCGTATTTCAAATTCTTGCAACTCGCTTTAAAATGTTGGTCTTGACGTAGACCGCGATTTGTGTTTCTGAAAGTTCGTTCCAACTTGTTTTAAATGTTGGTATCAGGGTTAATTAACCAATGATATTTGACGAGATCTCCGAGGGTTAATTAATCAGGGGTCTTGAGCAGGATTTGTCGAATGAGAGGTTGTGCTTTTGATTGTACTGTGATGATTATTCTGTGTATTGGGTCGAGGACCCCGTGAATTGTTGAGATGTTTGATCTCGTGATGATATTATTTGGATTGGGTCGAGAACCCCGTGAAAATGTTGTAATGACTCGCTTGTGTTTGTGTTTCATAAATTGGGTTGAGGACCCCAAATAACGTGTAATGGTTTTTCTTGCAAATTGTTTTACACATGTTGGGTCGAGGACCCGAGAGCTTTTGAAGTATTTTTTTCCTAAAAGTATTCCCATTCGATTTTCAAAGCCACAAGACGACCCGAGTCAATAATAATGTTTTCAAACTTTCTTATCAAAATACTTTTCCTTTTATGAAAAGGGATTTTTCAAACTAGATCTTCTTGGACTCGTTTATAGTTTCATTGGTGTTATGTTCCGTAAAGAGAATATGACTATGTGATTATCTTTCACCTTCTGTATGCGAGTGCTGTTCTTTGTTGACTAAGGGAATGTATGGTTTGTGTTAAGGCTTCGCGGCTTTTGAGTTCTGTGCTGTTATTGTTCGTATGTCTTGTATATATTATGTACTTGCACTAGCAAAATTCCAGTTTGCTAACCCCCGAAATTTCGGGGGGTGGGTGCCTGTTATGCGCTCATGTTTTGGCAACTCGGGAGCAGTCACAGGATTGGCTTGGAAGGAGATGGAAGACGACGATGCTAATCACACAAGAGTCAGAGTCTTTTCTTTTGTTTCATTTTGGTCGGTATGTCTCTGTCGGTCGAGTATTCACCCTTGCATGGGTGTAGTTTTCTTTTATTAAATCGAGTTGCCATTCTTTTCTGTGTTCAAGTTTATTATTGTCATGAACAAGTAAATTTAGCTAGTTTCTGAATTGTTTAATGACCTTTTCGGTCTGCTTTGTAATTAATATTGACCCCGGTCGGTCAAGAATTGAGTAGTCTTTTGGAGTTCAGCCTGGTAGATCCTTGTGATAAGGGTCTACGGCGTGTGACATTCCCGGTCGTATTCTGGGGGTGTTACATTTATGCCATCGGAGCTTAGGTTTGCGAAAAACCTAGGTCGTTGGGTCAAGTCCATGTCTTGTGTAAGTCGCGTGCGTCAGAGTTGTGATTAGTATCGTGGTTCCAACATCATCTTCAAGCAATCCGTGATCGTAAGCCTCCCGAATCGTAAGTCCCCTTGTATACGTATTTGATTATATTGTGCTTAACGTGAACTAGGGGTTTGAACTTGTTAGAAATTATATTGTTTTATGATATCACCTACGTATACGGTTCGAGTGAGAATGGTTATGTAGTATACTTCGGAAGTCGAACATATTTATCGGTTTCTGCATTTCAGTAGAATAAATCTTTGAGTGTTATTTTGTAAACTGAATTGTTATCTCATAAGACCGATTCCCTAAACCGAGTTTTGGCATTTTAGTCTTGCACGTTTTAATGGTATTTTTATGACGGTATTTGATATTTTACAAATAATTTTGTGAGTTTTGGAAAATGCTACCGTCATCGGCTTTTTGGCGTATTTTGAAATGGTTTTGTAAATGGTTTTTAGCCTGGTAGGTTCCGGCGCAGAATCCCCAGCATGTAATATTCCTGGACCGAATTACGAACATTTTAAAGTAGTGTTTTGAAATTTTCCTAACATTGTAAACCTCATGATTTAATGTAGTCATGTCAAATGGTCACATATTTTGGTGAAAAATTCTTTCAAATAAACATTTTGGTAGAAGAGGAAGGATTTTCAAAATTATGGTATTTGGGACTCAACACTTTTGAAATATTTCAATTAGTTACAATTCGATTTTCAATTTTCTTGTAGGCATTACTCGAAAATAAATTTTTAAAGTCATTGTATAAACTTCCTCTCCAAAATAAAGGACAGTATTTGCAAGTTTTGAGCACAACGTGACTCGGCTTTTGTTTCAAAAATTTTTTAATTTGAAAGCATACGCATAATGATCGTCCTAGACGAAGGACTGGAAATTAACTTCAGAAAATTTCATGCTTTACGATATTACCGTTATTCTAAGGATGCTAATTAAACCTTGCGTTGATAATTGTGGTATACCATACAACCGACTATACGATAACAATAAACGGTACTATCTGCATTAGCATGACGAGCCTTGGCGGACGTAGACATGATAATGGAAGCGGAAGCTGTGAAGTGGTTCGTACGACGATGATTCATGTTACGATGAAGGAATATCAAGATCAGACGATATCCTATGAAACCTCCTCAGTGACCGAGCCAACGAGCGGAGAAAAGAGACCGAGGACATCTGGAAAATTTTTGGGCGGTGAAGAGACTCAGGTTCTCAAACCCCCACGTCATTTGAATGCGTCGTCTTCACGGTTGAGAATGAGCCAGCATCGGTGACTCCCGGTAAGAAGGGAGTGTACTGCAACCGTACGGGACATATCCGTGTAAACTATCCCTCCCCACTATTGACTTGTTATCGGTGCGGGTGTGAAGGCCATCGGGAGAAATATTGTGAGATAATTTCCGAATTGGCAAAGAATGCTACTCTGTTGGTGAGCAGAGCAAGTGGCCGGAGAATGTCCCGAAACCTTGTGTCTCCTACTGAAGAGCCTAACATAGGCGAATGAAGATTTGGTACTATATTCTAGTCGTTGCTGTTTCCAACAATCGTGACTTTGATCGTTTTTCATTTTAATTGATTTTCGTTTCCAACTCCTGCTGTTTTAAGTTTTGGGGCTGAACTGTCTTCTTGGTACGGGGGCACGTATTACCCGTACTCTTTTTAGTATTTTCGGTGTTGGGAGACCTTCATTGTTGGTGATTTATCTGTGATCCTCTTGACAATTTTAAACTACCATGTTCTACTGAACCTACCATCATTCAAACGAATTTCAGAACCGATTTGTTAGACTCCGTGAATTATTGTGGTCTATCCACATCTGAACGTAATCCTTGCAAAATTTTGTTCGAAACTATTTGTTCCCACTCGTGCGGTTAAGATTTCCATTGTGTTATGAACTTGAATACGGTTGGTCGAGATCGACACGCGATTTTAGTACATCTGAGCCGTTTGTGATTTTCCTTAATTCTAGGATCTTTTACCTCTCCACTCTACTTTAAGTTTCGGGACGAAACTTCTTTTAAGAGGGATAGTATGTAATATCCGGACTTATTATTGTATATTTCATCTGTATTTGAACCCTGTATTATTCGGAATTGTGATCTCAATCATTGGAGTATGTTATTTCTCACATTTGTATCCTTGTACATAAGTATAACAAATCTCTCATGCAAACATGTGATATCGCAAGCTAAGAATGTAACTTAACGTGCATTATCGGACTACAACTAGCGCACGCTACGAATGAAGAATTGCGTGTGCTAGGCCATCAATTATTAAGCTGGGCAGCTAGCACATGCGCCAGCCGGACGTAGGACCAGATAAGATTCCCACGGATGAACCTGGACAGTTTTGGAGTCAACTCTTATTAGCGCGCGCTAAGGATGTATGATAGCGTGCGCTAATCAGCCAGTATACAGAAAGTTTATATAAGGGCCACCACTTCATTTCTTCTTGTTCCCTTCACTCGTCCTCATTATTTGATAAGTCCAGAGAGCCCATTATCCTCCTTAAACACACTTAGAACACATCTACTTGATATTTAGAGATTGAATGTCACTTGTGTTTGATCATTGGAGTGGAGAAATGTCTTAATTTGGCGAACAAGCAACCGAAGCCGGATTCTACTTGTTGTCTCGGTGTTTTCCCTCATATTAAGGTATGTTATACTACTTCCAACCTTGAATTCGTGTTCTTAAGGATATGAGGATTATGCTATCAAGATATTAAGTTTCTTTGGTGAATTATCCAAACCACATCATGTTTAGGATATTGAGATGATTATGCCTTGAGTACCCTAGTTATGAACATCATGATTCGAATCTTGTTACAATGAACAAGTAAAGGAAGTTTCTGACATTGGTAATCCGAATTTAGAAGGTGTCTTCATAATAATCACGGACTTAACTTTAACATCATTATTGTTAGATGAATCTAAGAGATTGATCATGGAAAGATTTATCTTGTAAAGATGGAGTGTTAAACGAACTACATGATGATGGTTTTGATTGATATAAGGTATTGATATTGACCGTTAGGCTTTCCGAATTACGTATGAAGAATTGTAATTGAAATGGAATATGGTTTTATGATAGTACACATATTCTTGAATTCGAAGTTGTTGTTATCCGTGAGATCATTCATAACCGTATGAGCATGATATTCATAGAGATAACATGAATTAACACTTAAGATTTCGTTGGTTTGATCACGATTAGATCAGTCTACTGTCCAGTAGTGAGCTGCCATGCACATTTAGCGCACGCTAAACTTTGTAGATTAACGTGCGCTATCGAGCACAGTTAACGTATGCTACGATTGGAAACGTAACGTGCGCTATTTCATCAGACGAGTCAATCGGCTGATCAGAGAGGACTGTCAATACATAGTTAGCGTACGCTAGGCTTTATTGTTTACGTGCGCTAACGAGCGGGCTTAGCGAGCGCTACGTAGAATACTTAGCGTACGCTAAGCAGTTCAGGCAGATTACATTTTACGAATTTTTCGGTCGTAAATTGGATTATTAGACATTCGTACGACATGAGATGAATTCTATATTATTTCTTTTGTGAAGCTTCGAGCTTTTTACGTGATTGATCGAAGGGGCGACCTTCGAGTGTTTCGTTTTTCGTGGAAGTATTGTTCTTGTCTTTGAATCGAGGCAAGTACCTTGATATACGAATTATAATTACGTGAAATCATTGTTGCGGAAGTGTATGAATCATGTTACGAATATCTGTATATATATTTTATATATATGTGTGTGTGGATATATGTATAGATATATGTATATATATATATATATATATATAAATATAAATATACATATGGAGATAAATGTTGGATGATTAATACCAATATTAGTCGACGTACTCAACTTAGATTAAAGTATGAATGCTATTTATAGAGGTAATATGGTAATGTTGTATTTTCGGTTGAGTTACGATATAAGGATATATATGTAGTATTGATTGGTAGTATTGAAGGCTTAATGTGTTAAGTCTTGATGAATAATGTGCGAGTTGTTGTTTATTTTGCGTAGTTACGGACTGGTGAATAAATTATGTGAATTGATGAACTGATTTGATAATTGTTGCAACGGTTGACTGTGTGCTTGGTATTTGTAACAACGTGAATACTTGTTATGAGAGACGTCATATTCGGGTGCCTCTGAGGACGGGGCGCGTACACCGGCCTGGTGTACGCTGCAATGAGCGGCTCCATATGATTGGTGAACACCGATGTTACTTAATGCGCGAGCAAAGGGCGGATCCTGTGGGAGTGAATGCCGGTGCGGTGACATGTGCAATGGGCAGCCAATATAGTGGAGTGAACGTCGGTACACAGGTGTGCAAGGGAGGCGCCTGGTAGGCTTATTGGTAACGGATATTTGAGTGATAGCTAAGACCCTGTTATCAAATGATTTTCATAATTCAAATTCTTGCAACTCGCTTTAAGTCTTGATGTAGACCGCGATTTGTGTTTCTGAAAGTTCGTTCCAACTTGTTTTAAATGTTGGCATCAGGGTTAATTAACCAAGGATATTTGACGAGATCTCCGAGGGTTAATTAATCAGTGGTCTTGAGCAGGATTTGTCGAATGAGAGGTTGTGCCTTTGATTGTACTATGATGATTATTCTGTGTATTGGGTCGAGGACCCCGTGAATTGTTGAGATGTTTGATCTCGTGATGATATTATTTGGATTGGGTCGAGAACCCCGTGAAAATGTTGTAATGACTCGCTTGTGTTAGTGTTTCATAAATTGGGTTGAGGATCCCAAATAACGTGTAATGGTTTTCTTGCAAATTGTTTTACACATGTTGGGTCGAGGACCCGAGAGCTTTTGAAGTATTTTTCTAAAAGTATTCCCATTCGATTTTCAAAGCCCCAAGACGGCCCGAGTCAATAATAATGTTTTCAAACTTTCTTATCAAAATACTTTTCTTTTTATGAAAAGGGATTTTTCAAACTAGATCTTCTAATCTACTTGGACTCGTTTATAGTTTCATTGGTGTTATGTTCCGTAAAGAGAATATGACTATGTGATTATCGTTCACCTTCTGTATGCGAGTGCTGTTCTGTGTTGACTATGGGAATGTATGGTTTGTGTTAAGGCTTCGCGGCTGTTGAGTTCTGTGCTCTTATTGTTCGTATATCTTGTATATATTATGTACTTGCACTAGCAAAATTCCAGTTTGCTAACCCCCGGGATTTTGGGGGGTGGGTGCCTGTTATGTGCTAAGGTTTTGGCAACTCGAGAGCAGTCAAAGGATTGGCTTGGAAGGAGATGGAAGACGACGATGCTGTAACACCCCCAGAGTCATCCAGGAAATATTACAGCGCCGTGGGCCCCGAGATGGAACCCACAAGGCTAAAAGAAATTTTCGCAAACATCTAGAAATACTCAAGAAGCCAACGACGGTACTATATTTAAAAATTCACAAAGACTTATAAAATCTATTTATCAAAAACCGTCGTAAAAACTTATTTGAAATCGCAAGGCCAAACAACCGACACTCAAAAGTTTAGAAAACGATTTCCAAAGTAACTTCAGTTACCAGATACCAAAAGAGCGTTTCAAAATACTCACGCAGCGGAAAAAGACCAACCATAAAGATACTCTAGCAGCGGAATACAAGAACCAATCAAGAAACTCAATGCACAGAACATGTCCTAGCCAGTATCCTCCGGGAAGCTCATCTCTTCACGACCGCTACAAGCTCGATACTCCAAGAACCTAAAAAGAAATCCCACGACAGGGTCATCCATAATATCCAACAATGATAACCGTCACATCACATTAATAATTCCATACCAATGAGAATACAACATAAGAATACGACCAACGTAATCTTACCGCCATAACTTTGCTTACTCAAGTAATTCTCATCAGAATAACCATTATCACATTTCACATCCTGTACTCGATTAACCAATAAACTCGAACATAATATCTGTATTGTACCTCAATCAGTACTCAAGATTCTCAAACTATCATAACCAACTCACGATACGGAAATATACCAGTTCTGACCAATACGATCCCTCGAATAACATCATCAAATCCCAAGACGATAACCGATTGTCCATCAAAGACAAATACCAAAAGAAATATGGAACATACCTCGAGATACGAAATACCATTACCATCACGTCAGTCTAATCCGAGATCAGATCAACACAACATACGGACATGGTCGTAGCACAAGACCTACAAATGCATACTCATATGACAACGTCAATATGATCACAACAATAACGACAATGTATACTTATGGCAAAACCATAATATACATATGCACAACAACAATACATGGCAATCCGATGATCCAGCGTTCACTGCCTAGATCCCCCGATGATCCCGTCAGACCAACCCGAGGTGGAAAACCCATCCGATGATCCAGCGCACGCTAGCATAGATCCCCCGATGATCCCGTCGGACCAACACGAGGTGGACATATGACAACAATGCACAACTGCACAAAACAACAGTACACAATACACGGCAACAACAATGCACAAATGCATGACAACGAAGATACACGAATGTATCACGAAATGATCGACACAAATGATAAAAATGGTTAGAGTACTTGCCCCGAGTCCTTCGAGAACGATCTCAATGTCTAAACCATCACGAACCATTACCCTCAATACTCGACGGTCCAAAGTATCACGGATTGCAGATAATTCATATCTTCGTCTTTATCACAATATATCCTCGATACCCAAATATACCAATAACCGAAATAAATCATGTACATTATGATTTAACTTCCATAATCGGAAGAACGATATCCAATCCAAATACCCAAAGTTCACAATAATAATCATCGTTATATGCATTATAAACGAAATGAAACTGAAATCATTCATTAAACATTATAACTGAGCAAGTAATAACTTGCCTCGATACCGACATGACGATGATGAAGCCGCTACCAGTCACAATGCCTTCGTCTACGAGCTCCTCGGCCCCGACCGAAGCAATTCAAGAACATACTCGAACACGACCGCAGCATCCGGTTATAATCACCGATCAATAATCTCAACCTATCGAAGTAATCAAATAACACATATCCGATAATAATTAACAACCGACACGACCAACCAAATCATCTCAACTATTCAACGATATCTACAATACAAACTACAACTCGATGATCATAATCAATCAACACAACCTATCAATAAACCCAACGATTCCACAAGTCCGAATAATCCAATTCAAACAATTACGAATTCACAACCACAATGCGATTACGGATACGAGCGTAAAGGAAATCATATTCGACGAACAATCACAATCTTTCCGGATTCCAAATTGATATCATGATTCGTATTTCATTAAGAACATACGAATTCTATCACTACAACCAACGAATATTCGATCTTCATATATAAAAATGCCGATAATTCAATATACGATCGTCTTGCTATGTTAAATTCATCAAAAGTTCCTCAAGAACACTAATGGATTCGAACTCATGTTCATAACCATTAAAACAACATAATTCGATATCCTTTAACATGAATATAATCTTCCAATTCGTAATCCAAGTCATGAATCATCGTATTCTTCAGTACACACTCTACATAACCTCAAGGATTGTAGCAACAACTCCCTAATCATCATCATACGGATCAAATACGGATAATAATACCAAGAACATCAAGAACTCTATGATTTCATAATCATAATCAACATATTCAAGGTATAAACCATCATTTCACCATCTTCCTTCAACATATAATTCATATAACCTCAAGAATCGAAACAACAACATCTTAATCCTCTTCATACGAATCATTTATGGATAATAATACCAAAATCCGAAATCAAAGTGAAGAATTCAACAACATACCTCAAGAATATGAATAACCCAATCAAACCCTTCAAGAATCATTGATATCTTCATATCCAAGCTTCTAATCCATGCCTCCAAGCTCACAATCGACTTAAAAGTGTTTAGAGCATACTTAGAAGTGAAGAAGTACGGAAAAACGAAGTGAAATGATCAGGAGGAATGAAAGACGAACTTTCATTTTATAAACTGCATCGATCTTTACGTACGTTAACCACCAGCATTAACGTACGTAATGCACTTAGCGTACGCTAAGAGTCCTTAATAGCGTACGTAATCTCATTTTCAAAACTAACTAACCTGTTTCGTCCAATTGATTACGTACGTAACATTTCCTTCATTACGTACGTAATATGTACGTTGACTTGCTACAGTAAAACTCTATTTAACGTACGTTATACACTTCTCGTAGCGTACGTAATGGCCGGGGTTGACTCGCCTGTCCACATCCGCCGCCGACATCGGGTCCCACCTGCCGACCATGACTCGGTCCTGTCCGATTCCCTCGTTACGTACGTAATGCTTTAGCCATAACGTACGTAACACAACCAGTTTAGCATACGTAAGTCTTCAACATTAGCGTACGCTAAGTATTCTATACTCTAGCCAATTTCAACTGTTACCGCCTGTCTCGACATACCGAAAACACATATACACTTACTGAATACATATACTGAATCCAATAACATTCTTATACGATATACTCTATATCGAAAGTACGATAACCTGATACACAATATCCTCAAATGCAACTGTCGACCAGATACGACAATTATACCGATACTGACATCTCAGTCCTTTATTTATTTATTTTATCCATACTGTACAGATTCCACGTTGTACAATATAACTCGGATAAAATAATATCAAACAACAGTAGTAGAAATTCCGGATATTACAGATGCTAATCACACAAGAGTCAGAGTCTTTTCTTTTGTTTCATTTTGGTCGGTATGTCTCTGTCGGTCGAGTATTCACCCTTGCATGGGTGTAGTTTTCTTTTATTAAATTGAGTTGCCATACTTTTCTGTGTTCAAGTTTATTATTGTCATGAACAAGTAAATTTAGTTAGTTTCTGAATTGTTTAATGACCTTGTCGGTCTGCTTTGTAATTAATATTGACCCTGGTCGGTCAATCATTGAGTAGTCTTTTGGAGTTCAGCCTGGTAGATCCTTGTGATAAGGGTCTACGGCGTGTGACATTATCGGTCGTATTATGGGGTGTTACATTTATGGCATCGGAGCTTAGGTTTGCGAAAAACCTAGGCCGTTGGGTCAAGTCCATGTCTTGTGTAAGTCGCGCGCGTCAGAGTTATGATTAGTATCGTGGTTCCAACATCATCTTCAAGCAATCCCTGATGGTAAGCCTCCCGAATCGTAAGTCCCCTTGTATACGTATTTGATTATATTGTGCTTAACGTGAACTAAGGGTTTGAACTAGTTAGAGATTATATTGTTTTATGATACCACCTGCGTATACGGTTCGAGTGAGAATGGTTATGTAGTATACTTTGGAAGTCGAACATATTTATCGGTTTCTGCATTTCAGTAGAATAAATCTTTGAGTGTTAATTTTATCCGCTGCGTGAGTATTTTGAAATGACTCTTGGTATTTTGCAAACTGAATTGTTATCTCATAAGACCGATTCCCTAAACCGAGTTTTGGCATTTTAGTCTTGCACGTTTCAACGGTATTTTTATGACGGTATTTGATATTTTACAAATAATTTTGTGAGTTTTGGAAAATGCTACCGTCATCGGATTTTTGGCGTATTTTGAAATGGTTTTGTAAATGGTTTTTAGCCTGGTAGGTTCCGGCGCAGAATCCCCGGCATGTAATATTCCCGGGCCGAATTACGAACATTTGAAAGTAGTGTTTTGAAATTTTCCTAACATTGTAAACCTCATGATTTAATATAGTAATGTCAAATGGTCACGTATTTTGGTGAAAAATTCTTTCGAATAAACATTTTGGTAGAAGAGGAAGGATTTTCAAAATTGTGGTATTTGGGACTCGACACTTTTGAAATATTTCAATTAGTTACAATTCATTTTCAATTTTCTTGTAGGCATTACTCGAAAATAAATTTTTAAAGTCATTGTATAAACTTCCTCTTCCAAAATAAAGGACAGTATTTACAAGTTTTGAGCACAACGTGACTCGGCTTTTGTTTCAAAAATCTTTTCATTTAAAAGCATACGCATAATGATCGTCCTAGACGAAGGACTGGAAATTAACTTCAGAAAATTTCGTGCTTTACGATATTACCATTATTCTAAGGATGCTAATTAAACCTTGCGTTGATAATTGTGGTATACCATACGACCGACTATACGATAACAATAAACGGTACTATCTGCATTAGCATGACGAGCCTTGGCGGACGTAGACGTGATAATGGAAGCGGAAGCTGTGAAGTGGTTCGTACAACGACGATTCATGTTACGGTGAAGGAATATCAAGATCAGACAATATCCTATGAAACCTCCTCAGTGACTGAGCCAACGAGCGGAGAAAAGAGACCGAGGATATCTGGAAAATTTTTGGGCGGTGAAGAGACTCAGGTTCTCAAACCCCCACGTCGTTCGAATGCGTCATCTTCACAGTTGAGAATGAGCATTGGGAATCCCAAGCCACCATCGATGACTCCCGGTAAGAAGGGAGTGTGCTTCAACTGCAACCGTACAGGACATATCCGTGTAAACTGTCCCTCCCCACTATTGACTTGTTATCGGTGCGGGTGTGAAGGCCATCAGGAGAAACATTGTGAGATAATTTCCGAATTGGCAAAGAATGCTACTCTGTTGGTGAGCAGAGCAAGTGGCCGGAGAATGTCCCGAAACCTTATGTTTCCTACTGAAGAGCCTAATATTTGGTACTATATTCTAGTCGTTGCTGTTTCCAACAATCGTGACTTTGATCGTTTTTCATTTTAATTGATTTTCATTTCCAACTCCTACTGTTTTAAGTTTCGGGGCTGAAATGTCTTCTTGGTACGGGGGCACGTATTACCCGTACTCTTCTTAGTATTTTCGGTGTTGGGAGACTTTCATTGTTGGTGATTTATCTGTGATCCTCTTGACAATTTTAAACTACCATGTTCTATTGAACCTACCGTCATTCGAATGAATTTCAGAACCGATTTGTTAGACTCCGTGAATTATTGTGGTCTATCCACATCTGAACGTAATCCTTGCAAAATTTTGTTCGAAACTATTTGTTCCCACTCGTGCGGTTAACATTTCCATTGTGTTATGAACTTGAATACGGTTGGTCGAGCTCGACACGCGATTTCAGTACGTCTGAGCCGTTTGTGATTTTCCTTAATTCTAGGAGCTTTTACCTCTCCACTCTGCTTTAAGTTTTGGGACGAAACTTCTTTTAAAAGGGATAATATGTAATATCTGGACTTATTATTGTACATTTCATCTGTATTTGAACCCTGTATTATTCGGAATTGTGATCTCAATCATTGGAGTATGTTATTTCTCACATTTGTATCCTTGTACATAAGTATAACAAATATCTCATGCAAACTCGTGATAGCGCACGCTAAGAATGTAACTTAACGTGCGTTATCAGACTACAACTAGCGCACGCTACGAATGAAGAATTGCGTGCGCTAGGCCATCAATTATTGAGCTGGGCGGCTAGCACATGCGCCAGCCGGACGTAGGACCAGATAAGATTCCTGCGGATGAACCTGGACTGTTTTGGAGTCAAGTCTTATTAGCGCGCGCTAAGGATGTATGATAGCGTGCGCTAATCAACCAGTGTACAGAAAGTTTATATAAGGGCCAACACTTCATTTCTTCTTGTTCCCTTCACTCGTCCTCATTATTTGATAAGTCCAGAGAGCCCATTATCCTCCTTAAACACACTTAGAACACATCTACTTGATTTTTGGAGATTGAATGTCACTTGTGTTTGATCATTGGAGTGGAGAAATGTCTTAATTTGGCGAACAAGCAACCGCGGCCAGATTCTACTTGTTGTCTCGGTGTTTTCCCTCATCTTAAGGTATGTTATACTACTTCCAACCTTGAATTCGTGTTCTTAAGGATATGAGGATTATGCTATCAAGATATTAAGTTTCTTTGGTGAATTATCCAAACCACATCATGTTTAGGATATTGAGATGATTATGTAACACCCCCAATCCACTCAGGGATATTACACGCCGTAGACCCTCTCCTTGATGATCTACCAGGCTGATAACTAAAATCAAACATCTAAACATCGCCTTTAAGGCTAAAATGACTCAGTAGACCGACTTGGTCTTTCAATTATAACATACAACTCAATTCCAAACACATACCCACGCAGGGGTCAAAATACAATAAACTCCCGTACAACGGGGAAAAGATACTGCAGCGGAAAAGAAAATACAACTAGACCAATACGACATCAACGGATCCTCATGTGATTAGTATCGTTCATCTTTCATCATCCTTCGTGCCGAGCCTGTGCTATGCTCCAAAACCTGAATGCAAAAATAGACATCCACCCCCCGAATACTCGGGGGTTAGCAAAACTCCACTCTTTTGCTAGTGCAAGTACAAGTGCAAAAATACGAGCCATACAATACAAGTTCCAAGAACAATAATAATCAGGAATCCTCAAAGTTCCAAACGTAACGAAAAGCACTTCCCGAGGCATGAGTTTGGTAAAACATTCCAAAACCGAAAGATCACAAATCAAGGGAAATAATTTATAAAACAGTTTAAAATACCATCGAGAGTTTTAATAGAAAACAATGTAGGATTTCCGAATCCTTATCTTTACAAAAATCAACAGGGTCACAGCCCAAAGGTTTTGTATCGCAAATAGAAAACCGACAACAGTTCACAGGGCCAAAACCCAAGTCACGTGTCCTCGACGGACATAAAATCAACACCAACTCGTGAAGTTTTTACTCGTGAATCCCGGACTCACCCATTGGGATTCCCGTCGTGGCCCCGTCGAACCAACCCACAGTGAGTAAAATACATTCACTAAATAAACATATCACACCAAGCATCGCCTTGGGAACAGAGTAATATCATGATCCCGCCCGAGGCCTCGAAGGACCCTCCCGAGCTGGCTAGCTAAACAAATCACAACACATGCATCGCCTTGGGAACAGAGTAATATCATGATCCCGCCCGAGGCCTCGAAGGACTCTCCCGAGCTGGCTAGCTAAACAAATCACAGACATAGCACAATGCAACAAAGATATCCAAATAATTCATTCAGAGGTATCAAACACTTAGCAAAACACCTCGTCAAACCACAATGCACCGAAATGAAACGATATATGTCCACACGCAAATACCAAATGCATCATCAACACCAAACATATCCATAGGATTCACATAGCCACTTACAACCCACACAATTTACACAACACACGCGTTTGAAAGTGAGCCTTTAACGAGGCTAGCCGAATCTTTTGAAAACACAGTTCAAACAAACAAACAAATACACCAAGACGATCACCAATAATCATATCCACAAAACAAGAATAGTATGGGCAAGGTACTTGCCTCGAAATCACGATCGCAACGAGACGACGGATAGGACGCGGTCGAATAGCCCCGAACCCCCGAACAATATCAAGAACGCAATAGCACCACGAGTATTACGAGAATAACACCACACGAATCATCAATCACCAAACGGGATTCAACATCGGAATCCTCGAACACCTATAAACCTCCGGAAGGAATAATAACACATGGTTACGACGAGAATCAAGGCCAAAACAACGGAAATCCCAACAAACTATCGAAGGGAAACTCATTGGGACATTTAATCGAACACTAAATGTTCAATAATTCCCAAGAACACTCGAATCATCAATCGAGTAAAACAAACTCGATATATGGATATACAACCCATAGAACACGATTAATAACATCATACTACACCAACCGATGTATCAAAATCGGGCTAGAATCGAAATCAAGAACAAATTCTCCGAAAAGTCAACTTGAAGGAAAATCAAGAAATATACCTTGATTCGACGAAGAACACGGATTGGATGATGATATAATCAACAAGGATCTTCCAAAATGCCTTGGAAATGATTAGGATCGACCAAGAACTCCATTTCCCGTCGCACCCGTCGCCAGCCGCCGAAAGAAGGAGAAAATCGAGTAAAAATGAAGTCTGGCCGAGCCCAGGCTATATATAGCCGGCAGGGTTACGGCCGTAACCGGCAGTGCCTTACGACCGTAACTCGGCCCTTACGACCGTACTCGGCAGGCCTTACGGCCGTAACCGGCATTCGTCAAAAAATCTGCCCAGCACCTGCCAGACACTTACGGCCGTAACCGGCACACATTACGGCCAGAATCGCCTTCGTCAAAAATCGCCAGACGGCCGTACCCGATCACGCTTACGGCCGTAACTCGCACACATTACGGCCGTAACGGCACCTTGCGGCCGTAACTCGGCGAAAGCAGCCACCGGCCGTGACTCGGCCGTGGCCACTCCGACGGCGAACGACCGAAACCCGAACCTGAGTAAAAATCGAAGATACGGTTACGAAGTACTCGCAAAGACGAATCCAAGCGCTAAGAGAACACACGATTCCGACCACCCGAAGTGTCGGAATTCGACAACGGAAGTAATTACCCCAAACTTTGGGAAATTACAAAAATGGCCCAAAATGTCCGAAATACACGATACATGATCGAAACACCGAACCAAAGCTCGCAACATGAATAATAACATTAAATGAACTTACTAGAAACTCGAAGCAACAGTTTCGGACGAGATTCGCAAGAATCGAACTCAAGTGCGGAAAAGTCGCTAAAAAGCTCGGAACTCAACAAAACGATACCGAAACGAACTCGGATGACAAAAAGTGCAGAATTAATCATTCTCGAAATGACGAAACGGTCATGAGCGAGTCGTCAAAATGGACTTCCGCCGAAAAAAAGAAAATTACCGAAATTCGAAATTGCGGATATTACATTCTACCCTCCTTAAAAGAAGTTTCGTCCCGAAACTTAAAATAAGTAGGGAGAAGCAATATCCCCTGCTAGGAAAACTCGACGAGATACGCAAAAACCGAAAACTCACGCCCGACGGCGAAACGCTGCAAGAAACGCAGAGAGACATACGGCGTGAAAACACGCTCCACGACGACCAACACAACGTCGCCGTTAGGAATATAATAAAACCAACAAATGACGAGCGTCATCAAACGGATAATATAGTCAAGTCAATTATCCGAACCATCACAAAACACAACGAACGAAAATCAATATGATCGACCACCCCAACGGTACATCAATCAAAACGCGAGCCAATCGGCGAAGAAATACTAATTCCACCGCCCAAGGGTTGGAAGATCGAAAACGAGACAAATTTCCCGAATATAAAGAAATTAGGAAGGAGTCTGAACGCTCAACAATCACGAAACGAGATCAACAAAAACCGAACAATCAAGCGATCGAACCACAACGGTCGAGACAACAAAAATCGAACAATCATGTTCGAATCACGAAGAACAATAAAATTCAAACAACTCCCACGTTCACGTCTCGGCTCGAGACAATATTTGATCCGGTGAAAACAACAAGATGTGATTCACATAAAATCCATAGGAAAGGGAATAGCAATTGAAAAGTCACAACGACAAATGAGTTATTCCGAAATAATACCACCCTCGTTCGATCAACAAAAGCAAGGGATAGGGAAAGTTCAGAAAATGTCAACGAACACAAACTAGTCGACAGAGTCGAAAATACAGAAATTCAAAATCCGATCCACGTCGAATAGAAAAGTTAATAGAACCAATTGATGTCACTTCCGAATAAGGTTCACAAGAATCGAACCGAACTCAAAAAGTCACAGCGATAACTAGATCGACCCACAACAAGATCACAGTTCGTTCGGACGATGAAACCGAAATACAGAACAAGTTCATAAGATATCAACAAACATGAGCGAATCGATAGACTGGAGAAAGAGAAAATACAGAAGTCAAAATAGTATGGGTATTACCCCCGACTTCATCCACAAAATTCACAAAAACAGGAGCAAGGTAACAAGACATTAAACAACCGACACATAACAGAACGATTACCGATGCACACGGCCATACCAAACCAAGCTCTAACAGCTCGCACATGTGCGACAACGCAGAAATCACCACGAGGCGACAATATTCAACACCAACATCCCACCTCTCACAGAGGGCTAACACAACAATTGTGTGGAAAGCGACCCAACGCTCACACCGCCAATTCGATCATACTCGGGAGCAACATCATAATGAGAACGCGAACATCATACATACATACCGAGCCCTTAAACAGGAATGGATAGGTTTTAAAAACGAAAACCTCATTTTGAAAATAATTTTAGAAGAGCACCGGTTGATCTTGAGTATCACCTTTCAAAAAAAGTAAAAACGTGAAACATCGTTATCGAGACTTTGGAAAACCATTTCGCATTTGATAAAAATGAGGACACTTTCCTTTAGTGAAAAACATTCATAATATTCGACCCTCGGGTCTAAGTAAAAGTGTTTATAAAACATTGAAAATATCTCAAAACATTTTGGTCCTCGAGGTAGAAGAATTTTGAAACATATTGTGGCACCTTAGAAGTACCGCGAGAAAACAATTCATTTGGAACGTACGTCTCGAAATTTATTTCTAAGATACTCAAGTTTTCCAAAATAATTCAATGCCAAAAAGGACGATGCCAAAAAGGCTAGAATGCCCAAAAATTTCAGGTAATTACATAAAACTTTATAGCGCCGTGGGTCCCGCGCCGAAACCCACCAGGATAAAACCATTTACAAAAACGCCAAAAAGGCTGATGACGGTAATTTTTCAAAAACTTACAAAAGCCATTTAGAAAATACTAAATACCGTCATAAGAATTTCGCCAAAATGATCAAGGCCATAATGCCAAAAACTCGGTTAATGGAATTGATTTTCGAAATAAAACTCAGTTGGTAAAATACCGAAAGCCATTACAAAAGAACTCACGCAGCGGATAAAAGTAATACAGTCCAACATGCATAATCCAGCAACACTACTCTTCACATGAACGAAATATGAGAGTCAAACAATCACATATCAAGAAACCAAAATCCATAAGAGGATTCCATCACTTAACAAATAATCATAAAAATAGCTCGTGTCACACAAGGCACAACACAAAGAAGGGAGACTTACATCCACAGGTCGCACGAAGATGATGATCGCCCATGATACTAATCACGACCAACAAACTCAGATGACGCGTCGCGACATGACTTAGTCAGACAAAATCCGACAAGACAAAACTCAACAGACACCACTGACCCGACAGCCTAGGTTTCCACAACCTAAGCTCCGATACCATTTATGTAACACCCCCAATCCACTCAGGGATATTACATGCCGTAGACCCTCTCCTCGAGGATCTACCAGGCTGATAACTAAAATCAAACATCTAAACATCGCCTTTAAGTCTAAAATGACTCAGTAGACCGACTTGGTCTTTGAATAATAACATACAACTCAATTCCAAACACATACCCACGCAGGGGTCAAAATAAAATAAACTCCCGTACAACGGGAAAAGATCTTGCGGAAAAGAAAATACAACTAGTCCAATACGACATCAACGGATCATCATGTGTTTAGTATGGTTCATCTTTCATCATCCTTCGTGCGAGCACGTGCTATGCTCCAAAACACGAATGCAAAATAGACATCCACCCCGAATACTCGGGGTTAGCAAACTCCACTGTTTTGCTAGTGCAAGTACAAGTGAAAAATACGAGCCATACAATACAAGTTCCAAGAACAATAATAATCAGGAATCCTCAAAGTTCCAAACGTAACGAAAAGCACTTCCCGAGGCATGAGTTTGGTAAAACATTCCAAAACCGAAAGATCACAAATCAAGGGAAACAATTTATAAAACAGTTTAAAATGCCATCGAGAGTTTTAATAGAAAACAATTTAGGATTTCCGAATCCTTATCTTTCCAAAAATCAACAGGGTCATAGCCCAAAGGTTTTGTTTCGCAAATAGAAAACCGACAACAGTTCACAGGGCCAAAACCCAAGTCACGTGTCCTCGACGGACATAAAATCAATACCAACTCGTGAAGTTTTTACTCGTGAATCCCGGACTCACCCATTGGGATTCCCGTCGTGGCCCCATCGAACCAACCCACGGTGAGTAAAATACATTCACTAAATAAACATATCACACCAAGCATCGCCTTGGGAACAGAGTAATATCATGATCCCGCCCGAGGCCTCGAAGGACCCTCCCGAGCTGGCTAGCTAAACAAATCACAACACATGCATCGCCTTGGGAACAGAGTAATATCATGATCCCGCCCGAGGCCTCGAAGGACCCTCCCGAGCTGGCTAGCTAAACAAATCACAACACATGCATCGCCTTGGGAACAGAGTAATATCATGATCCCGCCCGAGGCCTCGAAGGACCCTCCCGAGCTGGCTAGCTAAACAAATCACACACATAGCACAATGCAACAAAGATATCCAAACAATTCATTCAGAGGTATCAAACACTTAGCAAAACACCTCGTCAAACCACAATGTACCGAAATGAAACGATATACGTCCACACGCAAATACCAAATGCATCATCAACACCAAACATATCCATAGGATTCACATAGCCACTTACAACCCACACAATTTACAAAACACACGCGTTTGAAAGTGACCCTTTAACGAGGCTAGCCGAATCTTTTGAAAACACAGTTCAAACAAACAAACAAACACACCAAGACGATCACCAATTATCATATCCACAAAACAAGAATAGTATGGGCAAGTTACTTGCCTCGAAATCACGATCGCAACGAGACGACGGATAGGACACGGTCGAATAGCCCCGAACCCCCGAACAATATCAAGAATGCGATAGCACCACGAGTATTACGAGAATAACACCACACGAATCATCAATCACCAAACGGGATTCAACATCGGAATCCTCGAACACCTATAAACCTCCGGAAGGAACAATAACACATGGTTACGAAGAGAATCAAGGCCAAAACAACGGAAATCCCAACAAACTATCGAAGGGAAACTCATTGGGACATTTAATCGGACACTAAATGTTCAATAATTCCCAAGAACACTCGAATCGTCAATCGAGTTAAACAAACTCGATATATGGATATACAACCCATAGAACACGATTAATAACATCATAATACACCAACCGATGTATCAAAATCGGGCTAGAATCGAAATCAAGAACAAATTCTCCGAAAAGTCAACTTGAAGGAAAATCAAGAAATATACCTTGATTCGACGAAGAACACGGATTGGATGATGATATAATCAACAAGGATCTTCCAAAATGCCTTGGAAATGATTAGGATCGACCAAGAACTCCATTTCCCGTCGCACCGCATCATTAGCGAAAGAAGGAGAAAATCGAGTAAAAATGAAGTCTGGCCGAGCCCAGGCTATATATAGCCGGCAGGGTTACGGCCGTAACCGGAAGTGCCTTACGGCCGTAACTCGGCCCTTACAGCCGTACTCGGCAGGCCTTACGGCCATAACCGGCATTCGTCAAAAAATCTGCCCAGCACCTGCCAGACACTTACGGCCGTAACTGGCACAGATTACGGCCGTAACCGGCCTTCGTCAAAAATCTGCCCAGCGCTCGTACGGCCGTACCCGATCACGCTTACGGCCGTAACTCGCACACATTACGGCCGTAACCGGCACCTTACGGCCGTAACTCGGCCAGGCCAGGCCCTGCTCCGGCCGTGACTCGGCCGTGGCCACTCCGACGGCCCGAACGACCCCGAAACCCGAACCTGAGTAAAAATCGAAGATACGGTTACGAAGTACTCGCAAAGACGAATCCAAGCGCTAAGAGAACACACGATTCCGACCACCCGAAGTTTCGGAATTCGACAACGGAAGTAATTACCCCAAACTTTGGGAAATTACAAAAATGGCCCAAAATGTCCGAAATACACGATACATGATCGAAACACCGAACCAAAGCTCGCAACATGAATAATAACATTAAATGAACTTACTAGAAACTCGAAACATGATTTGGACGAGATTCGCAAGAATCGAACTCAAGTGCGGAAAAGTCGCTAAAAAGCTCGGAACTCAACAAAACGATACCGAAACGAACTCGGATGACAAAAAGTGCAGAATTAATCATTCTCGAAATGACGAAACGGTCATGAGCGAGTCGTGAAAATGGACTTCCGCCGAAAAAAATAAAATTACCGAAATTCGAAATTGCGGATATTACATTCTACCCTCCTTAAAAGAAGTTTCGTCCCGAAACTTAAAATAAGTAGGGAGAAGCAATATCCCCTGCTAGGAAAACTCGACGAGATACGCAAAAACCGAAAACTCACGCCCGACGGCGAAACGCTGCAAGAAACGCAGAGAGACATACGGCGTGAAAACACGCTCCACGACGACCAACACAACGTCGCCGTTAGGAATATAATAAAACCAACAAATGACGAGCGTCATCAAACGGATAATATAGTCAAGTCAATTATCCGAACCATCACAAAACACAACGAACGAAAATCAATATGATCGACCACCCCAACGGTACATCAATCAAAACGCGAGCCAATCGCTGAAGAAATACGGAATTCCACCGCCCAAGGGTTGGAAGATCGAAAACGAGACAAATTTCCCGAATATAAAGAAATTAGGAAGGAGTCTGAACGCTCAACAATCACGAAACGAGATCAACAAAAACCGAACAATCAAGCGATCGAACCACAACGGTCGAGACAACAAAAATCGAACAATCATGTTCGAATCACGAAGAACAATAAAATTCAAACAACTCCCACGTTCACGTCTCGGCTCGAGACAATATTTGATCCGGTGAAAACAACAAGATGTGATTCACATAAAATCCATAGGAAAGGGAATAGCAATTGAAAAGTCACAACGACAAATGAGTTATTCCGAAACAATACCACCCTCGTTCGATCAACAAAAGCAAGGGATAGGGAAAGTTCAGAAAATGTCAACGAACACAAACTAGTCGACAGAGTCGAAAATACAGAAATTCAAAATCCGATCCACGTCGAATAGAAAAGTTAATAGAACCAATTGATGTCACTTCCGAATAAGGTTCACAAGAATCGAACCGAACTCGAAAAGTCACAGCGATAACTAGATCGACCCACAACAAGATCACAGTTCGTTCGGACGATGAAACCGAAATACAGAACAAGTTCATAAGATATCAACAAACATGAGCGAATCGATAGACTGGAGAAAGAGAAAATACAGAAGTCAAAATAGTATGGGTATTACCCCCGACTTCATCCACGAAATTCACAAAAACAGGAGCAAGGTAACAAGACATTAAACAACCGACACATAACAGAACGATTACCGATGCACACGGCCATACCAAATTAAGCTCTAACAGCTCGCACATGTGCGACAACGCAGAAATCACCACGAGGCGACAATATTCAACACCAACATCCCACCTCTCACAGAGGGCTAACACAACAATTGTGTGGAAAGCGACCCAACGCTCACACCGCCAATTCGATCATACTCGGGAGCAACATCATAATGAGAACGCGAACATCATACATACATACCGAGCCCTTAAACAGGAATGGATAGGTTTTAAAAACGAAAACCTCATTTTGAAAATAATTTTAGAAGAACACCGGTTGATCTTGAGTATCACCTTTCAAAAAAAGTAAAAACGTGAAACATCGTTATCGAGACTTTGGAAAACCATTTCGCATTTGATAAAAATGAGGACACTTTCCTTTAGTGAAAAACATTCATAATATTCGACCCTCGGGTCTAAGTAAAAGTGTTTATAAAACATTGAAAATATCTCAAAACATTTTGGTCCTCGAGGTAGAAGAATTTTGAAACATATTGTGGCACCTTAGAAGTACCGCGAGAAAACAATTCATTTGAAACGTACGTCTCGAAATTTATTTCTAAGATACTCAAGTTTTCCAAAATAATTCAATGCCAAAAAGGACGATGCCAAAAAGGCTAGAATGCCCAAAAATTTCAGGTAATTACATAAAACTTTATAGCGCCGTGGGTCCCGCGCCGAAACCCACCAGGATAAAACCATTTACAAAAACGCCAAAAAGACTGATGACGGTAATTTTTCAAAAACTTACAAAAGCCATTTAGAAAATACTAAATACCGTCATAAGAATTTCGCCAAAATGATCAAGGCCATAATGCCAAAAACTCGGTTAATGGAATTGATTTTCGAAATAAAACTCAGTTGGTAAAATACCGAAAGCCATTACAAAAGAACTCACGCAGCGGATAAAAGTAATACAGTCCAACATGCATAATCCAGCAACACTACTCTTCACATGAACGAAATATGAGAGTCAAATAATCACATATCAAGAAACCAACATCCATAAGAGGATTCCATCACTTAACAAATAATCATAAAAATAGCTCGTGTCATACAAGGCACAACACAAAGAAGGGAGACTTACATCCACAGGTCGCACGAAGATGATGATCGCCCACGATACTAATCACGACCAACAAACTAAGACGACGCGTCGCGACATGACTTAGTCAGACAAAATCCGACAAGACAAAACTCAACAGACACCACTGACCCGACAGCCTAGGTTTCCACAACCTAAGCTCCGATACCATTTATGTAACACCCCCAATCCACTCAGGGATATTACATGCCGTAGACCCTCTCCTCGAGGATCTACCAGGCTGATAACTAAAATCAAACATCTAAACATCGCCTTTAAGTCTAAAATGACTCAGTAGACCGACTTGGTCTTTGAATAATAACATACAACTCAATTCCAAACACATACCCACGCAGGGGTCAAAATAAAATAAACTCCCGTACAACGGGGAAAAGATACTGCAGCGGAAAAGAAAATACAACTAGACCAATACGACATCAACGGATCCTCATGTGATTAGTATCGTTCATCTTTCATCATCCTTCGTGCCGAGCCTCTGCTATGCTCCAAAACCTGAATGCAAAAATAGACATCCACCCCCCCGAATACTCGGGGGTTAGCAAAACTCCACTGTTTTGCTAGTGCAAGTACAAGTGAAAAAATACGAGCCATACAATACAAGTTCCAAGAACAATAATAATCAGGAATCCTCAAAGTTCCAAACGTAACGAAAAGCACTTCCCGAGGCATGAGTTTGGTAAAACATTCCAAAACCGAAAGATCACAAATCAAGGGAAACAATTTATAAAACAGTTTAAAATGCCATCGAGAGTTTTAATAGAAAACAATTTAGGATTTCCGAATCCTTATCTTTCCAAAAATCAACAGGGTCATAGCTCAAAGGTTTTGTTTCGCAAATAGAAAACCGACAACAGTTCACAGGGCCAAAACCCAAGTCACGTGTCCTCGACGGACATAAAATCAATACCAACTCGTGAAGTTTTTACTCGTGAATCCCGGACTCACCCATTGGGATTCCCGTCGTGGCCCCGTCGAACCAACCCACGGTGAGTAAAATACATTCACTAAATAAACATATCACACCAAGCATCGCCTTGGGAACAGAGTAATATCATGATCCCGCCCGAGGCCTCGAAGGGCCCTCCCGAGCTGGCTAGCTAAACAAATCACAACACATGCATCGCCTTGGGAACAGAGTAATATCATGATCCCGCCCGAGGCCTCGAAGGACCCTCCCGAGCTGGCTAGCTAAACAAATCACAACACATGCATCGCCTTGGGAACAGAGTAATATCATGATCCCGCCCGAGGCCTCGAAGGACCCTCCCGAGCTGGCTAGCTAAACAAATCACACACATAGCACAATGCAACAAAGATATCCAAACAATTCATTCAGAGGTATCAAACACTTAGCAAAACACCTCGTCAAACCACAATGTACCGAAATGAAACGATATACGTCCACACGCAAATACCAAATGCATCATCAACACCAAACATATCCATAGGATTCACATAGCCACTTACAACCTACACAATTTACAAAACACACGCGTTTGAAAGTGACCCTTTAACGAGGCTAGCCGAATCTTTTGAAAACACAGTTCAAACAAACAAACAAATACACCAAGACGATCACCAATTATCATATCCACAAAACAAGAATAGTATGGGCAAGTTACTTGCCTCGAAATCACGATCGCAACGAGACGACGGATAGGACACGGTCGAATAGCCCCGAACCCCCGAACAATATCAAGAATGCGATAGCACCACGAGTATTACGAGAATAACACCACACGAATCATCAATCACCAAACGGGATTCAACATCGGAATCCTCGAACACCTATAAACCTCCGGAAGGAACAATAACACATGGTTACGACGAGAATCAAGGCCAAAACAACGGAAATCCCAACAAACTATCGAAGGGAAACTCATTGGGACATTTAATCGAACACTAAATGTTCAATAATTCCCAAGAACACTCGAATCGTCAATCGAGTTAAACAAACTCGATATATGGATATACAACCCATAGAACACGATTAATAACATCATAATACACCAACCGATGTATCAAAATCGGGCTAGAATCGAAATCAAGAACAAATTCTCCGAAAAGTCAACTTGAAGGAAAATCAAGAAATATACCTTGATTCGACGAAGAACACGGATTGGATGATGATATAATCAACAAGGATCTTCCAAAATGCCTTGGAAATGATTAGGATCGACCAAGAACTCCATTTCCCGTCGCACCCGTCGCCAGCCGCCGAAAGAAGGAGAAAATCGAGTAAAAATGAAGTCTGGCCGAGCTCAGGCTATATATAGCCGGCAGGGTTACGGCCGTAACCGGAAGTGCCTTACGGCCGTAACTCGGCCCTTACAGCCGTACTCGGCAGGCCTTACGGCCGTAACCGGCATTCGTCAAAAAATTTGCCCAGCACCTGCCGGACACTTACGGCGTGGCGCACATTATGGCCGTGAAGGCCTTCGTCAAAAATACGCCCCGGTAAATGCGGCCGTACCTATCACGCTTACGGCCGTAACTCGCACACATTACGGCCGTGCAAGCACCTTACGGCCGTAACTCGGCCGAGGCAGCCACTGCTCGGCCGTGACTCGGCCGTAGCCACTCGACGGCCGGACGACCGAAACCCGAACCTGAGTAAAAATCGAAGATACGGTTATGAAGTACTCGCAAAGACGAATCCAAGCGCTAAGAGAACACACGATTCCGACCACCCGAAGTGTCGGAATTCGACAACAGAAGTAATTACCCCAAACTTTGGGAAATTACAAAAATGGCCCAAAATGTCTGAAATACACGATACATGATCGAAACACCGAACCAAAGCTCGCAACATGAATAATAAAATTAAATGAACTTACTAGAAACTCGAAGCAACAGTTTCGGATGAGATTCGCAAGAATCGAACTCAAGTGCGGAAAAGTCGCTAAAAAGCTCGGAACTCAACAAAACGATACCGAAACGAACTTGGATGACAAAAAGTGCAGAATTAATCATTCTCGAAATGACGAAACGGTCATGAGCAAGTCGTCAAAATGGACTTCCGCTGAAAAAAAGAAAATTACTGAAATTCTTAAGTACCCTAGTTATGAACATCATGATTCGAATCTTGTTACAATGAACAAGTAGAGGAAGTTTCTGGCATTGGTAATCCGAATTCAGAAGGTGTCTTCATAATAATCACAGACTTAACTTTAACATTATTATTGTTAGATGAATCTAAGAGATTGATCATGGAAGGATTTATCTTGTAAAGATGGAGTGTTAAACGAACTACATGATGATGGTTTTGATTGATATAAGGTATTGATATCGACCGTCAGGTTTTCCGAATTACGCATGAAGAATTGTAATCGAAATTGAATATGGTTTTATGATAGTACACATATTCTTGAATTCGAAGTTGTTGTTATCCGTGAGATCATTCATAATCGTATGAGCATGATATTCGTAGAGATAACATGAATTAACACTGAAGATTTTGTTGGTTTGATCACGATTAGATCAGTCTACTGTCCAGTAGTGAGCTGCCATGCACGTTCAGGCACGCTAAACTTTGTAGATTAACGTGCGCTATCGAGCACAGTTAATGTATGCTACGATTGGAAAGGTAACGTGCACTATTTCATCAGACGAGTCAGTCGGCTGATCAGAGAGGACTGTCAATACATAGTTAGCGTATGCTAGGCTTTATTGTTTACATGCGCTAACGAGCGGGCTTAGCGCGCGCTACGTAGAATACTTAGCGTACGCTAAGCAGTTCAGGCAGATTACATTTTATGAATTTTTCGGCCGTAAATTGGATTGTTAGACATTTGTACGACATGAGATGAATTCTATATTATTTCTTTTGTGAAGGTTCGAGCTTGTTATGTGATTGATCGAAGGGGCGACCTTCTAGTGTTTCGTTTTTCATAGAAGTATTGTTCTTGTCTTCGAATCGAGGCAAGTACCTTGATATACGAATTATAATTACGTGAAATCATTGTTGCGGAAGTGTATGAATCATGTTACGAATATCTGTATATATTATATATATATGTGTGTGTGTGTGGATATATGTATATATATATATATATATATATAAATATACATATGGAGATAAATGTTGGGTGATTAATACCAATATTAGTCGACGTACTCAACTTAGATTAAAGTATGAATGATATTTATAGAGATAATATTGTAATGTTGTATTTTCGGTTGAGTTACGATATAAGGATATATATGTAGTGTTGATTGGTAGTATTGAAGGCTTAATGTGTTAAGTCTTGATGAATAACGTGCGAATTGTTGTTTATTTTGCGTAGTTACGGACTGGTGAATAAATTATGTGAATTGATGAACTGATTTGATAATTGTTGCAACGGTTGACTGTGTGCTTGGTATTTGTAACAACGTGAATACTTTTTATGAGAGACGTCATATTCGGGTGCTTCTGAGGGAGGGGCACGTACTCCGGCCTGGTGTACGCTGCAATGAGCAGCTCCATATGATTGGTGAACACAGGTGTTACTTAATGCGCGAGCAAGGGGCGGCTCCTGTGGGAGTAAACGCCGGCGCGGTGACATGTGCAATGGGCGGCGAATATAGTGGAGTGAACGCCGGTACACAGGTGTGCAAGGGAGGCGCCTGGCATGCTTATTGGTAACGGATATTTGAGTGATAGCTAAGACCCCGTTATCAAATGATTTTTGTATTTCAAATTCTTGCAACTCGCTTTAAATGTTGGTCTTGATGTAGACCGTGATTTGTGTTTCTGAAAGTTTGTTCCAACTTGTTTTAAATGTTGGTATCAGGGTTAATTAACCAAGAATATTTGACGAGATCTCCGAGGGTTAATTAATCAGGGGTCTTGAGCAGGATTTGTCGAATGAGAGGTTGTGCCTTTGATTGTACTGTGATGATTATTCTGTGTATTGGATCGATGATCCCGTGAATTGTTGAGATGTTTGATCTCGTGATGATATTATTTGGATTGGGTCGAGAACCCCGTGAAAATATTGTAATGACTCGCTTGTGTTAGGGTTTCATAAATTGGGTTGAGGACCCCAAATAACGTGTAATGGTTTTTCTTGCAAATTGTTTTACACATGTTGGGTCGAGGACCCGAGAGCTTTTGAAGTATCTTTTTTCTAAAAGTATTCCCATTCGATTTTCAAAGCCCCAAGACGGCCCGAGTCAATAATAATGTTTTCAAACTTTCTTATCAAAATACTTTTCTTTTTATGAAAAGGGATTTTTCAAACTAGATCTTCTGACTACTTGGATTCGTTTATAGTTTCATTGGTGTTATGTTCCGTATAGAGAATATGACTATGTGATTATCTTTCACCTTCTGTATGCGAGTGCTGTTCTGTGTTGACTATGGGAATGTATGGTTTGTGTTAAGGCTTCGCGGCTGTTGAGTTCTGTGCTGTTATTTTTCGTATATCTTGTATATATTATGTACTTGCACTAGCAAAATTCCAGTTTTCTAACCCCCGAGATTTCGGGGGGTGGGTGCCTGTTATGCGCTCAGGTTTTGACAACTCGGGAGCAGTCACAGGATTGGCTTGGAAGGAGATGGAAGACGACGATGCTAATCACACAAGAGTCAGAGTCTTTTCTTTTGTTTCATTTTGGTCGGTATGTCTCTGTCGGTCGAGTATTCACCCTTGCATGGGTGTAGTTTTCTTTTATTAAATTGAGTTGCCATTCTTTTCCGTGTTCAAGTTTATTATTGTCATGAACAAGTAAATTTAGTTAGTTTCTGAATTGTTTAATGACCTTGTCGGTCTGCTTTGTAATTATTGACCCCGGTCGGTCAATCATTGAGTAGTTCACCCTGGTAGATGCTTGTGATAAGGGTCTCCGGTGTGTGACATTCCCGGTCGTATTCTGGGGGTGTTACATATATAGCAATATTTACGAAACAAAAACTGTTTGTAGAGTAAATTCATTATTCCCAAAGAAGGAAAGAAATCAGTATTTTGTTACATAAATGAAGCTTGGAGATTCTACAAGTGCAAAATCAAGAGTAAACATTTTCTTAAATACTCTAGCTTGTGAGAAAGGTTAAAACATCATCCTGAGATGATTTCGGAAGCTCATTTTAGACAATTGATGTCTTATTGGTCAAATAATATTGTCCAAGTAAGATAATTATTTGACTATTTGATTTCAAGTTTAATTTTTATGTTCTATCTTCAACTTGTTTATCTATAATGCAGGACATTAGCAAGAAAAATGCTTTGAATAGGACTAAGCAGAAATATATGCATCGTATGGGACCAAATTTTTTTGCTATAGATCAAAATGAATTCGTAGCATATTTATGTGTTTGTTTAGGGGTTATAAATTTCTATACCCAATTTCAATAAGATTTCTCCTAATCAATAATTTTTTTGCTCAAACAACTATTGTAGCGTGTAGAAAAGAAGAATAGAGAGGATGTATGTCCAGCTAAAGTTTTCATCGTCACTCGCCAAATCCGAAAAGGAAAGCAATCCAGAAACAAACACTATTGTTGTAAGTCCAACTTAAAAGAAACATTGATGGTTTGGTTAGTCTATGCTTTATGACTTTTGATAAATAGGCTTATTAAAAGAGCTGGTGAGTATATGTTGTTTCATGCCTGATGGTTTAGTTGGTTTCGTTAGTCTCTGATGGATTACTTTTGATAAATAGGCTTAGTTAGTCTATGTTGTATGACTTTTTTTTGCAACACCGATTGGCCCTATTTTTTGTATTTTGTCTCTTGATTGGCTCTATTTTTTTCATTCATTTAGTTATTAGCTTCTTAATTTTATAACCCTGTTTTTTTCATTCGTAAAAGCTATTAGCTTCTGTTCTTTTATTAGGATAATCTTAAAGATTCACTTCAAAACTCAACAGAATTTTGTTGGGCAAATTTTTCAATCAATATTAGGCAAAGAAAAGACAGGCAGGGTGCATTGTTTTGGAAGAACTAGCACACCAATTATGTTAAAAAGAAATCAAGAAATTGTTGCTGTTAAGAAAAAATATGCTAGTAAAATTAATAGCTTGTCTAAGAGGGTCGAAGGATTAGAAGCGCTCTTAAAATGTGTGCTGAAGCAAACAAACCCAGATTTGAATGATGAGGCTTTGAATGATATAATGGGAGGAGCCTTAGGTAGTGAAAATAGTGCCGCACATCCTTCTTCTACCTCAACCCATTTTCCGAATGAAGAGGTATAACATATTTAGTATGTTTGTGTGTGTGTACATATATATATTGTAATAATGATGTTTAGATTCTCTATTTTTACATATATATTTTCTTCATATTGCAGCATAATCCGAATGTTGAGGAAGACCAAGTCGAAGATGAATGGGATTGATGTCAGTGGCAAGCATATATATAGGGAATATTCATAGCTTTGTTATTTTCTTTTGAACGGTAGCAAAAAACTCTTATGTTAATTAGGAAGTAATTAATTTGGTCTTCTACTCTTTAGATTATCGAATCTAATCTTATGTTATTGGTATAAGTATGGTGATTATACTTTAATTTAAAATTTCTCTCTCTCTCTCTCTCTCTCTCTCTATATATATATATATATATATATATATATAAGTGTTTGTTACATTTTTTTTCTTAAACGTGTATTATTTCCATTATTTAGATTATATTTGTTTGTAACTATTTATAAATGAATGTTCAAAATTGCAATTTTAATTATTTGTTCTTAAATAAGATCCATTGTAAATATAATATAAAAAAAGTAAATAGATGATATCACACATACACACAAACATATATATATATATATATATATATATATATATATATATATATGTGTGTGTGTGTGTGTGTTGGGATTTTACACTCAACCACCTTATTAGATGCCTACTAAACATTTGGGTCCTTATGTTTTCAAAAATAACAATGAGGTCCAATTTGAGGCAAATGCTTGACAATATGCATAAAGTCCATTTTACTCCTGAAATAAAATATTTCTTTGAATTGGTTTATTCAATATTACTGAATAAAACATTTCTTTTAAAACAAAAAATAAGAAACGGGCCGCTTCTTCCGTCTTCTCCAGTTAATACCAACATTTCGAAATCAGTCGAGTTGAAGGAAGCTTAACCCAGTTTCGGATTCAAAGGAGGTCGTGTTCGAACGACAGAATTGGAGGTTATTAGGTTTTATCATATGAGGTATGATTAGGTTAATGAAGTTCACTTATGTACTAATTCGTATATATAAATATATATATATATATATATTTATATATTGGGATTTCACACTCAACCACCTTATTATATGCCTACTAAACGTTTGAGTCCTTATGTTTTCAAAAATAACGATGAGGTCCAATTTGAGGCAAATGCTTGACTTTTTGCGTAAAGTCCATTTTACTCCTGGAATAAAATATTTCTTTGAATTGGTTTATTCAATATTACTGAATAAAATATTTCTTTTAAAATAAAAAAATAAGAAACGGGTCGTTTCTTCCGTCTTCTCCAGTTAATACCAACATTTCGAAATCAGCCGAGTTGAAGGAAGCTTAACCCACTTTCGGATTCAAAGGAGGTCATGTTCGAACGACGGAATTGGAGGTTATTAGGTTTTATCATATGAGATATGATTAGGTTAATGAAGTTCACTTATATAGTAATTCGTACTTAAATCTAAACGAAACTGCAGAAATGTGTGTTTCAATTTAGATTTTTAATGGAAATTGGGGATTTCCGTTGTCTGGAACCCTAGTTTTGTTATTTTTTCTGGATTTTGTTGATTAATTCAGTTGAATGTTATTTGTTGTTGTGCAAAAGATGGATGATGGTTACCAAATACGGTTGCACTGTTCTGACAAGGAATATACTCTAGTAAACATCAATCCAAGAAGGTACACTCATGCTAAAATGTTAGATGATGTGTTCTTTAAGTTCTTGGACCCTGATGAGTTTGGTTCTATGAGTGTTTCATTAAGTGCTGAGGTAGAAGATCAGGTTGCTAGGACTAATATTACATGTGATGATGATGTTATTGATATGCTTGAAAGAAACAAGAGATACTGGTCTGTTGAATTGTATGTGGATGTGGAGTTTGCTGAACCTTTAGCTATAGATACTTCTCAGGGGAAGAAATCTAGGGTTAATGATGTAACACCCCCAAGTTATTCAGGGAATATTACAGCGCTGTAAGCCCCACCGTGGGACCCAGAAGGCTAAACATATGCGGAACTATAAATTTTGACCGAGAAGGTCTACATATAATGGAATGAAAAACAATACAAAGGGTATTCAACAAAACATATCCAATGTATCCAAACACAAATCGATACCTCGGCAAACACAGGCCGGAACATAAAGGAAAATGAAAACAATACTCGAGTATTCAATAACCATTTCAGTACAACAATGAATGGAGAAACTCAAACCATAACCGGAGGGAAGACACAGTATCACACTTGCCCATCATCTTCATGCCGACCCGATACCTCCCTATCCGCTCTCCTGGAACCTGAAATACATAAAAAGTATTTCCCCCATAAAGGGGTTAGCCGTCGAATAGCTAGTGTAAGTATATCAAGTATGAAACACAATACTCCTCGACAATAAAGTAAAGGTAACCGTCAATTCATCAATTCAAGACTAACATTCCGGAATAACTAAATCTCATAGCATCACATCAATACATATATGAATACCGTGGAACCGCACCAGAGGCTACACAACCCTTAGAGGACTCGTCGGTCCATCCTAGAGTGGTTCGTTCATATCATCCGTGGAATCGCACCAAGAGGCTACGAAACCTTCAGGGGACCCGTCGGCCTTCCCCAGAGTGGATATAAATAATCATGCCATCAATATGTATTACTTTCAAAGTCGAGAATGTATAATCATAAATATATACTTGCCTTTGAGACATCGAGAAATCGAACGGAGAAGAGTATGAGTTCGGTAGGTCCAAGAACGCACTTCCGGTACCTAAACAATTCGTAAGGGATATGATAATCAATAATCCATACTCATAATTCACGAAGAAGCTCCCGAAACCCGTCTACGATTCACGAAAATACAAGGGTAAACAACTAGAGGTTAGAAAATCACCCAAACCCTCACAAGTCCGAACACGGCACAAACCAATCCATAAAATTGTAGGATAAGCATGTATACGGGGTAGATATATCATAATCTAAATATTCTCAAGCCTCAAACCGGATAAATCAAACGAATCTAAGAAAACCCTCAAAATTCCCAAAAATAGGGTTCTAAGGATTTTACCTTGATTTGGAGGATAGAAATGTATTAGATGTCACACGGTAGTCAAGTGGCTACTGTCCACAGACGTTAGCGTGCGCTACTCAACATCCTTAGCGTACGCTAACTGGTGTCCGGCCAAAGTCCCAGTTCACTGTCTCAGTCCGCTAGCGTGCGTTAACACTGAGCACCAATGCGCGCTACACAACACATATAACGTGCGCTAGCCGCTATTTAGCGTGCGTTACCTGCTAGTCCAGATAGTCTGAAAACCTCACTGCCTCTGCCGACTCAGCTCGTTAGCGTGCGCTATGGAAGATGTTAGCGTGCGGTACTGACCACGAATAGCGTGCGCTAGCGAATCTCCTAGCATGCACTAACTGCTAGTCCAGAGAGTGGAATTAGCTATTGCCTTTGCCCTGTCTGGTCCGTTAGCACGCGCTACGGCTCAAAGCTAGCGTGCGCTACTCAAGGAGAATTAGCGTGTGTTAGCCTAGGCCTAGCGTGCGTTATTTCTCTGACCTAGAACACTTCCGCAAGGTCTAAACAACATAATCGTCATCCAAACAGGGTACGAAACTCTATAACAATATCGACAACATCACAAAGAGTTTCAAGAGCGGCAAAATAGGAAGAACGGCAAAGTCAAACAGTCAATAAAAAGTACGGGTATTTTATTCTCCCCCTCTAAAAAGAAGTTTCGTCCCGAAACTTAAGAAATAAAAAGTTCGGGGTACTCCGACCGTATCTACTTTTCCGTCTCCCAAGTCGCTTCCTCGACTCCATGTCTCGACCATTGCACTTTAACCAACTGGATGGTTTTATGCTGAAAACTGCTCCTCACAACGTTCAAGAATCTTCACTGGTCTCTCTGGAAAGGTGACATCCTCGGTTACGTCAAACCCACTATAGTCAACAACATGACTTGGATCTGGCACATACTTTCTCAATTGAGAAACATGAAAAACGCTATGGATAAGACCCAACGCTGGAGTAGAACATGGTATCCAAAATCAAATTCCAAAGGTAGGCGACGAGTACTGGCATACGATTTGACATGCTGAAGGGTATTCTCAAAATACAAAATGAATTCAACTACAACCATATGTACTAAGTTCCAACAATACCAAGGATTCTCAAAACATCATCATAACTCATAAGTGTAGAATGAACTATCTGTGCTAATTCCTGTCCGTCGAATTACACCGATAAAACTCAATATGGACAAAAACCAATTATACACAAAGCATTGACAACAAGTCCCGAAGCATTGACGTACAATCCGAACGCTCACATGGTCAATAACAATGATCAACAAATTAAATTAACCGAGAATATCGCCGACATGATAAACTCCAATGCTACCAGCGAAAGATCCACAATAATCGAGAATACCATCAACATGATAAACTCCAAAACGATCAACAAGGGATCAACAGTGACTGAGAGTACCATCAGCAAGGTAAACTCTAAACGATCAACAATAACAAATCTCAAAGAAATAACCCCGACTGTCGAACATACCCTTCGGTGTATGAACAACTAGTCCCAAAATCGCCGGACATATCCAATACAACATGGACTACGAACGACCAAACCAATAAGCTCGATCCGGGAATGTGTCCGTGCACATGTCCACCCCGTATATGGAATCCAGAATATACATAGGACAATGTACTTAATTAGCCTCACGAACTACGTCTCGTGTGCACGGTCCAATGCGGAAACATCCATGCATGACCATCATGTGCCTGGCTAAAAATCCTACACATAATCAATCGGCACGCATATATGATTCCAGATATGTCACGATGCAACATGACAAGGAAACTCGGAGGATAACAAATCCAATACGGATTCAAAAGACTCACCGAAGCGAACAATAACATACATATAATGAAAGATCGACACGACCAACAATATCCAAAATAACCATCCTGGGATCTCAATCCCTACGGACCGATTAACACGATCAACAATCACAATGAAACAATCATGGAATCCTCAACCCTCAACGATCACAAAATTTACCAAGTTCACAGGAATGATAGTGTGCAGCCTTGAGTCGGCCAACACGACAACAATAACTCACGGATGGGCACCGTCCTCGGAGGTCCCAATTCAAATACCTCGACTGCATTAGAATGGTCAATCGATAACAACAGTTCAAGGGATGTCTCGGCACCTTTCAATCAGTTACCGATAATGAAGATGACAATTGAATACATCAATGCCTTCAATCGGCCAATACAACATCAATAACGAAGCACTAATATCAATAACAACAGTCGATACATCAATACCGCGAACCGGCTATCGACATCAATATAACCAACAAGTATCGTAATGCCCTGAACCGGCCATTTACGAACAACAATAACATTTGGCATAACTTGCCGAAGGATATCTTATCAAACAATCCCCTGATATCAACAAAATCACAAAGATAACATACATGATAACATCAATGCACATACATGATAACATCAATCTCATTGACTAGTATAAGTATAAAACTTGTCTCGATATCGATACAACGAACTGTTACCAATTCAGTTGCTTTCGCCTACGAGTTCCTCAGCCCCTACCAAAGTAATCTATGAACTCTTCAACCTCAACCGTATCACAACTAGGGGTGTTCATAACTGGGTACCCGGTTTTTCGGGTACCCGAATTTACGGGTACCCGATTTTTCGGGTAATGAAAAATTCGGCCGTGACCCGACCCGAAAAGTCGGGTACCATATTTTTTCGGGTCGGGTCATAGGGTACCCGGCCCAAAATTTAATACCACTAATTTTAAATTTTTATAAATAATTTGTAATTTTAATATAAATTTATTTTAAAATTTATTATATAAATTAATTCCCTGAGTACTAAATACATTATAAATATTTTCCGTATAATAAGTAAATTTCAAAACTAACTAATTTTTTTTATATATATCATTTCTTTTATTATATAATATGCTTAATTCAATATTTAATTATATATATGAAAGAATATATTATTTTTTATTTAAAGATTTCGTAAATTTCCAAACTAGTGAGAATAAATACCATGAGTGAAAATACATTAACATGGATTCTCATATTAAATATATTTCATATTAGTTGAAAGATAAAATTTCATATAATTACAAATTTAATAATTAAATTTATAAAAAAAAACTAATTATTAAAAAATAATCGGGTTTTTGGGTACCCGAATTTACGCAACAAGTCAGCCCATGACCCGGCCCGATTATATGACTTTTTTCCGGGTCGGGTACCCGGCCCGAAAAAATTTAAAATTTTTAAAAATACCCGGAATATTTAGTTCGGGTCATCGGGTAGTTGGGCCGGGTAGTTTGGGTCGGGTATTTTTGAACACCCCTAATCACAACAGTCATAATCCACGATCAGACATCACAACTTATTGTATAAAGTAATCAACAAGTTCGATAACGATCGATATCAATACCACCAAATCACAAACTCAACAGTTCCACAATAATCTCGATTAAACTCTGAACAATCCAACTCAGACACTTACAAATCCTGTCCACAATACGAGCCGAAATATGATGATCATGTGAGCAACCAATTCGAACCAATAAGGGTCTAAATGTTATCGATTCCAAACTAAATTCTTAAATACGAATTAACAAGGTTCCTTCTTGTAAATCTATAGTTAAAATTTTCCGATGATCATCATTAATTCGAATCATCCAATTAGTTCAACATTATAGATAATCATATCCTAAGGTTATCCACCAATCCAATCCTTTGACTTGAACATTTATTCAATATGTATGGACTTCCAAACTCAGAGATGAATAATAATTTCATCAAACTCGTAATCATATTCGTATTCCTATGCGAATATTATATCAAAACACGTAATTCACCTTTAGACATGAATATTCCATATTCATATCCAAAACACCCACACCTCTTATAAATGTTTCGCATCTCATATAATTCAAGAGTCTCTCAAGAATTATGAATTAACCCGAAATTACATCCACAATCGACCAAACGACAAAATCCAATGTTCCAACATTTAAGCCATCATCTAACTCATAGTCTAAGGCATATATCATCATAACATCAGGAATCGCAATAATACTGCCAAGAACACTATGATTCCCTAACCATGCTCATGACAACATAACATAATCCAACATATAAGTCATCATGTCATCATCTTCCTTAACAAACTTCCCGTGGGATACCAAGAATCATCATAACGCCTCCATAAACTATTATCATACGAACTAATCATCCACAACAACGTCAAAGTCGAAATGTCTGGAGATATTAACCAACATATCTCTTGAAGATAAGCGACACCATTCAAAACCGCATGAATCATATCAATATCCGCACTTCAACAATAATATCAACATAACTCGGTAATCCATCCATAATCATACTTATCAACTCATATACGTGACGATTATCAACTCAAGAACAACGATATTCAATCCAAAACCAAATCCAAAGTGAATATTAATTACCTTTTCGAAGAAATAGCTTGATTCTCGAGGTTGAATCCATTTCCAAACGATTCCAAGCTTAGAGTTGTTAAGACGATCAACTCCATGATTACACAAGTATTTAGAACCTCAAAATATCTTCCAAGAACTCTCTCTTTCGGTGGAAAAGAAAGGACGGGCCGAAAAGGATAACATTACTCAATTGCACACTACTAGCGTGCGCTACTCTCACAAAATAACGCGCGTTACTTGCCATAGCGTGCGTAACTGACTCTGTTAGCATGCGCTATCGAGGTCCAGAGGCTACTGCCTCATTTCGTGCCAAGGGTTACGTACGTAAAATGCTTGTCATAGCGTATGTAACATAGCATTGACTTGCTACAGTAAAAGTATCATTAGCGTACGCTATTATCCACCCGTAGCATGCGCTAATCATAGTTGACTCGATGGTCTGCACCTACCCAGAAGATGCCTATGCCCCACATGCCGAAAGCACCCGCGATTGCCGGGATTCCCTTGACTGTCCTATGTTTAGCGTGCGCTAATACTTATGTCCCGTGTGCGCTAAATGTCGTTGACGCATGAAACCCGGAAGCTGTCGACAACTTTACCAACCACTCGGATAAGTTCTGACATGGCCTTGCGCGTGCTAGTATAAGTCTTTAGCGTGCGCTAAGTTTGTACACTAGCGTGCGCTATGCTTCACTATTAGCGTGTGCTAATCAAGCTACACTTAGCCAATTCCAATTGTTCCTATCCGTTGCCTCGACACACTGGACACATATATATGCCATGTTGAATACATATACTTGATTCAATAATATTCTCATATGGTATACCTGATATCACAATAAAACAACCAGATACACGATATCCTTAATTATAACTGTCAACCAACAACAAATCAACCCAAAATTTCCAAACTCATCACGAGAGCAATCAATCATCGCCACGAGCGAATAACCAAAACAGTATACTTACATGTGCGTGAAGTCGATGATCTCCCATGATAATAGCATCCGACTCCCATACAGAGTCTCAACATAATACAAACACACATCAATACCGCAATTAGCAATTTGAAAATATCTTTCCGCATCCGCGACCACGGTCTCGTCTCTGTCCCCTGTCAGCAGAAATTCTAAAGGATACACAAAGTACGTAAGTACAATCCAAATCGCACGTCCTAGAAGTGACCGATTCTCAAGAATATCAAACTAAAAGCACAGCGGTTAAGAAAACGCAAGAAGAGTAATAGGACTTACAAGTACCGGCCGCACTGTGATGATGGAAAAGTAGTGATACTGTAGATAAATAATGACTCAATCGACCCAAAAGACCAACAGCCTAGGTATCCATAAACCTAAGCTCCGATACCATATTCTTTAACACCCCCAAGTTATTCAGGGAATATTACAGCGCCGTAAGCCCCACCGTGGGACCCACAAGGCTAAACATACGCGGAACTATAAATTTTGACCGAGAAGGTCTACATACAATGGAATGAAAAACAATACAAAGGGTATTCAACAAAACATATCCAATGTATCCAAAGACATCACAAGACAAATCGATACCTCGGCAAACACAGGCCGGAACATAAAGGAAAATGAAAATAATACTCGAGTATTCAATAACCATTTCAGTACAACAACACTGAATGGAGAAACTCAAAACATAACCGGAGGGAAGACACAGTATCACACTTGCCCATCATCTTCATGCCGACCCGATACCTGCCTATCCGCTCTCCTGGAACCTGAAATACATAAAAAGTATTTCCCCCATAAAGGGGTTAGCCGTCGAATAGCTAGTGCAAGTATATCAAGTATGAAACACAATACTCCTCGACAATAAAGTAAAGGTAACCGTCAATTCATCAATTCAAGACTAGCATTCCGGAATAACTAAATCTCATAGTATCACATCAATACATATATGAATACCATGGAACCGCACCAGAGGCTACGGAACCCTCAGAGGACTCGTCGGTCTATCCGAGATTGGTTCATTCATATCATCCGTGGAATCGCACCAAGAGGCTACGAAACCCTCAGGGGATCCGTCAGCCCACCCCAGAGTGGATATAAATAATCATGCCATCAATATGTCTTACTTTCAAAGTCGAGAACGTATAATCATAAATATATACTTGCCTTTGAGACATCGAGAAATCGAACGGAGAAGAGTATGAGTTCGGTAGGTCCAAGAACGCACTTGTGGTACCTAAACGATTCGTAAGGGATATGATAATCAATAATCTATACTCATAATTCACGAAGAAGCTCCCGAAACCCGTCTACGATTCACGAAAATACAAGGGTAAACAACTAGAGGTTAGAAAATCACCCAAACCCTCACAAGTCCGAACACGGCACAAACCAATCCATAAAATTGTAGGATAAGCATGTATACGGGGTAGATATATCATAATCTCAATATTCTCAAGCCTCAAACCAGATAAATCAAACGAATCTAAGAAAACCCTCAAAATTCCCAAAAATAGGGTTCTAAGGATTTTACCTTGATTTGGAGGATAGAAATGTATTAGATGTTGTATAATCCTTGTTATCCAACCCAAGATGATGATATCTAAAGAAGAACCGCCTCAAATCGCCCCAAATCGCCTCTCCCGAGGTCTCCCGATCGGAAAAAGTGGAAATGATGTGAAATGACAAGTGCTGGGGTTGACTGTCCCCTTATATACTGTCCCAGTCTAGCGCACGCTACGCCTCAATATTAGCGTGCGCTAACGGGGTCACACAGTAGTCAAGTGGCTACTGTCCACAGACGTTAGCGTGCGCTACTCAACATCATTAGCGTACGCTAACTGGTGTCCTGCCAAAGTCCCAGTTCACGGTCTCAGTCCGCAAGTGTGCGTTAACACTGAGCACCAACGCGCGCTACGCAACACATATAATGTGCGCTAGCCGCTGTTTAGCGTGCGTTACCTGCTAGTCCTGAAAGTCTGAAAACCTCACTGCCTCTGCCGACTCAGATCATTAGCGTGCACTACGGATGATGTTAGCGTGCGCTACTGACCACGAATAGCGTGCGCTAGCGAATCTCCTAGCGTGCGCTAACTGCTAGTCCAGAGAGTGGAATTAGCTACTGCCTTTGCCCTGTCTGATCCGTTAGCGCGCGCTACGGCTCAAAGCTAGCATGCGCTACTCAAGGAGAATTAGCGTGTGTTAGCCTAGGCCTAGCGTGCGTTATTTCTCTGACCCAGAACACTTCCGCAAGGTCTAAACAACATAATCGTGATCCAAACAGGGTACAAAACTCTATAACAATATCGACAACATCACAAAGAGTTTACAAAGCATCAAAATAGGAAGAACGGCAAAGTCAAACAGTCATTAAAAAGTACGGGTATTACAAATGATGGACTTGATGAAACCTATGTTCCCACATCTTCTAATTTTAATGTACCTCCTGCAAGAACAAGATTTTATAGGAGAAGATGGTGTAAAACTAAACAGAACCAGACCCCTAAGAAAGGGACTTATTCAAACCTGAAACTATACTAATAGAGTTCAGAGGATGAAGATATTAACATTAATATAGATGCTAGTTTTAATGTTAATGTTGATGATTCCACCACCTCTCATGTTCAATATCCAACCAATGTTGATTCCACAGAACCCATTGAGACCCCTGCCCATGGCCATGTCCAATCTCCTAATCCAAATCATGAAATTCCCTTTGAGACACCCTCACAACTGTTTAGTGAAACACAAACAGAACCACCACCTATTCTCCATCCTGATATCAGTTTAGCCCATATGGATGAAGATGCTTTCATGGACATTATGTTTGATGACCCATGACCTACTAATACACCACCACAACCTACTGATACACTCACACCACCTCCTGATACCCTTAAACAACCCACAAATCCCACATCACTCCCAGATTATGGCTTGGACATGGATTGTGAGAATGATGAGTCCCCAAAAGAATACATGTATGAAGTGATGATGAAAGGATAGGGTTTACTAGGTGTGCTCGGAGTGATGAAGACCCTGATTATGAACATGGGAATGAGGAGGAGGAAGCATTTGGTGCTGGGGTAGAAAATGAGGAGAATGAGCAGCAAGAGGGTGCTAATAGAGGTGGTAGACCTAGGGGTACAGGGAATAGTACTGCTGTTGCGGAAGAAGAAGAAGAAGTTGGTGGTGTTCTAGGGATATAGAAGATGAAGAAGATATTGAAGATGAGTTTGTAGATACAGAGGTGTGGTATAGGACGTTTGCTGTTAGACAGGATTTTGCATGTAAAGAGGAACTGACGAAAAGAGTGAAGGAGTATATCATTAAGGTGGGATTCATAGCAAAAACATTCAAGAATGATGATTAAAGGTTTACTATTTGTTGTGAGGGGAAAGGATATCAGTGGAGGCTACATGCCTTAAGGGTTGAAGGGACATGCATGGTGATAAAGGCATATCAGGGGAAGCATAAGTGTGTTAGGAAATCTGATCCAAGAGAAGTAGATGTCAATTGGTTGCCTGAGAAGATTGTGATGGAACTGAAAAAGAATCATAATATCAAGATCAAGGCATTGACATCTTAAATTAGGGATAAGCACAATGTTGATGTTGAGTACATGAAAAACTTGGAGAGCAGGACAGAAGGCATAAGAAATTATAGGTGGGAATCCAGCTAAGGCATTTAAGATGATGCCTAAATATTGCGAAATGATAAGAAGATGTAACCCTAGATCCCACACTGTTTTGAAGCTTGATCCAATCTATCCCCCAAAGTCCATTTTGGCCAAATGATTTAGAGTCAAGAGATGATGTGTGTGAAACTCTAGTAGTGAAAAAGCAAAGGGGTATACCTAAGCTTTCAAGACATAGACAACCTTATGAAAGCAAAGGTAAAACCAAAAGAGGTTCTCGGAAGGCTCAAGTGACTTGTAAGAAATGTGGATGAAAAGGTCACAACACAGGAGCTGCAGACCAAAGGTATGTAACGTAATTTTTTTTTTGGTTTTTTAAACTCTTATGTAACTACTGTTTTAAGGTGTAATGGAATGCTACTTAATGTTATGATTTTTAATGTTTAGGGTAAGGACAACACAAATGAAGAAGCTGCAGAAACTGGTAATACTAAAGTCGAGGGAGGCACCAATACCGAAGAAACAAGTACTCAAGGAGGCAACAATCAGGATGGAACAAGTAATCAGGAAGCCAAAAGAAAGAGGGGAAGACCAAAGAAGAAGTATACCTAGGAATCTGTATGACTCTTGTAACTTTTTGGTATATGTCCTTCCTTATTTTGGTGAACAGTTTACTAGTAGTTATGGTTGATCACTAGCACATTTTGGTATAGGTTCTTGGATACATTTTGTTGATCAGTTCACTAGTAGTTATGGTTGATCACTGGCTCATTTTGGTATAGGTTCATGGTACATTTTGGTGATCAATTTAGTAAGTAATGTTATGGTTGTTATTGTTGTTTAGGTGATTTGGATGATGTATTTTGGAATATTTGGTGCTAATAAAAATGTTCAACATGTTATTCAATTCAATTGGTGTTATTCAATTCATTGCACAACATGTTACACACTTTCATGTTCTAGAAATGTTAACAACTTGAAGATATAAGCTTAAAATACTAGCTTCTAGCCTCCCAATGCTCTTATCAATCTGCTCTACAATTCTTGCTATGCCTCTCTCAATCTGATTTTCAATCCAGCTTATGCTTCTGTCAATTTGGTCTTCATGTCTTTTCATGCTTCTCTGAACTTCATATAGCTGTGATGTATATCTATCTCTTGATGGTTGAGTTACAGCCTCACCATCAACCTCCAATAGAGTGCACCAGTTTGAGAAACCATGAACAGGGCAGCAATAGAACAATTGCCCTAGATATTTTGTTGTTGTTGAGAGACGTATTGTTAGGAATACTTGTTAGATTTTAATGATGTCATCATTGTATTGTGATTTATTCAAATCTATGTGTCTAAGTACTTGGAATTGTAAAGAAGACCAAATTAGTATCTTCTATAGGCCTTAAAAGTTAGGCTGTCTTGATCAAATGTTGATCAATAGAAAATCGACTAAAGTATAGAACTTCCATTTATCAGAGAAGTAGCAGGCAAGTTCATTATCATAGAAGTCTTGGTCAAAGAAAACATCAGAGAGGTTTGACCAAAACCTATCTATAGTCGAGTTATCAGATGAGAAATGGCCAACATAAATATCAGCTAAAGTACGACCATCAGATTAGAGAATATCCATCAGGTTAGAGAACTTCAGTCATTAGAGCAGAGAACTTTATCTCAGAGAACTTCTACCAAGATATATTAGAGAAGTTTACATTAGATAAGGTTGACCACAAATCAGACAGGTTTGACCAAGAGATATCAGCCAAGTTCAAGACACGCAGTCCACGTCAGCAAGCGCTGAAAGTCAACAATTACGGAAAGCTACATGCAGACGTAAGGAGACAAACTAGAAAGATTCCCCGAAAGATAGGAATAAAATATTCCTTGAGATCCGCATTTTGAAGACTTATGATTATTCTAATCAAGAATAACGGCGCTAACAAATAAAGTCTTTCAAACGGTTGAAATGAAAAGGGAATCAAGCCGTCCAACGGAATGATAAAGATAAACAAAAAAGTCCACTCTCCAACAGATGTATTTGTTACAAGAGAGGCAACGACTTTGAAGGAAGCTCAAAGGACCGTTCTATAAATACCTGAAGATATGAATTGAGCAAAGTATGATGGGAACTACACTTACAAGCGATCAAAGCAAACAAAGCAATCAAAGCAAACAAATAGCATCGTGAAGAGTAAGCTTAAAATAGTCATATTCTGAGAAGCTCGTTAGTTGGAGAAGACAAACACTCTAGTCTTTAAAGTTGAGTAAGGGGTACTTCTGTGAACAAGGTTTCAGAAGCTTCGTGAGTGATAAGACATCCATGGGTTCTTGATTGGAAGGTGATATACATCTCGAGAGTTGATGAGGCATCCAAGGGTTTTTTATCAAGAGGTGCTAGGCAGTCAAAGGAGTTGCAATGGCCACGGAATTCTACTGGTTGGAAGCTGTTTTAACAAGGAAGAATTCATTGTAACCTTGATCACTGGTTAATAGTTATAGTGAATTTATCTCCAACTGGTTTGGAGAGAAGTGGATTAGTAGAGGATTACCCCACCTCTGAAACCACTATAAGTATTTGTGTGATTTACGGCTTTAAACATCATACATAACTGCAGCATGCACATTTACTGTTCCATTAGAAAGTTATCTGCACTGGATAACTTGTTATCTGCATTATTATCAGTTGTCTTCTGCATTATCTGTCTGCAGTCGACATACGTCATCTACACTTAATCACAGCTGATTAAACTCACCTGACTTTAAGAAAAAGAGTTTAATAAGTCTATTCACCCCCTCTGGACTTATTCCTGAGAACTTGTTACCTACAAGTGGTATCAGAGAGGCTGGTTCAAATTTTAAAGAACCATATCCATATATCTGGGCATATATATTAATCTCTCATTTAGAATTGAACAAATGCAACACATGCACTCTAGATTACTTGTATTCTCTGTAGATGAATATGACTTGTGGAAAATAAGAATGCATGCTCATCTGCCATCCATTCATGATGACATGTGTATCATTGAGGAAGGACCCTTCATATTTGAGAAGGATAATACTCCAGAAGAAATTGCCGCTGGGAAGCCACAGAAGAATCCCAAGAAGAGGACAGAGATGACCCCTGAATAAAGGAAGCTCGCCAATCTTGACAACTGGGCCAGAGATGTGCTGTACCAAACTCTTGACAAAGCAACCATGGTCAAGATCAAGAATTGCAAAAATGCCAAAGAAATTTGGGACACATTAGCTGTAATGTGTGAGGGAACCGAGCTGATAAAGGAAAATAAGTTGTCAATTGCCACTCAAAAGTTTGAAAACTTCAAGATGAAGAATGGTGAATCAATTGACCAAGTGGACATAAGATTCACTGAGATAATAAATGAAATAAACTCCCTTGGAAAGACATATGGCAACAGAGAGATGGCCCTAAATGTTTTAAGATATCTCATCCCTGGATGGAGCATGAATGTTGTGGCCATGAGAAAATCCAAGGATCTTAATAAAATAAAGATCCAGGAGTTGTTTTCCGATCTGAAGGCATATGAGTTCGAGCTGCCCTGCTCATCATATAATGAACCAGGTGAAAAGGGGATAGCATTTGCAGTAGAATCACCTGCAAAGAGCCTAGCTGAAGTCAGTCCTCCTAGCCCCTTGAATTTTGAAGAAGAGATGGCTTTCATCATGCAAAGGTTCAGTAATTTCATGAAGAACTATTCCAAATACAAGAAGAATTACAAAGACAATCCAAGGAGGAACCAGAATGCAGGCAATTGGAAAATGGAATGTTATAATTGCCACAAAACCGGACACATCCAGTTTGACTGTCCAGAACTCAAGATAGATGAAGGCAAGAAGGAAGTGGGAAGAAAGGAGGACAAAAGAAAAGCTCTCATTGGAGAAGATCAGATTGAAGAAACAGTAGAATCAAGTAGTGGATTCTTCTCTAATGATGATGATGAATACAACTGTCTGATGGCAACCTAGTTGATGATAAGGTAACATCTAAACCCTTAATTTCTAATAATGACAGCTCAGACATATCTCAAGATATTGATTTACACGAATCTGTCAATCAGCTTCTTAAAGACTTTGAAAAGTTAAAATCTGCACACTTGATTATGACAACCGAGAAAACACAGCTGCAAAATGAGAATAGGCAGCTGAAAAATAACTTTGAAAAACTCAGCCTAGAGTTAACAAAATCAAACCTGGATTTGAAAAACAGGCTGAAAACAAATTGAAAACCCCGGCTGATAATACTACAACTGAGATTAAAAGGCTAGCTGTTTTAAATAGTGAGAAATCAGCTACACTTGCTCATGTTAAATCTGAGTTTGCCAAACTAACACAACTAAGTAAGACACAAACTAAGTAAATAACATCCTTAAAGGCATCTATAACCTTGGATGAACTGTGTATGAACAAGAGGCCACTTTATTTAAGATCAGGCCTTAGATATGACCCCAACACTCCCTCTAGTTCAAAAACCACTTTTATCAAGGGGGAAACAATTGTCCAGACTGCTGAGCCTACATATAAACCTATATTTCAATATAGGCAGCAATTGTTGGTATTCGGTGCCTAAAATGAAGGCACAGCGGAAGCAATAAACGAATCTAATTCGATCCGAATCCCATAAGCAGATCGATCGAGCTACGTATATACGAATATATAAAGGAAATCACAAGAGATATTAGAAACTCACCCTTGTAGTCCGTTGATTAAATGGATTTCTTCTCTTGAGCTATTCCCCAAGCTCTTGAAATCCCGAGCACCGAAAACACCATGCCTCTACTTGCCACGTGCTGGAAAAGCGATCGGAACGACTTCTACTTCGTTGTCCTCCAAGGACACATCTAGAATAAAGTGGTAGGAGCTATCAAATATAATCTAAAACACTCTAAGTGTATAGATATATTTTCTCTCTTTATTTTCTCTAAGAAAAATGATGAAGAATGATGTAGAAGACAAAACTTATTTTCACTTCCTGGACTTGAAACTCACGGCTCTAGTATAAAAAAAAGTGGATATTTTCTTTCTCTCTTCAATGATAATTTAGCCGTGTGTTTTTTTCTTCAATTCTCCAGTGAAATCATTTTTGTCTTCATATATATTATTCACTCCAAATAGTGTATTCTTTCTCAAAAAATAAAGCATATCATTTCGTCTTTGGTCTTTCACCTATTAAGGTGGAATGAAGACCAAAATGAAAGACTAAATAATGGGATCGGGCATCTAGAAGAGCCGAGTGAATCCGGTCCATTTCGGACTCTCAAGTATCCAAACAGATAAACTCTATTACGTTCTGATGTATTTATGTCAATTAATTCATCCAATTAATTAATCCTATCAAATACAAAATAATATAATTAATTTTTCCAAGAAATAATTATAGCGATGAATTAAAATAATCACACAGTAATTTATTTAATTCATTAGGCCGTAAACTAATTTATCCAAAAAATTAATTTAGACATCCAATGTCCCAAAATTAATTAGACATCCAATGTCCAGTAATTTAGATATCCAATATATAATATTTATAAAGAGAGAATAAGCTCGATTCATTCCATCGTCAATCCTATTGCGCGACTCGGTAGGTCCGTCTCAGTTAGCAATGGGAGGAACCAAAGAGTAGTAGCACCACCTAGCCAGCCTGGCAGCCTACATTGTACCCTAACTGAGAACGAATGATGGGGATCATTCAAAAACCATTCTGTCGTGAATACTAGTATATGTATAAACCCTTCTTTCAAATATCCTGATCAAGTTATAGGGTCACAGTCAGTCAAACCCTATCTGTACTTAACGCTATGCATGCGTTAATGCAAATCCAGATCATCGAGCTGTCGTGTATCCAATACAACTAGCTCCAATACTTTGGACAAAGACTTTTGATCTCATCTGTCAATAACCGCATATGACATATAACCCACTCACTAACAGGAGAAAGAATTCTATCTTGGTATTTAGTAGGACCTGCTACTTACTCGTCAAGATGCACGTCGAGGTTGACCCCTCACCTTTCGGTTTATAGGGTCGAACTACTCTAATGAAAATCTTGACGTCACAAGCACATCCCTACTAAATCCTTAAGTCGAAGGTTCACGAATACCTATCACAACCTTTCGATTCCGTCATTGACAATCCCGGAGTGAAATCCATGTGACGAATAGAGGGAGAGTCGGTCCGAGTATACTAATCCAATTAGCATACCTATAACGTGTGCTCCCCCTAACCATTAGTGCTCGACAGGCACTCTCCCTATCAAAGAACAGATCATACAAGTCTTCACATAAACTTAACACCCAGTCAAGTTTCATCGACTTGCGAACGATTAAGTATTTGAGCCATAAACCTTTCCAGTGCCTACCCCCTTATCCAATAAGGAGTGGAACGTTTTGCTCTCAAATACACGGACTAGTTTCTATATGTATATTTATGAGTTAGGAATGCCAGTAACTACCAGTAAATAAAGAAACATACATTGCCTTATATAAATGATTTACATGATTACAAGTACAATGCCCTCACTCAACATCCTCTGCGTGGCATTCGAGGGCATACTCCTCACAATCTCCCACTTACACTTAATGCCACACACTATAGCATCTAATACCCAATTTCTCCAGATGATGCTCCAAGCTAGTCTGAGAAAGTGCCTTGATCAGTGGATCAGTGACGTTTTCGGATGAGTCTACTCTGTGTAGCACAATGTATCCCTTGCGAACAAATTCTCTGAGGAGATGATACTTCCTCTCAATATGTTTGGTGCTGTTGTGAAACCTCGGCTCCTTGGCCTACGCTACAGCTCCGTCGTTGTCGCAGTACAGCGGAACAGGTAGCTCAGCACATGGTATCACTTGAAGTTCTCCTAGAAACTTCTTAATCTAGAACCCTTCCTTGGAAGCCTCCGAGGCTGCTTGATACTCAGCCTGACAGGTGGAATCAGCAGTCACGCTTTGCTTGGTGCTACGCCAAGATACTACTCCTCTATTAAGAGTAAATATGTATCCAGAAGTAGACATCGAGTCATCCTTCTGTCCTCGGAAGTCCGAATCAGTGAATCCCACCACATCCAATTCTCCACCACCATACATCAGAACAATATCTCTAGTCCTTCTTAAGTACTTGAGAACGTTCTTTACGGAAGTCCAATGTTCCCTACCTGGGTTTGCCTGAAACCTACTCACCACGCTTACAGCATGCGCAATGTCAGGTCTTGTACACAACATAGCATACATAAGGCTACCTAAGGCCGAAGCATATGGTATATTACTCATTTCCCTTCATTGTTCCTCACTTTGAAGACACATCTTCTAGGAGAGTTTTATTCCATGTCGCATCGGAAGGAACCCTCTTTTAGAATCATCCATCTTAAACCGCTTTAAGATTTTATCTATATAGAGGGCTTGGGAAAGACCTATTGTTCTCTTTGCTCTATCCCGGTATAGCCGAATTACAAGAATATAGGATGCTTCTCCCAAGTCTTTCATGGAGAAATTACTCGAAAGCTAAGCTTTCACAAAACTGAGCATTCCCACATCATTTCCTATTAGTAGAATGTCATCTACATATAATACTAAGAATGCGATCTTGCTACCACTAAAACTCTTGTATACACAAGGTTCCTCTTCATTTTGCACGAAGTCAAACTCTTTGACTGCCTCGTCAAAATGAAGGTTCCAACTACGCGACGCTTGCTTCAGTCCATAAATGGAACGCTGAAGCTTGCACACTTTCTGAATATCGACTTCGGACACAAAGCCTTTAGGCTGCTCCATATAGGTTTCCTCCTCGAGGAATCCATTAAGGAAAGCCGTTTTTACGTCTATTTTCCATATCTCATAATCATGGTAGGCAGCTATAGCAAGCATCATGCGAATAGACTTGATCATGGCTACGGGCGAGAAGGTACCATAGTAATCGATCCCTTCCTTCTGGGTATAACCATTTGCCACAAGCCTGGCCTTATAGGCGTCAACCTTGCCATGTCCATCAGTCTTTTTCTTGTAGATCCACTTGTTCCCAATAGGCACTATGCCCTTGGGGCGGTCTACCAGAGTCCAGACCTGATTGACATGCATCGAGTCTATCTCAACTTCCATAGCTTCACGCCATTTCGTGGAGTCTACATTCACCATCGCTTGGTCATAGGTCGTTGGGTCGGTCTCTTGGCTATCACTTGGAACCTCATGGAGACCCATATCCTCCAAGTGCACAAGCCCATACCTCTCAGGTAAATGAGACACCCGACTAGCCCTACGAGGTGGTTGTACTTGTGTTTCAGAAGGTTCGGTTCCAATTTCTTGCACAGGTGTCTCCCAAGGAGTTTCATTGTATTCTTCTAAAGAAATACTTCTACCTGCTCCGCCTTCCTGAATGAACTCATCTTCCTGGAAGTGTGCTTGTAAAGCAACAACGATCCTTCGATCTTCGGGCATGTAGAATAGATACTCCATCATCCCAGATGGGAATCCAATGAAACGTCCATTCGTGGACCTAGCTTCCAACTTCTCCACCTTAGTCTTCTTGACATAGGCGGGACATCCCCAAATCCTAATATGATTAAGACTTGGTTTCCTGCCCTCCCACATCTCATGTGGAGTTTTAGGAACGGATTTGGAAGGACATCTGTTCAATATGTAAGCGGCAGTCAGGAGTGCACACCCCCACAAGTAAATTAGTAAGTCAGTATAGCCCAGCATGGAACGCATCATGTTCAACAAGGTCCGGTTCCTTCTTTCTGAAACACCATTTAACTGAGGAGTACCTGGAGGTGTTAGTTGTGAAACTGTTCCATATTCCTTAAGGAACTCATCAAACTCCATACTCATATACTCGCCACCTCGGTCTGACCGAAGTGCTTTAATATGATTACTAGTTTGTTTCTCGATTAGGGCCTTAAATTCCTGGAATTTCTCAAAGGCCTCGGATTTATGTTTCATTAGGTATACATAACCATACCTAGTATGATCATCTGTAACATAATGAAATATTGATATTCGTCATGTGCTGCTTCCAAAGCAACACATACGTCGGTATGGATTAATCCCAGTTTATCAGCGGCTCTTTCAAAAGTCCCTGTGACGGGGGACTTAGTCATTTTACCTTTAAGGCAAGATTCACAAGTAGGAAAGGGATCCGATCCCAATGGACCCATCAGTCCATCTTTTCCCATCTTGTAAACCTTGGTCTGACCAACATGACCAAGTCTAAGATGCCATTTCAAAACTTGATTGGTTTCATCCCTACCATGTTTTCTAGTCATAGTATTCACAACTACTTTGTTGCTGAGATTTAGATGATACAATCCATTTATCAATGTAGCAGTACCTACTAATTTATTTCTGAAATAAATTTTACAGGAACCCTAACCAATGAAAAATGAAAAGCCTTTTCGGTCCATGACCAGAATAGATACAATGTTTTTATGCCCTTGGGCAAAACAAGTACATCTTCTAAAGTCAAAACAAAGTCAGATTCTAAACCCAAAAGAAGTGAATCCTATGTCGGTTGCCTCGATACTATGTCCACTTCCGACAGTGATCATTACTTCTCCAGCTCCAGGCTTGCTACTTTGTTCCAGATCCTGATACACAGTATAAATATGAGAACTAGCACCAGAATCTAGTATCCAGGAAGTAGAAAATACAGTAGCAGAACAATTGATTTCCAAAACTAAAAGTTATGTACCTGAAGTGCCATGAAGAATAGGACATTGTCTAGCCCAGTGGCCCATCTTACCGCACTTGAGACAAGTGTCTCTCTTCTTGCTCTTCGGAACCGTTGGGGCCTTGCCCTTGCCCTTGAAGTCCTTGACATGTGGTCCAGTCTGCTTCTTCGTCTTTTTATTGTTGTTCTTAGACCTCCGAGGTCCAGAAGAAATCACAAGAGCAGACTCCTTCATCCGTGTAGTCTTCATCTGAGACTGAGGGATCACAAGTTTGTTCATTAGCCCAGTTAAATTACATGCAATCTCATTCCAGTTAAAGTTCATAACAAACTGTAAGAAGGAATCAGGAAGAGACTGTAGGATAAGGTCGGTTTGAAGAGAAGCATCCATTTTAAAATCAAGAGCCTCCAATCTCTCGATCATGGATATCATTTTGAGGACGTGTTCCCCAACCTTCTCACCTTCCTTCATCCTTGCACCGAACAGTTGTTTGGATATCTTATATCTAGCAGTTCTGCTGTGCTCACCATAAAGTTCGGTTAAGTGAGATAGAATCTGCCTATCAGAAGTTATTTTATCATGAGCTCTCTGAAGCTCATTTGACATAGAAGCCATCATGTAACCACGAACTTTTATGTCATCCTTAACCCACTTTTCGTGGTTTTCGATCTCTTCCTGATTGGCTCTGGTCCGCACAGAAGGCGCCGGAATGTCCGTCTCCAAGACGTACCCCAGTGCCTCTATACTGAGGACAATCATCAGATTGTGGAGCCAGTCCACAAAGTTAGGTCCAATCAGGGTGTTCTTCTCGAGTAGAATTGCGAGTGGCTTCATTGTCATATTGAGAGTTAAGTCTGCATTAAGTATGACAAATTAATTAGTGACTTATTTAATTATGACCTGAGTATAGAATTAAGGTCTTTTCTATTCTTGTTACCCAGCTCCCACTATTTTTATCAGAATAACACACTCCCATGTGAAATCCGGAAGTATCGTCGCTCTACTTTATAGTGGTGATCGAGTTCTTTATAAATCTTAATAGAGGGCAACCGAGCAGGTTTTTAGTCTATTAATTTTCATAAATTGGTGTCCAACACCAACCTATCTAATGGATGATTCGATCTTATTTTTCCCCTTGTTCACTCCCCTCAACCTATACGGTTTCTATGGTTCGTGAACAAGTTAAGTTTATACCATTGACGCAAATCAGTTTCACAATTGAATCTTATCCGGCAACCTATCAGGTTTCTAGGGATAAAATTTGCTAAGGCATCCAATGCGCTCTCGGTAATTTATCCGTCCTCCCCGAACGATTAATTTATTTAAGCGCGTTTGTTGCATTCATACAATATGAAACAACCATTCACAACCTAGTTGCTACCAACATGTGGTTCATGGACCGTTCCTTAAAAAACAAAAACTCCGTAATCTAATTACAAGTCTTCGTCTTCTCAAAATGGATCTTCATCCGGTCTTCGTCATTACATATAAACTTTACATTGAAAATTGCATCCTAGATACAAATATTTCTAGTAAAATAAATAGGCTCAAAATGGCCTTTACAACCCAATCGAATAAAACCGAACGATTCAAAACTAGATCCATGAACCACATCCCCATTCAAAAGCATTCATCCAATAAATACTAAATAAATGAATTACACATTAAATATATTGATCCAACCAATATCCAATTAATTCACAAGCATGGTAGTTTTAATTCATTCGTATAAACCGGACGATAAATATTTCACAATAATAAATTTCCTCAAAATAAAAATACCAGGTATTTTATTTAGTCAAATTAAACCCAATTTAATTGCCGGAAATTATTATAACGAAACATAAACACAAAACAGGGTCGAAATAAAATCGCCCGGGCCTAGTCCGTGGTCCGGCATCACAGCTGGTCCTTCTTAGAGGGTGATCGCGATCACGGGAAGCAAGTGCCGGCGTGATCCCGACACCCTTAGGCACTCCGGGCGGCCGAGAGCCCCGGGCGACGATTTTCCGACTCTATTTCGTCCCGATTTCAAAAATTATATTTTTCTAATTTTAATATTACCCATATAATTCAGTTTTAATAAATAAAACCGATTTATATAGTAACATAAAAACATGGAAAAATTAAATTTTTGACGAACAATTAAAACAACGAATTAAACGGTCGTAATTCCAAATCACTAATCATTTAATCAACCATTCCAAATGCTATATATCGTATATACGATCGCAAGACCTACGCTCTGATACCACTATTGTGATTCGGTGCTTAAAACGAAGGCGCAGCAGAAGCAATAAATGAATCTAATTTGATCCGAAGCAATAAATGAATCTAATTTGATCGAGCTACGTATATACGAATATAAAAAGAAAATCACAAGAGATATTCCCCAAGCTCTTGAAATCCCGAGCAACGAAAACACCGTACCTGTACTTGCCACGCGCCGAAAAAACATTCGGAATGACTTCCACTTCGTTGTCCTCCAAGGACACGGCTAGAACAAAGTGGTAGGCACTATCAAATATAATCTAAAACACTCTAAGTATATAGATATATTTTCTCTCTTTATTTTCTCCAAGAAAAATGACGAAGAATGATGTAGAAGACAACTTATTTTCACTCCCTAGACTTGAAACTCACGGCTCTAGTATAAAAAGGGGATATTTTCTTTCTCTCTTCAATGATAATATAGCCGTGTTTTTTTGTTCAATTCTCCAGTGATATCATTTTTGTCTTCATATATATTCTTCACTCCAAATAGTTTATTCTTTCTCAAAGAATAAAGCATATCATTTAGTCTTTGGTCTTCCACATATTAAGGTAGAATGAAGACCAAAATGAAAGACTAAATAATGGGATGGGCCATCTAGAAGAGCTGGGTGGATCCGGTCCGTTTCGGACTCTCAAGTGTCTAAACAGATAAACTCTATTACGTTCCGATGTATTAATGTCAATTAATTAATCCAATTAATTAATCATATCAAATACCAAATAATATAATTAATTTCTCCAAGAAATAATTATTTTAATGAATTAAATTAATCACCCAGTAATTTGTTTACTTCATTAGGCCAAAAACTAATTTATCCAATAAATTAATTTCGACATCCAATGTCCCAAAAATAATTAGACATCCAATGTCAATTTAGATATCCAATATCTAATATTTATAAAGAGAGAATAAGCTCGATTCATTCCATAGTCAATTCTATTGCGCGACTCAGTAGGTCCGTCTCAGTTAGCAATGGGAGGAACCAAAGAGTAGTTGCACCACCTAGCCAGCTTGGCGGCCTACACTGTACCCTAACTAAGAATGAATAATGAGGATCATTCAAAAACCATTCTGTCGTGAATACAAGTATATGTATAAACCCTTCTTTCAAATGTCCCGATCAAGTTATAGTGTCACGGTCAGTCAAACCCTATCTGTACTTGACGCTATGCATGCGTTAATGCAAATTGATATCATCGAGATCTCGTGTATCCAATACAACTAGCTCCAATGCTTTGGCCAAAGACTTTTGATCTCATCTGCCAATAACCACATAGGACATATAACCCGCTCACTAACGGGAAAAAGAATTCTATCTTGGTATTTACTAGGACCTGTTACTTACTCGTAAAGATGCATGTCTAGGTTGACCCCCCATCTTCCGGTTTACAGGGTCGAACTATCCTAATGAAAATCTTGACGTCATAAGCACATCCCTACTAAATCCTCAAGTCGAAGGTTCACAAATACCTATCACAACCTTTCGATTCCTTCATTGACACCCTCAGAGTGAAATCCATGTGACGAATCGAGGGAGAGTCGGTCCGAGTATACTAATCCAATTAGAATACCTATAACGTGTGCTCCCACTAACCATTAGTGTTCGATAGGCACTCTCCATGTCAAAGAACAGGTCATAGAAGTCTTCACATAAACTTAACGCCCAGTTAAGTTTCATCTATTTGCGAACGATTAAGTATTTGAGCTATAAACCTTTCCAGTCCCTACCCCCTTATCCAATAAGGAGTGGAACATTTTGCTCTCAAATACACGGACTAGTTTCTATATATATATTTACGAGTTAGGAATGCCAGTAACTACCAGTAAACAAAGAAACATTCATTGCCTTATATAAATGATTTACATAATTACAAGTACAATGCCCTCACTCAACATCCTCTGAGTGGCATTCGAGGGCATACTCCTAACAGCAACCCAGTCAAAAGTTTAGGCAACATCCACGGTTCACAAGGCAGCCACCTAGACATGAGACTAGGCAATGGCCAAGGTAAAAGCAACAGTCAAAACATTATGCCAACTTTTACACTATACTCCCCAAAAACAGATTTCAAAATGGGAGAGGCAATTGGAAACCTCAAGGTTATCCAAACTTTCAAAATGAACAGGTTTGGAGACCCTAATGATTTAACAAATGGTCTCATCTGAGATTTAGAAATGGCCCACACCACAGATTTTATGAGGCATATCCAAACACAATCCGAACCAAGGATATAGTCCCAGACAACACACACCTTATAGGGGCAATCACCATAACTTCCATAATCCAAGGAGAAACCAATTCTCCAGGAAACCTACTAACCCCAAAGGACCCACACAAATTTGGGTACCTAAATCTCTGCTTGCCTGATTGCAGAAAAGGTGGAAGGACTACTACCACATCTCCTCAAGCTCAACAATAGGAGGTGAAGAATGGTTTGTAGATTCTTGGTGCTCAAGGCACATGACAGGGAATAAGAAGGTTCTCTCAAACTACATCAAAGAAAGAGGTCCAGATGTAACCTTTGGAGATAGCTCTAGAGGTCAGACAAAAGGATTTGGAGAGGTGCACAGAAGAAATATAACCATATCCAAAGTTCGTTATGTCAAAGGGCTCAAATACATCCTGTTAGGCATAAGCCAATTGTGTGATGAAAAGAATCTAGTAGTCTTAACCATTTGGAAATGCATGGTGATCGATATCCTATATGGAGAAGTGAAGCAACAAGGATTAAGAAGAAGAGATGTCTACATGATAGACTGTAATACAGGCACTCCAAACACCTATTTTCTATCTAAGACCATTGCTGAGGATGGATAGCTCTTGCACAAGAGGCTGTGTCTCCTGAACATCAAAGCCATCAATAAGATAAGCTCTCAAAAGCTGGTCAGAGGACTTCCAGAATAAGTATTCAAGAAAGAATATCTCTGTGATGCATGTCATAAAGGAAAGCAGACCAGAGCATCATTCAAACCAGTTCAACCTACCACTCTCACTGTTGTGAGGAAATCCCTCACACTATGCCGCAAGTGCACGGTGTCAACAAGTAATAAAGTGATAAGTAAGATATCGTTCCCTCGAGGACTGATTTCACTAAGTACCAAATATAGTCAACTTGGAATTTTATTTGAAGAACAATTATATAGAATTTATTTCTAAACTAATTGCAGAAAAATAAATAGAAAATAATAATAATAATACTAATAATAATAATAATGGCGTAGGATTATGATTTTCACCTCAAACAATCAGGAATGATTTTTATTTAATTCAATTCACTTTATTCAATTTATTGTAAGCCAGGAATTCCTAAATCATTCTAAAGCTTCTCCCAAAGTCGATAGAAAATACTAATAATTATTAACTCGATATATTCCTATTCGAATTAGATAATTAAAAGCTAAAACAGTTCATGAATCCCCACAATAAATAGGCTTCACAATTCCCATGAGTATATCCCTATCTCACGATAATCATGATTTTTCTCACAAGAACTATTCCTAAATTTCATCTCCCGAATCCATAAATACATTCAAATCAATTCAATTGTTGGCCAGACAATTAAAAGGTATTAAGAACAATGAGAAAAATCCAACTCAATACGAATAACGAGTGAATTGAAATAAACATAAATAAATCAAACCGTCATGTAACCGGCTACAATCACAATCCTACTCGAACAGATCTAGAAAATAAGATGCCGAAAAATTAAGTAAAACCATAAGGGATCCATGGTCTTGTCGTCGCCCACAAATCTCTTCGTTTCCGCTCTCCCCGGATTCTTGTGTTCTTCGATCCCGTCCTACGATGTCTTCCTCCCCCCTATTTTCAGACCTTAAACCCTTATTTATAACTATCATTAGCCTCCAAAACGCGTCTGGGGATTGGGTCGAAAAAGGGCTTCAAAATCGGCCCAGAAACGCGGCAAATTCCTCAAAACCGCCCCGTGGGCCGCGGCTCAGTAAATGTGTGCCGCGGTGTTGCGATATTTCTTGAACGCAAGTGCACGTTATCGTATACAAGTAATGAAGTGATGAGTGAGTATCGTTCCCACGAGGACTGAATTACTAACTACCGATTTTTATGTATTCTAGTTTTATTTGAACAATCAAACTTTGGGCTTGCAATTAATTACTAAAAGATTTAATAAAAGACTAAACAGTATAAACGGTCGCTTGAAGAAAGAGAATCAAATGATGAATAAGTCTAGGATTCTGAATCCACCTCGGTTTATCCGAATTTACTCTCGATTATCTGAAGTTAATGATTTTCCCAATTTATTGAAGGCGAAGATTGCTAATATACTCTATCGCCTCTCCCGAGGTCAATAGATTTTTCTAAAGGCGAATAACGCACTCTATCCCTAGGTGAATTAATTCGTCAATAGGCAAAAAGCATAAAATCTCCAAAAGGCCACGTAGTTCCTATGAGTATATTCCTATCTCACAAGATAAAACGGTCCTCACCAATAGTTCCTCACCAACTCTCCTCTCCCGATTCGAATTGAATGATTAAAACAATACAACTATTGGCCAGATAATTGAAAGCATTAAACACGATTGGGAAAACTCAACAAAAAGGGAATTAAATAGATAATCTCAAGCAAATCCGTCAAAACAAAGGTTTCATCAAAATCCTAGATTAAGGGTTTTAGCCTGACATGCTAAATAATGAAAATACAGAATTAATAAATAAAACCATGAAAATCAAACGCAGATGAGGAGCTCGGATTCCTCCGTTCTTCTGGCTTCCGCCCTCTGCCCTTGATCTCTTCTGCTTCTCTCCTCTGCGATAATCTTCTGTGTTCCTCCTTTTCCCAAGCCTCCAAGATGATTAATTAGGGTCTTAAACACTTATTTATAGCTCTCAACAGCCTCCAAATCGCGTCCGTGTGAGTACGTCGAAAACTAGCTTCAAAACGGCCCAAATCCGCGTGGAGCACACCAAAACCGCCCTGTGTGCCGCGGCTCACTTAATCTGTGCCGCGGCACATGGCGTGTAATTTAAAACCTGGGCGCTGGGTGTTTCTTCTGGGCCGCGGCTCACCTGGACTGTGCCGCGGCACAGAGTACAGTCTACTCTGGTGCCCGCTGGTCCTCTGCGTGTGCCGCGGCCCACTTGCCTTGTGCCGCGGCCCACGGCTAAAATTCACCGTTTTCGCCCGTTTTGCCTCGTTTTAGCTTCCAGACTCCAATCTCCTGACAAACATACAAGATTAAGGCATTAAAAGCTCATTTATGCAATTTTACTCGCCAAAATAATACTAAATAATGATAAATAAGCGTATAAAAATATGCCTAACAAATACCCCCAAACTTGAGCCTTTGCTTGTCCTCAAGCAAAAAGAATTAATTTCAACAAAAGAATAATGTGAATAATCGTGCAACTCATAGTGCTCAATCTAATCAATACTATCCTGAAATTCTCTCTGAATAATACGAGTATCGTAATAGCGAGCTACACTCAGAACACTGATTCCACAAAGTAACCAAGTTCAGTCCTAATCACTCGTTCATGAAGAAAATCCAGCTCAAAGATTAACAAACGTGAATCTAATCGACCGTGAATATGAAAGGTTAAAATAAACGAGCTAAATTCGCCCCGTTCCACAGTCTAATGGCAAAATTTTCACGAGTTTCATAAAAAAATAACCCTCGGACAGTATTCCCTTATATATATGCTCAAGAAATTGATTCGAGTTGACCACTAGGTTCGGATCTCGGGATGTTTCATCGGGATAATCCTAGGGTGGAACTTCCATTCTCATGTATTGGGAAACCGTTTGACGTAAAAGACACTCATGGGGCACATGGATGCTTCTAGTTACTAAGTTCCCCTCCACAGCGGAGAAACAACTCTAATAGCTATTCCCGCATGTCCGAATCAAGGTCGCTGTTTTACGCGAGAGTAAACAACGGGTCACGTGAATACCCCCGGTTACTAGGCTCCCTGTCATTGGCACATGCAAAATTTCTAAACCACTAGTCTAATCAGGGTCGTCGTTTTACGCGAGAGTAAACAACGGGTCACGTGAATACCCCCGGTTACTAGACTTCCCATCATAGAACAAAAATATTATCTCGACTTTTGGGAAAAACTGACCGACTCTAAAACTCAATCTAAGTGCCAACACGACTTATGTAACTGGATGACTAGCTAACCGAAAAATGTAACCAAACGTATCGACGGTGATTTTAAAACACGTACGTATCCTCTCTTATCCGCCAAGACCTCTACAATCACGAAAAAATTTCGGACCTAAATGAAGACTTAGCAGAAACAGAAATCATTGACTACAACTCGACTAAAACTCGACCGTTTCTTCAGAGAGAAAAACAGTGTCGTAACATCAGTATTACACAAATCGAAGCACGAAAAATTCACGAATAAGAGAAAAATCATGACAAGCAAGGCTATCGACAAAAAAGATAACTAAAAATAACAAAAAGTGCAACGCAATAAGTACAGCAGTAAATGTGGCAATAGAAATTAAATCCCCCCCCAAACTTAGGACGTACATTGACCTCAATAGACAGAATATAATATGCAATAAAAGTAAAAGGTCAAGTACTCCCCTACAAACAGCTCATGAGCTGGCGCCGGCGTCAGCCGGTGAGGAGGGTGGTGTGGCTGGCCGAGCAGGTGCAATAAATGGCCCGTCCGGATGCAAAATGTGGGCTGTCCATGCGGCAAGCTGCTCCTGGTGGTAGGCGTCCCTCGCTGCCAGACGCCTCGACTCACGCCGGTTGGCCCGGCGGGCCTGCTCTCGCATCTCGTCCCTGACGGCAGCAATGAAGCTCTCCCTCTCCGTCCGCTGCTCCTCTCTCATGGCAGCCAGCATACTCTCTCTCTCTCTCTCCTCATCTCCTCTCTCTCTCTCCTCATATCCTCTCTCTCACTCCTCATATCCTCCCTCAGCTCATCGAACATCGCCTGCAATCTCTCTCTGTCGGGCGGCGGGCCGGCATCTGCACCTTTGTGTCGGCGGATAGAGGCTCGGGGGATCCCTCGTGGGCCTCATCCAGTAGAAATCCTCTCCCCCGAGCATGCGCCGGTGCTCCTCCCCACTGGTCAAAATGTGAGATGAAGCGGTGGTCGATCGGGGCCTGGGGAGCTAGCATCGGCTCGTCGTCCGACCACGTCATCCCTGACTGCCGGCACAGAGCGCAGATAAGAGAGGGGTGCTTCAACCCCGTCTTGGCCCCTCCCTGAATACACTGGAAGATGGATCGGACCAGCAGAGGAGCCACGTCGAATCACAGCCCGGAGGTGATAGCGTATAATGTCCGGGCTCGGGAGAGAAAAACAGTGCGGATCTGAGATGTGGGGTCTATACGAGCGCAGATAAAATATAGCGAGGCCCGAGCCGACTAAGGCGCGAGCTCTTAAAGTGGAAAGTGGAAGAACCCGGTGCGCGCCGCTCCCAGTCGGAGTCGGGCTGCGTAAGAGTCTCGAACAGAGCCTCTTTCGTGAGGCTAGCCATAACTCGGTCATAAGCCGTCTCATCTACCACCGACAGCCCAAACAACCTCTGAATAGCAGCTACAGAAAAATCAACCGTAATACCTCGGACATCGACCTGAGTCCGAGTGTCTGACTGCTGCAACATCTTTCCTGCCCGAATGTGCTTCAATAACGCGCTGGCATAGAACTCCTGCACTATCGATATCACCGCTGGCTCCGGGGGTGCAGCGAAATGGGCCCACCCCATCTCGTCTATCATGGTAAGCCCGTCTTGGGGGGCTGGAGTCAATCCCCTCTCCGGGATCAGAGGTCGCGGCCGAATCTTCTCGTTGAAGATTTTGTGGATTTCCGGGTCAGAAAACTGGTGCGCCTCCGACTCGGCGCGAAGTCTCCCCTCGAGTGGGGGACGACTGAGTCCTGGCCCTCTTGCTCAGCTTCTTAGTCCTAGCCATAGCGAGTCCTGAAAAAAATTAAACACCGGAGTTTACTTACTCGAACAATAACGAGAATAATCATCACTCGGCTAATGATATCCGACCGTAAATCAGAATTTAACAAGCTAGCACAGTCGTGAGATAAAAATAAAATTTGAACTTTAACATTTAAACTAGACGTAAGGGTTGGGCTTGCTGTAATTTCAGAACGAATACATTGCACAAAGATTCACAATATTGACCTAACAAAGAAAATTTTTCATTCAGACTTTTCATCAAACACTTAAAGGGCATGAGTTCATTTGAAGAACAAATATGGCAATAGCTCGATTAAATCCCCAAGAACAACAACACGACTCATTCGTCATGACAAACGACACATTCATCCATTCATAATCACAAATAATCATTAAAAATCAACCAAAAACCATCATATCCTCCACTTAACCATCATAGAACTTTTGAAAGAAGAAATAAACATATTCAACCATCAAATGCATAACACAACTTCACATTTAAATTCATAGAACAAATTGAGATTAGAGATTTAGACTTACCTTGCTTGGATTGTGAAAAGTGCAAGAAAATTGCAAGAAGAAGAAGGGAGATGAAGGTTGGCCGATCGCGCGCGCAAGGGAGAGGAAAGGGAATGGAAGCGTACCTGGGTAGTCGGCCGAATGAGAGTTATAAACTACCTGGGCTGTTCAAATTCCGCAGGGTGTGCCGCGGCACAGCTCAAGTGAGCCGCGGCCTGATACGATCCTTTTTACACCTTTCGTATGTTTTGTCGTGGGCCGCGGCTCGGCTTACGTGTGCCGCGGCTCAGGGCTCAAGTGTGCCGCGGCTCAGTAATGTTGTGCCGCGGCACAGAGTACAGAAAGTTTAGCTCTCCCTTTCGATTTGTGTGTGCCGCGGCTCAGGCATAAATTTCTCCCCTGGGACTTTTCCTGCACAGAATTTTAAGAAGAACACGTCAAGAGCGAGAGGTAAAAGCAAATCAAGGCACAAAATGATGAAAAATAAAAATTCAAGAATGCAAGAAAAATACAGAAACGCAAAAATCTACAACTAAGAACACGGGTTGCCTCCCGAGAAGCGCTAAGTTTATAGTCTTCAGTCGGGCCTATTAAAAATCAGTTCGCTTTTCGCAAACTCCATTTGATCTCCGCCCCGTTCATCGAACCGTTAATATGGTTTTTAAAATTTTGACCATCGGTCCTTAATGGTTCGATTTTCGGTTCAGACACCCAATGTTGTTTTCGGAAAGGTTTTGACGAGAACAACTTTCCGAAACACCCATTTTTCTCATGACTAGACGTCCGTTTGACTTCCGGCTTGTTTCCCTCTTTCACGAACGAACTTATGACTGCAGCAGACTTTTCCGATTGTGGCTAGTCAGATGGCGACGATTTCATGTTCAGATGGTTGAGAAATGCGACTCGTTCTACATCTTTCTTAAAAGTTGGACCATCTGAAACGGAATCTGAATTTTTCGACCAACGATTTTTTCGGTGTCTTTCTTTCGCAACGGCCTCCACACTTTCACTTTGTGAGCTCTTATCAACACCTCCCGGACATGAAAAGGATTTGAATACTTGGAACGTAACATGCTCGTCTTGAACCCGCAGAGTTAATTCCCATTTTTCCACATCTATAAGAGTTCTGCCGGTCGCTAAAAATGGTCATCCCAAGATAATCGGGATATCTTGATCTTCCTCCATGTCGAGAACAATAAAATCCGCTGGAAAGATAAATTTATCCCCTTTTACTAACACATCCTCAATCACTCCCCTCGGATACTTAATAGATCGATCCGCTAATTGCAAGGAGACCGTCGTCGGCTTTGCTTCTCCAATTCCCAGCTTCTTGAAAATAGACAGAGGCATGAGGTTAATACTAGCACCGAGATCGCACAACGCCTTATTAAAGGAGAGATTCCCCATGGTGCACGGTATGTTGAAACTTCCCGGATATTTCAATTTTGGTGGAAGCTTCTTCTGAAGAATCGCGCTGCACTCCTCCGTCAAGGCGACTGTCTCAAACTCCTCGAGTTTTCTTTTCTTTGACAAGATCTCTTTCATGAATTTAACGTAGCTTGTCATTTATTCCAACGCGTCGGCATATGGAATGTTAATATGAAGCTTCTTGAACACGTCGAGGAACTTAGTGAATTGCTTGTCTGCCTTTTTCTGCTGTAATCTCTGCGGAAACGGGACGGGTGGCACATATGCCTTCGGGTTATCTGGAAACGTTATCGAGGTTCTCCAGTCTTGTGATTCTTCCATCGCTAAATTTTTCTTCTCCTCAATTTCACTTCTCTTTTCACTCCTCTCGGGCTGGTCACATACCTCCTTCTCGTTTCTCAAACTGATCGCATTTAGACTTTCTCTAGGATTTGTCTCGGTCGTACATGGCAATGATCCCTCCGGGCGGGCTGTCAACACATTAGCAATCTGGCCCAGTTGGACTTCCAAGTTGCAAATGGAGGCGGAATGATTTTGCAATGTTGCTTCAGTACGGGTCATGAATTGACTCGTATTCGCTGCCAATTTCGCAATTGCTTCCTCGAGAGAAACTTTTGGAGCGGGAGGAGGCTGCTGTTGGTTTTGAGTGAACGGAGGCTGGCTCGAGTTCTGTCCGTTTCTCCATGAGAAGTTGGGATGATTACGCCACCCCGGATTATATGTGTTGGAGTACGGATTATTTTGCTGGTTTCCGTTTCCTACGAACTGAGCTTGTTCAATTTGGGGCTGCTCGAACGGGTTTCCGACTTGGCACTCCGCGCTAGGGTGAGATCCGTTACACCAATTGCAAGACTCAATGGTAACGGGGGAAGGAGCATGCGAAAATGCTTGAAGCTGCTGCGTTAATGCTGCGACTTGAGCTGACAATGTAGATATCGGGTCATTACTCGAAATTTCCATAACTCGCTTCGGCGTTATTCGTTCGGATGGCCATTGATAAGCATTAGCGGCCATAGCTTCCAACAACGAGTGTGCTTGCCATCGTCTTTCCCATCAAAGCTCCACCGGCGGCTGCATCCATGAGAGTGCATGTAGAAGCACTCAAACCATTGTAGAACGTCTGGATCTGAAGCCAGTCTGGAAGGCCGTGATGTGGGCATCTCCGTAACAAATCTTTGTATCGCTCCCACGCCTCGAGAAGCGACTCCATATCATATTGACCAAAGGTAGTGATCTCGTTTCTCAGTCTCGCCGTCTTTGAAGGTGGGAAGAATTTAGCAAGGAAGGCTTGCGCTAACTCTGCCCATGTCGTGACCGAGCCTGGCGGTAAAGAATTCAACCAAAATTTCGCTTTATCCCTCAAAGAGAAAGGGAAAAGCCGTAAACGGATAGCATCGTCGGTGACACCATTGTTCTTGAACGTGTCACAAATCTCGAGAAAAGAAGCAATGTGTGCGTTGGGGTCATCGTTCGGCAATTCACAAAACTGGCTATATTGTACCATCTGAGTAATTGCAGGCTTGATTTCGAAGTTGTTCGCCTGAATGGTGGGACGCCGAATCCCCGAAAAGTTTGCGTTAATTTGCGGCATAACATAATCTCAAAGTGCCATTTCCGGTTGAGCTTGCTGCACAATATTATTTCCTCCGTGAATTTCGATATTTTCAGCCATAGTGACTGTTTTCGGTAGCTCTCGTTTCTCCTTCTTCTTTCTCCTAAGAGTGCGCTCGAGTTCGGTATTCAAAGGTAGTAGGCCTTTGTTACCGAGTTTTCTCATGCACTACCCGAAAAAATCCTGAAAGGAAAAACAAATAAATAAATAAAATTAAATACACGAAAATAAGTAAATAAAACGTTCAAACTAAGACTAGAAATAAAATCGATATTAGCAAAATCTCGGTCCCGACAGCGCGAAAAACTTGTTGCGATATTTCTTGAACGCAAGTGCGTTATCGTATACAAGTAATAAAGTGATGAGTGAGTATCGTTCCCACGGTGAATTACTAACTACCGATTTTATGTATTCTAGTTTTATTTGAACAATCGAACTTTGGGCTTGCAATTAATTACTAAAAGAATTAATAAAAGACTAAACAGTATAAACGGTCGCTTGAAGAAAGAGAATCAAATGATGAATAAGTCTTGGATTCTGAATCCACCTCGGTTTATCCGAATTTACTCTCGATTATCTGAAGTTAATGATTTTCCCAATTTATTGAAGGTGAAGATTGCTAATATACTCTACCGCCTCTCCCGAGGTCAATAGATTTTTCTAAAGGCGAATAACGCACTCTATCCCTAGGTGAATTAATTCGTCAATAGGCAAAAAGCATAAAATCTCTAAAAGGCCACGTAGTTCCTATGAGTATATTCCTATCTCACAAGATAAAACGGTCCTCACCAATAGTTCCTCACCAACTCTCCTCTCCCGATTCGAATTGAATGATTAAAACAATACAACTATTGGCCAGATAATTGAAAGCATTAAACACGATTGGGAAAACTCAACAAAAAGGGAATTAAATAGATAATCTCAAGCAAATCCGTCAAAACAAAGGTTTCATCAAAATCCTAGATTAAGGGTTTTAGCCTGACATGCTAAATAATGAAAATACAGAATTAATAAATAAAAGCATGAAAATCAAATGCAGATGAAGAGCTCGGATTCCTCCGTTCTTCTGGCTTCCGCCCTCTGCCCTTGATCTCCTCTGCTTCTCTCCTCTGCGATAATCTTCTGTGTTCCTCCTTTTCCCAAGCCTCCAAGATGATTAATTAGGGTCTTAAACCCTTATTTATAGCTCTCAACAGCCTCCAAATCGCGTCCGTGTGAGTAGGTCGAGAACTGGCTTCAAAACGGCCCAAATCCGCGCGGAGCACACCAAAACCGCCCTGTGTGCCGCGGCTCACTTAATCTGTGCCGCGGCACATGGCGTGTAATTTAAAACCTGGGCGCTGGATGTTTCTTAGCCGCGGCTCACTGGGATCGTGCCGCGGCCACAGTCTGATCTACTCAGTGCCGTGGTCCTCTGCGTGTGCCGCGGCCCACTTGCCTTGTGCCGCGGCCCACGGCTAAAATTCGCCGTTTTCGCCCGTTTTGCCTCGTTTTAGCTTTCAGACTCCAATCTCCTGACAGACATACAAGATTAAGGCATTAAAAGCTCATTTATGCAATTTTACTCGCCAAAATAATACTAAATAATGATAAATAAGCGTATAAAAATACGCCTAACACGCGGCCCCTAGCCTTCAGCGCCTATACCTGGGCGCGCGTTTTTCTTCACGGGCCGCGGCTCAGCATCAACGTGCCGCGGCCCCCGGTACAGTTCGCTCGGCGTTCTCTGTGTGCCGTGCGTGTGCCGCGACTCAGCATATGGGTGCCGCGGCCCCAGGCCAAAAATTGTCGTTTTGGCCCGTTTTTCGCCGTTCGAGCTTCCGGACTCCAATTTCCTACAAAACATATAAAGATAGTGCATTAAAAGCTCATTTATGCAGGTTTAGACGTAAAATGGATATGAAATAATGATAAATAAGCGTATAAAAATACGCCTAACAAATACCCCCAAACTTGAGCCTTTGCTTGTCCTCAAGCAAAAAGAATCAATTTCAAATAAAAAATATCGTGAATGATCGTGCCAATCCATAGTGCTCAATTTAATCAATACTACCCTGAAAATCTCAAAGAATAATACGAGTATCGTAATAGTGAGTCACATCAAGGACACTGATTCCACAAAGTAACCATTTTTAATGCTGATCGGTCGTTCATGAGGAAAATCAAGCTCAAAGATTAACAAGCGTGAATTTAACCGACCACCAATACGAAGGGTTAGAGTAAACAAGCCAACTCGCCCAGTCCCACAGTCTAGTGGCAAAATTTAAGAGTTTCATCATCAAAATTACTCCTCGGACAGCATTCCCTTATGTATGATCATAATAATGATTCGAGTTAACCACTAGGTTCGGATCTCGGGATGTTTCATCGGGATAATCCTAGGGTGGATTTCCATTCTCATGTATTGGGGAACCGTTTGACGTAAAAGACACTCATGGGGCACATGGATGCTTCTAGTTACTAAGTCCCCCTCTACGGTGGAGAAAAACTCGAATAGCAATTCCCGCATGTCAAGGTTGCTCTTTTACGCGAGAGTAAACAACGGGTCACGTGAATACCCCCGGTTACTAGGCTTCCCATCATCGGTAACGCGATATTTCTAAACCATTAGTCTATTCAGGGTTGTAGTTTTACGCGAGAGTAAACAACGGGTCACGTCAATACCCCCAGTTACTAGACTTCCCATCATAGAACATGTATAAATTCTCGACTTTTTGGGAAAAACTGTCCGACTCTAAACTCACTTTAAGTGCCCACAAGACTCATGTTACTGGACGACTAGCTACGCGAAAAGTATAACCAAACGTATAGACGGTGATTTGAAAACACGTATGTCTCCTTTCTTATCTGCTAAGATTTCTACAAAAACGAAAAAAATTTCGGACCTAAATGAATACTCAACGGAAATAGATATCGCTAACTGCAACTCGACCAAAAGTCAACCGTTTCTTCAAAAAGAAATCAGTATCGTAACATCAGTTTTACACACGGAAGCACGAAGAATTCACGAAAAATTCATGTTTTTGGCAAAAACCATCAACAGCATGCAAGAAAAATAAAGCAATGATGAAATCGCAATTTATAATCAAGAAAAATTAAGAAAATATCGCATGCTTCAATTTATTCCTCTACACATAAAATCATCAACAATAAAACTCATGTGAAAATAAAAGAGATAAGGAAAAGTGTATCTTATTCCAAATGTCTTCTTGAACGCGAGCACATGTCTGAGTGGAATCGTCTGTCAATCCATACTTCAAATAATGCCCAACATCACCAGGGACCCCCAAACTTAGTCTCTAGTCATGAAATAACTATAGACATTAAGTCAAGAAAGACTAGAATATGAAGGATGATAACTCATTGGGGTTATATAAAAATTTTAGAGAAATAAGGGCCAACAAAAATACACGAATCCAAACGAAATAACAAACAAAGGAAAAAAAATTGTTAACGAAAAATCAAATAAAAACAACTAACTAGAAAGCAAGTAAAAATGATGGGTTGCCTCCCACCAAGCGCTCTATTTTACGTCTTGAGCACGACGTGGCAAATAAAAAAAAATTAACGTGGCTTCTTTCTAGGGAGATTGCCAAATACCCCCTTCATGCAATCTATAAGCCTTTTATTCCACAAGGGAGGCTTTGGTTCATGCCTGGTTGCCAAAAATAATGAATAAGAACAATTATGCGGACAACCAAAAAATAATGAAAGAATATAATAATTATAAGGTATGTAAAAATAAGCAGAGTTCGAATGGGTAGATAATAAAGACATATCATGAACAACCTCATTAGAACTCAAAGAATCAGCCTCAACAAAATCAAAAGTAATGGGGCCAATCTCTCCCAATATGGATTTAGGAAAAATTATGTGTGGCACCGTTAATAAAATTTTAGGCACAAAAGTGTTCACCTTATTATTCGAAGTTTGATGACAAATTAATGAAATTTCTTTGGAAACATCATCAATGGTAACTTCTTCTACAAGCTCATCACACTTTATGTAATTATCAGTCTTTGAGATCGACCACTAAAACTCGGCATGTCTTTCTTCTCAACCTCCCCTCAACTTCACTACTAAATCGATGAGTGGAAAATAACCATAGTGAATCTCAAGACCACGACTTGCACATTCTCGCTCAAGAGGGGTACTATCGGGATTTTGAGAGCGTCTACACAATGTTCAAACATGGTCTTTTGTTTGAGGGGAGAAATTTGTTGACCTATTAGGCAAATTATTAAGATCATCGAAATTTATGAAATGCCAAGGGTCACGATAATCAAAGGACAACATAATGAAAAAAAAAATAATAAAATAAAAGAAAATAAAAAATATAGAAACTAAAGAAGAAAAAAGAAACTTCAAATTAAAATTAGAGTCGCTTGGTAATGATATTAGTGAAAAATCAGTCCCCGGCAACGGCGCCAAAAACTTGTTGTGAGGAAATCCCTCACACTATGCCGCAAGTGCACGGTGTCAACAAGTAATAAAGTGATAAGTAAGATATCGTTCCCTCGAGGACTGATTTCACTAAGTACCAAAATATAGTCAACTCGGAATTTTATTTGAAGAACAATTATATAGAACTTATTTCTAAACTAATTGCAGAAAAATAAATAGAAAATAATAATAATACTAATAATAATAATAATGGTGTAGGATTATGATTTTCACCTCAAACAATCAGGAATGATTTTTATTTAATTCAATTCACTTTATTCAATTGATTGTAAGCCAGGAATTCCTAAATCATTCTAAAGCTTCTCCCAAAGTCGATATAAAATACTAATAATTATTAACTCGATATATTCCCATTCGAATTAGATAATTAAAAGCTAAAACAGTTCATGAATCCCCACAATAAATAGGCTTCACAATTCCCATGAGTATATCCCTATCTCACGACAATCATGATTTTTCTCACAAGAACTATGCCTAAATTTCATCTCCCGAATTCATAAAGACATTCAAATCAATTCAACTGTTGGTGAGACAATTAAAAGGTATTAAGAACAATGAGAAAAATCCAACTCAATACGAATAACGAGTGAATTAAAATAAACATAAATAAATCAAACCGTCATGTAATCGGCTACAATCACAATCCTACTCGAACAGATCTAGAAAATAAGATGCGGAAAAATTAAGAAAAACCGTAAGGGATCCGTGGTCTTGTCGTCGCCCACAAATCTCTTCATTTCCACTCTCCCCGGATTCTTGTGTTCTTCGATCCCGTCCTACGATGTATTCCTCCCCCCTATTTTCAGACCTTAAACCCCTATTTATAACTATCATTATCCTCCAAAACGCGTCTGGGGATTGGGTCGAAAAAGGGCTTCAAAATCGGCCCAGAAACACGACAAATTCCTCAAAACCGCCCCGTGGGCTGCGGCTCAGTAAATGTGTGCCGCGGCCCCTAGCCTTCAGCGCCTATACCTAGGCACATGTTTTTCTTCACGGGCCGCGGCTCAGCATCAACATGCCGCGGCCCCCGGTACAGTTCGCTCGGCGTTCTCTGTGTGACGTGCGTGTGCCGCGGCTCAGCATATGGGTGCCGCGGCCCTAGGCCAAAAATTGTCGTTTTGGCCCATTTTTTGCCGTTCGAGCTTCCGGACTCCAATTTCCTACAAAACATATAAAGATAGTGCATTAAAAGATCATTTATGCAGGTTTAAACGTAAAATGGATATGAAATAATGATAAATAAGCGTATAAAAATATGCCTAACACTCACCACCAGAGTTTTAGATCTACTTCATATGGATCTTTTTGGCCCCATCAAGCCAAGGACATTAGTGGAAGGAAGCATGCCCTAGTAGTAGTAGATGACTACTCAAGGTACACATCGGTTGTTTTTCTCTATGAAAAGAGTAAAATATCATCAAAGTTACCTGAGCTGCTGAGAAAGATTCAGAACGAGAAATCCCTCTCCATCATCAAGATCAGATCAGATAGAGGTGGAGAATTTCTCAACAAGGCAATCACTGAATACTGATCAGAATGGAATCCAGCATGAAGTTTTTGCTGGAAGAACACCATAGCAAAATGGTGCTGCTGAAAGAAGAAACAAAACCTTGAAGGAAGCTACCAGGTCAATGATTGCAGAAGCTGACCTGCCAAAGAGGTTCTGGGCTAAAGCTGTCAACACAGCATGCCATACTCAGAATAAGAGTATGATAGTAGGGAAACATGGCAAGACTCCCTATGAGGTTTGGAATGGCAGAACATCAACGGTTGCATATTTTCATATATTTGGTTGTAAGTGTTTCATCCACAACAATGGTAAAACCCAACTGAATGCCTTTGATGCTAAAACTGATGATGGTCTCTCTATGGGGTACTCACAAATAAGCAAAGCATACAAAGTTTTTAACAAAAGAACATTAGTTGTGGAAGAAACACCTCATGTTGTGTTTGATGAGTCGACTGTTGAGTACAGGAAACATGTGGAATCGATAGAGAAAAAGCTCCAATACGCCACCCTAGAAGAAGTTATCATTCATGACACAGGAATGATAGACTAACCTGCAGACCAACCTGGAGATCCAACCGCAGATCAATCTGAAGACTTAATTGCATATCAGATAGGATCCCAAAACCTAACTGATCCAACTGAACAGATGAAGAACCAACTGTAGCTGACAAAGACGCATTTGCAGAGCAGACAAGACTATCTGCACATGACAAGAACATAGCTGATCCAGTTGCAGATCAAGAAAGCCAGAACCAAGCAGATGCAGAGAGAGAAGAAGTCCACCAAATCAAATCAACAGGGGGAACAAACCCTGAAGAAGATATCCCCAAATGGCTCAGAGATCATCCCATTCAACAGATAATTCGAAACCTAACTGATGGAGTTAGAACCAAAAAATCCACAGAACCAGTAGGAATGGCTATGTTCTCATGTTTCATATCTCAAATGGAACCCAAGACAACAGATGAAGCTCTAGAGGACTAGTCATGGATAATTGCAATGCAAGAAGAGCTCAACCAGATGGAAAGAAACAATGTCTAGGAACTAACAGACAGCCCAGATCACAAGAAAGTCATAGGCACTAAATGGGTATCTAAAAACAAATGTGATGAATATGGAGCTGTTGTTAGGAATAAATCCAAACTCGTTGCAAAAGGATATGCTCAATGTGAAGGAATAGATTTTAAAGAAACTAATGCACCTGTAGAAAGATTAGAAGCTATTAGACTATTCCTTGCATATGCAGCATACAAGGATTTTGAAGTCTACCAAATGGATGTAAAAAGTGCATTTCTCAATGTAATCCTAGAAGAAGAATCCATGTGGAGCAACCCCCAGGATTTGTCAAAGGAAGCAAAGTATACAAACTTTTGAAGGCTCTCTATGGACTCAAGCAAGAACCAAGAGCATGGTATGAGACACTATCCGTGTTTCTGGAGAAGAACAGATTCAGCAAAGGAAAGGTAGACAAGACCCTCTCCAGAGTGGAACATGAAGACCACATATTGCTTGTTCAAATATATGTGGATGACGTCATATTTGGCTCAACCAATCCTGAGCTATGTGAAAATTTCTCAAGTTTCATGCAAGGAGAATTTGAGACGAGTATGATGGGAAAGCTAAATTTCTTTCTTGGTTTGTAAGTCAAGCAAATGGACAAAGGAATCTTCATCAATCAAGCCAAATATACAAAGGATTTAATCAAAAGATTTGGTATGGTTTCAGCCAAACCAGCAAGAGTTTCAATGAGCACATACCCACACCTTGATACAGATGAAGGAGGCATTTTAGTGGATCCAACCCACTAAAGAAGACTTATTGGATCACTTCTATACCTCACTGCAAGCAGACCTGACATTTCATATGCAGTGGGAGTATGTGCAAGATTTCAGTCAAAGCCGAAGCAGTCTCACCAGGAAGCAGCTAAGAGGATAATCAGATATATTAAGTCCACAATCAATGTTGGTTTATGGTATCCCAAGGGTGACAACTTTGAACTCTCAGGATATTCAGATGCAGATTGTGCAGGATGCAAGATTGACAGGAAAAGCACCAGTGGAACGTGCCAATTCCTAGGAACCAGACTTATATCATGGTTCAACAAAAACCATGTATCCAACTCAATTTCCACAACCGAGTCAAAATACCTAGCTGTGGGTAGCTGTTGTGCCCAAATTTTATGGATCATACAACGTCTAAGGGACTATAATATCACTGGAAATGAAGTTCCAATATGGCGTGACAACAACAGTGCAATTGCTATCACAAACAATCCAGTATTGCACTCAAGGACAAAGCACATAGATGTCAAACATCATTTCATCAGAGTCCATGTGCTAAACAAGAGAGTTATAATGGAAAGAGTCAGCACGTAGTTCCAAATTGTTGACATATTCACAAAACCTTTACCAGAAGAAAGGTTTCTAGAGCTAAGAAGTGAACTTGGTCTACTAGATTGGGAATCTAGTACAAATGACAAAGCTACCTGATGATCAGACCAGACGGCAAGAAAGCTACCTGATATGGAGACCAGACAAAAAAGCTACCTGACATCAACCACAGGCGACACAACTTACCTGATGCAGATCAGAAAGGACTTGTGACCTACAAGAAGTCAAAGAGTCAACCAGCTAAGTTTCTCACTCTTCGACCGACTTAATTATTATATTATTTATTTAACATGTGGCTAATAATACACGATCACACTACTTCCACGTAGACAATCCCACTACCTCCACAACGTCCAATCAACTTCAACCGCCATTCTTTGTTTATCATAAGTCGGACCGCCGCTTGATTATTTAATTATTAAAATTCAAAAGGTCTTTTCAACTGGGCATTTAAAGACGGCGGAAATCACTTTCTAAAACTTTACCATCTTCAAGCTCTTAGAACCCTAATTTTCAAAACAAAGAAAAACTCCTTGAATATACACTACACTCAAACGAAAATCCTTTTTGCAGAAATGGGATCTTACTTCGAAGGTGTCAATCTCAAGCTGGTGAAGGAACATATCATTTTCAGCATTGTTGTCGACTTTGAAGGGTTATTGGCAACAAACAACTCTGATGGAATGGTTTATGTGATTCGAATGATGAAGAAAAACGGCATCTACCAATTTCTGGACATTTTCTCGAAACAGCTTTTCAAGGAGGCCGCCGTAATATGCTTCTACAGGGAGGCACAAGTCACCGAGTACTGTATCTCAAGCTCTATTTTTGGATATAAAGTTAACATCACCTCTCAAACCATCGCTGACGCGTTCCATATGGAGAACAGGGGCATCGCCGTCGAAGCCCTGAAGTAAAATCCAACTGAGACTTGGTGTGAGATCAAGATGCCAAAGGAGACATCTAAGGTCAAACTCATGGAGAGGATAAATGACCTTAAAAAGGCATACAAGTATGCCCTGGACATAAATAACAAAATTGTCATGGGCATGGCAGAAAGCTATGATCAGTTATACTCTGCCAAGTATGTCATGATGGGAGCCCTTATACAGCAGAAGAGGATTAACTAGCCTGACTACATTTACAGGTAGTTAGTCAGGGAAATTAACAAAGTGAGCTGGGGTGAGGGAGAGAAGAAATTCAGGCGGAAGCTGGCATATGGAATAAGCTGGATCTTGGAGTTCCTGGGAAAGGCCAAGGGAACGACAGACCCCTTTCACCTCAGCAAGAGACTTGGTCACTTGGACCATGAAACCCTAAAGCATATTGGAGATAAGAAGGAAAAGGCAGCTGATAAAATCAAGGGAATGACATCTGGGACATTTGAGTACAAAGGACCTTCAGATTCTGAATCAGAGAAGTCAGATTCAGCTGCAGCCGAGACTTCTCAAAAGTCACCTGCACATGAAACTACCTGTAGATGACACTAACTCAGACAATGTTCCTCTATCAAATATATTAAAAAAGAAAGTTACCTGAAGTAGAGAAAGTTGCCCACATCACTTCTTCACTAGATCAGTCCCCAAAGAAACAAAGAGGACTGGTGGACTATCCCTCAGACGAAGAACAAGAGGTGCTGCCTTCCGCATCACCTACACCTGCAGAATCTGAAGATCATCCTCAACATTCATCTGAGCTGGTGCCCAATGTGGTTCACCTCCTAACTCTTCCAAGCCAAATAGAGGAAGAAGAATCCGAGGAGACAATTAAAGTACCTCAAGCAGGCTATTCTTTCAATCTCAGAAAAAACAACTCTCTGAACCTAACCACAGCTCAACTACAGATGGTAAGGAAGGAAGTTCTAAACTACTCTTTTATAAACATATATGAGGAATGGAAAGAACTCAAATTTCTCACCATCTCTCAACTAAAAAGTTTTATGGAGAGAAGTACTTAGGAGCACCCCATTGCTGTAGAACAGCTCATTTTGTATTTTTGTCAAGAGACAAAGATGGGAAAGTTACTGGAGGAAAACTGGTTCATCTATAACTTTAAACAAAACATGGACCAGTTAATCCTCCAAGTCATGAAAGATGTATTTCAGGGAAAAATCTTTGTTGGGGAGGATGAAGGAAGAAAAGGAGAAAGAGGAGAAAATAAAATTATCATTGCTGAAACTGAAAAAGTTAAAAAAGAAAAAATAGAAGTTGAAAAATAAGATGAAGTCGAAAAGAAGGATGAGGAAAAGGAGGGATAAAAGGAAAAAGAGACTGAAGAAGAAAAAGAGAAAGAAAAAGAAAAGGAGAAAGAAGAAGAAGAGATGGAGAATGATGAAGGAAAGAAAGAAGAAGAAAGAAAATAAGATAATGAGAGCTATCATGATCAATAGGAACCTGATCATGCTCCTGGTTCAACCAAATTTGAAGCTGAAGGTGATAATCATGGGGAACAGCCTGAGCAAAACCCCCACAGAAGCAAAAAGTCATCCGTGGAGCAAAAATCCTCTGCAGAGAAGGCAAAGCCATCTGCAGAGAGAAAGTCTCCTGCAGATAAGGACCTATCACATGAATCAGGAACTCCTGAGAAGACCCTATCTGATTAGGCGCCATCTGACAGGTAGGTCTCATACAAGAAATCCATTCCTCAGAGACCAACTGCATAAGAGGATTCATGAGAAAATTTTGTGCGTGCAGAGCCACCTGTGTATCAGCTACCTCCAAATCTCACTGAGCTGATCAGAGGCATTGTTGAAGAAAAAATTACCATGATTCTCGCAACTGAAGTTAAGCCTGAACTGCAGTCCCTAAATGCCAAGATGGATACTCTGATCAACAAGAAGGAACCTTCCCCAACACCCCCAAACAACAGAATGCCTCTTGGCATGTCTGATTCATGACGAGGGTAGAAGAGCAGCTAGCCACTATTATTGATGCTGGCAAAAAGGGGGAAGATAAAGGCAAAGGGGAAGACATGAGGCAGGGAGAAGGCATAGAAGAAATAGCCAGACTCTTCTGCTTGTAGGTACCTCTCACCTCAAAAGAAAAGAACCTGCTGCACCATCAGACCCACCTGCAGCCAAAAGGAAGAGAACTGCATATGAACCTGAGGTGAGGTATCAATGGGAAGGCAAGGAAGTTCAATATGTTGAAGAGAACTTACCTGTAGAGGCAGCACCAATGTGGGGAAGCGCCGAGAAGCAGTTTATAGACAAATACTATCTCTGGGAGATGCTCCAGGACAAAGGTTGCTCCCCACAGCAGACTTTTATCAACTTCATGGATATGAACTTTCCAAAACTCTGGGCAGTTTTGAAGAAGTATGATGCTAAGAGGTTTAGTGCCTATCCAAGGATCCCTGATTTCAGACCTGAAGAAGCACCCATCCTTATGAATAATGAACTTGATGAGATGGCTATTCAGGAGGAAATCAGAGTACTTTGCATGGAAAATAATTTCATCCAGAGCAGCAAGAGTTTGCTTCATTGGTTATCAAAAGGAAATATGGGTTAGCCCCAGTAACCAAAAGACCAATTAGAGCCAAACCTCTGAAGACACTCCCTCCATACAGAGTCAGAGGAAGAGGAAGAGGGAGAGGAAGATAATCTTTTATTTATAATTTACATGTAATTTTTACCTTGTAATTTACATGTAATTTTTTACCTGTATTTTGTTTCATTCAACTGCATTATAATGTAAAACATCAATAAATTTTTATAACAATCACTTGAATGACAACCACTAGTTGTCTCAAACCGACTGAGTTTTACTTGTGTCTTGCACTCTATGTTGTGCAGACTTGCTTACGTTTGAAATACCTTATTTTTGCCATCATCAAAATAGGGGGAATTTGTTAGGAATACTTGTTAGATTTTGATGATGTCATCCATGTATTGTGATTTATTCAAATGTATGTATCTAAGTACTTGTCATTGTAAAGAAGAACCAAATGAGTATTTTCTATAGGTCTTAAAAGTTAGGCTGTCTTGATCAAATATTGATCAATAGAAAATTGACTAAAGTATAGAACTGCCATTTATCAGAGAGGTTTGCAGGCAAGTTCATTATCAGAGAAGTCTGGGTCGATGGTAACATCAGAGAGGTTTGACCAAAACCTATCTGCATTCGAGTTATCAGATGAGAAATGGTCAACATAAATATCAGCTAAAGCATGACCATCAGATCAGAGAATATTCATCAGGTCAGAGAACTTCAGTTATCATAGTAGAGAACTTTATCTTAGAGAACTTCTACCAAGATATATCAGAGAAGTTTACATCAGAGAAGGTTGACCTCACATCAGACAGGTTTGACCAAGAGATATCAGATAAGTTCTCAGTTAAGAGATATCATCCAAGTTCAAGACACTCATTCCAAGCCAACAAGAGTTGAAAGTCAACAATTACGGAAAGCCACATGCAGACGTAAGGATATAAACTGGAAAGATTCCTGGAAAGCTAGGAATAAAATATTCCTTGAGATCCGCATTCTGAAGACTTATGATTATTCTAATTAAGAATAACGGCGCTAACAAATAAAGTCTTTCAAATGGTCAGAAATGAAAAGGGAATCAAGCCGTGCAACGGAATGATAAAGATAAACAAAAAAGTCCACTCTCCAATGGATGGATTTGTTACAAGATATGCAATGACTATGAAGGAAGCTCAAAGGATCGTTCTATATGTAACACCCCAAACTAGGCGGATATTACAGTGCCGTGGACCCCCGACTGGGACCCACCAGGCGGATGAAAATGAATGAATTACACAGGGTGAATGCAGTACCGAACCACATTACAACATTAATTACTCCGATGAGGAGTTTCATACAACACACCCAGGATAAAATAGAATACATGTGTATCTTATGTGACGATAAAATACACAACACTGAATGAAACGAGTATTCAAACGGAATGTCTGCAGCGGAATAAATAAAGGAAACATAAATGACCGAAACAATTTGACAGATGGGGCCCCTTTCTAGTATCACTGGGACTCCTCGGCGTCGGCGTGTTCTCCCGTGCCTTTGCCTTGCCCAGGACACGAAAAACAAAATCCCCAAACGGGAGTCGATTACCGAGAACAACAATCCTCAAGAGTTGAAATTACACAATCATGAATTAACGAAGTTATGAAATATTCTTAATTATGAATTTATTTGAAGAGGAGTATCATAGTACGCCCGTAATGTTCTGCGCAAGTGTACAAGGCGAATGACCGGACACACCGTCCTTGTACCTAATTAGTCTCACGGAGGTAAGCGTTACTGTGCACGATCCGATGTATCGGTGAACCCAATACATGACCATCGTGTGCCCGACTAAAAATTCCACACACCACACCCGCCACGCAATATGAACCCTAAGGTCACATGAGCGAGAATGACCATGATGAATATCAATGAATAATAATTAGACTAGGCCAAGATGACTCACCGATATGAAAGTAATAGTGACGTGATTGATAACCCAGTGAAATGATTTGGAACCGTCGTTCCTCGTGAATGAAATGATTATTCGACAATTACAAGTCTCAAAATGATTAATATTATGATGAATGAATTATGATTATGAGCAATCAACAACAAAAGGAATTAGTATCCTTTTAACCGAGTAAGAATTAACTTACACAATACCGATGAAGAATGTCCGTCCACGAACAACGTCCTAACCAAGATACCGGTCGCTCGAACAACCTTGAATAACAATCATTACCAACAATTGTTCAATACACGAATCAAACACGAATATAACGAACTCAAAATGTCGATACGTTAAAACTAAGTCCATTGCGGCATTAAATCAAACACGTTGCGTCCAAACTCCGATTGTTTACAATCAAACTTCAATATACCTATCTCAAATTCCCCAAGAAGTGTTTCAAACCAACAAAACATCTTCCAAATGATCAATAATCCGAAATGAATATCCGAAAACGTGATTATAACGACAATTAATCGAAAATCCCCAATTCCAACTCGATTTTCAAAGTGTTCTTGAATAATTCCTCAATAATCCAAAGAATCCTTATACAAACTCATAATCATATACATATCCCTTCATATATCATGATTATAACATCCAAAACATCGCATCTCAACACAAAAATCGAAATCCAAGGTGTTGAAGAATATTACCTTTGAATATCCAATCACTTCGATCCGAAGAACACGAGTTTAATCGAGCATCCAAGCTTCCCGAATGATTGAAGGTGATGAAAAATATACACTCAAATGATAATTGATGAAGAAAACTCTCCCTCAGGCTTATCTCTCTCGTAAGAAGGTGGAAAAGATGAAAAAAATGAGCTGAAATGCTCAAAAAAAACAATTTATAGGGGTTGACTCGGCCAACAGGCTCGTGTACCCGCTGACACGGTCGTGGCGCGCCGGCAGCGAGGACTCGGCCGTGTCTGCCCGACACGGTCGAGGCGCGAAGGACCCACCGACATGACCCATCCGCGTCGCTCGGCATTGACTCGACCGTGTCCGAACACGGTCGGGCCTCTGGCGATCGCTCTGGCTAATCCGGAAGAGTTCGACTCGGCCGTGCCGCGCTGCACGGTCGGGTCTGGCGCGACGCTGCAGCTAATCCGGAAGAGTTCGACTCGGCGTGCTGCACGACACGGCCACGGTCTGAGGCGCACGCCGGCACTTTCGGGCGTGTCGGGCACGGCCGTGACGGCCGAGATCGCCGGTGATCGGCCAAAACTGAAAAATGAGCGGTTGAGCTAAAACGACCATAACTCTCTCGTTTGGACTCCGATTGACTCACCGTTTGAACCATTGGAAAGCTAACTCGATGCTATATAATATTGCAAAGATTTAGAATTTTTGGAGTTACCAAAAAATTAATGGTGATCTAACAAAGTTGAACTCATATGAGGAAAGTTGAAACGATGAACAATAACGATACTCAACTCGAAGTTTATACGAACGGTGAACACGGTGAATGAACATGATTGATGAATGATTATAATTGAGTGAAAATACACTGAGTGACAATTACAGGCTGATAATTACTGAATGAAAATGAATGAATTACAACCGGGTATTACACTATAAGTACCTGAAGATATGAATTGAGCAAAGTACGATGCGAACTATACTTATAATCGATCAAAGCAAACAAAGTAATCAAAGCAAACAAATAGCATTGTGAAGAGCAAGCTTAAAACAGTCATATTCTGAGAAGCTCTTTCGTTGCAGAATACAAACAGTCTAGTCTTTAAAGCTGAGTAAGGAGAGGTACTCCTGTGAACAAGGTTTCAGAAGTTTCGCAACTGATAAGGCATCTATGGGTTCTTGATTGGAAGGTGATAGACAGCTCGAGAGTTGTTGAGGCATCCAAGGGTTTTCGATCAAGAGGTGATAGGCAGTCAAGGGAGTTTCAACGGCCCCGGATTTCCACTGGTTGGAAGCTGTTGTAACAAGGAAGAATTTATTGTAACCTTTATCACTGGTTGACAGTTATAGTGAATTTATCTCCAACTGATTTGGAGAGAAGTGGATTAGTAGAGGATCACCCCACCTCTGAAACCACTATAAGTATTTGTGTGATTTACTGCTTTAAACATCATACATAACTACTGCATACATATTTACGGTTCCATTAGAAAGTTATCTGCAGTCGATAACTTGTTATCTGAATTATTATCAGCTGTCTTCCGTATTATCTGTCTGCAGTTGACATAAGTCATATGCACTTAATCACAGCTGATTAAACTCATCTGACTCTCAGGAAAAGAATTTAATAAGTCTATTCACCCCCGCTCTAGACTTATTCCTGAGAACTTGTGACCTACACGTATCACCGTCTTTTGATTGCAATTCTTCTTGCATACTTCATTTTGAAATCTCAAACGACGAACACTTGAGGATGATGATGAAAACATCAAAAAATTTGATTCTATGATACCACATTTGTTTCCACACAAACATAACTAAAATGGACCAAAATGGATGAATTTATAGCCAGAAAACGGTCACAAGTGGTAACTAACGGCTAGTTAAAACTTTTACAAAAATATTACAATGAAGTCCATAAAAGTTAAATAATATTACAGCCCAGGTAGTTATACACTAAACAATATTATAACAAAGGAAGGCATGTGTGGCTCACGGAACATTTCATTTGAAAGAAAAGGAAAAATAAAAGGCAGTAATAAAAGAAAAGGGAAAAGAAAATGGATTTTCCTCTCTCTCTCTCTCTCTCTCTCTCTCTCTCTCTCTCTCTCTCTCTCTCTCTCTCTCTCTCTCTCTCTTTCTCCTATGATATCAGCACAAAGTTGACTTATGTCCTTAAGTGTAAATACAAACTTTCAGTAGTTCAAGTTTTGTCCTTCGTCGTAAAATATGAAAACATAGGGACCCAAATGTTTATATGGCATCTAAAAAGGTTGTCAGATATAAATCACCTATATATATATATATATATATTAAAAGTGTTGCATATAGAGTGAAGGTAAAATAAGTGTTGCCTATATGAAATTGGCAACAGTTATAAAACTATTGTTTAAATATAAAGCAACAGTTTTATATGTGTTGCCTAAACTCTATATTACCAACTACTGCATAATATGAGCCAAGAAACCGTTGCTGTTTATACGGAAAAACCATTGCATAATATGAGACAAGAAACCGTTGCTGTTTATACCCAAAAAGGGCAATGGTCTCAGAATAGCGTTGCCATATATAGAAAATCATTGCCTATCACAATAGGCAACGCTCACCTAGAGAATAGTTCAAAAACCATTGCCTAAACTTTAAGCAACAGTTTTACCTCTTTCAGCAATGGTTTTATGTCTTTGCTGAACCTGTAAAATGTTGTAGTGGATACTCGAATAGGGAGTTTTTCATAGCACAAAAGTAGGGGGAAAAATTAGACCCCTCATGTCTGTTTCTATAAGGAGGACGAGAGAGAGAAGTGCGATGGAGAAACTCTCCAACAGATTAGGATTGGTATGATAATACGTATCCTAATATTAATCCAATTATTATCAATTAATCTTGGTACTAATCTAAATATTAATTTTGATAATAATCACTTAATTAGGCACTTCTCTTATGTTAGGAGTATGCCCTCGAATGCCACTCATAGGATGTTAGAGTGAGGGCATTTTACTTGTTATTATGTAAATTATTGTCAGAAGGCAATTGTATGTTTCTTTATTTACTGGTAGTCACTAGCATTTGTGACTCATAAATATATATACAGAAACTAGTATGTGTATTTGAGAGCAAAATATTCCACCCCTTATTGGATAAGGGGGTCGGAACTGGAAAGATTTATGACTCAAATACTTAATCGTTCGCAAGTCGATAAAACATGACTGGGCGTTAAATTCATATGAAGACTTGTATGATGTGTTCTTTGACTTGGAGAGTGCCTGTCGTCACTAATGGTTAGTGGGAGCACACGTTATAGGTATGCTAATGAGATTAGTATACTCAAACTGGATCACCCTCGATTCGTCACACGAATTTTCACTCCGGTCCAGTCAATGACGGAATCGAATGGTTGTGATAGGTTTTCGTGAACCTTCGACTTGAGGATTTAGTAGGGACGTGCTTGTGCTTGTGACGTGCATCTTGGCGGGCAAGTAGAAGGTTCTACTAAATACCGAGATAAGATTCTTTCTCCTATAAGCAAACAGGTATATGTTGTAATATCCGGAATTTCTATTACTGTTGTTTAATGTTATTTTATCCGAGTTATGTTATACAACGTGGAATATGTACAGTATGGATAAAATAATTGTAGAACTGAGACATCTGTATTGGTATAATTGTCGTACTTGGTCGACAATTGCAATTGAGGATATTGTGTATCATTTGAGAATATTATTGGATTGAGTATATGTATTTAGTATGTGAGTGTACGTATCTAGTATGTCGAGACAGACGAGAAGAGTTGGAAATGGCTAAGTATAGCCTGATTAGCGCGCGCTAATGTTCAAGTATAGCGCACGCTATCGTTCCTGGTTAGCGCATGCTAGAGGCAGAATGTAGCGCACGCTAATGTAGTCAGATCGGAAGGAATCTGCGTGTGGACCAGGCCACTTTCGGCGCAAGTTCTGATAAGTCAACGAATGTTTGTAATATAGTACTAGCGCACGCTAAACCTAAAGGTTAGCGCACGCTAATGGTATATTGGACAAAAATGAATCTTATTCTCGTCATCACTTTCAGCATGTGGGTCACGAGTATCTTCGTGGTAGGTGTAGACTATAGCAAGTCAATGGATATTAGCGCACGCTAAATGAAAGGACTTGCGTACGCTAAACAGGTTACGTATATTAATGCATGGGCATTACGTACGTAAGTACATGTACGAAGCCAGACTGTAGCCTCTGGACTGCGATAGCGCACGCCAACAAAAGTCAGTTAGCGCACGCTAGTAATGTATATTATATAAGGGGACAAACGGGTGTTATGAAGCATTTCGTCCATTTCTTTCCTCTCACTCGATAGAGAGAGCTCTGGGAGGTATTTGAGGTCCAGAAACACTCCGAGATGATGATCTTTATCAAGATTAAGATAGAGAGCATGGATTAATGCCTTGTTCTTCAAGTTATTCATGGTTCTTTGAATGAAGTTCAAGTGTTCTTCTTCTTGGTTCGTCTAATCCAGGTAATTTTCGTATCCCTTTGATAGTAGTTCATTTTTAAGGACGATTACTTGTGAGAGAACATGTTGGATAATCATGTGGTGATTTTTATGAGACCTAATGGGATTATGATAAGGGTTTTCAGATGTTATGTAATATTTTTCATGTTAATGGTGATTCGGTAAACTTGATGAGGTTGAATCATGGATTTCTGAATCATGATAATTTCAGTGGCCGATTTAGATGGGTTAAATCATGATATGAGGTTTAATTCCGGCTTGAGTATGATATGATCCTTGTTATCGAGTTGGTTTGATTGTTGATGTCGTTATTGATATAGGGACATTGATATGATCCTTGTGATAGTTATGGTGTTGTTTATCTTCAAGAGATATGGAGATTTATGTCTCCTTTCATTTCGGATTTTGATGTTAAGATGATATAAGGATACATAATGGTTTTGATTATAAATATGGATAAGATGATTAAAACCAACATTATGATTTTAGTTTCGTATGTTCGTGATAAGATGTGGATATTGATGATGAGATTGAATTTGGAAAAGTTATTATTAATCTTGGAGTATGATTTCCTTTTCATTCGGATTCGTTGTCGCAATGTGTTAGTCGATGCTTGGAACGCATGCCACTTCACAGCATTAACGCACGCTAAGCTTACCGGCTAGCGCACACTACATTATGCGTTTAACGTGCGCTAAGTAGGTAGACAGTGCAGTATTTTTGTGTTGTGATTATGAATTCGTGATCATTTAAGTTGGTTTGATCAAACTTGTGGTTAACCGAGATATTGTTGAGCTGTTGGGTTTGTGAATTGATTTTATCGATTGTTGATTGTTATCAAACTTGTTGTTTATCGATAATTGTATAGGTTGAGATTATTGATCGGTGATTATAACCGTATGTTGCGGTCGTGTTCGAGTATGTTCGTCAATTGCATGGGTCAGGGCCGAGAAGCTCGTAAACGAAGGCAATGAGATTGGTAGCGGCTTCATCATCGTCGTATCGGTATTGAGGTAAGTTATTACTTGCTCAGTTTATAGTATTTAATGAATGGTTTCCGTTTCATTCGGGTATAATTCGTATAACAATGTTTATAATAGTAATCACAGGAGATTTCGGATTATAAATCATATTCGAGTTTTGGAAATCTAAATCATAATGTATATGATTTACTTTTGTTATTGGTATATTAGTATATCGAGGATATATTGTGATAAAGACGAAGATGTAAATTATCTGCAATCCGTGATACTTTGGACCGTCGAGTATTGAGGATAATGGTTAGTGATGGTTTAGACATTGAGATCGTTCTCGAAGGACTCGGGACAAGTACTCTAATCATTTTTGTCATTTTGTGTCGATCATGTTGTGATACATTCGTGTATCGTTGATGTCATGCATTTGTGCACGGTTGTTGTCGTGCATTGTGTACTATTGTCTTGTGCAGTCGTGCATTGTTGTCGTATGTCCACCATGCGTTGGTCCGACGGGATCATCATGGGAATCTATAGCTGTGTGCGCTGGATCGCTGGACAGGTAATGCCACCATGCGTTGGTCCGACGGGATCATCATGGGAATCTATTGCTGTGTGCGCTGGATCGTTGGATTACCATATGTATTGTTGTTGTGCATATGTATATTATGGGTTTGCCATAAGTATACATTGTCGTTCTTATTGTGATCATATTGACGTTGTCATATGACTATGCATTTGTAGGTCTTGTGTTAGGACCATGTCCGTATGTTGTGTTGATCTGATCTCGGATTAGACTGACGTGATGGTAATGGTATTTCGTATCTTGAGGTATGTTCCGTATTTACTTGATACTTGTCTTTGATGGACAATCGATTATCGTATTGGAATTGTCGACGTTATCCGATGGATTGAATTGTCCATAGTTGGTATAATTTTTGAATCGCGAGTTATGATAATGTTTTGAGAACCTTGGGTATTGTTGAGATACCGTACAGATATTTCGGTATTATCTTATTGTGTTGTTAAGGATACGAATCGTGGATTTTCGTAAAGTTACGACGGTAAGATTACATTGGTCGTATTCTTACTTAGTATTTCCATTGATATGTAATTATTGACGTGATGTGATGCTTATCATTGTTGGATATTATGGCTGACCCCGTCGTGGGCTTTCTTCTTAGGTTCTTGGATTATCAAGCTTGTAGCGGTCGTGAAGATATGAGCTTCCCGGAGGATACTGGCTAGGACATGTATTTGTGTATTGAGCTTCTGATCAGTTGTTGTATTCCGCTGCTAGAGTATTTTAATTGTTTGTCTTTATCCGCTGCGTGAGTATTTTTAAATGGCCTTTTGGTATCTGGTAACTTAGGTTACTTAGGCAATCATTTTCTAAATCTACTATGTCGGTACGTGTAAGCGATAGCTTAACGTATGTTTTTAAACTGTTGAGTTTTGACATTTCGGGCCTTGTGGTTTCAAATTAGATTTTATGACGGTTTTGATAAACGAGTTTTATAAAGTCTTCGAATGTTTTAAATATATAATACCGTCGTTAGCCTCTTGGACGTTTGTAAATATTTGCAAAAATTTCCTTCAGCCTTGTGGGTTCCATCTCGGGGCCCACGGCGCTGTAATATTCCCGATCGGATCTCGGGGTGTTACAAAATATGGTATAGGAGGTTAGGTTAAGAAAACCTAGGCATTTGGGTCTAGTTGGGTCGTGTTTTGGTCGCGTCATTCAAGTTGTCGATTGACTAGTACTAGAGCCGTGAGTTTTTGTTGTTCACTCGGGCTTATGGGTTATGTGATTTATCAGTGTGGTACTGGGATTGTTGTAAACTTTTCCAACTTGTGCTAACGTGATTCTCTTGAAAGAGATGTGTTGTGTTCTCAAGTTGAACTGATTTTGCAAAACGTGTGTTTTGAAAATACCTGTGTCGAGTATTTTCTTGAGTCGAGACATGTGCCAGTATCACGGGGAATCGTCGGCTTCATGATCTGTAAGTATTTGGATTTTCGAATTTCATTGAGATTTACTGTCGTTCTAAATTGATTTGCTTTGAGATTCGGAAGAATATTATGTGTTATGATTATGAGATAACAGAACACAGTAGTAGGGACAGGATTGATGATCTTGAGACGCTATGATTTTGGAAATCAATATGTTGGTTAGATTTTGGAAACGGAATTGTGTATTCGGGAGAAGGGCTGTGAATTGTTGAGAAGAACATGTAGTCATACTAATTCATTTTGATATATGAACTGCTTTTGAGCATTTGAAAATATACTTTTCAAAATGAACGTTTCACGAATGTTTTATGGAAAATGGTTTTTGGGCCGAGACCCAATTGAATTTGAAATAGTTTTACAACTGAGGACTTAGGCTTCGAAAGGAGTTTTCTACTTTTTGAAATGCGGAACGAGATACGGGCTGAGACCCAAATGTTTCAAAAGGCTTTTCTGTTTCCATAAAACTCCCGAGATTTGTAAAACACTTTATTAATCATTTATCTATTTCGTTCCTACCTTTCGGGGTTTTGGCTTACTTGTTCAAATGAAACCTCTCGGGAAGTCTTTCGCTGTGTTGATTTGTTCCAATGTATTGCCATAGCATAATTGAGGTGATCCAGGATGGAAAATGGTCGACGTTGCGAGTCATATGTGGAAAAGGAGTTTTTAGTTGGAATTTATATATTGAAATTTCAGAAATCTATCGTGTGGTTTTCCGATGGAATATCAGTGAATATTGGTGACGAACCGAATTGGTATACAGGAGTATGGATGTAGTCCAGCATTTGCATAGTTTTCATTTTAAACATCGAAATCGTGAGGATTCGAAGGAAACTGTTACCGAATAGTTGGCATTAGCGAGCCACTTTAACTTTTCGAAAATTGATTTCATGATCTTACCAAAATTTATGTTTTGAGTTTTGAAATTTTTGAAAGAACTTTCGAAAATTTTTCTTCTTGACGAGACTATATGATTTCAAACTGGTTTTAAAAATGTGATTGATGTACATACGCATTTAGTGCATAATGCATACCGTGGTGAAGTTCTGAGCGAGACTCTCGAACTGGATATTTCATCGGTGTGGTATGATGAAAAGAGATTCGAACTCTAGTATGGTAGTTTGGTTATCCAGGGATGATCGGTTGATTTATTGAATAAGAGAAATATGCTGCGTGTTGTAGATCCATGCACACGACGTAATTTTGGAACTTTGGATTTTGTGAAACTGGAGCATGTGCGCTATGTGGCTCTATTGATGTGGTGGTAGCGTGATTTTACTACTTTTGAATTTTGAGCCATACTGATTGGTCATTCCCACTCCCTATATGATTTGGGATGTTCGCCGCTTTGCGACTGGTTGTTCGTATGCTTGAGAGGTCCATTCAACAGTCAGTTGTGTTTCGTTGAGATCCACTGTATGTGCTTTGTTTAGAGTTTTGAGAATTTTGCTCTTTCGTGTATCTGTCTCTGTGGTTCTGTGTTCATCGTGTTGGAGCTTACCGTGTGAAGGTATTCTCAATTATCGTTGATCGTTCGTTGGTAATATTGGAATTTATCATGTTGATGATATTCTCGATTGTGTTTTGACCTTTGGATTGGTCGTATTGGAATTTATCATGTTGATGATATTCTCGATTGTGTTTTGACCTCTGGTTGGTCATATTGAAGATTATCATGTCGATGATATTCTCGGTAAATTTGTTGGTTGATCGTTGTTAATGATCGTATAAGCGTTCAGATTTTGTGTTGATGATTCGGGATTCGTGTCGTTATTTTGGGCAGTTAGTTCTCAGATATATCACGCATTATTGATTGTATCAGAATTGGGACTTAATTGTGCGATCAGGTAGATAGGTTTTGACACGGATAGATTATTTCATCCGAAGATGATATATTTTGTTGAGACTCATGGAATTGTGATTGTAAGCGCATTGAGGCTTTATAGTGAAGTCACTTGCTAGTATTTCAGGAGATCGTTGACCTGCGTATTTGTTTGTTTTTATGACGGATTGCAAGTTTCGAGGATGAAACTTATATTAAGCGGTGTAATATGTAATATCCGGAATTTCTATTACTATTGTTTAATGTTATTTTATCCGAGTTATGTTGTACAACGTGGAATCTGTACAGTATGGATAAAATAATTGTAGAACTGAGACATCTGTATTGGTATAATTTTCGTACTTGGTCGACAATTGCAATTGAGGATATTGTGTATCATATGAGAATATTATTCGATTGAGTATATGTATTTAGTATGTGAGTGTACGTATCTAGGATGTCGAGACAGACGAGAAGAGTTGGAAATGGCTAAGTATAGCCTGATTAACGCGAGCTACTGTTCAAATATAGCGCACACTATCATTCATGGTTAGCGCACGCTAGAGGCAGAATGTAGCGCACGCTAATGCAGTCAGATCGGAAGGAATCTGCATGTGGACCAGGCCACTTTCGGCGCACGTTCTGATAAGTCAACAGATGTTTGTAATGTAGTACTAGCGCACGCTAAACCTAAATGTTAGCGCACGCAAATGGTATATTGGACAAAAAGGAATCTTATTCTCGTCAGCACTTTCGGCATGTGGGTCACGAGCATCTTCGTGGTAGGTGTAGACTGTAGCAAGTCAACGGATATTAGCGCACGCTAAATGAAAGGACTTGCGTACGCTAAACAGGTTACGTACGTTAATGCATGGGCATTACGTACGTAAGCACATGTACGAATCCAGACTGTAGCCTCTGGACTGCGATAACGCACAATAACAAAAGTCAGTTAGCGCACGCTAAGGCTGTTGCGCACGCTAAACATGAGATGTTAGGGCACGCTAGTAATGTATATTATATAAGGGGACAAACAGGTGTTATGAAGCATTTCGTCCATTTCTTTCCTTTCACTCGATAGAGAGAGCTCTGGGAGGTACTTGAGGTCCAGAAACACTCCGAGATGATGATCTTTATCAAGATTAAGATAGAGAGCATGGATTAAAGCCTTGTTCTTCAAGTTATTCATGGTTCTTGGAATGAAGTTCAAGTGTTCTTCTTCTTGGTTCGTCTAATCCAGGTAATTTTCGTATCCCTTTGATAGTAGTTCATTTTTAAGGACGATTACTTGTGAGAGAACGTGTTGGATAATCATGTGGTGATTTTTATGAGACCTAATGGGATTATGATAAGGGTTTTCAGATGTTATGTAAGATTCTTCATGTTAATGGTGATTCGTTAAACTTGATGAGGTTGAATCATGGATTTCTGAATCATGATAATTTCAGTGGTCGATTTAGATGAGTTAAATCATGATATGAGGTTTAATTCCGGCTTGAGTATGATATGATCCTTGTTATCGAGTTGGTTTGATTGTTGATGTTGTTATTGATATAGGGACATTGATATGATCCTTGTATAGTTATGGTGTTGTTTATTTTCAAGAGATATGGAGATTTATGTCTCCTTTCATTTTGGATTTTGATGTTAAGATGATATAAGGATACATAATGGTTTTGATTATAAATATGGATAATATGATTAAAACCAACATTATGATTTTAGTTTCGTATGTTCGTGATAAGATGTGGATCATGATGATGAGATTGAATTTGGAAAAGTTATTGTTAATCTTGGAGTATGATTTCCGTTTCATTCGGATTCGTAGTCGCAAGGTGTTAGTCGATGCTTGGAACGCATGCCACTGCACAACATTAGCGCATGCTAAGCTTACTGGCTAGCGCACGCTAACGGGAGCAACTTAGCGCACGCTACGTTATGCGTTTAACGTGCTCTAAGTAGGCAGACAGTGCAGTATTTTGTGTTGTGATTATGAATTCGTGATCGTTTAAGTTGGTTTGATCAGACTTGTTGTCAACCGAGATATTGTTGAGCCGTTGGGTTTTTTAATTGATTTTATCGATTGTTGATTGTTATCGAACTTGTTATTTATCGATTATCGTAATAGGTTGAGATTATTAATCGGTGATTATAACCGTATATTGCGGTCATGTTCAAGTATGTTCGTGAATTGCATGGGTCAGGGCCTAGGAGCTCGTAGACGAAGGCAATGAGATTGGTAGCGGCTTCATCATTGTCGTATCGGTATTGAGGTAAGTTATTATTTGCTCAGTTTATAGTATTTAATGAATGGTTTCCGTTTCATTCGGGTATAATTCGTATAGCAATGTTTATAATCGTAATCACAGGAGATTTGGGATTATAAATCGTATTCGAGTTTTGGGAATCTAAATCATAATGTATATGATTTACTTTTGTTATTGGTATACTAGTATATTGAGGATATATTGTGATAAAGACGAAGATGTAAATTATCTGCAATCCGTGATACTTTGGACCGTCGAGTATTGAGGATAATGGTTCGTGATGGTTTAGACATTGAGATCGTTCTCGAAGGACTCGGGACAAGTACTCTAATCATTTTTGTCATTTTGTGTCGATCATGTTGTGATACATTCGTGTATCGTTGCTGTCATGCATTTGTGCACGGTTGTTGTCGTGCATTGTGTACTAATGTCTTGTGCAGTCGTGCATTGTTGTCGTATGTCCACCATGCGTTGGTCCGACGGGATCATCATGGGAATCTATAGCTGTGTCTTATTTGGATCATTGGGCGAGTAATGCCACCATGCGTTTGTCCGACGGGATCATCATGGGAATCTATAGCTGTGTGCGCTGGATCGTTGGATTACCATATGTATTGTTGTTGTGCATATCTATATTATGGGTTTGCCATAAGTATATATTGTCGTTATTGTTGTGATCAGATTGACGTTGTCATATGACTATGCATTTGTAGGTCTTGTGTTAGGACCATGTCCGTATGTTGTGTTGATCTGATCTCAGATTAGACTGACGTGATGGTAATGGTATTTCGTATCTTGAGGTATGTTCCGTATTTCCTTGATACTTGTCTTTGATGGACAATCGATTATCGTATTGGAATTGTCGACGTTATCCGATGGATTGAATTGGCCAGAGTTGGTATAATTTCCGTATCGCGAGTTATGATAATGTTTTGAGAACCTTGGGTATTGTTGAGATACCGTACAGATATTTCGGTATTATCTTATTGTGTTGTTAAGGATACGATTCGTGGATTTTCGTAAAGTTACGACGGTATGATTACATTGGTCGTATTCTTACTTAGTATTTCCATTGATATGTAATTATTGACGTGATGTGATGGTTATCATTGTTGGATATTATGGCTGACCCCGTCATGGGCTTTCTTCTTAGGTTCTTGGATTATCAAGCTTGTATCGGTCGTGAAGAGATGAGCTTCCCGGAGGATACTGGCTAGGACATTTATTTGTGTATTGAGCTTCTGATCAGTTGTTGTATTCCACTGCTAGAGTATTTTAATTGTTTGTCTTTATCCACTGCGTGAGTATTTTTAAATGGCCTTTTGGTATCTGGTAACTTAGGTTACTTTGGCAATCATTTTCTAAATCTATTCTGTCGGTACGTGTAAGCGATAGCTTAACGTATGTTTTTAAACTGTTGAGTTTTGACATTTTGGGCCTTGTGGTTTAAAATTAGATTTTACGACGGTTTTGATAAACGAGTTTTATAAAGTCTTCAAATGTTTTAAATAGATAATACCATCGTTAGCCTCTTGGATGTTTGTAAATGTTTGCGAAAATTTCCTTCAGCCTTGTGGGTTCCATCTCGGGGCCCACGGCGCTGTAATATTCCCGGTTGGATCTGGGGGTGTTACAGAATATGGTATCGGAGGTTAGGTTGAGAAAACCTAGGCATTTGGGTCGAGTTGGGTCGTGTTTTGGTCGCGTCATTCGAGTTGTCGATTGACTAATACTAGAGCCGTGAGTTTTTGTTGTTCACTCGAGCTTATGGGTTATGTGATTTATCAGTGTGGTACTGGGATTGTTGTAAACTTTTCCAAATTGTGCTAACGTGATTCTCTTGAAAGAGATGTGTTGTGTTCTCAAGTTGAACTGATTTTGCAAAACGTGTGTTTTGAAAATACCTGTGTCGAGTATTTTCTTGAGTCGAGACATGTGCCAGTATCACGGGGAATCGTCGGCTTCATGATCTGTAAGTATTTGGATTTTCGAATTTTATTGAGATTTACTGCCGTTCTAAATTGATATGCTTTGAGATTCGGAAGAATATTATGTGTTATGATTATGAGATAACAAAACACAGTAGTTGGGACAGGATTGATGATCTTGAGACGCTGTGATTTTGGAAATCAATATGTCGGTTAGATTTTGGAAATGGAATTGTGTATTCGGGAGAAGGACTGAGAATTGTTGAGAAGAACATGTAGTCATGCTAATTCATTTTGATATATGAACTGCTTTTGAGCATTTGAAAATATACTTTTCAAAATGAACGTTTCACGAATGTTTTACGGAAAATGGTTTTTGGGCCGAGACCCAGTTGAATTTGAAATAGTTTTACAACTCAGGACTTAGGGTCCGAAAAGAGTTTTGTACTTTTGAAATGCGGAACGAGATACGGGCTGAGACCCAAATGTTTCAAAAGGCTTTTCTGTTTCCTTAAAACTCCCGAGATTTGTAAAACACTTTTTCAATCATTTATCTATTTCGTTCCTGCCATTCGGGGTTTTGGCTTACTTGTTCAAATGAAACCTCTCGGGAAGTCTTTCGCTGTGTTGATTTGTTCAAATGCATTGCCATAGCATAATTGAGGTGATCCAGGATGGAAAATGGTCGACGTTGCGAGTCATATGTGGAAAAGGAGTTTTTAGTCGGAATTTATATATTGAAATTTTGGAAATCTATCGTGTGGTTTTCCGATGGAATATCAGTAAATATTGGTGACGAACCGAATTGGTATACAGGAGTATGGATGTAGTCCAGCATTTGCATAGTTTTCATTTTAAACATGGAAATCGGGAGGATTCGAAGGAAACTGTTACCGAATACTTGGCATTAGCGAGCCACTTTAACTTTTCGAAAATTGATTTCGTGGTCTTACCAAAATTTATGTTTTGAGTTTTGAAATTTTTGAAAGAACTTTCGAAAATTTGTCTTCTTGAAGAGACTATATGATTTCAAATTGGTTTTAAAAATGTGATTGATGTACATACGCATTTAGTGCATAATGCATACTGCGGTGAAGTTCTGAGCGAGACTCTCGAACTGGATATTTCATCGGTGTGGTACGATGAAAAGAGATTCGAACTCTAGTATGGTAGTTTGGTTATCCAGGGATGATCGGTTGATTTATTGAATAAGAGAAATATGCTGTGTGTTGTAGATCCATACACAGGACGTAATTTTGGAACTTTGGATTTTGTGAAACTGGAGCATGTGTGCTATGTGGCTCTATTGATGTGGTGGTAGCGTGATTTTACTACTTTTGAATTTTGAGCCATACTGATTGATCACTCCCACTCCCTGTATGATTTGGGATGTTCGCCGATTTGCGACTGGTTGTTCGTACGCGTGAGAGGTCCGTTTAATAGTCGGTTGTGTTTCGTTGAGATCCACTGTATGTGATTTGCTTAGCATTTTGAGAATTTTGCTCTTTCGTGTATCTGTCTCTGTGGTTCTGTGTTCATCGTGTTGGAGCTTACCGTGTGAAGGTATTCTCGATTATCGTTGATCGTTCGTTGTTAATATTGGAGTTTATCATGTTGATGATATTCTCGATTGTGTTTTGACCTTTGGATTGGTCGTATTGGAATTTATCATGTTGATGATATTCTCGATTGTGTTTTGACCTCTGGTTGGTCATATTGCAGATTATCATGTCGATGATATTCTCGGTAAATTTGTTGGGTGATCGTTGTTAATGATCGTACAAGCGTTCAGATTTTGTGTTGATGTTTCGGGATTCGTGTCGTTATTTTGCGCAGTTAGTTCTCAGATATATCACGCATTATTGATTGTATCAGAATTGGGACTTAATTGTGCGATCAGGCAGATAGGTTTTGACACGGATAGATTATTTCATCCGAATATGATATATTTTGTTGAGACTCATGGAATTGTGATTGTAAGCGCATTGAGGCTTTATAGTGAAGTCACTTGCTAGTATCCCAGGAGATCGTTGACCTGCGTATTTGTAAGTATGCTCTTTTGGTTATTCGGTAATGACGATGATTGATCGTTGTCGTGATGGTTTTGAGATATTTTGGTTGAATGGTATGTTTGTTTGTTTTTATGACGGATTGCAAGTTTCGAGGATGAAACTTATTTTAAGTGGTGTAGTATGTAATATCCGGAATTTCTATTACTATTGTTTAATGTTATTTTATCCGAGTTATGTTGTACAGCGTGGAATCTGTACAGTATGGATAAAATAATTGTAGAACTGAGGCATTTGTATTGGTATAATTATCGTACTTGGTCGACAATTGCGATTGAGGATATTGTGTATCATATGAGAATATTATTGGATTGAGTATATGTATTCAGTATGTGAGTGTACGTATCCAGTATGTCGAGACGGACGTGAAGAGTTGGAAATGGCTAAGTATAGCCTGATTAGCGTGCGCTAATGTTCAAATATAGCGCACGCTATCATTCATGGTAAGGGCACGCTAGAGGCAGAATGTAGCGCACGTTAATGCAGTCAGATCAGAAGGAATCTGCGTGTGGACCAGGCCACTTTTGGCGCACGTTCTGATAATTCAACGGATGTTTGTAATGTAGTACTAGCGCACGCTAAACCTAAAGGTTAGCGCACGCTATTGGTATATTGGACAAAAAGGAATCTTATTCTCGTCAGCACTTTCGGCATGTGGGTCACGAGCATCTTCGTGGTAGGTGTAGACTATAGCAAGTCAACGGATATTAGCGCATGCTAAATGAAAGGACTTGCGTACGCTAAACAGGTTACGTACGTTAATGCATGGGCATTACGTACGTAAGCACATGTACGAAGCCAGACTGTAGCCTCTGGACTGCGATAGCGCACACTAACAAAAGTCAGTTAGCGCACGCTAAGGCTGTTGCGCACTCTAAACATGAGATGTTAGCGCACGCTAGTAATGTATATTATATAAGGGGACAAACAGGTGTTATGAATCATTTCGTCCATTTCTTTCCTTTCACTCGATAGATAGAGCTCTGGGAGGTACTTGAGGTCCAGAAACACTCCGGGATGATGATCTTTATCAAGATTAAGATAGAGAGCATGGATTAAAGCCTTGTTCTTCAAGTTATTCATGGTTCTTGGAATGAAGTTCAAGTGTTCTTCTTCTTGGTTCGTCCAATCCAGGTAATTTTCGTATCCCTTTGATAGTAGTTCATTTTTAAGGACAATTACTTGTGAGAGAACGTGTTGGATAATCATGTGGTGATTTTTATGAGACCTAATGGGATTATGATAAGGGTTTTCAGATGTTATGTAAGATTCTTCATGTTAATGGTGATTCGTTAAACTTGATGAGGTTGAATCATGGATTTCTGAATCATGATAATTTCAGTGGTTGATTTATATGAGTTAAATCATTATATGCGGTTTAATTCCGTCTTGAGTATGATATGATCCTTGTTATCGAGTTGGTTTGATTGTTGATGTTGTTATTGATATAGGGACATTTATATGATCCTTGTGATAGTTATGGTGTTGTTTACCTTCAAGAGATATGGAGATTTATGTCTCCTTTCATTTTGGATTTTGATGTTAAGATGATATAAGGATACATAATGGTTTTGATTATAAATAGGGATAAGATGATTAAAACCAACATTATGACTTTAGTTTCGTATGTTCGTGATAAGATGTGGATCATGATGATGAGATTGAATTTGGAAAAGTTATTGTTAATCTTGGAGTATGATTTCCGTTTCATTTGGATTCGTAGTCGCAAGGTGTTAGTAGATGCTTGGAACGCATGCCACTGCACAGCATTAGCGCACGCTAAGCTTACTGGCTAGCGCACGCTAACGGGAGCAACTTAGTGCACGCTACGTTATGCGTTTAATGTGCGCTAAGTAGGCAGACATTGCAGTATTTTTGTGTTGTGATTATGAATTCGTGATCGTTTAAGTTGGTTTGATCAGACATGTGGTTAACTGAGATATTGTTGAGCCGCTGGGTTTGTGAATTGATTTTATCGATTGTTGATTGTTATCGCACTTGTTGTTTATCGATTATTGTAATAGGTTGAGATTATTGATTGGTGATTATAACCGTATGTTGCGGTCGTGTTCGAGTATGTTCGTGAATTGCATGGGTCAGGCCGAGGAGCTCGTAGACGAAGGCAATGAGATTGGTAGCGGCTTCATCATAGTCGTATCGGTATTGAGGTAAGTTATTACTTGCTCAGTTTATAGTATTTAATGAATGGTTTCCGTTTCATTCGGGTATAATTCGTATATCAATGTTTATAATCGTAATCACAGGAGATTTGGGATTATAAATCGTATTCGAGTTTTGGGAATCTAAATCATAATGTATATGATTTACTTTTGTTATTGGTATACTAGTATATCGAGGATATATTGTGATAAAGACGAAGATGTAAATTATCTGCAATCCGTGATACTTTGGACCATCGAGTATTGAGGATAATGGTTCGTGATGGTTTAGACATTGAGATCATTCTCGAAGGATTCGGGACAAGTACTCTAATCATTTTTGTCATTTTGTGTCGATCATGTTGTGATACATTCGTGTATCATTGTTGTCATGCATTTGTGCACGGTTGTTGTCGTGCATTGTGTACTATTGTCTTGTGCAGTCGTGCATTGTTGTCGTATGTCCACCATGCGTTGGTCCGACGGGATCATCATGTGAATCTATAGCTGTGTGCGCTGGATCGTTGGACAGGTAATGCCACCATGCGTTGGTCCGACGGGATCATCATGGGAATCTATAGCTGTGTGCGCTGGATCGTTGGATTACCATATGTATTGTTGTTGTGCATATCTATATTATGGGTTTGCCATAAGTATACATTGTCGTTATTGTTGTGATCATATTGACGTTGTCATATGACTATGCATTTGTAGGTCTTGTGTTAGGACCATGTCCGTATGTTGTGTTGATCTGATCTCAGATTAGACTGACGTGATGGTAATGGTATTTCGTATCTTGAGGTATGTTCCGTATTTCCTTGATACTTGTCTTTGATGGACAATCGATTATCGTATTGGAATTGTCGACGTTATCCGATGGATTGAATTGGCCAGAGTTGGTATAATTTCCGTATCGCAAGTTATGATAATGTTTTGAGAACCTTGGGTATTGTTGAGATACCGTACAGATATTTCGGTATTATCTTATTGTGTTGTTAAGGATACGAATCGTGGATTTTCGTAAAGTTACGACGGTAAGATTACATTGGTCGTATTCTTACTTAGTATTTCCATTGATATGTAATTATTGACGTGATGTGATGGTTATCATTGTTGGATATTATGGGTGACCCCGCCGTGGGCTTTCTTCTTAGGTTCTTGGATTATCAAGCTTGTAGCGGTCGTGAAGAGATGAGCTTCCCGGAGGATACTGGCTAGGACATTTATTTGTGTATTGAGCTTCTGATCAGTTGTTGTATTCCGCTGCTAGAGTATTTTAATTGTTTGTCTTTATCCGCTGCGTTAGTATTTTTAAATGGCCTTTTGGTATCTGGTAACTTAGGTTACTTTGGCAATCATTTTCTAAATCTATTCTGTCGGTACGTGTAAGCGATAGCTTAACGTATGTTTTTAAACTGTTGAGTTTTGACATTTTGGGCCTTGTGGTTTAAAATTAGATTTTACGACGGTTTTGATAAACGAGTTTTATAAAGTCTTCAAATGTTTTAAATAGATAATACCATCGTTAGCCTCTTGGATGTTTGTAAATGTTTGCGAAAATTTCCTTCAGCCTTGTGGGTTCCATCTCGGGGCCCACGCCGCTGTAATATTCCCGGTTGGATCTAGGGGTGTTACAGAATATGGTATCGGAGGTTAGGTTGAGAAAACCTAGGCATTTGGGTCGAGTTGGGTCGTGTTTTGGTCGCGTCATTCGAGTTGTCGATTGACTAATACTAGAGCCGTGAGTTTTTGTTGTTCACTCGAGCTTATGGGTTATGTGATTTATCAGTGTGGTACTGGGATTGTTGTAAACTTTTCCAAATTATGCTAACGTGATTCTCTTGAAAGAGATGTGTTGTGTTCTCAAGTTGAACTGATTTTGCAAAACGTGTGTTTTGAAAATACCTGTGTCGAGTATTTTCTTGAGTCGAGACATGTGCCAGTATCACGGGGAATCGTCGGCTTCATGATCTGTAAGTATTTGGATTTTTGTATTTTATTGAGATTTACTGCCGTTCTAAATTGATATGCTTTGAGATTCGGAAGAATATTATGTGTTATGATTATGAGATAACAGAACACAGTAGTTGGGACAGGATTGATGATCTTGAGACGCTATGATTTTGGAAATCAATATGTCGGTTAGATTTTGGAAACGGAATTGTGTATTCGGGAGAAGGACTGTGAATTGTTGAGAAGAACATGTAGTCATGCTAATTCATTTTGATATATGAACTGCTTTTGAGCATTTGAAAATATACTTTTCAAAATGAACGTTTCACGAATGTTTTACGGAAAATGGTTTTTGGGCCGAGACCCAGTTGAATTTGAAATAGTTTTACAACTCAGGACTTAGGGTCCGAAAAGAGTTTTCTACTTTTTGAAATGCGGAACGAGATACGGGCTGAGACCCAAATGTTTCAAAAGGCTTTTCTGTTTCCTTAAAACTCCCGAGATTTGTAAAACACTTTATCAATCATTTATCTATTTCGTTCCTGCCTTTCGGGGTTTTGGCTTACTTGTTCAAATGAAACCTCTCGGGAAGTCTTTCGCTGTGTTGATTTGTTCCAATGCATTGCCATAGCATAATTGAGGTGATCCAGGATGGAAAATGGTCGACGTTGCGAGTCATATGTGGAAAAGGAGTTTTTAGTCGGAATTTATATATTGAAATTTCGGAAATCTCTCGTGTGGTTTTCCGATGGAATATCAGTGAATATTGGTGACGAACCGAATTGGTATACAGGAGTATGGATGTAGTCCAGCATTTGCATAGTTTTCATTTTAAACATCGAAATCGGGAGGATTCGAAGGAAACTGTTACCGAATACTTGGCATTAGCGAGCCACTTTAACTTTTCGAAAATTGATTTCGTGGTCTTACCAAAATTTATGTTTTGAGTTTTGAAATTTTTGAAAGAACTTTCGAAAATTTGTCTTCTTGACGAGACTATATGATTTCAAATTGGTTTTAAAAATGTGATTGATGTACATACGCATTTAGTGCATAATGCATACTGCGTTGATGTTCTGAGCGAGACTCTCGAACTGGATATTTCATCGGTGTGGTACGATGAAAAGAGATTCGAACTCTAGTATGGTAGTTTGGTTATCCAGGGATGATCAGTTGATTTATTGAATAAGAGAAATATGCTGCGTGTTGTAGATCCATACACAGGATGTAATTTTGGAACTTTGGATTTTGTGAAACTGGAGCATGTGTGCTATGTGGCTCTATTGATGTGGTGGTAGCGTGATTTTACTACTTTTGAATTTTGAGCCGTACTGATTGATCACTCCCACTCCCTGTATGATTTGGGATGTTCGCCGATTTGCGACTGGTTGTTCGTACGCCTGAGAGGTCCGTTCAACAGTCGGTTGTGTTTCGTTGAGATCCACTATATGTGATTTGTTTAGCATTTTGAGAATTTTGCTCTTTCGTGTATCTGTCTCTGTGGTTCTGTGTTCATCGTGTTGGAGCTTACCATGTGAAGGTATTCTCGATTATCGTTGATCGTTCGTTGGTAATATTGGAGTTTATCATGTTGATGATATTCTCGATTGTGTTTTGACCTTTGGATTGGTCGTATTGGAATTTATCATGTTGATGATATTCTCGATTGTGTTTTGACCTCTGGTTGGTCATATTGAAGATTATCATGTCGATGATATTCTCGGTAAATTTGTTGGTTGATCGTTGTTAATGATCGTATAAGTGTTCAGATTTGGTGTTGATGTTTCGGGATTCGTGTCGTTATTTTGCGCAGTTAGTTCTCAAATATATCACGCATTATTGATTGTATCAGAATTGGGACTTAATTGTGCGATCAGGCATATAGGTTTTGACACGGATAGATTATTTCATCCGAAGATGATATATTTTGTTGAGACTCATGGAATTGTGATTGTAAGCGCATTGAGGCTTTATAGTGAAGTCACTTGCTAGTATCCCAGGAGATCGTTGACCTGCGTATTTGTATGTATGCTCTTTTGGTTATTCGGTAATGACGATGATTGATCGTTGTCGTGATGGTTTTGAGATATTTTGGTTGAATGATATGTTTGTTTGTTTTTATGACGGATTGCAAGTTTCGAGGATGAAACTTATTTTAAGTGGTGTAGTATGTAATATCCGGAATTTCTATTACTATTGTTTAATGTTATTTTATCCTAGTTATGTTGTACAGCGTGGAATCTGTACAGTATGGATAAAATAATTGTAGAACTGAGACATCTGTGTTGGTATAATTATCGTACTTGGTCGACAATTGCGATTGAGGATATTGTGTATCATATGAGAATATTATTGGATTGAGTATATGTATTCAGTATGTGAGTGTACGTATCCAATATGTCGAGACGGACGTGAAAAGTTGGAAATGGCTAAGTATAGCCTGATTAGCGTGCGCTAATGTTCAAATATAGCGCATGCTATCATTCATGGTAAGGGCACGCTAGAGGCAGAATGTAGCGCACGCTAATGCAGTCAGATCAGAAGGAATCTGCGTGTGGACCAGGCCACTTTTGGCGCACGTTCTGATAATTCAACGGATGTTTTTAATGTAGTACTAGCGCACGCTAAACCTAAAGGTTAGCGCACGCTATTGGTATATTGGACAAAAAGGAATCTTATTCTCGTCAGCACTTTCGGCATGTGGGTCACGAGCATCTTCGTTGTAGGTGTAGACTATAGCAAGTCAACGGATATTAGCGCACGCTAAATGAAAGGACTTGCGTACGCTAAATAGGTTACGTACGTTAATGCATGGGCATTACGTACGTAAGCACATGTACGAAGCCAGACTGTAGCCTCTGGACTGCGATAGCGCACACTAACAAAAGTCAGTTAGCGCACGCTAAGGCTGTTGCACACTCTAAACATGAGATGTTAGTGCACGCTAGTAATGTATATTATATAAGGGGGACAAACAGGTGTTATGAATCATTTCGTCCATTTCTTTCCTTTCACTCGATAGATAGAGCTCTGGGAGGTACTTGAGGTCCAGAAACACTCCGGGATGATGATCTTTATCAAGATTAAGATAGAGAGCATGGATTAAAGCCTTGTTCTTCAAGTTATTCATGGTTCTTGGAATGAAGTTCAAGTGTTCTTCTTCTTAGTTAGTCTAATCCAGGTAATTTTCGTATCCCTTTGATAGTAGTTCATTTTTAAGGACAATTACTTGTGAGAGAACGTGTTGGATAATCATGTGGTGATTTTTATGAGACCTAATGGGATTATGATAAGGGTTTTCAGATGTTATGTAAGATTCTTCATGTTAATGGTGATTCGTTAAACTTGATGAAGTTGAATCATGGATTTCTGAATCATGATAATTTCAGTGGTCGATTTAGATGAGTTAAATCATTATATGCGGTTTAATTCCGTCTTGAGTATGATATGATCCTTGTTATCGAGTTGGTTTGATTGTTGATGTTGTTATTGATATAGGGACATTTATATGATCCTTGTGATAGTTATGGTGTTGTTTACCTTCAAGAGATATGGAGAATTATGTCTCCTTTCATTTTGGATTTTGATGTTAAGATGATATAAGGATACATAATGGTTTTGATTATAAATAGGGATAAGATGATTAAAACCAACATTATGATTTTAGTTTCGTATGTTCGTGATAAGATGTGGATCATGATGATGAGATTGAATTTGGAAAAGTTATTGTTAATCTTGGAGTATGATTTCCATTTCATTTGGATTCGTAGTCGCAAGGTGTTAGTCGATGCTTGGAACGCATGCCACTGCACAGCATTAGCGCACGCTAAGCTTACTGGCTAGCGCACGCTAAAGGGAGCAACTTAGCGCACGCTACGTTATGCATTTAACGTGCGCTAAGTAGGCAGAAAGTGCAGTATTTTTGTGTTGTGATTATGAATTCGTGATCGTTTAAGTTGGTTTGATCAGACATGTGGTTAACCGAGATATTGTTGAGCCGCTGGGTTTGTGAATTGATTTTATCGATTGTTGATTGTTATCGCACTTGTTGTTTAACGATTATTGTAATAGGTTGAGATTATTGATTGGTGATTATAACCGTATGTTGCGGTCGTGTTCGAGTATGTTCGTGAATTGCATGGGTCAGGCCGAGGAGCTCGTAGACGAAGACAATGAGATTGGTAGCGGCTTCATCATAGTCGTATCGGTATTGAGGTAAGTTATTACTTGCTCAGTTTATAGTATTTAATGAATGGTTTCCGTTTCATTCGGTATAATTCGTATATCAATGTTTATAATCGTAATCACAGGAGATTTGGGATTATAAATCGTATTCGAGTTTTGGGAATCTAAATCATAATGTATATGATTTACTTTTGTTATTGGTATACTAGTATATCGAGGATATATTGTGATAAAGACGAAGATGTAAATTATCTGCAATCCGTGATACTTTGGACCGTCGAGTATTGAGGATAATGGTTCGTGATGGTTTAGACATTGAGATCATTCTCGAAGGATTTGGGACAAGTACTCTAATCATTTTTGTCATTTTGTGTCGATCATGTTGTGATACATTCGTGTATCATTGTTGTCATGCATTTGTGCACGGTTGTTGTCGTGCATTGTGTACTATTGTCTTGTGCAGCCGTGCATTATTGTCGTATGTCCACCATGCGTTGGTCCGATGGGATCATCATGGGAATCTATAGCTGTGTGCGCTGGATCGTTGGATTACCATATGTATTATTGTTGTGCATATGTATATTATGGGTTTTCCATAAGTATACATTTTTGTTATTGTTGTGATCATATTGACGTTGTTATATGAGTATGCATTTGTAGGTCTTGTGTTAGGACCATGTCCGTATGTTGTGTTGATCTGATATCAGATTAGACTGACGTGATGGTAATGGTATTTCGTATCTTGAGGTATGTTCCGTATTTCCTTGATACTTGTCTTTGATGTACAATCGATTATCGTATTGGAATTTTCGACGTTATCCGATGGATTGAATTGGCCAGACTTGATATAATTTCCGTATCGCGAGTTATGATAATGTTTTGAGAACCTTGGGTATTGTTGAGATACCGTACAGATATTTCGGTATTATCTTATTGTGGTGTTAAGGATACGAATCGTGGATTTTTTTAAAGTTATGACGGTAAGATTACATTGGTCGTATTCTTACTTAGTATTTCCATTGATAGGTAATTATTGACGTGATGTGATGGTTATCATTGTTGGATATTATGGCTGACCCCGTCGTGGGCTTTCTTTTTAGGTTCTTGGATTATCAAGCTTATAGCGGTCGTGAAGAGATGAGCTTCCCGGAGGATACTGGTTAGGACATGTATTTGTGTATTGAGCTTCTGATCAGTTGTTGTATTCCGCTGCTAGAGTATTTTAATTGTTTGTCTTTATCCGCTGCGTGAGTATTTTTAAATGGCCTTTTGGTATCTGGTAACTTAGGTTACTTTGGCAATCATTTTCCAAATCTATTGTAATACCCGAGATTTCGGATGTGTATTTGAACCTTGTGATATTGTATTTGTTGCATTTTGATTTGAGTATTATTCTCCGTATTTCATGATCCGGTATTGTTGAGCGCATGATTGCATGAATGTGTTCTAAGTGGTGATTTTTGCACATGTAGCGCACGCTATCGACTTAGCGTAGCGTACGCTAAATTGGGTTCATAGCGCACGCTATGTATGAACCTTAGCGCACGCTATACGTAGTCAACATGATTAAGACAGGGTGGTAGGTGAGATCAGCCGCGGATCTTGGTCGGATCATGTCGGGATGAACCTGGATGGCTTTCGGGAAAAGCCGAGTCAACACGGTAGTGCACGCTACTGATATGAGGATAGCGTACGCTAAATGTTGAGTACAGTGAGGTCAGTAAGCTTCGTATGACCGTTAGCGCACGCTATGGATATGGACTAGCGCACGCTAATAACCATTTCTTATATATAGAACATCACCCTTTTTCATTTTCAGACTTTTTCACTTCACTAATCCGAATTCTTAGACTTAGAAAGTTACCTCCTCCATCTTCAACCTCTCATATCATCATTCTAGCACGATTTTGAAGATTGTAGATCATTGGAGATTGGTGTTCAAGCCCTCGGTGTTGGATTTCTTCAAGTTCCTCCTTGTTCTTCACTATTTTGAGGTAGGTGATTCTTCACCAAGTTAAGTAATATTCTGAAGGATGTTTTGATCATGATTTGGTATTATCTAGTCAGTTAAATTCGTACGTAGTCGAACATCATGTTGTAGAAGGATATTTTCGATGTTTCGGTACTTCTTCATCGTATAACCCATTGAACCTTTTAGTGTTTGAACTCCTAGCATATTCGTGAAGCTTCAAAACCGATTGTGACCAGTTTTTAGAGATTATCAGTTCTTATGTTTTTACATAATTGGAATTATACATTTTGGAACATAGAATGGATGGAACTTAGGAGAATTTCTTGAAGATCAAGATGAATTATGGTGTTGTGATGATTATACGTATCCTTGCATCTCGAAGTCGTTTAATCCGTAAAGATCTTTCACAAACTGTATGAGCATGTTATGCATGGAGATGACATGTATTAGCACTGAAGATTCCTTGAGTTTCATCACCATTAGATCTAGTCTACTGCCCAGTAGTTTCATCTCGAAGTCTGCGGGTGATAAGCTGTACTGAAGTTCAATTCGGTCCCCAAGGCCTTATGAACTGCTTTCCAAAAATAAGACACAAAACGGCCGTCTTGATCAGAAATAATGGTCTTCGGTGTACCATGCAATCGAACTATCTCCGAAATAAATACCCGTGCCAACCTCTCCGGTCCCCACGTATCCTTAATGCCTAGAAAATGAGCTGATTTGGTTCAACGATCAACTATCACCCAAATCATGTTCATTCCTGTCTTGGTTCTCGGCATACTAGTAATAAAGTCCATCGATATGTCTTCCCACTTCCATTCAGGAATCGGAAGCGGCTTCAACATCCCGGCAGGTCGTTGATACTCGATCTTAACCTGCTGACAAGTCAAGCATTTCAAAACATAGTCTGCTACATCTTTCTTCATGTTGCCCCACCAGAAATTTTGTTTCAAGTCCTTATACATCTTACTGGTGCCCGGGTGGATAGAATAGGGCGAGCTGTGAGCTTCCTTCATAATCATCTGTTTCAGAACATCGACATCAGGAATGCAGAGTCGGTTCTAAAATCTCAAAACTCCATCATCATGAATTAGGAATCCAGGGGCCTTTCCCTTGATCACTTCATCACGTAACCGAATCATCAGAGGATTATCCGCCTGACTAGATTTGATTTCTTCGGTTAATGACGAAGTTAATTCCATCACGCACAGTTGTCCTTGGACTCTTTGTAACCACACTTCAATTCCTTCTCTAATCATCTCTCGTTGAAGGCTAAGTTGGGAAGTCAGAGTCTCCAGCATCTGAATAGAAACAGGATTGCGGCTAAGTGCATCTTCCACCACATTCGATTTGCCTGGATGATACAAAATCTCCAAGTCATAGTCCTTAATCAGCTCTAACCATCTTCTTTGCCGCATGTTCAGCTCTTTCTGACTGAAGATGTATTTGAGACTCTTGTGATCAATAAAGATCTTTCCACACATTATTTATTTTATGTTTTGATGATTAAAGTTGCTAAACAACAAAACAACATCGAGGCGAAGCAAAATGACGAAGCAGACGAAGACGCAAAAAGTTGCAATCTGGACTGCATTAGCGCAAGCTAATACATATAGGTTAGCGCACGCTAACGAGGAGTAATCTTCATATCAGCCGAGTTCGAAGTTAGCTGAAGTGAAGTTAGCTGATGGGATAGCGCACGCTACACGGTATCATTAACGCACGCTATCGAGCCATATTACCGTTGGGAAGATATTCAAACACAGAATGACGTATGCAATGAAATCAGCATTAGCGCACACTACAATGAAGGATTAGCGCACGCTAAGAAGTTTGAATCAAGTCAATCAGAACGTTGGGAAAAGCAGGTCAAATTCGGCATATAAAACGGATACTTTGACAATCCATGCAACGGATATATTGGATTAGCGCACGCTACAATGTGTTATTAACGTACGCTAATACAAGAAGGTTACGTACGTAAGGCAGAAGGCATAACGTACGCTAAAGAAGAAACGAAGCTACTGGACTGAAACTGGGAACAGTCTAACGCACGCTAAAGGCACGCTAAGATATTAGCGCACGCTACCAGAGGAAGGCTAGCGCACGCTAGCAAGTCAAAACAGCCAGCAATGGCTAGTTTATGGGAAATGCCTATAAATACCATCCCTATGGTATTGTTTGAGCACAACAACTTCAAGCAAACAAGACATACATCTGAGAATCATATACTTACATTGTTGTTGTAATATTGAGCGTATATTATTAGTTTGAGTGTTTATACATTCAACATTATACACGAGAGGTAAAAGAAAAGATACGATTGGATTCGGTGTTATTAGGATCAAGTATCCGGCATTGTTAGAATCGCAATCAATATCTAAATGAGGTTTAACTAGTACCAATAGAAAGCTAGAGTGGTTGATTCCTTATCCAATAGAAAAGGAAAAACGGTTTTACTCGGACCGATAGAAGACGAGCTTGTAACGGTAATCCCTCGACCGATAGAAGAGAGGCATAGAGGTTTTGATCTTAAGCCTAAGGAAAAAGATACATCAAGAGAGGACGTAGGCTTCGTTAATAGCCGAACCTCTATAAATTCTTGTGCGATTTATTTTCCGCAATTTATTTACGCTTCCGCACAAACGGCGCAAACATCCGATAATATACCAACAATTGGTATCGGAGCGGTACTCCAATACGCGGCTTAACATCCGAGGAGAAAAGATCCAATGGCGTTTCAAATGGCTCCCGTCGAAGGCCTTGCTCTCAACCGACCACCATTTTTTGATGGCGCGAACTTCCTGACTTGGATGAAAAAGATGTCGATATTCATTCGAGCTTACGACATCGAACTTTGGAAGGTGATTTGTCTTGGTCCCAAAATCCCGACGAACTCAAACGGAACTCTCAAAACCTTTGAAGAGTATGATGATGCGGATTGGAAAAACGACCATTATAATTGCAAAGCGACGCAATTATTATACTGTGCCTTAAATCCGGAAGAACACAACCGGATATCATCGTGTGATAGTGCCAAAGAAATCTGGAAAATGCTTGAGGTAACACACGAAGGTACGTCTCAAGTCAAAGAGACGAAGATAAACATGCTCCTTCACGATTATGAATTATTCCATATGAAGGACGACAAATCCATCTCGATTATGCTCGACCAATTTTTGGTCATCACTAATGGATTAGCATGTTTCGGAAAACCACTTTCGAGTAGTGAGAAAGTAAAGAAAATTCTCCGATCACTACCTCGAGAATGGGACAGTACGATTACGGCAATAATGGAATCCAAAGATTTAAATACTCTCGATTTTAGTGCTCTCGTTGGTTCTCTTATCAACTACTAGATTGTCCTAAAATCTCGGAATGCCAAACCGAAACCGAAGGAGAGGTCGATAGCCTTCAAGGCTAAAATGTCGAAGAAGAAAGAAGAATCCCCGGTGGATGAAAGCGACGAAGAAATGGCATATTATGCCAAAAATATTAGTAAGTTCCAACACTTATTAAACCGGAGGAAGGACATTCAAGCGGGTGAACCTAAGAAATTCGACAACACTTGTCGATTATGTGGCAAACCAGGCCACTTTGCTAAGAACTGTCGAGTAAAGCAAAAGGAGGTTCTAATCGCAACATGGAGCGACGAAGATCCCGATGAAGATTTTCTTGAACAAAATAATCTCGCGCTCATGGCCCGGAGTTCATTCGACGACAGCGACGTCGAAAGCCAAGTAAGTACATCCTCCCGTGACGAACTTTTTGATGCATTTGAGTTATTACATACGGATTTCCAAAATGCTTTATCGGAAATTAAATCCCTTAAGTCTAAAATTAAATCTTTGGAAATTGAAAATTCCAAAATTATCGAGAAGGGAAAACTGTCGAAATCGATCATTCGAAGTGCATTGAAAATGAGAATATTTTGAAGAATGATCTTATAAAAGTTCAAGATGAACTAAAATTTTTGACAAAGAAATTCTCGTGCGGCAACGATAAATTTGAACAAATGTTATGTGTTCAAAAATATACTCTAAATAAAGAGGGGTTAGGATTCAAACCACGTTCGAAAAATGAATCCGTCAATTTCAAAATACCGTCTGAAAAATGTTTGAAAATCGGGCATCACATTTTAAATTGCAAAAGCCCAAGACGGACGATAAAAATTAAAAAGATCTGGGTTCCTAAAGGAACAAATATTTCAAATATTGTTTACGTTTCAAAAGAAGAACCAACTATAGGTTGGATCCCCAAAAATAAATTTTAACAATTGATATTTTAAAAAGGGGGAGATAATACTTTCAGGGGAAGTATTTTTGCTTATTAATGCATATTCATCATGCATACTTATATTTCGATATACTCTATATTTTTTTTTTACTTTTTGATGAAGACAAAAAGGGGGAGAAAAACATGAATTGAGATAAAAATGAGAAGGAGATGAATTGACAAAAATGAGAAAAATCGAAGAAGTCGAAAAGAAAAAGAAAGCATACAAAAAGGGGGAGTTAAAACGAAGGTGTTGAAAAATTGACAAATGAAGAAGTCGAAAAAGAAGAAAAAGAAAAGGATTGGAGAAACTAACGAAACGATCAAAGCCGAAAACTTTGATTCGTAAATATACATATATTATTTTTTTCAGGTTTTATCCAATTCAAGAGTTGTTTTGTAATCATCAAAAAGGGGGAGATTGTTGGAATATTTATTCCACACATTATTTATTTTATGTTTTGATGATTAAAGTTGCTAAACAACAAAACAACATCGAGGCGAAGCAAAATGACGAAGCAGACGAAGACGCAAAAAGTTGCAATCTGGACTGCATTAGCGCACGCTAATACATATAGGTTAGCGCACGCTAACGAGGAGTAATCTGCATATCAGCCGAGTTCGAAGTTAGCTGAAGTGAAGTTAGCTGATGGGATAGCGCACGCTACACGGTATCATTAACGCACGCTATCGAGCCATATTACCGTTGGGAAGATATTCAAACACAGAATTACGTATGCAATAAAATCAGCATTAGCGCACGCTACAATGAAGGATTAGCGCACGCTAAGAAGTTTGAATCAAGTCAATCAGAATGTTGGGAAAAGCAGGTCAAAGTCAGCATATCAAATGGATACTTTGACAATCCATGCAACGGATATATTGGATTAGCGCACGCTACAATGTGTTATTAACGCACGCTAATACAAGAAGGTTACGTACGTAAGGCAGAAGGCATAACGTACGCTAAAGAAGAAACGAATCTACTGGACTGAAACTGGGAACAGTCTAACGCACGCTACATGCACGCTAAGATATTAGCGCATGCTACCAGAGGAAGGCTAGCGCACGCTAGCAAGTCAAAACAGCCAGCAACGGCTAGTTTATGGGAAATGCCTATAAATACCATCCCTATGGTATTGTTTGAGCACAACAACTTCAAGCAAACAAGACATACATCTGAGAATCATATACTTACATTGTTGTTGTAATATTGAGCGTATATTGTTAGTTTGAGTGTTTATACATTCAACATTATACACGAGAGGTAAAAGAAAAGATACGATTAGATTCGGTGTTATTAGGATCAAGTATCCGGCATTGTTAGAATCGCAATCGATATCTAAGTGAGGTTTAACTAGTACCAATAGAAATCTAGAGTGGTTGATTCCTTATCCAATAGAAAAGGAAAAACGGTTTTACTCGGACCGATAGAAGACGAGCTTGTAACGGTAATCCCTCGACCGATAGAAGAGAGGCGTAGAGGTTTTGATCTTAAGCCTAAGGAAAAAGATACATCAACAGAGGACGTAGGCTTCGTTAATAGCCGAACCTCTATAAATTCTTGTGCGCTTTATTTTCCACAATTTATTTACGCTTCCGCACAAACGGCGCAAATATCCGATAATATACCAACAGATGGTATCCTGATCTCAGATCGATTTTAGAAAACACCGTTGCTCCTTGCAACTGGTCAAACAGATCATCAATTCGTGCCAACGGATACTTGTTCTTAATCGTCATCTTGTTCAGTTCTCGATAGTCGATGCACAATCGAAGCGATCCATCCTTCTTTCGGACAAAAAGAACTGGCGCTCCCCAGGGCGAAACGCTTGGATGGATAAAGCCTTTGTCCAGTAACTCCTTCGGCTGCTTTTTCAGTTCATACATCTCAGTAGGTGACATACGATATGGTGCCTTAGAAATTGCTGTGGCTCCGGGTTCCAATTCAATGGTAAATTCTACATCCCTTCGTGGAGGTAGTCCAGGTAACTCGTCAGGAAATACATCTGGAAATTCGTTCACAACAGGAATGGATGAAAGTTCCACAATTTCGTCTTCTTTCTTCATTGCATAACACCAGTATCAGTGCAGACATTGCGACAATTTGTGACTTTCATCGCTTTGATCAACTTTCCTGAGCTTCCCGGTTTCCATCCCTCAAACAGTATTTCGGAACCATCGTCAGCGATCAGCGAAATATTCCTCCTTCGGTAGTTTACAATAGCTCCATAACGATTAAGCCAATCATCTCCGAGTATCAGGTCGTCTCCTTGTATTTCTATTACAATTAGATTTGAGAGCCACTCTCTGCCCCCAAATGATAGAGGGAAATCTCTAGTCCCTAAGTTCCCAACAATCCTCTCTCCACTTGGAAAACCAACAACATAAGGTTCACAGTAATGAAAACCAGAAATATTCAAACGATTTACACAAGATGAGGATATAAATGAATGCGTAGCTCCCGTATCGAATAAAACGCTAACTGGCTGGGAAAGGATCTGAACAGTACCTGATGCGACAGCAGCATCCTGATCGTCTGTCCTCCTCATCTCGTACAGACGTGGGGGAGTAGATCCGGCACTCGATGTACCCCTTCGGTCCCACTGTCCTCTGCCTCGTCCGCGGCCAAAATTTTGAGGCATCTGAACACTTTGCTGCGTCTGTTGGATACTAGCTTCCTTCTGAACTGGCTGTGATGTACGGGTTCCATGGTACTTGGTGGCATCCTTGCAAAACATCGCACGGTGCCCTTCCTGTCCGCAATCAAAACATGTAATTGGGGTGCGCAAACAATCCCGCCAAAGGTGGCCTGGTCGACCACAGTTAAAGCACTTCCTAGCTGTATCCGTCGTGGCTGACATTGTTCCGAAATTCTTTCCGCTCTTAGATGGGTGCGGAGGTTTCTTGAAAGAATGAAATGATGACTGGGCTTTGCGAGGCCATTGTTCTTGTGCTCTGTAAAAGTACCAGAGACTTTCTGCTTCTTTGACTCCATAAACTTCTCCATTGCCGCTTCTTTGATTTCGTACACCAACGCCTTATCCTGGTATTGATGGAGAGTGGTACATTCAAAACCGGACATGTACCTCTGGATTTCTGGTTTCATCCTTATTTCAAAGTGAGTCATCATCTCTGCATGTGTTCTGACCAGATGTCGAACAAACGCTAACTGCTGATTAAACGTCTTAATGGTCTGGGATACGGGTTCGTCTGATGGCTGAGCGGAGAAAAAACTACCGAACTTTGGCTTCCCTCATAGGATGAGGGCAGTACTGAGCTTCCATCATCATTTTAAATTCTGTCCAATCAGCATCATGATCTGCAGGTCGGATAGCTTCCCACCACTCGGATGCTTCCCCTATCAAAAAGTACTGAGCAATAGGAGCTCTTCTATAAATGCAGGCAATTTATTCCAGCAAAAATTTTCTCCAGTTCCTTCAACCAATGGTCCCATGTGGGAGTTTCGGAAAAGCCGTCAAATTTGGGTGGTTGCATCTTCGCCACCTCTTGTAACCATCGGTCACCTCGATTTCCCATTTCTGGAATCCTTTGTTGTCTATCTCCCTGCTGAAATCCCGCCGCCACTTGCATTCGGTCCACGACACAGCGGCGAGTCATCTGGTTCACAACTTGACGAAGGATTTACAGTGCAGTTCGGTTCGTTATTGATAGATCGTTGCGGCTCGCTTTGAGCTATGGCCCGGCACGATTAGAAGGTGGCGCTTCTCTTTCGGCATTCCTTCGTCCGCGTCCACGACCGCGACCACGTCCACGTCCCCTCTCAACATACCGTAAGTATAAATACTCAATATACAGGAAACAACATCGTTCTAATGTTCAAGTATAAGGAGATACAACATATAAATAACGAGATAGAGTTTAGGAACTTACAACCACCTTTCGCATGAAGACGTAGGCAGTACAGTGATGTCATTCACGGCCGGTTACCTCAAAAGACGTAAATGACCCCTATTTTAACCCAATGGCCAAGATATCCATAATCTTAGCTCTGATACCATATTCGTAACACCCCGATATATTCAGAATATTACGGAGACCGTAAATCCTTTACGTAAGAATTTACAAGGCTGAAGAAGCGAAATGACAATAACAAATACCAACTTATGAAATTACTGAAATAAAATACAACAGTCTTGTTCAATACCGAGAATACAATTATCCAATGAAGGGTTATTAATACATCACCAAAATCCAAACTTCTTAAACTGACGACGCACTCGAGTACTTATTGAAATAACCAACAAACAACAAACAATAAAACCCGGCCGGAACATCACTCTGCACCCTCGTCGTCATGCAGCTCCAGCGGTTTCCCTGCTCTCCTGGATCCTGAACATAAACAAATGTTCACCCCCGCAGGGGTTAGCACAACGATGCTAGTACAAGTATAATAATCATACAACAGTGATATAATCAACAATTATATCGTAACAAGTTTCTCCAACGAGAAAATATCAACAAACATATCATATCATAACAGTTTCCAACATACTGATGGTATTCGAACGATCCAGCGCACACAGCTATAGATTCCCATGATGATCCCGTCGGACCAACACATGGTGGAACTACCTGTCCAATGATCCAGCGCACACAACTATAGATTCCCATGATGATTCCCGTCGGATCAACGCATGGTGGACATATAATCACAACACATTTACACAATACAATCACATCATAACTGTCATAATATAAACAATTCTAATTAGAGTACTTGCCTCGGTTCGTTGACAAGAATAAAACTTCCACAAATAACGTCCTAATTGAGATATCGGTCGCTCGAACAACCTTGAATAACACAATTAGCAATAATCCGTTCAGTACACATATCAAACACAAATATAATGAACTCAAAACGTCGATACGATTAAACCAAAATCATTGGGGCATTATATCGAACACTTTGTGGCCAAACTTCGATTGTTTATAACCAAATCTCAAAAATACCAACATCAAATCCCCATGAAGTGTTTCAAACCAACAAAACATCTTCAATACGATCGATAATCCATTATGAATATCCAAAATCGTGATTTCAACAAAAATTAATCGAAAACCCCCAAATCCAACTCAACATTCAAAGTGTTCTTGAATAATCCTTCAATAATCCAATGAATAATCAAACATATCCATAATCATGCGTATATCACTTCATACAACATGATCCTAACATCCAAAACATCATATCTCAACACAAAATCGAAATCCAAGATGTTGAAGAAATTACCTCTTGAAGATCCAAGCATTTTGATCCGAAGAACACGCGTTAGATCGACTATCCGGGCTTCACGATCGAACGAAAATGAAGAAAATCAAACCCTCAAGTGATGGATGATGAAAAGTATCTCCCCTCAAGCTCTCTCTCTCGAAGGTTGAAGAAGATGGAAGAAAGGAGCTGAATCTCGCTCAAAAAAACACAATTATAGTGTTGACTGCACTGTGTGCCGCAGCCCAGCCGAAGTGTGCCGCGGCACAGGGCCAAATGTGCCGGCAGTGACTCGGCAGTGTGCCGCGGCCCCGTCGGCATGTGCCGCGGCACAAGGTACAGATGGGTTTGGCCGAAAATGCAACACGAGTGTGCCGCGACCCGGACGGGTGTGCCGCGGCAGTGACTCGGCAGTGTGCCGCGGACCCGTCGGCATGTGCCGCGGCACAAGGTACAGACGGGTTTGGCCGAAAATGCAACACGAGTGTGCCGCGGCCCGGACGGGTGTGCCCTGGTAGTGACTCGACAGTGTGCCGCGGCCCTGCCGGCATGTGCCGCGGCACAAGGTACAGAGTGCTCGGCCAAAAACTGGAAAATGTGTGTGCCGCGGCGCACACTCCTTGTGCCGCGGCCCACACCCCTCTTGGGTCTAAAAATGATGAAAAATGATCTGGGAAGAGAATAAAAGCAATAGGAATCAATATTTGGGAAACAATAACACGAAATGGAAGTACGGAAACCCCAAAACGGTGGTTCCAAGCAATGATTACAAGGGTTCGCCCAACAAAACACAATTTGAACAATGAGGAGATTAGAAATGACATGAACTCCAACGTCAACATCGACTAATGAAACAATTATAACAATCAAGATAATACTCTTGTCTCGATTCCCGAGTAAGGTTCAAACAATGAACAATATCGATACACAACTCGAAGTTATTCCGACGGTGAACACGGATGAATGACTATTAACAAGTGAAAAAATTACATGGTGACAATTACCGAATGATAAATGACTGAATTACAACCGGGTATTACAACCAGAAGGAACGGATGGATTCATGGTATACAGCGATGCTTCAAATCAGGGTCTGGGATGTGTGTTGATGCAAAAGGATAAGGTGATTGCCTATGCTTCTCGACAGTTGAAACCGTACGAAGTTAATTACCCGACTCATGATCTGGAGTTAGCAGCCGTGGTCTTTGCCTTGAAAATTTGGCGACATTATTTATACGGCACTCATTGTCAAATATTTACATATCATAAAAGCCTCAAGTACATTTTCAGTCAGAAAGAATTAAACATGAGGCAGAGAAGGTGGTTGGAATTGGTGAAAGATTACGACTTAGAAATTCTCTATCATCCGGGTAAAGCAAACGTAGTAACTGATGCATTGAGCCGTAAACCTGTTTCTCTTCGAGTGTTGGAAGCACTTACGTCCCAAACCAGCATTCAACGAGAACTGATCCGCGAAGGGATTGAAGTATGGTCACCAGGAATCCAAGGGCAACTATATGTGATTGAACTTACTTCGTCACTGGTCGAAGAAATCAAATCTAAGCAGTTAAACGATTCTCTGATCCTTCAGTTATATGATGAAGTAAAGAAAGGAAAGGCCCCAGAATGTTAAAGCCACTTCGATCCCTGAGTGGAAGTGGGAGGATATCTCGATGGATTTCATCACCAATATGCCAAGGACCAAGACGGGAATGAACATGATTTGGGTTATAGTTGATCGATTAACCAAGTCGGCTCATTTCCTAGGAATTAAAGACACATGGGGACCCGAGAAATTGGCACGAGTATTTATTGCAGAGATAGTCATATTGCATGGGACGCCGAAGACTACTATTTCAGATCGAAATGGTCGTTTCGTGTCGCACTTCTGGAAGGCAGTTCACAGGGCTTTGGGGACCGAGTGTTGCGGATTTTTCGTTAACGCAAGTGCACGTTATCGTTGACAAGTTATAAAGTGATGAGTGAGTATCGTTCCCACGAGGACTGAATTACTAAGTACCGATTTTTATGTATTCTAATTTTATTTGAACAATCGAAGTTTGAGTTGCAATTAATAACTAAATAAAACCAATAAAAGAGCTAACAGTAAAAACGATCGCTTGAAGAAAGAAAATCAAATGATGAATAAGCCTAGGATTCTGAATCCACCTTGGTTTATCCGAAGTTACTCTCGATTATCTGAAGTTAATGATTTCCCCAATTTATTGAAGGCGAAGATTGCTAATATACTCTATCGCCTCTCCCGAGGTCAATAGATTTTTCTAAAGGCGAATAACGCACTCTATCCCTAGGTGAATTAATTCGTCAATAGGCAAAAAGCACAAAATCCTCAAAAGGCCACGTAGTTCCTATGAGTATATTCCTATCTCAAGGATAAAACGGTTCTCACCAATAGTTCCTCACCAACTCTCCTCTCCCGATTCGAGTAAGGTAATTTAAAACAATTCAATTATTGGCCAAACAATTGAAAGCATTAAAATTGATTGGGAAAACTCAATAGAGAAGGGAATTAAATAGATAATCAATAGCAAATCCGTCAAAACTTAGGTTTCATCAAAATCCTAGAACAAGGGTTTTAGCCTGACATGCTAAATAATGAAAATACAAAAACAATGAATGAAAGCATGAAAATCAAACGCAGATGAAGAGCTCGGATTCCTCCATTCTTCTGGCTTCCGCCCTCTGCTCTTGATGTCTTCTGCTTTCCTCCTCAAAGATTTATCGATCTTCCCCAAGCTCTCCAAAAATCAGAACCCCTTTTATTATGGCCTTCAACCCATATTTATAGTTCCCAGAAGCCTCCAAATCGTGTCCGTGTGATTAGGTCGAGAACTGGCTTCAAAACGGCCCAAACCCGCGCGGAGCACGCAAAACCGCCCTGTGTGCCGCGGCTCACTTAATCTGTGCCGCGGCACATAGCGTGCAAGTTAAAACCTGGGCGCTGGGTGTTTCTTCTGGGCCGCGGCTCACCGTGTCTGTGCCGCGGCTCAGAGTACAGTCTACTCTGGTGCCCGCTGGTTCAATGCGTGTGCCGCGGCCCACTTGCCTTGTACCGCGGCCCACGGCCAAAATTCGCCGTTTTCGCCCGTTTCGCCTCGTTTTAGCTTCCGGACTCCAATCTCCTGTCAAATATACAAGAGTAAGGCATTAAAAGCTCATTTATGCAAATTTACTCGCCAAAATAATACAAAATAATGATAAATAAGCGTATAAAAATATGCCTAGCAAATACCCCCAAACTTGAGCCTTTGCTTGTCCTCAAGCAAAAAGAATTAATTTCAACAAAAGAATATCGTGAATAATCGTGCAACTTATAGTGCTCAACCTAATCAATACTACCCTGAAATTCTCTCTGAATAATACGAGTATCGTAATAGAGAGCTACACTCAGGACACTGATTCCACAAAGTAACCAAGTTCAGTCCTAATCACTCGTTCATGAAGAAAATCCAGCTCAAAGATTAACAAACGTGAATTTAATCGACCGTCAATATGAAAGGTTAAAATAAACAAGCTAATTCACCCCGTTCCACAGTCTAATGGCAAAATTTTCACGAGTTTCATCAAAAATAACCATCGGACAGTATTCCCTTATATATATGCTCAAGAAATTTATTCGAGTTGACCACTAGGTTCGGATCTCGGGATGTTTCATCGGGATAATCCTAGGGTGGAAATTCCATTATCATGTATTGGGAAACCGTTTGACGTAAAAGACACTCATGGGGTACATGAATGCTTCTAGTTACTAAGTTCCCCTCCACAGCGGAGAAACAACTCGCAAAGCTATTCCCGCATGTCCGAATCAAGGTCGCTGTTTTACGCGAGAGTAAACAACGAGTCACGCGAATACCCCCGGTTACTAGGATCCCTATCATCGGCACATGTGAAATTTCTAAATCACTAGTCTAATCAGGGTTGTCGTTTTACGCGAGAGTAAACAACGGGTCACGTGAATACCCCCGGTTACTAGACTTCCCATCATAGAACAAAAATATCTCGACTTTTGGGAAAAACTGACCGACTCTAAACTCAATCTAAGTGCCAACACGACTTATGTAACTGGACGACTAGCTAACCGAAAAATGTAACCAAACGTATCGACGGTGATTTTAAAACACGTATGTATCCTCTCTTATCCGCTAAGACCTCTACAATCACGAAAAAAAATTTCGGACCTTAATGAAGACTTAGCAGAAATAGAAATCACTGACTACAACTCGACTAAAACTTGACCGTTTCTTCATAGAGAAAAACAATGTCGTAACATCAGTATTACACAAATAGAAGCACGAAAAATTCACGAATAGGCCAAAAATCATGACAAGCAAGGCTAACGATAAAAAGATAACTAAAAATAACAAAAAGTGTAAACGAAATAAGTACAGCAGTAAATGTAGCAACAGAAATAGACCCCCCCAAACTTAGGACATACATTGACCTCAATGGACACAATATAATATGCAATAAAAGTGAAAGGTCGAGTACTCCCCTCCAGTCCTCTCACGAACTGGTGCCGGCGTCGTCCGGCGAGCTTGCACGCTTCTCGACTACATCATGCGGAGCGTGAATAATTGAGCTTGCATCATCAAAGAGGAAGTTAAGTACGAGCTCTCAAGTTTAACATGATGTAAGGGTTGGGGACAATGTAATTTGATAAAATGATTCGTTGCATATAATTTGAAAATGCTTGGCTTACCATTTTTTCATTGCTGGAATTTATCAAACACTTGGTATGCACAAGTTAAAGTGAAGAACAAGAATTTTAATGGTTAACTCCAAATCCCAAAAATAATAACACAGATATTAGCCATGAAAAACGACAACTAACATCATCAATTCGTTCATAATCACCAATCCCATCACAATCAAATACCATAATCACCATATTCCAACTCCGATTTTGAGAAAACATTGAAGAACAACTAGCAACATATAACTTCAATTCACTTTTCAAATCGTGTATAAATTATGCTTAAGAAATCGAGATTTACCTGAAGAATTTGATAAGAAGACTAAGAGAAGGGTATCGACTGACCTCATTGTGTGAAGGAAGGAAGGAAGGGATTTTGTGCTGGCCGATCGAATGTATGAAGCATACCTGGGCATTCTCATATTGCGACGGGGGCCGCGTCACAACATAAGTGAGCCGCGGCCCAGAGTACAGTCGGCCTGGGACTTTTTTGTAATACCATCGGGTGCCGCGGCTCAGTTTAGGCGTGCCGCGGCTCATCGTGTTAGTCTGTCGCGGCTCATTTGGTCCGTGCCGCGGCACAGAGTACAGTCTCCTGGGCATTTCTTGAACCTTGGGTGTGCCGCGGCTCATAGAATATGTTCCGCGGCTCAGTGACCTGGTGTGCCGCGGCTCAGTAAAGTCGTGCCGCGGCACATAGTACAGTTTGTTTGGCCTTGTTCCATCAACTGGTGCGTGCCGCGACTCACTTTTATTGTGCCGCAGCCCTTCATTGATTTCCTCCCTGGGTGATTCCTGCACAGAATTTTTAAACGAAAACATCAAGACGAGAGGGATAGACGGATCAAAGAAAAATGACGACAAATAAAGACTCTAAAAATGCAAGAAAACACTAAAAAAAAAAAAAAATTCTACAACTAATACTCGGGTTGCCTCCCGAGAAGCGCTAAGTTTATAGTCTTCAGCCGGACTTTTCTCGCATTCATCCGGCGGTGGATAAGACGACACTCGTTTTCTGAGTGTCTATTGGATTTCCAAAGTATGCCTTCAACCGTTGTCCATTAACTTTGAATTTGCGGTCATCTTTTTGTACTTCTACCGCACCATGTGGGAACACTTGAACTACGGTGAACGGTCCCGACCATCGTGAACGCAATTTCCCGGGAAATAACTTTAAGCGAGAATTAAATAGCAACACCTCTTGTCCCGGGCCAAACTCTCTCTGCGTGATGTGCTTATCATGCCAAATCTTTGTCCGCTCCTTATAAAGTTTCGCATTTTCGTATGCGTCGTGGCGAATTTCTTCCAACTCGTTCAGCTGCAAACAACGCTTTTCACCAGCAGATTTCAGATCAAAGTTTAGTTTCTTTATCGCCCAGTAAGCACGATGTTCCATCCCTACGGTTAAATGGCAACCTTTCCCATAAACCAATCTGTAGGGCGACATCCCGATAGGTGTTTTATACGCAGTACGGTACGCCCAAAGTGCATCATCGAGTTTAAACGACCAATCTTTTCTAGACGAGCTGACCGTTTTTTCTAGGATCCACTTCAGCTCTCGATTTGATATCTCGACTTGACCGCTCGTCTGAGGTATGCTGTAGCAACACGATGAGTAACTCCGTATTTTCTCAAAACCACATCAAGAAATTTGTTGTCGAAGTGTGACCCACCATCACTGATAATAGCATGTGGGGTCCCAAAACGTGTGAAGATATATTGTTTTATAAACTTGATTACGACATTGGACCCATTCGTATGTAGTGCCACCGCTTCAACCCATTTTGAGACATAGTCTACGGCTACCAAAATATAGAGATTCTTATTTGATGGAGGAAATGGACCCATGAAGTCAATCCCCCATACATCGAACAATTCAACTTCAAGTATGGTGTTCAGCGGCATTTCGTGTCGTCTTGAGATGTTTCCCGTCCATTGACACCGATCACACGCGGACACAAAAGAGTGAGCATCCTTGAATAATGACGGCCAATAGAACCCCGATTGTAAGACCTTCACCGCTGTTCTATTTCCACTAAAATGTCCACCGTAGGGTGATGCATGGCAATGGTTTAGCACACTATGGATTTCATCATCCGGAATACATCTACGAATGATTTGATTGGGGCATCTCTTGAATAGAAAAGGATCGTCCCACAAATAATACTTAGCGTCTGAGATTAGCTTCTTCTTTTGATGGCGTGAGAGGTCGTTTGGAATTGTTTTACTTGCCAAGTAGTTCACTAGGTCAGCATACCAAGGCGCGTGTTTTGAACCCAACTTGTAAAGCTGCTCGTCGGGGAAGGTTTCCATGATTTGTGGCTGACTTTCTCCCTTCTCAAGGGGACTCTCTAATCGTGAAAGGTGATCGGCTATAACATTTTCAGTCCCTTTCTTGTCCCGAATCTCCAAGTTGAATTCTTGAAGGAGAAGCACCCACCTAATCAACCTAGGTTTGGCATCCTTCTTCTCCAAAAGGTATTTTATTGCTGAATGGTCGGTCCACACTATCACTTTCGTTCCCAGTAGATACGCCCGGAATTTATCAAATGCAAAGATCACCGCCAACAGTTCCTTCTCCGTTGTGGCATAATTTCTTTGGGCGTCGTCGAGTGTTCGGCTCGCATAGTATACGACATGGAACACCTTCCCTCGTCTCTGCCCCAAAACAGCCCCAATGGCAAAGTCGCTTGCATCATACATTAACTCGAATGGAAGGTCCCAGTCTGGAGCGACTATCACCGGTGCCGTGCTTAGAGCTTTCTTCAATAAATCAAAACTTTCTTTACACGACTTGTCAAAAGTAAATGGAACATCCTTCATGAGTAGATTGCACAACGGCTTCGTGATCTTCGAAAAATCCTTAATAAATCGGCGATAGAAACCGGCATGTCCCAAAAACTTCTAATCCCTTTGACCGAAGTAGGCAGAGGCATCTTCTCAATTGTTTCGATTTTCGCCCGGTCGACTTCAATTCCATGTGAGGATATTCTATGGCCAAGCACTATGCCCTCCTGCACCATAAAATGACACTTCTCCCAGTTCAAGACCAAATTTGTCTCTTCGCATCTTCTCAAGACTTTCTGCAAATTTTTCAAACAAATGTCAAACGAATCTCCAAAAACAGAAAAATCATCCATAAAAATCTCAATACACTGCTCTACCATGTCAGAAAAAATAGCCATCATACACCGTTGAAAAGTAGCCGGCGCATTACATAATCCAAAAGGCATGCGCCTATAAGCGAAAATGTCGTAAGGACATGTAAACATCGTTTTCTCTTGGTCTTCGGGGGCTATATAAATCTGATTATACCCTGAGTAACCATCGAGAAAGCAATATAAATCGTGTCCGGCTAATCTATCTAACATCTGATCAATAAAAGGTAAGGGGAAATGATCTTTTCTAGTGGCCTTATTTAATTTCCTATAATCTATGCACATACGCCACCCCGTGACAATCCTAGTGGGAATTAATTCATTATTATCATTTTGAACTACCGTTATCCCACCCTTCTTCGACACAACTTGGACCGGACTTACCCACTTGCTATCAGAAATCGGAAAGATCATACCTGCGTCGAGGAGTTTTAAAACCTCGACTTTTACCACCTCCTTCATGTTTGGATTCAACCGGCATTGATTCTCCATGGATGGTTTGTAGTCTTCCTCCATCAAAATCTTGTGCATGCAAATTGATGGGCTGATCCCCTTAATATCCGCAATAGACCATCCAAGAGCGGATTTGTACTCCCTCAAAACTCTCAATAATTTCGCCTCTTGATCCCCCGCTAAAGTGGCCAAAAGAATAACTGGAAGGGAGTCGTCGGGCCCCAAAAATGCATATTTTAAATGAGGCGGCAGCTTCTTGAGTTCCAACTTTGGAGGTTTTTCGATTGATGGGACTGGTCGAGTTGGTGAGCTTCCGAGCTCCTCGAATGGTTGACGAATGAAAATTGGTGGGGAAGCATCCACGTGGCGTACATAGGCTGCATGCTCTGCATTTAGTTCAGAAACAGCCCCAATCAAAACGGACTCTAATGGATCGGGTGGATAATTCTCTCGAAAGGTTCTACTCACGCACGAGTCAATGACGTCAACTTGGAAACAATTTCCAGCATCACTCGGATATTTTACGGATCGAAAGATATTGAACGTTACTTGCTCCTCTTGAACACGTAGAGTCAGCTTCCCCTTTTCCACATCGATCAAAGTTCGGCCGGTTGCCAAAAATGATCTTCCCAAGATAATTGGGATATCTTGATCTTCCTCCATGTCGAGCACAATAAAATCGGCTGGAATGATAAATTTGTCAACCTTTACTAACACGTCCTCTATTACTCCCCTCGAATATTTGATAGACCTATCGGCCAATTGTAAGGAGACCGTCGTCGGCTTGGCTTCCCCAATATCCAGCTTTTTAAAAATAGAAAGGGGCATAAGGTTTATGCTGGCTCCGAGATCGCATAGGGCTCTTTCAAAAGACGAATTTCCAATGATACAAGGGATGGTAAAACTTCCCGGATCTCTAAATTTAGGTGGGACCTTCTTTTGTAAAATAGCACTGCACTCCTCCGTCAATGCGACCGTCTCATATTCCTCGAGCTTTCTTTTGTTTGACAATACTTCTTTCATGAATTTTACATAACTCGGCATTTGTTCCAACGCGTCGGCAAATGGAATGTTTATGTGCAATTTCTTGAAGACGTCGAGGAACTTTGAAAATTACTTGTCTAGTTTTTGCTTTTGGAAACGCCGTGGGAATGGAATTTGAGGAGTGGGGTGAGTAGTCGATACTTCCTTTGGCTTGGGTGCCTCGTCCTTTTCTGTCTCACTTTGCTCGATCTTGTCCTTGTTATTGACAGGCTGCTCTTTCAACTCCTTTCCACTTCGTAGTTCGATTGCCTGCACGTCTTCTTTGGAGTTCATTTTGGTAGCGCTGGGTAATGCAACTTGAGACCGAGAGGACAATAGATTGGCAATCTGCCCCAATTGTGTTTCTATGTTTCGGATGGAGGTAGAATGATTTTGGAGGGTAGTCTCGGTGCGGGTCATGAATTGGCTCATGTTAGCCGCCAATTGAGCAAAAGCATCTTCCAAGGATACCTTTGGTGATTGAGGGGGCTGCTGTGTGGGCTGCGCAAATTGGGCTTGTGGAGGTTTTAAAGTTTGCCCGTTCCTCCATGAAGAATTTTGGTGATTTCGCCAACCTTGATTATAAGTGTTGGGGTAAGGATTATTTTGTCGAATTCCGTTTCCCACGAAATGAGCTTGCTCCATCGGATGTTGCTCGAACGGGTTTCCGACTTGGCACTCCGCGCTAGGGTGAGATCCGTTACACCAATTGCAAGACTCAATGGTAACGGGGGAAGGAGCATGCGAAAATGCTTGAAGCTGCTGCGTTAGTGCTGCGACTTGGGCTGACAATGTAGAGATTGGATCATTATTTGAAATTTCCATGACTCCCTTCGGAGTTACTCTTTCAGATGGCCATTGATATGCATTTGCGGCCATAGCTTCCAACAAAGAATGTGCTTCAGCCATAGTTTTTCCCATTAAGGCTCCTCCAGCTGCTGCATCCACGAGAGTGTGTGTAGAAGCACTCAAACCATTATAGAACGTCTGAATCTGAAGCCAATCCGGAAGGCCATGATGCGGGCATCTCCTTAGCAAATCTTTGTATCGCTCCCACGCCTCATGAAGCGACTCCATATCATATTGACCAAAAGTAGTGATCTCGTTCCGTAACCTCGCCGTCTTTGAAGGTGGGAAGAATTTAGCAAGGAAGGCTTGCGCTAATTCTGCCCATGTCGTGATCGAGCCCGGCGGTAAGGAATTCAACCAGAATTTCGCCTTGTCCCTCAAAGAGAAAGGGAAAAGCCTTATACGGATGGCATCATCGGTGACACCATTGTTTTTGAACGTATCACAAATCTCGAGAAAAGACGCGATGTGTGCGTTGGGGTCATCATTCGGCAATCCACAGAACTGGCTCGATTGTACCATCTGAATAATTGCAGGCTTTCGAAGTTGTTCGCCTGGATGGTGGGACGCCGAATCCCCGAAAAGTTTGCGTTAATTTGTGGCATCGCATAATCTCGAAGTGCCATTTCCGGTTGAGCTTGCTGCACAATATTATTTCCTCCGTGATTTTCGATATTATCGGCCATGTTGACTTTTGCTGGTAACTGTCGTTTCTCCTTCTTGTTTCTTCTAAGAGTGCGCTCGAGTTTGGTATCCAAAGGTAGTAGGCCTTCGTTACCGAATTTTCTCATGCACTACGCGAAAGATCCTGAAAGGAAGAACAAATAAAATAAAATAAAATACACAAAAATAAGTAAATAAGAAAAAATGTCCAAACTAAGACTAGAAATACTGAAATCGATATTAGTAAAAATTTCACTCCCCGGCAACGGCGCCAAAAACTTGTTGTGGATTTTTTGTTAACGCAAGTGCACGTTATCGTTGACAAGTAATAAAGTGATGAGTGAGTATCGTTCCCACGAGGACTGAATTACTAAGTACCGATTTTTATATATTCTAATTTTATTTGAACAATCGAAGTTTGAGTTGCAATTAATAACTAAATAAAACCAATAAAAGAGCTAACAGTAAAAACGATCGCTTGAAGAAAGAAAATCAAATGATGAATAAGTCTAGGATTCTGAATCCACCTTGGTTTATCTGAATTTACTCTCGATTATCTGAAGTTAATGATTTCCCCAATTTATTGAAGGCGAAGATTGCTAATATATTCTACCGCCTCTCTCGAGGTCAATAGATTTTTCTAAAGGCGAATAACGCACTCTATACCTAGGTGAATTAATTCGTCAATAGGCAAAAAGCACAAAATCCTCCCAAGGCCACGTAGTTCCTATGAGTATATTCCTATCTCAAGGATAAAACGGTTCTCGCCAATAGTTCCTCACCAACTCTCCTCTCCCGATTCAGGTAAGGTAATTTAAAACAATTCAATTATTGGCCAGACAATTGAAAGCATTAAAATTGATTGGGAAAACTCAATAGAGAAGGGAATTAAATAGATAATCAATAGCAAATCCGTCAAAACTTAGGTTTCATCAAAATCCTAGAACAAGGATTTTAGCCTGACATGCTAAATAATGAAAATACAAAAACAATGAATGAAAGCATGAAAATCAAATGCAGATGAAGAGCTCGGATTCCTCCGTTCTTCTGGCTTCCGCCCTCTGCTCTTGATGTCTTCTGCTTTCCTCCTCCAAGATTTATCGATCTTCCCCAAGCTCTCCAAACATCAGAACCCCTTTTATAATGGCCTTCAACCCTTATTTATATCTCCCAGAAGCCTCCAAATCGCGTCCGTGTGATTAGGTCGAGAACCGGCTTCAAAACGGCCCAAACCCGTGCGGAGCACACCAAAACCGCCCTGTGTGCCACGGCTCACTTAATCTGTGTCGCGGCACATACCGTGCAAGTTAAAACCTAGGCGCTGGGTGTTTCTTCTGGGCCGCGGCTCACCGTGTCTGTGCCGCGGCTCAGAGTACAGTCTACTCTGGTGCCCGCTGGTTCAATGCGTGTGCCGCGGCCCACTTGCCTTGTGCCGCGGCCCACGGCCAAAATTCGCCGTTTTCTCCCGTTTCGCCTCGTTTTAGCTTCCGGACTCCAATCTCCTGTCAAATATACAAGAGTAAGGCATTAAAAGCTCATTTATGCAAATTTACTCGCCAAAATAATACAAAATAATGATAAATAAGCGTATAAAAATACACCTAACACCGAGCTGAACTTTAGCACGGCTTATCATCCTCAAATGGACGGTCAGTCCGAAAGGACTATACAAACAGTAGAAGACATGCTTAGAGCTTGTGCTTTGGATTGGTCAACTGAGTGGGAAGTTCATTTGCCCTTGATTGAATTCACCTACAACAATAGTTGGCATGATTCTATTAAGATAGCACCATTTGAAGCTTTGTATGGGAGAAGATGCCGATCACCCCTGTGCTGGGATGATTCTTCGGACTTGATCGGGACGGAACCGGAATTGATAGATCAGACTCAAGAGAAGATAGATTTGATTCGGGAAAGACTGTTGACTACCCAGAGTTGACAGAAGTCTTATGCAGACGTGCGTCGTCGCCCGCTAGAGTTCGACATTGGGGACCACGTACTATTGAAGGTGTCTCCTACACGAGGAATTTTCCGTTTTGGGAGGAAAGGTAAGCTAAGTCCGAGATATATCGGACCATTTGAGATCCTCGAGAGAGTTGGGGATTTAGCATACAGGTTGGCCTTACCGCCATCGCTGAGTCACGTTCACAATGTGTTTCACGTATCCCAATTGCGGAAATATGTACCAGATCCCAGTCATATCATTGAGTTCGATGAGATCGAGATAGCTAATGAAGGCACCTTCGAAGAGAGACCAATCAAGATACTTGAGAGTTGGATCAAACAATTAAGGAATAAACCAATACCCTTGGTTAAAGTACAATAGTCACGACATGGGGTTAAAGAGGCCACTTGGGAAATGGAGGACAATATGAAGACTAGGTATCCGGAGTTGTTTTCATCTTAAGTTTTGGGACGAAACTTCTTTTTAGGGAGAGAGGATGTAATACCCGATATTTCTGATTTGTATTTGAACCTTGTGATATTGTATTTGTTGCATTTTGATCTGAGTATTATTCTCCATATTTCATGATCCGGTATTGTTGAGCGCATGATTGCATGAATGTGTTCTAAGTGGTGATTTTTGCACATGTAGCGCACGCTATCGACTTAGCGTAGCGTACGCTAAATTGGGTTCATAGTGCACGCTATGTATGAACCTTAGCGCACGTTATACGTAGTCAACATGATTAAGACAGGGTGGTAGGTGAGATCAGCCGCGGATCTTGGTCGGATCATGTCGGGTTGAACCTGGACGGCTTTCGGGAAAAGCCGAGTCAACGCGGTAGCGCACGCTACTGATATGAGGATAGCGTACGCTAAATGTTGAGTACAGTGAGGTCAGTAAGCTTCGTATGACCGTTAGCGCACGCTATGGATATGGACTAGCGCGCGCTAATAACCATTTTTTATATATAGGACAACACCCTTTTTCATTTTCAGACTTTTTCACTTCACTAATCCGAATTCTTAGACTTAGAAAGTTACCTCCTCCATCTTCAACCTCTCATATCATCATCCTAGCACGAGTTTGAAGATTGTAGATCATTGAAGATTGGTGTTCAAGCCCTCGGTGTTGGATTTCTTCAAGTTCCTCCTTGTTCTTCACTACTTTGAGGTAGGTGATTCTTCACCAAGTTAAGTAATATTCTGAAGGATGTTTTGATCATGATTTGGGATTATCTAGTCAGTTAAATTCATACGTAGCCGAACATCATGTTGTAGAAGGATATTTTCGATATTTCGGTACTTCTTCATCGTATAAACCATTGAACCTTTTAGTGTTTAAACTCCTAGCATATTCGTGAAGCTTCAAAACCGATTGTGACCAGTTTTTGGAGATTATCAGTTCTTATGTTTTTACATAATTGGAACTATACGTTTTGGAACATAGAATGGATGGAACTTAGGAGACTTTCTTGAAGATCAAGATGAATTATGGTGTTGTGATGATTATACGTATCCTTGCATCTCGAAGTCGTTTAATCCGTAAAGATCTTTCACAAGCCGTATGAGCATGATATGTATGGAGATGACATGTATTAGCACTGAAGAGTCCTTGAGTTTCATCACCATTAGATCTAGTCTACTGGCCAGTAGTAAACTGCCATGCACGGTTAGCGCACGCTAAGATATGTATATTAACGTGCGCTATCAGGAATGAGTAATGTACTCTACGTTTGGTACGTAACGTACGTTATGTCATCAGGCGAGTCAGTCGGCTGATCAGAGAGGATGGTCAGTACATAGTTAGCGTACGCTAGACCTCGTCGTTTACGTACGCTAACGGGCAGGCTTAGCGCACGTTACGTAGAGTATGTAGCGTATGCTAAGTAGTTCAGGCAGATTACATTTCTAGAGCTTTCGGCTGTAGACCGGATTGTTAGACATTCGTACGACATGAGATGAATTTTATATTATTTCTTTTGTTAAGGTTCGAGCTTGCTACGTTGATCGAAGGAGATGGCCTTCGAGTGTGTTGAGATCATTGGAGTGATTAGTTCTTGCCATCTTTGAGGCAAGTATCGTAATTTGTTAATATTGGTATTTTGAGCATACATGTGGTTTATTCATGTTGTTGAACATGGGATTTATTTCGTTAAATTATCATGATATTCGTTATCTAGTGTTTGTATGTTCATGTTGATGGACATAGCGATTTTGCATATATGTATGCATGAGTTGTGTTTGTGTATGTTGTACGATCTATGCTGAGGGCGCTGGATCGGATGTCCACCTCGTGTTAGTCCGACGGGATCATATTGGGATCTAGGATAAGGGCGCTGGATCATTGGACAGGTTTTTCCACCTCGTGTTGGTCCGACGGGATCATCATGGGATCTATGCTGAGGGCGCTGGATCATTGGAATACCCATGCTGTGTTATTGGAATCTTGTGGATTCGCATTGTCGAATTCCGGTAGCAGAAGTCCGTGTGGTGTATCTTGTTATGTATTGTTGATGCATATTCGATTTGTTTAATATGATACTTGTACTAGCATCGTTTTGCTAACCCCTTCGGGGGTGGACATTTGTTTTAATGTTCAGGTAGCCGAGGAGCGGGGAAACAGCCACAGTACCGACGTGACGACGAAGGGGCTCAGTGATGTTTGTTGTTATTGTGATTTGTCTTCTTGGTTCATTTTCAGTACTCGAGTACGCGTGTCTTATTAATATCATTTCGATATGGTTGTATTAATTAACTCAAATGGATCAATTGGAACCAGTTTTGTATGTTGAATTTCTGTGGTATTGTTGGATTATATTTACATTTCTTTTTATTAGCCTTGTAAATCCTTACTTAAGGGGTTTACGGCGCTGTAATTATTCCGAATATCTCGGGGTGTTACATCTATTCTGTCGGTACGTGTAAGCGATCGCTTAACGTATGTTTTTAAACTGTTGAGTTTTGGCATTTCGGGCCTTGTGGTTTCAAATGAGATTTTACGACGGTTTTGATAAACGAGTTTTATAAAGTCTTCGAATGTTTTTAATAGATAATACCGTCATTAGCCTCTTGGACATTTGTAAATGTTTGCTGAAATTTCCTTCAGCCTTGTGGGTTCCATCTCGGGGCCCACAACGCTGTAATATTCCCGGTCGGATCTGGGGGTGTAACATATGTCCTATGCGGTTATTGTAAGATGAGATCATAAGTCTTTGGCCAAAGCAATGGAGCTAGTTGTATTAGATACACGAGAGCTCAGTGATCTCGATTTGCATTAACTAATGCATAGCATCAAGTACAGATAGTGTTTGACTGATCGTGACCCTATAACTTGATCGGGAAATTTGAGAGAAGGGTTTATACGTATACTGGTATTCACGACAAAAAGGTTTTGTAATAATCCCCATCATTTATTCTCAGTTAGGCTACAGTGTAGGCCGCCGAACTAGCTAGGTGGTGCTATCACTCTTTGGTTCCTCCCATTGCTAACTGAGATGGACCTATCGAATCGTGCAATAGGATAGAGGAAAGGAATAAATAAAGCTTATACTCTCTCTTTATAAATACTAAATATTGGATATCTAATTTATTGGATATTAGATGTCTAATTAATTATGGACATTAGATGTTTAAATTAATTTATTGGATAAATTAATTTACGGCCTAATGGATTAAATATATTACTGGGTAAATAATTTAATTCACATATATAATTATTTCTTAGAGAAACTAATTATATTATTTTGTATTTGATAATAATTAATTAATTGGATTAATTAATTAATTTACATTTAGGCGGTACGAAGTTTATCTGATTGGACACACGAAAGTCCGAAATGAACCGGACTCTCCTAATTCCTTCTAGAGCCCCCTGCCCCCTTTCTCGCGTGTTTCCCCTTTTGTCTTGATTCCTTTCCTTTATGAGAGGAAGACCAAGACTTTTGATAAGGGAGTTGGCATGTGATGTATTATTTTATGAGGGAGACTTTGACATGAGGTGAGAGATGAATACAAAATATAAACCAACCTCCTCTACCCATTCGGAACTCACGGCCAACACAATTTTGTGAGGGGATAGAGTTTTAGTTTTTGTTCTTCACCTTACTTCTTTATTTTCTTAGAGAAAATTGAGAGAGGAAATATATTTATACACTTAGAGTGTTATAAATAAAATTGGTATGCTCCAACCATCTTGTTCTAGCCGTATCCTTGTAAATCGTAATATGGATATGATGTTGCTTGTTGACTTCTTAAAGTGAAAAAGATAACTATTTAATTAGGCCCTATGGTTTATACACCACTAGGTAGCGTGTTTTTTAAAAAAATACCACTAGGAGTGCCGTGTCTCAGCATGACATGACATGAGACATAGATTGAGGCAAAGTAAAGATCCGCGGATCTCAACATGACATGACATGAGATATTTTTACTGGGTGGCATGTGGTTCAATAATTTTTACTGACGTGAGACAGAAATTGAGATATTAATAGTTGCAGTAATATATTTCGCCCTCTATTAAGGGAGTAGGTTTGTATCATTTTGACACTACAAAGAACTCAGGTTTGTAATTGGTAGTGGTGGTTCCTTGCTTAATAAATCTGATTTTTATTTATTATATATGATGATTTTTTTATTGCAGAAATTTCTTTGTTTTGACAAAAAGATGTCATTTTTTATGAAAACAATTCAAATCCAGGTTTTGATGACGCTCAATTTTTTTATGGAACTGAAGAAGCTCAATTTTCCACATAGACATTACTATTTTTACCGATCAGGTACAATAAATTTTAAATAATAAATATTTATATTATTTTAATAAAATTAATATTCGTCACATCACCATTAACAAAAATAAATTCAATTGTAGGTTTTTGGGTCTCGTGAAGATATGATGAATTGGGTGAAAAATACGGCATACTCTCTTGGTTATGTCATCGTCACACAAAGATCAAAGAAATACAAAAATGGTTTCATGAATAAATAGTTTCTTATGTATGACCGTAGTGGTAAACCTGACGGATCCGGATCAAGTAAAAATACTAGTACCAAAAAGATAGATTGTCCATTTCAATTGGTAGGAAAATATTCAATGGAACATTATTATTGGACGATAATAGTGGTACGCGATCAACATAACCACCCGTACATTGCATCTAGAAGGCCATGCATATGCAAGACGGTTATCTGATGATGAATTTCGTTTGGTAGAAGATTTGAAGTGGAAGAGTGTGCCACCACGTGAAATTGTATCAACGCTAAAGGATCAAGATGAGACTAACTTGTCAATACTCCCGACAATATATGAGGCACAAAAAAAAATTCGCAAGGACGAGAAAGCCGGTAAAACTCCAATGCAGGTTGTTATGTCCCTTTTGCATATTAATCGTTATCTTTATCAGACTTATACACACCCAATTACAAACGAGTTACAAGTTTTATTTTTTGTTCATCCTACATCTTATGAGATATGGCGTGCAGTCCCACACGTGTTGTGTTGAACAAATTATTTTGATGATGAACGTTTTCAAAACATTTAACAAAATTCAAACTAAACGGAGTCTAGCGCACGCTACGTATTTGAGATAGCGCACGCTATCGAAGCAATTACCTGAAGTCACAAAGCTACCTGCAGAGCACTTGGAAACTCACCTGATGTCTTAGCGCACGCAACCTACTCATACCAGCGCACGCTAGTTGATTATTTTAACGCACGCAAGAGAGTGCCTAGCGCCCGCTACTTGTTTGTATTTTCAAGACAGTAAGGTCTGGACTCAAATCAGGGCAACAGGAAGCGCACGCTACGAAAGATAATAGCGCATGCTATTTCGGTCAGAACGTATGCTACAGATCATATTTTACGTATGTTACCTGAAAATATTTTGAAGACATTGGGCTCTGGAAGTCAAGCAAGGAAGCAGGAAGTGCATGCTAAGAATGGATGTAACACATGCTATGAAAAGCTAGTAGCGCATGCTATCAACACACATTAGTGCACGCTACATATTCAAAATCTTACCGTCAGCCATTCAACCATTGGGATGACAAAGTCAACAAAAGAATCACGGAAAATCTGGAATGCAAAACTTGAGTATCTAGCGCACGCTATGGATGCACATTAGCTCACACTAAACTCAATATCTATTTGTTGTAGAAGAACGTTGGAGACAAAGCCATATTAAATTATTCAAATTCAATGAAGTAAGCTGACCAAATCGACAGCGCATGCTAAAGCTATTGTCTAGTGCATGCTAAACATGTCATATTACCGTTGGAACAATTTGAAGACCGTCTAGTTCATCAAAGTCATACATCGATAGCGCACGCTATACAGAACTATTAGCGCACGCTAATAGTACAAGTTTTTAGCATATCAAGAGGGACTGAACACTATAAATACCCATGCAATTGGGTATCTCAAAACACATGAATTCAAGCATACAAATGCAGTATTGAGCTCAGATTATTGCTATTTATTACATACTAAGTTGTGACGATAAAAGATACGAGAGTTGTACCCATATTGTAATATCTTATATACTTCGTATCTTCTTTGATTGTTGTGAGTGTTGCATCACTCCTTCACGAACTTGAGAGAAACGAATCAAGAGTTATTAATCCGGTGTTATTGGGATCTTTTGATCCGGTATTGTTAGGATTATACTCTGACGATCATAAGTGAGGATTATCTAGTTCCTATAGAACACTTGATAAGAAAATATATATTGAGTATTTGGTTGTGCTTGGACCAATCGAAGACAATCGTTGTAACAGTTGTGCCTGGACCTATAGAAGACGAGGTAAGATTGTGTGTGGTTTTTCTTGAGCCAATAGAAAAAGAAAATGAAGAGAGGACGTAGCAAGTTGCCGAACCTCTATACATCGTTGTGTCTTTTACTTCCTGCACAATTTCTTTTTCCTTCGTGAGAAAATTTAATTATCGGCAATACCACTATTCAACCCCCCCTTCTAGTGGTACATTTATCTCTTCAGTTGGTGTCGGAGTGGATCTCTTTTTAACGGTTTAACACCTTATAGAAAAAGATCCGCAAATGTCTCTACTGGGTCAAATCGAAGGAAATGCTCTCAACCGTCCTCCTTTCTTTGACGGCTCCAACTTCATGACTTGCAAAAATAAGAAGGCTATATTCTTTCAAGCTTACGACATTGAAATCTGGAAAGTCATCGCTCTTGGTTCAAAAATCACCAAGAAGGAAGATGGATCGCTGAAAAAATTCAACGAATTTGACGATGAAGATTAGAAGAACACGCACATTAACTCTCGTGCTACTCTATTCCGATACTGTGCCCTTAATCCAGAAGAACTTAACAGGATATCATCCTACGAAAGTGCGAAAGAAATCTGGGAATTTCTTGGGGTAACTCATGAAGGAACCACTCAGGTCAAGGAGACTAAGATCAACATGCTATTTCATGATTATGAACTTTTCTCCATGAAGGATGATGAAACGATCACTAATATGCTGGATCGCTTTTTGGCTATAACCAACGGCCTTGCATCATTTGGAAGACCTATATGAAGTAGCGACAAGGCTAAGAAAATTCTTCACTCGTTGCCATTTGAATGGGATGCCACGGTTACTGCAATCATGGAGTCCAAAGATCTCAACAAGTTTGAATTTAGCAACCTCATCGGGTCACTTATCAACTATGAGATCGTTCTCAAATCGAGAGGCTCCAAACTAAAGCCTTGTGAAAAAGTAGTCGCGTTCAACGTGATAGCGATATTGAGGAAGAAATTCCGGAAGATCAAGATGATGAGGAACTCGCTCTCTACGCCAAGAACTTTAGAAGGTACAAAAACTTAATTCAAAGAAGGTGGAGTTTCCTTGGTCGGGATGGTAAGACGGAATAAAAGAAAAATACTTATGTTCCTACAAAGAAGTTCGGCAATAATTGTTGGAAATGCGGTCAAGCCGGTCACTACGCCAAAGAATGTCGGGATCAACTTCCAACCCTCAAATCAGAAGATTGAAAAAGAAGGAAGTTCTAAGTGCCTCTTGGAGTGATGACGAGTAGGAGATCGAAAGATCCCTAGATGCAAATCTCGCATTCATGACTCTCGACTCAGAAAATGCTATCGAGGTAAGTTCTAAACTCAATGATAATGAATATGATTCATTTGTCCTTGAAAAGAAAAATAAAATCTTTAGAACTTGAAAGTTCTACTCTTCAAAATAAAGGCAAAAATATTGAAATAGACCATATCTTATGCTTTGAGAAAGAAAATATTTTGAAAATCGAGTTGATGAAAACTCAAAAGGAATTGAAATATATAATGAATAAATTTACTCTCGGATACGATAAGTTCGAAAAGCTTTTATCTATTCAAAAATCCCCATTGTTAAAACATGGTCTTGGTTTCGACCCGTTTAAAAGAGAATAATCTCTTATATATCTTGAGAAGATAACGAATACCGAAGTCGAGAACTCAAAAACTCTTCCCAAACAACGAGACCATGATGTTAAAGTTCGTTCAAAATTGAGAACCATCAAAGTTAAACAAATATGGGTTCTAAATGGGACAATTGTTCCAAACGCTATAAGTATTGTTAACTTTGGAGGACCCAAAAGTGCTTGGGTACCAAAACAACCGAAACACACTATTTTTGTAGGTACCAATACCAAAGAAAAGCAAGTGGTACATTGATAGCGGTTGTTCGAGGCACATGTGTTGCACCAAGGAATTATTTGAAGATCTCGAATATCAAGAATAAGGACATGTGACCTTTGGTGACAACAAAAAGGGGAAGATTATGGGCACCGGTAAGGTTGGTAAGGAACCCTCTCCTTCTATTAATAAGGTGTTATTTATTGAAGGTTTGCATCATAATTTACTTAGCGTTTCTAAATTGTGTGATGAAGGTTTTAAAATTTTGTTTGAATGCATTGCACTGCCTTTAAAAATAACAATATTGAATTTATTGATTTGAGATGTGGAAATATTTACATTGTTGATCTTAATGATAAAAATTCATTTAATGAAAAATGCCTTTATTACTTTGGATGAAAATGTGTTTTTATGCCATAGAAAATTGGGGCATACATCTCTACCTATCATTTACAAATTATCAAGATATGATTTAGTTCGCGGTTTATCCTAAGTCAAATTTGATCTTAAACATTTGTGTGAATCTTGCATAACAGGGAAACATACTCGAGAATCTTTCAAACCAAAATTCGAGGTTTCCACGAGTCGCATTCTTGAACTTGTGCATATGGATTTAATTGGACCATCTAGATATGTTAGTCTAAATGTTGATGATTATTCTCGATTTACTTGGGTTAGATTTCTTGCTCATAAAGATGACAAATTTTCCGAGTTTTCTAAATGGTGTCGGTTGGTGTAAAATGAGAAAAATCTTTCTATAATCTATACGTACCGATCACGGAGGTGAATTTAATTGCACTCCGTTTGAACTCTTATGTGACAAGTATGGTATTAATCATAATTTTTCGGCCCCTAGAACACCTCAACAAAATGGTGTTGTTGAAAGAAAAAATCGCTCATTGGAGGAGATGTCGAGGACAATGTTAGACGAATACTCTCCCGCAATATTTTTGGGCCGAAGCTATTTTCACGGCATGTTATGTGATCAACCGGGTTCATCTTCGTAGAACTCTAATGAAAACCCCGTATGAAATTTCGAAGGTCAAAAAGCCGAACATATCTTATTTCCATCCATTTGGTTGCAATGTCTTTATCTTAAATAATGGTAAGGAAAATTTGGGCAAATTTGATGCCAAATATAATTCTGGGATATTTCTTGGCTATTCTACAAATAGCAAAGCTTTTCGTGTGTATAACATTAGAACTAATAAAGTTGAAAAAACCATCCATGTCAAATTCAGTGATATGATCTCACCTCCGGGAAAGGTAGATTTTTTTGATGATACAGGTATTCTTCCGGTCTCTCATCCCTCAAGCGAAATGGAGATTTTTTCGGAAATTCAGAAGAATATAATCGATGATTTGCCGAAGGATTGGAAGCGTAACATAGATCATCCAAGAGACCTTGTCATTGGGAATATTGAAGACGGTGTTCAAACACGAAGGAGAACCACCGAGTATATTGCTCACTTTGCTTTTGTATCCGAGATTGTACCCAAGAATGTATCCGAAGCTCTTGATTATGAAAGTTGGGTGATGGCTATGCAAGAGGAGCTCGTTCTATTTGAACAAAATAAAGCATGGAATTTAGTTCCCCCACCTAAAGTAAAACAATTATCGAAACTAAATGGGTGCATAAAATTAAGTGTGACGAAGATGGTTCTCCAATAAGAAATAAATCTCGTTTGGTCGCACAAGGGTATAGTCAAGAAGAGGGTCTTTATTTTGAAGAAAGTTTTGCACCTGTGGCTCGACTCGAAGCCATTCATTTGTTATGTGCTTTTGCAGCCCACAAGAAAATCAAGCTATATCAATTGGATGTGAAAAGTGCATTTTTAAATGGTATCATTCAAGAAGAAGTGTTCGTCAAACAACCTCCTGGTTTTGAAGATCATTAATTTCCAGATTATATCTACAAGCTCAACAAAGCTCTCTATGGTTTGCAGCAAGCACCTCGGGCATGGTATGATCGTTTAATTCAATTTTTAATTGCAAATAACCATACGATAGGCAAAGTCGATAGTATCTTATTTGTGAAAATTATAGATGATTATATACTTGTATGCCAAATATATGTTGACGACATTGTTTTCGGTGCTACTAGCAAATCTCTTTGCCAAGACTTTTCTAATCTCATGAAGGGAGAGTTTGAAATGAGTATGATTGGAGAATTAACATGCTTCCTCGGGCTTCAAATCAAACATATGAAGATGAGAATTTCATCCATCAAAAAAAATACTCTCACGATCTCCTCAAGAAGTTCAAAATGGAAAGTAGAAAAGCAATTTCAACTCCAATGTCTTCCACGTTAAAATTGGACAAAGATGAAAATGGAAAATCCGTGGATCAAAGGCTATATCGACGTATGATTGGATCTCTGTTATATTTAACTGCTTCTTGACCGGATATAATATTTGCTACTTGCCTATGTGCTATATTTCAATCAAATCCTAAAGAATCTTATTAACCGCATGTAAATGTATTTTTTGATATTTGAAAGGGACTATTGGTCTAGGACTATGGTATCCATCTTGTATGGATTTTAATTTAATTGCATATAGTGACGCCGATTTCGGTGGATGTAAAATTGACAAGAAAAGCACTAGCAGTACATGTCATTTAATTAGTTCATGCTTAATCTCCTGGGGAAGTAAAAAGCAGACAAGCGTAGCTTTGTCTACAGCTGAAGCCGAGTATGTCGCCGCAGGGAGCGCCTGTGCGCAGGTATTATGGATCAAAAATCAACTCCACGACGATGGAATCTATTTTGAAAATACCCCCATTTTATGTGATAATACCAGTTCTATTAATCTGAGTAAAAATCCTGTGATGCACAGTCGAACCAAACATATTGATATTAGACATCATTTTTGGCGTGATCATGTACAAAATAGAGATATCTGTCTAATTTTTGTTGGCACAAAAGATCAATTAGCCGATATTTTTACCAAACCCTTACCTGAGGAAGCCTTTAATACTATCATATTACAACTTGGTATGGGACATCTCGATAATTTTTGAAATTATTTTGTCTTACGAGAAATCATTTCATGAGATACATTTCTTATCCTAGTGCGCGCTAGCATTGTACACTTAACGCGCACTATCCATCCTCATCTAAAATTTCACGAGCCCGATAGCGCACGCTACTATCCTTTCTCTGCGTACGCAAATAAAAGTCCTTTAAAATTCCCATAGGCAACTGGACAGTCTAGTAGGCTATTCGATTATTAATAATGTATGTTATACCTTGTATAGTGCATGCTAACGAGCCAACTTCTTTCTTTAAATCAAAAATCGACAGATCCCCTTCTCATTCTTAAGAACCCTAATATCACTGTCGACCGAGAACTCTCAAAATTCCTCCTCCATATCTGAAATTACACCAAATTTCTTCTATATACATGGCAAGCGGTTCGAGAGTACCGATGCAAAAACAATATAAAAGCGCCAAAAGGACTCGTGAACCCAAATTTAATTCGTCGTGTTTCGTTTCCGCCGCCGCATTCAAGGTATACTCCGACATCCTTCCACAAGAATAGATTACAGACTGCTACTACTTCAATTTCAATAGCCTAGATCGTGCAAATGTTGCAATCCGTGAGTTTTTCTCATCTATTGGTATTTCCCATTTCGTTGAGTGTAAAGAGCCGATCTTTCCTGGTTTAGTTCGTGAATTTTATGCTAATTTTCATGTTGGATAGAGTGAAGGATCTCATTCATTGGTCCAAAATAGTATTTTTGGTGGAACGATTGTAATAATTTCATCGGAAATCCTCAATGAGCTGTTCGGTTTAGCTATAGACGGATATGCCTGCTCTGGGAAATCGATTGTTGAAGAATCTGACTTGTCTGAGCTTGAATTGGCAGAGTTTTTAAGTTCAGAGGTGGTTATTGCTATCACCGATGACGTATGCGAAAATAATGACTTTGGAATCAATATCCGGCTACTTTTAGTTGCTCTCACGAAATGCATTATGACAAAGGTAAACACTCAACATAAGCTGGTGGGTATCGACAAACATGTAGTTTATCGAGTTTTGAATGACGATAAGATTGATTTTGCTGCAATTGTCACGGGATGGATGAAAGACAAATGTGACCTCTTTCGGTCTAAAAATTATGCTTCTAGATCACGAAAGGCCGGAATGCCATACGGCTCAATTTTGACGACTATATTCAAGTATCATAATGTGGATCTCTCTCAAGACACGGCCGTTCCCATGTCCCGTGGCCATGAGATTTCTGAATGTTCACTCAAATCGATGCATTATATGAAAACACTTAATCGAGGATGGATCTTGTTCCCCTATCTCAAGGAGGAAGATAGAGTGGAAAAAGGAACTCGTGCGCCGATGCTGGAAGAGCGTATTTCCAGAAGAGGCCCGGAGAAGATTCGAAAATTTCTAACGGGAACATTGGTTAGAAAATCAACATCGGAGGCAAAAGTCCTATAGGAGAGGCATCTACCGAGAAAGATGAAGAAGATTTGGTTGTCCGGATGAGGTGTCTTGAGACAAACCATCTGGAAATCTGGGACGATATACGAGCCTTGCGATCCGAACTCAAATCTGAAATTCACTCCATTCATGGCTTGTTGGAAGATTTCCTATGCTATACACATCCGTCCTTCCCTTTCCCGTCTCCTTCATCCGACCAAGCCCCTTAGTCTCTCGCATTGTGATTCTCGTTAAAGACAAATTAATTTGATGTATCTTGATGCTATTTTTCTTTGTTTGACTTGGTGGTGTAATTGAATGGTATCGAATTTGCGTTAATCTTATTTGCATCTTATTTGAATCTTGCTGTCTTTTTGGCGAATCTTATTTGCATTTATTGTAGTTCGAATTTTAGCGTTATCAATGAAGTTGGTTCTCATGTTGCTTTTTCATAACCTTCGATTTGTCTTCTGTCGTATTTTTCATGATAGTTGCGATTCAAGGGGAGTACCTTTTTGCTTCTGTCAAAAAGGGGGAGAACAACACCCAAAAACTGAATAAACTAACAAAATCAAACAAAGAACTTTGATTCGAATTTTCTTACAGTTTTTGCAGATATTTATTAAATGTTTTGACATCATCAAAAGGGGGAGATTATTGAATAAATTGTTTTGATAATGAACGTTTTCAAAACATTTAACAAAATTCAAATTAAACAGAGTCTAGCGCATGCTACATATTTGAGATAGCGCACGCTATCGAAGCAGTTACCTGAAGTCAGAAAGCTACCTGCAGAGCACTTGGAAACTCACCTGATGTCTTAGCGCACGCAACCTACTCATACTAGTGCACGCTAGTTGATTATTTTAACGCACGCAAGAGATTACCTAGCGCACGCTACCTATTCGTATTCTCAAGACAGTAAGGTCTGGACTCAAATCAAGGCAACAGGAAGCGCACGCTACGAAAGATAATAGCACATGCTATTTCGGTCAGTAACGTACGCTACAGATGATATTTTACGTACGTTACCTGAAAGTATTTTGAAGACAGTAGGCTCTGGAACTCAAGCAAGGAAGCAGGAAGCGCACGCTAAGAATGGATGTAACGCACGCTATGAAAAGCTAGTAGCGCACACCATCAATACATATTAGCGCACCCTACATATTCAAAATCCTACAGTTAGCCTTTCAACCGTTGGAATGACAAAGTCAACAAAGGAATCACAAAAAATCTGGAAAGCAAAACTTGACTATCTAGTGCACGCTATGGACGCACATTAGCGCATGCTAAACTCAAGATCTATCCGTTGGAGAAGAACTTTAGAGAAAAAGCCATATTAAATTATTCAAAGTCAATAAAGTAAGCTGACCAAATCGACAGCGCACAATAAAGCTATTGTCTAGCGCATTCTAAACATGTCATATTACCATTGGAACAGTTTGAAGACCGTCTAGTTCATCAAAGTCATACATCGATAGCGCACGCTATACAGAACTATTAGCGCACGCTAATAGTACAAGTTTTCAGCATATCAAGAGGGACTGAACACTATAAATACCCATGCCATTGGGTATCTCAAAACACATAACTTAAAGCATACAAATGCACTATTGAGCTCAGATTATTGCTATTTATTACATACTCAGTTGTGACGATAAAAGATACGAGAATTGTATACATATTGTAATATCTTATATACTTCGTATCTTCTTTGATTGTTGTCAGTGTTGCATCACTCCTTCACGAGCTTGAGAGAAATGAATCAAGAGTTATTAATCCGGTATTATTAGGATCTTTTGATCCAGCATTGTTAGGATTATACTCTGATGATCGTAAGTGAGGATTATCTAGTTCCTATAGAACACTAGATAAGTAAATTTATATTGAGTATTTGGTTGTGCTTGGACCAATCGAAGACAAGCGTTGTAACGGTTGTGCCCGTACCTATAGAAGATGAGGCAAGATTATGTGTGGTTTTTCTTGAGCCAATAGAAAAAGAAAACAGAGAGAGGACGTAGGCAAGTTTCCGAACCTCTATACATCATTGTGTCTTTTACTTCCTGCACAATTTCTTTTTCCTTCGCGAGAAAACTTAATTATCCGCAATACCACTATTTAACCCCCTTCTAGTGGTACATTTGCCTCTTCATGTTGATTAGATGCCACATACAAGACGGAGATATATAATATGCCTTTTGTTCAAATTGTTGGTGTAACTTCAACCAACAAGATATTTCGCATAGCTTTTGTTTTTATAAGTGAAAAAAAGATGGACAACTATAAATGGGCCTTGGAATAGCTAAAGTGGATGCTAAATGAGTGCATGCACCCATGTGTTATAGTCACCTAATAGAGAGTTGGCTCTCATGAATGCGTGTGAAATAGTTTTCCGCACGCCAATCATTTATTCTATAGATGGCACATTGGTCAAAATATTTTGAAGAATTGCAGGCCAACTATTAGGTCGCAACGTGATTGGGACCTTTTCCAATCGACGTGGAAGTTACTAGAAGATTCTCCAACATGGATATCATATACTGAAAACTACGAGAAACTTCAAACATTGTTGTCAAAATACCCCCTTAAGTCTTTTACATTAATAGTTTTTTATAGTACGAGAATTTTATCCATACCTCATATCGAATATTTATTTTTCTTTCCTTTCAGGTGTTTTAAGATACGTAAATGACAACTGATTGGACAAATATAAAAAAAATTGTGTCTGCCTCGATTAACCAGTCTTTGAACTTTGGAAATCGCACATCCAATAGTGTTGAGAGCCAACATGGCAAGTTGAAGAAGTACATGTATACTTGAAATTATACTTTGGATAAATTTGTTCGTTGTATTAATAAGATCGCAAAGTCACAACTCACGGCAATCAAAGAAAGTTTTGGGAAAAGTGAAATTTCTTGTTATCATAAACACAATATACCATGCTTGAATTTACTATGGGGTCTCGCCTCAAATGAAGATCTCGATCTAATGGTGAAAGAGATTAATCGGTCGAATGGTTTTCAACTAGATTCCTCAACTTATGGTTGTCAACTACACAACAGTTGTGGGTTACCGTATGCTTGCAGACTTTTATTGTACATGACTTCAGGTCCGTATATACACTTACTCCTGATTGATTTAATATTTTGAAGTCTTTATTTTTCAACATTTGAGACAAAAAAATATATGCAGGTGAGTGTATTCCCTTGGATTCAATATATATATTTTGGAGAACGCTAGATCTTTCACTGGCAACATCTTTGCAAAGTGACAATATTTCTTGTGATACTGAATTAAACCATGTTAAAGTACATTTCAACAAGCAGTTTGATGCTGGAAAAAGAAGTGTCCTAAGAAAGTTGGTTGAAATATTCAATCCAAGTAAAACTACCATTAAACCGCCTACGGTTAAAAAGAACACCCGCGGATGACCGAGTTTGAAAAAACAACAACAAAAAAAATATGTTCCTCCTAAAAGTAAAGATCCGCGAACATGTAGTCATCCAGCGAGGTCTTTTGGGATTGATTTGAATGTTGAACCGGCAAGACATAGTTCTTACACGAACTATCAAATAAATTACCGATCGATCCCAGATTTAAATGAAGAGCCGGCGAGATATAGTTCATTTGTTGATTTAAATGTATAGCTGAATAATTTTTGGATTATATTCCAAAAATTTTCCATCCATACATTATAGAGTTACAAGATGTCAGAGGTGATGGGAATTGTGGATTTCGGTCAGTTGCTCTTGGTCTCGATCTCTCTGAAGGTCAGTGGCCTCAAGTTCGTCCAGATCTAGTACGTGAGTTAACGGCTCATCGACAATAGTACAAGTGTGTATTTGGAATTTTAGGATTTGATAACATCTATAAGACCGTGGCATCTACTGTAGAGTGGATGGTAATGCCAAACATAGGTTTGATTATTGCTTCAGCGTACAACAAGGAAGTAATAGGTTTGGTAGCTGGAGGACGTGTTGGAGCGAGTATTATAAGCTTTCCGCTTTGGTCTAGTGCACCTCAATCCCAACCACATGATCACATCGTGATCGCCTACGTGAATGATAACCATTATATTAGGGTGACACTATGGGAAGGTTGTCCTTTACCGTTAACTCATCCACTGCGAACGTCATACAGAAGTGATATTGCATCTAGATGGGAGTACCTATATCTTAGCCGACAATATGAATTTCGTGATTATTATTATCGTGTTCCTCAAGCTTATGACCTTAATTAATATAATTATGTAATAGTTTTGTAATTCCGATTATATTTTATCAATGAAAAATATATTATTTGTTTACTTTTTATTTGTATATATGTTTACTTTTTTATTTATATATTTATATGTTTACTTTTTATTTGTATATTTGTTATGATTAGTTGATTATTATGTAATGATTAATTGTTAGAAAACAACTATAATAATAAAAATGATAGTAATGATTGTTTAATGATTGGGTTAACATATAAATGAGATAAAGCATAATGACTAGACCTAATTATTAGGCTATATAGTGCAAGGTGGTGTATCATTCCTAATTTAATGGTGTATGAACCCACTATGCCTTTAATTATAATCGAAGGAAAGTGGGAAGAAGAAGTAAAATGTGTTGGGATTCGGTGCCTAAAATGAAGGCGCAACGGAAGTAATATACATATCTAATTCGATCCGAATCCCTACGAGGAGCAATCAAGCTATATATATACGAATAAATAAATGAAAACAAGAGTAGGATTCGAAATCATAACCTCGTAGGCCGTTGATTAAATGGTGAAAATATGATGTCCCTTGCGAATCCAACCTGCAACAAGCTTTAAGTTGATCCAACACCGAAAACACCACGTCTCTACTTGCGACGCGCCGGAGAAACAAACGGAACGACGCCCACCCAATTAACCTCCAAGGTTACGGCTAGAAAAGGATGATAGGAGCTTGCTAATCAAGATTACAACATCTAAGTGCTTAATCTATATCTCTCAATTATATCTCTATTTTTCTCCAAGAAAACTCAAGATGAAAATGAAGAACAAGATGAAGACTTGGAAAAACACTTTTCCTCTCTCTCTCTCTCTCTATGGATCGTGAGATGCAAAGTGTGAGCAAGAGCATGTTAATCTTCACATTTATTCTTTATTATATCATCACAAATCAACTACTTTAGACAAAATCACCAATATCATCATCAAGTGAGATTTTGTCCCCTTGGTGGTCATAAGTCTTCCACCCATAAAGGTGAAGACCAAGACCAAGGTAGGTGAGTAGGTGGGGGGGCATCTAGAAGAACCGGACGAGTTTGGTTCGTTTCGAACTCCCATGAGTCCAATCATATAAACTCCAATTCCGTTCCGATGTATTTATATTAATTAATTATTCAAATTAATTAATCATATCAAGTACAAAATAACATAATTAATTTCTCCAAGAAATAATTATATTCATGAATTAAATTAATCACCAAGTATTATTTTTAATTCATTAGGCCGTAAATTTATTTATCCAATAAATCAATTTAGACATCTAATGTCCCAATATTAATTAGACATCCAATGTCCAATAAATTAGATATCCAAGATCTAATATTAATATAGAGAGAATAAGCTCTATTCATTCCGTCACCAATCCTATTACGCGACTCGGTAGGTTCGTCTCAATTAGCAATAGGAGGAACCAAAGAGTAGTAGCACCAGCTAGCCAGCCTGGCAGCCTACACTATACCCCAACTGAGAACGAATCATGGGATCATTCAAAAACCTTTCTGTCGTGAATACAAGTATACATATAAACCCTTCCTTCAAATGTCCCGATCAAGTTATAGGGTCACGGTCAGTCAAACCCTATCTGTACTTGACGCTATGCATGAGTTAATGCAAATCGAGATCATCGAGCTCTCGTGTATCCAATACAACAAGCTCCAATGCTTTGGCCAAAGACTTATGATCTCAGCCGCCAATAACCGCATAGGATATATAACCCGTTCACTAACGGGAGAAAGAATCCAATCTTGGTATTTAGTAGAACCTGCTACTTGCCCATCAAGATACATGTCGAGGTTGACCCCCACCTTTCGGTTTTCTTGGTCGAACTACTCTAATGAAAATATTAACGTCATAAGCACATCCCTACTAAATCCTCAAGTCGAAGGTTCACAAATACCTATCACAACCTTTCGATTCCGTCATTGACTCTCCCGTAGTGAAATCCGTGTGACGAATCGAGGGTGAGTCAGTTCGAGTATACTAATCTCATTAGCATACCTACAACGTGTGCTCCCACTAATCATTAGTCTACGACAGGCACTCTCCAAGTCAAAGAACATGTCATATAAGTCTGCACATAAACTTAACGCCCAATCAAGTTTCATAGACTTGCGAACGATTAAGTAATTGAGCCATAAACCTTTCCAGTGCCTATCCCCATATCCAATAAGGAGTGGAACGTTTTTCTCTCAAATACACGGACTAGTTTATATATATATATATATATATATATATATATATATATATGTATATAGGAGTCAGAAATGCCAGTGACTACCAGTAAATAAAGAAACATACAATTGCCTTCTGATAATGATATTACATAATAACAAGTACAATGCCCTCACTCTAACATCCCTTGAGTGGCATTCTAGGGCATACTCCTAACAATCTCCCACTTGCACTCAATGCCACACACTATGGTATCTAATACCCATGTTCTCTAGATGACGCTCCAAGCTAATCTGAGAAAGTGGCTTGGTCAGTGGATCAGTGACATTGTCGGCTGAGTCTACTCTATGCAGCACAATGTATCCCTTGCGAACAAATTCTCTTCCAAGATGATACTGACTCTTAATGTGTTTGGTACTGTTGTGATACCTCGACCCCTTGGCCTGCGCTACAGCTCTGTCGTTGTCGCAGAAAAGCGGAACAGGTATCTCAGCACATGGTATCACTTGAAGTTCTCCCAGAAACTTCTTAATCCAGAACGCTTCCCTAGAAGCCTCCGAGGCTGCTTGATATTCAGCCTGACTGGTGGAATCAGCAGTCGCGCTTTGCTTGGTGCTACGCCAAGATACTGCTCCTCCATTAAGAGTAAATATGTAGCCAGAAGTAGACGTCGAATCGTCTTTCTGTCCTTGGAAGTCTGAATCAGTGAAGCCCATCACATCAAGTTCTCCACCGCCATACATTAGAACCAGATCTCTAGTCCTTCTTAAGTACTTGCGAACGTTCTTTACGGCAGTCCAATGTTCCTTACCTGGGTTTGCATGAAACCTACTCACCATGCTCACAGCGTGCAAAATGTTAGGTCTTGTACACAACATTGCATACAAAAGACTACCCACGGCCGAAGCATATGGTATATTATACATTTCCTTTCGTTGTTCCTCACTTTGAGGACACATCTTCGTGGAGAGATTTATTCCATGTCGCATTGGTAGGAACCCTCTTTTAGAATCATCCATCTTAAATCGCTTTAAGATTTTATATATATAGAGGGCTTGGGAAAGACCTGTCATTATCTTCGCTCTATCCCGGTAGAGCCGAATATCAAGAATATAGGTTACTTCTCCCAAGTCTTTCATGGAGAAACTACTCGAAAGCCAAGCTTTCACAGAACTGAGCATTCCCACATCATTTCCTATTAGTATAATATCATCTACATATAGTACTAAGAATGCGATCTCGCTCCCACTAACCCTCTTGTATACACAAGGTTCCTCTTCATTTTGCACGAAGTCCAACTCTTTGACTACCTCGTCAAAATGAATTTTCCAACTACGCGAAGCTTGCTTCAGTCCATAAATGGAATGCTGAAGCTTTCCCAATTTTTGAATATCGACCTCGGACACAAAGCCTTTAGGCTGCTCCATATAGATTCCCTCCTCGAGGAATACATTGAGGAAAGCCATCTTAACGTCCATTTGCCATATCTCATCATCATGGTAGGCAGCTATAGCAAGCATCATGCGAATAGACTTGATCATAGCTACGGGCGAGAAGGTATCATAATAATCGATCCCTTCTTTCTGGGCATAACCCTTTGCCACAAGCCTGGCCTTATAGGTTTCAACCTTGCCATCCCCATCAGTCTTTATCTTGTAGATCCACTTGTTCCCAATAGGCAATATGCCCTTGGGGCGGTCTACTAGAGTCGAGACCTGATTGACATGCATCGAGTCTATCTCAGCTTCCATAGCTTCACGCCATTTTGCGGAGTCTATATACACCATCGCTTGGTCATAGGTCGTTGGGTCGGTCTCTTGGCTATCACCTGGAACCTCATTGAGACCCATCTCCTCCAGGTGCACAAGGTCATACCTCTCAGGTAAATGAGACACCCTACTAGACCTACAAGGTGATTGTACTTGTGTTTCAGAAGGTTCGGTTCCAATTTCTTATACAGGTGTCTCCTGAGGAGTTTCATTGTATTCTTCCAAAGAAATACTTCTACCTGCTCCGCCTTCCTGAATGAACTCATCTTCCAGGAAGTGTGCTTGCAAAGCAACAATGATCATTCAATCTTCGGGCATGTAGAATAGATAACCCATCGTCCCAGATGGAAATCCAATGAAACGTACCCTCACGGACCTCGCTTCCAACTTCTCCACCTTAGTCTTCTTTCATAGGCAGGACATCCCCAAATCCTAATGTGATTAAGACTTGGTTTCCTGCCCTCCCACATCTCATGTGGAGTTTTAAGAACGTATTTGAAAGGACATCTGTTCAAGATATAAGCACCAGCCAGGAGTGCATACCCCCACAGGTAAATTGGTAAGTCAGTATAGCCCAGCATAGAACGGACCATGTTCAACAAGGTTCAATTCCTTGTTTCTAACACACCATTTAACTGAGGAGTTCCTGGATATGTTAGTTGTGATACTATTCCATGTTCCTTTAAGAACTCGTCAAACTCCATACTCATATACTCGCCACCTCGGTCCGACCAAAGTGCTTTGATATGATTACCAGTTTGTTTTTCGACTAGGGCCTTAAATTCCTGGTATTTCTCAAAGGCCTCGGATTTATGTTTCATTAAGTATCCATAACCATACCTAGTATGATCATGTGTAAATGTAATGAAATACTGATATCCATCATGTGCTGTTTCCAAAGCACCACATACGTCGGTATGGACTAATCCAAGTTTATCAGCGGCTCTTTCAAACGTCCTTGTGAAGAGGGACTTTAGTCATTTTGCCTTTAAGGCAAGATTCACAAGTTGGAAAGGGATCCGATCCCAATGGACCCATAAGTCCATATTTTTCCATTTTGTAAACCTTGGTCTGACCAACATGACCAAGTCAAAGATACCATTTCAAAACTTGATTAGTTTCATCCCTACCACGCTTCCTAGCCATAATATTCACAACGACTTTGTTACATAGGTTAAGATGATACAGTCCATTTAACATTGTAGCAGTGCCTACTAGTTTATTTCTAAAATAAATTTTGCAGGAACCATCACCAATGAAAAATGAAAAGCCTTTTTTATCCATGACCGGAATGGATACAATGTTTTTATGCCCCTTAGGCAAAACAAGTACATCATCTAAAGTTAAAACAAAGACGGATTCCAAATCCAAAAGAAGTGATCCTATGTCAGTTGCTTCGACACTATGCCTGCTTCCGACAGTAATCATCACTTCCCCAGCTCCAGCTTTACACTTTGTTCCAGATCCTGATTCACAGTACAAATATGAGAACTAGCACAAGAATCCAGTATCCAAGAAGTAGAAAATACAGTAGCAGAACAATTTGTTTCCAAAACTATAAGTTCTGTACCTGAAGTGCCATGAAGAATAGGACAGTCTCCAGCCCAGTGGCCCAGCTCACCGCATTTGAGACATGCGTCATTCTTATTCTTGCTCTTGGGAACCATCGGGGCCTTGCCCTTACCCTTAAGGTCCTTGACTTGTGGTCCCGTCTACTTCTTGGTCCTTTTCTTCTTATTATTAGACCTCCGAGGTTTAGAAGAAATCACAAGGGCAGACTCCTTCATCCGTGGAGTGTTCATCTGAGACTGAGCGGTCACCAGTTTGTTCATCAACTCTGCTAAGTTGCAAGCAATCTCATTGCAGTTGAAATTCATAACAAACAATGAGAAGGAATCAGGAAGAGACTGTAGGATAAGGTCGGTCTGAAGAGAAGTATCCATCTTAAAATCAAGAGCCTCCAATCTCTCGATCATAGATATCATTTTGAGGACGTGGTTCCCAACCTTCTCACCTTCCTTCATCCTTGCACCGAATAGTTGCTTGGATATCTCATATCTAGCAGTTCGACTGTGCTCACCATAAAGCTCGGTTAAGTGAGATAAAATCTGCCTAGCAGAAGTCATTTTCTCATGAGCTCTGTGAAGCTCATTATACATAGAAGCCATCATATAAGCACGGACTTTTATGTCAACCTTAACCTACTTTTCGTGGTTTTCGATTTCTTCCTGATTGGATCTAGTCCGCACTGGAGGCGTCGGAATGTCCGTCTCCAAGACGTATCCCAGTGCCTCTATACTGAGGACAATCATCAGGTTGCGGAGCCAGTCCACAAAGTTAGGGCCTATTAAGGTGTTCTTTTCGAGTAGTATAGCGAGTGGGTTCATTGTCATATTGAGAGTTGAGTTTCTCTGCATTAAGTACGACAGATTTATTAGTGACTCATTCAATTATGATCTGAGTATAGAATTAAGGCCTTTTCTATTCTTTTACCCAGCTCCCACTATTTTTATCGGAATAACACTCTCTCATGTGAAATCCGAAAGTATTGTTCGCATTACTTCATAGTGGTGATCGAGTTCTTTATAAATTTTAATAGAGGGCAATCGAACAAGTTTCTGGTCTATTAATCTTCATAAAGTGGTGTCTAACACCAACCCATTTAATGGATGATTCGATCTACCTTTTCCCCTTGTTCACTCCCCTCAACCTATACGGTTTTATATGGTTCGTGAATAGGTTAAGTTTATACCATCGACGCAAATCAGTTTTACAATTGAATCTTATCCGGCAACCGAACAGGTTTCTAGGGATAAAAATTGCTCCAACAGAAGGCATCCAATGCGATCTCGGTAATTTATCGATCCTCCCCGAACGACTACCCCAATAACTCGGAAGCATAGAACATCCGGTTTGGATTTCAATTTTCCAAAAGCTCGATGGAGGGAAGGAAAACCTTTTAAACTTAATGATTCGTCGTGGGAGAATTTTCGCCATTAATGTTACACTTTGTACATTAATACATTTAAGCACATTTGTAGCATTCGTACCACATGAATAAAACATTCACAACCTAGTTGCTATCAACATGTAGTTCATGGACCGTTCCTAGAACAAAAACATCGTAATCTAATTACAAGTCTTCGGTCTCGAATCTTCGTCTTCTCGAATGGATCTTCCTCCGGTCTTCGTCATTACATATAAATTTTACATTTGAAAAATTGCATCCTAGATACAAATATTTCTAGCAATATAAATAGGCTCAAAACGGCCTTTACAATCCAATCGAATAAAACCGAACAATTCAAAACTAGGTCCATGAACCACATCCCCATTCAAAAGCATTCATCCAATAAATACTAAATAAATAGATTTAAGCAATACAATATATTGATCCAACCAATATATAAAACTAACAATCAAAAAGAATTAATCTAATTAATTCATAAGCATGGTAATTTTAATTCGTTCGTATGATAAGGATGATTTTAAATATTTCACAATAATTAATCTCCTCAAAATAAAAACACCAAGTATTTTTATTTAGTCAAATTAAATTCAATTTAAATTACCGGAAATTATTATAACGAAACATAAAAATTAAAACGGAGTCGAAATGAAAATCCCGGAGCCCGTCCCGCGGCCCGGCAAACACTACTGGGCCATGGCCGAGAGGAGCAGCCCTCTCGGCCGCTGCATGCCCAGCGCAGGCAGCATTCTGCCGGGCGCTGCCCAGCAGCTTTCCGGCAGCTCCCCGACTGCCGGCCTGGCGATTTTCCGACCCGTTTTTCGTCACGATTCCAAAAATTATATTTTTCTAATTTTAGTATTACCCATATAAATCGGTTTTATTAAATAAAACCAGATTTATATATAGTAACATAAAACGTGAGAAATTAAATTTTCGACGAGCAATTAAAACAACGAATTAAACGGTCGTGATTCCAAATCACTAAACATTTAATCAAGCATTCCAAATGCAAAATATCGTATATACGATCGCAAGACCAACACTCTAATATCACTATTGAGATTCGGTGCCTAAAAGAAAGGCGCGACGGAAGCAATATACGAATATAATTCGATCTGAATCCCTATGAAGATCGATCAAGCTACGTATATACGAAGAAATAAATGAAAACAAGAATAGGATTCGAAATCATACCCTCGTAGTCCGTTGATTAAATGGTGAAAATATGATGTCCCTTGCGAATCCAATCCGCAACAAGCTTTAGGTTGATCCAACGTCGAAAACACCGCATCTCTACTTGCCACGCGCCGGAGAAACAAACCGACCGACGACCACCCAATTAACCTCCAAGGTTATGGCTAAAAAAGTATGATAGGAGCTTGCTAATCAAGATTACAGCACTTTAAGTACTTAATTTATATCTCTCAATTATATCTCTATTTTTCTCCAAGAAAACTCAAGATGAAAATAAAGAACAAGATGAAGGCTTGGAAAAACTCTTTTGCTTATATATATATATATGGATCGTGAGATGCAAAGTGTGAGCAAGAGCATGTTAGTCTTCACATTTATTCTTTATTATATTATCACAAATCACCTACTTTAGACAAAATCACCAACATCATCATCAAGTGAGATTTTGTCCCCTTGGTGGTCATAAGTCTTCCACCCATGAAGGTGAAGACCAAGACCAAGGTAGGTGAGTAGGTGGTGTAACACCCCCAAAACCATCCGGGATATTACAGTGCCGTGGGCCCCGTGCCGGAACCCACCAGGCTAAAAGCCATTTTCAAAAACGTTCAAAAACGCCAAAAAGGACGATGACGGTAATGTTTTCAAATACTCACAAAAGTCATTTATAAAGTATCAAATACCGTCATGAAAATATCGTTAAAATGTTCAAGGCCAAAATGCCGAAACTTGGTTTAGGGAATCAGTTTTACAAAATAATCCAAGTTTATGAAGTACCCAAAAGTCATTTTCAAATGTACACACGATTTGGTAAAAATACCGGAAAGACATTTTGAAATATACACACGCAGCGGATAAAACACAGTTCAAAATATACATTTGCAGCAGAAATAAAACAACCAGAAAAGAATACTAGATTCCCAAAATAATGCCACAGCCAGTATCACCCGGGAAGCTCATCTTTTCAAGACCGCTACTAGCTCAATCTCCGAGTACCTAAAAATAAAGCCCACGACGGGGTCAGCCACAATACTCAATAATGATATCGATCACATCACATAAATAATTACATACCAATGTAATAATACTGTAAGAATACTACCAACGTAATCTTACCATCATAACCATATCAATCCAAAGCAATCCATACCAATTCAATCCTTACCATAATCCACATTTCACATTCTCAAATGACTAAATGAACTCAACAACACTCATCTGGACTGAACCAAAACAATACTCAAAATCCTGAAAAACATCATCATAACTCACAAGCGGGAAATAATCTATCTGTGACAAATCATGTCCGTCGGATCGCACAATCAAATACCAATCCTGATAAGAACCAAACATACACAATACATATGTAGATCAACTACCACAAAATAATGATAATAAATCCGAAACATCGATGCACAGCCCAAACGCTCATACGATCAATAACCAGATCAAACAATACGTCAACTGAGAATATCACCAACATGACAAACTCTAAGCAAGACCAACAAAGAATCAACAGCGACCAAGAATCTCATCAACATGATCAGCTCCAACATGACCAACAAGGATCTATGATGACCGATAATACCATCAACATGGTAAACTCCAACACGACCAATAAAAGATCAACAACGACTGAGAATACCATCAACATGTTAAACTCCAACACGACCAAATATAATGGATCTCAAAGAAATAACCTCGACTGTCGAACAAACCCCTCGGGCGTATGAACAACCAGTCGCAAACTGGATTTAAGATTCATGAGGTTCCTAGAGGACTAGGCTCATGAAGTTCTATTAAATCTGGATTTAAGTTCCATGAAGTTCCTAGAGGACTAGGCTCATGAAGTTCCTTTGGATTTGGATTAAAGGTTCATGAGGTTCCTAGAGGACTAGGCTCATGAAGTTCCTTCGAATTTGGATTTAAGGTTCATGAGGTTCCTAGAGGACTAGGCTGAGGAAGTTCCATTGGATTTGGATTTAAGGTTCATGAGGTTCCTAGAGGACGAGGATCATGAAGTTCCTTTGAATTTCATTTAAGATTCATGAGGTTCCTAGAGGACTGGACTCATGAAGTTCCTTTGGATTTAGATTAAAGGTTCAAGAGGTTAATAGATGACTAGGCTCATGAAATTTCATTGGATTTGCATTTAAGGTTCACGAGGTTCCTAGAGAACTAGGATCATGAAGTTCCTTTGAATTTCGTTTAAGATTCATAAGGTTCCTAGAGGACTGGACTCGTGAAGTTCCTTTGGATTTAGATTTAAGGTTCATGAGGTTCCTAGAGGACTAGGCTCATGAAGTTCCTTCAGATCTGGATTAAAGGTTCATGAGGTTCCCCGAAAACTAGACTCAAGAAGTTCTTTTGAATTTGGATTTAAGGTTCATGAGGTTCTTAGAGGACTAGGATCATGAAGTTCTTCTGGGTTTGGATTAAAGGTTCATGGAGTTCCTAGAGAACTAGGCTCATGAAGTTTCTTCGGATTTGGATTGAAGGTTCATGAGGTTCCTAGAGGACTAGGCTCATGAAGTTCCTTCAGATTTGGATTAAAGGTTCATGAGGTTCCTCGAATACTAGACTCAAGAAGTTCCTTTGAACTTGGATTTAAGGTTCATGAGGTTCTTAGAGGACTAGGATCATGAAGTTTTTTTGGATTTGCATTAAAGGTTCATGGAGTTCCTAGAGAACTGGGCTCATGAAGTTTCTTCGAATTTGGATTGAAGGTTCATGAGGTTCCTAGAAAACTAGGCTCTTGAAGTTCCTTCGGATTTGGATTAAAGGTTCATGAGGTTCCTAGAGGACTAGGCTCAAGAAGTTCCTTAGGATTTGGATTTAAGGTTTATGAGGTTTTTAGAGGACTAGGCTCATGAAGTTCCTTCGGATTTGGATTAAAGGTTCATGAAGTTCCTCGAAGACTAGACTCAAGAAGTTCCTTTGAATTTGGATTTAAGGTTCATGAGGTTCCTAGAGGACTAGGATCATGAAGTTCTTCTGGATTTAGATTAAAGGTTCATGGAGTTCCTAGAGAACTAGTCTCATGAAGTTTCTTCGAATTTGGATTGAAGATTCATGAGGTTCGTAGAGGACTAGGCTTTTGAAGTTCCTTCTGATTTGGATTAAAGATTCATGAGGTTCCTAGGGACTAGGCTAATGAAGTTCCTTTGGATTTAGATTTAAGGTTTATGAGGTTCCTAGAGGACTAGGCTCATGAAGTTCCTTTAGATTTGGATTAAAGGATCATTAGGTTCCTAGAGGACTAGGCTCATGAAGTTCCTTTGAATTTAGATTTAAGGTTCATGTGGTTCTTAGAGGACTAGGATCATGAAGTTCTTCTGGATTTGGATTAAAGGTTCATGGATTTCCTAGAGAACTAGGCTCATGAAGTTTCTTCGAATTTGGATTGAAGGTTCATGAGGTTCCTAGAGGACTAGGCTCATGAAGTTCCTTCGGATTTGGATTAACGGTTCATGAGGTTTCTAGAGGACTGGACTCATGATGTTCCTTTGGATTTGGATTAAAGGTTCAAGAGGTTAATAGAGGACTAGGCTCATGAAATTTCATTGGATTTCCATTTAAGGTTCACGAGGTTCCTATAGAATTAGGCTCATGAAGTTCAACTGGATTTAGATATAAGGTTCATGAGGTTCCTAGAGGACTAGGCTCATGAAGTTCCTTTAGATTTGGATTAAAGGTTCATGAGGTTCCTCGAACACTAGACTCAAGAAGTTCCTTTGAATTTGGATTAAAGGTTCACGAGGTTCTTAGAGGACTAGGATCATGAAGTTATTCTGGATTTGGATTAAAGGTTCATGGAGTTCCTAGAGGACTAGGCTCATGAAGTTCCTTTGGAATTGGATTTAAGATTCATGAGATTTCTAGAGGACTAGGATCATGAAGTTCCATTAAATTTGGATTTAAGTTTCATGAAGTTCCTAGAGGACTAGGCTCATCAAGTTCCTTTAGATTTGGATTAAAGGTTCATGAGGTTCCTAGAGGACTAGGCTCATGAAGTTCCTTCAGATTTGGATTAAAGGTTCATGAGGTTCCTAGAGGACTAGGCTCATTAAATTCATTTGGATTTGGATTTAAGATTCATCAGGTTCCTAGAGGACTAGGCTCATGAAGTTCCATTAAATTTGGATTTAAGTTTCATGAAGTTCCTAAAGGACTAGGCTCATGAAGTTCCTTTAGATTTGGATTAAAGGTCCTTGAGGTTCCGAGAGGACTAGGCTCATGAAATTCATTTGGATTTGGATTTAAGATTCATGAGGTTCCTAGAGGACTAGGCTCGTGAAGTTCTATTAAATCTGGATTTAAGTTTCATGAAGTTCCTAGAGGACTAGGCTCATGAAGTTCCTTTGGATTTGGATTAAAGGTTCATGAGGTTCCTAGAGGACTAGGCTCATGAAGTTCCTTCGAATATTAGATTTAAGGTTCATGAGGTTCCTAGAGGACTAGGCTGAGGAAGTTCCATTGGATTTGGATTTAAGGTTCATGAGGTTCCTAGAGAACTAGGATCATGAAGTTCCTTTGAATTTCGTTTAAGATTCATGAGGTTCCTAGAGGACTGGACTCATGAAGTTCCTTTGGATTTAGATTAAATGTTCAAGAGGTTAATAGATGACTAAGCTCATGAAATTTCATTGGATTTGCATTTAAGGTTCACGAGGTTCCTAGAGAACTAGGATCATGAAGTTCCTTTGAATTTCGTTTAAGATTCATGAGGTTCCTAGAGGGCTGGACTCATGAAGTTCCTTTGGATTTAGATTTAAGGTTCATGAGGTTCCTAGAGTACTACGCTCATGAAGTTCCTTCAGATTTGGATTAAAGGTTCATGAGGTTCCTCGAAAACTAGACTCAAGAAGTTCCTTTGAATTTGGATTTAAGGTTCATGAGGTTCTCAGAGGACTAGGATCATGAAGTTCCTTTAGATTTGGATTAAAGGTTCATTAGGTTCCTAGAGGACTAGGCTCATGAAGTTCCTTTGAATTTGGATTTAAGGTTCATGTGGTTCTTAGAGGACTAGGATCATGAAGTTCTTCTGGATTTGGATTAAAGGTTCATGGAGTTCCTAGAGAACTAGGCTCATGAAGTTTCTTCGAATTTGGATTGAAGGTTCATGAGGTTCCTAGAGGACTAGGCTAATGAAGTTCCTTCGGATTTGGATTAACGGTTCATGAGGTTCCTAGAGGACTGGACTCATGAAGTTCCTTTGGATTTGGATTAAAGGTTCAAGAGGTTAATAGAGGACTAGGCTCATGAAATTTCATTGGATTTCCATTTAAGGTTCACGAGGTTCCTATAGAATTAGGCTCATGATGTTCAACTGGATTTAGATTTAAGGTTCATGAGGTTCCTAGAGGACTAGGCTCATGAAGTTCCTTCAGATTTGGATTAAAGGTTCATGAGGTTCCTCGAAGACTAGACTCAAGAAGTTCCTTTGAATTTGGATTAAAGGTTCACGAGGTTCTTAGAGGACTAGGATCATGAAGTTCTTCTGGATTTACCCAACCATACATGGAGGATGAACGACCAAACAATATGGCTCAAAAATGGACGTCACAGTACGCACGATCCAAAAATGTGTCTGTGCACAAGCCACCCCGTGTATCGATCAAATACACATGTGGTCTTGTACCTAATCAGTATCACGAAGTAATCTTCTCGTGTGCACAGCCCAATGTTAGGACATGACCCCATCACACGTCTATATGTGCCCGCCCTGAAAATCCTACACATAACTGATCGGCACGCAGATATGACTCTAGATATATCACGATGCAACATAACAACGAAACTTAAAGAATCACATATCCAATAAGGATCAAAAGACTCACTGAAGTGAACAATGACACACGAATAATGAAAGATCGACTCGACCGACAATATCCAAAACAACAATCCTGGGATCACAATTCCTAAAGAACGATCAACACGATCAACAACCCCAACACAACAGGCCTGGGATCAACATCCCTCAACGATCGATCAACACAACCATTAATACCAAACGATAGTCCTGGAATCAATATCCCTCAACGAACAACCAATACGAATCTCACTATACGAAACTTCAACTTACGACATATACCATAATTCAACATAATAATTATCCTCATAACTGAACAATACTTAAATTACCTCAAACCGACGATAATATCCTTTCCACGAACAAACCATCATCCCGACAATTTACGTTTATAATATCACTGCTATATGAATTATGTATGAAATGAAAGCAAAACCATTCATTAAATATTATAAACTGAACAAGTATAACTTGCTTCGATACCGATACCACGAAGCCGTTACCAAAACCATTGTCTTCGTCCACGAGCTCCTCAGACCCGACCAAATGCAATCTACGAACTCTTCAACCTCAACTGCAACACAATGGTCGTAATCAACGATCAATTATCACCACCTATTGCAATAATCGATTAACACACATTCTAAAATAATCGACAACCGGTATAACCAATCCACAACCATAACGATTCCAAAATATCTTGATTAAACACAAGTCCGATCAATCTAACTCAAACAATTACGAATTCATTCCCATGATTCCGCAAAGTCCATATATCGATTCGATAAGGCGAGTATACAAACTTAACTAAAATATTCCAATCAATTTCTCTTTCAAAACTTCAATCAAACACCTTGAAGGCGGAATTCAAAGGTATATTCGAATCATCAATCAATAAACACCAACCACATCAAGAACACGAAGAACACAATCATAAACATATATATTCTTCAACATTATATGATTCTAGCCATCGATACGAACTAAACAACCCAAATATATCAAGAATCTCAAACATCCCAAAATATTAGAGTTCAAGCCAATTACCCTCAATCCGGCGAAAGAATTAAGAATGATGTTATAATCCTTGTTCCAAGCTTTCCTAGACGTTATCACTTGATAAACCAACTTAAAAACCGAGTTTGGGTGATTTGGGACGAGGGGATCGTGTAGGAAGGGTTGGGGAATGAAATTCCCGACTGCTGTACGTTTTTATATGTCCAAGCACGTTAACGTACACTAACTTCATCAATAGCGTGCGCTACCTGTTCTCAGAATATAGACAGTATAGTTTTTGCCATTTTGAGCATAACTCACTCATCCGGACTCTGATTAACTCACCGTTTGAACCATTAGAATGATAACTCGATACTTATCATACTGTCATGTTTCAGAATTTTTGGAGTTTTCAAGAATCGGTGGCGATTTTCCAAAGTCGAACCTTATACGCATTACTTTCCAAACAAGTGTCCAAATCTCATTTCTACTAACGTTTCAACATATAATCTTCTTAATCATATCATATAAACCAAGAATCATAATCACCTGCATGATCATCATCATACGAAGTAAATAATAACGACAACATCAAAACCCGAAATGAAGGGAGATATTAACCAACATATCTCCTGAAGAAGAACAACACCATTCCAAAACACACGAATCATATCAATATCCACATATCAACAATATCATCAACATAAATTAGTAATCCATCTCATAATCATATACTCATCAGCTCATATACATGACGATTATCAACTCGAGAACATCATATACAATTCAAAACGAAATCCCAAAGTGAAGAGTAATTACCTCTTTGAAGGAATGGATTGAATCCCAAGGTTGAATCCGTTTCCAATCGTTTCCAAACTCCAATATTGTTAAGGACGATCAACTCAAGTGTTTGGAACCTCAAACTTCTCTCTAAGAACTCTCTCTATCGAAATAAGGGAAAGAATGGCCGAAAATGCATCTTAACACCCCACTGTCCCTTTATATACTGCGCATTACTAGCGTGCGCTAAAACTTGTATTTAGCATGCGCTACATCCCTAACGTGCGCTATCCTTCCTTGATAGCGTGCGCTATCGGGCAGTCCAGATGCTACTGCCTTGCTTCGCACATCATCTTACATACTTAATGGCCATGCAATAGCGTACGCAAATAGGCGTTGACTTAATACAGTGAAATGCTCAGTAGCGTGCGCTATTCTCCAACAATAACGTGCGCTATTCCTCGTTGACTCGACATTCTGCACCTTCCCCGATGATGCTCCGGGTCCAAACGCCGAAAGTAACCTGACAAAGCCAAGATTCCCTTTTGACCGATCTGATATTAGCATACGCTAACCATATGCACTAGCGTGCGCTAAATGCCTATAATAATTAGTCTGGGCCTACCTGTCGGCCACCTTCCGAACCTTATCCAGAATGCCTTACGTACGTTAGGGGTCCTCCTTAGCGTACGTAATTCAAACCTCTTAGCGTGCGCTAATTATACATCGTAGCTTGCGCTAAGCATATAGCGTAGAGTGCGCTAACGTGGCTGTACTTAGCCATTTTCAGCTATTCTCGTCCAACGTATCGACATACAGAATATGAGCATACGACATACTGAATACATATACTGAATTCGATAACATCCTCATATGATATACCCAATATCAAAAGTACGATAACCTGATACACGATATCCTCAAATGTAATTATCGACCAAATACGACAATTATACCAATACAGTTGTCTCAGTTCTCAATCTATTTTATCCCTACTGTATAGACACCAAGCTATCCAGTACGTCTCAGATAAAATAACGGGAAAAATTTATACTGAAAATCTGGATATTACATACTAAAAATCGGGGTATTACACTCTACTCCCCTTAAAATAAGTTTCGTCCTCGAAACTTGCAACCTGCCACACCCAACAGATCAACCAAAATTTCCAACTCATCACAAAAACAATCAATCATCGCCACAAACGAATAACCAAAATGACATACAGGTGCGTGAAGCCGATGATCTCCCGTGATACTAGCACATAACTCCCATACGAAGTCTCAACACAATACCAACACACACCAATATCGCAAATAGCAATTTTGAGAATATCTCAAAGATTTTGGAACCTCCAAAAATCGATTTGACACAAAAGTCAAAAAAATCATTTTTAAAAAAAAATCACGCTACTACCGTACTGGTAGAGCCACATAACACACATGCCCGGTTTTCACAAAACCTAGGCTCTGATACCATCTTCTGTAACACCCCCAAAACCATCCGGGATATTACAGCGCCGTGGACCCCGCGCCGGAATTCACCAGGCTAAAATCCATTTTCAAAAACGTTCAAAAACTCCAAAAAGGACGATGACGGTAATGTTTTCAAATACTCACAAAAGTCATTTATAAAGTATCAAATACCATCATGAAAATATCGTTAAAATGTTCAAGGCCAAAATGCCGAAACTCGGTTTAGGGAATCGGTTTTACAAAATAATCCAAGTTTACGAAGTACCCAAAAGCCATTTTGAAATGTACACACGATTTGGTAAAAATACCGGAAAGACATTTTAAAATATACACACGCACCGGATAAAACACAGTTCAAAATATACATTTGCAGCGGAAATAAAACAACCAGAAAAGAATACTCGATTCCCAAAATAATGCCACGGCCAGTATGACCCGGGAATCTCATCTTTTCACGACTGCTACTAGCTCAATCTCCGAGTACCTAAAAATAAAGCCCACGACGGGGTCAGCCACAATACTCAATAATGATATCGACCACATCACATAAATAATTACATACCAATGTAATAATACTGTAAGAATACTACCAACATAATCTTACCGTCATAACCTTACTAATCCAAAGCAATCCATACCAATTCAATCCTTACCATAATCCACATTTCGCATTCTCAAATGACGAAATGAACTCAACAACACTCATCTGGACTGAACCAAAACAATACTCAAAAATCCTGAAAAACATCATCATAACTCACAAGCGGGAAATAATCTATCTGTGACAAATCATGTCCGTCGGATTGCACAATCAAATACCAATCCTGATAAGTACCAAACATACACAATACATATGTAGATCAACTACCACAAAATAATGATAATAAATCCGAAACATCGATGCACAGCCCAAACGCTCATACGATCAATAACCAGATCAAACAATACGTTAACTGAGAATATCACCAACATGACAAACTCCAAGCAAGACCAACAAAGAATCAACAGCGACCAAGAATCTCATCAACATGATCAGCTCCAACATGACCAACAAAGATCTATGATGACCGATAATACCATCAACATGGTAAACTCCAACACGACCAATAAAAGATCAACAACGACTGAGAATACCATCAACATGTTAAACTCCAACACGACCAAATATAATGGATCTCAAAGAAATAACCTCGACTGTCGAACAAACCCCTCGGGCGTATGAACAACCAGTCGCAAACTGTCGAACATACCCAACCATACATGGAGGATGAACGACCAAACAATATGGCTCAAAAATGGACGTCACAGTACGCCCGATCCAAAAATGTGTCTGTGCACAAGCCACCCCGTGTATCGATCAAATACACATGTGGTCTTGTACCTAATCAGTATCACGAAGTAATCTTCTCTTGTGCACAGCCCAATGTTAGGACATGACCCCATCACACGTCTATATGTGCCCGCCCTGAAAATCCTACACATAACTGATCGGCACGCAGATATGACTCTAGATATATCACGATGCAACATAACAACGAAACTTAAAGAATAACATATCCAATAAGGATCAAAAGACTCACTGAAGTGAACAATGACACACGAATAATGAAAGATCGACTCGACCGACAATATCCAAAACAACAATCCTGGGATCATAATTCCTAAAGAACGATCAACACGATCAACAACCCCAACACAACAGGCCTGGGATCAACATCCCTCAACGATCGATCAACACAACCATTAATACCAAACGATAGTCCTGGAATCAATATCCCTCAACGAACAACCAATACGAATCTCACTATACGAAACTTCAACTTACGACATATACCATAATTCAACATAATAATTATCCTCATAACTGAACAATACTTAAATTACCTCAAACCGACGATAATATCCTTTCCACGAACAAACCATCATCCCGACAATTTACGTTTATAATATCACTGCTATATGAATTATGTATGAAATGAAAGCAAAACCATTCATTAAATATTATAAACTGAACAAGTATAACTTGCTTCGATACCGATACCACGAAGCCGTTACCAAAACCATTGTCTTCGTCCACGAGCTCCTCAGACCCGACCAAATGCAATCTACGAACTCTTCAACCTCAACTGCAACACAATGGTCGTAATCAACGATCAATTATCACCACCTATTGCAATAATCGATTAACACACATTCTAAAATAATCGACAACCGGTATAACCAATCCACAACCATAACGATTCCAAAATATCTTGATTAAACACAAGTCCGATCAATCTAACTCAAACAATTACGAATTCATTCCCATGATTCCGCAAAGTCCATATATCGATTCGATAAGGCGAGTATACAAACTTAACTAAAACATTCCAATCAATTTCTCTTTCAAAACTTCAATCAAACACCTTGAAGGCGGAATTCAAAGGTATATTCGAATCATCAATCAATAAACACCAACCACATCAAGAACACGAAGAACACAATCATAAACATATATATCCTTCAACATTATATGATTCTAGCCATCGATACGAACTAAACAACCCAAATATATCAAGAATCTCAAACATCCCAAAATATTAGAGTTCAAGCCAATTACCCTCAATCCGGCGAAAGAATTAAGAATGATGTTATAATCCTTGCTCCAAGCTTTCCTAGACGTTATCACTTGATAAACCAACTTAAAAACCGAGTTTGGGTGATTTGGGACGAAAGGGGATCGTGTAGGAAGGGTTGGGGAATGAAATTCCCGACTGCTGTACGTTTTTATATGTCCAAGCACGTTAACGTACGCTAACTTCATCAATAGCGTGCGCTACCTGTTCTCATAATATAGACAGTATAGTTTTTGCCATTTTGAGCATAACTCACTCATCCGGACTCTGATTAACTCACCGTTTGAACCATTAGAATGATAACTCGATACTTATCATACTGTCATGTTTCAGAATTTTTGGAGTTTTCAAGAATCGGTGGCGATTTTCCAAAGTCGAACCTTATACGCATTACTTTCCAAACAAGTGTCCAAATCTCATTTCTACTAACGTTTCAACATATAATCTTCTTAATCATATCATATAAACCAAGAATCATAATCACTTGCATGATCATCATCATACGAAGTAAATAATAACGAAAACATCAAAACCCGAAATGAAGGGAGATATTAACCAACATATCTCCTGAAGAAGAACAACACCATTCCAAAACACACGAATCATATCAATATCCACATATCAACAATATCATCAACATAAATTAGTAATCCATCTCATAATCATATACTCATCAGCTCATATACATGATGATTATCAACTCGAGAACATCATATACAATTCAAAACAAAATCCCAAAGTGAAGAGTAATTACCTCTTTGAAGGAATGGATTGAATCCCAAGGTTGAATCCGTTTCCAATCGTTTCCAAACTCCAATATTGTTAAGGACGATCAACTCAAGTGTTTGGAACCTCAAACTTCTCTCTAAGAACTCTCTCTATCGAAATAAGGGAAAGAATGGCCGAAAATGCATCTTAACACCCCACTGTCCCTTTATATACTGCGCATTACTAGCGTGCGCTAAAACTTGTATTTAGCATGCGCTACATCCCTAACGTGCGCTATCCTTCCTTGATAGCGTGCGCTATCGGGCAGTCCAGATGCTACTGCCTTGCTTCGCACATCATCTTACATACGTAATGGCCATGCAATAGCGTACGCAAATAGGCGTTGACTTAATACAGTGAAATGCTCAGTAGCGTGCGCTATTCTCCAACAATAACGTGCGCTATTCCTCGTTGACTCGACATTCTGCACCTTCCCCGATGATGCTCCGGGTCCAAACGCCGAAAGTAACCTGACAAAGCCAAGATTCCCTTTTGACCGATCTGATATTAGCATACGCTAACCATATGCACTAGCGTGCGCTAAATGCCTATAATAATTAGTCTGGGCCTACCTGTCGGCCACCTTCCAAACCTTATCCAGAATGCCTTACGTACGTTAGGGGTCCTCCTTAGCATACGTAATTCAAACCTCTTAGCGTGCGCTAAGTATACATCGTAGCTTGCGCTAAGCATACAGCGTAGCGTGCGCTAACGTGGCTGTACTTAGCCATTTTCAGCTATTCTCGTCCAACGTATCGACATACAGAATATGAGCATACGGCATACTGAATACATATACTGAATTCGATAACATCCTCATATGATATACCCAATATCAAAAGTACGATAACCTGATACACGATATCCTAAAATGTAATTATCGACCAAATACGACAATTATACCAATACAGTTGTCTCAGTTCTCAATCTATTTTATCCCTACTGTATAGACACCAAGCTATCCAGTACGTCTCAGATAAAATAACGGGAAAAATTTATATTGAAAATCTGGATATTACATACTAAAAATCGGGGTATTACACTCTACTCCCCTTAAAATAAGTTTCGTCCTCGAAACTTGCAACCTGCCACACCGAACAGATCAACCAAAATTTCCAACTCATCACAAAAACAATCAATCATCGCCACAAACGAATAACCAAAATGACATACTTACAGGTGCGTGAAGCCGATGATCTCCCGTGATACTAGCACATAACTCCCATACGAAGTCTCAACACAATACCAACACACACCAATATCGCAAATAGCAATTTTGAGAATATCTCAAAGATTTTGGAACCTCCAAAAATCGATTTGACACAAAAGTCAAAAAAATCATTTTTAAAAAAAAATCACGCTACTACCGTACTGGTAGAGCCACATAACACACATGCCCGGTTTTCACAAAACCTAGGCTCTGATACCATCTTCTGTAACACCCCCAAAACCATCCGGGATATTACAGCGCCGTGGACCCCGCGCCGGAATTCACCAGGCTAAAATCCATTTTCAAAAACATTCAAAAACTCCAAAAAGGACGATGACGGTAAAGTTTTCAAATACTCACAAAAGTCATTTATAAAGTATCAAATACCATCATGAAAATATCGTTAAAATGTTCAAGGCCAAAATGCCGAAACTCGGTTTAGGGAATCGGTTTTACAAAATAATCCAAGTTTACGAAGTACCCAAAAGCCATTTTGAAATGTACACACGATTTGGTAAAAATACCGGAAAGACATTTTAAAATATACACACGCACCGGATAAAACACAGTTCAAAATATACATTTGCAGCGGAAATAAAACAACCAGAAAAGAATACTCGGTTCCCAAAATAATGCCACGGCCAGTATGACCCGGGAATCTCATCTTTTCACGACTGCTACTAGCTCAATCTCCGAGTACCTAAAAATAAAGCCCACGACGGGGTCAACCACAATACTCAATAATGATATCGACCACATCACATAAATAATTACATACCAATGTAATAATACTGTAAGAATACTACCAACATAATCTTACCGTCATAACCTTACTAATCCAAAGCAATCCATACCAATTCAATCCTTACCATAATCCACATTTCGCATTCTCAAATGACGAAATGAACTCAACAACACTCATCTGGACTGAACCAAAACAATACTCAAAATCCTGAAAAACATCATCATAACTCACAAGCGGGAAATAATCTATCTGTGACAAATCATGTCCGTCGGATTGCACAATCAAATACCAATCCTGATAAGTACCAAACATACACAATACATATGTAGATCAACTACCACAAAATAATGATAATAAATCCGAAACATCGATGCATTTCAAACGCTCATACGATCAATAACCAGATCAAACAATACGTTAACTGAGAATATCACCAACATGACAAACTCCAAGCAAGACCAACAAAGAATCAACAGCGACCAAGAATCTCATCAACATGATCAGCTCCAACATGACCAACAAGGATCTATGATGACCGATAATACCATCAACATGGTAAACTCCAACACGACCAATAAAAGATCAACAACGACTGAGAATACCATCAACATGTTAAACTCCAACACGACCAAATATAATGGATCTCAAAGAAATAACCTCGACTGTCGAACAAACCCCTCGGGCGTATGAACAACCAGTCGCAAACTATCGAACATACCCAACCATACATGGAGGATGAACGACCAAACAATATGGCTCAAAAATGGACGTCACAGTACGCCCGATCCAAAAATGTGTCTGTGCACAAGCCACCCCATGTATCGATCAAATACACATGTGGTCTTGTACCTAATCAGTCTCACGAAGTAATCTTCTCGTGTGCACAGCCCAATGTTAGGACATGACCCCATCACACGTCTATATGTGCCCGCCCTGAAAATCCTACACATAACTGATCGGCACGCAGATATGACTCTAGATATATCACGATGCAACATAACAACGAAACTTAAAGAATCACATATCCAATAAGGATCAAAAGACTCACTGAAGTGAACAATGACACACGAATAATGAAAGATCGACTCGACCGACAATATCCAAAACAACAATCCTGGGATCACAATTCCTAAAGAACGATCAACACGATCAACAACCCCAACACAACAGGCCTGGGATCAACATCCCTCAACGATCGATCAACACAACCATTAATACCAAACGATAGTCCTGGAATCAATATCCCTCAACGAACAACCAATACAAATCTCACTATACGAAACTTCAACTTACGACATATACCATAATTCAACATAATAATTATCCTCATAACTGAACAATACTTAAATTACCTCAAACCGACGATAATATCCTTTCCAAGAACAAACCATCATCCCGACAATTTACGTTTATAATATCACTGCTATATGAATTATGTATGAAATGAAAGCAAAACCATTCATTAAATATTATAAACTGAACAAGTATAACTTGCTTCGATACCGATACCACGAAGCCGTTACCAAAACCATTGTCTTCATCCACGAGCTCCTCAGACCCGACCAAATGCAATCTATGAACTCTTCAACCTCAACTGCAACACAATGGTCGTAATCAACGATCAATTATCACCACCTATTGCAATAATCGATTAACACACATTCTAAAATAATCGACAACCGGTATAACCAATCCACAACCATAACGATTCCAAAATATCTTGATTAAACACAAGTCCGATCAATCTAACTCAAACAATTACGAATTCATTCCCATGATTCCGCAAAGTCCATATATCGATTCGATAAGGCGAGTATACAAACTTAACTAAAATATTCCAATCAATTTCTCTTTCAAAACTTCAATCAAACACCTTGAAGGCGGAATTCAAAGGTATATTCGAATCATCAATCAATAAACACCAACCACATCAAGAACACGAAGAACACAATCATAAACATATATATCCTTCAACATTATATGATTCTAGCCATCGATACGAACTAAACAACCCAAATATATCAAGAATCTCAAACATCCCAAAATATTAGAGTTCAAGCCAATTACCCTCAATCCGGCGAAAGAATTAAGAATGATGTTATAATCCTTGTTCCAAGCTTTCCTAGACGTTATCACTTGATAAACCAACTTAAAAACCGAGTTTGGGTGATTTGGGACGAAAGGGGATCGTGTAGGAAGGGTTGGGGAATGAAATTCCCGACTACTGTACGTTTTTATATGTCCAGGCACGTTAACGTACGCTATCTTCATCAATAGCGTGCGCTACCTGTTCTCAGAATATAGACAGTATAGTTTTTGCCATTTTGAGCATAACTCACTCATCCGGACTCTGATTAACTCACCGTTTGAACCATTAGAATGATAACTCGATACTTATCATACTGTCATGTTTCAGAATTTTTGGAGTTTTCAAGAATCGGTGGCGATTTTCCAAAGTCGAACCTTATACGCATTACTTTCCAAACAAGTGTCCAAATCTCATTTCTACTAACGTTTCAACATATAATCTTCTTAATCATATCATATAAACCAAGAATCATAATCACTTGCATGATCATCATCATACGAAGTAAATAATAACGACAACATCAAAACCCGAAATGAAGGGAGATATTAACCAACATATCTCTTGAAGAAGAACAACACCATTCCAAAACACACGAATCATATCAATATCCACATATCAACAATATCATCAACATTAATTAGTAATCCATCTCATAATCATATACTCATCAGCTCATATACATGACGATTATCAACTCGAGAACATCATATACAATTCAAAACGAAATCCCAAATTGAAGATTAATTACCTCTTTGATGGAATGGATTGAATCCCAAGGTTGAATCCGTTTCCAATCATTTCCAAACTCCAATATTGTTAAGGACGATCAACTCAAGTGTTTGGAACCTCAAACTTCTCTCTAAGAACTCTCTCTATCGAAATAAGGGAAAGAATGGCCGAAAATGCATCTTAACACCCCACTGTCCCTTTATATACTGCGCATTACTAGCGTGCGCTAAAACTTGTATTTAGCGTGCGCTACATCCCTAACGTGCGCTATCCTTCCTTGATAGCGTGCGCTATCGGGCAGTCCAGATGCTACTGCCTTGCTTCGCACATCATCTTACATACGTAATGGCCATGCAATAGCGTACGCAAATAGGCGTTGACTTAGTACAGTGAAATGCTCAGTAGCGTGCGCTATTCTCCAACAATAACGTGCGCTATTCCTCGTTGACTCGACATTCTGCACCTTCCCCGATGATGCTCCGGGTCCAAACGCCGAAAGTAACCTGACAAAGCCAAGATTCCCTTTTGACCGATCTGATATTAGCATACGCTAACCATATGCACTAGCGTGCGCTAAATGCCTATAATAATTAGTCTGGGCCTACCTGCCGGCCACCTTCCGAACCTTATCCAGAATGCCTTACGTACGTTAGGGGTCCTCCTTAGCGTACGTAATTCAAACCTCTTAGCGTGCGCTAAGTATACATCGTAGCTTGCGCTAAGCATACAGCGTAGCGTGCGCTAACGTGGCTGTACTTAGCCATTTTCAGCTATTCTCGTCCAACGTATCGACATACAAAATATGAGCATACGGCATACTGAATACATATACTGAATTCGATAACATCCTCATATGATATACCCAATATCAAAAGTACGATAACCTGATACACGATATCCTCAAATGTAATTATCGACCAAATACGACAATTATACCAATACAGTTGTCTCAGTTCTCAATCTATTTTATCCCTACTGAATAGACACCAAGCTATCCAGTACGTCTCAGATAAAATAACGGGAAAAATTTATACTGAAAATCTGGATATTACAAACTAAAAATCGGGGTATTACACTCTACTCCCCTTAAAATAAGTTTCGTCCTCGAAACTTGCAACCTGCCACACCCAACAGATCAACCAAAATTTCCAACTCATCACAAAAACAATCAATCGTCGCCACAAACAAATAACCAAAATGACATACTTACAGGTGCGTGAAGCCGATGATCTCCCGTGATACTAGCACATAACTCCCATACGAAGTCTCAACACAATACCAACACACACCAATATCGCAAATAGCAATTTTGAGAATATCTCAAAGATTTTGGAACCTCCAAAAATCGATTTGACACAAAAGTCAAAAAAATCATTTTTAAAAAACAATCACGCTACTACCGTACTGGTAGAGCCACATAACACACATGCCCGGTTTTCACAAAACCTAGGCTCCGATACCATCTTCTGTAACACCCCCAAAACCATCCGGGATATTACAAACACAGGCCCCGCTACGAATTCACCAGGCTAAAATCCATTTTCAAAAACGTTAAAAAACGCCAAAAAGGACGATGACGGTAATGTTTTTAAATACTCACAAAAGTCATTTATAAAGTATCAAATACCTTCATGAAAATATCGTTAAAATGCTCAAGGCCAAAATGCCGAAACTCGGTTTAGGGAATCGGTTTTACAAAATAATCCAAGTTTACGAAGTACCCAAAAGCCATTTTGAAATGTACACACGATTTGGTAAAAATACCGGAAAGACATTTTGAAATATACACACGTAGCGGATAAAACACAGTTCAAAATATACATTTGCAGCGGAAATAAAACAACCAGAAAATAATACTCGATTCCCAAAATAATGCCACGGCCAGTATCACCCGGGAATCTCATCTTTTCACGACTGCTACTAGCTCAATCTCCGAGTACCTAAAAATAAAGCCCACGACGGGGTCAGCCACAATACTCAATAATGATATCGACCACATCACATAAATAATTACATACCAATGTAATAATACTGTAAGAATACTACCAACGTAATCTTACCGTCATAACCTTACTAATCCAAAGCAATCCATACCAATTCAATCCTTACCATAATCCACATTTCACATTCTCAAATGACGAAATGAACTCAACAATACTCATCTGGACTAAACCAAAACAATACTCAAAATCCTGAAAAACATCATCATAACTCACAAGCGGGAAATAATCTATCTGTGACAAATCATGTCCGTCGGATTGCACAATCAAATACCAATCCTGATAAGTACCAAACATACACAATACATCTGTAGATCAACTACCACAAAATAATGATAATAAATCCGAAACATCGATGCACAGCCCAAACGCTCATACGATCAATAACCAGATCAAACTATACGTCAACTGAGAATATCACCAACATGACAAACTCCAAGCAAGACCAACAAAGAATCAACAGCGACCAAGAATCTCATCAACATGATCAGCTCCAACATGACCAACAAGGATCTACGATGACCGATAATACCATCAACATGGTAAACTCCAACACGACCAATAAAAGATCAACAACGACTGAGAATACCATCAACATGTTAAACTCCAACACGACCAAATATAATGGATCTCAAAGAAATAACCTCGACTGTCGAACAAACCCCTCGGGCGTATGAACAACCAGTCGCAAACTGTCGAACATACCCAACCATACATGGAGGATGAACGACCAAACAATATGGCTAAAAAATGGACGTCACAGTACGCCCGATCCAAAAATGTGTCTGTGCACAAGCCACCCAGTGTATCGATCAAATACACATGTGGTCTTATACCTAATCAGTCTCACGAAGTAATCTTCTCGTGTGCACAGCCCAATGTTAGGACATGACCCCATCACACGTCTATATGTGCCCGCCCTGCAAATCCTACACATAACCGATCGGCACGCAGATATGACTCTAGATATATCACGATGCAACATAACAACGAAACTTAAAGAATCACATATCCAATAAGGATCAAAAGACTCACTGAAGTGAACAATGACACACTAATAATGAAAGATCGACTCGACCGACAATATCCAAAACAACAATCCTGGGATCACAATTCCTAAAGAACGATCAACACGATCAACAACCCCAACACAACAGGCCTGGAATCAACATCCCTCAACGATCGATCAACACAACTATTAATACCAAACGATAGTCCTGGAATCAATATCCCTCAACGAACAACCAATACGAATCTCACTATACGAAACTTCAACTTACGACATATACCATAATTCAACATAATAATTATCCTCATAACTGAACAATACTTAAATTACCTCAAACCGACGATAATATCCTTTCCACAAACAAACCATCATCCCGACAATTTACGTTTATAATATCACTGCTATATGAATTATGTATGAAATGAAAGCAAAACCATTCATTAAATATTATAAACTGAACAAGTATAACTTGCTTCGATACCGATACCACGAAGCCGTTACCAAAACCATTGTCTTCGTCTACGAGCTCCTCAGACCCGACCAAACGCAATCTACGAACTCTTCAACCTCAACTCCAACACAATGGTGGTAATCAACGATCAATTATCACCACCTATTGCATTAATAGATTAACACACATTCTAAAATAATCGACAACCGGTATAACCAATCCACAACCATAACGATTCCAAAATATCTTGATTAAACACAAGTCCGATCAATCTAACTCAAACAATTACGAATTCATTCCCATGATTCCGAAAAGTCCATATATCGATTCGATAAGGCGATTATACAAACTTAACTAAAATATTCCAATCAATTTCTCTTTCAAAACTTCAATCAAACACCTTGAAGGCAGAATTCAAAGGTATATTCGAATCATCAATCAATAAACACCAACCACATCAAGAACACGAAGAACACAATCATAAACATATATATCCTTCAACATTATATGATTCTAGCCATCGATACGAACTAAACAACCCAAATATATCAAGAATCTCAAACATCCCAAAATATTAGAGTTCAAGCCAATTACCCTCAATCCGGCGAAAGAATTAAGAATGATGTTATAATCCTTGTTCCAAGCTTTCCTAGACGTCATCACTTGATAAACCAACTTAAAAACCGAGTTTGGGTGATTTGGGACGAAAGGGGATCGTGTAGGAAGGGTTGGGGAATGAAATTCCCGACTGCTGTACTTTTTTATATGTCCAGGCACGTTAACGTACGCTAACTTCATCAATAGCGTGCGCTACCTGTTCTCAGAATATAGACAGTATAGTTTTTGCCATTTTGAGCATAACTCACTCATCTGGACTCCGATTAACTCATCGTTTGAACCATTAGAATGATTACTCGATACTTATAATACTGTTATGTTTCAGAATTTTTGGAGTTTTCAAGAATCGGTGGCGATTTTCCAAAGTCGAACCTTATACGCATTACTTTCTAAACAAGTGTCCAAATCTCATTTCTACTAACGTTTCAACATATAATCTTCTTAATCATATCATATAAACCAAGAATCATAATCACTTGCATGATCATCATCATACGAAGTAAATAATAACGACAACATCAAAACCCGAAATGAAGGGAGATATTATCCAACATATCTCTTGAAGAAGAACAACACCATTCCAAAACACACGAATCATATCAATATCCACATATCAACAATATCATCAACATAAATTAGTAATCCATCTCATAATCATATACTCATCAGCTCATATACATGACGATTATCAACTCGAGAACATCATATACAATTCAAAACGAAATCCCAAAGTGAAGAGTTATTACCTCTTTGAAGGAATGGATTGAATCCCAAGGTTGAATCCGTTTCCAATCGTTTCCAAACTCCAATATTGTTAAGGACGATCAACTCAAGTGTTTGGAACCTCAAACTTCTCTCTATCGAAATAAGGGAAAGAATGGCCGAAAATGCATCTTAACACCCCACTGTCCCTTTATATACTGCGCATTACTAGCGTGCGCTAAAACTTGTATTTAGCGTGCACTACATCCCTAGCGTGCGCTATCCTTCCTTGATAGCGTGCGCTATTGGGCAGTACAGAGGCTACTGCCTTGCTTCGCACATCATCTTACGTACGTAATGCCCATGCAATAGCATACGCAAATAGGCGTTGACTTACTACAGTGAAATTCTCAGTAGCGTGCGCTATTCTCCAACAATAGCGTGCGGTATTCCTCATTGACTCGACATTCTGCACCTTCCCCGATGATGCCCGGGGTCCAAACGCCGAAAGTAACCTGACAAAGCCAAGATTCCCTTTTGACCGATCTGATATTAGCGTACGCTAACCATATGCACTAGCGTGCGCTAAATGCCGATAATAATTAGTCTTGTAACACCCCCAAGATATTCGAGGTGTATTACAGCGCCGTGGACCCCTACATGGGACCCACCAGGCTAACACAAGGAAACACCACTCGACTAACCATCTCGGTTAGCAAGGAAACAATTATTAACAACAAGAACATAAAACAACACGTCCGGCACAACCGGCATAATAAACATCAACCGACAAATACAGTAACTCCAACAAAGACCAATCACAATCTGAGAGGAAAAGCCTAAGTACTCGCGAGTACAATCTATAAGTTTACAATTTGGAAAATATTCACATCAAAAGAGACAGAGGGAAATAACAAGACTCATTGCACATGTCAACAACCTTGGCCGACATCCTCGTACCATCCAGTAGCCGTCTGACTGAACATAACCTGAAATCCATAACAAGAATTTCCCCGACAACGGGTCCCCAAAGGGGTTAGCAATTACGCTAGTACAAGTAACCAGATGAACAACTTACATCTTACACATATAGTAATGCATGTAATTCAAGAAAACATAGTTCCAAAATACTCATTTCCGGAAATGCCAATGATCAAACCACATTTGTAAAAATGCACCACAATTAACCGCGGACCCACAGCTTCGTGGATCCCTGCCGAGACCCCGTCAGATCTAACCCATGATGGTTAAAAGCAAGCTCGCGGTCCCACAGCTTCGTGGAACCCTACCGAGACCCCGTCGAGTCTAACCCGCAGTGAGCATACACACACACACAATTTCTCATACAAAACTACTATGTCAAGATCGTAAGTTCATAAGGGTACTTGCCTTGATTAAATAGACGATGACACGAACGGAACGGAAGGATCAAGCACAACCACGAGGAACCGACGAGAATGAACCTAACGATTCGAATAGCACAATCACAACCACTTCTAAACGATTATGGAAATGGAATACACCCGGAAACCCGCCTACGATTCATGTATATTCGTACCAAAAATAACAACGAGGGCGGACCACAACCAAACCCTCTCGATTCCGTAAAAATCCACAAAATATCCATGAATCCGTAGGGAAACTAAAGATACTAACAATATCAATCGTATACATCACGAATCCACCAACAAAACGGAACTAATCGGAAGAAAATCCCAAAACCCCCAAATTAATCGAAAATAGGGTTCTAGAAATATTACCTTAGGAGATTCAAGGACTAAGATCCATAGAACACACGTTAGATTGATTATCCGAGCCTCACAACCGAAAGGAAATGATGAAAATCGACCCCCGGATGAAGATTGTTTGAGAAGTTCTCTCCCCCTTGGATCTCCCTCTTCTCGCGCAGGTGAAAATGAAGAAGAAATGGCCGATTTCGTCTAATAAAGACGAAGTTGCGCAATGACCTTCGTGTGCCGCGGCACGACCAAAGTGTGCCGCGCACAGCCGAAAATTTACTCCTGTGTTTTGGCATTGTGCGGCCAAGGCAGCGTGTCGCGGCACACGGCAGATGGGGTTTTGGTCGCAGGAGATACACGAGTGTGCCGCGCACGGATAGGTGTGCCGCGCACTGCTCGCACCGTGCCGCGGCACGGATGGGTGTGCCGCGCACACAGACGATTTGTTCGACATATTACATCGACTCGCCGCCGGTGCTCAAAGACTTCCGACAAGGCCGCACCGGTTCGGCCACCGCCGCCACGACCCGATGCCTCGATTTCAAAACGCATGCAACGAACACGAAAAAGTTCATGACGACATCAACGACTCGAGATGAAAACGTAATGCAATAATTAATCATACGCGACCAAGAAAAGGGTCAAGATGACAAATACAGATATGGATACCCGTAACTTTCAAGAAATTACAAAATGGCCCAAAACGCCCGGAAATCACGATACGTGATCGAATAACCAAACCGAAGTTCATAACACGTCTAACAAAGTTAAACGGACTTGCGGAAATTCAAACAATAGCCCGGACGAGATTCGCAAGAATCGAACTCAAGTGCGAAAAAGTCGCTAAAAAGCACAGAACTAAACAAAACAACACCCAAACGAACTCGGATGACAAAAAGTGTAGAATTAATCATTCTCAGAACGACGAAACGGTCATGAGCGAGCCGTCAAAACGGACTCCGGCCGAAAAAAGAAATTTACTAAAAATCGAAAATTGCGGATATTACATTCTACCCTCCTTAAAAGAAGTTTCGTCCCGAAACTTAAAATAAGTAGGGAGAAGCAATATCCCTTGCCAAGAAAACTCGACGAGATACAAAAACCGAAGACTCGCGCCCGACGGTGAAACGCTGCAAGGAACGCAAAGAGACATACGGCGAGAAAATACGCTTTAGGGCGGCTAACACGACGTCACCGGTAGAGACATAATAAAATCAACGAGTGACAAGCGTCATTAAACGGATAATACAATCAAGTCAATTATCCGAGTAATCACAAAACACAACGAACGAAAATCAGTATGATTGACCGGCCCAACGGTACATCAATCGAAACGCGAGCCAATCGCTGAACTAATACGGAATTCCACCGCCCAAGGGTTGGAAGATCAAAAACGAGACTAATTTCTCAAACTTAAGGGAATTAGGAAGGAGCCTGAATGCTCAACGATCACGAAACGAGGACAAAAAACCGAACAAACAAACGACCGAACCACAACGGTCGAGACAACAAAAAGCGAACAATCATGTTCGAATCACGAAGAACAATAAAATTCAAACAACAACTCCAAGGTTCACATCTCGACTCGAGACAATATATGATCCGGTGAAAACAACAACGTATGCATTTACATAAGATCCACATGAAAGGGAATAGAAATTGAAAAGTTACAACGACAAACAAGTTATTCCGAAATGATGCCACACTCGTTCGATAAACAAAAACAAGGGGCAGGACAAGCTCAGAAATGTCAACGAACATAAATGAGTCGACAAAGTAGAATATACAGAAGTTCAAAATCCGATCCCTTCGAATAAAAGGACTAGTAGAACCAAAAGATGCTACTTCCGAACAAGGTTCATAAGAATCGAACCGAACTCGGAAAAGTCACAGTGATAACTAGATCGACCCAAACAAGATCGCAGCTCGTTCGAACGATGAAACCGAAATACAGAACAAGTTCAGAAGGTATCAATGAACACGATCGAATCGATAGACTGGAGAAAGAGAAGATATAGAAGTGAAAATAGTACGGGTATTACCTTTGACCTCGCTCCCGAAACTCACAACAACGGAACTAAGGTAACAATATAACAAGCAACCGACACGACGCGGAACAATCACTGATGCACACAATCATACCAACCCGATCTCTAACAGCTCGCATATATGCGATAACGCATAAACCGCTACGAGGCGACAACATCCAATACCAATATCACACCCCTCGCAGAGGCTACCACGACAACTGTGTGGCGAACGGCTCAACGCTCACACCACCAATTCAACAACAACTCGGGGGTTAACACCCTAACGAGAGCACGAACATCACACATATCTTCCCGGACCACAATTAGGAATGATAGGTTTTGAAAACAAAAACCATCTTTTGAAAATAATTTGCAGGCACCAGTTGATCTTGAGTATCATATATCAAAAAGTAGTACAAACATCGTCATCGAGACTAAAAAAAAAAAATCATCTTGCGTTTGATAAAAAAATGAAGACACCTTTCGTTAAATTAAAACTTTTCAGTTATATTCGACCTTCGTGTCTAAGCGAATACGTTTCTAAATCATTAGAAATATCTCAAAATATTTTGATCCTCAAAGTAGAATAATTCTGAAACATAGCGTGACACTAGTAGGCATCTTGAGAGCACTGTGAGAAAATAATTTATTTTAAAAGTACGTCTCGAGGTTTATTTTCTAAGATACTCAAGGTTTTTCAGAAGTACAATAGGCCAAAATGCCCAAAATTCGCACGTATCAACATTCATTTAAACACATCATATCACACGCATCAAATCGCTCAAAATCACGACAGTAATATCCAATCCTCAGGATATGTTTAACAACATCGTTAAAACAACAATCGGTTTATCAAAACTGGATGGAAAGCGATATCAAGAACAAAACTCCAAAGAGTCAACTCTAGGGATTCAAGAAAATACCTAGATTCGGCGAAGAACAATGAATTAGATGTTGTTAAAAATCATCTAGAATACTCCAAAACACCTTTGGATGGAAGAAAAATCAGCCCAGATGCGAAACCGAGTCGCTACGTCTCAAACTCATGGAGGAAGGAGAAGAAATGAAGAAAAATGCAACTTCTAGACTGGTGTCCAGTATTTATACTGGACACAATTAGCGTGCGCTAATCATTATGGTTAGCGTGCGCTAACGAGAACTTCAGGCCCAGTCCAGTAGCTCCTGGACTGCCCTGAACTACCAGGTAGCGTGCGCTATCCTCCCCTTAGCGTGCCACCAACGCACTCTTGCGCGCGCTAGCTGCAAAGCGTAGCGTGCGCTAACGACCCACAGAGACAACAACAGAACACATCAGAAAAATTACAGGCCGTAAACCTTTCTCACAAGGATTTACTAGGCTAAGCACAATTTCCCATGTCATTTCGAAAATGCTAAAAAGACCAATGACGGTAATATTTTTCCAAAGCTCACAAAATCATTTGTCAAACCATCATGAAATATTCAAGGCCAAAATGCCAAAACTTGATTCAAGGAATCGGTTTTACGAAATAAAACTCAGTTTGGAAAATACCGAAAGCCGTTTGAAAGAACTCACGCAGCGGATAAAATACGGTACGAAAATACATCAAGAAGGATTTACACTCCTCGTATAAACCAAATACGAGAGTCTAATAAACACATATCGTGAAATCAAAATCCACAGAAGGATTCCATCATTCAACGACTAATCATACAATTAACTCGTGTCACGCGAGGCACAACACAAGGAAGGGAGTTTAACACCCATAGGTCGCACGTAAGTGACGACCACCACTCGATACTAATCACGACCAATGATCTCAAACGACGCGTCGCGATGTGACTAAGTCAGACAAAATCCGACAAGACAAAACTCAACAAACACAACTTGACTCGACAGCCTAGGTTTCCCCAGGCTAATCTGATTTTAAAATCATATACTCTAGTTATTCGAAAATAAAACCGATAAGTTAAAAATCGTTTTCAAGACCCTTTCAAATACGACAAGGGCTTAACAGCGGTGGCATTTTATAAAATGTCCTAAAACACTTTTAAACACGACCTTTAAATACCGACTCAAGGTTTTATTTGAAAATACAAGGCTGGCTCGCCCAAATTCATGTCACTTTTCAAAAACCCACAATACGATCAAGTCTATGAAATTTTCAAGCATGCACGCCGCATGTATCATTATTAGTAGAAACACATTGGTTGTAAATAACAATAATTAGCCAAGTACCAACAATTCCCGAACACACTCATATACGACATTCAAAAATCACCAGTTCAAAAAGCGCAACTCGGAAATACCAATTCCAAGCATATGTCAAACTATCTCTTCAAGTTTAACAACGTAACAAAAGATCACCGATTTGGACGTATGTCGAAACCGGCTATGTGAGTTTCTGAACAACTCTGCCACAATACCTATACCGGAACATATCAATGTTCAAAACTTCTACCTTATACTGCACCCTTCGGTGTCCAACTCATCGGTACATTCGGCTCAACATACACTTAGTATATCGCAATTATCAAATGCAGATCCCATCATACAACAAAAGACTAGAGAGTCAAGCCCTCTCACAATATACCACGGAGCAAAACTCGGATCTTTCGATCACCAACGATCCCACCAATGCTAGGAAGTTTAGCGATGGAAGGCTCGCAAAACGACAAACGGTCAAGCCCAGAACGGCGCACATACTCCAGAGAGACAAAGGACGGTGCAATACTAGAATCAAAAGTACACAAACCGGATGGATCGAGAAACAACTCGACGATAAGTACGAGAGAGACAATCACAGTTCAAGAAGTGGAAATACAATACGAGAAAACAAGAGGATCGAGTAAGGAAAACTTACAAGCGCTGGATGTACTGAGATGTCGGCAGCGGTGTGACAATGTGCAAAACAAAACGCAAATAGACCCAAATAACCAACAAGCCTAGGTATCCATAAACCTAGAGCGCTCTGATACCATTTTCTGTAACACCCCCAAGATATTCGAGGTGTATTACAGCGCCGTGGACCCCTACATGGGACCCACCAGGCTAACACAAGGAAACACCACTCGACTAACCATCTCGGTTAGCAAGGAAACAATTATTAACAACAAGAACATAAAACAACACGTCCGGCACAACCGGCATAATAAACATCAACCGACAAATACAGTAACTCCAACAAAGACCAATCACAATCTGAGAGGAAAAGCCTAAGTACTCGCGAGTACAATCTATAAGTTTACAATTTGGAAAATATTCACATCAAAAGAGACAGTAGGAAATAACAAGACTCAATTGCACATGTCAACAACCTTGGCCGACATCCTCGTACCATCCCAGCGCCCGCTCGTCTGACTGAACATAACCTGAAATCCATAACAAGAATTTCCCCGACAACGGGTCCCCAAAGGGGTTAGCAATTACGCTAGTACAAGTAACCAGATGAACAACTTACATCTTACACATATAGTAATGCATGCAATTCAAGAAAACATAGTTCCAAAATACTCATTTCCGGAAATGCCAATGATCAAACCACATTTGTAAAAATGCACCACAATTAACCGCGGACCCACAGCTTCGTGGATCCCTGCCGAGACCCCGTCGGATCTAACCCACAGTGGTTAAAAGCAAGCTCGCGGTCCCACAGCTTCGTGGAACCCTACCGATACCCCGTCGAGTCTAAGCCGCAGTGAGCATACACACACACATAATTTCTCATACAAAACTACTATGTCAAGATCGTAAGTTCATAAGGGTACTTGCCTTGATTAAATAGACGATGACACGAACGGAACGGAAGGATCAAGCACAACCACGAGGAACCGACGAGAATGAACCTAACGATTCGAATAGCACAATCACAACCACTTCTAAACGATTATGGAAATGGAATACACCCGGAAACCCTCCTACGATTCATGTATATTCGTACCAAAAATAACAACGAGGGCGGACCACAACCAAACCCTCTCGATTCCGTAAAAATCCACAAAATATCCATGAATCCGTAGGGAAACTAAAGATACTAACAATATCAATCGTATACATCACGAATCCACCAACAAAACGGAACTAATCGGAAGAAAATCCCAAAACCCCCAAATTAATCGAAAATAGGGTTCTAGAAATATTACCTTAGGAGATTCAAGGACTAAGATCCGTAGAACACACGTTAGATTGATTATCCGAGCCTCACAACCGAAAGGAAATGATGAAAATCGACCCCCGGATGAAGATTGTTTGAGAAGTTCTCTCCCCCTTGGATCTCCCTCTTCTCGCGCAGGTGAAAATGAAGAAGAAATGGCCGATTTCGTCTAATAAAGACGAAGTTGCGCAGTGACCGCTTCGTGTGCCGCGGCACAGCCAAAGTGTGCCGCGGCACAGGCCGAAAATTTACTCCCAGGTTTTGGCATTGTGCCGCGGCACAGCCCGCGTGTGCCGCGGCACACGGTACAGTGGGGTTTTGGTCGCAGGAGATACACGAGTGTGCCGCGGCACTGGCCTGGCACTGTGCCGCGGCACCGGATGGGTGTGCCGCGGCACACAGTACAGTTTGTTCGACATATTACACTGGGCCTGCTCGGCCAGTGCCCAGCACTTCCGACAGTGCCGCACCGGTCCGGCCAGCTGCTCAGCCGCCACGACCCGATGCCTCGATTTCCGAAAACGCACGGAACGAACACGACGAAAAGTTCGCGGACGACATCAACGACTAGAGATGAAAACGTAATGCAATAATTAATCATACGCGACCAAGAAAAGGGTCAAGATGACAAATACAGATATGGATACCCGTAACTTTCAAGAAATTACAAAATGGCCCAAAACGCCCGGAAATCACGATACGTGATCGAATAACCAAACCGAAGTTCATAACACGTCTAACAAAGTTAAACGGACTTATGGGAAACTCAAAACAATAGTTTCGAACGAGATTCGCAAGAATCGAACTCAAGTGCGAAAAAGTCGCTAAAAAGCACAGAACTAAACAAAACAACACCCAAACGAACTCGGATGACAAAAAGTGTAGAATTAATCATTCTCAGAACGACGAAACGGTCATGAGCGAGCCGTCAAAACGGACTCCGGCCGAAAAAAGAAATTTACTAAAAATCGAAAATTGCGGATATTACAAGTCTGGGCCTACCTGCCGGCCACCTTCCGAACCTTATCCAGAATGCCTTACGTACGTTAGGGGTCCTCCATAGCGTACGTAATTCAAACCTCTTAGCGTGTGCTAAGTATACATCATAGCTTGCGCTAAGCATACATCGTAGCGTGCGCTAACATGGCTGTACTTAGCCATTTTCAGCTATTCTCGTCCAACGTATCGACATACAGAATATGAACATACGACATACTGAATACATATACTCAATTCGATAACATCCTCATATGATATACCCAATATCAAAAGTACGATAACCTGATACATGATATCCTCAAATGTAATTATCGACCAAATACGACAATTATACCAATACAGCTGTCTCAGTTCTCGATCTATTTTATCCCTACTGTATAGACACCAAGTTATCCAGTACGTCTCAGATAAAATAATGCGAAAAATTTATACTGAAAATTCGGATATTACATACTAAAAATCGGGGTATTACAGGTGGGGGGCCGCCATCTAGAATAACCAGACGAGTTTGGTTCGTTTCGGACTCCCGTGAGTCCAATCAGCTAAATTTTAATTTCGTTCCGATGTATTTATATTAATTAATTAATCCAATTAATTAATCATATCAAATATAACATAACATAATTAATTTATCCAAGAAATAATTATATTCGTGAATTAAATTAATCACCCAGTATTATTTTTAATTCATTAGGCCGTAAGTTAATTTATCCAATAAATTAATTTAGACATCCAATGTCCCAATATTAATTAGACATCCAATGTCCAATAAATTAGATATCCAATATCTAATATTAATTAAGAGAGAATAAGCTCGATTCATTCCGTCGTCAATCCTATTGCGCGACTCGGTAGGTCTGTCTCAGTTAGTAATGGGAGGAACCAAAGAGTAGTAGCACCACCTAGCCAGCGTGGCGGCCTACACTGTACCCCAACTCAGAAGGTATGATGGGATCATTCAAAAACCATTCTATCGTGAATACCCGTATACGTATAAACTCTTGTTTCAAATGTCCCGATCAAGTTATAGGGTCACGTCAGTCAAACCCAATCTGTACTTGACGCTATTCATGAGTTAATACAAATCGAGATCATCGAGCTCTCGTGTATCCAATACAACTAGCTCCAATGCTTTGGCCAAGGACTTATGGTCTCATCTGCCAATAACCGCATAGGACATATAACTCGTTCACTAACGGGAGAAAGAATCCTATCTTGGTATTTAGTAGAACCTGCTACTTGTCCGTCAAGACGCATGTCGAGGTTGACCCCCACCTTCCGGTTTTCTGGGTCGAACTACTCTAATGAAAATCTTAACGTCACAAGCACATCCCTACTAAATCTTCAAGGCGAAGGTTCACGAATACCTATCACAACCTTTCGATTCCGTCATTGACTGTCCCGGAGTGAAATTCGTGTGACGAATCGAGGGTGAGTCGGTTCGAGTATACTAATCTCACTAGCATACCTACAACGTGGGCTCCCACTAACCATTTGTATACGGCAGATACTCTCCAAGTCAAAGAACACGTCATACAAGTCTTCACATAAACTTAACGCCCAGTCAAGTTTCATTGACTCTTGAACGATTAAGTATTTGGGCCATAAACCTTTCCAGTGCCGATCCCCTTATCCAATAAGGAGTGGTACGTTTTTCTCTCAAATACACAGACTAGTTTATATATATATATATATATATATATATATATATTTACGAGTCAGGAATGTCAGTGACTACCAGTAAATAAAGAAACATACAATTGCCTTCTAATAATGATATTACATAATAACAAGTACAATGCCCTCACTCTAACATCTCCTGAGTGGCATTCAAGGGTATACTTCTAACAAAATGCTCATTAAAGATTCAAACATAATTTAGTTCTAATCTAATACTCGCTCAGTATGTGAATATATGTCGTTTGATTTTTTAAATGTTGAATTTTGACCATCTGTTTTATTTTAGAAGTACTGTTTGATACTTTTTTATACTCCATCAGTCTAGCCAGGGCCAGCCCATATAGTAGGCAAGAAGTACGGTGGCCCAGGGCATCACAGCCCAATAGGGCCAAAGCCCATAGCCTCTTACCCATTACTAGGTTCATTTTACAAAAAAAAAAATCAGTTTTATTGTTTTACACTTTTGCTTACACGCCTACCATCTGACTGACGTTTCTCCTTCTCATCTCGATTAGACTCACGCAGACACGCACGCTGAGCTCTCGTCCTCTCGGCCCTCTTCTTTTTTTCCAACGTCAACGGTCAAGTTTCGACCGCCTACTTCGCGACGCTGGCGATGATTTACTGCAGGCCTGCTGTGGTCTGAGGCAACTAGGACAGTGAACGGAACATTGGGACATATTCGATTGGGAAGGGTTCGCATTTTCTGTTTCGATTGAGCCATTGAGCGGAACTAAGGGCAGTAAGTAGGGCATCGATTTAGCGATTTTCATCTGAGTTTTGCTCCAAATCCTTCAATCCAGTTGTTTTCCTTCTAGTTATCACATCTAAATTTCTTTTCTAATATACTAATCTATTATTTGCTTGTCTATTTAATATGAAGTCTGAGTATTTCTTGTTTGGCGCCAATTTGAATATTTGGGTAATATGTGAATGTGATTTGTCCTATTTGGTGTTGGGTTAGATTTGTATATTTAATTATTTGGTGTTGGGTAATATGTGAATGTGATTTCTCTTAATATTGTAATTATTAGTGTCATCCTTTTTTTTTCTTATTCTTGGCACTCTCACCGCCTCTTCAATACCCTCTTTTTATCTCAATAAAAAACTAAAAATATATTAAATGAGATATATAATTATTGTTGGATACAGTCTGCATAGAAAGATTAAATAGATAAAAGAAGGCTCATTTAATGTGTTTTTAGAAGCACAAGAATACAAAAAGTCACATGGTTTCTTCTTCTTCATTTTCACGTAAAATTTTAACCCTAATTATACTTTCTTTAAATTCTCCACAATTCATCATTTCCCGATAAATCTTCCGCGTTGGTAAGCAGCAGCCGACTTTAGAAAGGCAGGTAGACCTCTTTTATCTCTTTATTTTTTTTTTATTTTTTTTTCTGTTTTCGAGATGTTATATTTCATGGTTTAGGGTTCTCATCATTTTTCTATCTCGATCCTTGCTTATAAATATCATAATTTGTTAGTATTTTTCATACTCAACTCTGCACTCTTTCATACAAGCATATTTTACATTCTAAATAGAAAAACAAATCACGGCTCTCGATAACTTAAACAAAACAAGGATTGACTGGAAAATCATCGTTTGAGTGTGCAAGAAGTGGAAGATCCCCAGTCATGGAAATATTCCTGAAACACTGGAGCTGTTGTTGGTTGATATTGAAGTGGGTGTATTTCATTTTACAAGTATATGGCTTCTTACATATTTCATATTATATTTTTATAATATATTCTTTTTATTTTTTGTTTTAAAAGGGACACGTAATCAAGCAACTATCAAGCCTTTTCTTTTTTCTGTATTTGATCACTTGGTAAATGAAGGTGAACTTTATGTCATTAAGAAGTTCTTAGTTGTTGATTGAGCGAGAAACGTTCCAGTGAGAGAGCATCTATTTAAGTTGGTCTTTCAAGGAGATACCTTTGTTTGTCCAACTATAGACAGAAAACTTCCAAAGTTGGCTTCAAGTTCAGATTTTTTCTGATATTAATGTCGCTTCTCATAGAGATGACTCTCCAATGTTTGGTATTGTAATATGTTATATAAACTTTCTTATTTCATTTCTATTTACTGAAAATTTTGTTACTTATTTTCATGTGTCTTATTATCTTTTTCTAAAGGTGTGATTGGTCATGTGGTCGATGTGAATGACAAGAGGATGAACATTGATGCGGGTAATGAAAGTATTATGCTTATGCTTGAAGACCTAGAGTAAGTATAATTTAATAGTTTTGTTAAATCAGCAATATTATTATAATTTTTATATCAATTATAAGTTGTATAATTATGTTCTGGGGAAAAATAAACACCAATGTGTTCTTTGGGATCCATATTGTTATGATGCCTCTTTATATTATTTTTTGATATTTTCAACTTTACACATTTACAGGAATTGTTTTGAATCACTTGATCGGAGCTTGCGTGAAATCTTGCGGGTTGTTAATCCTGAAAATAAGTACAAACCATTTGGTGGAAAGGTAGTTGCATTTGGTGGCGACTTTCGTCAAATTTTGCCCGTTATTCCTAAAGGTACGAGACAAGATATTGTGCATGCCACCATTAATTCATCCGCTATTGGAAGAGATTGCAAAGTTTTGCGTTGACAAAAAATTATGAGATTACAAGGTGTTTGTGAGGGCAATTATTGTAACACCACGAGATATTCGGAATAATTACAGCGCCGTAAAACCCTTTAAGTAAGGATTTACAAGGCTAATTTAAAAGTGTGTGAAAATAATCCAAAAATACCACAGAAATTCGAATTACAAAACCGGTTCCAACTGATCCAATGAGTTAATTAATACAACCATATCGAAACGATATTAATAAGACACGCGTACTCGAGTACTGAAAATGAACCAATAAGATAAAATCATAAAAACAACAAACATCAACCACATCACTGAGCCATTTCATCGGCCTGCCGGTACTGTGGCTGCTTCCCCGCTCCTCGGCTACTTGAACATCAAAACAAATGTCCACCCCGGAAGGAGTTAGCAAAACGATGCTAGTACAAGTATCACAATACAAATTTCATCAATGCATTATGAGACATACAAAACGGACTTCCGTCACTGGAATCTAACGATGCGAATCCTCACGATTCCATCAACACAATACAGGGTAATCCAACGATCCAGCGCCCTCGGTATAGATCCCCATGATGATCACGTCGGACCAACGCATGGTGGAAAACCCGTCCAATGATCCAGCGCCCTTAGCATAGATCCCCATGATGATCCCGTCGGACCAACGCATGGTGGACATTCGATCCAGCGCCCTCAGCATAGATCCTCATGACCCCCTTGGGTCATTTATAATATAAACCAAGCAATTATACATACATGTAATACATTTCAATATGTTCATCAATACGAATACTTAACAACGAATACCACGAGAAATCAAAGAAATAATTCTCATATTCGACAACATGAACAAAACCATATGCATGATCAAAGTTCCAATATAAATCAATACTCAACATATGATACTTGCCTCAAAAACGGCAAGAATGAAATAATCCAACAAATGTCACGCGTCCGTATGTCACCGCCCCACGATCGACCCCTATGCAAGGCTCGGACCTTATGCAAAAAGAGATACAAGGAACTTAACATACCACTCGATACTAACATACGATCACCGAATACTTATATTAGGATCGTAAAGTAGTGACGCAAGGTTGGTTCACGGTTATAACACTAGATAAGAACTGAACCGGAAACGATAAGGTACTTCAGGAGAGTTGAACGATCATTTCGAATGTGAAATACTGATGTTTAAAAGTTCGATGTTTTACAAGGTATTGAAGATTTCGTGTTTTAATAAGGGATTAAATTCTAAATCCTCATATGACCGGCTATTATGATTTTACCACCAATGTTACTCAAGATGACAAGCATGCTCGAATATTACGCAAGAAAAACGATACTACGGTGATCCGGTTTGAGTTCAAAGACTTGGCCGATAAATCAACCTCAAGAACATGGAGAATATTGTCAAAACCAATTCTTCTAACATACATGAATTACACCAGTGGAACATAAAAAGGGTTCAGAGAATCTAACTGAAGTCATGCTTATTACTTCGACGAATTAAGGATACTTCATGTTAAGGTTTTCATCCACCGAGGCTATATCAATAATCTACGTAATGGAAGAAAGACAAGGTGTAATCGGGTTCTAAACTCCAAAATATGGTGCTAGACTCAAAAGATCATTAACTAATCCAATGATTTCCAAAACAATCTCAAAGTATAGCTAAGGATGTTAATTCTAGTTCGGTGAATCGTAATATACCTTAAGAGATGTAAGAATAAAGAAGATCTTCAATAAACTCTTCACCGGAAGTTTGAACACCAATCTACGAGGCCTAGGCTCCCCAAAAATCGTCTCAGAAGATGATATGAAGGATAAGAGGTGATGAAAGATCTCCAGAACACGAAAAATCGGCTAAAGGAAAGGTGAGAAATGAAATAGGGTCGAGGTCTATAAATAGAATTCTGGGCATTACGTACGTTATGCAATTACCCTTACATACGTAACAAGCTTAACGTACATTATACCCTAGCCCTTAGCATACGTAATCGTCTGACTAGGATTCACTGACCTGATTTCGCCATTTCCTTACGTACGTAATCACAAGGGTTTTACGTACGTAATATCCATGTCCTTAGCGTACGTAAAACATGCACCATAGCGTACATAACACCTATGTCCAGGTTCACGTGTAAACCACACGAATCTTCCCCGACCCCTTCCTCGGCCCCCACACGCCGACCCTTATCCGAACCCAAGTTGACTTAGCTTACGTACGTTAAGAACATCAGATAACGTACGTAATACTGCATCCTTAGCGTACGTTATGGATGCCTGATAGCGTACGTAAGTACGTGCAGAATCATGCATGAAATGTTGAAGATATATAAAAACATAAGGGCATAAATACGGGAAACCAATCTACGATTTATAACATCACAAAGTCGAAATAATATAAGGTCGAGTACAAGGTAAATACACCATTTAACCGGGCATTATATACTACCCCTCTAAAAAGAAGTTTCGGCCTGAAACTTAAAACGAAAATAATTCCGGGTATCTCGACTTCATACTTTCCTCCGTCTCCCATGTTGCTTCTTCGACTCCATGTCGCGACCACTGAACTTTTACCAAGGAGATCAGTTTATTCCTCAACTGCTTGACCCGACTCTCGAGTATCTTGATTGGTCTCTCTTCGAAGGTGCCGTCATTAGCTATCTCGATCTCATCGAAATCAATAATGTGACTGGGATCTGGTACATACTTCCGCAAATGGGATACGTGAAACACGTTGTGAACATGACTCAGCGATGGTGGCAAGGCCAACCTGTATGCTAAATCCCTAACTCCTTCGATGATCTCAAATGGTCCGATATATCTCGGACTTAGCTTACCTTTCCTCCCAAACCGGAAAATTCCTTGCGTAGGAGACACCTTCAATAGTACGTGGTCCCCAGTGTCGAACTCTAGTGGGCGACGACGCACGTCTGCATAAGACTTCTGTCGACTCTGGGCAGTCAACAGTCTTTCCCGAATCAAAGTTATCTTCTCTTGAGTCTGAACTATCAATTCCGGTTCCGTCCTGATCAAGTCCGAAGAATCATCCCAGCACAGAGGCGATCGGCATCTTCTCCCGTACAAAGCTTCAAATGGTGCCATCTTAATAGAAGCATGCCAACTATTGTTGTAGGTGAATTCAATCAATGGCAAGTGAACTTCCCAATCAGTTGACCAATCCAAATCACAAGCTCTCAGCATGTCTTCTACTGTTTGTATAGTCCTTTCGGACTGACCGTCCGTTTGTGGATGATACGCCGTGCTAAAGTTCAGCTCGGTCCCCAAAGCCCTGTGAACAGCCTTCCAGAAGTGCGACACGAATCGACCATCTTGATCTGAAACAATGGTCTTCGGCGTCCCATGCAATCTGACTATCTCTGTAATAAATACTCGTGCCAATTTCTCTGGTCCCCACGTGTCTTTAATTCCTAGGAAATGAGCCGACTTGGTTAGTCGATCAACTATAACCCAAATCATGTTCATTCCTGTCTTGGTCCTTGGCATATTGGTGATGAAATCCATCGAGATATCCTCCCACTTCCACTCAGGAATCGGAAGCGGTTTTAACATTCTGGCAGGTCGCTGATGTTCAATCTTAACCTGCTGACAAGTCAAACACTTCGAAACGTACTCTGCTACGTCCTTCTTCATATTTCCCCACCAGAAGTTTTGTTTTAGATCCTTATACATCTTACTGCTGCCTGGGTGAATAGAATAGGGAGCGCTGTGAGCTTCCTTCAAAATTGTCCGTCTCAAATCATCATCATCGGGAACGCAAAGTCGACATTGAAATATCAGAACTCCATCATCTTGTATCACGAATCCTGGGGCTTTTCATTTCTTTACTTCGTCACATAACCAAAGGATCAGAGAATCGTTCAACTGCTTAGATTTGATTTCCTCGACTAGGGACGAAGTCAGTTCCATCACATATAGTTGCCCTTGGATTTCTGGTGACCATATTTCAATCCCTTCGCGGATCAGTTCTCGTTGAATACTGGTTTGGGACGTAAGTGCTTCCAACACTAGAAGAGAAACAGGTTTACGGCTCAATGCATCGGCTACTACGTTTGCTTTACCCGGATGATAGAGAATTTCCAAGTCGTAATCCTTGATCAATTCCAGCCACCTTCTCTGCCTCATGTTTAATTCTTTCTGACTGAAAATGTACTTGAGGCTTTTATGATCTGTAAAGATCTGACAATGGGTGTCGTATAAATAATGTCGCCAAATTTTCAAGGCAAAGACCACAGCTGCTAACTCCAGATCATGAGTCGGGTAATTAACTTCGTACGGTTTTAATTGCCGAGAAGCATAGGCAATCACCTTATCCTTTTGCATCAACACACATACTGCACTCGATTTGAAGCGTCAGATACCAGAATCCATCACTCCATCCGTAATGCTAATATAGGTGCTGTCGTCAGTCTCTTCTTAAGTTCATCAAAACCAGCCTGGCATTTCTCATCCCACGTGAACTTTTGAGTTTTTTGTAACAGCTGAGTGAGTGGACGAGCAATTTTGGAAAATCCCTCTACAAAACGGCGATACTATCCAGCAAGTCCTAAGAAGCTTCGGACTTCTTTCACGTTATTAGGAGCTTTCCATTCCAAGATTGCTTCGACTTTCTTCGGGTCTACCTGAAGTCCGTCAGCTGATATCACATGCCCTAGGAAGGTTACTTCCCTAAGCCAGAACTCGCATTTGGAAAGCTTCGCATAAAGCTGTTCATTTCTCAAGATACTCAAAACCACAAGCAAATGCTCGGCATGCTCCTCTGTGTCTTTCGAATAGATCAAGATGTCATCAATGAAAACGACCACAAACTTGTCTAGGTATTCTAAGAATACCCGATTCATCAATTGCATAAATACCGCAGGAGCATTGGTAAGTCCGAATGGCATCACCACGAATTCATAGTGCCCGTACCGGGATCTGAAAGCATATTTCGGTATATCCGACTCCTTAATTCTCAACTGATGGTATCCTGATCGTAAATCAATCTTCAAAAATACCCTTGCCCCTTGCAGTTGATCAAACAATTCGTCGATCCGAGGTATAGGATACTTGTTCTTGATCGTCACCTTGTTTAGCTCCCTGTAATCGATACATAATCGGAGGGATCCATCTTTCTTCCGGACAAAGAGAACGGGCGCTCCCCAAGGAGAAACGCTAGGCTGAATATAACCCTTCTGTAATAATTCCTCCAGTTGCTTCTTTAGTTCATACATCTCGGTTGGTGCCATGCGGTATGGTGCTCTGGAAATAGGAACGGCTCCAGGCTCTAATTCGATAGTGTACTCCACTTCTCTCTGTGGAGGTAACCCGGGTAGTTCGTCAGGGAATACATCTGAAAATTCATTCACAACTAGAATAGATGAGAGTTTTACTCCTTTTTATTTCTTCATGGCGTAGCACCAAAATCCATGACGCTTCAGCAATTTCACAGCTTTCATTACTTTGATCAATTTTCCCGAGCTTCCCGGTCTCCATCCTCTGAATAAGTGTTCAGATCCGTCATCAGCAATGATAGAAATGACTCTTTTTCGTTAATTCAGAATAGCTCCATAACGGTTGAGCCAATCGTCTCTGAGAATTAAGTCGTCACCATGGATGTCAACTACAATAAGATTCAATGGCCAATCTCTCCCTCCTATAGACACTGGAAAATCTCTAGTTTCTAGGGTTCCCATAATTCTCTCTCCGCTCGGCAAACCCACAACATATGGTTCACAGTCAAATAAACACGAGATTTTCAAACGATTAACACGGTTCAATGATATGAAAGAATGTGTAGCCCCGGAATCGAATAAGACACTAACTGGTTGCAAAAGGATCTGAATCGTACCTGATGCAACAGAAGTGTTCTGATCGTCAGATTTCCTCATCTCGTACAGGCGCGGAGGAACGGACCCAGCACTGGATGTCTCCCTCTTCCCAACATTCTGCTGCTGGAACCCACTCTGCTGCGTCTGGTTCACACTTATATCCTTCAGAACTGGCGCTGGAGTGCGAGTACCAAAAGATCCAGTCGCATTTCCACAAAATGTTGCGCGATGCCCTTCCTGTCCACACTCGAAACAGGTCACAGCAGGTGCAAAACAATCACGTCGAACATGCCTTGTTTTGCCACAATTATAACATTTCTTCCCTGCGTTTGAAACGGTTGGTGCTGCTCGGAACTTCTTTCCACCTCGAGAAGGATGCGGAGGCCTCCTAGAGGAATGAAATGAGGACTGGCCCTTGCGGGGCCCACTACTCTTATTCTACGTGAAGTTGCCAGACACTTTCTGCTTCTTTGCTTCCGTTGACTTCTCCACTGCCGCCTCTTTCATGTCGTAGGCCAACGCTTTGTCTTGATACTGTCGCAGGGTGGTACATTCAAATCCGGACATATATTGCTGAATCTCCGGCTTCATCTGCATGTCAAAATGGAAAATCCTCTCCGCCTCGGTCCTGACCAAGTGGCGCACATAAGTCAACTGGTGATTAAAAGTCTTAATCACGTCGGTCAGAGATGCCTCTGAATTTTGTGGTGAAAAAAATTCCCGGACTCGGGCCTCTCTAACTGGGCGAGGACAATATTGCGCTTCCATCATTAATTTGAACTCCGTCCAGTCAACATTATGCTCCTCAGGTCGAATGGACTCCCACAAGTCGAAAGCCTCCCCAGTCAGAAGATACTGGCGATCGGAACCTTTCTGTCGTTAGGACAGTTAATTCCTACAAAGATCTTATCTAACTCCTTCAACCAGTGATCCCAAGAAATCGTCTCAGTAGAACCGTCAAATTTCGGAGGATGCAATTTGACAACTTCAGTAAGCCATTTGTCTCCCCGGTTATCCTTGTTATGCTGCTGTCCCATCGCCGTCTGCATGCGGTCAACAACCTGAGCAAACTAGTTTATCTGGGCAACCACCTGTTGAAGCACAACCGGCACGTTAGGATCTGCATTATTATTTGCTGATCCTTGTTGTCCTCCGGAATGGGAATCGGTTCGACTAGCGGTTAATTCTGGGGTAGACACCGAATCTTCCTGTCTCGCATTCCCACGTCCGCGTCCACGACCTCCCCTCAACATACTGTAAACACAAATACTCAATATCCAGGGCAACTTTTCTAAAAGAAAGTCCGTCAATATTCACAAAAAGGATTTAAATAAAACGGTAGTAACTGAGATTAGGAGACTTACAACCACGGTCCACACGACGATGCTGGCTCAGTAGTGATGTTACAAATGACCCATAAATAACGTAAACAGACCCACCCAAAACCCAACTGCCAAGATATCCATGAATCTTAGCTCCGATACCATATTCTGTAACACCCCGAGATATTCGGAATAATTACAGCGCCGTAAACCCTTTAAGTAAGGATTTACAAGGCTAATTAAAAAGAGTGAAAATAATCCAACAATACCACAGAAATTCGAATTACAAAACCGGTTCCAACTGATCCAATGAGTTAATTAATACAACCATATCGAAAGGATATTAATAAGACACGCATACTCGAGTACTGAAAATGAACCAATAAGATAAAATCATAAAAACAACAAACATCAACCACATCACTGAGCCATTTCATCGTCCTGCCGGTACTGTGGCTGCTTCCCCGCTCCTCGGCTACCTGAACATCAAAACAAATGTCCACCCCCGAAGGGGTTAGCAAAACGATGCTAGTACAAGTATCACAATACAAATTTCATCAATGCATTATGAGACATACAAAACAAACTTCCATCACCGGAATCCAACGATGCGAATCCTCACGATTCCATCAACACAATACAGGGTAATCCAACGATCCAGCGCCCTCGGTATAGATCCCCATGATGATCACGTCGGACCAACGCATGGTGGAAAACCCGTCCAACGAAATAATTCTCATATTCGACAACATGAACAAAACCATATGCATGATCAAAGTTCCAATATAAATCAATACTTAACATATGATACTTGCCTAAAAAACGGCAAGAATGAAATACTCCAACAAATGTCACGCGTCCGTATGTCACCGCCCTACGATCGACCCCTATGCAAGGCTCGGACCTTATTCAAAAAGAGATACAAGGAACTTAACATACCACTCGATACTAACGTACGATCACCGAATACTTATATTAGGATCGTAAAGTAGTGACGCAAGGTTGGTTCACGGTTATAACACTAGATAAGAACTGAACCGGAAACGATAAGGTACTTCAGGAGAGTTGAATGATCATTTCGAAGGTGAAATACTGATGTTTAAAAGTTCGATGTTTTACAAGGTATTGAAGATTTCGTGTTTTAATAAGGGATTAAATTCTAAATCCTCATATGACCGGCTATTATGATTTTACCACCAATGTTACTCAAGATGACAAGCATGCTCGAATAGTACGCAAGAAAAACGATACTACGGTGATCCGGTTTGAGTTCAAAGACTTGGCCGATAAATCAACCTCAAGAACATGGAGAATATTGTCAAAACCAATTCTTCTAACATACATGAATTACACCAGTGGAACATAAAAAGGGTTCAGAGAATCTAACTGAAATCATGCTTATTACTTCGACGAATTAAGGATACTTCATGTTAAGGTTTTCATCCACCGAGGCTATATCAATACTCTACGTAATGGAAGAAAGACAAGGTATAATCGGGTTCTAAACTCCAAAATATGGTGCTGGCCTCAAAAGATCATTAACTAATCCAATGATTTCCAAAACAAGCTCAAAGTATAGCTAAGGATGTAAATTCAAGTTCGGTGAATCGTAACATACCTTAAGAGATGTAAGAATAAAGAAGATCTTCAATAAACTCTTCACCGGAAGCTTGAACACCAATCTACGAGGCCTAATCTCCCCAAAAATCATCTGAGAAGATGATATGAAGTATAAGAGGTGATGAAAGATCTCCAGAACACGAAAAATCGGCCAAAGGAAAGTTGAGAAATGAAATAGGGTCGAGGTCTATGAATAGAATTCTGGGCATTACATACGTTATGCAATTACCCTTACGTACGTAACAAGATTAACATACGTTATACCCTAGCCCTTAGCGTACGTAATCGTCTGACCAGGATTCACTGACCTGATTTCGCCATTTCCTTACGTACGTAATCACAAGGGTTTTACGTACGTAATATCCATGTCCTTAGCGTACGTAAAACATGCACCATAGCGTACGTAACACCTATGTCCAGGTTCACGCGGAAATCAGACGAATCTTCCCCGGCCCCTTCCTCGGCCCCCACACGCCGACCCTTATCTGAACCCAAGTTGAATTAGCTTACGTACGTTAAGAACATCAGACAACGTACGTAATACTGCATCCTTAGCGTACGTTATGGACACCTGATAGCGTACGTAAGTACGTGCAGAATCATGCATGAAATGTTGAAGATATATAAAAACATAAGGGCACAAATACGGGAAACCAATCTACGATTTATAACATCACGAAGTCGAAATAATATAAGGTCGAGTACAAGGTAAATACACCATTTAACTGGGCATTACAATTATGGTCTTGACATTCGTGCTTTCTTGGATTGGTCGACTTCAATTGGTGATGGCACTTTAGGTGGTGAGAATGACGGAAAGGACGAGATTGAGATACCAAATGATGTCTTAATAACCGAATCCGATGATTTTATTCATTCTATGGTTGATGCCACTTATCCTTCTTTTGTTTATCATATCGGTGATATATCATATTTACAAGGTCGAGCTATTCTGGCACCAAATTTGGATGAGGTTAATAGTATTAATGACTATATGGTGTCAATTCATCATAGTGATGAACAAATTTATCTAACTTCAGATTCTATTGCACCTACAGATCGGGGTATTAGTACTTTTGAAAATATGCATTCAATTGAGTTCTTAAATACTATTAAGTGTTCTGGATTGCCAAATGATCAATTGAAGTTGAAGGTACGCGTTTTTCTACTATAAGTCCTCATTTAGTGAATTGTTAATGACATATGCGATTAGTGATGCACTCATGCATTTAACTACTGTATAAATTTTACTATTGTACTTGGAATCTTGAACTATTTTAACAATAAAATTTTCTGTTATAATGTGTGTTGTCCAGTAAGTATACAGAATACAGCTTGGAAAGTGTTTAAGCAACAAGATGTATGATTTTCAAATAGGAGTGCGTTGCGGAAGTCTTGAAACAATAAGTTGCTGTAAATACAGCAACTAGGTTTTCTCCTGTTTGCTTGGTACGTACAGGGTATGCAGTGTATACTTGTAAAAGAATCACAGTAATGAAAAAAGTAAGTTGTAGAAGGTAAATGACACGATATTTAAAGTGGTTCGAGGTAAACCCCTCTACGTCCACTGGTCCTCCACACAGGAGTGAAAATGTTTATTAGAAACACTACGTATACAACTATGTGTCTATAAACAAACCTATCCTTGTATCGTTCACACAGATTAGTCAAAGCTTTCACTTGACTAACTTCTTCACACACAGTTTCGAAGCTTCGTCTCTTCAATGCAGATCCGTCACACACAGTTCAGAAAAAGCAAGGCTTTCTCAGTCCACACAGGGCTGATGGTTTTCTTCAATGTGATGAACAACAACCTGACATTCTTGAGCTTTGAGATGATGACGTGTTGTTCAAGGATGAGCACTTGTGTATTTCTTCTCTCAGGATTGGCAGTATGCTTGAAGAAATATGTTTGCTCTTGATATACTGTTCTTGCGATGTTCACGATTGTATCTCAATATATCTCACTTTGCTCAGTTCTCAGATCTTGAATATTGGTATAAGTTCGTATATATACTCTGATATGATCGTGTATTTGATATATTCAAGTCTTTCTGATCTTCAAACTTTGGGGTATATATAGCCTTTCCGTTCCAATGGGAAGATTAACTTGTACATAACAAGATCCGGATTTTGCTCCTTGTCTGAAGATCTCTGTCGGCTTAGTATTTAAATACTTTATCCAGTCAGTATTTAAATACTTGTCTTCAAACGGAGGTTTGACTTCAGCATATAAAGCAGATTTCGTTCCAACGGTCTTCACTCCTGTTGGATAAGTGTTGAAGATCTCAACACTTTACTGTATGTTGTATCCAACATGTTACGTAGCTGTAGGTTCTGTAACACCCCCAGAGCCATCCAGGAATATTACAGCGCAGTGGGCCCCGAGATGGAACCCACAAGGCTGAAGGAAATTTTCGCAAATATTTACAAACACCCATGAGGCTAACGACGGTACTATCTTTTAAAAACATTTGAAAACTTTACAAAACCCGTTTAACAAAACCGTCATAAAATCTCATTTGAAACCACAAGGCCAAACAGCCGAAACTCAATAGTTTAGAAAACGATTTTCCAAAGTAACTCAAGTTACCATAAACCAAAAGGCCATTTAAAAATACTCACGCGGCGGAAAAAGACAAATAATTAAAAATACTCTAGCAGCGGAATACAACAACTGATCAGGAAACTCGATACACAAATACATGCTCTAGCCAGTATCCTCCGGGAAGCTCATCTCTTCACGACCGCTACAAGCTCGATATCCAAAGAACCTAAAAATAAAACCTACGACGGGGTCAGCCATAATATCCAACAATGATAACAATCACATCACGTCGATAATTACATACCAATGAAATCACTAAGTAAGAATACGACCAATGTAATCTTACCACCATAACTTTACGAAAATCCACGATTCGTATCCTTAACAACAAAATAAGTTAATACGGAAATATCTATACGGTATCTCAACAATACTGGGCAATAAAGAAACTAAACTTTGATCTGAAAGCTGCTGGTGAAAAGCGTTGTTTGCAGCTGAACGAGTTGGAGGAAATTCGCCACGACGCATATGAAAATGCGAAACTTTATAAGGAGCGGACAAAGACTTGGCATGATAAGCACATCACGCAGAGAGAATTTGTCCCGAGACAAGAGGTGTTGCTATTTAATTCTCGCTTAAAGTTATTTCCCGGGAAATTGCGTTCACGATGGTCAGGACCGTTCACCGTAGTTCAAGTGTTTCCACATGGTGCGGTAGAAGTACAAAAAGATGACCGAAAATTCAAAGTTAATGGACAACGGTTGAAGGCATACTTGGGAAATCCAATAGACACGCATAAAACGAGTGTCGTCTTATCCACCGCCGGATGAATGCGAGAAAAGTCCGGCTGAAGACTATAAACTTAGCGCTTCTCGGGAGGCAACCCGAGTATTAGTTGTAGAATCTTTATTGTTTTCTTGCATATTTAGAGTCTTTATTTGTCGTCATTTTTCTTTGATCCGTCTATCCCTATCGTCTTGACGTTTTCGTTTAAAAATTCTGTGCAGGAATCACCCCAGGGGAGGAAATTAATGATGGGCCGCGGCACAATAATAGTGAGCCGCGGCACGCACCAGTTGATGAAACATGGCCAAACAAACTGTACTATGTGCCGCGGCACGATCTTACTGAGCCGCGGCACACCAGGTCACTGAGCCGCGGCACACATTCCCTAAGCCGCGGCACACAAAAGGTTCAAGAAATGCCCAGGAGACTGTACTCTGTGCCGCGGCACGAGTCAGATAAGCCGCGGCACACTAACCCGTTGAGCCACGGCACGTCTAAACTGAGCCGCGGCACTCGGCGATATACAAAAAAGTCCCAGGCCGACTGTACTCTGGGCCGCGGCTCACTTATGTTGTGCCGCGGCCCCCGTCGCAATATAAGAATACCCAGGTATACTTCATGCATTTGATCGGCCAACACAAGGTCCCTTCCTTCCTTCCTTCCTTCCTTCCTTCGCACAATGAGGTCGGTCGATACCCTTATCTTAGTCTTCTTCTCAAATTCTTCAGGTAAATTTCAATCTCTTACTCATAAGTGATACATGATTTGAAAAGTGAATTGAAGTTATATGTTGCTAGTTGTTCTTCAATGTTTTCTCTAAAATGGAGTTGGAATATGGGGAATTTGGTATTTGATTGTGATGGAATTGGTAATTATGAACGAATTGGTGATGTTAGTTGTCGTTATTCATGGCTATTATCTGTGTTATTATTTTTGGGATTGGGAGTTAACCATTAAAATTCTTGTTCTTCATTTTAACTTGTGCATACCAAGTGTTTGATAAATTGCAGCAATGAAAAATTGGTAAGCCAAGCATTTTCAAATTATATGCAACGAATCATTTTATCGAGTTACATTGTCCCCAACCCTTACATCATGTTAAACTTGAGAGCTCGTACTTAACTTCCTCTTTGATGATGCAAGCTCATTTATTCACGCTCCGCATGATGTAGTCGAGAAGCGTGCAAGCTTGCCGGATGATGCCGGCACCAGTTCATGAGCTGTTTGTAGGGGAGTACTTGACCTTTCACTTTTTATTGCATATTATATTTTGTCCATTGAGGTCAATGTACGTCCTAAGTTTGGGGGGGGGGGGGTATATCTCTGTTGCTACGTTTACTACTGTACTTATTTCGTTGCACTTTTTGTTATTTCTAGTTATCTTTTTGTCGATAGCCTTGATTGTCATGATTTTAATATTACTCGTGACTTTTTTGTGCTTCTATTTGTGTAATACTGATGTTACGACACTGTTTTTCTCTCTGAAGAAACGGTCGAGTTTTAGTCGGGTTGTAGTCAGTGATTTCTGTTTCTGCTAAGTTCTTATTTAGATCCGAAATTTTGTCGTAATTGTAGAAGTCTTAGCGGATAAGAGAGGACACATACGTGTTTTAAAATCACCGTCGATACGTTTGATTACATTTTTCGGTTAGCTAGTCGTCCAGTGACATAAGTCGTGTTGGCACTTGTGTTTAGAGTAGGTCAGTTTTTCCCAAAAGTCGAGTTATTTTTGTTCTATGATGGGAAGTCTAGTAACCGGGGATATTCACGTGACCCGTTGTTTACTCTCGCGTAAAACGACGACCCTGATTAGACTACTGATTTAGAAATTTCACATGTGCCGATGATAGGGAGCCTAGTAACCGGGGGTACTCGCGTGACTCGTTGTTTACTCTCGCGTAAAACAGCGACCTTGATTCGGACATGCTGGAATTAGCTATTCGAGTTGTTTCTCCGCTGTGGAGGGGAACTTAGTAACTAGAAGCATCCATGTGCCCCATGAGTGTCTTTTACGTCAAACGGTTTCCCAATACATGAGAATGGAAGTTCCACCCTAGGATTATCCTGATGAAACATCCCGAGATCCGAACCTAGTGGTCAACTCGAATCAATTTCTTGAGCATATATATAAGGGAATACTGTGCGAGGGTTATTTTTTATGAAACTCGTGAAAATTTTGCCATTAGACTGTGGAACGGGGCGAATTTAGCTCGTTTATTTTAACCTTTCATATTGACGGTCGACTAGATTCACGTTTGTTAATCTTTGAGCTGGATTTTCTTCATGAACGAGTGATTAGGACTGAACTTGGTTACTTTGCGGAATCAGTGTTCTGAGTGTAGCTCGCTATTACGATACTCGTATTATTCAGAGAGAATTTCAGGATAGTATTGATTAGCTTGAGCACTATGAGTTGCATGATTATTCATGATATTCTTTTGTTGAAATTAATTCTTTTTGCTTGAGGACAAGCAAAGGCTTAAGTTTGGGGGTATTTGTTAGGCGTATTTTTATATGCTTATTTAGCATTATTTTGTATTACTTTGGCGAGTAAATTTGCTTAAATGAGCTTTTAATGCCTTAATCTTGTATGTTTGTCAGGAGATTGGAGTCCGGAAGCTAAAACGAGGCAAAACGGGCAAAAACGGCGAATTTTGGCCGTGAGCCGCGGCACAAGGCAAGTGGGCGCGGCACGCAGAGAGACCGGCGGCACGAGTAGATCAGTACTGCGGCCGCACGATCCAGGTGAGCCGCGGCCCAGACATAACACCCAACGCCCAGGTTTTAAATTACACGCTATGTGCCGCGGCACAGATTTAGTGAGCCACGGCACACAGGGCGGTTTTGGTGTGCTCCGCGCGGATTTAGGCCGTTTTGAAGCCAGTTCTTGACCTACTCACACGGACGCGATTTGGAGACTGTTGAGAGCTATAAATAAGGGTTTAAGACCCTAATTAATCATCTTTGGAGGCTGGGGAAAAGAAGGAATACAAAAGATTATCACAGGCGAGAGATCAAGGGCAGAGGGTGGAAGCCAGAAGAACGGAGGGATCCGAGCTCTTCATCTGCGTTTGATTTTCATGCTTTTAATTATTAATTCTGTATTTTCATTATTTAGCATGTCAGGCTAAAACCCTAATCTAGGATTTTGATGAAACCTATGTTTTAACGGATTTGCTTGAGATTATCTATTTAATTCCCTTTTTGTTGAGTTTTCCCAATCGTGTTTAATGCTTTCAATTATCTGGCCAATAGTTGTATTGTTTTAATCATCCAATTCGAATCGGGAGAGGAGAGTTGGTGAGGAACTATTGGTGAGGACCGTTTTATCTTGTGAGATAGGAATATACTCATAGGAACTACGTGGCCTTTTGGAGATTTTATGCTTTTTGCCTATTGACGAATTAATTCACCTAGGGATAGAGTGCGTTATTCGCCTTTAGAAAAATCTATCGACCTCGGGAGAGGCGGTAGAGTATATTAGCAATCTTCGCCTTCAATAAATTGGGAAAATCATTAACTTCAGATAATCGAGAGTAAATTCGGATAAACCAAGATGGATTCAGAATCCTAGACTTATTCATCATTTGATTCTCTTCCTTCAAGCGATCGTTTTTACTGTTTAGTCTTTTATTAATTTTCTTTAGTAATTAATTGCTACCCAAAGTTCGATTGTTCAAATAAAACTGGAATACACAAAAATCGGTAATTAGTGGTTCAGTCCTCGTGGGAACGATACTCACTCATCACTTTATTACTTGTATACGATAACGTGCACTTGCGTTTAAGAAATATCGCAACAACCCGCTAGAGAAAAGATCCAGAAATGGCTTTTATCCACTCTTCTCTTGAAGGCAACGCTCTCAATCGCCCTCCATTATTCGATGGTTCAAACATTATGACATGGAAGAAGAAAATGTCTATCTTCATCTGAGCCCACGATATCGAAATTTGTAAGGTCATTGCTCTTGGACCTACTATCCCTAAAAAAACCGATGGCTCGCTCAAAAGTTTTGAAGATTACGATTATACCGATTGGAAGAATGATCATTTTAATAGTAAATCTACTCAGTTGCTTTACTGTTCTCTTAATCAAGAAGATCACAACAGAATATCTTCATGCGAGATGGCCAAAGAAATTTGGAAGATGATTGAGATTACCCACAAAGGTACGAGTCAAGTGAAAGAAACAAAAATAAATATGCTTCTTCACGATTATGAACTCTTCATCATGAAGGAAGAAGAAAGCATTACTACTATGCTTGACCATTTCTCGGTTATCATAAATGGGTTAGCCTCTTTCGGCAAACCAATCTCAAGCAGTGATAAAGCCGAGAAAATCCTTCGATCTCTACCGAGATAATGGGACGCTACTGTTACGACTATCATGGAGTCGAAAGATTTAAACACCATGGAATTCAGTGCTCTCATCGGATCTCTTATAAATTATGAGATTGTCATTAAATCTCGTAATTCAAAACCAAAACCTAAAGAGAGGGAAGACCAATCACATTCAAAGCCAAAGAGGATAGTGATCTGGGAGATGAACCGACTAAAGAAGAGGACGAAGAGACGGCCTTTTATGCTAAGAACATAAAGAAATTCAAAAATCTTTTACAAAGGCGCCGAAGAGATATCAAACAAGAACCGAGGGATGAATCCAAAAAGATTCACTACCCACAAAATAAAATGTTTGACAATACTTGTCGAAGGTGCGGCGTTCCAGGTCATTTTGCTAAAGATTATCGTGATTCTGCGCCTATGAGTTCATCAAAACCACCTCATGACAAGTTCAAAAAGAAAGAAGTCTATGTTGCCACATGGAGAGATGATGATGAGGATGATGAACCTCAAGTTCAAACCAATCTTGCTCTAATGGCCCGCGCATCTGAAGACTGCGATGGAGAAGACGAGGTAATTGATTCTTCTCATGAAGAACTTCTTGATGCTTTCGAATCTTTAAATAATGAATACGAAAAGGTTTGCAATATTAATAAAGATTTGAAAAAGAAAATAAAGTCCCTCGAAAATGAAAATTCAAAATTGAAAAACAAGGATGTGTCCTTTGATCATTCAAATTATTTGGAAACCGAGAAAATTCTAAGAGAGGAGTTACACAATACTCAGAAAGAACTCAAACTTCATGTTAGAAAATTCTCGTGTGGTAATGACAAATTTCAGCAACTCTTATTTGGTCAAAAATTTTCTTTTTCAAGAGAAGGACTCAGGCATAATTCATTTCCAATAAAAAGGTCCTTAGATATTACCACAAAAGATTTGGATATTTTAAAAATGGGAATTCCCTCATGTCCAAAATGCTTAAAACCAGGACATACTTAAACTTATTATAGAAGTTCTAGACGAATTATAAAAGTCAAACAGATTTGGGTACCTAAAGGGACCATTGTTCAAAACTAAGTTTTTATGTCTAACTCTTCAGGATCCAAATTTGTCTGGGTACCTATAAAACGGAAGAAAATTATTTTTGTAGGTACAAGCAAGGAAAAAAATATTATCAAAAAATGGTATGTTGATAGTGGAGGTTCAAATCATATGAGTGGGAACGAACATCTCTTCACGGAGCTGAAAAAGGAAGATCGAGGATGTGTAATATTTGGTGATAATAAAAAGGGCCAAATAAAAGGAACAGGTAAGATAGGTAAAAAACCTTTACCCCCTAAGATCACGAAGCCGTTGTGCAATCTACTCATGAAGGATGTTCCATTTACTTTTGACAAGTCGTGTAAAGAAAGTTTCGATTTATTGAAGAAAGCACTAAGCACGGCACCGGTGATAGTCGCTCCGGACTGGGACCTTCCGTTCGAGTTAATGTGTGATGCAATCGACTTTGCCATTGGGGCTGTTTTGGGGCAGAGACGAGGGAAGGTGTTCCATGTTGTATACTATGCGAGCCTAACACTCGATGATGCCCAAAGAAATTATGCCACAACAGAGAAGGAATTATTGGCGGTGATTTTTGCATTTGATAAATTCCGGGCGTATCTACTGGGAACGAAAGTGATAGTGTGGACCGACCATTCAGCAATAAAATACCTTTTGGATAAGAAGGATGCTAAACCAAGGTTGATTCGGTGGGTGCTTCTCCTTCAAGAATTCAACTTGGAGATTCGGGACAAGAAAGGGACTGAAAATGTTATAGCCGATCACCTTTCACGATTAGAGAGTCCCCTTGAGAAGGGAGAAAGTCAGCCACAAATCATGGAAACCTTCCCCGACGAGCAGCTCTACAAGTTGGGTTCAAAACACATGCCTTGGTATGCGGATCTATTGAACTACTTGGCAAGTAAAACAATTCCAAATGACCTCTCACGCCATCAAAAGAAGAAGCTAATCTCAGACGCTAAGTATTATTTGTGGGACGATCCTTTTCTATTCAAAAGATGCCCCGATCAAATCATTCGTAGATGTATTCTGGATGACGAAATCCACAGTGTGCTAAACCATTGCCATGCATCACCCTATGGTGGACATTTTAGTGGAAATAGAACAGCGGCGAAGGTCTTACAATCGGGGTTCTATTGGCCGTCATTATTCAAGGATGCTCACTCCTTTGTGTCCGCGTGTGATCGGTGTCAACGGACGGGAAACATCTCAAGACGAAACGAAATGCCGCTGAACACCATACTTGAAGTTGAATTGTTCGATGTATGGGGGATCGACTTCATGGGTCCATTTCCTCCATCAAATAAGAATCTCTATATTTTGGTAGCCGTAGACTATGTCTCAAAATGGGTTGAAGCGGTGGCACTACCTACGAATGGGTCCAATGTCGTAATAATCTTTATAAAACAATATATCTTCACACGTTTTGGGACTCCACGTGCCATTATCAGTGATGGTGGGTCACACTTCGACAACAAATTTCTTGATGCGGTCTTGAGAAAATACGGAGTCACTCATCGTGTTGCTACAGCATACCATCCTCAGACGAGCGGTCAAGTCGAGATATCAAATCGAGAGCTGAAGTGGATCCTAGAAAAGAAGGTCAGCTCGTCTCGAAAAGATTGGTCGTTTAAACTCGATGATGCACTTTGGGCGTACCGGACTGCGTATAAAACACCTATCGGAATGTCGCCCTACAGATTGGTTTATGGGAAAGGTTGCCATTTACCCGTAGAGATGGAACATCGTGCTTACTGGGCGATAAAGAAACTAAACTTTGATCTGAAATCTGCTGGTGAAAAGCGTTGTTTGCAGCTGAACGAGTTGGAGGAAATTCGCCATGACGCATACGAAAATGCGAAACTTTATAAGGAGCAGACAAAGACTTGGCATGATAAGCACATCACGCAGAGAGAATTTGTCCCGGGACAAGAGGTGTTGCTATTTAATTCTCGCTTAAAGTTATTTCCCGGGAAATTACGTTCACGATGGTCGGGACCGTTCACCGTAGTTCAAGTGTTTCCACATGGTGCGGTAGAAGTACAAAAAGATGACCGAAAATTCAAAGTTAATGGACAACGGTTGAATGCATACTTGGGAAATCCAATAGACACGCAGAAAACGAGTGTCGTCTTATCCACCGCCGGATGAATGCGAGAAAAGTCCGGCTGAAGACTATAAACTTAGCGCTTCTCGGGAGGCAACCCGAGTATTAGTTGTAGAATCTTTATTGTTTTCTTGCATATTTAGAGTCTTTATTTGTCGTCATTTTTCTTTGATCCGTCTATCCCTCTCGTCTTGACGTTTTCGTTTAAAAATTCTGTGCAGGAATCACCCCAGGGGAGGAAATTAATGGTGGGCCGCGGCACAATAATAGTGAGCCGCGGCACGCACCAGTTGATGAAACATGGCCAAACAAACTGTACTATGTGCCGCGGCACGATCTTACTGAGCCGCGGCACACCAGGTCACTGAGCCGCGGCACACATTCCCTAAGCCACGGCACACAAAAGGTTAAAGAAATGCCCAGGAGACTGTACTCTGTGCCGCGGCACGAGTCAGATGAGCCGCGGCACACTAACTCGTTGAGCCACGGCACGCCTAAACTGAGCCGCGTCACTCGGCGATATACAAAAAAGTCCCAGGCCGACTGTACTCTGGGCCGCGGCTCACTTATGTTGTGCCGCGGCCCCCGTCGCAATATAAGAATACCCAGGTATACTTCATGCATTTGATCGGCCAGCACAAGGTCCCTTCCTTCATTCCTTCCTTCCTTCCTTCCTTCGCACAATGAGGTCGGTCGATACCCTTCTCTTAGTCTTCTTCTCAAATTCTTCAGGTAAATCTCAATCTCTTACTCATAAGTGATACATGATTTGAAAAGTGAATTGAAGTATATGTTGCTAGTTTTTCTTCAATGTTTTCTCTAAAATGGAGTTGGAATATGGGGAATTTGGTATTTGATTGTGATGGAATTGGTAATTATGAACGAATTGGTGATGTTAGTTGTCGTTATTCATGGCTATTATCTGTGTTATTATTTTTGGGATTGGGAGTTAACCATTAAAATTCTTGTTCTTCATTTTAACTTGTGCATACCAAGTATTTGATAAATTGCAGCAATGAAAAATTGGTAAGCCAAGCATTTTCAAATTATATGCAACGAATCATTTTATCAAGTTACATTGTCCCCAACCCTTACATCATGTTAAACTTGAGAGCTCGTACTTAACTTCCTCTTTGATGATGCAAGCTCATTTATTCACGCTCCGCATGATGTAGTCGAGAAGCGTGCAAGCTTGCCGGATGATGCCGGCACCAGTTCGTGAGCTGTTTGTAGGGGAGTACTTGACCTTTCACTTTTTATTGCATATTATATTTTGTCTATTGAGGTCAATGTACGTCCTAAGTTTGGGGGGGGGGGTCTATCTCTGTTGCTACATTTACTACTGTACTTATTTCGTTGCACTTTTTGTTATTTCTAGTTATCTTTTTGTCGATAGCCTTGCTTGTCATGATTTTAATATTACTCGTGAATTTTTCGTGCTTCTATTTGTGTAATACTGATGTTACGACACTGTTTTTCTCTCTGAAGAAACGGTCGAGTTTTAGTCGGGTTGTAGTCAGTGATTTCTGTTTCTGCTAAGTTCTCATTTAGGTCCGAAATTTTTTCGTACTTGTAGAAGTCTTAGCGGATAAGAGAGGACACATACGTGTTTTAAAATCACCGTCGATACATTTGGTTACATTTTTTGGTTAGCTAGTCGTCCAGTGACATAAGTCGTGTTGGCACTTGAGTTTAGAGTAGGTCAGTTTTTCCCAAAAGTCGAGTTATTTTTGTTCTATGATGGGAAGTCTAGTAACCGGGGATATTCACGTGACCCGTTGTTTACTCTCGCGTAAAACAACAACCCTGATTAGACTAGTGATTTAGAAATTTCACATGTGCCGATGATAGGGAGCCTAGTAACCGGGGGTACTCGCGTGACCCGTTGTTTACTCTCACGTAAAACAACGACCTTGATTCGGACATGCTAGAATTAGCTATTCAAGTTGTTTCTCCGATGCGGAGGGGAACTTAGTAACTAGAAGCATCCATGTGCCCCATGAGTGTCTTTTACGTCAAACGGTTTCCCAATACATGAGAATGGAAGTTCCACCCTAGGATTATCCCGATGAAACATCCCGAGATCCGAACCTAGTGGTCAACTCGAATCAATTTCTTGAGCATATATATAAGGGAATACTGTCCGAGGGTTATTTTTTATGAAACTCGTGAAAATTTTGCCATTAGACTGTGGAACGGGGCGAATTTAGCTCGTTTATTTTAACCTTTCTTATTGACGGTCGACTAGATTCACGTTTGTTAATCTTTGAGCTGGATTTTCTTCATGAACGAGTGATTAGGACTGAACTTAGTTACTTTGCGGAATCAGTGTTCTGGGTGTAGCTCGCTATTACGATACTCGTATTATTCAGAGAGAATTTCAGGATAGTATTGATTAGGTTGAGCACTATGAGTTGCACGATTATTCACGATATTCTTTTGTTGAAATTAATTCTTTTTGCTTGAGGACAAGCAAAGGCTTAAGTTTGGGGGTATTTGTTAGGCGTATTTTTATACGCTTATTTAGCATTATTTTGTATTACTTGGGCGAGTAAATTTGCTTAAATGAGCTTTTAATGCCTTAATCTTGTATGTTTGTCAGGAGATTGGAGTCCGGAAGCTAAAACGAGGCAAAACGGGCGAAAACGGTGAATTTTGGCCGTGAGCCGCGGCACAAGGCAAGTGGGCCGCGGCACACGCAGAGGACCAGCGGGCACCAGAGTAGACTGTACTCTGTGCCGCGGCACAGTCCAGGTGAGCCGCGGCACAGACGTAACACCCAGCGCCCCGGTTTTAAATTACACGCTATGTGCCGCGGCACAGATTTAGTGAGCCGCGGCACACAGGGCGGTTTTGGTGTGCTCCGCCCGGATTTGGGCCGTTTTGAAGCCAGTTCTCGACCTACTCACACGGACGCGATTTGGAGACTGTTGAGAGCTATAAATAAGGGTTTAAGACCCTAATTAATCATCTTTGGAGGCTAGGGAAAAGAAGGAACACAGAAGATTATCGCAGACGAGAGATCAAGGGCAGAGGGCGGAAGCCAGAAGAACAGAGGGATCCGAGCTCTTCATCTGCGTTTGATTTTCATGCTTTTAATTATTAATTCTGTATTTTCATTATTTAGCATGTCAGGCTAAAACCCTAATCTAGGATTTTGATGAAACCTATGTTTTAACGGATTTGCTTGAGATTATCTATTTAATTCCCTTTTTGTTGAGTTTTCCCAATCGTGTTTAATGCTTTCAATTATCTGGCCAATAGTTGTATTGTTTTAATCATCCAATTCGAATCGGGAGAGGAGAGTTGGTGAGGAACTATTGGTGAGGACCGTTTTATCTTGTGAGATAGGAATATACTCATAGGAACTACGTGGCCTTTTGGAGATTTTATGCTTTTTGCCTATTGACGAATTAATTCACCTAGGGATAGAGTGTGTTATTCGCCTTTAGAAAAATCTATCGACCTCGGGAGAGGTGGTAGAGTATATTAGCAATCTTCGCCTTCAATAAATTGGGAAAATCATTAACTTCAGATAATCGAGAGTAAATTCGGATAAACCAAGATGGATTCAAAATCCTAGACTTATTCATCATTTGATTCTCTTCCTTCAAGCGATCGTTTTTACTGTTTAGTCTTTTATTAATTTTCTTTAGTAATTAATTGCTACCCAAAGTTCGACTGTTCAAATAAAACTGGAATACACAAAAATCGGTAATTAGTGATTCAGTCCTCGTGGGAACGATACTCACTCATCACTTTATTACTTGTATACGATAACGTGCACTTGCGTTTAAGAAATATCGCAACAACCTTCTAGAGAAAAGATCCAAAAATGGCTTTTATCCACTCTTCTCTTGAAGGCAACGCTCTCAATCGCCCTCCATTATTCGATGGTTCAAACATTATGACATGGAAGAAGAAAATGTCTATCTTCATCTGAGCCCACGATATCGAAATTTGTAAGGTTATTGCTCTTGGACCTACTATCCCTAAAAAAACCGATGGCTCGCTCAAAAGTTTTGAAGATTACGATTATACCAATTGGAAGAATGATCATTTTAATAGTAAATCTACTCAGTTGCTTTACTGTGCTCTTAATCAAGAAGATCACAACAGAATCTCTTCATGCGAGATGGCCAAAGAAATTTGGAAGATGATTGAGATTACCCACAAAGGTACGAGTCAAGTGAAAGAAACAAAAATAAATATGCTTCTTCACGATTATGAACTCTTCATCATGAAGGAAGAAGAAAGCATTACTACTATGCTTGACCATTTCTCGGTTATCATAAATGGGCTAGCCTCTTTCGGCAAACCAATCTCAAGCAGTGATAAAGCCGAGAAAATCCTTCGATCTCTACCGAGATAATGGGACGCTACTGTTACGACTATCATGGAGTCGAAAGATTTAAACACCATGGAATTCAGTGCTCTCATCGGATCTCTTATAAATTATGAGATTGTCATTAAATCTCGTAATTCAAAACCAAAACCTAAAGAGAGGGAAGACCAATCGCATTCAAAGCCAAAGAGGATAGTGATCTGGGATATGAACCGACTGAAGAAGAGGACGAAGAGACGGCCTTTTATGCTAAGAACATAAAGAAATTCAAAAATCTTTTACAAAGGCGCCGAAGAGATATCAAACAAGAACCGAGGGATGAATCCAAAAAGATTCACTTCCCACAAAATAAAATGTTCGACAATACTTGTCGAAGGTGCGGCGTTCCAGGTCATTTTGCTAAAGATTATCGTGATTCTGCGCCTATGAGTTCATCAAAACCACCTCATGACAAGTTCAAAAAGAAAGAAGTCTATGTTGCCACATGGAGAGATGATGATGAGGATGATGAACCTCAAGTTCAAACCAATCTTGCTCTAATGGCCCGCGCATCTGAAGACTGCGATGGAGAAGACGAGGTAATTGATTCTTCTCATGAAGAACTTCTTGATGCTTTCGAATCTTTAAATAATGAATACGAAAAGGTTTGCAATATTAATAAAGATTTGAAAAAGAAAATAAAGTCCCTCGAAAATGAAAATTCAAAATTGAAAAACAAGGATGTGTCCTTTGATCATTCAAATTATTTGGAAACCGAGAAAATTCTAAGAGAGGAGTTACACAATACTCAGAAAGAACTCAAACTTCATGTTAGAAAATTCTCGTGTGGTAATGACAAATTTCAGCAACTCTTATTTGGTCAAAAATTTTCTTTTTCAAAACAAGGACTCAGGCATAATTCATTTCCAATAAAAAGGTCCTTAGATATTACCACAAAAGATTTGGATATTTTAAAAATGGGAATTCCCTCATGTCCAAAATTCCTAAAACCAGGACATACTGAAACTTATTATAGAAGTTCTAGACGAATTATAAAAGTCAAACAGATTTGGGTACCTAAAGGGACCATTGTTGAAAACCAAGTTTTTATGTCTAACTCTTCAGGATCCAAATTTGTCTGGGTACCTATAAAATGGAAGAAAATTATTTTTGTAGGTACAAGCAAGGAAAAAAATATTATCAAAAAATGGTATGTTGATAGTGGAGGTTCAAATCATATGAGTGGGAACGAACATCTCTTCATGGAGCTGAAAAAGGAAGATCGAGGATGTGTAATATTTGGTGATAATAAAAAGGGCCAAATAAAAATGATGCATTCAACGAGTTTGTTAAGTTGTGTAAGATTACCCAAAAAGAAAAAGAGTTAACAACTATCGCCATCAGATCCGATCATGGTGGAGAATTCGATTCAAATGATTTTGAAGATTGGTGCGATAAATATGGTATTGGGTGTTGGGATTCGGTGCCTAAAACGAAGGCCCAGCTGAAGCGGTAAAATGAAAATTAATTCGATTCGAATCCCTACGAGGATCGATCGAGCTACGTATATACGAATATTAAAAGAAAACACAAGAGATGTAGAAACTCACCCTTGTAGTCCGTTGATTAAATGGATTCCTTCTCTTGAGCTATTCCCCAAGCTTTAGATTGATCTCTACGAATCCAATCCGCTCCAAGCCCTTGGATGATCCAACGTCGAAAACATAATACCTCTACTTGCCAGGCACCGGAGAAACGAACGGAACGATAATCACCTTGCTATCCTCCAAGGATACGGCTAGAGCTAGGTGATGAAGCTTTCTTATCAAGATTACAACACTCCAAGTGTTTAATCTTTATCTCACAATATTTCCTCACAAAATTTCTCTAAGAAAATTATGAAGATGATGAAGAACACTATGAAGACTAAGAAAACTATTTTCTTCTCTCCTTTATTTTGCTCAATACGTGAGATACACTTAGTGAGGGGGAGAGATATTGTCTTCCTTTTATTCTTCAAAAATCAAGACCATATCACCTAAAACAATATCTTAAAAGATGTTGTCCCCTTGGTGGCCATATGTCTTCCACCTATTAAGGTGAAGACCAAGACCAAAGGGGGGTGGTTGGTAAGGGGCGGCCATCTAGAAGACCCGAACGGGTTTGGTTTGTTTCGGACTCCCGTGAGTCCAAACAGATAAACTCAGATTCCGTTCCGATGTATTTATATCGATTAATTAATCCAATTAATTAATCATATCAAATACATAATAACATAATTAATTTCTCAAAGAAATAATTATATCTATGAATTAAATTAATTACCGAGTAATTTATTTAATTCATTAGGCCGTAAATTAATTTATCCAATAAATTAATTTAGACATCCAATGTCCCAAAATCAATTAGACATCCAATGTCCAATAAATTAGATATACAATATCTAATATTTATAATGAGAGAACAAGCTCGATTCATTCCGTCGTCAATCCTATTGCGTGACTCGGTAGGTTCGTCTCAGTCAGCAATGGGAGGAACCAAAGAGTAGTAGCACCACCTAGCCAGCCTGGCGACCTACACCATACACCAACTGAGAACGAATGATTGGGATCATTCAAGAACCATTCTATCGTGAATACCAGTAAACGTATAAACCCTTCGTTCACATGTCCCGATCAAGTTATAGGGTCACGGTCAGTCAAACCCTATCTGTACTTGACGTTATGCATGCGTTAATGCAAATCGAGATCATCGAGCTCTCGTGTATCCAATACAACTAGCTCCAATGCTTTGGCCAAAGACTTATGATCTCACCTGCCAATAACCGCATAGGACATATAACCCGCTCACTAATGGGAGAAAGAATTCTATTTTGGTATTCAGTAGAACCTGCTACTTTCCCGTCAAGATGCACGTCGAGGTTGACCCCCACCTTCCGGTTTACAGGGTCGAGCTACTCTAATGAAAATCTTGATGTCACAAGCACATCCCTACTAAATCCTCAAGTCAAAGGTTCACGAATACCTATCACAACCTTTCGATTCCATCATTGACTGTCCCGGAGTGAAATCCGTGTGACGAATCGAGGGTGAGTCGGTTCGAGTATACTAATCCGATTAGCATACCTATAACGTGTGCTCCCACTAACCATTAGCGTTCGACAGACACTCTCCATGTCAAAGAACACGTCATACAAGTCTTCACATAAACTTAACGCCCAGTCAAGTTTCATCGACTTGCGAACGATTAAGTATTTGAGCTATAAACCTTTCCAGTGCCGACCCCTTATCCAATAAGGAGTGGAACGTTTTGCTCTCAAATATACGGACTAGTTTCTATATGTATATTTACGAGTTAGGAATGCCAGTAACTACCAGTAAATAAAGAAACATCCATTGCCTTATGTTAGTGATTTACATAATTACAAGTACAATGCCCTCACTCAACATCCTCTGAGTGGCATTCGAGGGCATACTCCCAACATTAGGCACAATTTTTCGGCACCTCAGACACCTCAACAAAATGGAGTTGTCGATAAAAAGAATCGCTCTCTAGAAGAAATGAGCCGAATAATGCTCAATGAATATGGGCTACCTAAATATTTCTGGGCCGAAGCCGTTAACACCGCATGCTATGTTATTAATCGAGTCCATCTCCGGAGGAACAAGATGATGACTCCATATGAGTTATTCAAAGGTAAAAAGCCCAATTTATCATATTTTCATCCATTTGGTTGTAAGGTATTTATTCATAATAATGGTAAGGATAATTTGGGAAAATTTGATTCAAAATCGGATATTGGAATATTTCTTCATTATTCGACTAATAGTAAAGCTTGTAGTGTATTTAATTGTAGAAGAGGCTCAGTAGAAGAGTCAATTTATGTAAAATTCGATGATACAGTTTTACCCCCGAGAAAGATTGTTTTTGATGATGATGCAGGTATGGTTCCGGCTAAAGAAGTGTCAGAAGCGTCAAAAGAATTAGAGAAGCTCGACTTAATGTTCGGACAAGCAGGAGGAAAATCCTTTCAACCTTCTTAAGGAATGGGCTAATGTGAAAGATCATCCAATGGAGCAAATTCTTGGGAAAATCGATGAAGGTGTGCGAACTAGGAGAAATATAAATGATTGTCTAAACAATATTGCATTCATTTCTCTTAGAGAACCAAAGAATGTCGATGAAGCCATAAATGACGAGAATTGGGCTATTGCTATGCAAGAAGAGCTCAATCAATTCAAAAAGAATAAAGTTTGGGAATTGGTTCCGGCACCGGTGGACAAAACAATCGTTGGTACTAAATGGGTTCATAAAGTAAAAACCGATGATAATGGTCGCCCAGTAAAGAATAGATCAAGATTGGTCGCCCAAGGATATAATCAAGAAGAAGGTTTGGACTATGAAGAAACCTTTGCTCCTGTTGCCTGTCTTGAGGTTATTCGACTTCTCTATGCCTTTGTTGCTTACAAGAAAATCAAACTCCATCAAATGGATGTAAAGAGTGCGTTCTTAAACAGAGTCATCTAGGAGGAAGTGTATGTCAAGAAGCCGCCAGGATTTGAAGACTATGATCATCCATATCATATATACAAGCTCCATAAAGCTCTCTATGGATTAAAACAAGCTCCGAGAGCATGTTATGAACGTCTAAGATCTTTTCTTATTTCAAATGGGTATAAAAGAGGTAATGTTGATAATACCCTATTTATCGAGAACTTAGGTGATAATATGCTTATTTGCCAAATCTATGTCGATGATATTATTTTTGGAGCAACTAACGACTCTCTGTCCCTAGAATTTTCAAATCTTATGAAGGGAGAATTAGAAATGAGTATGATGGGAGAGTTGAAATACTTTCTCAGACTCCAAATTAAGCAACTCAATGATGGTATATTCATTCACCAATCAAAGTACGTCAATGAGCTCTTAAAGAAATTTAAGATGGAAGGGTGCAAAGAAATTTCTACTCCTACGCCATCCACTCTTAAACTCGACAAAGACGAGAAATATAAGTCTGTTGACCAGAAACAATATCGAGGTAGGATTGGTTCTCTGCTTTATTTAACTGCTTCTAGACCGGACATTATGTTTGCTACTTTTCTTTGTGCTCGTTTTCAAGCCAATCCGAAAGAGTCTCATCTTATTGCTTGCAAATGTATTTTTCGATATTTAAAAGGTACTGCTGGCTTAGGTCTGTTCTATCCATCAAGTATTGATTTTGAACTTTTTGCATACAGTGATGCTGATTTCGGTGGATGCAAAATTAATAGAAAAAGCACCACTGGAACTTGTCATTTTATGAGTTCTTGTCTAATTTCATGGGGCAGTGAGAAACAGACTAGTGTCGCTACTTCCACAGCTGAAGCAGAATATGTGGCTGCGGGAAGTGCATATGCACAAGTTCTATGAATTACAAATCAATTACTAGATTATGGCATTGAGCTTAAAAATACACCTATTTTTTGTGATAATACGAGTGCCATAAATTTGAGCAAAAACCCCATATTGCATAGTAGGACAAAACATATTGAAATTCGTCACCATTTTATTCGTTACCATGTCCAAAACGGGAATGTGCGTCTCCAATTTGTTGGTACTAATGAACAATTGGCGGATATTTTTACAAAACCATTACCCGAAGATGATTTCAACTTCATTCGCATAAATTTAGGAATGGGACGTGTGGATCAATTTTAATTTTTCATACTCATCATATACAGCAAAAATGGTCATGGAAAAACAACTGGATATCATCATAAGAACTTCACTATTCATTTTGTCAGCGTTACGGCCGCTATACTCAGAGTATTACGTACGTAAAAAGTACGTACGCAACACAGGTTCCGCTTACGTACGCTATGAAACACCGAAAATTGGATAGATTGTTTTGGATATGACATTACGTACGTTACATAATATTATAACGTACGTTATTTATCCTTATTTACGTATGTAACAGGGCATTACGTACGTAACATGCTTTAAACCCTGTTAATTTAATTCACGACCTGCCTTTTCTTTCTCACTTCCCCCAAATCCATAAACTATTCCGGTCGCCTCTCTACCACAAATACCGATCGACACCACCGATTTCATCTACTTCTTCGACCTCAATCATCATGGCAACAAGATCCGGGAAGAAAAGACGAGGAGATGCATCCCAATCATCGTCCAGTCCAACTGATGGAGCCCAATTCCGAAACTCCCAGGCAGCAAACATGTTCAACGAGATTTTGATAGATAAAGAGGTAGTGCCTAGTCACCACTTTGATTTCGAATCGTTGAAATCCATTGGTATTGATATTGAGGAGTTTTTTGATATGCTTGGACTAAATCATTTCGTGAGTCTTGCTCTTCCTATTTTCGTTGATTGTGTCCGAGAATTTTATGCGAATTTCTCAACATCTTACAATCCTGATGGTTCTGTTGTTGTTAATTCACTTGTTCGTGGAAAACCTATTGTCTTTGATGCCATGAAATTATCCGAACTTATTGGGCTGCCTAACAAAGGTGTTATTTGTACCGGAAATCTGATTCCGGATGAGGAAGATGTGGTTCTCAACATGCAGGATTGGGAACATGAAACTTTAAATGAATTCACCATTCAAGACTTCCTAAAGTCTAAAGTTGTTATCGAAGTGAATTCTGAAGAATTTGCGAATAACGACTTTGGCATAAATATCTGACTTCTTCACGATGCCATTACTCGAACTCTTATGCCAAAAGTAAATGCTCAGCAGCGTCTTTTTAACTTAGATATGGAAATTATCTATCACATTCTGAAAGATGACCAAGTTAATTTTGCCTTGATTGTGATGAAGTGGTTTGTCGAGAAAGGTATGATATTTTATAAGAAAGGATATGTCAAGGCTAATCGACAACGAAAATCCGGCATGCCTTTTGGGTCTATTTTGATAGAGATTTTTGAGAGCGCTGGTGTTCATTTATCTGGTCTGCACGGGGTAGCTATTCCTAGGGGAGTCTGGTCCATGAAGGAACTATTCGGACAATGAAATATTTACAGACTCGAAACCGTGGATGGGTATACTTCGCCTACCTCAAGGATGATGATTGTTTGGTTGATGGTGTAGCTTTGCCTCGTCCGCAGGATAGAGTTTCATCTCAAGGTACTTAGTCTTAGAGGCCTCGTCTTCGCACTTCGTCTTCCCAGCCAGGCACTTCATGACCCAGTCGGGCGAGCTCCTCATCTCAGATGGACATGCGTATGCACAGACTCGAAAAAGAGATGAGGGAAATCAAGCTTATGGTCAAAGGCATCTGCACTCACTTTAGGATTCCACCTTTGCCTCCCGATGCCGATCTTGACTAGTGGATCATTTTTCATGATGATGATTATCATGTTTTTTCTACAGACCGACATTTCCATACATCTCTTGTTTTTATTTTGGATACTTGGATTCTTGTTTTGATGCTTTCGATCTTATGTTTGTTTGGTTGGATATTTCTATGATTTCGTGATTCTCGCATTTTTTCGTATTTTGCTGGATTTCATTTTGCAGGTTCTCTTATCTTTTTGTTAATGACAAAAAGGGGGAGAAAAATATGTTTAGTTTTTGAATTTTTTATCCCTTGTTCAAGTTTTTGAATTTTTTATCCCTTGTTCAAGTTTTTGAATTTTTTATCCCTTGTTCATTTCAGGGAGAGTATTATTTTAAGGGAGAGCTTTTCGTACTGTTTTTTCAAAATCTTATCGACCCTCAAAATCTTGCCTTCAAAAACTCCCATGTAATTTTGTCATCATCAAAAGGAGAGAGATTGTTGGAACAATATTTTTCATAACTCATTTTGAATGTTTTGATGATGTGTTACTTAAGCAAAATTAGCATTCCATATTTTTTCAGTACTTAACGTACGTAACCATATTGTTCCTTACGTACGTCATAAACTCTTCCTTACGTACGTAAACAGGCCTTCTTAATGTATGTAACACTTGCATTTTATTTGAGTGTTTTGAATGCAGGTAACGTACGTAATACACTCAGTATAACGTACGTAATGTTTGAAAATCCGCCCGTTACACAGAGTCAGCAAAATTAGTCATCAACCATTATATAAAGTCATCTCATCCAACGACTATTGACCACACATAACGTACGTAATGTCTTGTACATAACATATGTAAAGGATTTCATCCAGATGCTACTTCCCAGTTTTAAGAGTCAAATTACGGCCGTTACACAGGAAGTGAAACGTACGTAACATGTCTTACGTATGTAACATAAGCTACGTAACGCACATAACACTTGTACACTATTCTAATGGGAAAATTGCTCCAAGAGGCTATAAATAGAGGTACTTTAAAGGGTTGAGATAAACAAGCACTATCAAGCATACATACTTTCATCTGAGCTTTCCAAGCAAATCATTTCGAGAGATATATATTCTATATTGTGATACGAGAAGAATTGTTCTACATTTTTATATACACATTCTTGTATCAACGAGCGCTATCTTTTGTAAAATCGAGTTTCCTTACTCACAACTGTTTATTGTGAGGTTGTCTTGTATCCTAAAAACAAGAGTGATTTTAGTGAGGTTGTTCTTGAGCCCGGAAATCAAGAAACTGTAAAGTTCGGCACTAATCTTGAAAGTGCTGTTGTAAAGAGTTGGCACTAAACTAGAAAGTGCATTCAAGGTTTTTAGAAAAGTCCTAGTCGATAAAACTAGGTAGGGGACGTAGACTTCGTTAATAGCCAAACCTCTCGAACAATTTCGTGTGTTCTTTCCTTTCTGCATTCCTTTTACTCCTATAAATAGCTTCCGCACCAAAAGAGTTCAAAACTCTAATCCGCACTATTCACACCCCTTCTAGTGGCAGTACCAATCCAACAATATATAATTTAAATGTGTTTGATGAAGACGGAGATGTGAGTTATCTTTGGTCTGTGATATGGAATGTCAGATATCGAGGATTGTTTATCGTGTCGACATTGATATCGGGATGGTGGTTTGTTGATATTAATAGACTGTACCTCATTCGAGATTATTCGAATAACTATGTATTCGTTCAGGAATGTTTGTTCGTGGAAAGGATATTGTCTTCAGCTTTGAGGTAATTTAAGTATTGTTCAGTTATGAGGGTAATTATTCTGTTTAATTGTTGTATATGTTGTATGTTGAGGTTTCATATAAGGATATTCGTATTGGCTGTTCGTTGAGGGATGTTGATCCCAGGACCATTGTTTGGTATTGATGTTTGTGTTGATCGATCATTGAGGGATGCGGATTCCAGGACTGTTGTGTTGAGATTATTGATCGTGTTGATCATTCTTTGGGGATGGTGATCCAAGGATGGTTGTTTTAGATATTGTTGGTCGTGTCGATCTTTCATTATCCGTGTATCATTGTTCACTTTGGTGAGTCTTTTGATCCTTATTGGATATGTGTTCTCCTTGAGTTTCGTTGTCATGTTACATCGTGACATATCTTGAGTCATATCTGCGTGCCAATCGGTTATGTGTAGGATTTTCAGGGCGGGCACGTATAGTCATGTGTAGGTTCATTACCTTCATATTGAGCTGTGCACACGAGAAGTACTTCGTGAGACTGATTAGGTACAAGACCACACGTATATTCGATCGATACCCGTTGGTGGATTGTGCGCGGACACATTTCCGGATCGGTCGTACTGTGACGTCCATCTTGAGCCATAATGATTGGTCGTTCATACTCTATGTATGATTGGGTATGTTCGATGGTTTGCGACTGGTTATTCATACACCCGAGGGGTATATTCGACAGTCGGGTTTGCTTTTTTGAGATCCATTGCATGTGATTTGTATGTTGTTTTGGGAATTTTATTATCTCGAATATCTGTCACTGTGTTTCTTTGTTTGTCTTGTTTGGAGTTTACCATGTTGATGGTATTCTCGATCGTTGTTGATCCTTTGTTTATCGTGTTGGAGTTTATCATGTTGATGGTATTCTAGGTCATTGTTGATCCTTTATTGATCGTGATGGAGTTTATCATGTTGATGGTATTCTCGATTATTGTTGATCCTTGGTTGGTAGTATTGGAGTTTATCATGTTGATGATATTCTTGGTTGTGGTTGGCCTTTGGTTGGTCGTATTGGAGTTTATCATGTCGATGATATTCTCGGTTGATTTATTGGTTGATCATTGTTATTGATCGTATGAGCATACGGACTGTACGTCGATATTTCGGGACTTGTTATCATTGTTTTGTGGCAGTTGGGTGTTATTGGTTTTTAGCCAAATTGAGATTTAAATATGCAATCTGACGGACAGAATTTGGCACGGATGGATTATTCCACACTTTATGATGATGTTTTAAGAATTCTTGGTATTGATTGAATACAGTACAGATGGTTGTAGTTGAGTTCATTTCGTCATTTGAGAAGGGAAAATGTGGATTATGGTAATGATTGATTTGATATGGATTGTTATGGGTTGGTGAGGTTATGACGGTAAGATTATGTTGATACTATTCTTACTATGTTATTACATTGGTATATAATTATTTATGATGTGATCGATATCATCGTTGAGCATTGTGTCTGACCCCGTCGTGGGCTTTATGTTTAGGTACTTGGAGATCGAGCTAGTAGCGGTCGTGAAGGGATGAGCTTTCCAGGTGATACTGGCTATAACATGTATTTGAGAACCAAGTATTTTACTGTTCATTACATTTCGCTGCAAATGTATTTTTAACTATGTTTATATCCGATGCGTGTCTATTTTAAAATGGCTTTCCGGTATTTTACCAACTCGTGTACACTTTTACAATGGCCTTTCTGGTATTTTGCAAACTTGTGTTTATTTCGTTAAACCTTTTTCCCTAAACTATCTTATCGGTATGTGTAAGCTATGACATAAGGTACGTTTTGAAACTGTCGAGATTTGACATTTCGCCTTGTACTTTCAAATGGAACTTTATGAAAGTAATTTGAAAAATAAATTTTTAGAGACTATTTGAGTATTTGAAAGATATTACCGTCATCAGCCTTTTTGGCATTTTGAAATGATCACGAAAATGATTTTAGTCTGGTGGGTTCCGGTGCAGGGCCCACGACACTGTAATATTCCCGAATGGTTTTGAGGGTGTTACAATTTTATCAAACACTTTGAATTAAATGGTCTAGAGAATGGGAAATCTCCCGTAATTCACTATGGATTCGACCTGAATAATCAATTATCACTTATTTAGATGATATTCTTTCCAATTACATTTAACGGTATTTTTTTTTTTTTTTTTTGGAATAATTGCCCTTTTGAGCCAAAATCACTTCAATTGGCTTTAATCAATTAAACCCCAATTAGGTTAGCATAATTGACTCTTCCACTAAATCCTAAGAGAATTGAGTCAATTTTGCCCCAATTCTTGGGAGAACTGAGTCAATTTTAGCCAACAATCATAGTGAAAAAATATAATAAAGAGAAGGAAAAACTCAGTGTAGCAAGTTCTATAGAGAAATGATGAGAGCGAGAAGAGAAACAACAATTACCGCAAGTTAAAAATTTAAGAAAGAAACACTTGCTTGAAGTCCTTGAAACTGAAAGGAGTTAAGCAAGTCAAACCTTAAAAAAACTTGGATACATGAAAGCAATATAGCTAAGTACCACCTTTAATTGGAAAAGTAAAATATAATTGCAAAATGAGAAAAGCCCTCATTTCAGCGAATTAAGGAAACTGGGGAAGAAAAATGCTAGCTCTCACTTTTTATCTAGGGAGCTCTGTAAAATCTTAGCAAATGAAGAGATTGTCTATACACATAATACTTATTAGTAGGTGTTGACAAGAATAGACAAAATTAGGCCAAAGGTCGAGCATGTGGTGGTCGAGCACCATGCCTGACAGCTGGAGTGGTGGTCGGGCAATACATGCTTGGCGGTCGAAGCATCTAGTACTTGCTAATATAACACCTCCAGAGCCATCAAGGAAATATTTACAAATGCCCAAGAGGCTAACGACGGTATTATCTATTAAAAACATTCGAAGACTTTATAAAACTCGTTTATCAAAACCGTCGTAAAGTCTCATTTGAAAGGACAAGGCCAAACAGCCGAAACTCAATAGTTTAGAAAACGATTTTCCACAGTAACTTAAATTACCGGATACCAAAAGGCCATTTAAAAATACTCACGCAGCGGAAAAGACAACAGTTAAAAATACTCTAGCAGCGGAATAAAACAACTGATCAGGAAACTCAATTCACGAATACATGCCCTAGCCAGTATCCTCCGGGAAGCTCATCTCTTCACAACCGCTACAAGCTCGATATCCCAAGAACATAAAAAGAAAGTCCACGACGGGGTCAACCATAATACCCAACAATGATATCAATCACATCACGTCAATAATTACATACCCATGAAAATACTAAGTAAGAATACGACCAATATAATCTTACCACCATAACTTTACCAAACTCGTAATAATTCTCATTAGAATAACCATTACCACAATGCACATCTCGTAATCTCGATTAATCAATAAACTCAAACATAACATCCATACGGTACCTCAAGCAATACCCAAGATTCTCAAAGCATCATCATAACTCGCAATACGGAAATATACCAACTCTGACCAATTCGATTCATCGGAATAAACATCATCAAATCTCAACACAATAATCGGTTGTCCATCAAAAGACAAATACCAAGGAAATACGGTACATACCTCAAGATACGCTATGCCACGACAAATCATGCCAGGCTAATCCGAGATCAGATCAATACAATATACGGACATGGTCCTAACACAAGACCTACAAATGCATACTCATATGACAATGTCAATATGCTCACAACAATAACAACAATGTATACTTATGGAAATTCGATGATCCAGCGTGTAATACCCGGTTGTAATTCAGTCATTATCATTCAGTAATTTCATTCGGTGATTGTCACTCAGTGGATTTTCACTCAATTATAATCATTCATCAATCATGTTCATTCACCGTGTTCACCGTTCGGAAAAACTTCGAGTTGTGTATCGTTATTGTTCATTGTTTCAACTTTCCTCATATGAGTTCGACTTTGTTAGATCACCATTAATTTTTGGTAACTCCAAAAATTCTAAATCTTTGCAATATTATAGAGCATCGAGTTAGCTTTCCAATGGTTCAAACTGTGAGTCAATCGGAGTCCGGACGAGAGAGTTATGGTCGTTTTAGCTCGACCGCTCATTTTTGATTTGGCGATCAACGCCGAACGAACTCGGCCGTGTCGTCCGACACGGCCCGTGCGTACTCGTCCGGAAAATGCCGAAGTCTCGCCTCAGACCCGACCGTGTCGTGCAGCACGGCCGAGTCGGACTCTTCCGGATAAGCGAGCGGCCGTGGCAGCGCCGGCCGGCCGTGTCCCGAGGACACGGTCGAGTCATCTTAGTCGGCTGTCGGACGGGTCACTTTCGGAAGGCCCTCCGGCGCGCGACCGTGTCAAGCGAGGACACGGTCGAGTCCTGTCGGCACCGTCGGCCGGTATGCGACACGGCCGTGCCGATCGGCACGGGCGTGTCCGGCAGGTAGTCAACCCCTTTAAATTGGTTTTGAGCATTTGACTCATTTTTTCATTTTTTCCACCTTCTTACGAGAGAGATAAGCTTGAGGAGAGTTTTCTTCATCAATTATCATTTGGGTGTTTGATTTTCTTCATCTCCTTTCGATCGTGAAGCCGGATAATCAATCTAACGCGTGTTCTTCGGATTAAAGTACTTGAATCTTCAAGAGGTAATTCCTTCAACACTTTGGACTTCGATTTTGTGTTGAGATATGATGTTTTGGACGTTATAATCATGTTATATGAAGGGATATGTATATGATTATGAGTTTGTATAAGGATTCATTGGATTATTGAGGAATTATTCAAGAACACCTTGAATATCGAGTTGGAATTGGGGATTTTCGACTAATTGTTGTTATAATCACGTTTTTGGATATTCATATCGGATTATTGATCGTATTGGAGATGTTTTATTGGTTTGAAACACTTCTTAGGGGATTTGATATTGGTATATTGAAGTTTGATTGTAAACAATCGGAGTTTGGACGCAACGTGTTTGTTTTAATGCCTCAATGGACTTAGTTTTATCGTATCGACGTTTTGAGTTCGTTATATTCGTGTTTGATTCGTATATTGATCGGATTGTCGGTAATTGTATTGAATTAAGGTTGTTCGTGCGACCGACACTTCATTTAGGACATTTGTTCGTGGAAGGACTTTCTTCATCGGTATTTAGTAAGTTAATTCTTACTCGGTTAAAAGGATATTCATACCTTTTGTTGTTGATCATTCATAATCATAATTCATTCATCATTATATTAATCATATTAAAACTTTTTATCGTCAATAAATCACTTCAGTCATAAGGAACGACGGTTCCAATCATTTCATTGAGCTGTCATTTACTTCACTACTATTTTCATCTCGGTGAGTCATTCTTGACCTTGTCAGATTATTATTTATTCATTGATATTCATTACGGTCATTCTCGTTCATATGACCTTCTGGGTTCATATTGCGTGGCCGGGTGTGGCTGTGTGGAATTTTTAGTCGGGCACACGATGGTTTATGTATTGGGTTCACCGATACATTAGACCGTGCACACGGGAAAGCGTTACACCGTGAGACTAATTAGGTACACGGACGGGTGTTGTACACTCGCACAGAACATTACGGGCGTACTATGATACTCCTCTTCAGCGTAATTCATAACTAAGAATATTTCATAACTTCAGTTAATCATGATTGAGTATTTTCAACCCTTGAGGATTGTTGTTCTTTATGGCCGACCCGTGTGGGGATTTTGTTTTTCAGTCATGGCAAGGCAAACGCACGGAATAGCATGTTGATGTCGAGGAGTCCTAGTGATACTAGTAGGGGCCCCGATCTTTCGATTATTCATGTTATTGTCCTTTATTTTCAGCTGAGACTTTCATTTGAATACTCCGTTTCATTCGGTGTTGTGTATTTTATGTTCATATAAAATAAACTAGTATTCGTTATTATACTGGTGTGTTGTAACTAAACTCCTCATCGGAGTAATTATTGTTGTAATGTAGTTCAGTACTACATTTATCTTGTGTAATTCATTCATTTTCATTTGCCTGGTGGGTCCCAGTTGGGGATCTACGGCACTGTAATATCCGCCTAGTTTGGGGTGTTACAGAGTTGGTATCGGAGCGTGGTTTTGAATACTACCTTCCGAGTCATGTCTCATTTGAAATCATCGTCATCAGACTAGTATCATTGGACTTTCGCGTCACGTGTGACCTGTGCAAATGCCGAGCCAATCGAATAGGAAGAAGCTGTAAGATTTCTAACGCCATGGTATAATTTCTGGCAATAGTCATTCATTCATCATTCATCAATTAACAATCCTCAAACATCATCATTCATTGTGATTAGGACGATCATGTTAACTCATTAATCACTTAATTCATTTCATTACTTAGTTAATAATCAGGACTATCATGTTAACTCATTAATTACTCAATTCATTTCATTATCCAGTTGTCAATCTGGATGATCATATTATCAATCTTGTTAAGTTATTCAAGATAATCATTTCAAGAATTTCATCAGATAATCATGTAACTTCAGTAAATCATTCATATAATCACTAAGTTAGAGCATGTATACTCATTTTCATCATCTCATGACATAATCATAACGTGCTAATCATGCGGGAAATATAATCATTATGCGACCTTCCTACTTCCGTATGGAGAGAGCTGTCAGGGGATGCACGAGAAGAGGCCGCGGTGCGGACCGAAACCCGAGAAATAATCACTCGCTGCCGGGAAATCGTGCCCAGGACTCGGGCTCGATCAGAAGATGTTCGGGGTGATCCACTCACTTTTATGCAGCCATGATGACCCATGTGCGGTTGCTCAATCATCATTGCGCCACTCTGACCGGATTAATCGAGAGAACTCTCCCGTGCAGCCACCGCTAAGGAAATTCTTTGGCGGCAACTTTGCATATGTCAACAGGAAATCAACGAAGCGTAATCTATCCGAAGGCGGTCAGTCAACCTGCAAGAAGCCTCGTGTGAGTCCTATCGTTTCTGAGCGACCTCCTACGGCGCATAATCGTGCGGGATCTCATTCCCGAGCGGCCAGTTCGGCCATCACCTGTTTTAATTGTGGAACGCCGAGTCATTTCAGCACTGAGTGTCTGAAACCGTCTATCACGTGCTATAATTGTGGGAATTTTGGGCATAAGGCCCGTTTTTGCCGAAAGGACTCCAAGTCGGCTCCGGTGTCATCTCAGGCCCCGAAGCAACCAGCGTTTCAGAATCAGACTGCTTTATCATCGTCGTTTAAGACAATGGAAGCAAATAGAGTTGGAGCTCGTATTTATCAGACGGGAGCGTCCGGTTCGGGGGCCGGCAAGTCCCAGATTCATATGATGAGGAGGATCGACGATCCGGTGGCCCGAATGATTTCAGGTATACTCGTAATTTTATTTCAACTTGTGTGTACCTTTTGATGCTGGTACACCGCATTCATTCATTTTCGAATCATGCTTGAATAGACTTATTTTGGGATAGTCCTACTGCTTGTGGACCTCATACCATCGGTCTACCTGACGATGGAAGAATTTTAGGAATCATACCAAATTAAGCTTAACGACCGCGATTGATTGATGGATCTAATTGTGGTGAATTTATCTTAGGACGACTTAATTTTCGGTATTAGTTGGCTTAACCGTCTTGATACTATCCTCAGTGCTTGTTAGCGTTTGGTCGCTATCTTTCCGTCGTTGGTTGTCGAATGTGTGCTTCAGGGAAGTAATCCCCATTGTTCCAGTAGAAATTTTATTATGGCGAAAGCAGAGAAATTCCGCAATCGAACTATCCAATCATTCATTGTATCATTTTCATCGATTGACCTTTCTAAGGCAATCGAGTTATTCAATCATTTCTTGTATCATTTCCATCGATTGGCTTTTCTAAGACAATCGAGTCATTCAATCATTCATTGTATCATTTTCATCGATTGACCTTTCTAAGGCAATCGAGTTATTCAATCATTCCTTGTATCATTTCCATCGATTGGCTTTTCTAAGACAATCGAGTCATTCAATCATTCATTGTATCATTTTCATCGATTGGCCTTTCAAAGGCAATCGAGTTATTCAAACATTCCTTGTATCATCTTCATCGATTGGCCTTTCTAAGACAATCGAGTTGTTCAATCATTATTGGTATCTCTTTTTATCGATTGACCATTCTAGGGCAATCGAAATGTTCAATCATTCGTGGTATCATTGTCATCGATTGACGATGTATTTCGCACGAGTTATCTGGTTGCCTTCACATAGAGTAAGGGAATTCAGAGTGAGTTGGAGCCGTGCGTCCCCTTTATCGAAGGCACCGTATCGGATGGCCCCGACTGTAATGCAGGAGTTGAAGATTCAACTTGAGGAATAGTTCGAGGAAGGTTATATCCAACCGAGTACGTCCCCGTGGGGAGCACCAGTGCTGTTTGTCAAGAAGAATGATAGTTCTTTTCGCTTGTGTATCGATTACCAGGAGTTGAACAGGGTGATGATCAAGAGTAGTATCCTTTACCTCGTATTGATAATCTTTTAGATCAACTTCAGGAAGCTTCAGTATTTTCCAAGATCGACTTAAGATCTGGATATCACCAGTTGCGGATTCGAGAGTCGGATATCGAGGACAACGTTTCGTACACGCTATGGTCATTATGAGTTCGTAGTTATGTCGTTCGAGCTAACTATTGCACCTGCGGTATTCATGGAGTTAATGAATCGGGTTTTCATCGACTTTTTAGATCAGTTTGTTGTTGTCTTCATCGATGACATTTTGATTTATTCTCGTAGTCAAGAGGAACACGAGGTACGTCTTCATCAGGTTCTCGACGTGTTGAGACGAGAACAACTTTATGGAAAGTTTTCCAAATGTGAGTTCTGGAGGTCCGAGGTGACTTTCTCGGACATGTAATTTCATCTGACAGAGTTCGTGTCGACCCTCAGAAGACGGAGACTATCCGAGATTGGCAACCTCCGAAAGATATTAAGTAAATCCGATGTTTCCTCGGAATAGTTGGTCAATTATCCAACCCACGACCTGGAGCTAGCAGCCGTGGTTTTCGCGTTGGGGATTTGGCGTCGTTACCTTTATGGCGTCACCTTTCAGTTATTCACCAATCACAAGAGTTGAAGGATATATTTACTCACAAGGAGTTAAATATGCGACAGAGGCGGTGGTTGGAACTAATCAAAGATTTTGATATCGAGATCCTTTACCACCTGGGCAAGGAGAAAGTTGTCGCCGACGCCTTGAGTCGTAAGTCCGTTCAGGAGCAGATGCTTGCTCGTTTAACAGTTCAGAAGGAGCTTCAGCAGGAATTCCTTAGACCCGAGATCGAGGTCTGGCTTCAGCGAGTTCAGGGACATCTTTGTATGTTAGAGATTTCATCGTCACTTGAGGAGGTAATCAGAGAGAATCAGAGTTCAGACCCTTCATTGTTGCGCATCCGTGAAGATGTGGCTCAGGGGAAAGCCCCTGGATTCGTGGTCCACGAGGATGGACTTTTGAGGTTTAAGAACCGGTTGTGTCACATTTTTGGAAATCAGTTCATCGTGCTATGGGAACTCAGCTTAATCTCAGTACTGCCTTTCATCCTCAGTCCGACGGACAATCAGAGAGAACTATTCAGACATTAGAGGACATGTTGAGGGCATGCGTCCTCGATTTGAAGGACGATTGGGAAGCCCAACTACCGTTGATCGAGTTCACGTATAATAATAGTTGGCATGCTTCCATTAAGATGGCACCTTACGAGGCCTTGTACGGTCGTCATTGTCGCTCTCCTTTGTGTTGAGATGACTTGTCAGAATCAATCGGCACCGAGTCCGATATGCTTATAGCTGCCCGAGAGAAGGTAGCTTTGATCAAGAGTCGTATGTTGACAGATCAGAGTCGACAGAAATCATATGCAGATAATCGTCGTCGACCACTAGAGTTCGAGACGGGTGACCATGTTTTGGTCAAGGTATCCCCGAGTCGAGGTATTTTCCATTTCGGAAAACGGGGGAAGTTGAGCCCGAGATTCATTGGACCGTTTGAAATTTTGGATCGAGTAGGCGAGTTAGCTTATCGATTGGCTTTACCTCCGGATTTGAGCAGGATTCATAATGTGTTTCACGTCTCTCAGTTGCGGAAGTATGTTGCCGACCCGAGTCACATACTTGATTCGGCCGAAATCGAGATCGCAGATGATCATTCGTACGAGGAGCGTCTGTGCGAGTGTTAGAGCGGCGAATCAAGCGGATGAGGAACAAGGCGATCCCTTTGGTCAAGATTCGGTGGTCTAGACACGGAGTCGAAGAGGCCACTGGGGAAACCGAGGAGAATATGCGGGAGAGTTATCCGAGTTGTTTGACCCTTAGTTTCGGGGACGAAACTCTTTTTAAGGGGAGTATGTAATACCCGGTTGTAATTCAGTCATTATCATTGAGAATTTCATTCGGTGATTGTCACTCGGTGGATTTTCACTCAATTATAATCATTCATCAATCATGTTCATTCACCGTGTTCACCGTTCGGAAAAACTTGAGTTGTGTATCGTTATTGTTCATTGTTTCAACTTTCCTCATATGAGTTCGACTTTGTTAGATCACCATTAATTTTTGGTAACTCCAAAATTCTATATCTTTCAATATTATATAGCATCGAGTTAGCTTTCCAATGGTTCAAGCGGTGAGTCAAGCGGAGTCCGTGCGAGAGAGTTATGGTCGTTTTAGCTCGACCGCTCATTTTCGATTTTGGCGATCAGCGCCGAGCGAACTTCGGCCGTGTCGTCCGACACGGCCCGTGCCGTACTCGTCCGGAAAATGCGAAGTCTCTGCCTCGAGGACCCGGCCGTGTCGTGCAGCACGGCCAGTCGGACTCTTCCGGATAAGCGAACCGATCGTCGGCAACGCCCGGCCGTGTCCCAGGACACGGTCGAGTCATGCCGAGTCATTTGTCGGACGGGTCACTTTCGGAAGGCCCTCCGCGCCGCGACCGTGTCAAGCAGGACACGGTCGAGTCCCTGTCGGCCAGCTGTCGGCCAGCTGTGCGACACGACCGTGCCGATCGGCACGGGCCGTGTCCGGCAGGGTAGTCAACCCCTTTAAATTGGTTTTTTGAGCATTTCAGCTCATTTTTTTCATTTTTTCCACCTTCTTACGAGAGAGATAAGCTTGAGGGAGAGTTTTCTTCATCAATTATCATTTGGGTGTTTGATTTTCTTCATCTCCTTTCGATCGTGAAGCCCGGATAATCAATCTAACGCGTGTTCTTCGGATTAAAGTACTTGAATCTTCAAGAGGTAATTCCTTCAACACTTTGGACTTCGATTTTGTGTTGAGATATGATGTTTTGGACGTTATAATCATGTTATATGAAGGGATATGTATATGATTATGAGTTTGTATAAGGATTCATTGGATTATTGAGGAATTATTCAAGAACACCTTGAATATCGAGTTGGAATTGGGGATTTTCGACTAATTGTTGTTATAATCACGTTTTTGGATATTCATATCGGATTATTGATCGTATTGGAGATGTTTTATTGGTTTGAAACACTTCTTAGGGGATTTGATATTGGTATATTGAAGTTTGATTGTAAACAATCGGAGTTTGGACGCAACGTGTTTGTTTTAATGCCTCAATGGACTTAGTTTTATCGTATCGACGTTTTGAGTTCGTTATATTCGTGTTTGATTCGTATATTGATCGGATTGTCGGTAATTGTATTGAATTAAGGTTGTTCGTGCGACCGACACTTCATTTAGGACATTTGTTCGTGGAAGGACTTTCTTCATCGGTATTTAGTAAGTTAATTCTTACTCGGTTAAAAGGATATTCATACCTTTTGTTGTTGATCATTCATAATCATAATTCATTCATCATTGTATTAATCATATTAAAACTTTTTATCGTCAATAAATCACTTCAGTCATAAGGAACGACGGTTCCAATCATTTCATTGAGCTGTCATTTACTTCACTACTATTTTCATCTCGGTGAGTCATTCTTGACCTTGTCAGATTATTATTTATTCATTGATATTCATTACGGTCATTCTCGCTCATATGACCTTCTGGGTTCATATTGCGTGGCCGGGTGTGGCTGTGTGGAATTTTTAGTCGGGCACACGATGGTTTATGTATTGGGTTCACCGATACATTAGACCGTGCACACGGGAAAGCGTTACACCGTGAGACTAATTAGGTACACGGACGGGTGTTGTACACTCACACAGAACATTACGGGCGTACTATGATACTCCTCTTCAGCGTAATTCATAACTAAGAATATTTCATAACTTCAGTTAATCATGATTGAGTATTTTCAACCCTTGAGGATTGTTGTTCTTTATGTGACCCGTTTGGGGATTTTGTTTCAGGTCATGGCAAGGCAAAGCATGCAGAATAGCATGTTGATGTCGAGGAGTCTAGTGATACTAGTAGGGGCCCCGATCTTTCGATTATTCATGTTATTGTCCTTTATTTTCAGCTATGAGACTTTCATTTGAATACTCCGTTTCATTCAGTGTTGTGTATTTTATCTTCATATAAAATACACTAGTATTCGGTATTATCCTGGTGTGTTGTAACTAAACTCCTCATCGGAGTAATTATTGTTGTAATGTAGTTCGGTACTACATTTATCTTGTGTAATTCATTCATTTTCATTTGCCTGGTGGGTCCCAGTTGGGGATCTACGGCACTGTAATATCCGCCTAGTTTGGGGTGTTACACAGCGCACACCACATGGATCTCAAGATAATCCTGAAAGACCAACATAAGGTGGATAACCCATAATATGTAACACCCCAAACTAGGCGGATATTACAGTGCCGTGGACCCCCGACTGGGACCCACCAGGCGAATAAAAAAATGATGAATTTCACAGAGTAAATGTAGTACCGAACCACATTACAACATCAATTACTCCGATTAGGAGTTTCATACAACACACCTAGGATAAAATAGAATACATGTGTATCTTATGTGACGATAAAATACACAACACTGAATGAAACGAGTATTCAAACGGAATGTCTGCAGCGGAATAAATAAAGGAAACATAAATGACTGAATAAGTGACTGAACAGACTGGGGGCCCCTTCTAGTATCATTGGGACTCCTCGCCGTCAACGTGCTCTACCTGTGCCTTTGCCTTGTCATGACCTGAGAAACAAATATCCCCAAACGGGGTCAGTTATACAGAACAACAATCCTCCAGAGTTGAATAAACACAATCATATAAATATGTAGTATAAACCACAAGTTCGATTAAAACGAAGCGGTTAGATTATAACCCAATCTTGTTGAAAACATACGCAATCAAACATGCTGTATGAATCAACTAACAGTACGGCTCAAAGGGTGGCGCCACACTATGCCCGGGATGGAAATGTGTCCGTGCACAAGCCACCAACGAGTATCGATCGAATACCCGCGTGGTCTTGTACCTAATCAGTCTCACAAAGCAATCGACTCGTGTGCACAGTCCAATGTGAGGCCAATAACTAACACACGACATAAATGTGCCCGACATGAAAATCCTACACATACCAACCGGCACGCCAGTATGACCCGGAATGCCACGATATAACAAAAGTGACATCGGAAACGAATAATGACTCACCGAGATAAGATGATAGTGAAATGAATGATAGCTCAACAAAATGATTGGAACCGTCGTTCCTTGTGACTGAAGTGATTAATTGACAATGACACGTTTTAATACGATTAACACAATGATGAATGAGTTACGATTATGAATGAACAACAACAAAAGGAAATGAATATCCTTATAACTGAGTAAGAATCAACTTACACAATACCGGTGACAATTATCCTTCCACGAACAACGTCCTAATTGAGAGATCGGTCGCTCGAACAACCTTGAATTATACAATATCCAACAACTCGTTCAATATACGAATCAAACACGAATATAACGAACTCAAAACGTCGATACGATTAAATTAAGTTCATTGGGGCATTATATCGAATACGTTGTGGCCAAACTCCGGTTGTTTACAATCAAATCTCAATAAGCCACTATCAATTCCCCCAAGAAGTGTTTCAAACCAACAAACATCTTCCGAATGATCAATAATCCAAAATGAAAATCCGAAAACGTGATTATAACGACAATTAATCGCAAACCCCCAATTTCAACCCGATATTCAAGGTGTTCTTGAATAATCCCTCAATAATCCAATGAATCCTTATACAAACTCATAATCATATACATATCCCTTCATATAACATGATTATAACGTCCAAAACATCATATCTCAACACAAAATCGAAGTCCAAGGTGTTGAAGGAATTACCTCTTGAAGATCCAACCACTTCGATCCGAAGAACACGAGTTTAATCGAGTATCCAAGCTTCACGATCGAAAGGAGATGAAGAAAATCAAACACTCAAATGATTTGTGAAGGAAAAACCTTCCCTCAAGCTCTCTCTCTCGGTTGTAGGTGAAGAAAAGGGAAAGAAATGAGCTGAAATGCTCAAAAAACGAATTTATAGGGGTTGACTGCCCTGCCGGACACGGCCCGTGCCGATCGGCACGGTCGTGTCGCACAACTGGCCGACAGGGACTCGACCGTGTCCTGCTTGACACGGTCGCGGCGCGGAGGGCCTTCCGATAGTGACCCGTCCGACAGCGACTCGGCATGACTCGACCGTGTCCTGGGACACGGTCGGGCGTCTGGGCAGTCGGTTCTGGCTTATCCGGAAGAGTTCGACTCGGCCGTGCCAGACGACACGGTCGAGTCCTGTGGGCAGAGACTTCGGCATTTCCGGACGAGTACGGCACGGGCCGTGTCGGACGACACGACCGAGTCCGGTCGGCAGTGATCGGCCAAAAGCTGAAAAATGAGCGGGTGAGCTAAAACGACCATAACTCTCTCGTCCGGACTCCGATTGACTCACCGTTTGAACCATTGGAAAGCTAACTCGATGCTCTATAATATTGCAAAGATTTAGAATTTTCGGAGTTACCAAAAATTAATGGTGATCTAACAAAGTCGAACTCATATGAGGAAAGTTGAAACAATGAACAATAACGATACACAACTCGAAGTTTTTCCGAACGGTGAACACGGTGAAAGAACATGATTGATGAATGATTATAATTGAGTGAAAATACACTGGGTGACAATTACAGACTGGTAATTATTGAATGAAAATGAATGAATTACAACCGGGTATTACATACACCCCCCCTTAAAAGAGTTTCGTCCCCGAAACTAAGGGTCAAACAACTCGGGATAACTCTCCCGCATACTATCCTCGGTTTCCCAAGTAGCCTCTTCGACTCCGTGTCTGGACCACTGAATATTGACCAAAGGAATCGACTTATTTCTCAACTGTTTGATTCGCCGCTCTAAGACTCGTATAGGACGCTCCTCATATGAATGGTCGTCGGCGATCTCGATTTCTTCGAACTGCAGTATGTGACTCGGGTCGGCAACATACTTTCGCAACTGAGAGACATTAAACACATTATGAATTCGGCTCAAAGCCGGAGGTAAAGCCAATCGATAAGCTAACTCGCCTACTCGATCCAAAATTTCAAACGGTCCAATGAATCTCGGACTCAACTTCCCCCGTTTTCTGAAACGGAAAATACCTCGACTCGGGGATACCTTGACCAAAACGTGGTCACCCGTCTCGAACTCTAGTGGTCGGCAGCGATTATACGCATATGATTTACGCCGACTCGAAATCAACATACGACTCTTGATCAAAGCTACCTTCTCCCGGGCGGCTATAAGCATATTGGGCTCGGTGCCGATTGATTCTGACAAGTCATCCCAACACAAAGGAGATCGACAACGACGACCGTACAAGGCCTCGTAAGGTGCCATCTTAATGGAAGCATGCCAACTATTATTATACGTGAACTCGATCAACGGTAGTTGGGCTTCCCAATCGTCCTTCCAATCGAGGACGCAAGCTCTCAACATGTCCTCTAATGTCTGAATAGTCCTCTCTGATTGTCCGTCGGACTGAGGATGAAAGGCAGTACTGAGATTAAGCTGAGTTCCCATAGCACGATGAACTGATTTCCAAAAATGTTACACAAACCGTCTGTCACGATCGGAAATGATACTTTTAGGAGTACCGTGCAGTCTCACTATCTTTTTGATGATAACTGGGCAAGTCTCTCGGGACCCCAAGTATCCTTAATCTCAAGAAAATGAGCTGATTTAGTTAAGCGGTCCACAATCACCCAGATCGTATTCATGCCACGACGACTCGTCGGCAAGCGCGTGATGAAATCCATAGAAATGTCTTCCCACTTCCATTCGGGAATAGGAAGAGGTTTCAGCATACCCGCCGGTCGCTGATGTTCAATCTTAACTTGTTGACAGGTTAAGCATCTCGAAACAAATTCTGCGACTTCTCGCTTCATATTACTCCACCAGTAATTTTGTTTCAAGTCCTTGTACATCTTGCTGGACCCCGGATGAACAGAATAAGGGGTAGCATGAACTTCTCTCAAAATAGAGTTTTTCAACTCGTCATTCGCCGGTACGCACAACCGGTTCTTAAACCTCAAAAGTCCATCCTCGTGGACCACGAATCCAGGGGCTTTCCCCTGAGCCACATCTTCACGGATGCGCATCAATGCTGGGTCTGAACCTTGATCCTCCCTGATTTTCTCCTCAAGTGACGATGAAATCTCCAACATACAAAGCTGTCCCTGAACTCGCTGGAGCCAGACCTCGATATCGGGTCTAAGGAATGCCTGCTGAAGCTCCTTCTGAACTGTTAAACGAGTAAGCATCTGCTCCTGCACGGACTTACGACTCAAGGCGTCGGCGACAACGTTCGCCTTGCCCGGGTGGTAAAGGATCTCGATATCATAATCTTTGATTAATTCTAACCACCGTCTCTATCGCATATTTAACTCCTTCTGAGTAAATATATACTTTAAACTCTTATGATCGGTGAATATCTGACAGGTAACGCCATAAAGATAATGACGCCAAATTTTCAAAGCGAACACCACGGCTGCTAGCTCCAGATCGTGAGTCGCATAATTAACCTCGTAAGGTCTCAATTGCCGTGAAGCATAAGCAATAACCTTCCCATTCTGCATGAGTACACATCCGAGACCCTGTCCGGACGCATCACTATAAACCACAAATCCCTCTGTCCCCTGTGGCAAGGAAAGTACAGGTGCTGACATTAACCGGCTCTTGAGTTCCTCAAAACTCCGTTGACACGCGTCGGACCACGTGTATTTCTTATCCTTTCGCAAAAGGTTCGTCAAGGGTTGAGCGATTTTAGAAAATCCTTCCACAAATCGCCGATAATAGCCCGCTAATCCGAGAAAACTTCGGATTTCCTTAACATTCTTCGGAGGTAACCAATCTCGGATAGCCTCCGTCTTCTGAGGGTCGACACGAACTCCGTCTGATGAAATTACATGTCCGAGAAAAGTCACTTCGGACATCCAGAACTCACATTTGGAAAACTTTCCATAAAGTTGCTCTCGTCTCAACACGTCGAGAACCTGATGAAGATGAACCTCGTGTTCCTCTTGGCTACGAGAATAAATCAAAATCTCATCGATGAAGACAACAACAAAATGATCTAAAAAGTCGATGAAAACCCGATTCATTAATTCCATGAATACCGCAGGTGCATTTGTTAGCCCGAACGGCATAACTACGAACTCATAATGACCATAGCGTGTTCGAAACGCCGTCCTCGCGATATCCGACTCTCGAATCCTCAACTGGTGATATCCAGATCTTAAGTCGATCTTGGAAAATACTGAAGCTCCCTGAAGTTGATCTAAAAGATCATCAATACGAGGTAAAGGATACTTATTCTTGATCGTCACCCGGTTCAATTCTCGGTAATCAATACACAAACGGAACGAACCATCATTCTTCTTGACAAATAGCACTGGTGCTCCCCACGGGGACGCACTCGGTCGGATATAACCTTTCTCGAACAATTCCTCAAGTTGATTCTTCAACTCCTGCATTTCGGTCGGGGCCATCCGGTACGGTGCCTTCGATATCGGAGACGTACCAGGCTCCAACTCAATCGTGAATTCCACATCTCTCTGTGGAGGCAAACCAGGTAACTCGTCTGGAAAAACATCGGCATATTCCCTTACTACCGGAATATCCGACAACATTACTGATGATTCCTCGGTTTTGGTCATATAGCACCAATAACCGACGCATCCTTGACTGAGTAATCGCACTGCTTTCATCAAATTAATGACTTTACCAGAACAGCCGGGATTACCTCCCTGAAAAACACATTCAACCCCATCGTCTGAAATGATAGTGACCATACGCTTACGGACACTAATGATGGCATCATGACGATCCATCCAGTCAATACCCAAGATGACGTCGTCCCTCGGCAAATCTACTACGATTAGGTCCACGCCATACACGACCATGGCCCGAATCGGACAATTCAGAATCTCACGATTACCGATAATTCGTCTACCGTCGGGTAGGCCAATGACATAAGGCTCATAACTAGTAGCACTACCCGCACGTAGTCTACGCAAACATGACTCGGAAATGAATGAATGCGATGCACCGGTGTCAAAAAGGGTACACGAGGTTGAGATAGAATATCGAGTGTACGAGATCATCCGGCCTCTGGATCGTCGGTCTTTTTCATCTCATAAATTCGGGGCTTTCCGGCCACGAGCCGGGACGCTCCGTCGATAGCTCTTGGCTCGCCTTTAGCTCTGTCGTCTTGAATGACGGCCCGAGTGCTTTGATTACGCACTGAATGACACAGGGCCTGAGATGACGCGGAGTAGGTTTGGAGTCCCTTCGGCAAAACGGGCCCTATGCCCGGCAATCCACGGATTGTGGCACATGTGATCGCTTCGGACATTTGGTGCTGAAATGACCTGTTCCTCACGGTTGAAAGCAGTGATGGCAGGCGGCCGCTCGTGACTGAGATTCCACGAGTTTAGACGCCGTGGGAGGTCGCTCAGAAAAAGTAGAGCCCGCACGTGGTTTCTTGAAAGTGGCCTGACTCCCGTTAGACGGATTACGGTTCTTGGACTTCTTGCTAGCAGACGAAGGTTGCTGCTTAGCAATTTCCTTAGCGGATAGCTCATAGGTAAGAGCTTTCTCAATGAATTCACCAACGTGGTACAATTATGATTAAGCGGTTGTAATCTCATACGGGATTTCAGACCTCTTCTTTGAAATACTTAATCTTATCCGCCTCGGAATGAATGATAGATGAGGCGACGGAAGAAGTTCTGAAATTTCTCGGCAATGGCGAGAACATCCTCGTCTGTTGAGGGTCGGGAGTGAGTAACTCGACGGACTTGGCCTCTCGAGTGGGGCCGGATAGTACCTCTCCATCATGAGAGTTTTAAGCGATCCCAAGTACATGATCCGTCTGTGGGCTTCAACGATAACCACCATGAATGAGCGCTCTTACCCGGATAGTAAGCCGCAATCAAACTTTATGCCCTTCTGGGCAATCCACCATAGCAAATAACTTCTCGAAGTGTTCGAGCCAATGAACAATATCCGCCGGCTCAGATGAGCCTTCAAAGGTAGGTGGTCGCTGGCGAGAGATATCGCTAATGATATTGCTTACACCCCTCTCTTGCCTCTGAGGCGGCGGCGGAGGAGCCTGTTGATTTTGATTGACTGAATTGTGCATCGTCTCCATAAGTTGTGCCATCTGCATCATTTGGGCCATCATGCCCTGCATAAAAGCAAGTGGGTCCACCCGAACACCTTCTGACTGAGCCGTGTCCCGGGTACGACTCCCCGACAGTGAATGATCACGCCCAGGTGAATGAGTGGCAGCGTCGCTGCTCGATGAATTGGCATTGTTTCTCGCATTCGCACGTGTATTCACACGAGCTCTCGGGATTCGGCCCGCACCACGGCCTCGTCCTCCTCGTCCTCTACCAGCTCTTTCCATACTGAAGTGGAAAGTTACATGATGATTATATCTCTCGCATGAATATCACATTATGACTATAACATTAAATGATGAAAATGAGCATACACGTTCTAACACAATGATTATATGAATGATTAACTGAGGTGACATGATTATCTAATGAAACTATTGAAATGATTATCTTGAACAAGTTAACAAGATTAATGATATGATCATACAGATCAACAATCGAGTAATGAAATGAATTGAGTGATTAATGAGTTAAAATGACCGTCCTGGTCAAAAATGAAAATGATGTTTGAGGATTGTTAACGGATGAATTATGAATGAATGATAATTTGCCAGAAATTATACCATGGCATTAGAAGTCTTACAGTTCTTTCGGTCTGATTGGCTCGGCATCTGCACAGGTCACACGTGACGCGAAAGTCCAACGATACTAGTCCGATGATGATGATTTCAAATGAGACATGACTCGGAAGGTAGTATTCAAAACCACGCTCCGATACCAACTCTGTAACACCCCAAACTAGGCGGATATTACAGTGCCGTGGACCCCCGACTGGGACCCACCAGGCGAATAAAAAAATGATGAATTTCACAGAGTAAATGTAGTACCGAACCACATTACAACATCAATTACTCCGATTAGGAGTTTCATACAACACACCCAGGATAAAATAGAATACATGTGTATCTTATGTGACGATAAAATACACAACACTGAATGAAACGAGTATTCAAACGGAATGTCTGCAGCGGAATAAATAAAGGAAACATAAATGACTGAATAAGTGACTGAACAGACTGGGGCCCCCTTCTAGTATCATTGGGACTCCTCGCCGTCAACGTGCTCTACCTGTGCCTTTGCCTTGCCATGACCTGAGAAACAAATATCCCCAAACGGGGTCAGTTATACAGAAAAACAATCCTCTAGAGTTGAATAAACACAATCATATAAATATGTAGTATAAACCACAAGTTTGATTAAAACGAAGCGGTTAGATTATAACCCAATCTTGTTGAAAACATACGCAATCAAACATGCTGTATGAATCAACTAACTGTACGGCTCAAAGGGTGGCGCCACACTACGCCCGGGATGGAAATGTGTCCGTGCACACGCCACCAACGAGTATCGATCGAATACCCGCGTGGTCTTATACCTAATCAGTCTCACGAAGCAATCGACTCGTGTGCACAGTCCAATGTGAGGCCAACAACCAACACACGAAATAAATGTGCCCGACATGAAAATCCTACACATACCAACCGGCACGCCAGTATGACCCGGAATGCCACGATATAACAAAAGTGACATCGGAAACGAATAATGACTCACCGAGATAAGATGATAGTGAAATGAATGATAGCTCAACAAAATGATTGGAACCGTCGTTCCTTGTGACTGAAGTGATTAATTGACAATGACACGTTTTAATACGATTAACACAATGATGAATGAGTTACGATTATGAATGAACAACAACAAAAGGAAATGAATATCCTTATAACTGAGTAAGAATCAACTTACACAATACCGGTGACAATTATCCTTCCACGAACAACGTCCTAATTGAGATATCGGTCGCTCGAACAACCTTGAATTATACAATATCCAACAACTCGTTCAATATATGAATCAAACACGAATATAACGAACTCAAAACGTCGATACGATTAAATTAAGTTCATTGGGGCATTATATCGAATACGTTGTGGCCAAACTCTGGTTGTTTACAATCAAATCTCAATAAGCCACTATCAATTCCCCCAAGAAGTGTTTCAAACCAACAAACATCTTCCGAATGATCAATAATCCAAAATGAAAATCCGAAAACCTGATTATAACGACAATTAATCGCAAACCCCCAATTTCAACCCGATATTCAAGGTGTTCTTGAATAATCCCTCAATAATCCAATGAATCCTTATACAAACTCATAATCATATACATATCCCTTCATATAACATGATTATAACGTCCAAAACATCATATCTCAACACAAAATCTAAGTCCAAGGTGTTGAAGGAATTACCTCTTGAAGATCCAACCACTTCGATCCGAAGAACACGAGTTTAATCGAGTATCCACGCTTCACGATCGAAAGGAGATGAAGAAAATCAAACACTCAAATGATTTGTGAAGGAAAAACCTTCCCTCAAGCTCTCTCTCTCGGTTGTAGGTGAAGAAAAGGGAAAGAAATGAGCTGAAATGCTCAAAAAAACGAATTTATAGGGTTGATCCCTGCCGGACACGGCCCGTGCCGATCGGCACGGTCGTGTCGCATAACGCCGACAGGAGTCGACCGTGTCCTGCTTGACACGGTCGCGGCGCGGAGGGCCTTCCGATAGTGACCCGTCCGACAGCGAAGTCGGCATGACTCGGCCGTGTCACAGGACACGGTCGGGCGTCTGGGCGATCGGTTACGCTTATCCGGAAGAGTTCGACTCGGCCGTGCTGCACGACACGGTCGAGTCTCGTGGGCGAGAATTCGGCATTTCCGGACGAAATGCACGGGCCGTGTCGGACGACCGAGTCCGGTCGGCAGTGATCGGCCAAAAGCTGAAAAATGAGCGGGTGAGCTAAAACGACCATAAATCTCTCGTCCGGACTCCGATTGACTCACCGTTTGAACCATTGGAAAGCTAACTCGATGCTCTATAATATTGAAAAGATTTAGAATTTTTGGAGTTACCAAAAATTAATGGTGATCTAACAAAGTCGAACTCATATGAGGAAAGTTGAAACAATGAACAATAACGATACACAACTCGAAGTTTTTCCGAACGGTGAACACGGTGAAAGAACATGATTGATGAATGATTATAATTGAGTGAAAATACAATGAGTGACAATTACAGACTGGTAATTACTGAATGAAAATGAATGAATTACAACCGGGTATTACATAATATACATATGCACAACAACAATACATGGTAATCCAAAGATCCAGCGCACACAGCATAGATATCCCATGATGATTCCGCCGGACCAACGCATGGTGGAAATACCTGTCCAACGATCCAGCGCACACATGGTGTACATACGACAACAATGCACAAATGCATATTAACAACAATACATAAATATATGACAACAATAATACACAATATATCACAATATGATCGACACAAATTGACAAAAATAATTAGAGTACTTGCCCCGAGTCTTTCCAGAGCAATCTCGATGTCTAAATCATCACCAACCATTATTCTCAATACTCGACGGTTCAAAATATCACGGACTGTAGATAATTCACATCTTCGTCTTTATCACAATTTATCTTCGATACATAAGTATACCAATAACAAAGGTAAATCATATACATTATGATTTAAATTCCCCATGTGTTCACAATTATAATCATTGCTATACGAATTATAAACAAATGAAACAGAAACCATTCATTAAATATTATAAACTGAGCAAGTAATATACTTGCCTCGATAACGACACGACGATGATGAAGCCGTTACCAATCCCATTGCCTTCGTCTACGAGCTCCTCGGCCCTGACCAAAGCAATTCACGAACATTCTCGAACACGACCGCGACACACTTTTCTAGTCGACGATTATAACCAACAATCATGATCACAACCTATTGAAGTAATCAATTAACACACATTCGATAATAATCAATTCCCGATATAATCAATCAATCAAACTCAACGGCTCAACAATTCCTCGATCATATACAAAACCAAATAGTATAAGTCAAACCATCACGAACTCATATCCATAGTACGAACCGAAATCTGATAATCGTTATTAACAATCAACCGATCAACAAACCCAACGTTTTCACAATATATTGATTAAACACAAGTCTGAACAATCCAACTCAAACAATTACGAATTCACAACCACAATACGATTATGGATACGAATGTAAAGGAAATCATATTCGATGATCAATCACAATCTTTCTGGATTCAAAATTGTTTATCATGATTTGTATTTCATCAAGAACATACGAATTCTACCACTACAATCAACACGACCTAACGAATATTCGATGTTCATATCTAAAAGTACCTATAATTCAACATACGACCGTCTTGCTATGTTCTATTTATCAAGAGTTCCTCAAGAACACTAAGTGATTCGAAATCATGTTCATAGTCATCAAAACACATAATTCGATATCCTTTAACATGTAGGTAATCATCCAACTCATAATCCAAGTCATGTATAATCATATTCATCAATATACACTTCTTATAACATTAAGAATCATATCAACACCACTATAATCATCATCATCATACGAATCAAATACGGATAACAATACCAAGAATCTGAAATCAAGGTGTAGAGTTCAACAACATACCTCAAGAACATAAACAACACCATCAAACACACCAAGGATCATTGATATCTTCATATCCAAGCCTCAATTCCATGTTTCCATGCTCATAACCAAGTTAGAAGAGGTTTATCTTCACTACCATACTCAGAGGGACGAAGTTTGGAGGAAGGAATGGTTTGTTCTCGTGATGAAATGAAAGACCGACTCTTAATTTATAATCTGCATCGCTCATTATGTACGTTATCCATCAACATTAACGTACGTAATGCTTCCTTACGTACGCTACAGGTCCTTCATAGCGTACGTAACATCATTCCAGAACTCACTGCCTTGTTTCGTTCGATCGTTTACGTACGTACGTAATACATACATTGACTTTGTACAATAAATATCCATTTAACGTACGTAATGTATAGTCCATAACGTACGTAATACACGACATTGACTCGCCCGTCCACGTTCTGCGCGGGACCCACTTGTCGGCCATAGCCTGATCCTGTCCGATTCTCTTCATAACGTACGTAATGTACTCTACGTAACGTACGTTACGTCTGTGTCTTAGCGTATGCAAACTCCTATGCTTAACGTACGCTACGCTTGACAAGGTCCTCTCTGATGAGCCAACTATATCTCACCTGATACTTTAATGTACGTAATGATCTAATGTTAACGTACGTAACCATTGGAGATTAACGTACGTAAGCTCATATGCTTAACGTACTTTACAGCTTCTATACTTAGCCATTTACACTGATCTTGCTCGACATCTCAATATACCGAATACATATACACAACACACTATATCCTCAAATACAATTGTCGACCAAGTACGATAATTATACTAATACAGATGTCTCAGTCCTTCATTTATTTTATCCATATTGTACATATTCCACACTGTACAACATAACTCGGATAAAATTACGTTAAACAACAGTAGTAAAAATTCCGAATATTACAGCTAAAGCCTTCAGTCTGAGTCACCCTAGGCGGCGGTCGGTCGATAGAATGTGCAGGAGGGCTCGACAGTGCGGGCGGTGTCGGGTGTAGTTGAGCGACGGATCGAGCATGAAATGTGCATAGTAACTCGCACCTCGTGTCAAAAAAATTCTAAAATGGCTGCAAACCTAAATCTAACAATAAATCTCTATAAATGACAATCCATATAAATGACGTAAAAATAATACGAAAGTTGCAACCTTACAGGACTAAAATAATGTCAACAAGAACGAATTAAACATACATACCACACTAACTATTATATTATATTATAGTATATAAAAATTATTGTAATTGATGATGATGTACACCCTTCGTCCCGTTATAGAATTTTTATTTTATTTTACCTGTCGATTTTTTTCTATTTGACCATAAATTCATAAAAATATTTCGAATTATGGTGTAAATATTATTATAAATAGATTTTTCATGAAATATTTTTTTAAAATATTGAGATTCTATACTTTTTATTATTATAGAATTAAAAATAAATCATGGTTAAAGTACTTTGAGCTCAACAAAAAAAGTTGAATGAGAAATTTATAGTGAGAGAGAGTAGGTCTTGTGTATAATGGCGCGACACCAAACCTATTTACTTTTATATTAAATAAACTAGTATATACACCCGTGCCATGTACGGGATATTATTCCGGATAATAATATATCGACTATGATAATGAAAGAGAATAATAATTTCATTAACGCATGAAACTTCATAAGTTTACAAATTATGGAAGATCTCTTTATAAACTACGTTAATGGTTCTATTGGTGAGATTTCCTTAATGAATTCTCAAAATTTATGCATGAGCAAAGCCATTTCGTCTTCTGACAGGATGTCATCATATATTGGTGAGATTTCCATTAACATCACAAATCAACATCTTTAGTCCATCCTCATTTGTTACTCTAGATACCACAACATACAATTGGCCGTGAGTAAAAATTTTCCTCCTTAGAAATACATAAATCATTGAAAGTGATTATCCTTGACTTTTATTAATTATCATTGCGTACGAAATCTCCATCGAGAATTGTCTTTGTTGGAAACGGAAAGGCAATCTCGAATCAGATGGACTCAGTGTCACTCGAGGAATATACACCAATTCACCCTCGTTGTATCCTCCCAGTATTGTGGCCTCAAGTACATAAGTACCCAATTTTGTTATAACCAATTGCGTTCCCACTGCAAAGGCCAGAAGTAGGATCAATATTTCGCAATAACATCACTCGAACACCAACCTTCATACAAAAACAATTTTATCAATAATTTTTTATTGAGAAAAAAAATACTATTACAAAAAGTATCATCCATTCCAAAAAATCAAATATACAATATCTGCAGGTCCACTACAAAGTCACCATGGGAATATTGCATTTATAATATGTGATCCACATTGTTGGGATAAACAATCCTGTATCGAGTTTTTATAAAGTGCCAACTTACAGCAAGCTGCTGTCCCGAAGTCAATCATACAACAAGATGTGTGTTTTGATAAAGTGCCAACATCCATCAAGTCTTCACGAGTGCCATCATACAACAAAAGTATAAAGTGTCATCATACAGCAAGAAGCTCATAAGTCTATATAACAACAAGTATGGAAGATGTCCTGAAATATTCATACATCATCTTTCCATACAACAGCACTAAGATAGCCTACAGCGTCGAACCTACAACTACGCATCATGTTGGATACAACATACATTAAAGTGTTGAGATCTTCAACACTCATCCAATAGGACTGAAGATCGTTGGAATGGAATCTGCTTTATACGCTAAAGCCAAGTCTTCATTTGAAAACAAGTATTTAAATACTGACTGGATAAAATATTTAAATACTAAGCTGACAGAGATCTTCAAACAAGGAGCAAAATATGGATCTTGTTCTGTACAAGTCAATCATCCTGTTGGAACATGCTTTTTGCTCAACGGATCTATTCCCAACGGATCTATTCCAAAGACTATATATACCCCGAAGTTTGAAGATCCAAAAGACTTGAATATATCAAACACACAATCATATCAGAGAATATATACGAACTTATACGAATATTCAAGATCTGAGAGTTGAGCAAACTGAGATATACTGATATACAATCGCGAACATCTCAAGAACAGTATATCAAGAGCAAACATATTTCTTCAAGCATACTGCCAATCCTGAGAAAAGAAATACACAAGTGTTCATCCTTGAACAACACATCATCAGATTAAAGCTCAAGAAAGTCAAGTTGTTGTTCAACCATTGTTCTTATATTGAAGAAAACCATCTGCCCTGTGTGGACTGAGAAAGCCTTGCTTTTCCTTAACTGTGTGTGACGGATCTACATTGAAGAGACGAAGCTTTGGAACTGTGTGTGAAGAAGTTAGTCAAGTGAAAGATTTGACCAATTTGTGTGAACGGTTGAAAGCGACAGTAGTTGTATCAATCTGTGTGAACGATACAAGGATAGGTTTGTTTATAGACACGTAGTTGTGTACGTAGTGTTTATTAAAAATATTTTCACTCCTGTGTGGAGGACCAGTGGACGTCGAGGGGTTTACCTCGAACCACTTTAAATATCGTGTCATTTACCTTCTGCAATTTACTGTTTTCATTACTGTGATTATTTTACAATACACTGCATACCATGTACGCACCAAGCAAACAGGAGAAAACCTAGTTGCTGTATTTACAGCAACTTACTGTTTCAAGACTTCCGCTACACACTCCTATTTGAAAATCATACAGCTTTTTGGTTAAACACTTTCCAAGATGTATTCTGTATACTTAGTGGCCAACAAGTGGTATCGGAGAGGTTGATTCTAAAAAGGATCAGTCGTATTTTTAAACCGAATAAGATTCCAAAATCACTTATTTTTTAAAACTTCTTTATCTCTGTAATATCCGACTGTAACTTTTCATTTTTACCTGTCGTTGTATTATTCGGATAATCTGATTTTCATGAATCGTTGCATTTAGTATTATGTTGAGGTATTATAGATTTGAATTTCATATTGTTGTTATTTCATTCCAAATGTGATGATTCGAGGTTAATTAGAGAGTTACATTTTCGAATTTTTCTGTTGACGTAGCGTACGCTACACAGTACGATTAACGTACGCTAATCCTGTGCCTTAGCGTTCGTAAGGTTTCCTCTGTTGCGTACGCTAAGAGGGAATCTGGCATCAGTTGACTTCAGCACGTGAACTCCTTAGCCGTTAGCATGCATGTGATCAAGGTCTGAGCTGTCGTGTCGGTGAGAATCTACTTTTATTAGCGTGCGTAACCCATTTCTCATTAGCGTGCGCTAACGGCCTGCGATAATTCAAGACAGTAGCCACTGTAAGCCGCTTACGTATGTAAATTCGACCGGATAGCGTACGTAAGTGCATTAGCGTACGCTAAACTGTCCCGATAGCGTGCGCTAAGTCTGCACAGTCTATTTATAGGACCAACCTGTTTTTCATTTCTTCACAACCCCAAACCGAATTTCTCTCTTCACATATCATACCTCTGCGCTACCAAAACGATATCAACCTTCACCAACTTATTTCTAAGCCTTAAATCTTGGAGTGGAGATCATTTCCTTGGAGACTAGGAGTTGTTCTTGAGCTTGGAGTATATTTTCTCATAGCATTGAAGTTGTTCTTCATTTCTGGAGGTAGGTGTACTTCCCTCTCTGCATTATTTTCTTATGTTGATGTTAATGACGAATTATACTTCACCTAGAGTTAGATTAATCAAGTAAAACATAGTTTTAATCCAACCTTTTTAACACTTTTGATGAATATGACAAATGAGGGTTTAGATTAGATGGGTTCTTGATGTTGTAGTGATGGTAATCATGTTTATAGTTATCATTACTCATCTTACTGGACGAATTTAACTCACTAGAACATTGTTGGATCGGTTAGCTTCATCATAGCTGGATTTAATCAAGAACTTGATATCATAGAGTGTTTAAACACCATTTTAGGTATTTAATTTCCTTGGGAAGAACTTGATAATGTTAAAGATAGGATTAGATGATCTTGTTCAGAAATCTTAGAACTTTAAATCATTATGGTTCAGCTTCACAAGTCTTTGAAGAATGATAAGGAATCATTGATAACTACAACAATACCTTTTCATTAATCTAATGTGTTGATAACTTAGAATGTGATTCATCATCATGCTAAATAGATAGTGTTCTTAAGAAAATGATGTTGTTTATGAACAATATTGTCATGGTAGATTGAGTATCAAATTCATTATGACTATCCTTTTGTAATAGTAGATGTTGTAGAACATGAGAATTTGATTTAAACCCATTTTATTGGCAAATTGAAGATGTTTTGTTCATAGAATAACAAGAGAATTAAAGGACACTTTTGGTATGGTAATCCGATTTTGGAAGATGAATTAGATGTATTGAAACCTTTCATTAATCGTTAAGGTATTCATTAGGGTGGAATGAATTATTCGAGTAGGTTGCGGGCGTCGTTTCCTACGAATTGATATTAATGTTATGTGAATATGTTATTGAATGAATTACGTTTCATACAAGGTTGCTTGTTCGATTGAGTGTTTAACCGAGGATACCGTCCGTTTGATCATTTGGAGAAGGACTATCTTTCGCTTACGAATTTGAGGCAAGTTATCTTGCTTGGTTATAATGATGATTAGATTCTTGTGATGATTATATATTTCATGTGTATGAATTGTTCATGTAACGTTTGTCGTGATTTGACATTGTCCTTGATGTTATGGGATTGCATTCTCAACTACGTCGTTTTGAATCGTTGATCTCGTTGGTCTTTATTTTCACTTTGGTGAGTTTTACTTGATCCTTAATTGGATGTGTATTTCATTGAACTTCGTTGTCATGTTGTGTCGTGACATTTCCGGAATCATATCTGCGTGCCGATTGGATATTGTGTAGGATTTTTAGCCGGGCACTTGTATAGTCATACGTGGATGTTTCCGTATTGGACTGTGCACATGAGACGTAGTTCGTGAGGCTAATTAGGTACATTGTCACACGTATATTCTGGATTCCGTATACGGGGTGGACATGTACACGGACACATTTCTGGATCGGGCGTACTGTGATGTCCATCTTGAGCTATATTGTTAATCGTTCATAGTCCATGTATGATTGGATGTGTTCGATGTTTTGTGACTGATTGTTTCATACGCCGAGGGTATGATTAATAGTCGGAATGACTTTCTTGAGATCTATATATGTGAATTGTATAATGTCGGGATTGGTTATCATGTATATCGACCTGTGTTGGGCGAAATACTTGTATTGTATTTTAGGTCGAGGCAAAGGCAAGGCATGGGAAGAGCATGTCGACGGCGAAGGGTTCGAAGGATACTAGTTCGGGGGCCCCACGTCTTTGTTGTCCGGTTATGTTAAACCGTGTTATGTTATTTCCTGCTTCATTTAAATTGTTATTTGGTTGTATTTCACATTTGAAGTATTTTCCATCCCCATATGGTTTATACTTGTTTTTTTTGGATCCTGTGTATTGTAAGGCCGTTGGCCATATTTTAATAAACTCCTAATCGGAGTAATAACTATTCATTGTGGTTCGGTATCACAAATAATATTTGTTTAATCTGTTTTGAATATCGCCTGGTGGGTCCCAGTGTGGGATTCACGGCACTGTAATAGCCGTCTTTTTGGGGCGTTACAGAAGATGGTATCGGAGAATTGTTTTCTTTTTTTTTTATGAGTCATTGAGAAATGAACAAGTATCAAGAGACCTTCATGTCACGTGTGACCTGTGCAAGCGCCTGACCCTACGGGCCAAATACGGTATGTACTTTATGAGCCATGATTTAATTACTGGCATGATATTGATATCAGTATGGGTCTCCTTGTTGATCATGTTATTTCGAGGAATTGTGACAGGATTTAACCGATTGAAAATCCGAGGTAAATACTGAATTGATTATACACTTGAAAATTTTTGACTTGACACCGATATGATATTCGGTGCGACATTTGTGGTATCGATAACCGTTTTCCTTGAATATGTGATTCCTTGTTGCTATTAACTTAGCATGAATTTTAGTATCTTGAACTGTACTTATGGTTATCATTACGATTGATTCTTTCAGTATGGAAAGAATTCTGAGAGGTCGTGGCAGAGGGGAACGAGGCCGCGGAAGGGACCGAATCCCGATACCTCGAGCCAACAGACGCGCGAATACGGATCAGAGTTCCGCAGACAGTGGTTCACCTTCTAGGGAACAATCGCACCACAGTGGGCGCGGGGATGCGCGTGTCGATCCTTACATCGTAATGCAGGGCATGATGACACAGATGACCCAGATGGGTCAACTAATGGAAGCTATACAGAGCGCCGCTACTGCCAGCAACAGGGGGCTCATCCTCCTCCTGTGATTGGCGGACCCGTGAGTCGGATTATCAGCGACATCTCTCGCCAGCGACCACCGACTTTTGAAGGCTCCTCTGAGCCTGCTGACATTGTGCATTGGATCGAGCATTTTGAGAAACTTTTCCAGATGGTGGACTGCCCGGAAGAGAATCGCGTCTCGGTAGCCGCGTATTATCTTAGCAAAGGCGCTCATACCTGGTGGCTTTCAGTAAGGCCAGCTGATGGTGTTTACACTTGGGAGGAATTTAAAAACCTCATGCTAGACCGTTACTATCCAGGGCCACTCCGTGAGGCCAAACTGTCGGAACTTTTGAACCCCGACCCGTCTGAAGACGATGATGTATTATCTGTTGCTGAGAAATTCCAGGCACTCCTTCCTTTTGCCACAACAATTATCCGAACAGAGGCCGATAAGATCAAATACTTTCTCAAGAGGCTTAAACACCGAATGAGAATGCAGCTGTTGAATCACCACTGTACTACCTTACCGAGTTCATCGAGAAGGCTCGAGTACGAACTCACCGCGAAGGAGATTTCCAAGAAACAACCACGATTAACAACAAAGGTCCAGGCAAGAACCGGGCCGAGAGTAGCAGGGACATTCAGAAGCCCGATCATTGCCAAACCCTTCTGATCGACCACTCATGGCGTCGAAGCCAGCTGGATCGCACTCTCGAGCGGTCCCCTCCTCTGTTGTGTGCTATAACTGCGGAGACCAGGGGCATATCAGCTCCAAATGCCCGAAGCCTGCCGTCACATGCCATACTTGTGGCAAAAATGGTCACCGTGCTCGTTTTTGCAGGGGTGGACCCGGACCTGAACCAGTAGCGTCTCATGCCCCAGTTCAATCCTCTGTCCAGAACCGGATGCCTCCGTCCTCTTCCTATCAGACCACCGGGGCGAATAGGGGAATGGGCCGTGGGAATCAAGGTGGTACACCTGGTGCCGGAACTACGAAACCCAGGATTTACGAGATGAAGAAAGCTGACGATCCCGAGGCCAGCATGATTTCAGGTATACTCGAGATCCACTCCCAGCCTGTATGTGTTCTTTTTGATACCGGTGCTTCACACTCCTTTATATCTTCTTCTTGTTTAAGTAAATCGCCTCTAGATCATGTTATCGATTGTGAGCCCTACGTGATTGGTCTACCTGATGGTAGAAGAATTATTGGAAATCGTGAAGTCCAGGACTGTCCGATTCGTTTGAACGACCGTGAGTGGTTATCAAATCTGATTGTAGTCGATCTACCTAAGGATGATATAATCTTGGGTATCGATTGGATGGACCGTCATGATGCAATACTCAGTGTCCGTAAGCGGATGGTAACCGTCACTTCTGATGATGGTTTCGAGTGTATTTTTCGAGGTGATAATCCCAGTCGTTCTGGGAGAGTCATCAGCGCTATGAAAGCAGTGAAACTGCTTAATCAAGGGTGTATTGGTTATTGGTGCTACATGACCAAAACAGATAATCGACCGGTTGAATTGGCCGACATTCCGGTAGTCCGAGACTACCCAGATGTATTTCCAAACGAGTTGCCAGGCTTACCTCCTCATCGTGACGTGGAGTTTATTATTGAGTTAGAACAGTGCGTCCCGCTCTCAAAGGCACCGTGCCGTATGGCTCGGCTCGAGATGCAAGAATTGAAGAACCGGCTTGAGGAGTTGGTGACAAAGTCTATATTCGACCTAGTGCGTCCTTGGGGAGCACCGGTGTTATTCGTGCGGAAGAAAGATGGATCTCTACGCTTATGTATTGATTACCGTGAGTGAGCAGGTAACCATCAAGAACAAGTATCCCTTGCCTCGTATTGATGATTTAATGGACCAACTTCAGTGAGCCGCCGTGTTTTCTAAGATCGACTTGAGATCTGGTTATCATCAGTTGAGGATTCTAGAGTCTGACATTTCAAGACGGCATTAAGATTACTCGCTATGGGCATTATGAGTTTGTGGTGATGCCATTTGGACTGACTAATGCACCGGCAGTATTCATGGAGTTGATGAATCGAGTTTTTATTAACTATCTGGATCGCTTTGTAGTCATTTTCATTGACGAAATTCTGATTTACTCTCGCAACCACGAGGAGCACAAGTGTCACCTCCACCAAGTTCTCGATACATTGAGGCGGGAACAACTTTATGGGAAATTTTCTAAGTGTGAATTCTGGATGCCTGAGGTTGTCTTTCTTGGACATGTGATATCAGCCGAAGGGGTGAGAGTGGACCCACAAAAGACGGAAGCCATTCAAGATTGGCTACCACCGAAGAACGTGAAAGAAGTTTGTAGTTTCCTCGGCCTAGCAGTTTACTACCGGCGATTCGTAGAAGGATTCTCTAAAATTGCGCACCCAATGACTAACTTACTGCGAAAGGACAAGAAGTATTTGTGGTCAGAATCATGTCAGCAAAGTTTTGAAGAGCTCAAGAGTCGATTGATTTCGGCACCTGTTTTGGTCTTACCAAAAGGAACGGAAGGATTTGTGGTGTATAGTGACGCGTCGAGATAGGGTCTGGGATGTGTATTAATGCAGGAAGGGAAAGTAATCGCCTATGCATCGAGACAATTGTGACCCTATGAAGTTAACTATCCGACCCACGACTTGGAGTTAGCAGCCGTGGTGTTTGCTTTGAAAATCTGGCGTCACTATCTTTATGGAGTTACCTGCCAGATCTTTACAGACCACAAGAGCCTAAAGTACATTTTTACTCAGAAGGAGTTGAACATGAGGCAAGAAGGTGGCTAGAATTAATCAAGGACTATGATATCGAGATCCTTTATCATCCGGGTAAAGCAAATGTGTTTGCCGACGCATTGAGCCGTAAGACAGTGCAGGAGCAGATGCTGAGCCGTTTAACAGCACAGAGGGAATTGCAGTTGGACCTTATGAGGCCAGAAATTGAAGTTTGGTTACAGCGTATTCAGGGACAACTTTGCACCCTTGAGATTTCTTCATCTCTTGATGATATGATCAAATCGAAGCAAATTACGGACCCATTCCTATCTCGAGTTCGGGATGAAGTAACCCAGGGGAAAGCCCCTGGATTCGTGATCCACGAGGATGGATTGATACGTTTTAGAAATCGAGTTTGTGTACCCGCTGACGAAGAATTGAGGAACTCTATCATGAGGGAAGCCCATGCTACCCCGTACTCTATTCACCCGGGATGTAGCAAGATGTATAAGGATTTGAAGCAGAATTATTGGTGGGGGAATATGAAGCGTGAGGTTGCCGAATTCGTTTCGAAGTGTTTGACCTGTCAGCAGGTTAAGATTGAGCACCAGCGACCCGCAGGAATGCTGAAACCGCTCCCGATTCCTGAGTGGAAATGGGAGGACATATCTATGGATTTTATTACTAGCTTGCCGACGAGTCGTCGAGGAATGAATACGATTTGGGTGATTGTGGACCGTCTGACCAAATCAGCCCACTTCTTGGAGATAAAGGACACGTGGGGTCCCGAGAGATTGGCCCAGCTGTTTATTAAGGAAATTGTGAGACTACACGGTACCCCCAAGAGCATTGTATCAGACCGTGACGGGCGATTTGTGTCACACTTCTGGAAGGCAGTTCATCGTGCGATGGGCACGCAGTTGAATTTCAGTACGGCTTTTCATCCACAGACCGATGGTCAGTCGGAGAGAACCATCTAGACTCTAGAGGATATGTTGAGAGCATGTGCTCTTGATTGGAAGAACGATTGGGAAGCCCAGCTGCCTTTGGTGGAATTCACTTATAATAATAGTTGGCACGCTTCGATTCAGATGGCACCGTATGAGGCATTGTATGGCCGTCGCTGTAGGTCCCCTTTGTGTTGGGACGAACTGTCAGAATCTCTGGGTACGGAACCCGATATGTTGTTAGCAGCCCGTGAGAAGATCACTTTGATTAGGAGTCGGTTGTTAACGGCTCAAAGTCGACAGAAGTCTTATGCTGACCACCGCCGACGACCGTTTGAGTTCGAGGTTGGTGACCATGTGTTAATGAAGGTGTCTCCTACACGAGGTGTTTTTCGTTTCGGGAAGAGGGGCAAGCTGAGCCCAAGGTACATTGGTCCGTTTGAGGTTTTGGAGCGTGTAGGCGATCTGGCCTATCGACTAGCTTTGCCACCGACTTTGAGTAAGATTCACAACGTGTTTCATGTCTCCCAGTTGAGGAAATACGTTGCCGATCCGAGCCATGTACTTCAGTTCGAAGATATTGAATTAGCAGAGGATCATTCGTACGAGGAGCGTCCTGTACGGATACTCGAGAGGAGGATCAAGCAGTTGCGGAACAAGATGATTCCCCTACTGAAAGTTCAGTGGTCACGACACGGAGTCGAGGAGGCTACGTGGGAGACCGAGGATAGTATGCGAGCGAGATACCCCGAGTTATTTACCCCTTAGTTTCGAGGACGAAACTCCTTTTAAGGGGGGGGAGTATGTAATATCCGACTGTAACTTTTCATTTTTACCTGTCGTTGTATTATTCGGATAATCTGATTTTCATGAATCGTTGCATTTAGTATTATGTTAAGGTATTATAGATTTGAATTTCATATTGTTGTTATTTCATTCCATATGTGATGATTCGAGGTTAATTAGAGAGTTACATTTTCGAATTTTTCTGTTGACGTAGCGTACGCTACACAGTACGATTAACGTACGCTAATCCTGTGCCTTAGCGTGCGTAAGGTTTCCTCTGTTGCGTACGCTAAGAGGGAATCTGGCATCAGTTGACTTCAGCACGTGAACTCCTTAGCCGTTAGCATGCATGTGATCAAGGTCGAGGCTGCGTGTCGGTGAGAATCTACTTTTATTAGCGTGCGTAACCCATTTCTCATTAGCGTGCGCTAACGGCTGCGATAATTCAAGACGATAGCCACCGTAAGGCGCTACGTCGTAAATTCGACCGGATAGCGTCGTAAGTGCATTAGCGTACGCTAAAGCGTCCCGATAGCTAGAGATGTTAAGCGGGCTCGGGCGTAAGTGACCGTTTAAACCGCCAAAACCGGGTTAGGGCCGATATTTCCTAGCCCGTTTAAATCCGGGCTTTTTGGCCCGGACGTTTAGCCCGGCTTGGGCTAGCAAGCTCGGGCTATATATATATATATATATATATATATATATATATATATATATATATATATATATATATATATATATATATATACTGTAAAAATATATATTATATATAATATTAATATATATTATATATAATATATATTATTACTGTATTTGTTAATATAGTGTATATATATATATAATATTATATATAATATATATTATTACTGTATTTGTTAATATATATATATATATATACATAAAAGTGTATTTTTTGTTATATTTATTATAGTATAGTTGTTACTATATATATAAAATATATTGTTATTGTTTTTTTTTTTTACTTATAAAAAAATAAAAAATAGATTTTTTAAATATTTAGCCCGTTTAGCCCGAAACCCGTTAGGGTTAGGGTTAGGGCCAATATTTCCTAGCCCGTTTAAATCCGGGCTTTTTTAGCCCGGACCGTTTAGCCCGAAGCCCGCTAGGGTTAGCCCGATACCGCTAGGGCTAGCCCGTTTAACATCTCTACCGATAGCGTGCGCTAAGTCTGCACAGTCTATTTATAGGACCAGCCTGTTTTTCATTTCTTCACAACCCCAAACCGAATTTCTCTCTTCACATATCATACCTCTGCACTACCAAAACGATATCAACCTTCACCAACTTATTTCTAAGCCTTAAATCTTGGAGTGGAGATCATTTCCTTGGAGACTAGGAGTTGTTCTTGAGCTTGGAGTATATTTTCTCATAGCATTGAAGTTGTTCTTCATTTCTGGAGGTAGGTGTACTTCCCTCTCTGCATTATTTTCTTATGTTGATGTTAATGACGAATTATACTTCACCTAGAGTTAGATTAATCAAGTAAAACATAGTTTTAATCCAACCTTTTTAACACTTTTGATGAATATGATAAATGAGGGTTTAGATTAGATGGGTTCTTGATGTTGTAGTGATGGTAATCATGTTTATAGTTATCATTACTCATCTTACTGGACGAATTTAACACACTAGAACATTGTTGGATCGGTTAGCTTCATCATAGCTGGATTTAATCAAGAACTTGATATCATAAAGTGTTTAAACACCATTTTAGGTATTTAATTTCCTTGGGAAGAACTTGATAATGTTAAAGATAGGATTAGATGATCTTGTTCAGAAATCTTAGAACTTTAAATCATTATGGTTCAGCTTCACAAGTCTTTGAAGAATGATAAGGAATCATTGATAACTACAACAATAACTTTTCATTAATCTAATGTGTTGATAACTTAGAATGTGATTCATCATCATGCTAAATAGATAGCGTTCTTAAGAAAATGATGTTGTTTATGAACAATATTGTCATGGTAGATTGAGTATCAAATTCATTATGACTATCCTTTTGTAATAGTAGATGTTGTAGAACATGAGAATTTGATTTAAACCCATTTTATTGGCAAATTGAAGATGTTTTGTTCATAGAATAACAAGAGAATTAAAGGACACTTTTGGTATGGTAATCCGATTTTGGAAGATGAATTAGATGTATTGAAACCTTTCATTAATCGTTAAGGTATTCATTAGGGTGGAATGAATTATTCGAGTAGGTTGCGGGCGTCGTTTCCTACGAATTGATATTAATATTATGTGAATATGTTATTGAATGAATTACGTTTCATTCAAGGTTGCTTGTTCGATTGAGTGTTTAACCGAGGATACCGTCCGTTTGATCATTTGGAGAAGGACTATCTTTCGCTTACGGATTTGAGGCAAGTTATCTTGCTTGGTTATAATGATGATTAGATTCTTGTGATGATTATATATTTCATGTGTATGAATTGTTCATGTAACGTTTGTCGTGATTTGACATTGTCCTTGATGTTATGGGATTGCATTCCCAAGTACGTCGTTTTGAATCGTTGATCTCGTTGGTCTTTATTTTCACTTTGGTGAGTTTTACTTGATCCTTAATTGGATGTGTATTTCATTGAACTTCGTTGTCATGTTGTGTCGTGACATTTCCGGAATCATATCTGCGTGCCGATTGGATATTGTGTAGGATTTTTAGCCGGGCACTTGTATAGTCATATGTGGATGTTTCCGTATTGGACTTTGCACACGAGACGTAGTTCGTGAGGCTAATTAGGTACATTATCACACGTATATTCTGGATTCCGTATACGGGGTGGACATGTACACGGACACATTTCCGGATCGGGCGTACTGTGATGTCCATCTTGAGCTATATTGTTAATCGTTCATAGTCTATGTATGATTGGATGTGTTCGATGTTTTGTGACTGATTGTTTCATACGCCCGAGGGGTATGATTAATAGTCGGAATGACTTTCTTGAGATCTATATATGTGAATTGTATAATGTCGGGAGAATTGGTTATCATGTATATCTGACCCTGTGTTGGGCGAAATACTTGTATTGTATTTTAGGTCGAGGCAAAGGCAAGGCATGGGAAGAGCATGTCGACGGCGAAGGGTTCGAAGGATACTAGTTCGGGGGCCCCACGTCTTTGTTGTCCGGTTATGTTAAACCGTGTTATGTTATTTCCTGCTTCATTTAAATTGTTATTTGGTTGTATTTGACATTTGAAGTATTTTCCATCCCCATATGGTTTATACTTGTTTTTTTTTGGATCCTGTGTATTGTAAGGCCGTTGGCCATATTTTAATAAACTCCTAATCGGAGTAATAACTATTCATTGTGGTTCGGTATCACAAATAATATTTGTTTAATCTATTTTGAATATCGCCTGGTGGGTCCCAGTGTGGGATTCACGGCACTGTAATAGCCTCCTTTTTGGTGCGTTACAATCTCGTCTAATCTTAGAAATGGATACCTCACTGATTAATATGGTACCAATGTTTTCTATTAACGAGTTTAATGACTGGAGAATCAGGATGGAGGCTCATCTTGCCGCCATGCATGAAGAGATAATTTATGTCATCCAAGAAGGCCCCATAAAAATCATGAAAGTGATTACGGCCGCAAGGATTGAAGGCCAAGCTCATGCCGAGATGCTAGAGAAAGAGCGCGAACAATGGACCATAGATGATCGAAAACGCGCCAACCTCGACAATATTGCTAAGAACGCGCTATTTGTCACTCTTGACAAATGCACGTTCTCGAAGGTAAAGAGCTGTAAGATAGCCAAAAAAATCTGTGAAAAACTCAAGCTAATTTGCGAGGGAACTGAGCTCTCAAAAGAAAACAAAATTTCAAAAATAACTCAGCAATTCGAATATTTTGAAATGAAACCAACTGAAACTCTTGAGGAACTTGACCTCAGATTCACTGGAATTGTCAGTGAACTTGAAGCGTTGGGAAAAATTTATACCCAAAAGGATAAGAACTTAAAATTTTTTAGATATCTCCCTGCTCGATGGGACATTAAGACCACAGCTATGCGAGTGTCATGCAATCTTATTGACATATCTACTTTTGACCTCTTCTCTGACCTCAAAGCATTTGAGTATGATATTGACAGAAGAGAGAAAGCTGAAGAATCACCTGCGAGGACTACAGCACTAGCCGCTGTATCCAACGGAAGGCATAGCATGCCCAGCACATCAAAGTCTGCCCACAAGAATGCTGACAGTGACGATGATATCCTGTCACAAGATGAAATGGCGCTCCTCATGCATAAATTCAAGAAATTTATCAAGCAGTCTGGAAAGATTCCCTACAGGCCCAAGCCTGTTCACAAGGTAAGTACGGAATCTTCCTATGGTGATGCTAACATGTGTTACAATTGCAGGAAACTATGACATTATGCAAATAAATGTCCTCACCCTAAAGTTCAAAGGTTGCCGGAAGCCGAGCAATAGGAAAAAGACGAAAGAAGACATGTTTGGAAAAACAAGCTGAAGGCCCTGATTGGTGAATCAGAAATGTCCCCCGCACCAACGAAGTCTGAAGAATGTATTTAGGCAGTCACTGACAGTGACTCGTCAGATGATGAATTCAAAAAAGCCTATATGTGCTTTATGGCTAAAGACATACCAGAAGATGAAGATAGCGATGATGAGGTAAGATCAACCTCAATTACTCTGGCAAATGCATCTCATACCTTTGAAAACATGATGAATGAATTTAAAAACATTCAAAATGCCAATGAGACATTGAAAATGAAAACATACAGCTCCAAATTTCTAACCTAGAGTTGAGGGAAGAAAACGACTTGCTGAAAGTAAATTACGAAAATATGTCTGTTGATTGTGAAAACAGCAAAGTCGATCACGAAAAACTCATGGAGAGCAATAATCAACTTGCTCACCAAATGAGGCTAAGTCTCACAGTGAAAGCAAGACAAATGATTTTGTTCTGCTCCAAGACAAAATAAAAACTCTCGAAAAACGAGAAGGAGAACTTGAGACCATCTTGAAATATTTCGAGAAATAATCTAAAAGGATGGAAGAAATTCTAAGCACTGGGCAACATGCTCATGATAAAAGTGGCTTAGGATACAACTCATTTTACAATAAAGGAAAAATCAGTACTGTGTTCGTCAGGGTGTGGAATCCATTCCTGTATCGGAAGAAATCCCGAGTCCTGTGAAGGTACCTGTTGCACCGCGAACAACAAAGGCTTCCATTCCGCCACCACAGTCATATCACTGACAGTGGAATCCTCAGCCATGTAGACCTATAAGGTGCAACCAACACCATGCTCCACGAGCATATCAAAAGCGCCAGCAGCCTTTCAGAAAGAAGGTTGTACCCAAATATCAAAGGCCCGCAGAGCAACACTTCCAACAGTACAGCGCGCCTAGATATTGGATACAGGAGCCTTGTTATCCATCGCGAAAGCAGGTCACCGCACAGTATTAGCAACAACTTTGGGAATCCAATTGGAGACCCATACGGCAAGCTGTTAGGCTGAAGATAATGGCTCCACCTCCAAGACGGCATTCGTACTGGATTAATAATAATAACCCTGATTTTTTCATGCATAATAATTATCAAGGTTACAGCGACAACGTGCCTTCCCCACGTAGACACCGCAAGAACGGACCTAAAGTAACCAACAACAATACCATTGCTGTCAGGAAAATCTGGGTACCTAAAGGCGCTAACACCCATGGACCCAACATTCAAAGGGGACCTAAATCTACTTAATTCCTTTGCCTACAGGACATCTTAGAGAAGGACATCTGGTACTTCGACAGCGGATGTTCTCGGCAGATGATAGGAGACAAAATCAAGCTGTCAGATTATGTAGAAGGTCGAGGTCCAAAAGTGAGCTTCGGTGATAAACCAAAAGGAAGAACAAGAGGGAAGGGAACCCTGTTTGTACGAAAATTCAAAGTCACCGATGTAGCTTATGTTGAAGGCTTACAGTATAATCTACTTAGTATTAGCCAGTCCTGTGACAAACAGTTCTCGGTGAAATTATATATAGATCACTGTAGAGTCAAGAACATCCTGACCAAAGAAGTTGTGCTCACATGAAGCAGATTAGGTAATATGTATATTGCTGACTAGATGCCTACGAGCTCCACAATTCCTTGTTTTGTTGCCAAAGGCACTACAGATCTAAGCTGGTTATGGCACAAGAGGATGTCTCACGTCAACTTCAAGACGATCAACAAGCTCACTAGACAGGAAATGGTTAGAGGTTTGCCTAATGTGTCATTCCAAAAAGACAACATATGTGGACCCTGTCAGAAAGGCAAGCAAATCAAGACCACCCTGAAGAGCAAATCCTACCTTTTCACTCACAAAGTTCTAGAAATGCTACACATGGATCTCTACGGTCCTGTAGACCCGGTATGTTTAGGAGGTAAGAAATACTGTCTCGTTATTCTTGATGATTTTTCCAGGTATGCTTGGATAATCTTCCTAAGCAAGAAGAAGGAAACAACATCAAAACTACCCGAGCACCTGAGAAAGCTTCAAAATGAGAAAGGGTTGAGCATCGTGTCCATTCGTTCCGACGGAGGTACTTAATTTACTAACCGTTTTATAGAGCAATACTGTTCGAAAAATGGGATACAACACGAATACTCAGCTGCCCGCACACCTCAACAAAACGGCATTGCCGAGCAAAAGAACAGGACGCTCAAGGAAGCAACAAGGACCATGATTGCCACAAGCAAGTTGACACAACGTTTTTGGGGTGAAGCCACCAATACAGGATGCTACACACAAAATCACTGTATCATCAACAAACACCACAACAAAACAGCATACGAGGTATGGAACAACAAAACTCTATTAGTTTCGTACTTTCACATATTTGGATGCAGGTGTTATGTTTTGAACAACGGGAAGGATCAACTTAGAGCCTTCGATGAGAAGTCGGATGAACGGATATTTGTAGTATATTCCTCTGTCAGTAAATCTTATAGGATCTTTAATAAATGGAAGCTGACATTTGAGGAATCAGTACATGTAGTGTTCAACGAACCTCACCATGATCCTACAGGAGTAGAAGATGTTACTCAGAATATCCAACAACTCACCATTGATGATCCTACAACTCCTATAGAGCCTGTCGTTGACTTAAAAATCAACCCCGCAGCTGTAAGAAAAGAAGTAGATGAAGCTGATGCTGTACAAGTTGAAGCTAAAACTACAGCAACTCAAAATACAGTACGGGATGCCGAATTAGAACCCGACAGAAGATAGTTGAGAGATCACCCACAAGAGTTTATCATAGGAAACATTGATGCTGGTGTATCTACCCGTAGGAGAATACAGAGTACACAAGGGAATGTACTATGTGCGCAAGAAGAACCCGAATATGAGATATCTCCATTTCCTATATGGAAGCCTCAAGCTGAACTTATAAGACTTCATATATGCACTATCGCTGTATTATTAGCTCAATCCGAACCTGTTTCTACCTAAGAAGCTCTAGACAATTCTCACTGGATTCATCTATGGAAGAAGAGCTTAATGGTTTCGAAAGAAACAATGTACGGTATCTAGTACCCAGACCTGAGCATCAAGCCGTAATTGGAATAAAATGGGTATTTAGAAACAAGAAGGATGCAAATGGACTTGTTATCATTATCAAATCCCGTCTAGTCGCACAAGGCTACAGACAGGAAGAATGCATAGACTACGATGAAACATTTGCCCCTGTAGCTAGACTAGAAGCCATTAGGATAATTCTAGCCTTTGCCGCCCATAAGAGCTTTACTGTATATCAAATGGACGCCAAGAGCGCATTCCTGAATGGAGACCTTGCTGAAGAAGTCTATGTTGAACAACCACCAGGGTTTGTCAACACAGAAGACGCACACCTTGTATGCAGGCTACGGAAAGCACTGTATGGACTTAAGCAAGCACCTAGAGCATGGTATGAAACCCTGTCCCTATACCTAACCAATAATGGATTCGAGAAAGGTGTTGTGGACATAACCCTATTTAAAATACAGGAAGGTAATGACCTCCTGCTGGTTCAAATATACGTAGATGATATTATATTTGGTTCAACTAACCTTGCTCTATGTCAAAGGTTCTCTCATCTCATGCAAAGTAAATTTAAAATGAGTATGATTTGAGAACATAATTATTTCCTAGGATTACAGGTAAAGCAGTTGCCTACAAGAATCTTCATCAACCAGTAAAAGTACAGCAAGGAGCTTCTCAACAAATTTGGGATGAACAACTCCAAATCATCGTCAACCCCCATGAGAACTTCAGTACAAATTAGTGCTGACGAAGCTGTAAAGCTTGTTGATCAATCACTCTACAGGAAGCTTATTGGCTCACTCCTGTACCTAACAGCAGGCAGGATTGGATTTGGTTGGCTACAGCAACTCGGATCTCGGAGGCTGCAAGCAAGATAGGGAGAGTACAAGCGGTACTTCTCACTTTCTTGGACCTAGACTTGTATCTTGGCTCAGTAAGAAGCAATTGGAAAAGTCGCTTTCCACAACAGAATCAGAATACTATGTTGCTGGTAGTTGCTGTATACAGATCCTTTGGATGTAACAACAGCTGTCAGATTATGGAATCACTGTCAAGGAAACACCGATCATGTGCGATAGCACGAGTGCAATTGCAATAACGCACAATCCTGTATTGAACTCGTGCACTAAGCACATTCATATGAAGCATCACTTTATTAGGAATCATGTTGAGAACAAGGATGTTCGGCTTGAGAAAGTATATATAGATATCTAATTAGCCGACATCTTTACCAAACCTCTCCGCACAGCAAGATTCTGTATGCTTCGACAAGAATTGGGATTGCTACAGCCCGACTCCCTGTATGTTTTAATGCTTTTACTCAACAATTGAGGGGGAATGCTGTAAGACTCACGAATACAGTATCCACCGTTAATTATCTGTACACTCGGACAATACGACAACACTGTAGGAATAAAAACACATCAATTCATCCTATAGCTGACGTGTGCAATAATTAAGGGGGAATACAGTATGATCCATGAATACAGAATTAATCCAATAATTGCTGTAAGAATTGAATCCCGTATGTACCTTTTAAGGGGGAACGCTGTATTTTCGCGGATACAACACATACTATGCAATTCAGTTAATGTTATTCTAATATTTTATTCATTTGAAAAATAGATTTAAGTCCATGTGCCCTATTTTAAATCAAACGTCTTTTGCATTAAATGCTTTGCACGACATCTGGACTATTTTATCTCAAACGCCCCAATTTTTCAAATTATTTAATAATTTCAAACCGCTATTTCAGGCAATAAAAGTCGAAATGTCAGATGTTGGACCAGTTATCATTTCAAAATCGGATGGGTAAGATGTACCAGCTATGCTTAATCCATCCTGTTCGTTCATTTAAAAACGACGGTTCCCATCCCTTAAATCTGACCGTTCACTATCTGGAAACCCTAATCTTCCCCGGCCCACTATAAAAGGACTGTTTATTGCTCTCTTAGACTCTTTATGTTTTCTGCAAAATTAAAAGAGTTCTTGAGCAAACAGCCTACAAGATTTATTGCACTTTTCTGCATTTTCTTTGAAATCTCACTCACTTTCTTTTCAAGAAATCACTATAGATCTTCGCAGACCTCCTCTCTATCTGTCAAGAAGACCGCCACCATCATTGACGGGCCAATCTTCGCCAGATCTGTTGTCATTGAACATGTTCGTGCTGAAACCGACGACGTTGACTCCATGGAGATCATCGTCTCAAGAATTCGTCAACAAGGCCTCTATCGCCTTGGTAGCCACACTACTGAGCTCTACGATGAGCACATGGTTGAGGAATTCTATCTCAACTCGTCTGTTCGTTTCTTCTCTCTTGCACAAGGAGGAAACATCTCTGACATCACTGCCACTGTTTGCGGAGATGAGATCCGCGTTGACCAAGATTTGCTGCAGAATTTGTATAGGCTACCTGCTGATGGCCTGTCTATGGAGGAACTTGAGGCCTTTGGGTCCCAAGAGGTCCTCACCAAATATTGGGGATTATTCACTGGCTCGATATCGGACGTAACTGTTCATGCTTCAGGCCAGAAGAAATGTTTTTGCTTACTATTTGTTTATTTACATGATTTATGTTGCCGTGTTATAGAAAACAGGACTGGTGCTTTTGAGATGTGCACCAATCTGAGATTCAGAATGATGGTCGCCATCATGTCTGGGGAAAAGGTAAATTGGTGTCAAATTGTCCTTAAACGGCTGCAGGAAGAAGTCTCTGAACCTGCTACTCAAAAGAAATACTTTGGTCTCATTCTCAATAATATTCTGACCAAGTGCGGTGTTCCGCAGTCAAAGGAAGCAAAGAAGATCAATCAGCGAAAATATATTGGAGAAACCAGGCCCTCCGTATTCAACAAAGAAAATCTAATTGGGTCGAGACCCTTTATCAGAACTCTGCCCGCTTCCGTTGATCCCAGGGACATAACTTCAAAATCCGGAAGCGAGGAGACTTCTAGGAAAATGAAGAGATTTCACAGCAAAACTCCTCTTGCTGCTGAGGAGCCGAAAAAGAAGCAAAGAAGTCTTTCTAAATCGAAGACAGCGGTGCAACTCACTGTATCAAACCCTCAGGGCGCAACCTCTATAGAAGAGATAGCTGCTACTATTCAAACAGTAGATCCCGAGCCCTTGGAGGCAATGACGGACGAACACCTATCTGCCAATGTTGAAGTCTCTGGCGATACGGCTTCCCCTTTAGAGCCAACATCCACATCCCCTGTACGGGATCCCACTCCAATACAGATTCCCACACCTGTAGTGGAACCCATGCCTACAGTGTGTTAGGAATACTTGTTAGATTTTGATGATGTCATCATTATATTCAAATGTATGATTATTACTTGGCACAACATAAGGAAGAACCAAATGAGTATCTTCCATAGGCCAAACTGTGATAAGTTAGATACTTGGCAAAATGTAAAGAAGAACCAAATAAGTATATTTTATAGGCCATATAAGTTAGGCTTAAAAATCGGCTAAGTGTAAATCAGATAAGTATCTATCAGCCGAGCCTTGGTCAACTCACCTATTCAGAAAAGCTTGACCACAGACGAGTCATTTCAGGCAAACCCTATAAGAGAAGTTCTGGTCAAACAATTTAATCAGTGAAGTTGGACCAGACTGCAGTCAAGAAGGAAAGTCAAGTCATCTGAAGTCTGATCATCAGATTAGTCAAGTTCAATCAGGTCAGAAGACTTCAGTCAAGTCGGCTCATCAGAGAAGTCGATATCAGAGAAGGTTGACTGCACATCAGACTAGTTGACCACAGAGAGGTCAGCCAAGTAATCAACTAAGTACTCCAGTCCACGTCAGCATGCGTTGAATAGTCAGTATTTATGGAAATTCATATGCGGGCGATTAGAGACAGATTGGAGAGATTTCCTGAAAGGAAATGATTTTAATAAATCATCCAGACCCACCACTGGAGACTTTAATCTTATTATATTCAAAAGATTCGGTGCCATCACATGGAAGTCTTCACAACGGTCGGAATTGGATTAAAATATGGGAATCCAGCCTTGCAATGTTCAGAAAGAAAAACAAAGAAATCTATTTCTCCAACGGACGGATTTGTTACAGATTTGCAACGGCTATGAAGAAATTCTCAAAGATCGACACCTATATATATCCGAAGATTTGAAGTTGAGCAGTACGATGCAAACAACACTTACAAGCAATCAAAGTAAACAAAGCAATCATAGCGAACAATATCATCGTGAAAGAGCAAGAGTTCTAAAGTTCTTATTTTAAGAAGCTCTTAGTTGGAGAAGACAATCACTCATGTCTTTAAAACCTTTGTTCGGGGTACTTCACTAGTTGAAGTTTGAGAGACTGTAAAGGCATACAAGGATCGTAGATCAAGAGGTTCAAGACAGTCAAAGGGAGTTGCAACGGCAAGGAATTCCACTGGTTGGAAGCTATTGTAATTGGTTGAATCACTGTAATATTTATCACTAGTTGAGAATTATAGTGAATTCATCTCCAACTGGTTTGGAGAAAAGTGGATTAGTAGAGGATTACCCCACCTCTGAGACCACTATAACTGCCTGCGTGTTTTCTACTTACATCATCACACTTAACTGCTGCATTCATACTTAAGTGTTCTATTGATTATTTCTGTATTCGTCATCAACTGACTTCCACACTTACATTGACTACAGATGACTCTACGTCATTTGTACCATCAGCTGAGAAACTCATCCTTTGTGTAAAAGAGTTTCAATAAGTCTATTCACCCCCCTCTAGACTTATTCCTGGACGACTTGTGACCTAAAAGTGGTATCAGAGAGGTTGGTTCAATATTTCAAGAACCAAATCCATATATCGAGGATATATTTTAAGCTCATTTTAGAAATGGAACACATGTATTTTAGATTATCTGTTTTTTCAGTTGATGAGTATGATCTTTGGAAGATAATGATGCAGGCACATTTATCTTCCATCCATGACGACATGTGGTGCATTATTGAGGATGGTCCTTTCATCTTTGAGAAGGACAACACTCCTGAGGAGATTGCAGCCGGGAAGCCAGAGAAGATCCCAAAGAAGAGGACGGAGCTGACCATTGAAGAAAGAAAGTTGGCCAACCTTGACAACCGGGCCAGAGACGTGCTATACCAAACTCTTGACAAATCAACAATGGTCAAGATGAAGAACTGCAAAAATGCCAAAGAAATATGGGACACATTAGCCTTAATGTGTGAGGGAACAGAGCTGATCAAGGAAAACAAGTTGTCAATTTCTACCCAAAAATTTGACAACTTCAAAGTGAACAATGGTGAATCCATAGACCAAGTGGACACAAGGTTCACTGAAATCATCAATGAGATTAACTCCCTAGGAAAATCATATGGGAACAGGGAGATGGCGCTGAAGGTCTTAAGATCTCTCAATCCTGAATGGAGTATGAAAGCAGTGGCCATGAGAGAATCCAAAGATCATAACAAAATAAAGATCCAAGAGCTGTTCTATTATCTAAAGGCTTATGAGTTTGAGCTTCCAAGTTCATCATCTACCGAGCCTGCAGAGAAGGGAATAGCCTTTGCAGCCGAGTCCTCCGCTAAGAACCTACCTGATGTAAAACCTACAAATCCACTTGATTTCGAGGAAGAAATGGCGTTCATAATGCAAAGGTTCAACAAATTCAGAAATAATTACTCCAAATACAAAAAGAATTATAAGCAGAACCCCAAGAGAAATCAAAAGGCTGGAAGCTGGAAGGTGGAGTGTTATAATTGCCATAAGACAGGACACATCCAAATTGACTATACTGATCTCAAGAAGGACGAGAGCAAGAAGGAGGTGAGCAGAAAAGAAGACTGAAGGAAGGCCCTCATTAGATAAGACCAAGAAAGAGTAGAATCAAGCAGCGGATTCTTCTCTGATGATGATGAAGAATATGAATGTCTGATGGCCAACCTAGCTGATGAAGACATAACATCTAAACCATCAGTTTCAAATAATAACAGCTCAGACATGTCACAAGACATGGACTTACATGAGTCTATAAATCAGCTTCTCAAAGATTTTGAGAGATTAGAAACTGCACCCCAAACTGTATCAGCCGAGAGGACCCAGCTGCAACATGAGAATAGGCAGCTGAAAAATGATTTTAAAAAACTCAGCCTAGAATTTAATAAAATCAGAGCTGATCATGAAAAACAGGCTGCAGATAACTCTACAAACCAGGCTGATAATACCACAGCTGAGATAAAACAACTAACTATTTTGAATAGTGAAAAATCAGCTGCACTTGCTCATGTCAAAGTTGAGTTTGCAAAACTGACTCAGCTAAGTAAAACTCAGGCGAAGGAAATAACCTCCCTGAAGGCATCTCTAAGCCTGGACGAATTGTGTATAAATAAAAGGCCACTATATTCTAGATCAGGCCTTGGATATGACCCACACACTTCCTCTAGTTCTAAAACTACTTTCTTCAAGGGAGAAACAATTATCTCGTGTGCTGAGACAATATATAAACATGTATTTCAAAATAGGCAGCAGCCAAGTCACAGGTCTAGGCTGCAGCCAAGTTATACAAGGCAGCCACCTAGACATGAGACTAGGCAATGGCCAAGGCAGAAGCAGCAGCCCAGACAACATGCCCACTATTATCAAATACTCCCCAAAAATAGATTTCAAAATGGGAGGGGCAAATGGAAACCTCAAGGGTATCCTAATTTTCAAAACGAACAGGTGTGGAGACCTCAAAGATTTAATAAATGGTCTCAGCCAATATTTAGGCATGGCCCACACCATCAGTTTTATCAGGCATATCCGGTACACAATCCCAACAGAGGATATAGACCGTGACCTTACACACCATTTAGGGATAATAACAGCAACTTTCACAATCCCAGGAGAAACCAGTTCTCTAGGAAACCAACTAACCCCCGAGGACCCACACAGATTTGGGTACCTAAATCTTTGCTTGTCTGATTGCAGAAAAGGTGGAAGGACTACTACCACATCTCCACAAATTCAAACATTGGAGGTGAAGAATGGTTTGTAGATTCTGGATGATCAAGGCACATAACCGGGAACAAGAAGGTGCTGAAAAATTATACCAAAGAAAAAGGTCCAGATGTAACCTTTGGAGATAGCTCTAGAGGTCAGACTAAAGGTTTTGGAGAGCTGCACAGAGGAAGCATCGCCATATCCAAAGTTCATTATGTCAAAGGGCTCAAGTATAATCTTTTGAGCATAATTTAGTTTTGTGATGAGAAGAATCTAGTAGTCTTCACCATTTGGAAATGCATGGTGATAGATATCCTATCTGTAGAACGGAAGCTACAAGGATTCAGAAGAACGGATGTCTATATGATAGATTGGAACACAGGAACTCCTAATACCTGTTTTCTATCTAAGACAATAGCTGAGAATGGATGGCTGTGGCACAAGAGACTATGTCACCTAAATTTCAAAGCCATCAACAAGATTAGTTCTCAGAAGCTAGTCAGAGGACTTCCAGAAGAAGTATTCAAGAAGGAAGCTCTCTGTGATGCGTGTCAGAAAGGAAAGCAAACAAGAGCATCATTCAAACCAGTTCAACTTACCACTCTTACAACAAGGATCTTAGATCTACTTCACATGGATCTATTTGGCCCCATCAAGCCAAGGACCTTAAGTGGCAGAAAGCACGCTCTAGTAGTACTAGATGACTACTCAAGATATACATGGGTTGTTTTTCTCTATAAAAAGAGTGAAACACTAACCAAGTTACCTGAGCTGTTAAGGAGGATCCAGAATGAGAAATCCCTCTCAATCATCAAGATCAGATCAGACAGAGGAGGAGAATTTCTCAACAAAGCAATCACTGATTACAGTGATCAGAATGGGATCCAGCATGAAGTCTCTGCAGCCAGGACCCATCAGCAGAATGGCGTTGCTGAAAGAAGAAACAGAACCTTGAAGGAAGCTGCCAGATCCATGATTCCAGAAGCAGACCTGCCCAAGAGATTCTGGGCTGAAGCTGTCAATGCAACATATCACACTCAGAACAGGAGTATGATAGTAGGGAGACATGTCAAAACTCCCTATGAGGTTTGGAATGGCATAACATCAATTGTTGCATATTTTCATATTTTTGTTTGTAAGTGTTTCATCCACAACAATGGTAAAACCCAACTAAATGCATTTGATGCTAAAACTGATGATGGTCTCTTTATGGAATATTCAAAAAGAACCAAGGCATATAGAGTTTTTAATAAAAGAACCTTAGTTGTGGAGGAAACACCTCATGTTGTATTTGATAAAACTACTGCTGAGTACAGGAAAAAGGTGGAGCTGATATAGAATAAGCTCAAATATGCAACCCTAGAAGAAGTCATTGTCCATGACATAGGAATGGTAGACTCACCTGAAGACCCATCTGTAGCTGATGAAGACCCAACTGCAGATCAGACAGGACCACAAAACCTACCTGATCCAGTTACTGCTGATAAAGACCAATTTGTAGCTGATAAAGACCCATCTGCAGACCAGACCAGATCCCAACCTGCATATAACAAGACGGTAGCTGATCCAGTTGCAGACCAAGGAGATCAGATCCAAGCTGATGTAGAGACAGAAGAAACCCACCAAATCAAATCTACAGGGGGAACATACCTTGAAGAAGAAGTCATTCCTAAGTGGCTCAGAGATCATCCTATCCAACAGATCATTGGGAAGCTAACTGATGGAGTCAAGACCAGACAGTCTACTCTACTCGTAGGAATGACAATGTTTTCATGCTTCATGTCTCAAATAGAACCCAAGACAACAGATCAAGCCCTGGAAGACTACTCATGGATCAATGCAATGCAAGAAGAGCTCAACCAGATGGAAAGGAACAATGTTTGGGAACTAACAGACAGACCAGATCATAAGAATTGGCACCAAATGGGTGTACAAGAACAAATGCGATGAAGATGGAGCTGTTCTTAGGAATAAAGCCAGACTTGTTACTAAAGTCTATGCACAATGCAAAGGGATAGATTTTGATGAAACTTATGCACCTGTTGCAAGATTAGAAGCCATCAGACTATTCCTTGCATATGCAGCATTCAAAGATTTCATAGTCTACCAGATGGATGTAAAGAATGCCTTTCTCAATGGAATTCTAAAAGAATAAGTCTATGTGGAGAAACCCCCTGGTTTTGTCAAAGGAGACAAAAGCTTTTGAAAGCTCTATATGGACTCAATCAGGCACCAAGAGCATGGTATGAAAAATTATCCATGTTTCTTGAGAAGAATGGTTTCAGCAAAGGCAAGGTGGATAAGACCCTATTCAGAGTGGAGCATGAAGACCACATATTATTAGTCCAAATATATGTGGATGATATCATATTTGGCTCAACCAATCCAGAGCTATGTGATAAGTTCTCAAATCTCATGCAAGGAGAATTTGAGATGAGTATGATGGGCAAGCTTAATTTCTTTCTAGGACTGCAAGTTAAGTAGATGGAAAATGGAATTTTCATCAACCAGGCTAAATACACCAGAGATCTAATCAAGAGATTTAGAATGGATCAGCCAAATCAGCAAAAATTCCTATGAGCACAAGCACAGATCTAGATTCAGATGAAGAAGGCATATCAGTGGACTCAACCTACTACAGACGTCTCATTGGATCATTTCTTTATCTGACTGCAAGCAGGCCAGACATTTCATATGCTGTAGGAGTATGTGCACGATTCCAGTCTAAACCCAAGCAATCACACCTGGAAGCAGCTAAGAGAATCATCAAATATCTCAAGTCTACCATTAATGTCGGTTTATGGTATCCTAAAGATGACAACTTTGAGCTGTCGGGATATTCAGATGCAGATTTCGCAGGATGTAAGATTAATAGGAAAAGCATTAGTGGAACGTGCCAATTCCTAGGAACCAGACTGATTTCCCGGTTTAGCAAGAAGCAGATATCTAACTCTATCTCAACAACAGAGTCAGAATATCTAGTTGCTGGTAGCTGTTGTGCCCAGATCTTGTGGATAAGACAACAACTAAGGGATTACAACATAATTGCAAACGAAGTTCCACTTTGGTGCGACAACAATAGTGCAATTGCAATCACCAACAACCCGGTATTGCACTCAATGACAAAGCACATTGATGTTAAGCATCATTTCATAAGAGACCACGTGCTTAATAAGAGAGTCAGAGTTGAAAGAGTCAGCATAGAATATCAAATTTTTGACATTTTCACCAAACTTTTACCAGAAGAAAGGTTTTTGGAGCTGAGCAGGGGACTTGGATTACTAGATTGGGAATCTAGTACAGACGAGAAAGCTACCTGAAGACCAGATCATACGAGCAAAGGAAGTTACCTGATCAGATCAGACGAAAAGATGAAGGACGGACCAAGCTGACCACAAGCATCAGAACCTACCTAGAGCAGATAAGGAGAGTTACCTGATGCAGAGCAGTCTAACAGTCAAACAGTCAACGGTCAACCAGCTAAGTTTTTCTAAATTTTGACCGACTCCTAAGTATTTTATTATTATTTATCAACACATGGCAATCTCACGTTTACACGACTATACGATGACAAGCTAACATGCTTACACGTTCACACGACCCCACTAATTCAAATTTGAACCGACTCAAAAATTAATTTAATATTCTAGACATCGCTTCAATTCCTTTTTAAATACGGAAAAGTCGTTTCACTTTACCTTCTTCACGCTTACGTGCCCTAGTTTTCATAGAGCAAAAATCATTTCGAATTTTCATACATTCAGAAGAAATTTTTCTTGCGCAAAAATGGAAGCATACTTCAACGGAGTTAACCTTAAGGCGGTGAAGGACCAGATCATTTTCTCACTGGTCATCGATTTCAAAGGGCTTCTCGAGGCAAACCTGGACAACGACGTGCGACATCTCATCAGATCGATGAAGGCAAATGGGATCTACCCATTTCTGGATATCAACCCTAAATGTCTTTTCAAAGAGGCTGTTATCGCTTTTTACAGAGAAGCCCGAGTCCTCGAATCAGGCATAAGGAGCTCAATTTGTGGAGTCGAAGTGGATATTACTCCAGAATCGGTCGGGAAAATCTTTGGGATGAAGACTCATGGAATGGCTGTCGAAGCCCTAAAACAGAATACAACCGACACGTGGCTGAAAATCAAGGCTGTTGACCAGCCGTAAAAGTTGAAGCTAACCGCGAAGAGGAGTGAGCTTCGAAAGGAATATCACTATGTATTGGATATCACCAACAAGATAGTGATGGGTATGGTTGGAAGTTACGACCAACTGTCGTCAGCCAAATTCATGGTCGTGGGTGCCCTTACCAAGATCAACTGATTGATTGGTCTTACTATATCTTCAGACAATTAGTACGTGAGGTGAACAAAGTCTAGTGGCTGGACGACGAGAAAAGATTAAAAAACAAGCTGGCTTTTGGAACGCAGCTTAGTTTGATGTTGGAGCAGCTTGGTGTGGCGAAGGGAAACCCTGACCCCTTCCACATCAACAAGAGGCTAGGTCACTTAGACCAAGATACCCTGAGGGGGCTAGGAGGAGAGAGGAAAGCAGCTCAGTTGCTAAGGGAAATGTCTGTAGAGTGAACTCCCTACAGATACCCTTCGAGCTCAGAGGAGTCAGCCGAAGATCAAGCTGCAGCCAGGGATCAACCTGCAGCTAGGTCTGACTCAGACTCAGATGATACCCCTATTGCCATCTGTTTCAAGAGAAGGGGACCAGCCCCTTGTGAGCCATCTGTGATTCACTCCTCACCAGAACCATCACCCAAAATACCCAGGCGATTGTTTGACGAGGAGGAGCAGCAAGATTGTTTTTCTACCCCTGAACCCATTCATAGAGAGGATCAGCCTGCTCCCTCCAGCCTGGAAACCCAACTTGTCCCTCTTATCACTCCCCATTTCATTTCAGAAGAAGAAGAAGTAGGTTTGATCATTCACATTCCAGAGGCAAACTATTCTTTCAAACTGCTCGAGAATAATTTCTTAAACCTGTCTGATGAACAAATTATAAACTCGCAAGTGTACGAATCGCTTTTGTAGGAAGCGACAAGTAACTCCGAGGTCGATATCTCGAGGAATTGGAAACGGTTTAAGGTTTGATAATGTTCGGCAAATAGTCGAATGAACAAAAGTAAAATAAATTAAAATACATCATTGGTTTGATAGGATTACAATTACTAATGCATAAAATTAAAATAAACTAAGCGTTACAAGCACCAATTTAATAGTCGTATAATTGAGAGGTTACAATAATGAGAATGATATGGGAATTTAGAATCACCGACACACACGTAATCAATTATTAGTTCCGATACACAAAGAATTAAGGTTTGGAATTATTGATTGCTCACGATTAAAAGAAATCCGTTTGATAGCGGCAATTCTAAAATCACGATTATTCTCAACGAAAATAAGAGACACTCTTTTGATGGGGACTAATCTCTACTAACAATCGACTAGCTAATACTTTTGATGGGGTAATTCGCTAGGAGATCGCGGAAAAAGGTTTTAGAACATTCACAATCGCTACTATCGGGTCGTTTGATGGCGAACACCGACAAAAACCCTCGATTTTAATAATAATAACAACTAAGAAATAGGTTTGATGAGCTAAATCAAAAGTTCTTATACGAAGAACAAACAAGGAGGAACAATCCCAAACTTTTACCCGGAAAATCAATAGGAACTAACAATCGATAACATGTGTGTGGCTAAGTCTAAAAACCCATATGAAATGTTTAGCTACTCATGATTATTTCAACAATAATAATCGAAATTGTAAAACAAAACATGGTAGAAACTTCCCTTGTAAAAGCCGAAAATGAATTCCCGATGAAGGTATGATGATCTTGCTTCAAAAACTCACGACAATTCATACAAGGAAATGTAATATCTCACAAATGTATTTTTTTCTCCAAGAACATACAATGAAGATGATGAAACAATCTCCCTTTTTCCTCACTTTTTGGTGTTTGTCTCCCTCAATCTTGTGTTTTTCACACCAAAATATCTCAAATGAAATCTGAATATATTTCCTAGGGTCTCCACACCTTTTTTTATAGCCAAAGAATCAAGAAAAGGGCTCAAAATTGAGCAAAAATGTCCAGGAAAATGACTTCCACCGAAAAGTGACACGGCACGTGTCCTGGGACACGGCCGTGTCGTACTACCCTGAAAGCCAGAAAAAGTGCCCTGTCCACGGACCCGGCCGTGTCCCATGACACGGTCGTGTTGTACTATGCTCGAAATGCAAAACCGGCTGGATCGTGACTCGGCCGTGTCCCATGACACGGCCGTGTTGTACTCTTCTGCAAAATGTAATTCATGCTGGAATGAGACCCGGCCGTGTCTTGTGACACGGCCGAGTTGCCTGATGCGACCCGAGTTGCTTTCCTCTATTTTGATTCCGGTTTCTGGTCTTCTTCGGATTGATCCTTCGTTCTTGTATCAATACACTTCGGAATTTAGCATATGATATACCGCTTCGAAGCTAATTTTACGAGGAATTTATATCAAAGGAGAAAACATCTTAATACAGAGTGGTGATTCTGGAATTTAGAAGATACGGCCGATATTGCTTCAATCTTTTATCGTTTTAGGCCCCGTTTTAGCTCTTGATCGTCATAAACTCCAATTTTTGCTATGAAAGCGCAGGTTTCACCACAATCTTCGCTTGGTTACCTATAAATTAAAAACACAACATACCATGCATAAAAGAGAACAAAAATACTAAAAAGCAAACAAAAACACGACTAAATAGAACAGAATGAGTCGATCAAGAATCGACTCATCAAATCCCCCCAAACTTGAACTTTGATCGTCCCGAGCAAATCACTTTTTAAAATAACCACTCTGAAAGGGGAACTCAACTGTTAAAATACCTCAAAAAACCTCTTCGAAAATTTCATCAATACTCACAAGTAAAATAAGTCGAGTTCTACAAAGTTTTCAAACCTCCGGGGTGCTTCCTTAACATCATAGTCAATACTTGGCAATATAAACCTCACCGGTCAAGTGTATTCACTCACTCTCAAAGTGATAGGGATAAGTATACACTCGGAACTCATTCAGTGAAATAAGGAACCCCATTGGCTTTCCAATCGTCTTCATCTCTATCACTGTTTTGTGCATGCAAAATTTTCGTGAATCAAAAAGGGCTTTACTCGGCTTGAAATGTAGGCTTTGGTCGGGGTGGGATAAATATGGCTAAAGTGACTTGAATTGAGCAATTTTAGAACTAAATCACCATAGTCGCTTTAGAAGATCAAGATTTTTGAGGTTTGCTTCTTTCATCCCCTTAATTATGAACCACTTGCAACAAGCACTATTGAAAGTGAAAAAAAAAACGCAGCATCAAACCCTCCTTATTGCTCCGATTTTTTTTTGGCTTGGGTTGTTTTAGGATCCGTTTTACGCGAATGTAAACTATGGGTCACATGAATACACCCGGTTACTAGGATCAAAATATACACAACTGCTTCCAAGCATACTCATATCTAAGGTAACCATTTTACGCGAATATAAACATGGGTCACATGAATACACCCAGCTACCAACTTCCCAAAAATAGCGGAGTAATTATTTTCACCATTTCAACACTCCCAACAATATGTATATCACCCAATGTCACCACAATCTTTGTATCCTCGTCAAAAATAATTTCTAATCGCTCAAGTATGGATCGAAGGATTATAGCAATGGAAAGCTCGATATGTGGTTTAACAACGAAATAGATAATGACCTCAATTGGGTTTATTTAAGGAATGATCAAATGTCGGGTTGGCCAAAATCGAAGGGTTAAGATCAAAGGCGCCAAAAATCATTTTCACTCAATTGCACACACACACACACTAGTAGTTTTGAACAAGATTCCAAGGCAAGTTCTAGAGTCTTAAATCAAGAACGAAACACTCGACAATGAAACTTGCATTTTAGAAAATGCACGAAGGCTCGATAGCTCACAAGTAGGTTTGTTCATACCTCCGAGATATTTAAACTATTTATTCAATTTCACACCCGTTTCGATTATCAACAATTTTTCCTCTACAAATTATCCTTGATTTGTATATCAAAACAACGAAATAAATCCTGAGGCATTCCAAGAAAAGAGTTCATACTTCAAAGTTTTTATCAAGTTTGCAAAATGCTCAAAACACACCAAATGTAAATAAAAACAAACCACAAATAAGTCTACTAGCAAAAACAACCAAAAATAAACAAACAAGCATAATAGTATCCAAAAACAAACAAAAACAAGAGTAATGAAGTATTTCTTGACCAATCCCCCCAAACTTGAATTAAAGAATATACGAACGAAGGGGGTATAGTATTTAAACAAAAGAATTTCATTGGTCAAGAAATATATACGACCGGTTTTACTAGTGGGGTGGAGGGAGGTGGCCTTGCTGGACATGCCACCCGTGCATTTGTCTCATAAGAGACAATATCTCGTGTCGCTCCTGTCTAGCCTCCTCTAGCCTCTGTCTAGTATCCTCTCGGAAGGCTACGAACTCCTCTCGGAAGGCTACGAACTCCTCCCTTAATGTTGGGCGCGAGGGGGCATGTCCAATTTCGGCCCGCCTTGATGTCTCGGGCTGATCTCTGGAGCTTTCTTCTTCTTCTTTGTTCTCCTCTTCTTCCTCTTCATCCGGGCCTCTTTTATAAGCCTCCTCCTCTTCCATCCTCTCGGCTCTATAATGCGCCGAGGTCGAACATTTCGGTCGAGAGGGCTGTGACCCGGGGGAGCCAATCCAGCTGCCATCCGTGCTCGTCGGTGTGCTTCCGTAGCCATTTGCAGACTTCCCATGTCCCGAATATTATTTATGGTCGTCAATGGCGTATTCGGGAGAAAGAAGTGGTCATTGTCGGTCTGGAGGAAGACTGTGCGCGGTTCATAATCCAAGATGTTCATTACTTTCATCACGGAGATAGAGAGTAGCATGTTTCCTGGAAGGGGAGTCCTCTGAGCTAAGGAAATCTCGAAGTGAAGTGCGATAGGGGTAATCAAACCCCCTATCCATATCTCCCCTTTTGGCTTTGTCGCGTCGTCCTCAAAATGTTCCGCTATCATAGCCCCGGTTGCTGGAATTGAGTTATCGAGCATGTGAGTCAGGATGTATAACTCCCGGAGTGAAATGGGCCCGGTTTCCTTTCGGCCATATATAGTATTCGCAATCACCTTATGTAGATATCGGAGTATTGGATTGCGAATGTTTGATCCTTTAGCCGATCTTGCAACATAATATCTCGCCTCACTCCCCGGGTATTCCACCATAGATCTCCAATAGGTTTCACATGCGAAACGGTTTATTGGGTAATGTACGTTGTGTCTCGCATGATAAATATCTTCCAGCTGGATGATGGTTAGTCTCTCTTCATTACTGTTGAGCCGGAATGTCATTTCGCTTGGTTCACGAGTCACCGGATCTCTTCTGACAGTAAGAGAGCTGAGAAACTCCATCGTGAGACACTTATAAGTCGGCCAATGTTGCGTCATCATCCAGGCCCAATTCACTCTTTCAAGGAATTTCATCACGTCTTCTCTTATTCCCATTGCGTTCATACATTCATCATCAGGCCATCGCGTAGGGAGCATCTTATTCTGGCCTAACATCTCCCACCTAGCATTTTGTGATTCAGGGAGATCAATTCCATAAGAATCTGGAGTTTCAACAGCCCTTTGAATGGCCATTCATGCCAGCTGCACTTGTTCTCCTCCGTTCCTACCCCTTCCGCGCTGAGAATTTTCTCGCCCACGTCCTCGTGCCATTTTCTGCAAAAAATTTCAATTTTTCATTTATCTAAGGACTTAATAACGTTTTCCTCCCCCAAACTTATGACAAACAATGTTAAATACCCCCCAATATAACCATTTTTTATCAAAACAACTCCCAAGCAAAATTTATCGTTTGAATTCATCATCTTCAGCATGAAAATATCCCTTAACTACAAGAATTTACAATCGAGAAATTTAATCATCAAGCATGGAGAATTATCGAAAATCCCCAATTTCATCTCCTTCAATTTATTCAAGAACCCTAGATAATCAAGGACTAGTGATTCTAATCATCATAGCATGTTCATAACCAAGAATAATCATCAAAAAACATGAGAAACATACCTTGATTTTGGAGATATTGAAGAGAGAAAAAAAAATTAAAAACCAGTCCTAATTCGTCCGATTTGCCCCACTTGAAGAGTGAAATTGGTTGAAAAATGATGATTATGTAATTGATTCTTGTATCTCCCCTTGATTTTGCACAAAATTCCTTTGAAATTGAAGAGAAAAATTAATAGAATGATGCTAGGGTTCGGAGGGGGAGAAAAATAAAAACTGGAGAAGATGGAAATGGCGACTCGGACGTGTTTTCCTATATAAAGGCCCGACTGACATGGCCGTGTTGCTTTTTGACACGGCCGTGTCGAACTGTTCAGAATAAGCCCATACTCACTGTCGCACCGACTCGGCCGTGTCATGTGACACGGTCGTGTCGTACTCTCCCAGAAAATCAAAATTTCACTGTTTTGACACTCGGCCATGTCCTGTGACACGGTCGTGTGGCATTGTCCTGGAAAAACAATTCCTCACTGTTTTGAAGCTCGGCCGTGTCTTGTGACACGGCCGTGTCATACTAGCCCACAATACGAAATTCTTTCTATTTTGAGACTCGACCGTGTCAGAGGCAACTCGGCTGTGTCCTACCTGCCCAGATTGTTAGTTTCTGATAACGCACTCGTTTCCTGCATTTTTAACACCCACAGTTAAACTGGTCAGTTTCGAATCGAGTAAAAACAAATAAGGAAAATAAATTCGAAAAACAAAAGATGAAAAAAAATCTAACTAAACTGTTGGGTTGCCTCCCAAGTAGCGCTTTTTTTATAGTCATTAGCTCGACTTCTTCCTGGCTTGCTCAAGCTTCAACATCGTGCACTTCTATGCACTCAAACTCATTGATTTCTTCGATTCGTCCGAAATACGGCTTCACTCTATGCCCGTTTACCTTAAATTGCTCGTTCTTCCATGGATCAAGAAGTTCGACCGCTCCGTGTGGCCATACTTGAACGACCTTGAACGGTCCGCCCCATCGCGATACCAATTTTCCGGGCATGAGCTTAAGATGGGAGTTATGTAACAAAAATCCATCCCAGGTTCGAGAGATTCGCGAACGATACGCTTATCATGATACCGTTTCGTCCATTCTTTGTAGAGCTTAGCATTTTCGTACGCCTCATATCGCATCTCATCAAGCTCATTTAAATGTAAAAGTCGTTCCTCGCCCGCCTTTTCTTGATCTAAATTGAGCGGTTTGATTGCCCAATATGCCTTGTGTTCCAACTCAACGGGCAGGTGACATGCTTTCCCAAATACTAGGCGATACGGGCTCATTCCAATTGGAGTTTTGTAGGCCGTGCGATATGCCCATAAAGCATCGTTCAACTTTAATGCCCAGTCCTTCCTTGTCGGTTTCACTGTCTTTTCGAGTACTGCCTTTATTTGTCTATTTCTCATTTCGACTTGCCCGAAAGTTTGTGGATGGTAAGCCGTTGCGACATTATGCATCACATTATACTTATTAAGTAAGCCTGCAAGTTGTTTATTGCAAAAATGCGTGCCTCTATCGCTAATTACAGCTCTAGGCGTCCCGAACCTACAGAAAATCACATCCCTAAAAAATTGCAAACTACGTTAGCATCGTTAGTTCGGGTTGGAATTGGTTCCACCCACTTAGAGACGTAGTCCACATCAACTAAAATATATTCAAATCCAAGGGAAAGTGGAAAAGGACCCATAAAATCAACTCCCCAAAACATCGAAAAGGTCCACAACAAGATTGTTTGTCAACGGCATCTCATTCCTTTTTGCTTATGTTCCCCGTTCGTTGACAACGATCGCAACTCTTGCAACGGGAATAGGCATCCTTAAATAATGTTGGCCAGTAGAATCCCGATTGAAGGACCTTGTGTGCCGTTTTCTTTGCGCTAAAATGTCCCCCACAGTGCAACTCATGGCAAAATGACAATATGCTCTCGTGCTCTTCCTCCGGGACGCAACGTCGGAATATCTGATCAGGCCCCAACCTGAATAAGTAGGGCTCGTCCCAAAAGTAATGCCTGCACATGGAAACAAACCTCTTCTTCCCTTGACAGGTCAAGTCGGGCTGCAAAACACCACTAACAATGTAATTAACAATACCAGCATACCAAGGTGTCCTTGTTACATCGAATAATTGCTCGTCAGGGAAAGTTTCAACAATCGGCAAAGAATTATCGAGTTTAAAATTATCTCCCTCGGTTAACCTGGATAGATGGTCGGCAACTAAGTTTTCCGAACCCTTTTTATCCTTAAACTCCAAATCAAATTCTTGCAGCAAAAGAACCCACCAAATTAATCTTGGTTTTGCATCGGATTTTTTTTAATAAATATTTTAATGCGGCGTGATCCGTATGCACAATTACTTTTGAGCCAACCAAGTAGGATCGAAATTTGTCTAAAGAAAACAAAACGGATAAAAATTCTTTTTCGGTGGTGGTGTAATTTGCCTGAGCTTCATCGAGCGTTTTGCTAGCATAGTAAATTATGTGGAAAAATTTATTCACTCTTTGCCCCAAAACGGCACCAATAGCAAAGTCGGACGCATCACACATAATTTCAAATGGGAGAGACCAATCGGGAGCAACAACAACAGGTGTGGAAGTTAACTTTTCTTTCAACGCATTAAAACCGACTAATCATTCCTCGGTAAAATCAAATTTGGCATCCTTACATAAAAGTTTACTTAAAGGGCGGGCAATTTTTGAAAAATCTTTAATGAAACGCCTATAAAACCCGGCATGCCCTAAAAAGCTTCGAACCTCTTTGACACATGAAGGCGGAGGTAATTTAAAAATTAAATCAACTTTAGCCTTATCAACCTCCATTCCTTTATTGGAAACCACATCACCTAGAACAAGACCTTGTTTTACCATAAAATGACTCTTTTCCCAACTAAGTGTAAGATTACCCTCAATACATCGTTCTAGAACAATAGTCAAATTATTTAAACAATCATCAAAAGTGGTTCCAAACACAGAAAAGTCGTCCATGAATACCTCGGTAGATTTTTCTAACAATTCAGAGAATATGGAAAGCATGCACCTTTGAAAATTAGCGGGAGCATTGCAAAGACCAAACGGCCAAAAGGGCAAGTGAAAGTGGTCTTCTCTTGATCCTACGGAGCAATGGGAATCTGATAGATACCTGAAAGACCATCTAGAAAACAGTAATAATCATGCCCAGCTAAACGTTCCAACATTTGATCAATGAAGGGAAGGGGAAAATGATCCTTTTTTGTTACGGCATTTAATTTCCGATAATCAATGCACATTCTCCAACCGGTTACTGTTCTAGTGGGCACCAATTCATTTTTATCATTACGAACCACCGTTATTCCAGATTTCTTAGGCACCACATGCACAGGGCTCACCCACTTACTGTCGGATATCGGGTAGATGACTCCGACATCTAGCAATTTCAAAACTTCCTTTTTCACAACATCCTGCATGTTCGGATTCAAACGCCTTTGAGGTTGCCTAACAGGTTTAACATTTTCCTCAAGAATTATTTTATGCATGCACCTAACAGGACTTATCCCCTTGATATCGGAAATACTCCACCCAATTGCTTCCTTTAATTTAGTCAAAACTTCTACTAATTTGTTTTCTTGCAAGGGGGTTAATTCGGAAGAGACAATTACAGGGTAAGTGTCACTTTTGCCTAAGAAAACATATTTAAGATGTGCCGGAAGTTCTTTCAATTCAAGTTGGGGTGGGGTGATATCAACGGGCTCCTCAAAATTTAATTCCAATGGTATCTTAAGACCGTCAACTTCATCAATGGTTTCGGAATTATCTAACAATGCAACATATTCTCCAATTTCTAAATTATTCAGTCCCATATCATGCTCAACGGTTAGAGCATCATGCAACGTGTCCCCTACATCATCATGCAAATATATATCATTAACCAAAGAATAAACGCAATCAATAAAATTCACATCATGGGCAGCATAAATATGAGAAGGGATAGGAGATGAACCGAACACGTCGATTTACACAGTTTCGCCCAAGACGGTCATGGTGACCTTTCCTTCTTCAACATCGATGATTGTTTTTGTTGTACGCATGAATGGCCGTCCTAGAATTATTGTCCCTTCATTTTCACTTGTTCCGAAATCGCTCATCTCCAAGATAACAAAATCGGCTGGAATCACCAACTTGTCCACTTGCACTAATAGGTCTTCAATGACTCCCTTGGGGTATTTCACCGACCTATCCTCCATTTGAAGAGTTATTCTTGTCGGTTTAATTCCCCCAATTCCAAGCCTCAAATAGGTCGAGTATGGCATGAGATTTACACTTGCTCCCAAATCTAACATCCCACGAGCAACTTTCTTATCTCCCATAGTGATGTCGATCATAAAACTTCCGGGATCGCCTTTCTTTTGACCCCTTGCTTCTACCTCGTAGAGCACCACTTTATCGTTCCCATTGTATCTTCTTTTGTTGGATGTCAACTCTTTGAAAAATTTTGTATAAGCGGGAATGTTCTTCACAACATCCAAGAGAGGTAAGTTGACATTAACCTTTGAAAGCATGTCGTAGATTTCGGAAAATTGCTCATCTTGCTTTACCTTTCTAAGTCGGCTCGGAAAAGGGATTGGTGGATTATATGGTTGAGCAGATTTGTGAAGCTTGGAAGTCGAAGTTGCTTCGTCTATTTTCTCTTCTTGATTTTCCGACTCGTCTTCTTTCTCACCGCCCCTTTCTTTTACTTCGGAATTAGCTTCTTTATTAATCACCTTACCACTTCGGAGAGTGGTAATGGCTTGAGCTTGCTCGGGTTGACTTGGTAGTTTACCCCTTTCTTGTCTACGTGCCTCGGTAGCAAGTTGCCCAATTTGAATCTCCATTTTCTTCATCGAAGCTTCTAAAGATTCGAACCTTTTATTGTTCTCCGCTCGGTTTTCCTTGCTCTCCTTAGTGAATGCCGCAATACTCTCCTCAAGAGAGTTCCTTTGTTGTGGAGGTGGTTCACTTTGAGTTGATTGTTGTGCTCGGTTTCCTCTGTTGTATTAAGCTTGGGCGCTTGTGTCGTATGGCATCGGGTTGTTGTTTCTCCATGAGAAATTCGGATGGTTTCTTAGCCCAGGATGATAAGTATTTGGGAGAGGTGCATTTCTTGCATTTCTGCCATAATTATTTCTCCTCTCTTCCCACTCGGGCCTTCCCGTGCTTTGTCTCATAGCCCAATTAACTTGTTCGGTTTGTTCTCCCGGAAAAGTATGAGGGCATGAATTGGCATCATGTCCGGGTGCTCCGCAAATCTCGCAAACTCGTGAGCTCGAAGGTTTGTGTTGAGTCTTGAGTTGTCTTAGCTCCTTAGTTAACTCATCGATTTTAGATTGCATCTCGTCCTTCTCGCTTACTTGGTTTACGGCTCCCCTACGAACATGTACACTTTTTTGTTGAGAATTAGCTCCCAGCGTTTCATACACATCATATGCTTGTCTATCCGTTAAACCCCAAAACGAACCACCGGCTGCATTATCTACCGCTCCTTGGAAATATTGAGTCAATCCATCATAGAAGAATTGATTAAGTAGTTGAAGCGGATAGTGATGGTGTGGGCATTAAATGAGGAGCATTTTGAATCGGTCCCATGCTTCGTGAAATTCTTTTCCGTCTTGTTGTCCGAACGTTGAGATTTGAGTTCTCAATTGCGTAGTCTTTGAATGAGAGAAGTACTTGGTAATGAATTTATCGTAAACTTCATCCCATGTTCTTAGTAAGCCGGGCGCCAAAGTCATCAACCATTGTTTCGCCCCATTCTTGAGTGTATAAGGGAAGCACTTCATTCTTAGTTGATCCTCGCTCAATCCATTTAGTGGGAAGTTGTCAATCACCACATAGAAGTCTCGGAAGAATGATAACGGATCCTCACGTGCTAATCCGTGAAATGAGGGCAATTGCTTGATGTGAAATCCGCTTATGTGGTAGTTCCTTGCGGCCGGTGCTAATTAGATGCATGAAATGGCGGTGTTCACCATGGGTTTTGCATAGTCCCGCATTAGATGTTCGACCGGAGGTTGTTGCGGAATGTTGTAGTTTGCTTCCATCCCATATTGAGGTCCGGGATAATAATTCGCTCCATATTGCACTCCAACGGGTGGTTGTCTCAGATAGAAGTATCTCCCTTGTTGAGCTTCGGGTATCCCTTGATTGCGCCCAACATTCTCATATCTTGGAAACCTTGGTTGACGAATGTCTTCCTCATCTATATTCTGTGCAACATTCTCAACCCTCGGTTGACGAGGGTTATCTTCTTGGAGCAAAAGTTGCTCTTCAAGATCCGGATTCACCTCGTCGGTTTCCATTGATGTTGTGGCCATTATTTTTGGTTCTCTAATCCTTTGAACTTCGTCTATGGGCGGAAGAATTGGGTTACCCAACGATCTCCTACCAAGCATAAACAAAAGAATTTAGAGCGAATTTTTAAATTTTATCAAAAATAATGAGAACGAACAAAAAATGATCAAGAATAACAATTCAACTATTATTAGAACAAGATTAAAAATTAAACGCCAATTCCCCAGCAACGGCGCCAAAAACTTTATGAACAAAACTCGCAAGTGTATGAATCGCTTTTATAGGAAGCGGCAAGTAACTCCGAGGTCGATCTCTCAGGGAATTGGAAACGGTTTAAAGTTTGATAATGTTCGGCAAATAGTCGAATGAACAAAAGTAAAATAAATTAAAATACACCATTGGTTTGATAGGATTACAATTACTAATGCATAAAATTAAAATAAACTAAGCGTTACAAACACCAATTTAATAGTCAGATAATTGAGAGGTTACAATAATGAAAATGATATGGGAATTTAGAATCACCGACACACACGTAATCAATTATTAGTTCCGATAAATAAAGAATTAAGGTTTGGAATTATTGATTGCTCACGATTAAAAGAAATCCGTTTGATGGCGGCAATTCTAAAATCACGATTGTTCTCAACGAAAATAAGAGACTCTTTTGATGGGGACTAATCTCTACTAACAATCGACTAGCTAATACTTTTGATGGGGTAATTCGCTAGAAGATCGCGGAAAAAGGTTTTAGAACATTCACAATCGCTACTATCGGGTCGTTTGATGGCGAACACCGACAAAAACCCTCGATTTTAATAATAATAAAAACTAAGAAATAAGTTTGATGATCTAAATCAAAAGTTCTTATACGAAGAACAAACAAGGAGGAACAATCCCAAACTTTTACCCGGAAAATCAATAGGAACTAACAATTTATAACATGTGTGTGGCTAAGTCTAAAAACCCATATGAAATGTTTAGCTACCCATGATTATTTCAACAATAATAATTGAAATTGTAAAAAAAAACATTGTAGAAACTTCCCTTGTAAAAGCCTAAAATGAATTCCCGATGAAGGTATGGTGATCTTGCTTCAAAAACTCATGACAATTCATACAAGGAAATGTAATATCTCACAAATGTATTTTTTTTTCTCCAAGAACATACAATGAAGATGATGAAACAATCTCCCTTTTTCCTCACTTTTTGGTGTTTGTCTCCCTCAATCTTGTGTTTTTCACACCAAAATATCTCAAATGAAATCTGAATATCCTTCCTAGGGTCTCCACACCTTTTTTATTGCCAAAGAATCAAGAAAAGGGCTCAAAATTGTGCAAAAATGTCAAGGAAAATGACTTGCACCGAAAAGTGACACGACCCGTGTCCTGGGACACGGCCGTGTCGTACTACCCTGAAATCCAGAAAAAGAGCATTGTCCACGGACCCGACCGTGTCCCATGACACGACCGTGTTGTACTATGCTAGAAATGCAAAACCGGCTAGATCGTGACTCGGCCATGTCCCATGACACGGCCGTGTTGTACTCTTCTGCAAAATGTAATTCACGCTGGAATGAGACACGGCCGAGTTGCCTGATGCGACTCGAGTTGCTTTCCTCTGTTTTGATTCCGGTTTCTGGTCTTCTTCGGCTTGATCCTTCGTTCTTGTATCAATACACTTCAGAATTTAGCATATGATATACCGTTTCGAAGCTAATTTCACGAGGAATTTATATCAAAGGAGAACACATCTTAATTCGGAGTGCTGATTCTGGAATTTAGAAGATACGGCTGATATTGCTTCAATCTTTTATCGTTTTAGGCCCCGTTTTAGCTCTTGATCGTCATGAACTCCAATTTTAGATATGAAAGCGCATGTTTCACCACAATCTTCGTTTGGTTACCTATAAATTAAAAACACAACATACCACGCATAAAAGAGAACAAAAATACTAAAAAGCAAACAAAAAGACGACTAAATAGAACAGAATGAGTCGATCAAGAATCGACTCATCACTGTCTCTAGAGCAACTTCAACTGGTAAAACCTCACGCTCTAAAACATTCTTTTATACATATTTTTGAGGAATGGAAAACCTTGAAATCATTTTCATTCTCTCAACTGCAAATTTTTGTTGAAAACAGTAGCTGGGAGTATCCCAGGCTATGGAGCAAGTACTCACGGAGTTTTGCAATGAGTCAGATCTTATTTTAGTGCTCCAGGAGAATTGGTTCATGTCTAATTTTAAAACCAACACGGACCAATTCATCCATTCTATTATGCAAATTATTTTTGATGGAACTATCAATGAAAATGGAGTAGTTGAAGAATAGGAAATCATGATATAAGAAATTGTGGAGGAAGAAGAAAAGGAAGCTGAAAAAGAAGAAATTATTGTAATCGAAGAAGAAGAAGAGATACAAGAGGAAGGAAAAAAAGAAAAATAAGATGAAAACATTTTAGTTGAAAAACAGAGTGAAAAAGAGGAAGTCGAAAAAACAGAAGAGTTGGAAGAAGAAGAAGATGAGGATGAAAGAGAAGAAGTTGACAAGGAAGATGATGACAATGATGATGATGATGCTAATGATGATGATAAAAAGGGTGATGAGAGAGAAAAGAAAGATGATGATGAAGATTAAGAGAAGGATGAAGAGAAAAAGGAAGAAGAGAAAGAGGAATAAAATGAAGAGGAATGAGAAAAATAGAAAAAGGCTGAAGAAAAAGAAGGCCAAGATGAAGACAGATCAGATAAGGCTGGGGCACCTACCCGCTACACCAGCCTAGATTCCAGTCTAGCTGAAGAAGAAGATGACAGGTTGGGGACCCCAGAGCAAACCCCACCTGATCAGCCGCCTGCAGACCGGAGTCTGCAGATAGGTAGGTCGACTGCAAACCTACCTGCAGGCACAGAAAGCGTCGGTGAGCACTATCCTCAGTCATCACCCATCTCCCCTGTGATGACTGAGCTGATCCGCAGCATTGTCAAGTAATCCTTTGAAGAGCTGCTTATCGCAAAAATCTCACCTGACCTGCAGAGCATAAACACAAAGATTGACACCCTTCTGCAGAGGAATGCCCCTCAACCTCCTCCTCCCAACAATTCCAGAATGCCACTTGGCATGTCTGACTGGATGCAAAGAGTAGAGCAGCAGTTGACCATATTGGTTGATGCTGGCAAAAAGGGGGAAGCAAAGCAGGGGGAAGAGGGGGAAGTAAGAGAAGTTCAGGTTCAGGAGCTAAGAACGAAGAAGAGGCAAGATGTCCAATTAATTGAAGCTGGGACATCAAGTCTTAAGAGGAAGGAAAAAGCTGACCAAGAGCAGATTGATGATCAGACTGCAGAGAAGAAGAGGAGGATCAGGCAAGGAGAAGAGCCTACATTAGAATGGTAAGGCAAAGAGCTTTGGTTCGTTAAGGACTTTCTACCTACCGGAGCTGCTCCAATGTGGGGATCTGCAAAGAAGCAATTCATTGAAAAATTTTATATCTGGGAGTTACTCCAGGAGAAATATTGCTCCCCACAACAGACTTTTATCGACTTTATGGAATCAATATTTCCAAAGCTCTGGGACATCTTAGTAAAACATGCAAAAGCATGGAATGTCTACCCCATGATTCCTCCCTTTGGACCTGAAGAACCTCCCACTCTGCTAAACAATGAATTGGATGAGCTAGCCCTGCAGAGAGAGATAAGGAAATTATGTGAAGAGCATAAATTCTCATCCAAAGAAGATCAAGATTTTGCTGCCCTTGTTATCAGGAGGAAATATGGTCTTGCACCCATCAAGAAAAGACATATTGGTGCAAAGCCTTTTAGGCCTCCCAAGCAAACTGTCCGCAAAGGCAGAGGCAGATAGGATTTATATGCCTGTACTGATATTTCTCTTGTAATTTTTGTTTCTGGAAGACTTGTAATTTTTCTGTATTTTGTTTGTTCATTTAAAGCTGATGTACTTGTAAACAAAATCAGAAGAAATATATAAACAGTCATTTTGTTGTCTCAAAACAAGACTGATTTTAGTTTGTGTCTTGCACTTATGTGCAGACCTATTCTTCATTTGAATAATTGCTTAAAGTTTTGCCATCATCAAAATAGGGGGAATTTGTTAGGAATAATTGTTAGATTTTGATGATGCCATCATTATATTCAAATGTATGATTATTACTTGGCAAAATATAACGAAGAACCAAATGAGTATCTTCCATAGGCCAAAGTGTGATAAGTTAGATACTTGACAAAATGTAAAGAAGAACCAAATGAGTATCTTCTATATATAGGCAAGTTAGGCTTAAAAATCGGCTAAGTGTAAATCAGATAAGTATCTATCAGTCGAGTCTTGGTCAACTCACCTGTTCAGAAAAGGTTGACCACAGATGAGTCATATCAGGCAAACCCTATCAGAGAAGTTCCGGTCAAACAATTTAATCAGCAAAGTTGGACCAGACTGCAGTCAAGAAGGAAAGTCAAGTCGCCTGAAGTCTGACCATCAGATCAGTCAAGTTCAATCAGGTCAGAAGACTTCAGTCAAGTCGTCTCATCAGAGAAGTCAACATCAGATAATGTTAACTGCGTATCAGACTAGTTGACCACAGATAGGTTAGTCCAGTAATCAGCCAAGTACTCCAGTCCACGTCAGCATGCGTTGAATAGTCAATATTTATGGAAAGTCACATGCGGGCGATTAGAGACAGATTGGAGAGATTCCCGGAAAGGAAATGATTTTAATAAATCATCCAGACCCACCACTGGAGACTTTAATCTTATTATATTCAAAAGATTTGGCGCCATCACATGGAAGTCTTCACAATGGTCGAAATTGGATTAAAATATGGGAATACAGCCTTGCAACGTTCAGAAAGAAAAACAAAGAAGTCTATTTCTCCAGCGGGCGTATTTGTTACATATTTGCAATGGCTATGAAGAACTACTCAAGGATCGACACCTATATATATCCAAAGATTTGAAGTTGAGCAGTACGATGCGAACAACACTTACAAGCAATCAAAGCAAACAAAGCAATCAAAGCGAACAATAGCATCGTGAAAGAGCAAGAGTTCTAAAGTTCTTATTTGAAGAAGCTCTTAGTTGGAGAAGACAATCACTCGTGTCTTTAAAACCTGAGTTCGGGGTACTTCACTGGTTGAAGTTCGAGAGACTGTAAAGGCATCCAAGGATCGTAGATCAAGAGGTGCAAGGCAGTCAAAGTGAGTTGCAACTGCAAGGAATTCCACTGGTTGGAAGCTATTGTAATTGGTTGAATCACTGTAATATTTATCACTGGTTGAGAATTATAATGAATTAATCTCCAACTGGTTTGGAGAATAGAGGATTAGTAGAGGATTACCCCACCCCTGAAACCACTATAACTGCCTGCGTGTTTTACTGCTTACATCATCATACTTAACTGCTGCATTCATACTTAAGTGTTCCATTGATTATTTCTGTATTCGTCATCAGCTGACTTCCGCACTTACATTGACTACAGACGACTCTAAGTCATCTGTACCATCAGCTGAGAAACTCATCCTTTGTGGAAAAGAGTTTCAATAAGTCTATTCACCCCCCTCTAGACTTATTCCTGGATGACTTGTGACCTACACAGTGGACCCATGCACTGTACGCAGCCCCTCTCCCGACTCCATAATTAACAAGACCTTGCTATCAGTTCAAATTGAACATGCTTTCAAACGTTTTGTTCAATGGAAAACCTACAGGGTCGCTCCTTACGACACTTTGTATAATTGTAGCGAGTGAAGGGAAGAAGAACTGCTCGTTCTGGAGATAACAGATTTTGCAATTGAAGTCCTAATCTAATGGGATAATGTCTTCTGCAAAGAACTGGTTTCGAGCTATTTCGAGGATAAGGCTGACGCTCGTTTGAAAGGAAAATATGTATCCGAATAAACTATGCCTGTTAGTCCCAAAACAGACCATGACTCAGGCGACGATGACGACGCCTTTCAGGCTAGTCTGAGAATAAGCCGTGAGGAAACCAGGGAATAGGAGTTCTCCAGAATGCAACAACGACAGGGTGAAGGGACCTCTCGACAACAACAGTCCCCTCCCCAACAGCAAGAAACTGCTCAAGACAACGAGGAATCATTCCCTCATGTCGCCGATGCCCCGATAGTTTCTCAATAGGCACCCGAGCCTGTCGCCGCCTAAGCATACGACCAAGCCCGCACCATCCCGCACGAGGAATCAGTCCCTCTACTGGAGCAGGCAGATGCTGAGATTCAACAGGAGGAATCATTCCCTTCTGTACCTTTGTCTATAGACACTCATCCGGAACAGGTGGATTCAATCCCCCTTGTTGCCGAGTCTGAACAGGCTGAGCAACCGCAAGCTGCACCAATAACTAATGCCCCCGCATCTCCAACAGTGGAATCCGACGACGGTTTCTTACTAAGGATGAACCACAGCGGCCACGCTCTCATGTGGTCGTCACACAGCTCAATGGAGCTGATGAAGAAAAGCCAAGCTCTCCAGCCAGACACGAGCAACTGCATACTCTCAGTTGCCAAACTGTTTTCCTATAGGACACTGTGAATGCACTGCACACTGTTGAAAAGGAGATCATCTGGTTTCACGAGACTGCCATTGATGAAATGATGGGTGTTAAGCGAGAAATATCCAACGTGTAAGAAGCTTTCCTCATTTTGCCCACCGTCTTAAGGCAAGCTCTCAACCAACTCCCAAAGCGCCAGGAGCAGATTCTCATGGAGGAACAAGCAAAGCTCTGCGTCTCAGAAGCCAAAACTGTTTCTGCCTTACATGAAACAGGCTCCCACCTTAGAGTCCATGATAAAAAAATAGATGATATATCACTAGTGCTTAAATCACTAGTTGATAAAATGTCAAGTATGGAGACCAAACAGGACAATGCAATGAAAATCATGGAATGCCTTGATGAGAAGGTCTCTTATCTTGATGAGGCCAAAAAGGGGGAAGAATCCAGAGAGGCCACAAAGCAATGGAGGCTTGAGCAAGAAAATGAGTTTGACGCTGCATTAGAAGACAGTATCATTGCTGCAATTAATCGTCTATCAACTCCTTCTCATTCTGTTAGGATATAGGGTTCTCGACCGGAATTCCACGATCCTAACTTTCCGTGGAAAAACCATGTGCAGAAGCCGCCAGTAATGAAGCTCCCGGCCAACCGACAGCCTACAGCTGATGAAATAAAGGATTGGAGGAAAAACGAACTGATGAGATACTTTATAGTTCTCATCAGGGAATCTACCATATTCAACAATTGTAAAACGCTGAAGGAAGTTTCCGAGGAATTTAAAAGAAGGCTGGACGAAGGAAAGCTCCCCCTACAGCTGCAGATGAAATCTAAGCACCAGAGAGGCGATCCGGTTACCCACCATGAAGATTGGATCCTTACTTTTGACAAATAATATGAAGGTCAAGCAATCTTCATAAGTCGAAACAAGGATGCCCTGCAAAATTGGTGGAAGGGAACCGAGAATGATCCAAGAAGGCCTTGGAGACACGCTCACTACAGGAGCTAGCCATGGAGGATCCTTCCTGTATCTTTATTTTGACAGCATAAAGTCTGTATCTTTTACTCTCCTTGTAATCTTTGCCTAATATCAATAAAATTCATTTTGAAAGATTAGAACTCGTAATCTACTACTGTGTTACTATGCGATTACAAAATTAATTTATTTGCTGCAAACTAACAAGTAAAAACTTGTATAATACAAAGCTGTAGGAACTTGTCTACGAACAGTTCATAGGTTAAGTTGTATTTAACACTAGACTACACTTTAAGATTGTGCCTGCGCGCCAATCATAAGTTTAAGTTGTAATACGCTCTCCTGTTAGATGCTATCATTTTAGAACTTGCCTGCGAGCAGTTCACATTGTTTTATTTGCTGAAGGCCAGATCATTCGACATAAGATCAAGAAGGAAGCCTCTCAAAGTCAAGAAGTGTTAGAGGTTTTGTCATCAAGGTTTTGGCATCATCAAGAAGCTTTGGCAAGTATCAAAAGGGGAAAATTGTTGGGATAAACAATCCTGTATTGTGTTTTGATAAAGTTCCAACTTACAACAAGCTGCTGTCCCGAAGTCAATCATACAACAAGATGTGTGTTTTGATAAAGTGCCAACATACAACAAGTCTTCACGAGTGCCATCATACAGCAAAAGTATAAAGTGCCATCATACATCAAGAAGCTCATAAGTCTATATGACACCAAGTATGGAAGCTGTCCTGAAATATTCGTACAACATCTTTCCATACAACAGCACTAAGATAGCCTACAGCGTAGAACCTGTAATATCTGGAATTTCTACTACTGTTGTTTAATGTTATTTTATCTGAGTTATATTGTGCAGTGTGGAATCTGTACCATATGGATAAAATAAGTGAAAGACTGAGACTGTTATACTTGTATAATTGTTGTACTTGGTCAACAATTGCATTTGAGGATATCGCGTATTAGATGTATCGATTGAGTATGTGAAATCGCAACAAGATTTGGCACCATTTTACTAAAGGTTTGACAAGAGACTTAGTGCACAAGTGTGTTATTGGGATGGGATTAAAGCCCATCTAAGTCTGTAATGGTGAGATACCCAATTCCCTTATAATATGACATTAGGAGTTGAATTTAATGTGGAAAGATCACATTTATATATTGGAAGACATGAAGTTTTCATTCTAGGTATGTGTTCGGTTCTGCAGTTGGCTAGGTTAGAGTCTAACTTCTTAATAATTCCATTGATAAAATGTATGTGCAAATACATGAAGTAAAGGAATTACCTATATGATGGCTAAGTGTAGAATTATTAGCGCATGCTAATATACATGCCTAGCGCACGCTATCATGCAGGTTTAGCGCACGCTAATGGTAAAGGATAGCGCACGCTAGTACAGACCAGATCAGAGGGAATCTACGTGTAGACCCGGTCACTTTCGGCGCATGTGCCGACAAGGTCAATGGATATTTGTTGAGAAGGGTTAGCGCACGCTAATGCATATTGTTAGCACACACTAACATCAGATCGGTCCAAAAGGAATCTTATCCTAGTCAGAGCTGTCGGCGTGTGGACCCGTCTTCGTAGCATACAGACAAGTGAGTCAACTATGAGTAGCGCACGCTATGATCGGACACTAGCGTACGCTGAATAGAGGAGATTACGTATGCTATTTCATGGACATTACGTACGTAACTCATTGCATGCAGTAATGCAATAGCCTCTGGACTGCGATAGCGCGCGCTAACAAAGACAGTTGCACACACTAATAATCGACAATATATATGTGCAGTTAGCCACTATTCTTCATTTCGTCCATTCTTTCCTTGCAACCGATTGACAGAGTTCTTAGAGAAATGTTTGAAGTTCTAAACACTGGATTATGTTCGAGTGAATCATCCATAACAATATTAAGCTTGGAATTGATTGGAAACGGATTCAAACTTGGGATTCAATCCATTCCTTCAGAAAGGTAATCACTCTTCATCTTCGGATTTCATTTTGGATTGAATGTTGATGTTCTTGAGTTGATGATTATGACATAAACAAGTTGACAAGCATGATTATGAGGTGGATTACCAGAGTATGATGATATTATTGATATGCGGATATTGATATGATTCGTGTGGTTTTGAATGGTGTTGTTTTTCTTCAAGAGATATGTCGGTTAATATCTCCCTTCATTTCGGGTTTTTGATGTTGTTGTTATGTTTTACTTCATATGATGATGAACCTGCAAGTGATTATGATTATTGATGTACATAATATGATTAAGAAGATTATATGTTGAAATGTTAGTGGAAATAATATTTGGACACTTGTTTGGAAAGTAATGTGTATAAGGTTCGACTTTGGAAAAATCACCACCGATTCTTGAAAACTCCAAAAATTCTAAAACATAACATTATGATAGACCATCGAGTTATATTTGTAATGGTTCAAACGGTGAATCAATCGGTGTCCGGATGAGTGAGTTATGCTCAAAATGGCAAAAACTATATTGTCTGTATTCTGAGAACACGTAGCGCGCGCTATTGATAAAGTTAGTGTACGCTATCGTGTCTGGACATATAAAATGTAAAGAAGTCGGAAATTTCATTTCCCAACCCTTCCTAAACTCGGTTTTTAACCCCTAATCCTTAGATTTTGAGTTGGTTTATCAAGTGATAACATCTAGGAAAGCTTGGAACAAGGATTATAACATCATTCTTGGTTCTTTCGCCGGATTGAAGGTAATTGGCTTAAACTCTAATATTTTGGGATGTTTAAAATTCTTGATATATTTGGGTTGTTTAGTTTGTATCGATGGCTAGAATCATATAATGTTGAAGGATATATATGTTTGTGATTGTGTTCTTCGTGTTCTTGATGTGGTTGGTGTTTATTGATTGATGATTTGAATATACCTTTGAATTCCGCCTTCAAGGTGTTTGATTGAAGTTTTGAAAGAAAAATTGATTGGAATATTTTGGTTAAGTTTGTATACTCGCCTTATCGAATCGATATATGGACTTTGCGGAATCAAGGGAATGGATTCGTAATTGTTTGAGTTAGATTGTTCGGACTTGTGTTTAATCGAGATATTTTGGAATCGTTGGGTTTGTGGATTGGTTATATCGATGGTTGATTGTTATCGAACTTGTTGTTTATCGATTATTGCAATATGTTGAGATTATTGATCGGTGATTATAATCATGTGTTGTGTTCGAGTTCGAGGATGTTCGTGAATTGCTTTAGTCGGAGTCGAGGAGCTCATGTAAGAAGACAAGGAATTGGTGACTGTTCCACTATCATCGTATCGGTATCGAGGCAAGTTATTACTTGCACAGTTTACAATATTTAAGGAATGGTTTCCATTTTATTCATTTATAATTCGTATAGCAATGTTTATAATTGTAATCCCAGGAGATTTGGGATTATAAGTTGTTGTTGCGATATTTCCTACACGCAAGTGCACGTCATCGTTTACAAGTAATAAAGTGATAAGTAGAGTATCGTTCCCACGAGGATTGAATCTCTAACTACCGATGTTTTCGTATTCCAATTTTATTTGAACAATCGAAGTTGGGTTTTTGCGATTAATAACTAAAAGAAGTACTAAAAAACTAAGCAGTAGAAAACAATATCTTGGATAAAAGAAATCAAATGATGAATAAGTCTAGGGTTCTGAATCCACCTTAGTTTATCCGAATTTACTCTCGATTATCCGTAATAAATAATTTTCCCAATTTATTGAAGGCGGAGATTGCTAATATATTCTACCGCCTCTCCCGAGGTCAATAGATTTATCTAACGGCGACTAACGCACTCTATCCCTAGGTGAATTATTTCGTCGATAGGCAAAAAGCATGAAATCTCCTAAAGGCCACGTAGTTCCTATGAATATATTCCTATCTCACGAATAAAACGGTCCTCACCAATAGCTCCTCACCAAATCTCCTCTCCCGATTCAAGTGAATGATTAAATCAATACAACTATTGGCCAGATAATTGCAAGCATTAAACATAATTGGGAAAACTCAATAAAAAGGTAATAAATTGGATAATCTCAATCAATTCGTCAAAACAAAGGTTTCATCAAAACCCTAGATTAGGGCTTTAGCCTGACATACTAAAAACTGAAAATATAGAATAAATAAACGAAAACATAAAATTCAAACGCAGATGAAGCGCGGATTCCTCCGTTCTTGACGCCTTCGCCCTTGAATTCTTACGCTTCCTCTTCTTCCGCCGTCTCGACTTAAGCTCTCCAAGGTTTTAGATCCAATGATTCCAAGATAATTTAATTAGGGTCTTAAACCCTATTTATAGCTCAGCACCTCCACAAATCGCGTCCGTATTAGTCGGTCGAAAACTGGCTTCGAAACGGCCCAAAATCCGCGCAGACGTATAAAACCCGCTAAGTGTGCCGCGGCTCACTAAACCTGTGCCGCGGCACATCGCCTTCAGCTGAATGCCTGGGCGTTAATTAATTCTTCTGTGCCGCGGCTCACCTGGGCTGTCCCGCGGCACAGAGTACATCTTACTCTGCCCTTCGGCTGGTGTCTTCCTGTGCCGCGGCTCAGATTCCTTGTGCCGCGGCTCAGAGTCCAGTTTTGCCGTCTTCGCCCGTTTTGCCTCGTTTTAGCTTCCGGACTTCAATTTCCTGTCAATCATACAAAATTAAGGCATTAAAAGCTCATTTAGATGATTTCACTCACCAAAACACTACAAAATACTGATAAATAAGCGTATAAAAATACGCCTAACAAATACCCCCAAACTTAAGCCTTTGCTTGTCCTCAAGCAAAAAGAATTAAAGTCAATAAAAGAATGTCGTGAATCATCGTGCAACTCATAGTGTTCAACCTAATCAATACTATCCTGTAATTCTCTCTAAATAATACGAGTGTCATAAAAGCGAGCTGCACTCAGAATAATGATTCCGCAAAGTAATCAAATTCAGTCCTAATCACACGTTCATGAAGAAAATCCAGCTCAAAGATTAACAAAACGTGAGTCAAATCGACCGTCAATATGAAAGGCTAAAATAAACAAGCTAGTTCGTCCCGTTCCACAGTCTAAAGGCACAATTTTCACGAGTCTCATAACAAATAAACCTCGGACAGTATCCCCTTATATATATGCTCAAGAATTTGATTCGAGTTGACCACTAGGTTAGGATCTCGGGATGTTTCATCGGGATAATCCTAGGGTGGAAACTCCATTCTCATGTATTGGAAAACCGTTTGACGTAAAAGACACTCATGGGGCACATGGATGCTTCTAGTTACTAAGTTCCGTCTACCGGAGAAACAACTCGAATACATAATTTCCGCATGTCCGAATCAAGGTTGCCGTTTTACGCGAGAGTAAACAGCGGGTCACGCGAATACCCCCGGTTACTAGGCTCCCTATCATTGGCACATGTGAAATATCTAAATCACTAGTCTAATCGGGGTCGTCGTTTTACGCGAGAGTAAACAACGGGTCACGCGAATACCCCCGGTTACTAGACTTCCCATCATAGAACACAATATCTCGACTTTAGGGAAAAACTGACCGACTCTAAACTCAATCTAAGTGCCAACACGACTAAAGAAACAGTACGACTCACTATCCGGAAAATGTAGCCAAACGTATTGATGGGGATTTTAAAACAAGTATGTATCGTCTCTTATCTGCCAAGACCTCTACAATCACAAAAAATTTCGGACCTAATTGAATACTAAGCAGAACAGAAATAACTGACTACAACTCGACTAGAACTCGCCCGCTTCTTCAGAGAGAAAGACAGTGTCGTAACATCAGTATCACACAAATAGAAGCACGAAAATTCACGAATAAAGAAAAACTACGACAAGCAAGGCTATCTAAAAAAAATTTTACGCAGGGTAATGAAAAGTGCAACGAAATAAAGTACAGCAAGAAAATAGAGTACAGCAATGAATGTAGAAACTGAAAGTAAATCCCCTCCAAACTTAGGACGTACATTGACCTCAATGGACAAAAAATGAAAATGCAAGAAAAGTAAAAGGTCAAGTACTCCCCTCCAGTCTGCTCAGGAGCTGGTGCCGGCATCGTCCGGTGAGGAGGGTGGTGTGGCTGGCCGGGCGGGCGCTATAAATGGCCCGTCGGGATGCATGATGTGGGCCGTCCATGCGGCGAGGTGCTCCTGATGATAAGCATCCCTCGCAGCAAGACGCCTCGCCGCTCGTCGGGGCGGCGCGAGCTGCTCTCGCAACTCGGCTCGGACGGTAGCAATAACACTCTCCCGCTCCGCCCGCTGCTCCTCCCGCATGGCAGCCATCAAGCTCACTCTCTCTCTCCTCATCTCATCTCTCTCTCTCCTCATCTCCTCTCTCAGCTCCTCTCTCTCTCTCCTCAGCTCCTCTCTCTGCTCCTCTCTTTGTCTCCTCAAATCCTCCCGCAGCCCATCAAACAACTCCTCCAACCTCGCTCTGTCGGGCTGCTGGCCGGCATCTCCATGCGTCAACAACAACGGCTCGGGGGATCCCTCGTGAGCCTCCTCTAGCAAAAATCCTCGCCCCCGAGCGTGTGCTGGCGCTCCGCCCCACTGGTCGAAGTGTGATATGATGCGGTGGTCGATCGGGGCCTGTGGGGCTAGCATCGGCTCGTCGACTGACCACGTCAGCCCCGACTGCCGGCATAAAGCGCAGATGAGGGAGGGGTGCTTCAACCCCGTCTTGGCCCCCCCTGGATACTCTGGAAGATAGATCGGACCAGAATGGGGGCCACATCGAAACGCAGCCCGGAAGTGATAGCAAAAAGTATCCGGGCGCGGGAGAGAAAAACTGTACGGATCTGGGAGGTGGGGTCAATGCGTGCGCAGATAAAGTAAAGCCAGGCTCGCCCGAGCCGGCTGAGGCGCGAGCTCCTGAAGTGAAAAGTGGACGAACTCTGTGCTCGCTGCTCCCAGTCGGTACCGGGCTGTGCAATGGTCTCAAGCAGGGCCTCCTTAGTGAGGCTGGTCATCACTCGGTCATAGGCTGACTCGTCAACCGCCGGAAACCCAAAAAGCCTCCGAATAGCCATCGGAGAGAAATCTACTGTAACCCCTCGGACGTCAACCTGAGTCCGAGACTCTAAAGACGGCAACGTATGCCCTGCCCGGATGTGCTTGACGAAGGCCGCGTAAAACTCCTGGACGATCGAAATAACCGCTGGCTCGGGAGGTGCGGTAAATCTGGCCCACCCCATCTCGTCAATCATGGTGAGCAACTCCCCGTCCTGAGGAGCTGGAGTAAAACCTCTCTCGAGAATAAGTGGTCGTGGCCGGATCTTTTCATTGAATATTTTGTGAATTTCGGGGTCCGAAAATTGATGCCCCTCCGCCTCGGCCCGACCACGAGAGGTCTCCCCTCGAGTAGGGGATGACTCGGTCCTAGCACGCTTGCTCAGCTTCTTTGTGCGCGCCATAATCAATCCTGAAAAGTGAAACACGAGGGTTTATTCACGCAAAAATAATAACAATGATCAATGCTCGGCTAAGGATGTCCAGCCAGAAATTCCGAATTTAAGAAAATAATGCATACGTGAGAGAAGGATAAAATTGGACTTCAACATGTAACTTGGATGTAAGGGTTGGGCTTGCTGTAAATTCAAAACATATACGTTGCACGAAAATTCAAAACGATTGCCTTTTCAAAGAAAATTTTTCATTTAGGCAATTTATCAGACACCTTGAGGGCACAAGTTTACTTGAAGAATAAACATAGTTCTAGCTCGATTCAACCCTCAAAAATCAAAACATAAGTCAATCATCAGTAACTCGGCACATTCAACTCATTTACATTCCAATTTAACCAAGAAAATTCGATGAAACTACCATGTTATTCTCTAAACAATCCTAAAACTTTTAAAGGAGAATAAGCATGTTCCATTCATTCAGAGCATAAACAACTTCCCAATATAAACCATAAGCAAATAAAAATTAAAGATTTAAACGTACCTTTTGAAGATTGCAAGAAAAATCGCAGGGAAAAATTGGAAGAATTGCTTCGGCCGGTCGCTATTTGGGGAGGAAGGAAAAAGGAGAAGGAGCGTGCGATAATGCCGGCGAATGCGTGTTATATGTTACACAGCCTTTCGGATTCCGCATAGTGTGCCGCGTCACAGCTAAAGTGAGCCGCGGCACAGGGTACAGTCCCTTTTGCCTGTGTTCTTGTTTTGTCGTGTGCCGCGGCACACGAGTGTGCCGCGGCTCATTTATGCCGTGCCGCGGCGCAAAGTACAGTCGGTTTTGCCTCCCCTTGCGATTGATGTGTGCCGCGGCTCACAATAACTGTGCCGCGGCTCATACTCCAGTTTCTTCCCTGGGACTTTCCTGCACAGAATTTTGAGAAGAAGACGTTAAAAACGAGAGGCAGAAGCAATTTGAAGCACAAAAATGATGAAAAATAAGAGTCATGAATACAAGAAAAATAAAGAAATGCAAAAATCTACAACTACGAACTCGGGTTGCCTCCCGAGAAGCGCTAAGTTTATAGTCTTCAGCCGGACCTATTGGAAAACATTAGTTCGCTTTTCGCAAACTCCATTTGGTTTCCGCCCCGTTCATCGAACCATTTATATTTTGGTTAAAATTATGACCATTGGTCATCAGCGGTTCGACTATCGGTTCGGCCATCAAATGTTGTTTGCGAAAAGGTTTCGACTTGAATAACTTCCCGAAACACCCGGTTTCTCCATGACTAATTTTCCGCTTGGCTTTCGGCTCACTCTCCTCCTTCACAAACGAACTCACGACTGCAGCAGATTTTTCCTCATGCTCGAGGAACGCCACTCGTTCTACATCCTTCTTAAAACTTGGGCCATTTAACACAAAATCTGAATTTTCCCACCGACGATGTTTTCGGTGCTTTCCTCTTTCAACAACATCCACACCTTCAAATTGTGATCCTTTATCAGCACTTCCGGGACATGGGAACGATTTGAATACTTGAAAAGTAACTTGCTCGTCTTGGACCCTCAGAGTTAACTCCCCCTTTTCCACGTCTATAAGGGTTCGGCCCGTCGCTAGAAATGGTCGTCCCAATATGATTGGAATATTTTCATCTTCCTCCATGTCTAATACGATGAAATCGGCAGGAAAGATGAACTTATCAACTTTAACTAAAATATCCTCGATCACTCCCCTCGGATACTTTATCGATCGATCCGCCAATTGCAATGAGACTGTGGTTGGCTTGGCTTCCCCAATATTCAGCTTTTTGAAAATCGACAGAGGCATGAGGTTGATACTTGCACCAAGATCGCATAGTGCCTTATTAAATGAAAGATTCCCCATGGTGCACGGTATGTTGAAGCTTCCCGGATCTTTCAATTTAGGTGGGAGCTTCTTTTGAAGAATTGCACTGCACTCCTCTGTCAAGGTGACCGTTTCAATCTCCTCAAGCTTTCTCTTCTTCGATAATATATCTTTCATGAACTTGACATAACTCGGCATCTGTTCCAATGCGTCGGCGAACGGAATATTTATGTGAAGCTTTTTGAACACATCAAGGAACTTAGAAAATTGTTTGTCCGCCCTTCTTTGCTGTAGTCTCTGCGGAAACGGAACGGGGGGGACACATGTCTTCGAGTTATCTGGCTTCAAATCTTTTGACTCCTCTGGCTTTAAATCCTTCGACTCCTCAATTTCCTTCTTCTCTTTACCCTGCTCGGGCTGATCCAGCACCTCTTTCCCGCTTCTCAAGCTAATTGCGTTTAGACTCTCTCTAGGATTTGTCTCTGTTGTACTCGGCAATGCTCCCTCCGGACGAGCTGTTAACACATTAGCGATTTGGCCCAGCTGGACCTCCAAGTTCCGAATGGAAGCAGAATGATTTTGTAATGTAGCTTCCGTACAGGTCATAAATTGACTCGTATTTGCCGCCAATTTTGCAAGTGCTTCCTCGAGAGACACTTTGGGAGCGGGAGGGGGCTGCTGTTGATTCTGGGCGAACGGGGGCTGGTGTGAGTTTTGTCCGTTTCTCCATGAAAAGTTAGGATGATTCCGCCACCCCGGATTATAAGTATTGGAGTACGGGTTATTCGGTCGATTCCCATTTCCTACGAATTGAGCCTGCTCCATCTGATTTTGCTCGAACGGATTTCCAACTTGACATTCCGCGCTCGGGTGTGATCCGTTACACCAATTGCATGTCTCTATGTTAACGGGGGCTGGTGCGTGCGAAAATGTCTGGAGCTGTTGTGTCAAAGCGGCGACTTGAGCTGACAAGGTGGAAATCGGATCATTGCTCGAAACTTCCATTACTCTCTTCGGTGTCAATCTTTCCGATGGCCATTGGTATGCGTTTTCGGCCATATCTTCCAAAAGCACGTGTGCCTCGGCCATAGATTTTCCCATGAAGGTCCCACCGGAGGCCGCATCCACGAGAGTGCGTGTAGAAGCACTCAAACCATTATAGAACGTATGAAGCTGAAGCCAATCAGGAATGCCCTGATGAGGGCATCTTCGTAGCAATTCTTTATATCGCTCCCACACCTCGTGGAGCGATTCCATATCGTACTGGGCAAAAGTGGTTATTTCGTTTCTCAACCTCGCCGTTTTAGCTGGTGGGAAAAATTTGGCAAGGAAGGCTTGCGCTAACCTCTCCCATGTTGTAATCGACCCCGGCGGTAAGGAATTTAACCTAAACTTTGCTTTATCCCTCAAAGAGAAAGGGAAAAGCCTCAATCGGATGGCATCGTCGGTGACACCATTAGTTTTGAATGTATCGCATATCTCAAGGAAAGAAGCAATGTGGGCATTCGGGTCGTCCTTCGGCAGTCCACAGAATGGGCTCGCCTGCACCATCTGAATAATGGCGGGCTTGATCTCAAAATTATTAGCTTGGATAGTGGGACGCCGAATTCCCGAAAAATTAGCGTTGACCTGCGGCATGGCATAATCCCGAAGAGCTAGTTCCGGTTGAACTTGCCGCACTTGGTTATCTCCTCCTTGGACTTCCATATTCTCGGCCATATTGACCGTCGTCTGCAACTCTCTTTTCTCCTTTTTGTTCCTTCTTAGAGTGCGCTCGAGCTCGGTATCCAAAGGTAGTAGGCCTTCGTTACCGAGTCTTCTCATGCACTACACGAAAGGTCCTGAAAGGAAAAACAAATAAACGAAATTAAATACACAAAAATAAAAATAAAACGTTCAAATTAAGACTGGAAATACTTAAATCGATATTAGAAAAATTTCAATCCCCGGCAACGGCGCCAAAAACTTGTTGCGATATTTCCTACACGCAAGTGCACGTCATCGTTTACAAGTAATAAAGTGATAAGTAGAGTATCGTTCCCACGAGGATTGAATCTCTAACTACCGATGTTTTCGTATTCCAATTTTATTTGAACAATCGAAGTTGGGTTTTTGCGATTAATAACTAAAAGAAGTACTAAAAGACTAAGCAGTAGAAAACAATATCTTGGATAAAAGAAATCAAATGATGAATAAGTCTAGGGTTCTGAATCCACCTTAGTTTATCCGAATTTACTCTCGATTATCCGTAATAAATAATTTTCCCAATTTATTGAAGGCGGAGATTGCTAATATATTCTACCGCCTCTCCCGAGGTCAATAGATTTATCTAACGGCGACTAACGCACTCTATCCCTAGGTGAATTATTTCGTCGATAGGCAAAAAGCATGAAATCTCCTAAAGGCCACGTAGTTCCTATGAATATATTCCTATCTCACAGAATAAAACGGTCCTCACCAATAGCTCCTCACCAAATCTCCTCTCCCGATTCGAAGTGAATGATTAAATCAATACAACTATTGGCCAGATAATTGCAAGCATTAAACATAATTGGGAAAACTCAATAAAAAGGTAATAAATTGGATAATCTCAATCAATTCGTCAAAACAAAGGTTTCATCAAAACCCTAGATTAGGGCTTTAGCCTGACATACTAAAAACTGAAAATATAGAATAAATAAACGAAAACATAAAATTCAAACGCAGATGAAGCGCGGATTCCTCCGTTCTTCAGCTTCCGCCTTCTGCCCTTGAATTCTTCTGCTTTCCTCTTCTTCTGCCGTCTCCCAGCTTAAGCTCTCCAAGGTTTTAGATCCAATGATTCCAAGATAATTTAATTAGGGTCTTAAACCCTATTTATAGCTCAGCACCTCCACAAATCGCGTCCGTATTAGTCGGTCGGCGGCAAAGCGGCCCAAAATCCCGCGAGACGTATAAAACCCGCTAAGTGTGCCGCGGCTCACTAAACTGTGCCGCGGCACATCGCCTTCTGAATGCACAGGCATTAATTAATTCTTACGTACGCGGCTCACTGGCCGTGCCGCGGCACAAGTCTGACTTACTCGCCCTTGGTGGTGTCTTCTGTCTGCGGCTCGATTCCTTGTCTGCGGCTCGAGTCGATTTTGCCGTCTTCGCCCGTTTTGCCTCGTTTTAGCTTCCGGACTTCAATTTCCTGTCAATCATACAAAATTAAGGCATTAAAAGCTCATTTAGATGATTTCACTCACCAAAACACTACAAAATACTGATAAATAAGCGTATAAAAATACGCCTAACAGTTGTATTTGAGTTTTGGTAATTAAATAATAATGTATATGATTTACATTTGTTGTTGGTATGCTTGGTATCGAGGATACATTGTTGTATGGACGAAGACATGAATTATCTACCGTCCTTGACATTTTGGATCGTCGAATATTCAGAATAATGGTTGGTGATGGTTTAGATATCAAGATTGCTCTCGAAGGACTCAGAGGAAGTATTTTAATCATTTTCGTCATTTGTGTCGATCATGTTGCGGTACATTCATGTATCGTTGTTGTCATGCATTTGTGCATTGTTGTTGTCGTACAATGTGTATAGTTGTTTTGTGCAGTTGTGCATTGTTGTCATATGTCCACCATGCGTTGGCCCGACGAAATCAACATGGGATATCTATAGCTGTGTGCGCTGGATCGTTGGACAGGTAATGACACCATGCGTTGGTTCGACGGGATCATCATGGGGATCTATAGCTGTGTGCACTGGATCGTTGGATTATCATATGTGTTGATTGTTATTGTGCATATGTATATTATGGGTTGCCATAAGTATACAATGTCGTTATTGATGTGAGCATATTGACGTTGTCATATGAGTATGCATTTGTAGGTCTTGTGTTAGGACCGTGTCCGTATGATGTATTGATCTGATCTCGGATTCGACTGATATGATTTCGTCGTGGCATTTCATATCTTGAGGTATGTTCCGTACTTCCTTTGGTATTTGTCTTTTGATGGATAACCGATTATCGAGTTGAGTTGATGATGTTTATTCCGATGGATCGAATTGGTCAGAGTTGGTATAATTCGTAACAGTGAGTTATGATAATGTTTTGAGAACCTTGGGTATTGTTGAGATACCGTACAGATATTTCCGTATTAACTTATTGTGTTGTTAAGGATACGAATCGTGGATTTTCGTAAAGTTATGGTGGTAAGATTACATTGGTCGTATTCTTACTTAGTGATTTCATTGGTATATAATTATCGACATGATGTGATTGTTATCATTGTTGGATATTATGGCTGACCCCGTCGTGGGTTTTATTTTTAGGTTCTTTGGATATCGAGCTTGTAGCGGTCGTGAAGAGATGAGCTTCCCGGAGGATACCGGCTAGAGCATTTATTTGTGTATCGAGTTTCCTAATCAGTTGTTGTATTCCGCTGCTAGAGTATTTTTAATTGTTTGTCTTTTTCTGCCGCGTGAGTATTTTTAAATGGCCTTTTGGTTTCTGGTAACTTGAGTTACTTTGGCAAATTATTTTCTAAACTATTGAGTTTTGGCTATTTGGCCTTGTCGTTTCAAATGAGATTTTACGACGGTTTTGTTAAACGGGTTTTGTAAAGTTTTCGAATGTTTTTAAAAGATAGTACCGTCGTTAGCCTCATGGGTGTTTGTAAATATTTGCGAAAATTTCCTTCAGTCTTGTGGGTTCCATCTCGGGGCCCACGGCACTGTAATATTCTTGGATGGCTCTGGGGGTGTTATGGTATCAGAGCTTAGGTTGTGAAAGCCTAGTCAGTCGGGTCGAGTTGGGTCGTACTTTTGTCGTGTCATTCGAGTTGTCAGTTGACAAGTGTTTGAGCTCTGGGTTTTTGTTGTTCACTCGGGCTTGTATGTTATGTGATTTACCAGTGTAGTACTGGGGTTGTTGTAAACTTTTCCAAATGGTGTTAACGTGTTTCTTAGGATAGAGCCATGTTGTGTTCTCGAGTTGAGCTGAGTTTGCAAAATGTGTGTTTTGAGAATATATGTGTCGAGTAATTTCTAGAGTTGAGACATGTGCCAATATCACGGGGAATCGTCAGCTTCACGATCTGTAAGTATTTGGATTTTTGAATTGCATTAAGATTTATTGCCATTCTAAGTTGATATGCTTTGAGATTCAGAAAGATGTTATGCGTTACAGTGTAAGGTGACAAAATTGGGACAGGATTGACGATCTTGAGAGTTTATGATTTTGGAAATCAATATGTCGGTTAAATTTTGGAACGGAGTTGTGCAATTGGGAGAAAGATTGTGGATTGATGAGGAGAACATGTAGTCATGTTAGTACATTTTGAGATGTATGAACTGTTTTTGAGCATTTGAAACTGATACTTTTCAAAATAAATGTTTTACGAATGTTTTCTGGAAAATGATTTTAGGCCGAGACCCAATCGATTTTGAAATAGTTTTGTAACTCAGGACTTGGAGTCTGAAAGAGTTTTCTATTTTTTTCTAAACTTCTCGTAACGTGGAATGGGATATGAGCTGAGGCCCTAATATTTCAAAAGGCTTTTCTGTTTTCTTAAAACTCCCGAGATTTGTAAAACACATTACCAATCGTTTATCTATTTTATATCCGCCTTTCAAGATTTTGGTTTACTTGTTCAAATGAGACTTCTCGGGAAGTCTTTTGCTGTGTTGATTTGTTTCAATGTTTTGTCATAACATATTTGAGGTGATCCAGTATGGGTTAATGATTGATGGTGCGAGTCATATGTGGAAAAAGGAGTTTTTTTCGGATTCTATACATTAAGGTTTTGGAACTCTAACGTGTGGTGTTCCAATGGAATGTCAGTGGAATTGGTGACGAACCGAAATCGTATACAGGATTATGGTTGTAGTCGAGAATTTGCATAATTTCATCTCATTTTTGTGTGTATTCAAAAAGAATTGTCGTCGAGAACTTGACACCAGCTAGCCGATTTAATTTTTCGAAAATTGATTTTGTGGTCTTACCAAAATTTATGTTCTAAGTTTTGAAATTTTTGAAGGAACTTTCGAAAATTTATCTTCTTGACGAGATATATGATTTCAAACTAGTTTTGAAAATCTGATTGATATACATACGCATTTAGTGCATAGTGCATATCACGGTGAAGTTATGAATGCGTCTCATGTAACACCCCGAAATCCTATTGGGTTATTACAGTGCCGTGGACCCCACGCCAGGAGATCCACCAGGCGAACATGACTAATATACATTAAATTAAACAACAAGGGAAAATCATAGTTGTTGCGATATTTCCTACACGCAAGTGCACGTCATCGTTTACAAGTAATAAAGTGATAAGTAGAGTATCGTTCCCACGAGGATTGAATCTCTAACTACCGACGTTTTCGTATTCCAATTTTATCTGAACAATCGAATTTGGGTTTTTTGCGATTAATAACTAAAAGAATTCCTAAAATATTAAGCAGTGGAAAACAATATCTTGAATAAAAGGAATCAAATGATGAATAAGTCTAGGGTTCTGAATCCACCTTAGTTTATCCGAATTCACTCTCGATTATCCGTAATAAATAATTTTCCCAATTTACTGAAGGCGGAGATTGCTAATATATTCTACCGCCTCTCCCGAGGTCAATAGATTTATCTAACGGCGACTAACGCACTCTACCCCTAGGTGAATTATCTCGTCGATAGGCAAAAAGCATGAAATCTCCTAAAGGCCACGTAGTTCTTATGAGTATATTCCTATCTCACAGAATAAAATGGTCCTCACCAATAGTTCCTCACCAAATCTCCTCTCCCGATTCGAAGTGAATGATTAAATCAATACAACTATTGGCCAGATAATTGCAAGCATTAAACATAATTGGGAAAACTCAATAAAAAGGTAATAAATTGGATAATCTCAAGCAATTCGTCAAAACAAAGGTTTCATCAAAACCTTAGATTAGGGCTTTAGCCTGACATACTAAAAACTGAAAATACAGAATAATTAAACGAAAGCATAAAATTCAAACGCAGATAAAGCTCGGATTCCTCCGTTCTTCAGCTTCCGCCTTCTGCTCTTGAATTCTTCTGCTTTCCTCCTCTTCTGCCGTCTCCAAGCTTAAGCTCTCCTAGGTATTAGATTCAATGATTCCAAGATAATTAAATTAGGGTCTTGAACCCTATTTAAAGCTCAGCACCTCCACAATTCGCGTCCGTATTAGTCGGTCGAAAACTGGCATCGAAACAGCTCAAAATCCGCGCGGGCATACACCAACCGCCAAGTGTGCCGCGGCTCACTAAACCTGTGCCGCGGCACATCGCCAAAAGCTGAATGCCTGGGCGTAAATAAATTCTTCTGTGCCGCGGCTCACAGGCGTGCCGCGCACGAGTACTGACTTACTTTGCCCTTTGGCTGGTGTCTTCCGTTGCCGCGGCTCAGATTCCTTGTGCCGCGGCTCAGAGTCCAGTTTTGCCGTCTTCGCCCGTTTTGCCTTGTTTTAGCTTCCGGACCTCAATTTCCTGTCAATCATACAAAATTAAGGCATTAAAAGCTCATTTAGATGATTTCACTCACCAAAATACTACAAAATAAAGATAAATAAGCGTATAAAAATACGCCTAACAAATACCCCCAAACTTAAGCCTTTGCTTGTCCTCAAGCAAAAAGAATTAAAGTCAATAAAAGAATGTCGTGAATCATCGTGCAACTCATAGTGTTCAACCTAATCAATATTATCCTGCCATTCTCTCTAAATAATACGAGTGTCATAAAAGCGAGCTGCACTCAGAATAATGATTCCGCAAAGTATTCAAGTTCAGTCCTAATCATTCGTTCATGAAGAAAACTCAGCTCAAAGATTAACAAAACATGAGTCAAATCGACCGTCAATATGAAAGGCTAACATAAACAAGCTAGTTCGTCGCGTTCCACAGTCTAAAGGCACTATTTTCACGAGTCTCATAACAAATAAACCTCGGACAGTATCCCCTTATATATATGCTCAAAAATTTGATTCGAGTCGACCACTAGGTTAGGATCTCGGGATGTTTCATCGGGATAATCCTAGGGTGGAACTTCCATTCTCATGTATTCGGAAACCGTTTGACGTAAAAGACACTCATGGGGCACATGGATGCTTCTAGTTACTAAGTTCCCGTCTACAGCGGAGAAACAACTCGAATACATAATTCCTGCATGTCCGAATCAAGGTTGCCGTTTTACGCGAGAGTAAACAGCGGGTCACGCGAATACCCCCGGTTACTAGGCTTCCTATCATTGGCACATGTGAAATATCTAAATTACTAGTCTAATCAGGGTCGTCGTTTTACGCGAGAGTAAACAACGGGTCACGCGAATACCCCCGGTTACTAGACTTCCCTTCATAGAACCCATTATCTCGACTTTAGGGAAAAACTGACCGACTCAAAACTCAAACTAAGTGCCAACACAACTAATGAAACATTACGACTCACTATCCGGAAAATGTAGCCAAACGTATTGATGGGGATTTAAAAAAACAAGTATGTATCGTCTCTTATCTGCCAAGACCTCTACAATCACGAAAAAATTTCGGACCTAATTGAATACTAAGCAGAACAGAAATACTGACTACAACTCGACTAGAACTCGCCCGCTTCTTCAGAGAAAAAGACAGTGTCGTAACATCAGTATCACACAAAATAGAAGCACGAAAAATTCACGAATACAGAAAAACTACGACAAGCAAGGCTATCTAAAAAAAATTTTCGCAAAGACAAGAACAGTGCAACGAAATAGTGTACAGCAAGAAAATAGAGTACAGCAATGAATGTAGACTGAATGTAAATCCCCCCCCCCCCATCCAAACTTAGGACGTACATTGACCTCAATGGATAAAAATGAAATGCAAGAAAAGTAAAAGGTCAAGTACTCCCCTCCAGTCTGCTCAGGCGCTGGTGCCGGCATCGTCCGGTGAGCTTGCACGCTTCTTGACTACATCATGCGGAGTGTGAATGAATGAGCTTGCATTATCAAAAAGGAAGTTAAGTACTAGCTCTCAAGTTGAACATGATGTAGGGGTTGGGGATAATGTAATTTGACAACACGATTCATTGCATATAATTTGAAAATGCCTAGCTTACCAATTTTTCATTGCTGCAATTTATCAAACACCTTGTGTGCACAAGTTAAAATGAAGAAAAAAAAATTTCATGGTTAATTCCAAATCCCAAAAATAATAACACAGATTATAACCCTGAATTACGAAAACCATCATCAACAATTCGTTCATAAGCATCAATTCCATCAATAACAAATTCCCCATATTCCAACTCCATTTTAGAAACAACAATGAAGAATAACTAGCAATATAAAACTCCAAATCTTTTCACATCAAGAATCATTTATGATTTAGAAATCAAAAATTACCTGGAGAATTTGAGAAGGAGACTCATAGAGTGGAACCAACTAACCTCAATGTGTGCAGGAAGGAAGGGAGGGAGGGAAGAAGTATCCTAAGCAGGCCGATCGATTGAAAGAGCCTTACCTGACTGCTCTTATTTTGCGACGGGGGCCGCGGCACAATATAAGTGAGCCGCGGCCCAAAGTACAGTCGGACTGGGACGTTTTGGTATGTCGTCGGGTGCCGCGGCTCAGATTTCGTATGCCGCGGCTCAGTGTGTTATTGTGCCGCGGCTCAGCCTTAGTACGCCGCGGCACAAAGTACAGGCGCCCTGGGCGTTTCTTGATCATTTAGTGTGCCGCGGCTCAGTTATCGGGTGCCGCGGCTCAGTGACCTGGTGTACCGCGGCTCAGTAAGATCATGCCGCGGCATAGGGTACAGTTTGATCGGCCATTTTTCCTCAGCTGGTGTGTGCCGCGGCTCATCTGGACTGTGCCGCAGCCCATCATTGAATTTCTCCCCTTTTGCTGATTCCTGCACAGAAATTTTACACGAAAACATTAAGATGAGAGGGAAGGATGGATCAAAGAAGAAAGAAGACAAAAAGAGACTCTAAAAATGCAAGCAAACGACAAAGAATCTACAACTAATACTCGGGTTGCCTCCCGAGGAGCGCTAAGTTTATAGTCTTCAGCCGGACTTATTGAACAACGTTAGTTCGCTTTTCGCAAACTCCATTTGGCTTCCGCCCCGTTCATCGAACCGTTTATATTTTGGTTAAAATTATGACCATTGGTCATCAGCGGTTCGACTTTCGGTTCGGTCATCAAATGTAGTTTGCGGAAAGGTTTCGACTTGAATAACTTTCCGAAACACCCGGTTTCTCCATGACTAATTGTCCGCTTGGCTTTCGGCTCACTCTCCTCCTTCGCCAACGAACTCACATTGCAGTGATTTTTCCTCATACTCGAGGAATGCCACTCGTTCAACATCCTTCTTAAAACTTGGGCCATTCAACACAAAATCTGAATTTTCCCGACAATGTTTTCGGTGCTTTCCTCTTTCAACAACATCCACACTTTCAATTTGAGACTCTTTATCAGCACTTCCGGGACATGGGAACGATTTGAACACTTGAAAAGTAACTTGCTCGTCTTGGACCCTCAGAGTTAACTCCCCCTTTTCCACGTCTATAAGGGTGCGGCCCGTCGCTAGAAATGGTCGTCCCAAGATGATCGGAATATTTTCATCTTCCTCCATGTCTAGTACGATGAAATCGGCCAGAAAGATGAACTTATCAACTTTAACTAAAACATCTTCGATCACTCCCCTCGGGTACTTTATCGATCGGTCCGCCAATTGTAATGAGACTGTGGTTGGCTTGGCTTCCCCAATATTCAGCTTTTTGAAAATTGACAGAGGCATGAGGTTGATACTCGCACCAAGATCGCATAGTGCCTTATTAAATGAAAGATTCCCCATGGTGCACGGTATGTTGAAGCTTCCCGGATCTTTCAATTTAGGTGGGAGCTTCTTTTGAATAATAGCACTACACTCCTCTGTCAAAGTGACCGTTTCAAACTCTTCAAGTTTTCTCTTCTTCGATAATATCTCTTTCATGAACTTGACATAACTCGGCATCTGCTCCAATGCGTCGGCGAACGGAATATTTATGTGAAGCTTTTTGAACACATCAAGGAACTTAGAAAATTGTTTGTCCGCCCTTTTTTGCTGTAGTCTCTGCGGAAACGGAACGGCGGGGACACATGTCTTTGATTTATCCGGCTTCAAATCCTTCGACTCCTCTAGCTTTAAATCCTTCACTTCTTCAATCTCCTTCTTCTCTTTACCCCGCTCGGGCTGATTCAGTACCTCTCTCCCGCTTCTCAAGCTAATTGCATTTAGACTCTCTCTAGGATTTGTCTCTGTTGTACTCGGCAATGCTCCCTCCGGACGAGCTGTCAACACATTAGCGATTTGGCCCAGCTGGACCTCCAAATTCCGAATAGAAGCAGAGTGATTTTGTAATGTAGCTTCCGTACGGGTCATAAATTGACTCGTATTTGCCGCTAATTTTGCAAGTGCTTCCTCGAGAGACACTTTGGGAGCGGAAGGGGGCTGCTGTTGATTCTGGGCGAAAGGGGGCTGGTGTGCGTTCTGTCCGTTTCTCCATGAAAAGTTGGGATGATTGCGCCACCCCGGATTATAAGTATTGGAGTACGGGTTATTCGGTCGATTTCCACTTCCCACAAATTGAGCCTGCTCCATCTGATTTTGCTCGAACGGATTCCCAAATTGACATTCCACACTTGGGTGCGATCCGTTACACCAATTGCATGTCTCTATGGTAACGGGGGCTGGTGCGTGCGAAAATGTCTGGAGCTGTTGTGTCAAAGCGGCGACTTGAGCTGACAAGGTGGAGATCGGGTCATTGCTCGAAACTTCCATTACTCTCTTCGGTGTCAATCTTTCTGCTGGCCATTGGTATGCGTTTTCAGCCATATCTTCCAAAAGCACGTGAGCCTCGGCCATAGATTTTCCCATGAAGGTCCCACCGGAGGCCGCATCAACGAGAGTGCGAGTAGAAGCACTCAAACCACCATAAAACGTATGAAGCTGAAGCCAATCAGGAATGCCGTGATGAGGGCATCTTCGTAGCAATTCTTTATATCGCTCCCACGCCTCGTGGAGCGATTCCATATCGTACTGGGCAAAAGTGGCTATCTCGTTTCTCAACCTCGCCGTCTTAGCTGGTGGGAAAAATTTTGCAAGGAAGGCTTGCGCTAACCTCTCCCATGTTGTAATCGACCCCGGCGGTAAGGAATTTAACCAAAACTTTGCTTTATCCCTCAAAGAGAAAGGGAAAAGCCTCAATCGGATGGCATCATCGGTGACACCATTAGTTTTGAATGTATCACATATCTCAAGGAAAGAAGCAATGTGGGCATTCGGGTCGTCCTTCGGCAGTCCACAGAATGGGCTCGCCTGCACCATCTGAATAATGGCGGGCTTGATCTCAAAATTATTTGCTTGGATAGTGGGACGCCGAATTCCCGAAAAATTAGCGTTGACCTGCGGCATGGCATAATCCCGAAGAGCTAGTTCCGGTGGAACTTGCCGCACTTGGTTGTCTCCTCCTTGGATTTCAATATTTTCGGCCATGTTGACCGTCGTCTGCAACTCTCTTCTCTCCTTTTTGTTCCTTCTTAGCGTGCGCTCGAGCTCGGTGTCCAAAGGTAGTAGGCCTTCGTTACCGAGTCTTCTCATGCACTGCACGAAAGGTCCTGAAAGGAAGAACAAATAAACGAAATTAAATACACAAAAAATAAAAATAAAACGTTCAAATTAAGACTGGAAATACTTAAATCGATATTAGAAAAATTTCAATCCCCGGCAACGGCGCCAAAAACTTGTTGCGATATTTCCTACACGCAAGTGCACGTCATCGTTTACAAGTAATAAAGTGATAAGTAGAGTATCGTTCCCACGAGGATTGAATCTCTAACTACCGACGTTTTCGTATTCCAATTTTATCTGAACAATCGAATTTGGGTTTTTTGCGATTAATAACTAAAAGAATTTCTAAAATATTAAGCAGTGGAAAACAATATCTTGAATAAAAGGAATCAAATGATGAATAAGTCTAGGGTTCTGAATCCACCTTAGTTTATCCGAATTCACTCTCGATTATCCGTAATAAATAATTTTCCCAATTTACTGAAGGCGGAGATTGCTAATATATTCTACCGCCTCTCCCGAGGTCAATAGATTTATCTAACGGCGACTAACGCACTCTATCCCTAGGTGAATTATCTCGTCGATAGGCAAAAAGCATGAAATCTCCTAAAGGCCACGTAGTTCCTATGAGTATATTCCTATCTCACAGAATAAAACGGTCCTCACCAATAGTTCCTCACCAAATCTCCTCTCCCGATTCGAAGTGAATGATTAAATCAATACAACTATTGGCCAGATAATTGCAAGCATTAAACATAATTGGGAAAACTCAATAAAAAGGTAATAAATTGGATAATCTCAATCAATTCGTCAAAACAAAGGTTTCATCAAAACCCTAGATTAGGGCTTTAGCCTGACATACTAAAAACTGAAAATACAGAATAATTAAACGAAAGCATAAAATTCAAACGCAGATGAAGCTCGGATTCCTCCGTTCTTCAGCTTCCGCCTTCTGCTCTTAAATTCTTCTGCTTTCCTCCTCTTCTGCCGTCTCGAAGCTTCAGCTCTCCTAGGTATTAGATTAAATGATTCCAAGATAATTAAATTAGGGTCTTGAACCCTATTTAAAGCTCAGCACCTCCACAATTCGCGTCCGTATTAGTCGGTCGAAAACTGGCATCGAAACAGCTCAAAATCCGCGCGGGCATACACCAACCGCCAAGTGTGCCGCGGCTCACTAAACCTGTGCCGCGGCACATCGCCAAAAGCTGAATGCCTGGGCGTAAATAAATTCTTACGTACGCGGCTCACACAGGCTGTGCCGACACAGTCTGACTTACTTTGCCCTTTGGCTGGTGTCTTCCGTTGCCGCGGCTCAGATTCCTTGTGCCGCGGCTCAGAGTCCAATTTTGCCGTCTTCGCCCGTTTTGCCTTGTTTTAGCTTCCGGACCTCAATTTCCTGTCAATCATACAAAATTAAGGCATTAAAAGCTCATTTAGATGATTTCACTCACCAAAATACTACAAAATAAAGATAAATAAGCGTATAAAAATACGCCTAACAATAGTCCCTACCATGATATCCGACACAATATTCCGATAAGGAATTTCAACGACAACGATAGGCCTACATGGCCAAAAATAAAATACAACAACATCCACGAGCATCTGCTCGGGTAATACATAATGACAATGACTGACAAACTGGAGAACACTCCAACTGATTGACCAACATGAACAACTCGGACTAGTATCGCTCGAATGCCTCGTCGCCATCATCATGCCCCTGTGTCTCAACTCTCTCCTCGCAAGCACCTAAAACATGAAAACATGTTCCGCCCCCACGGGGTCAGTCATCCAGATAATGAACATCAAATACATGTATAACATGATATGCATCCAAGGCAGAATGAAACGGTACAATGATAATAATGATACGAGATGCTCACAAACCAATGTAAGAATCGAGCATTCGTGAAACACTATGCCCACGGCATACTATTAATACCTGCTTGACAGGTTAGAAGATAAGTGCCCAATGGCGAATCATAATCACAGAGTACCACAATGAATTACACAACATGAACCAAACCAGAACTGAATTAAATATGAATCACAATGCCCGAAGGCTCCAATGAAATTATCGAGACAATCACAAAGGCCTGAAAGCCACTCAGCCGAAGCTGTCGAATATCACAATCACATGAAACCGGAACAACCCGAAGCTATAGTTATTGAGGGCTAATAAGGTCATAACCACGACCGTGACCTACTAAGCTGTAGGTGTTGGGAAGCCAACCGCGAAGGTTCAAGCCCCAAGCTTACCCATAAGATCATAAACACGACCGTGACCTACTGAGTTGTAGGTGTTGGGAAGCCAACCGCGAAGGTTCAAGCCCCAAACTTACCCATAATAAGGTCATAAACGCGACCGTGACCTACTGAGCTGTAGGTGTTGGGAAGCCAACCGCGAAGGTTCAAGCCCCAAGCTTACCCATAAGATCATAAACACGACCGTGACCTACTGAGCTGTAGGTGTTGGGAAGCCAACCGCGAAGGTTCAAGCCCCAAACTTACCCATAATAAGCACTAGCCGAGACTAGCTTCCAAAATATAATTAATCACAAACGGCAACGATCTGAAGATTATCGAATTCACGAAAATGATAGTGTGCTTCCTTGAGTTGGCCAACACGATAACGATGACTCATGGATGGGCACCGTCCACGACGGTCCCGATTCAAATACTTCAATTACCTTAGAATGGTCAATCGATAACAACGACCCAACGGATGGGAACTATGCTCGGCAGCCCCAATTCAATACCTCGATTGCCTTAGAATGGCCAACCGATAACAATGATGCAGCGGATGATTCAATACCTCCATTGCCTTAAAACGGTCAATCGATAACAATGATACAATGAATGGTTGAGTATCTCGATTGCCTTAGAATGGCCAATCGATAACAATGATAGGATGAATGATTGAACACTTCGATTTGTCTGAGAACGGCCAATCGATAACAATGATAGGATGAATGATTGAACACTTCGATTTGTCTGAGAACGGCCAATCGATAACAATGATATGATGAATGATTGAACACTTCAATTTGCCTGAGAACGGCCAATCGATAACAATGATACGAAGGATGTCTCGGCACCTTTAATCGGTTACCGACAACGAAGAAGAGAAATGAATACGTCAACGCCTTTCATCGGCCAAAACAACTTCAAGGACAAAACTCCAACATTAATAACAATGATTACAACGACGTCTTAAATCGAAATTAATATCAACAACAACGATCGACACATCGATACCGCGAACCGGTGATCGATAATAACATTAACAATGAGTATCACAATGCCTTGAACCGGCCATTAACGAACAATAAAAACATTTGGCATAATTGCCGAAAGGTATCGCATCGAACGATCTCTTAATATCAATGAATTCATGAAGAGACTAAGTCTAGAAATGATACAACACATTCATACACATATATGATAACATTAATCTCATTGACTAGTACAAGTATAAAACTTGCCTCAACCGAAGGCGATGAAATCCTTCCACGAACAGCGAATGGCGTCCTCCGATAAACACAAGTACTCGAACAACCTTGAATGAAATACAATTCATTCAATAACACAATATCAATCAAAATCAACATAACGATCGAAAGAAACTCTTTGAGGCATTTAATCGAACACTAAATGTTCAAAGTTCCTCAAGAGCCTAAGAATCATCAATCGGGTTGAACGAATCCAAAATATGGATATACAATCCATAGAACACGATTAATAATGTTTACTAACATCAACCGATTCATCAAAATCGGACTAGAATCGAAATCAAGAACAAATTCCCCAAAAAGTCAACTTGGAGGAAAATCAAGAAATATACCTTGATTCGACGAAGAACACGGATTGGATGATGATATAATCAACAAGAATCTTCCAAAACGTCTTGGAATTGATTGGCCAAGAAATCGATTTCCCGAGCCTCCCGTCCGCAGCCGCACAAAAACGAGTAAAAAAAGGTGAGAAATGCAGGTCTGGCCGAGCCCAGGTTATATATAGCCGGCAGGGTTACGGCCGTAACCGGCTGTGTCTTACGGCCGTAAACTCGGCCCATACGGCCGTACTCGGCAGGCCTTACGGCCGTAACCAGCATTCGTCAAAAAATCTGCCCAGCACCCCTCGGACACTTACGGCCGTAACTGGCACACATTACGGCCGTAACCGGCCTACGTCCGGAAGATGCCCAGCGCCCGTACAGCCGTAACTCTCGGCCCTTACGGCCGTAACTGGCATTCGTCAGGCCATTCCTGCCGAGCACGTACGGCCGTATCCTGTACCTTACGGCCGTAACTCGGCGAGGCAGGCCGGCTCGTAGTAGCCACTCCGACGGTCGACGATGCGAAACCCGAACCTGAATATGAATCGAAGATACGGTTACGAAGTACACGCAAAGACGAATCCAAGCGCTAAGAGAACACACGATTCCGACCACCCGAAGGCTCAAAATTCGACAACGGAAAGTAATTACCCCAAACTTTGGGAAATTACGAAAATGGCCCAAAACGTCCGAAATACACGATACACGATCGAAACACCAAGCCAAAGCTCGCAACATGAATAATAACATTAAATTAACTTGCGAGAAACTCGAAACAACAGTTTCGGACGAGATTCGCAAGAATCGAACTCAAGTGCGGAAAAGCCGTTTAAGAACACGGAACTCAACAAAACGATACCGAAACAAACTCGGATGACAAAAAGTGCAGAATTAAATATTCTCGGAATGACGAAACGGTCATGAAAGAGTCGTCAAAACGGACTTCCGTCGAAAAAAAGAAAATTACCGGAAAATCGAAATTGCAGATATTACATACTACCCCCCTTAAAAGAAGTTTCGTCCCGAAACTTAAAACAAGCAGGGAGAAACAATATCCCACCAGGAAAAATAAACGAGATACACACAAACAAGAATGATTACAATGAATGATAATGAATCGAAATCCAACAAGGATCAAGAATGACTCACCGGGGTGAAATGATAACGTAATGAGTGATAGCTCAAATGAAATGATTGGAACCATTGTTCCCCGTGAAGTGAATGATTAGTTTGATAATTATAAGTCTCAACGTGATTGATATATGATGAATGAATTATATGAATGAATGAACGACAAATGAAATGAATGATTATACTATTACCGAGCAAGAATTAACTTGTTCAAAACCGGTGATGAATGTCCGTACCTATGGCTCTCGAAGCCTGGTAGGACCCCTTGGATGAAGCACGAGCTGGAGTAACAAAGTCCCCCGAGGCCCTTGAGCTCTCTCGAGATCTACCGGCACTAGAACTCCTACAGTATTTCTGAAGGTGTCCCTGCCGCCCACACCCAAAACAAATAACGGCCTGCATCGAGCACCGGGTGCTGCGATGTCCTATTACATCACAGTTAAAGCAAACAACGGTCGAACTCGTGGCCTTAGAAGAGGACGCTCCCTCCGCACAAAGACGACTAGAAAATGACCTCTTGGATGTCGGGGCCCGATGTCCCTCTGGACGAGCTGGCATTCTAGTCCTCTCACCGGAAGAAATTGAAGGATGCTTCTGAGTAAGCTCCTTGATCAAAAGCTCTGCTCCAAGAGCCTTCCCGATGAACTCACTAAGTGAATTACAATTGTGATTGAACAACTGCATCCTCAACTGCGGATTTAGCCTCTTGCTAAAATATTTGATCTTATCCGCCTCAGTACGGATAACTGACGAAGCAAACTGAAGTAGTCCCTGAAACTTCTCAGCAATGACAATAACACCCTCATCCTCGACGGATTCGGTGTTCAAAACCTCTGACAATTTGGCTTCACGAAGTGGAGCCGGATAATACCTCTCTAGCATGAGGGTCTTGAACTCACTCCAACCACAATCGCGATCGGCAGGTTTCACAGAAAGCCACCACGAATAAGCACCCTTAATCAAGTAATAAGCCGCTACTGCCACTTTACTCTCTTCCGAACACTGAACTATGTCGAAGAGTTTATCAAAATGCTCAAGCCAATGAACAATATCAGTTGGTTCCGACGAACCCTCAAAAGTAGGCGGCCTCTGACGAGAGATATCGCCAACAATCTGATTCACTCCCCCAGTCTGTCCATGAAACGGCACCTGAAATCCCTGTTGCGGTGGACCACGAACCATCGAGGTCTGCATGGTCTCCACTATCCGCGTCATCTGAGTCATCTGGGCCATCATGCCCTGCATAAATATGAATGGGTCAACCCGAACACCTTCCGAGTGAGATGCCTCTCGGGTATGGCTCCCTGATAGTGAATGATTATCTGACAGTGAATGAGTAGACTCGCTATTTGATGAATTAATGATATCCCTTGCGTTCGCGTGGGTATGCACACGAGATCCCGAGTTCCGGCCCGCATTGCGGCCTCTTCCCAAGCGTCCTCTGACAGCTCTATCCATAATGAAGCAGGAAAGCCACATGATAATTATAGATCCCGCATGAATATCGCATTATGATTACGTGACAGAATGATAAAAATGAGAATACACACTCCAGCACAATGAATGCATTAATGATGCAATGAAATGATCATCGACATTACGTCGGAATATGATAAGATCGTATGAAAGATCAGGTGAGGTAACATGATTATCTGATGAAATTCCTGAAATGATTACCTTGAATAAGTTAACAAGGTTTAAAATTCGATCCCCAAGATCAACAACTGAACCGTGAGTTGGGTTGGATGATTAATGAATTAACTGAACAATGAGATTTTGACTGAATGATGAATGAATTAACTGAACAATGAGATTAACTGAGTGATGAATGATTTAACTGAGTGATGAGATTAACTGAGTGATGAATGAATTAACTGAACAATGAGATTAACTGAGTGATGAATGAATTAACTGAACGAAGAGATTGACTGAGTGATGAGTGAATTAACTGAACAATGAGATTAATTGAGTGATGAATGAATTAACTGAACGAAGAGATTGACTGAGTGATGAATGAATTAACTGAACAATGAGATTGACTGAGTGATGAATGAATTAACTGAACAATCAGATTAATTGAGTGATGAATGAATTAACTGAACGAAGAGATTGACTGAGTGATGAATGAATTAACTGAACAATGAGATTGACTGAGTGATGAATGAATTAACATGATCGACAAGATCAAAATGATGATTGATGATTACTAACTGATGAATGGGATGATCCTTAACACTTACACAAGTCACACGTGTTCCAAAACAATTAGTCATGAATCAATCATAACAATAATATCACATATAGGTTTCAACAAAGCATGAATAATTAATAACATGATGAATATATGAACATAAAGAGAATCGAGTCCTTACACAGGTCATACGAAGCTTCGAGGTCTCACGATACTAGTCTTCACTGACGACGACTCGATGAATGAATGACTCGTGCAGTCGTATTAATATCACGACTCACAAAACCCGACTGTCCAGATTGTCATAACCTGACAGTCCCACTACTACCGCGTCGGTAGAGCCACATAACTCACATATCAGGGTATCTGACAACCCAAACTCTCTGATACCATCTTCTGTAACACCCCGAAATCCTATTGGGTTATTACAGTGCTGTGGACCCCACGCCTGGAGATCCACCAGGCGAACATGACTAATATACATTAAATTAAACAACAAGGAAAAATCATAGTCCCTACCATGATATCCGACACAATATTCCGATAAGGAATTTCAACGACAACGATAGGCCTACATGGCCAAAAATAAAATACAACAACATCCATGAGCATCTGCTCGGGTAATACATAATGACAATGACTGACAAACTGGAGAACACTCCAACTGACTGACCAACATGAACAACTCAGACTAGTATCGCTCGAATGCCTCGTCGCCATCATCATGCCCCTGTGTCTCAACTCTCTCCTCGCAAGCACCTAAAACATGAAAACATGTTCCACCCCCACGGGGTCAGTCATCCAGATAATGAACATCAAATTCATGTATAACATGATATGCATCCAAGGCAGAATGAAACGGTACAATGATAATAATGATACGAGATGCTCACAAACCAATGTAAGAATCGAGCATTCGTGAAACACTATGCCCACGGCATACTATTAATACCTGCTTGACAGGTTAGAACATAAGTGCCCAACGGCGAATCATAATCACAGAGTACCACAATGAATTACACAACATGAACCAAACCAGAACTGAATTAAATATGAATCACAATGCCCGAAGGCTCCAATGAAATTATCGAGACAATCACAAAGGCCTGAAAGCCACTCAGCTGAAGCTGTCGAATATCACAATCACATGAAACCGGAACAACCCGAAGCTATAGTTAGTGAGGGCTAATAAGGTCATAACCATGACCGTGACCTACTGAGCTGTAGGTGTTGGGAAGCCAACCGCGAAGGTTCAAGCCCCAAGCTTACCCATAAGATCATAAACACGACCGTGACCTACTGAGTTGTAGGTGTTGGGAAGCCAACCGCGAAGGTTCAAGCCCCAAACTTACCCATAATAAGGTCATAAACGCGACCGTGACCTACTGAGCTGTAGGTGTTGGGAATCCAACCGCGAAGGTTCAAGCCCCAAGCTTACCCATAAGATCATAAACACGACCGTGACCTACTGAGCTGTAGGTGTTGGGAAGACAACCACGAAGGTTCAAGCCCCAAACTTACCCATAATAAGCACTAGCCGAGACTAGCTTCCAAAATATAATTAATCACAAACGGCAACGATCTGAAGATTATCGAATTCACGAAAATTATAGTGTGCTGCCTTGACTCGGCCAACACGATAATGATGACTCACGGATGGGCACCGTCCACGACGGTCCCGATTCAAATACTTCGATTACCTTAGAATGGTCAATCGATAACAACGACACAACGGATGGGAACTATGCTCGACAGCCCCAATTCAATACCTGGATTGCCTTAGAATGGCCAACCGATAACAATGATGCAGCGGATGATTCAATACCTCGATTGCCTTAAAACGGTCAATCGATAACAATGATACAATGAATGATTGAGTATCTCGATTGCCTTAGAATGGCCAATCGATAACAATGATAGGATGAATGATTGAACACTTCGATTTGTCTGAGAACGGCCAATCGATAACAATGATATGATGAATGATTGAACACTTCAATTTGCCTGAGAACGGCCAATCGATAACAATGATACGAAGGATGCCTCGACACCTTTAATCAGTTACCGACAACGAAGAAGAGAAATGAATACGTCAACGCCTTTAATAGGCCAAAACAACTTCAAGGACAAAACTCCAACATTAATAACAATGATTACAATGACGTCTTAAATCGAAATTAATATCAACAACAACGATCGATACATCGATACCGCGAACCGGTGATCGATAATAACATTAACAATGAGTATCACAATGCCTTGAACCGGCCATTAACGAACAATAAAAACATTTGGCATAATTGCCGAAAGGTATCGCATCGAACGATCTCTTAATATCAATGAATTCATGAAGAGACTAAGTCTCGGAACGATACAACACATTCATACACATATATGATAACATTAATCTCATTGACTAGTACAAGTATAAAACTTGCCTCAACCGAAGGCGATGAAATCCTTCCACGAACAACGAACGGCTTCCTCCGATAAACACAAGTACTCGAACAACCTTGAATGAAATACAATTCATTCAATAACACAATATCAATCGAAATCAACATAACGACCGAAAAAGACTCTTTGAGGCATTTAATCGAACACTAAATGTTCAGAGTTCCTCAAGAGCCTAAGAATCATCAATCGGGTTGAACGAATCCAAAATATGGATATACAATCCATAGAACACGATTAATAATGTTTACTAACATCAACCGATTCATCAAAATCAGACTAGAATCGAAATCAAGAACAAATTCCCCAAAAAGTCAACTTGGAGGAAAATCAAGAAATATACCTTGATTCGACGAAGAACACGGATTGGATGATGATATAATCAACAAGAATCTTCCAAAACGTCTTGGAATTGATTAGAATCGGCCAAGAACTCGATTTCCCGAGCCTCCCGTCCGCAGCCGCACAAAAACGAGTAAAAAAAGGTGAGAAATGCAGGTCTGGCCGAGCCCAGGCTATATATAGCCAGCAGGGTTACGGCCGTAACCGGAAGTGCCTTACGGCCGTAACTCGGTCCATACGGCCGTAACTCGGTCCATACGGCCGTACTCGGCAGGCCTTACGGCCGTAACCGGCATTTGTCAAAAAATCTGCCCAGCACCCCTCGGACACTTACGGCCGTAACTGGCACACATTACGGCCGTAACCGGCCTACGTCCGGAAGATGCCTAGCGCCCGTACGGCCGTAACTGGCATTCGTCAGGCCATTCCTGCCGAGCACGTACGGCCGTAACCTGTACCTTACGGCCGTAACTCGGCCAGGCGAACCCGCTCGTAGTGGCCACTCCGACGGTCCGAACGACGCCGAAACCCGAACCTGAATATGAATCGAAGATACGGTTACGAAGTACACGCAAAGACGAATCCAAGCGCTAAGAGAACACACGATTCCGACCACCCGAAGGCTCGAAATTCGACAACGGAAAGTAATTACCCCAAACTTTGGGAAATTACGAAAATGGCCCAAAATGTCCGAAATACACGATACACGATCGAAACACCAAGCCAAAGCTCGCAACATGAATAATAACATTAAATGAACTTGCGAGAAACTCGAAACAACAGTTTCGGACGAGATTTGCAAGAATCGAACTCAAGTGCGGAAAAGCCGTTTAAGAACATGGAACTCAACAAAACGATACCGAAACGAACTCGGATGACAAAAAGTACAGAATTAAATATTCTCGGAATGACGAAACGGTCATGAGAGAGTCGTCAAAACGGACTTCCGTCGAAAAAAAGAAAATTACCAGAAAATCGAAATTGCGGATATTACATCTCACAAACTGGATAACACATCAGTGTGGAATGGTGAATAAAGATTCGAACTTTAGTATGGTAGTTTGGTTATCCAGGGATGCTCGGTTGATTTATTGGATAAGAGAAATAGGCTGCGTGTTATAGATCCATGCACAGGATGTAATTTTCGAACTTTGGATTTCGTGAATCGGGACATATGTGCTATGTGATTCCATTTGTATGGTAGTAGCGTGATTTTTTACCATAGTGATTTTTGGATGATTTCTTTGTAAATGTAGATTGGGGATGGTGACCCCATGCTGGTTGTTTTGAATATTGAGTGCTCGTTCCCACTCCATGTACGATTCAATATGTTCGTCGTTTTGTGATTGGTTGTTCGTATGCCGGGGAGTATGTTTACCAGTCGGGTATGTTTATTGAGATCCACTGTATGTGATTAGTTTGTCATTTTGAGAATGTTATTCTTTCGTATATCTGTTTCTGTGGTTCTGTGTTGACCGTGTTGGAGCTTACCGTGTGAAGGTATTCTCGATTATCGTTGATTGTTCGTTGGTCATATTGGAGTCTATCATGATGATGATATTCTTGATTGTGTTTTGACATTTGGATTGGTCATATGAGAGTTTATCATGTCGATGATATTCCCGGCTAATTCATTGGTTGATCATTGTTGGTGATCATCTGAGCGTTCGGATTTTGTGCCGATGTTTCGGGATTATGTTGTTGTTTTGGGCAGTTGTTTCATAGATGTATCGTGCATTATTGGTTTTTAGCAGATTGGGACTTGATTGTGCGATTAGGCAGACAGGATTTGACACGGATAGATTATTTCATCCGAAGATGATATATTTTCTTGAGACTCATGGAATGTGATTGTAAGCGTATTGAGGCTTTACAGTGAAGTCACTTGCTAGTATCCCAGGAGATCGTCGACTTTGCGCCTTTGTAAGTATGCTAGTTTGGTTATTCGGTAATAATGATGATCGATCGTTGTCGTGATGGTTTCGGAATGTTTTGGTCGAACGATTTGTTTGTTTTTCTATGACGGATTGCAAGTTTCGAGGACGAAACTTATTTTAAGTGGTGTAGTATATAATATCCGGAATTTCTACTACTATTGTTTAATGTTATTTTATCCGAATTATATCGTACAGTGTGGAATCTGTACCATATGGATAAAATAATTGAAAGACTAAGACTGATATACTTGTATAATTGTTGTACTTGGTCAACAATTGCATTTGAGGATATCGTGTATTAAATGTATCGTATGAGAATATTATTGGAAGGAGCGTGTGTATTCAGTATGCCGTATGTTCGTATATAGTATGTTGAGACGTTGGACAAGAATAGCTGAAAATGGATAAGTTTAGCATTATTAGCGCATGCTAATATACATGCCTAGCGCACGCTATCGTGCAGGTTTAGCGCACACTAATGGTAAAGGATAACGCACGCTAGTACAGACCAGATCAGAGGGAATCTACATGTAGACTCGGTCACTTTCGGCGCATGTACCGACAAGATCAACGGATATTTGTTGAGAAGGGTTAGCGCACGCTAATGCATATTGTTAGCGCACGCTAACATCAGATCGATCCAAAAGGAATCTTATACTAGTCAGAGCTGTCAGCGTGTGGACCCGTCTTCGGAGCATACAGACAAGCGAGTCAACAATAAGTAGCGCACGCTATGATCGGACACTAGCGTACGCTAAATAGAGGAGATTACATATGCTATTTCATGGATATTACGTACGTATCTCATTATATGCAGTAAGGCAGTAGCCTCTGGACTGCGATAGCGCGCGCTAACAAAGGCAGTTAACGCACGCTAATAATAGTCAGTATATATATATATATATATGTAGTTGGCCACTATTCTTCATTTCGTCCATTCTTTCCTTGTAACCGATAGAGAGAGTTCTTAGAGAGATGTTTGAAGTTCCAAACACTGGATTATGTTGGAGTTAATCATCCATAACAATATTAAGCTTGGAACCGATTGGAAACGGATTCAAACTTGGGATTCAATCCATTCCTTCAAAAAGGTAATCACTCTTCATCTTTGGATTTCATTTTAGATTGAATGTTGATGTTCTTGAGTTGATGATTATTACATAAACAAGTTGACAAGCATGATTATGAGGTGGATTACCGGAGTATGACGATATTGTTGATATGCGGATATTGATATGATTCGTGTGGTTTTGAATGGTGTTGTTTTTCTTCAAGAGATATGTTGGTTAATATCTCCCTTCATTTCGGGTTTTTGATGTTTTTGTAATTGTTTACTTCATATGATGATAAACCTGCAAGTGATTATGATTCTTGGTGTATATGATATGATTAAGAAGATTATATGTTGAAATGTTAGTGGAAATAAGATTTGGACACTTGTTTGGAAAGTAATGTGTATAAGGTTCGACTTTGGAAAAATATCTCCACCGATTCTTGAAAACTCCAAAAATTCTGAAACATAACAGTATGATAGATCACCGAGTTATATTTCTAATGGTTCAAACGGTGAATCAATCGGAGTCCGGATGAGTGAGTTATGCTCAAAATGGCAAAAACTATACTGCCTGTATTATGAGAACAGGTAGCGCGCGCTATTGATAAAGTTAGCATACGCTAACGTGTCTGGACGTATAAAAACTTAAAGAAGTCGGGAATTTCATTTCCCAACCCTTCCTACACGATCTCCTTTCGTCCCAAATAAGCCAAACTCGGTTTTTAACCCCTAAACCTCAGATTTTGAGTTGGTTTATCAAGTGATAACATCTAGGAAAGCTTGTAACAAGGATTATAACATCATTCTTGATTCTTTCGCCGGATTCAAGGTAATTGGCTTGAACTCTAATATTTTGGGATGTTTGAGATTCTTGATATATTTGGGTTGTTTAGTTCGTATCGATGGCTAGAATCATATAATGTTGAAGGATATATATGTTTGTGATTGTGTTCTTCGTGTTCTTGATGTGGTTGGTGTTTATTGATTGATGATTCGAATATACCTTTGAATTCCGCCTTCAAGGTGTTTGATTGAAGTTTTGAAAGAGAAATTGATTGGAATATTTTGGTTAAGTTTGTATACTCGCCTTATCGAATCGATATATGGATTTTGCGGAATCATGGGAATGGATTCGTAATTTTTTGAGTTAGATTGTTCGGAATTGTGTTTAATCGAGATATTTTGGAATCTTTGGGTTTGTGGATTGGTTATATCGATGGTTGATTGTTATCGAACTTGTTGTTTATCGATTATTGTAATAGGTTGAGATTATTGATCGGTGATTATAATCGTGTGTTGCGGTCGAGTTCGAGGATGTTCGTGAATTGCTATAGTCGGAGTCGAGGAGCTCATGTACGAAGACAAGGAATTGGTGACGGTTCCACTATCATCGTATCGGTATCGAGGCAAGTTATTACTTACACAGTTTACAATATTTAAGGAATGGTTTTCCGTTTCATTCGTTTATAATTCGTATAGCAATGTTTATAATTGTAATCACAGGAGATTTAGGGTTATAAGTTGTATTTGAGTTTTGGTAATTAAATCATAATGTATATGATTTACATTTGTTGTTGGTATGCTTGGTATCGAGGATACATTGTGGTATGGACGAAGACATGATTTATCTACCGTCCGTGATATTTTGGATCATCGAATATTCAGAATAATGGTTGGTGATGGTTTAGATATCAAGATCACTCTCGAAGGACTCGGAGCAAGTATTTTAATCATTTTCGTCATTTGTGTCGATCATGTTGTGGTACATTCATGTATCGTTGTTGTCATGCATTTGTGCATTGTTGTTGTCGTACATTATGTACTGTTGTTTTGTGCAGTTGTGCATTATTGTCATATGTCCACCATGCGTTGGCCCGACGGGATCAACATGGGATATCTATAGCTGTGTGCGCTGGATCGTTGGACAGGTAATGCTACCATGCGTTGGTTCGACGGGATCATCATGGGGATCTATAGATGTGTGCACTGGATCGTTGGATTACCATATGTATTGATTGTTATTGTGCATATGTATATTAAGGGTTGCCATAAGTATACAATGTCGTTATTGATGTGAGCTTATTGACGTTGTCATATGAGTATGCATTTGTAGGTCTTGTGTTAGGACCGTGTCCGTATGATGTATTGATCTGATCTCGGATTAGACTGATATGATTTCGTCGTGGCATTTCATATCTTGAGGTATGTTTCGTACTTCCTTTGGTATTTGTCTTTTGATGGATAACCGATTATCGAGTTGAGATTTGATGATGTTTATTCCGATGGATCGAATTGGTCAGAGTTGGTATAATTCGTAACAGTGAGTTATGATAATGTTTTAATAGAAAAGGATCGTCCCACAAATAATACTTAGCGTCTGAGATTAGCTTCTTCTTTTGATGGCGTGAGAGGTCATTTGGAATTGTTTTACTTGCCAAGTAGTTCACTATATCCGCATACCAAGGCATGTGTTTTGAACCCAACTTGTAGAGCTGCTCGTCGGGGAAGGTTTCCATGATTTGTGGCTGACTTTCTCCCTTCTCAAGGGGACTCTCTAATCGTGAAAGGTGATCGGCTATAACATTTTCAGTCCCTTTCTTGTCCCGAATCTACAAGTTGAATTTTTGAAGGAGAAGCACCCACCGAATCAACCTTGGTTTAGCATCCTTCTTCTCCAAAAGGTATTTTATTGCTGAATGGTTGGTCCACACTATCACTTTCGTTCCTAGTAGATACGCCCGGAATTTATCAAATGCAAAAATCACCGCCAATAATTCCTTCTCTGTTGTGGCATAATTTCTTTGGGCATCATCGAGTGTTCGGCTCGCATAGTATACGACATGGAACACCTTCCCTAGTCTCTGCCCCAAAACAGCCCAATGGCAAAGTCGATTGCATCACACATTAACTCGAACGGAAGGTCCCAGTCCGGAGCGACTATCACCGGTGCCGTGCTTAGAGCTTTATTCAATAAATCGAAACTTTCTTTACACGACTTGTCAAAAGTAAATGGAACATCCTTCATGAGTAAATTGCACAACGGCTTCGTGATCTTCGAAAAACCCTTAATAAATCGGCGATAGAAACCGGCATGTCCCAAAAAACTTCTAATCCCTTTGACCGTAGTAGGCGGAGGCATCTTCTCAATTGTTTCGATCTTCGCCCAGTCGACTTCAATTCCAAGTGAGGATATTCGATGGCCGAGTACTATGCCCTCCTGCACCATAAAATGACACTTCTCCCAGTTCAAGACCAAATTTGTCTCTTCGCATCTTTTCAAGACTTTCTGCAAATTTTTCAAACAAATGTCAAATGAATCTCCAAAAACAGAAAAATCATCCATAAAAATCTCAATACACTGCTCTACCATGTCAGAAAAAATAGCCATCATACACCGTTGAAAAGTAGCCGGCGCATTACATAATCCAAAAGGCATGCGCCTATAAGCGAAAATGCCGTAAGGACATGTAAACGTCGTTTTCTCTTGGTCTTCGGGGGCTATAAAAAATTGATTATACCCCGAGTAACCATCGAGAAAGCAATAGAAATCGTGTCCGGCTAATCTATCTAACATCTGATCAATAAAAGGTAAGGGGAAATGATCTTTTCTAGTGGCCTTATTTAATTTCCTATAATCTATGCACATACGCCACCCCGTGATAATCCTAGTGGGAATTAATTCATTATTATCATTTTGAACAACCGTTATCCCACCCTTCTTCGACACAACTTGGACCGGACTTACCCACTTGCTATCAGAAATTGGAAAGATCATACCTGCGTCGAGGAGTTTTAAAACCTCGACTTTTACCACATCTTTCATGTTTGGATTCAACCGGAGTTGATGCTCCACGGATGGTTTGTAGTCTTCCTCCATCAAAATCTTGTGCATGCAAATTGACGGGCTGATCCCCTTAATATCTGCAATAGACCATCCAAGACCAGATTTGTACTCCCTCAAAACTCTCAATAATTTCGCCTCTTGATCCCCCGCTAAAGTGGCCGAAAGAATAACTGGAAGGGAGTCGTCGGGCCCCAAAAATGCATATTTTAAATGAGGCGGCAGCTTCTTGAGTTCCAACTTTGGAGGTTTTTCGATCGATGGGACTGGTCGAGTTAGTGAACTTCCGAGCTCCTCGAATGGTTGACGAATGAAAATTGGCGGGGAAGCATCCATGTGGCGTACGTAGGCTTCATGCTCTGCATTTAGTTCGGAAACAGCCCTAATCAAAATGGACTCCAATGGATCGGGTGGATAATTCTCTCTAAAGGTTCTACTCACGCACGAGTCAATGACGTCAACTTGGGAACAATTTTCAGCATCACTCGGATATTTTACGGATCGAAAGATATTGAACGTTACTTGCTCCTCTTGAACACGTAGAGTCAGCTTCCCCTTTTCCACATCGATCAAAGTTCGGTCGGTTGCCAAAAATGGTCTTCCCAAGATAATTGGGATATCTTGATCTTCCTCCATGTCGAACACAATAAAATCGGCTGGAAAGATAAATTTGTCAACCTTTACTAACACGTCCTCTATTACTCCCCTCGGATATTTGATGGACCTATCGGCCAATTGTAAGGAGACCGTCGTCGGCTTGGCTTCCTCAATATCCAGCTTTTTAAAAATAGAAAGGGGCATAAGGTTTATGCTGGCTCCGAGATCGCATTGGGCTCTTTCAAAAGACGAATTTCCAATGATGCAAGGGATGGTAAAACTTCCCGGATCTCTCAATTTAGGTGGGAGCTTCTTTTGTAAAATAGCACTGCACTCCTCCGTTAATGCCACCGTCTCATATTCCTCGAGATTTCTTTTGTTTGACAAGACTTCTTTCATGAATTTTACATAACTCGGCATTTGTTCCAATGCGTCGGCAAATGGAATGTTTATGTGCAATTTCTTGAAGACGTCGAGGAACTTTGAAAATTCCTTGTCTAGTTTTTGTTTTTGGAAACGCTATGGGAATGGGATTTGAGGAGTGGGCTGAGTAGTCGATACTTCCTTTGGCTTGGGCGCATCATCCTTTTCCTTCTCACTTTGCTTGCTCGGCTGCTCTTTGTTATTGATAGGCTGCCCTTTCAACTCCTTTCCACTTCGTAATTCGATTGCTTGCACGTTTTCCTTGGGTTTCATTTCGATCGCGCTGGGCAATGCACCTTGAGACCGAGAGGACAATAGATTAGCAATCTGCCCCATTTGTGTTTCTAGGTTTCGGATGGAGGTAGAATGATTTTGGAGGGTCGTTTCGGTGCGGGTCATGAATTGGCTCGTGTTAGCCGCCAATTGAGCAAGAGCATCTTCCAATGATACCTTTGGTGATTGAGGGAGCTGCTGTGGGGGATGCGTCAATTGAGCTTGTGGAGGTTTTAAAGCTTGCCCGTTCCTCCACGAAAAATTTTGGTGATTTCGCCACCCTTGATTATAAGTGCTGGGGTAAGAATTATTTTGTCGATTTCCGTTTCCCACGAATTGAGCTTTCTCCATCGGATGTTGCTCGAAAGGGTTCCCGACTTGGCACTCCGCGCTAGGATGCGATCCGTTACACCAATTACACGATTCAATGGTAACGGAGGAAGGAGCATGTGAAAATTCCTGAAGTTGCTGAGTCAAGGCGGCGACTTGAGCTGACAATGTAGATATCGGGTCATTACTCGAAATTTCCATAACTCGCTTCGGCGCTATTCGTTCGGATGGCCATTGATAAGCATTAGCGACCATAGCTTCTAACAACGAGTGTGCTTCAGCCATCGTCTTTCCCATCAAAGCTCCACCGGCGGCTGCATCCACGAGAGTGCGTGTAGAGGCACTCAATCCATTGTAGAACGTCTGAATTTGAAGCCAATCCGGAAGGCCGTGATGTGGGCATCTCCTTAGCAAATCTTTGTATCACTCCCACGCCTCGTGGAGCGATTCCATGTCATACTGACCAAAAGTAGTGATCTCGTTCCTCAGTCTCACCGTCTTAGAAGGTGGGAAGAATTTAGCAAGGAAGGCTTGCGCTAACTCTGCCCATGTCGTGATCGAGCCCGGCGGTAAGGAATTCAGCCAAATTTTCGCTTTATCCCTCAAAGAGAAAGGGAAAAGCCGTAATCGGATAGCATCGTCGATGACACCATTGTTCTTGAACGTGTCACAAATCTCGAGAAATGACGCAATATGTGCATTGGGGTCATCGTTCGGCAATCCATAGAATTGGCTTGCCTGCACCATCTGAATGATCGCAGGCTTGATTTCGAAATTATTGGCTTGGATTGTTGGATGCCGAATCCCCGAAAAATTAGCATTAATCTGTGGCATAGCATAACCTCGAAGTGCTAATGACGGTTGAGCTTGCTGCACATGGTTATCTCCTCCTTGAATTTCGATATTTTCGGCCATGGTCACTGTCGTCTGTAACTCTCGTTTCTCCTTCTTGTTCCTTCGAAGAGTGCGCTCGAGTTCGGTATCCAAAGGTAGTAGGCCTTCGTTACCGAATTTTCTCATGCACTACGCGAAAGATCCTGAAAGGACAAACAAATAAATAAATAAAATTAAATACACGAAAATAAGTAAAAAAAACGTTCAAACTAAGACTAGAAATACTGAAATCGATATTAGCAAAAATTTCAGTCCCCGGCAACGGCGCCAAAAACTTGTTGCGATATTTCTTAAACGCAAGTGCACATTATCGTATACAAGTAATAAAGTGATGAGTGAGTATCGTTCCCACGAGGACTGGATCACTAATTACCTATTTTTGTGTATTCCAGTTTTATTTGAACAATCGAACTTTGGGTAGCAATTAATTACTAAAGAAAACTAATAAAAGACTAAACAGTAAAAACGATCGCTTGAAGTAAGAGAATCAAATGATGAATAAGTCTAGGATTCTGAATCCACCTTGGTTTATCCGAATTTACTCTCGATTATATGAAGTTAATGATTTTCCCAATTTATTGAAGGCGAAGATTGCTAATATACTCTACCGCCTCTCCCGAGGTCGATAGATTTTTCTAAAGGCGAATAACGCACTCTATCCCTAGGTGAATTAATTCGTCAATAGGCAAAAAGCATAAAATCTCCGAAAGGCCACGTAGTTCCTATGAGTATATTCCTATCTCACAAGATAAAACGGTCCTTACCAATAGTTCCTCACCAACTGTCCTCTCCCGATTCGAATTGAATGATTAAAACAATACAACTATTGGCCAGATAATTGAAAGCATTAAACACGATTGGGAAAACTCAACAAAAAGGGAATTAAATAGATAATCTCAAGCAAATCCGTTAAAACATAGGTTTCATCAAAATCCTAGATTAGGGTTTTAGCCTGACATGCTAAATAATGAAAATACAGAATTAATATTTAAAAGCATGAAAATCAAACGCAGATGAAGAGCTCGGATCCCTCTGTTCTTCTGGCTTCCGCCCTCTGCCCTTGATCTCTCGTCTGCGATAATCTTCTGTGTTCCTTCTTTTCCCCAGCCTCCAAAGATGATTAATTAGGGTCTTAAACCCTTATTTATAGCTCTCAATAGTCTCCAAATCGCGTCCGTGTGAGTAGGTCGAGAACTGGCTTCAAAACGGCCCAAATCCACGCGGAGCACACCAAAACCACCCTGTGTGCCGCGGCTCACTAAATCTGTGCCGCGGCACATAGCGTGTAATTTAGAACCTGGGCGCTGGGTGTTACGTCTGGGCCGCGGCTCACCTGGACTGTGCCGCGGCACAGAGTACAGTCTACTCTGGTGCCCACTGGTCCTCTGCGTGTGCCGTGGCCCACTTGCCTTGTGCCGCGGCTCACGGCCAAAATTCGCCGTTTTCGCCCGTTTTGCCTCGTTTTAGCTTCCGGACTCCAATCTCCTGACAAACATACAAGATTAAGGCATTACAAGCTCATTTAAGCAAATTTACTCGCCAAAGTAATACAAAATAATGCTAAATAAGCGTATAAAAATACGCCTAACACGGGTGTTAATCCAGTGAAAAATAGATCGCTCCGATACGAATTGTTGGATTGGTACCGCCACTAGAAGAGAGGGTTGAATAGTGCGGATTAGAGTTCTGAACTCTTTTGTGCGGAAGCTATTTATCGGAGTAAAAGGAATGCAGAAAGGAAAAAAGACACGAAATTGTTCGAGAGGTTCTGCTATTAACGAAGCCTACGTCCCCTACCTAATTTTATCGACTAGGAGTTTTCTAAAAACCTTCAATAGTTTACTGCCAACTCTTTACAACAGCACTTTCAAGATTAGTGGCGAACTTTACAGTGTCTTGATTTCTGGGCTCAAGAACAACCTCACTAAAATCACTCTTGTTTTTCAGGATACAAGACAACCTCATAATAAACAGTTGCGAGTAAGGAAACTCGACTTTACAAAAGATAGCGCTCGTTGATACAAGAATGTGTATATAAAAATGTAGAACAATTCTTCTCGTATCACAATATAGAATATATATCTCCCGAAATGATTTGCTTGGAAAGCTCAGATGAAAGTATATATGCTTGATAGTGCTTGTTTATCTCAACCCTTTGAAGTACCTCCATTTATAGCCTGTTGGAGCAATTTTCCCATTGGAATAGTGTACAAGTGTTACGCACGTTATGTAGCTTATGTTACGTACGTAAGACATGTTACGTACGTTACACTTCCTGTGTAATGGCCGTAATGAGACTCTTAAAAATGGGCAGTAGCATCTGGCTGAAATCCTTTACGTACGTTATGTACAAGACATTACGTATGTTACGCGTGGTCAAATAGACGTTGGATGAGATGACTTTATATAACGGTTGATGACTAATTTTGCTGACTCTGTGTAACGGGCGGATTTTCAAACATTACGTATGTTATACTGAGTGTATTACATACGTTACCTGCATTCAAAATACTCAAATAATGTAATACCCAAGATTATCGTTCTGATTAATTTGGATTTTTCCAGATATTTCTCGGTTGTCGAGTATTGGTATTATCTTTCTCGATGATTGATTTTTGTGTTTATTGATACCAAGACTTTTATTCTGGTTGCCTTAAACTATTTGCCGGTTGGTGTCAGTTATTTCGTGCCGTTATAATTATGTGGGATTCGTTTTCTGTTTTGAGTGGTATGTTATGTTTCGTAACTTGCTCATTATTGTTTTGAATCATGACCGGTGGGTTGGGGTGACTAAGACATTATCGAACGCCTAACCGGGCTGTCGGAATTGGCCACGGCCGAGTCACGGCCGCACGTTTTGGGGCAGAGACTCGCCTGGCCGAGTTACGGCCGTAAGGTGTCGGCTACGGCCGTAAGTGCTCGGCAGGGGCTAGGCAGCATCCGGACGAAGGCCGGTTACAACCGTAAGGTGTGATCGACTACGGTCGTAAGGCGCTAGGCAGCATCCGGAAGAAGGCCGGTTACGACCGTAAGGTATGATCGTCTATGGCCGTAAGTGATCGGCACCTGCTGGGCAGAACTTTCACGAAGGCCGGTTACGGCCGTAAAGGTGCCGGTTACAGCGGTAAGTGATCGGCACACGCTGGGCAGTATAAATTTGATCGAGCAGATGGGTTTACAATCATTTTTCTCATTTCTGTCCTTTTCTTTCCGCGGCTGGGGCTTGGAGGACACGAATATATGTTGTTAAACTATCAATCCACGAAGTTCATGAGTTTCTAACGTCAATTAATCATCCCATAACCTCCTCCGATCGACCGAATCAAGGTTAGATTTCACAAAAATCTAGTTTGTTGAAAATTGGGGATTTTGTTTGATTACGTCCGTTTGATCTGTAATAACTTAGATTATTGATGGATTATTGATTATTAAGTGGTATTCTACGAATTTCCTTGTTGTTCCATGGTTGGATTGTCTAGGATTCGTCATTTTGTCGAGTTCCTAATCGATGCCTTGAAGGTGTCCGGTAAAAGGTCTTAGAGGGGGGATCCGGGCGTTATGCGACTATTATTCCTCGTACAATCGTTGATTTATTGGTGATATGTCTTAGGGACTAATTCCTTGTGAAGAAATTAAGTCAGAACCCCTCCGTTCGTTGTCTTCTTCAGGGTCTGAGGTTTCCCGATTGAACCGTGTTCTTCGGAGTGTTCAATATCGGTTATTGAGGGAAGTATTCTATTTATACGATTTGTGTCTTGTGAATGAGTTTATATATTGTATTTACGATGATTTGGTTTATCTTCGTGGAGTTGATTCGTGCGACTTGATTATTTGAATGTTTCTTGGTATTAATGATATTCTTGCTTGTTTAATCTTGTGAAGTTGTGTTGATCATGTTAGTTGCGTGATTCGTGTTGGGCTTGATTACTTGGGTTTGAGGTATGGTGATGATTATGATTATCGTGTTGGATTGACTACACATTTGGACGTGTAATTTTGGGGTATGATTGGATATTCGAACTTGTTTGTTTTGAGGTGTGTTATTCGTGGTGTTGTGTTGCATTGTTTGTTATGTGTTGGGAAATGTGTGTGTGTGTGGTCCAGTACGGTCCGTGGAACCTCTGAAGTTCGGTACATGAGGTGTACGAACAGTGTGTGGTCCAGGTACGGTCCGTGGGACCTCTAGAGTTCGGTACATGAGGTGTACGAACAGTGTGTATGGTCCAGGTACGGTCCGTGGGACCTCTGGAGTTCGGTAAATGAGGTGTACGAACAGTGTGTGTGTGGTCCAGGCACTGTCCGCGGGACCTCTGGAGTTCGGTACATGAGGTGTACGAACAATGTGTGTGGTCCAGGTACGGTCCGTGGGACCTCTGAAGTTCGGTACATAATGTGTACGAACAGTGAATGTGTGGAACCGGGTACGATCCGTCGTGACCTCCGGAGTTCATTACTTGACGAGTACGAACAGTGATTGTGTGGATAATATTTTGATGTTAAAATCCCGGACACGTGATGATATTTCACTAATGTGTTTTGAAGCAAGAACCAGGTTGAGGCCTTGATGATTTTCGAAAAAGGTTTTGTATTTTGGGACTCGAGGTCCAATAGAAATTATTTTCTAAAAGCTCCCGAGATGCCGAGTTTTAATTCTTAAAACTTCATCACTTGTTTTCTAATTAATAAAACCTCTCGGGAATATTTTGACAACTGATTGTGTTATCTAATTCGTGATTGCCTTCTGATTGATACATTTCGTATGCTATTATACTTACACTAGTAAAACAATGGAGTTTTACTAACCTTCGAATAATCGGGGGGTGGATGTCTATTTTGCGTCCAGGTATTTTCTGGTTCGAGGGAGCAGTCACAGGATTGGCGCAGGAATTGACAAGCTACGATACTAATAAAGAGTTGAGAGTTTGGTCGGATTATGTTGTGTCGACCAAGTTATAGTCAGACTTCCGCTGTTGTGTATCCTTACCCCTGTGTGGGTATTTATTGTAAAGGGTTGTATTTTGTCTCGTTTGCATTGGTCGTATGACCTCATTGGTCCGTGTGGTTGTATTGTGATTGACCATAATGGTCTGTATTATTGTAGTAATTGTCTTCGGTCGGTCAAGTCATGGTGTTTTTGTGTTGTTTAGCCTGGTAGGTCCTCATGGAGAGGGTCTACGGCATGTAATATTCCCATATGGTCTGGGGGTGTTACAGTTATGGTATCGGAGTTTAGGTTGTGGAAACCTAGGCTGTCGGGTCAAGTCGAGTCATGGTTTGTCGAGTAATATGATGTCATGTCATTCGACTTGTCAGGTGATAAGTGGAGTTGTGTGTGGTCACAATGTGTCATATGTATTGTCGGGCGAGATTAGTATCGTGGGAGACCGTCATCTCCGTGCGGCCTGTGGATGTAAGTCTCCTCTTTTATGCGAGGTATCGATGTTTCGTGATTTCATTTATGTGCGATAATTGTGGTGCATAATTTTTGTTTGTATGGTGTTGTGAAATGGAATCCATGTTTGGTATTCGTGGTACGCCGTTTGTGTATTGAGTTGAAGGTATTGATGGTTGGACACCGAATGGTGTAATACTATGTAAAAACTGTGAACTTTAGTGTGATCCCGAGGTTGTATCGATGGCAGAGTTCGTGAGGAACTCATATGGATGGTTTTGACATATGTTTGAACTTGGTGTTCACGAATCGTATTTGATTAATATTGCAATCTCGTTTGCCGATTTGGCACGTGGTTTCAAGTTTGATTATTTTAATTACATCCGCTGCGTGAAGGTTTAAAATGACTTTCTAAAGGATTTTATGAGCTTGAGTATGTTTGTAAAAGAATCAATTTTTGAAAATATTTCGATGGCACGGATAAACAACGATTTTGTATGAATTTTGAAATCGGTTGAACTTTGACGAATAAGTCACGTATTTTCAAACGACACCTTCAGACGGTATCTGAAAAATGTATTTTAAAATACTTCGGACATTGCAAACCGTTACCGTCATTTTTGGATATGATCGAAAGGATTTTTGGAAAAATTTTACTTTGCAAAACGACTTTAATTTTGGAATTTAAAACGTTATGTGTTCGTTTTGGGGCTAAATCGTTGCGACAAGTTTTTTTATGTTGGTATGCTCATCGGGGAATTTTGTAGTGTTTCTAAATGCTAGGATATATTGTTAGGAGTTGAACCTTAACCTTCGGAGCCATTTCGGGGCTGCTGGGACAATTCTATTGTCCTGCAGCTAGTGATTATGGCCGTAAGATGTTTACCATTACGGCCGTAAGCTCTTAGATGTTACAGCCGTAAGCTCCTAGTTGTTATGGCCGTAAACTGCATGTTATTGTAGTCGTAAGCTTGTGACTGTCACGACAGTAATTTGGTTATTACAGTGATATCTGTGCTCATCGTTTGATTCCATGAATATTATTGACGTGTTATTAATTGCTACCTTTCTTGTTAGCGAATTTTGTGTATACACTTAGGTGTTGTCACTGCAAGGTCTATGCTCTGTGATGTTATCCTGATGGGATAGTTGATCTGTGGTAATGATTAGTGCTAGTACAAGCAGTTTTCCACTCGGGAATGGTTTGGCGAAACCTCTGGGGGTCTATGCTAAGGGGCATGGCCACGGATTGTCCTGTGTGTTGTTATTCGTGACGTTGTGGCGTGGTAACATGTGGTTATCCTATAGGTCATTTTGACGATATCGATTATCGAATAAATATGATATCTCGATATGTTGTTTTGCGAGTGATTTCAAAACGGAACAATTATTATAATGGAATCATGTTTCTGATTAAACGACTGAGGTATTAAAAGTATTTTTTTAAAAAATCGTTCTAGCAAAATCTTTCAAACCCAAGAGTTTTAAAAATATTATCATTCGAACGAATGCCTCGGAAAGCTTTATTTTAGAGAATGCTACAATGTTTGACCCCAATGATATGTATATGGTTTTGACAGCGTTTGTTTTGATAAAGGTCATACATTTCTGTTTATGTGGCCACGTGGATTATTTATAGAATTAAGTCTTATTGTTGCAGTGTTGGTTTGTATATTCGTGTAATAGCTCAGAGTGAATAATTTATTGAGCTGTTGTTTGTTGTCCTATGTTGATTCTGTGATGTTTGTTGTGTTGTGTTATTCTGAATGGTTGTCCATTCAGTATGCCGAGCGGTCGAGGCCTAGGACGTGGTCGTGGTAGTGGTCGTAATCGGGAGCATGAGAGGGCGACTCGCTCGTCATCGAGTGCCAATTAGCTTAGTACAGATGGTCGAGATGACCAGTCTCGTGATCAGGGGTAGTCAAAAAGAGGTAATGTTGATGTTGGTGCCGCCACCGTCCTTCGTCAGGAGGTTGATCAGTTGGCGCAGATGAATCAGATCGTACACAGGGATGAAAACCCAGAAGGGGATAATGGAGCTAGTAAATGGTTACGGGATGTGATGAGAATGCACCCGCCCCGTTTTGTAGGATCTTCGGACTCGTTAGGGTGGGAGAACTGGCTCTTCCAGTTGGACAAAACATTTGATGCTGTAGCTTGTCCCGATGAAAGGAGAGTACCTATTGCTCAATACCTGCTCGATAAGGAAGCTGCAGACTGGTGGGAGGCCGTAGCGCCTAGTGATCGGATAGCAACTTGGACTAAATTCAAGACTGCCATGGAGGCCAAGTATTGTCCGCTGCCTATTAAAGAGCGTAGGATTGTCGAGTTTTTCTCGGCGATGCCCCAAGATGTGTCGATATCTCAGGGAATAGTCGATTATAATCGGCAATTATGTTATGTTCGAGATCAAGTGAGAAATGAGGCAGATAAGGTTCGTTATTTCGATATACGTATGAAACCTCATGTTCGGTAGTGTATGGGTCCTTTTATGTGTACCACGTTGAAGGATTATCAAGACCGAGCCTTAGCATTTTAAATGGCTGTATTGTCTACTGAGTCAGTATCTGTAGCAAAGAAACAGAGGGTTTCTGATAATGCCTCGGGAAGTAAGGAAATTGGGATTTTAAAATCCCAAGCCTCGTATTAGATGAGTATGGGACCTTCTCGGTCAGCTAGAGAATCTAAAAGACCCAGGTCGGCATCTTTGATTTCAGGCAGTGCCCCAATATGTTTCAACTGTAATGTACTGGGCCACGAGCGTGCAAGTTGTAAGAAACCACTGGTAACTTGTTATAGTTGTGGACACGAAGGGCATCAAGACCAGTACTGCGAGGCCATTGCTAAGATGATAGGGAACCGGAATTCTGTTCCGACTCCTGGAGGGCCCAACGGTGCCCAGTGATAGTATTTCATGTTGGTCTTGTGAATTTTATCTTGCGTCTAGACTTGATATGTGATGTTTGAAGTCTGGTACTTGATATCTGATATTCTGGTTATGATTATTTCCGTGTGGATTGTTGTGATTGTTGTTTTAGCTCAATTTGTGTGAGTTTTTGAACCTACGGAGACACATGACAGGAGATCACAGGGTCACTTGATGACTGAGCATTTGATTTAGTTTTGCGACACTGTGATGCTTTTGTTTCAAGTTTCGGGACGAAACTTACTTTAAGTGGGGGAGAATGTAATACCTGAGATTTTCGTTTCGATTAATTTGGTTTTTTCTGGATATTTCTCGGTTGCCGAGTATTGTTACTATCTTTCTCGATGATGGATTTTTGTGTTTATTGATACCCGAGACTTTTATTCCGATTGCCTTGAACTATTTGTCGGTTAGTGTTGGTTATTTCGTGTCGTTATAATTATGTGGGATTCGTTTTTCTGTTTTGAACGGTATGTTATGTTTCGCAACTTACTCGTTATTGTTTTGAATCATAACCGGTGCGTTAGTGTGACCGAGACGTTGTCGAACGCCTAACCGGGTTGTCGGAATTGGCCACGTCCGAGTCACGACCGCAAGTTTTGGGGCAGAGACTCGCCTGACCGAGTTACGGCCATAAGGTGTCGGCTACGGCCGTAAGTGCTCGGCAGGGGCTAGGCAGCATCCGGATGAAGGCCGATTACGACCGTAAGGTGTAATCGACTACGGCCGTAAAGGCGCTAGGCAGCATCCGGAAGAAGGCCAGTTACGGCTGTAAGGTGTGATCAGCTACGGCCGTAAGTCATCGGCACCTGCTGGGCAGAACTTTCACGAAGGCCGGTTACGGCAGTAAGGGTGCCGGTTACGGCCGTAAGTGATCGGCACACGTTGGGCAGTTTAAATATGATCGAGCAGACGGGTTTACACGTATTTTTCTCATTTCTGTCCTTTCCTTTCTGTGGCTGGGGCTTCGAGGACACGAAGATATGTTGTTAAACTATCAATCCACGAAGTACTTGAGTTTCTAACGTCGATTAATCATCCCATAACCTCCTCTGATCGATCGAATCAAGGTTAGATTTCACAAAAATCTTGTTTTGTGGAAATTGGGGATTTTGTTTGATTACCTCCGTTTGATCCATAATAACTTAGATTATTGATGAATTATTGATTATTATGTGGTATTCTACCAATTTCCTTGTTGTTCCATAGTTGTATTGTCTAGGATTCGTTGTTTTGTCGAGTTCCTAATCGACGCCTTGAAGGTGTCCGGTAAAAGGTCTGAGAGGGGGGATCCGGGCGTTATGCGACTATTATTCCACATACGATCGTTGATTTATTGATTATATGTATTAGGGATGAATTCTTTGTGAAGAACTCGAGTCAGAACCCCTCCGTTCGTTGTCTTCTTCGGGGTCTGAGGTTTCCCGGTTGAACCGTGTTCTTCGGAGTGTTCGGTATCGGTTATTGAGGCAAGTATTCTATTTATACGATTTGTGTCTTGTGAATGAATTTATATATTGTATTTACGATGATTTGGTTTATCTTCGTGGATTTGATTCGTGTGACTTGATTATTTGAATGTTTGTTGGTATTAATGATATTCTTGCTTGTTTAACCTTGTGAAGTTGTGTTTATCATGTTAGTTGCGTGATTCGTGTTGGGCTTGATTACTTGGGTTTCAGGTATGGTGATGATTATGATTATTGTGTTGGATTGACTACATATTTGGACGTGTAATTTTGGTGTATGATTGGATATTCGAACATGTTTGTTTTAAGGTGTGTTATTCGTGGTGTTGTGTTGCGTTGTTTGGTATGTGTTGGAAAATGTGTGTTGTGTGTGTGTGGTCCAGGTACGGTCCGTGGAACCTCTAAAGTTCGGTACATGAGGTGTACGAACAGTGTGTGTGGTCTAGGTACGGTCCGTGGAGCCTCTGGAGTTCGGTACATAAGGTGTACGAATAGTGTGTGTGGTCCAGGTACGGTCCGTGGGACCTCTGGAGTTCGGTACATGAGGTGTACCAACAATGTGTGTGGTCCAGGTACGGTCCGTAGGACCTCTGAAGTTTGGTACATGATGTATACGAACAGTAAATGTGTGGAACCGGGTACGATCCATTGTGACCTCCGGAGTTCATTACTTGACGAGTACGAATAGTGATTGTGTGGATAATATTTTGATGTTAAAATCCCGGACACGTGATGATATTTCACTAATGTATCTTGAAGCAAGAACCGGGCTGAGGCCTTGATGATTTTCGAAAAAGGTTTTGTAAATTGGGACACGAGGTCCAAAATAAATTATGTTCTAAAAGCTCCCGAGATACCGAGTTTCAATTCTTAAAACTTCATCACTTGTTTTCTGATTAATAAAACCTTTTGGGAATATTTTGACAACTAATCGTGTTATCTGATTCGTGATTTCCTTCTGATTGATACATTTCGTATGCTATTATACTTGCACTAGTAAAACAATGGAGTTTTACTAACCCCCGAGTAATCGGGGGATAGATGTCTGTTTTGCGTACAGGTATTTGCTGGTTCGAGGGAGCAGTCACAGAATTGGCGCGGGAATTGACGAGCTACGGTACTAATCAAGAGTTGAGAGTTTGGTCGGGTTATGTTGTGTCGACCAAGTTATAGCCAGACTTCCGCTGTTGTGTATCCTTACCCCTGCGTGGGTATTTATTGTAAAAGGTTGTATTTTGTCTCGTTTGCACTGGTCGTGTGACCTCATTGGTCCGTGTGGTTGTATTGTAATTGACCTTAATGGTTTGTATTATTGTAGTAATTGTCTTCGGTTGGTCAAGTCATGGTGTTTTTGTATTGTTTAACCTGGTAGGTACTTGTGGATAGGGTCTACGGCATGTAATACTCCCATATGGTCTGAGGGTGTTACAAATAAAATGTAAGTGTTACGTACGTTAAGAAGGTATGTTTACGTACGTAAGGAAGAGTTTGTGACATACTTAATGAACAATATGGTTACGTACGTTAAGTACTGAAAAAATATGGAATGATTTTTCTTAAGTAACACATCATCAAAACATTCAGAATGAGTTATGAAAAATATTATTACAACATATACATTATGATTTAATCCAAACCAAAGCACAATATACAAACCATCATCCCGAAAATTTATATTTATAATATCATTGCTATATGAATTATAAATAAAATGAAATCAAAATCATTTATTAAATATTATGAACTAAACAAGTATAGACTTGCCTCAAATATCCAGTGGGTAAAGCGAATCCGTTAGAGTTCCTGAGCTTTGATTTCCACCCCTTGACAACGTATTTATATCCCGATATCAATAACTCACTAAAAGCAATATATTACGCATTTGATTTCTGCGATCAATCCAAATTTTATAATTTTATTTTCCTGTCACGCCCCCAACATTGGGAAGGACGAGGGCGCGATGCATCGGTCGATCAATCAATCAAAGTGCAACAATAAATAGCAGAAGCAAAATAACGATTGTATAATATTTCAAAACAACAATCTTAACCCGATGTTCTAAGATTCGTTGTGACAAAAGCTGATAATCAAAATTACACTGATCATAAGTTTGCAACGGAAAATTTCCAAATACCAAATGAACCAAGTACGAAATATAATTAACTATTACAAGTTGGGATAACAACATAAATTCTAAGTCTTGATGGCGGTCTTCTATTCAGTCTCTTCCTCGAAGACTTCTTCGTCTTCGGATGGTGGCTCATTCTCTGGTTTTAAAAGGGAAAATGGTGGGGTGAAACAAAAGGTCTCAGTGAGTGCGAGTGTGGCTCTTTCCTTTGAAAATTTTTAATTGATGCATGATTATCAATTATGAGAAAGTGGGAACAATTACAATTACGTCGGAATTTTATGAAAACAATAATCATTATCTAGTTGTAATATTATAATTCTGTCCCCGTGGACGGATGTCAAGTCAAGCAGTCAGCCAATCAGTCGATCAGTCAATCCAGTTTTGAATCCTGTCGATGTGGACTTTGGATTCTAGCACTATAAGAATAAACGTCAAAGACTTCGGATAATATCTAAAGTAAAAACGTTATAATTACCGAAGTCTATGTTCGTGTAGTAAAATGTATACTTTGGACTTTGCTTTTTATGTGAAGTCTAATATCCTAATAACTGAAGTCTATCTCGGTGTTTTTTCTAATTATAATCCAAATGTGGAGGTAAGTGAAGTAAAAGAATGTCTTTAACTTTGGTTATTTTATAATTGGCGTAGTAAATAAAGAACTTTTTACTTCAGTTATTGTATAATATATATTAGTATTTTCTGCAGTAATATATATTAATATTTCACATTTCAATTTAAAATTCATTGCCAAAATCTACATTCAACTATAACTAACCATCAACCACAAGAGCTCAATAATATAAGAACCAACAATTTCATGATGTATAACAAATTGAAAAAAAACAGCTAGTTAATAATAGCAAATACTGCATAATTGGTCTTTATGTATAAATAACTTAAGCTCAATATGAGAATCATCACATAAAAGGGAATAATTCCAACCGAAACAATAAAAGTTCAAAATCCATCGGTTCAAAAAATATTTCAACAACTAACAGCAAGTCATTATCGTCTAACTCACATCCCGGTAAAAGCCTTCTTCCACAGACCAGAGGAACCAGCTGGAATCACCTTAAGAACATTGAACCTCACAGTTTTTTACAACGGCCTGCATTGACCAATGGTGACGTAGTCGCCCTCCTTCACACAGAAGCATGGGGAAAGATGTGTTGGGATGTTGGAATGCCTCTTCTCATATCTAGGGACAAATATAAAACACTTTAACAAACAACCAATACCAATAGCAGTAAGCCAGCAACTTGATAAAAGAGAATAATATACTTTTGGTACTTCTTCACCCAGTGCAGGTAGTTCCGTCGCACAATGATGGTTCGCATCATCTTTGCACTACGGCAAGTTCCAGCAAGGATACGTCCTCTGATGGATACATCACTGGTGAAGGGACACTTCTTGTCAATGTATGTTCCTGCATGAAAGAGGCAACGACTCTCATTATTAAGTAATAAAAAGCAACACAAGTTTCAACATACCATGTAACATATTTTTATTCAAGAGCTATGAGATGAAAACAACAATTTCATCATAAAACCAACAATATAAGACTAAAATATTAAGATACCACATTATAAATTTTGTGAGTGTATACATCATAACAAATATGTCACTTTTTGATTGCATGCCAAAGAGATATAGTCACATGACTACAATGGATAAAGTTCCAGTATTCACAATCACAATAGAAACAAGCATACAACATTCCACCCCTTTCACGCTCATGACGCGTCGAGGTGCTGCAGAAGAAAAAAAAATCCGATCCAATTTATCATGATCGATTAGTTAACATGTTGGTTAATCGTATTCTAAAACACGAAAAAAAATCATTGCCTTATCAAATTATCTATCGAGCCATGAAAAAAATTCAACAAAACAAAAAACCCACTATCTGTTTTACGTCAAGCAATACATCGAGTAACTCCCGATATAGTAGTAAAAGCAAGACATGTAAGTAGATTGACTCTTCAAGTTCCAATTGAAATAGGATCCACACAAGGAAAAGCACATTAACTTCCTTGATATATCTCCACCAATGCACTTAAATGTAAAGAAATCATCGAATCAATGAAACATCATTTCACTCCTCTTCTAGACTTTTTTTTCTCTCAATAGTGAAAAAATAAACAGTAACTAGTGTATAAATGATCATTTATGAACGGAACTTCCATAATTACAAGAAGACAATAACAAGTATAATAAGAAAGCTTAAATAAAAACAACAAAATGTGCAATACTCTTCTTCACGCACCAGACGAATGCTTTCGACATACTTTTCGATCATTTTCAATCACAGTTGTAGTGTTTGAACTTGGCATTGAGGTTTTAGAATAAACCTGGTCCTTATTTTTATGGTCTCAACTCGGTATAATTATTCCAATCATATGATACCTCAATCGATCATTTTCCTTTGTTCATCACCCTACCATTTTCAATCATGTGTTTTTCAACCATTTACTACAACTTCGAGTATGTGATTGCCGACCAATTCCTGTCACTAACTGAAGAGTTTTGCATGGAAAATAATGACTTCAAAAAGTTACCCTCCCCTCTAAATTATCAGTATGTGAGACATATTTAGCTTAAGCCAATGTGCACAATCGAAGGGATTTTCTTTGATATTATTGAAAGCCACAAATATGTGATGCTGAGATTACACAAAGAAATGATGCTTCCGTCACCATGACATGACTTCAATGCAAAGTCATTATGACTGTCCTCACATACTTGGATAATCATAGGCATAGCAACATAATTTTCAGTTGAAGAGGATAAAAGGGCATGCTAGTCAGCTTTAAGTCCAGTTCTTAGGCAGACAAACATTTCTTAAGCATTTTAAAACTGTTCCACAGTTATAAACCACATATGTGTAGTCCATAACCCATATATATATTGACTAGTTTACAAAAATTGACTAGATATGAGGTGTTAAAGCCATATATATTAGATATGAACAGTTACAAACCACATATCTGTAATCCATAACCCATATGTCCTCTGCATCATTTTAACAAGTTTACAAACATTGACTAAGGTTTCATTTTAACAAATTTTACAATCCTTGCAAGAATGTACCACCACCTTGATGGGCATTCATAGCTTACCTAGGTCTAGGAACTTTGACAAGTTAATACATGAAAGGAAAAAGTTACACGAACTGATATTTTAGAACTCACCAGTCGAGGAGACTCCAAAGAGTTGTATCTCAAATACTTGGCAGACAATTCGAGCTTCTCTTTATCCCAAGGCCACCCGGAATAGAAACTTCATATGATGTAAGGAAGAACATTTACTGCAATCACACAGGGGAGAAGAAAAAACAGCAACATTCCGCGTGGTTTATTGATGACAATGATAGCTGGGTCCTAAAATTATGCAACAGAAAGATTATACTTTCCTTCAAGGTTACATAAATTATAACATAATAGCAAATCCAGACCCTAATACATTATACAAGTCAGGGCCACGAACAAATTCTGATTCTTGTTCACTGAAAAAACTTTAATTCAAAATCAAACAACATATCATTCTCTGCCAGTCGTCCGAAACCATTTCTCAAACCCACTGCAAATTCTTCATCTTTCCAACAAAGGTAATATCAAATTTCATCCTTCTTTGTTCCACCTAATACACACACACACAAAATTCAGAAACCCTTTTCCAATTAAAAATCACATCAGAAACAAGAACTCACCGGAGTTTCAGTAGGGGTATCTTCAGCCTTCACACTCGCCGCCACCAAATTTATCCGCTGACCACAAACAATTTCAATAAAACATAATCTAAAATAAAATCAGAATAACAGAAGCTAACCCTTGAGTTCGACTGAAGCTTCTTACCTATTATAGTCCCCAGCCGTCGCCATCGCTTTCCTCCCCATCCAGTTGGCTCGTCGCCGCCTTTTTCTTTCCCCATCCAGTCGGAACTCCACCGCGCCACCAATTCTTCCGGTTAGACCTAACCACATCGCCAGTCCCTCTTTTGCAGAAGAGCATGGTCGGTTGGAGTTTTCCCAATATTGGCTGCTCGTGAACCAGTAGGAAATAGGAATAGGGGACGGGGTTGGGGTGTGGTTGCGACAGAGAGAGAGAGAGGAGAGTTTATTTCTTTTCTGGTTCTTGTTTCCACAAGGGAATGAAAATAAAGACAGCTATTTGTTTTGGTAAAAAATAAAATTTCACGCTTTTTACTTCGATAATTATCAAATTAGAGAAGTCTTTGTAATTTAAAATTTCTAACTAGATCATGCTTTTTGGTTTAGTACCATTTACTGAAGTCTATGTGGGTTTTTTACTTCAGTAAATTGAAAAGCGAAGTTGTTGTTTGTTTTTACTTTGCTAATATACATTACCGAAGTGAGACGTACCAAAGTCTTTGATGTTTATTCTACTAGTGTAGACTCTTCTTATTACTCCTAGCAATATAGGCCGTCGCCCCAAGATTTGGACCGTCGCCGCAATGGCTGAGCCTTCGCTCTCACACTTCGCGTATGCTTCCTTATCTCTTATCTGGGCTCGGTATGTCCTTAGCTGTGGTTCAATACCCGGATCACACCACAATCGCAATTATACCCCAAGTCTACGACCCAGGTCCCTTGGAACACTCCGTTCCTCAGTTATGGGAATAGGAAACAACGGTAGCCTTGTTCATGAACCGCAGCCGCGCTGCTCGATCGAAGACTCGGTCTAACCATCCCAACTCGATTTAGAAGTCTAGAGGTAGCTCCTACAACTCAAGAGGTGGTCCCGGATTGTAGGTCGTCTCTCTGTTTCGTATGGGCTCAAGAGGTGGCACCCCTCCGTCGACGTGGCACTTTGTCCCGATAGAGTTAAAGGCGGACCCGTCCGTGGAAATTTGTTTGTATAGCACTTAGTTCCCGGATAGTCACAGTTATCAATTTGACGCATTTCACAAGTATCACGTAAACATTCGGTCAGTGAGGTTAATAACGTCTTTTCATTAAGTATGAAATATGGTTAATTATATTTGTGGCACGGTAATACGGAATAGTACTTGTATATAAATTCGAAAATATTCTTAATAATTGATTAATGGTCTGGGTTCATGTCAGATACATTAGATGGATAGGTTCGATGAAACGAAAATGAGGGTTTTCTGGAATAGGTTGAAAGGACGTTTCTGCTCTTGAGTTCGAGTCTAAGTGTTTGGAATAAGAAATGGATTCGGATGGTCGTGAAACTTTATGAGGAGATCAAAAATATGTCCTCGACTCCAGATTTAAGGAAAGATTCAGAAATTTCCAGTTTCGGGACTGATATTACTAGAAATTACAAAATTGCCCCCAAACTTAAGAAAATTTGTTTCGAGGCTTATAGAGCTATGAATTGAGATCGGAATTTAACGAAATTTTACTAGATGACTCATGATGAACCTGGAATTCCATATTTGTGAAAATTACAGAAATTTTTGGAATTGGTCCAGAAGTTTTGAATTCTTGTATTTTGACCCCGAAATTGTTTTAAAATTGCGATATGACTAATAAGTTTAGATATCGAACTCCGAATTACTTGAAAACTCACGAACAGACCATACATGATATAATATGTACTGTCCGAGGTCCAGAATGTTTTATTTTCATAAATTTCAGTTTAGTACCCAAAATTTAAGAAATTACGAATTATGCCCAAAAGTTCCGTTTACTCGTTTCAAGTCCCGTTTTGGCCACAAATAATTTATCCACATACCATATCTTAGTCATATAACACAAGTTCCAGATTTTTGATAGAGTTACAATAAATTACGAAGAGGTCATGAAATATCAAAAAATATTTTTTCACATAATCGAAATCCGACTACCAAATCGGATGTCATTTAAATTCACTGATATCGTATTGCATGTTAATATAATCATGTAAAACATCTTTAAATCATGCATTCATATAAGAAATTCAGATTAGTGCATGCTCTATATTTCATAATACTCAAGAATTAAGTTTAAGAAAAACAACTTACATATGACTATACACAATTTCATATCATGAATTTTAACATGGAATATGCAACATAAATCACATCAACAAGTTTCGAAATATTTCAGATTTAGAACATGCATCACACATAAATAAGAGTTATTTATTTTCAAGAGTTTTGAAAGGATTTCACCCACCTCGATTTCTTGCCGAAAGTAAATGGTTCTAGGTCTCGGAAGTTGAAAGACGATTTCTCCCCTTCACCTCTACTTAGTTCGGCCGAAACATCATACACCAATGATGTGTATTTTATTTGTATGTTAAGGTTTTAGTTAGCTAAGGAAGATTATAATCATAAATTATGGAAGAAGGTGTAGGAGTTGAATTACCTATTTTCTTGTTGAACTTCTTCTTCCTCCTCTCACTACTTGAGCTCGGCCCTCTCTCCCTCTTCCTCTCAATGCAGATTTTATTTTGTGTGTAGGTAAAAAGTGTGTTAGGTAATGGTGTATATATTTAAAGGTGGAGTAAAGGAGACTTGGGAAGAGAAATGGCTTGGGAAGAGAAATGGAAGGGTCTTAGTTCCATGTGTGAAGTTGTCTTACATGTAATGAGTGAAGGGTCTAGAGACCACTCCTCCCATCCCTATGTAGCCGTCCATCTTGAGTGTGTGTGTATTATATATTATTATTTTTTTGTTAATTTAAGAGTATAATTATAGTTGTAAATGATTTAATTAGTTGGATTGGGCTTTAAATTGCAACTTCAAGTCTTATGATTTTATTAAGCTGGGTTGAGTCCATTAGTGAGTCTACATATAATTAAGTGTTGACACATAGCCCAATAGGTGAATCAATATACTATTTTAATTTTATTATTTGGTTTATCAAATAAATTACGAAGTTAAAGAGTGAAATAAAATAAAATAGATGTAGGTTATATCATGTCATAAAATAAATATTGTAAAAATACATCATGATAATGTACATATGATAAGCCATCGAATTTACGGATTTTTACATTTCCCCTTTCTCATAAATGACGATCCGGACTTTAATAATTTCATTACTAAAACTCCAGCATATTATTTAAATATAAAATAATATTCAATATTTTTCGGCCGTGTTTATGGTATACCGTTATTTATATCAATTTGATCGAATGAAAACTTCGTATTATTTTAATACGGAAAATATTTTAAAATCATCAATTTTGAAAATTCATGATCCTTATATAGAAAAATAGTAATAATCATCGTTATTAAATATTCCACCCTTAAACACAAATACAAGGTATTCAACCCGTTCAATACATATGGAAAATATAGAGCTGACTCGGTAATATATTGATAAATACAGGAGTCTTACCAGATGATAAAAACCAAAATAAAAACTGATTTATGATAACATTTATCTCAGAGATAAATTTCATGACACTTTATCAAAATTCGACTTGTATGTTCAAAGATATACGTGTTCAAGTTAGACAACTCGATCAACTTTCAAAAGACAAGTTGCTAGAAATGACTGATATGAACAGTTTGACTCAGTGTAAAATGGCTTATTTTGTTCAGGTATTTTGACTCAATACCAATGATACAGGCACTTGTTATACTAACATGTACTTTATCTACAAAATAGTCGACAAAGATTCCCAAAATAACTTACAGGTCGTGAGATAACAGAGTTTAAATAAGTAAACCTAGTCTAGAATTCTCAGACTCACTGGAGAAATTCATCGAACAGGTTCCAGTCAGTATCCTGTAAAAGCTGGTCTGACTCACTAGAAAACGGCTCGTATTATCCAAGTATTCTGACTTAATACTTACCATAAAAACAACATTTATACTTATATGTATCTTGTTTACAAACTGCTCGAGATGTATTCGTAAAATAATTTACCGATTGTGAGATAATCGAGTTCAAAGATGGCAACCCAGTCTGGAATTAACAGAGTCTCTGGGGAATTTCATCAAACACCTACCGGATGTATCCTGGATTAGACTGTTCAGATTGGCTGGGTGTTTGAGCATTTTGGAAAACTTACAAAATTCAAAACCAAAATAGAAAAATATGGTTTTGAAGAGGTAGCTATTGTGTATGGATATTGACAAACGAAATGAGAAAACTATGAAGATAACACTGCTCTTTACAGGTTGAAACTTCACTAGTTAGTAAAAACAGCATCATGACTAGGCATTATGAGTGATGACCCATGCCTCGCTCGCGCGGGATTACGGGCCTTTGTCGGGCGCCTGTGATGCAGCGACGCAGTGCCGGCACTGTAATCTTCCACTAATTTGATCGTAATATATTCGTCCGGGCTCCGATTGTCTCACCGTTTAAACCATTGGAAAGCTAACTCAATTCTCTACAATATTGGTAATTTTAAGAATTTTTGGTCTTCCCAAAAATCCGTGGTGATTTTTCAAAGTCGATACTTGTCCACGATAATTCCGAAAAAATGTCCAATTTTATTTCTATTTACACTTTCGGTACTCCTTTATTATTCTAAATGGTCCAATACAAAATCTATCTCCGATAGGTCCACGTAAATTCACAAGCTCATATTTAGTCCGGATAATTTCTCTAATTTTTGTTGAATAATTTATTGGAGAATATAACGTTGGCCACCGCCGCATTCTTACCAACAATTATTCGACGATATTAGACAATACCACCCGACATATTACTCTCGTTTACTCAATATCACTTCTATTATCGGAAAAAATTACATTATCAATTTTCCAACAAGGTCAACGATAATATAGTATTCTAGCATTCATGATATTACAAAAATCATGCTATATATTACTATGTATGTCTTTAACATCCTCCTCAACAACATATTTGTGAAATTTTCAGAATATAACATGCATCACAAAGGAGAAAAAAATTCATTTGCTTTTAGGAGTTTCGAAAAGAATTTTTTTACCCACGTAGATTTCTTGTTGCAAACGGTTAGTTCTAAGTCTCGTAAATTAGAAGATAATCTTTCTTTCGCCTCTACATGTTTTGGCCTTGACCATCATTACACCATGGAGGTGCATTTTGATTGTAGGATAAGATTTAAGTTAGTATGTGAAGATTTGTAAATATAAATTATAGAAGAAGATATAGAAAGTTAGATTACCTAGTTCTTGCTTGAACTTCTTCTTCCTCCTCCTTCCTCTAATTTTCGGCCCTCCCTCTAATTCCTATAAATGCAGATTTTTTTTTATGTTGAAAATATAAAGGGTGGCTAGGTAATAAGTGTAAGTATTTATAGTGTATTATTATGGCTTGGGGAAGTGTAGGTGCATGGAAGACTTAGGACATGTATCCTTGCATGGTGAGGATGAAGGCTCTAGAAAGCACATCACTCCTCCTCTTCCCCCCTTTGGCCGCCCCTCCTCATTAATATACCTTATTATTATTTTTTTATTTAACTGTATAAGTTATTATTGTGATGGGTTGGGTCATTTAGTTAGTTAGGTTGAAAGGTGTCCTGGGTTGGGCCCAAGCTATTAAGTTTATATTTTAGGTCTTTGTTAGGTTGGGTCTTGGCCTATTAATTAATTTAGAATGTTATTATAATTAATTATGTGTGCTAAACATTTAATGTATTTGTAAAATTTCAAATTTTGGGCGATTTAACAATTAATTAATCGAAACATCAAAGGTGTTCATAACAATTTTATTCATGACAAATGAGATATTATTTCCAACTACGCTTACTAAGTCTAACTTTTGTGGGATTTTACATCCTCCCCTCCTTCAAAGAATTTGGTCCCCAAATTCCTTCTCAAACAGTTCGGGATAGGATTTTTTCATCTCTTCCTCAGCCTCCCACGTAGCGTCGTCCTCTCGACTGTGATTCGACCAGACGACCTTGACTAAGGGGATTCGCTTCTTCCTCAATTCGAGAACCTACCGATCAAGGATCTTTATTGGCTTCTCTTTATAGGTCAAGTTCCCTTGGATTGGCGGGAAGTCCATGGTAAGAACGTGCGCCGGGTCTGGATAGTATTTCTTCAACCTCGAGACGTGAAAGACATCGTGCATGCCAGAGAGATTAGTTGGAAGTTCAAGGCGATATGCTAGCCGTCCAATTCGTTCAATGATCTTGAATGGTCCGACGTATCGAGGACCCAGTTTCCCTACTTTCCTTGATGCGATACGTCCCTTTTGTGGGGATAACCTGAGAAATACTTGATCTCCTTCCTCGAATTCTAAATCCTTCCTTCGTTGATCGGCGTAACTCTTTTGTATACTTTGTGTTGTTCGGATTCTGTCTTTAATCAATTACACTTTATCTATGGCTTTCTTCACCAAATCTATGTTCATCAGTGAGGGTTTTATTCGTTGAGTCTTAGACATTCACTGATCATCAATTTCCCAATGGAGTGGGGATCGACACTTCCTCCCGTATAGAGCTTCATAAGGCGCCATTCCGATTGTCGCTTGGTAACTGTTGTTATAAGCGAATTCGGCCAAAGGTAGATGATGATCCCAATTTCCTTGAAAGTCTAACACGCAGGCTCATAACATGTCTTCAAGAGTTTGAATGGTTCGCTCAGATTGCCCATCTGTCTGGGGGTGTGCGCTAGTGCTAAAATTTAAGGAAGTTCTCAATTCCTTGTGGAAGACCTTCCAGAATCGAGATACAAACCTTGGATCTCTATCAGATACTATATCTGCTGGCACTCCATGGAGTCGTAAAATTTCTCGAATATACGCTCTAGCCAGCTTTTGCAAGCTGACATCCCTTTTCACCGGCATGAAGTGTGATGATTTCGTCAATCGGTCGACGATCACCCAAATTGTGTTATAGCCTCCTCTTGTCGTTGGCAGATCAGTAATGAAGTATATGGTTATTTCCATTTCCATTCCGGGACTTCCAATGGTTGCAGTAGTCCTGAGGGTCGCTTATGTTTAGCCTTGAACTTCTGACAAGTGAGGCATCGTGCCACGAATTCTGCTACTTGGTTCTTCATGTTCACCCACCAAAAGTGTTTCTTCAGGTCTCGGTACATCTTATTGCCTCCTTGGTGTATCGTATACCTTGAACAGTGGGCTTCTTTGAGGATTCTTCTCTTGAGCTCCTCGTCATGAGGTATGCATATTCGTTCATTAAATCTTACAATTCCGTCCATAAAAATCATAAACTCGGGTTTCTCGCCCTTAATGATTTTCTCCTTCAATTCTTGAAGTTTCAAATCTTTCTCTTGAGCCAATCGAATGTCGTCCATTAATTTTGGTTTAACTGTAAGGTTGGCACAGATTAAGTGAGTACCTTCATGGGTAGGTTTTATGCAGCTTAATTCTTCAAGAGCTTGCCATTCTTGGACCATTAGCCGGACCACTCTAGCCTTTCTACTTAAGGCATCAGCCACGACGTTTGCTTTCCCTGGATGGTTTTGAATCTCAAAATGGTAATCTTCTAAAAGGTCTACCCATCTTCTCTGTCGGAGATTAAGTTCCTTGTGAGAAAATAGGAATTTGAGACTTTTATGATCTGTAAACATGGTGAATTCAACACCGTACAAATGGTGTCGCCATCTTTTTAAGGCAAAGACTATTGCTGCAAGCTCGAGATCATGAGTTGGATAATTCTTCTCGTGCGTTTTGAGCTTCCTGGAAGCATATGCGACTACCTTTCCATTTTGCATTAGTACTGCACCAAGGCTTTCCTTTGAGGCATCACTATAAACAACAAATCCTCGGGTTCCTTCTGGAAGTTTCAGTATTGGTGTGGTGGTAAGCCTCTTCTTGAGTTTTTGGAAACTTGCTTCGCACTTACCCATCCATTCAAATTTAACTTGTTTTTGGGTTAGTCGGGTGAGAGGTCCCGCTATCTTCGAGAAGTCCTTGATGAATTTGCGGTAGTAACCCGCAAGTCCAAGAAAGCTCCTATTCTCAATGACATTCTCTGGTCCCTTCCAATCCACAATAGTTTCTATCTTGGATGGATCTACTGCAATTCCTTCTCCGGAAATAATGTAACCCAGAAATGCTACTTCCTTCAACTAAAATTCGCACTTGCTATACTTGGCGTAAAACTTTTGCCGCCTTAGTGTTTCCAACACTAGTCTAAGATGTTTCTCATGATCTTCCTCTGATTTGGAGTATACGAGTATGTCATCAATGAAGATTACTATGAATTGGTTGAGATACGGCTGGAAAACTCTGTGCATTAGATCCAAAAATGCCGCAGAAGCATTCGTGAGTCCGAAAGGCATCGGTACGAATTCGTAGTGGCCGTATCTAGTTTTAAATGTCGTTCTAGGAACATCTTCCTTCTTAATCTTCAACTGGTAGTATCCTTGTTGAAGATCGAACGTGGAGTATACCGTGGCTCCTTGAAGTTGATCAAACAGTTCGTCTATCCTTGGGAGAGGGTACTTATTCTTAACTGTGCTGTTGTTGAGTTCGCGGTAATCTATGAAAAGTCTCAATGTCTCATCCTTCTTTTTAACGAACAGCACCGGAGCTCCCCATGATGATACACTGGCTTGTATAAAACCCACATCGAGCAACTTCTGCAGTTGTACCTTCAATTCCTGCAGCTCCAGAGGTGCCATTCGGTATGGTGCCTTTGCTATGGGTGCCTTCCCGGGCATGATTTCGATATTGAATTCAACCTCTCTATCAGGTGGCAGAGAGGTTAATTCCTCGGGAAATACATCAGGGTACTTGGACACTACTCGTGTGGTTTCTATACCGACTTACTCTTGGGTTTGTTGATGATAAAGACTAAAAATCCGGTTGCCCCTTTGGCAACTGCCTTCCTAGCCTTTGTAACACCCCCAAGTTATTCAGGGTATATTACAGCGCCGTGAGCCCCGCCGTGGGACCCACAAGGCTAAACATACGCGGAACTATAAACTTGACCGATAAGGTCTACATACAATAGAAGGAAAGACGATACAAATGGTATTCGAAACCATAAACAATGAAACCATATACATCACTGCACAAATCAATACCTCGGCAACACAGGCCGGAACATCAAGGAAACTGAAATACAATACTCGAGTATTTAAAAATCCATTCCAGTACAACAACACTGAATGGAGGAAACCAAAAGAGATAACCGGAGACAAGACACAGTATCACACTTGCCCATCATCTTCATGCCGACCTGGTACCCGCCTGTCCGCTCTCCTGGAACCTGAAATACATGAAACGTATTTCCCATAAGGGGTTAGCCGTCGAATAGCTAGTGCAAGTATAACAATATGAAACATAATACTTCTCGACAATAAAGTAAATGTAATCCGTCAATTCATCAATATCCGTCAATTCATCAATTTAAGACTAGTATTCCGGAATAACTAAATCTCATAAGACGTATGTGAATGCCGTAGAAACGGTTCGTTCACCTCATACGCCGTTACGTATGTGAATGCCGTCAAAACGGTTCGTTCACCTCATACGCCGATACATGTAGGAATGCCGTCAAAGCGGTTCGTTCATTACATGCCAATCAATATATCTATGAATGCCGTAAAAGCGGTTCGTTCATGATATGCCATCAATATTTCTATGAATGCCGTAAAAGCGGTTCGTTCATATCATACCATCAATTCCTCTTACTTTCAAAGTCGAACGTACAATCATAAATGTATACTTGCCTTAATAAAGCGTTCAAGATCCCGAAGAACACGGTTCGACTGGGAAGCTTGAACCACGAAGAAGACAACGAACGGAAGGGTTGATAATCAACCGGTTCGATGACAACCAATATCAATACCACCAAACCACGAACTCAATCGTTTTACCATATCTCGACTAATCACAGTCTGAACAATCCAACTCAGACACTTACAAATCCTGTCCACAATACGAGTCGAAAAATGATGATCATATCAGCAACCAATTCGGACCAATAATAAGGGTCTAAATGTTCCAAACTCAATTCTTAAATACGAACTGACAAGGTTCCCTTCTCGTAAATCCATCGTTAAAATTTACTTATAACCGTCATCAATTCGAATCATCCGACTGGTTCAAAACAATAGATAATCATATTAAAATGGTTATAAATCAATTCAATCATTCGATTTGAATATTTGTTCCATACGTATGGGCTTCCAAATTCAGAGATGAATAATGGTCTCATCAAGCTCATAATCACATTCGTATTTCCTATACGAATATTATTTCCAACACATAGTTTAGCTCTAGATATGAATTTTCCATATTCATTTTCAAAACATCAACACTTCTAAAAAAAATTTTCATCACCTCGTATAATTCAAGAGTTCTTCAAGAACATGAAATATCCGAAATCACGTTCAGAACAACATATCCGAGGTATATATCTCCATGTTACCATTTTCTTCGTCATGTCAATCATACAATCTCAAGAATTGCAACAAAACCCTTATCACCATATGAAGAAGATCTCAATGATCATATCAACATCCGAAATCTCTTATTCCAACAAATCTCGTATAACATTATCACATGATTCCATAATTGTAACACCCTAGACCCTCCTGGGAATATTACACGCCGTAAACCCTTCTCACAAGGATTTACCAGGCTAAGCACAATTTCCACGTCATTCCAAAAATGCTAAAAAGACCGATGACGGTAATATTTTTCAAATACTAAAAAAAATCATTTTCCAAATACCGTCAAAACGATCAAGGTTAAAATGCCAAAAACTCAGTTTAGGGAATCGGTTTTACAAAATAAAATTTCATTGGCAAAATACCAAAATCCATTTCAAAAATACTCACGCAATGGATAAAAGTACAGTCAATTTATGCATTTTCATTGAAATAAGACGAACATCAAAATACACGATTCCCAATGTACTCCCTCCCAAGTAGTAGCCCAAACGAGAAAAAAAATGAGCCACTATCAAAGGGATACGAGGATTACCTTGCATGGACGAACCACGAAGAAAGAATAATTGAACTCCATTCCAAGAATCATTAAATCATCATGGTCATCATATGGCCTCAAGAACATCAAGATCTCTATGATTCCATAATCATAATCAACATATTCAAAGCATATCATTATCTTCCTTCGGCATAAACCTCATAGAATATGGATAACACAAGAAATCACTTCAAGAATCAACAATAGTTCCATAACCAAGCTCTAATTCCATGATTCCAAGCTCACAATCATGTTAAAAGTGTTTAGAACACTCTTAAAAGTGAAGAGGGACGAGTTTTGGAGAGAAATATCTCAAAGGATCGTGAGAGAAATGAAAGGCAACACTTCAATATATAAATTGCACTCTCATTACGTACGTAGGTGTCCTTTCTTAACGTACGTAACAACTTTAACGTGCGTAATCTAATATCCATAACGTACGTAACCAACTCACTGTCTCATTCCGTGCAGTCCATTACGTACGTAACCCATACCATACAACGTACGTAATATACTAGTTAACTTGCTACAGTACAATGATTGTGTTACGTACGTAACACGTCCTGTATAACGTACGTAACACGTACGTTGACTCACCTGTCAACATTCTCCGCCGAAAGTTGCCGAAACAGGGTCCCACCTGCCTCACAGGACTCGGTTCTGTCCGATGCCTTCGTTACGTACGTAATACCTTAGCCTTGACGTACGTAACCATGCCAATCTTACGTACGTAATCTCACCTTATTAACGTACGTAATAATTCCGTACTTAGCCAATTTCAACAATTCCTGTCCAAAGTCATGACATACCAAATACGAGCATACAGCAAAATCAATACGTATACTCAATTCAATAACATTATCAAACGTTCACAACGTCCTCGAGCATAATTAACCATCCACGATATCCAATATATAAACGAAAAAAAAAAAATATATATCCGAAAAAAAAATCGGGGTATTACACTCTACCCCCCTTAAAAACAAGTTTCGTCCTCGAAACTCGCAATCACTCGCACAAACAACCTTTCAACGGGAATTCAAATTCACCAAGAATTATCGAATAATCCGAACAACATACTTACAAGTCTGCGAAGTCGAAGATTTCCCGTGATACTAGCATGCGACTCCTAAACAAAGTCTCAACATAATACCGTTACACACCAATATCGCAATTAGCAATTTAACAAAATCTCAAGGAAGAGTTCACGTCCGTGACCACGGCCACGATTCTTCCTACTTTCAGCCAACATTCTGAAGGGCACATACGTGCGTAAGTATAATCCAAATCGCACATTCTCGAAGTGACCAATTCCCAAGAATACCAAGCTATAAACGAAACGATTAAGAAAAATACAAGAAGAGTGAGAGGACTTACAAGTACCGGTCGCACTGTGATGATGGCAGAGTAGTGATACTGTGGGCAAATGCCGACTCAATCGACCCAGACCGACGGCCCTAGGTATCCATAAACCTAAGCTCTGATACCATATTCTGTAACACCCCCAAGTTATTCAGGGTATATTACAGCGCCGTGAGCCCCGCCGTGGGACCCACAAGGCTAAACATACGCGGAACTATAAACTTGACCGATAAGGTCTACATACAATAGAAGGAAAGACGATACAAATGGTATTCAAACCATAAACAATGAAACCATATACATCACCGCACAAATCAATACCTCGGCAACACAGCCGGAACATCAAGGAAACTGAAATACAATACTCGAGTATTTAAAAATCCATTCCAGTACAACAACACTGAATGGAGGAAACCAAAAGAGATAACCGGAGACAAGACACAGTATCACACTTGCCCATCATCTTCATGCCGACCTGGTACCCGCCTGTCCGCTCTCCTGGAACCTGAAATACATGAAACGTATTTCCCCCATAAAGGGGTTAGCCGTCGAATAGCTAGTGCAAGTATAACAATATGAAACATAATACTTCTCGACAATAAAGTAAATGTAATCCGTCAATTCATCAATATCCGTCAATTCATCAATTTAAGACTAGTATTCCGGAATAACTAAATCTCATAAGACGTATGTGAATGCCGTAGAAACGGTTCGTTCACCTCATACGCCGTTACGTATGTGAATGCCGTCAAAACGGTTCGTTCACCTCATACGCCGATACATGTAGGAATGCCGTCAAAACGGTTCGTTCATTACATGCCAATCAATATATCTATGAATGCCGTAAAAACGGTTCGTTCATGATATGCCATCAATATTTCTATGAATGCCGTAAAAACGGTTCGTTCATATCATACCATCAATTCCTCTTACTTTCAAAGTCGAGAACGTACAATCATAAATGTATACTTGCCTTAATAAACGTTACCGAAGATCCCGAAGAACACGGTTCGACTGGGAAGCTTGAACCACGAAGAAGACAACGAACGGAAGGGTTGATAATCAACCGGTTCGATGACAACCAATATCAATACCACCAAACCACGAACTCAATCGTTTTACCATATCTCGACTAATCACAGTCTGAACAATCCAACTCAGACACTTACAAATCCTGTCCACAATACGAGTCGAAAAATGATGATCATATCAGCAACCAATTCGGACCAATAATAAGGGTCTAAATGTTCCAAACTCAATTCTTAAATACGAACTGACAAGGTTCCCTTCTCGTAAATCCATCGTTAAAATTTACTTATAACCGTCATCAATTCGAATCATCCGACTGGTTCAAAACAATAGATAATCATATTAAAAAGGTTATCAAACAATTCAATCATTCGATTTGAATATTTGTTCCATACGTATGGGCTTCCAAATTCAGAGATGAATAATGGTCTCATCAAGCTCATAATCACATTCGTATTTCCTATACGAATATTATTTCCAACACATAGTTTAGCTCTAGATATGAATTTTCCATATTCATTTTCAAAACATCAACACTTCTAAAAAAATTTTCATCACCTCGTATAATTCAAGAGTTCTTCAAGAACATGAAATATCCGAAATCACGTTCAGAACAACATATCCGAGGTATATATCTCCATGTTACCATTTTCTTCGTCATGTCAATCATACAATCTCAAGAATTGCAACAAAACCCTTATCACCATATGAAGAAGATCTCAATGATCATATCAACATCCGAAATCTCTTATTCCAACAAATCTCGTATAACATTATCACATGATTCCATAATTGTAACACCCTAGATCCTCCTGGGAATATTACACGCCGTAAACCCTTCTCACAAGGATTTACCAGGCTAAGCACAATTTCCACGTCATTCCAAAAATGCTAAAAAGACCGATGACGGTAATATTTTTCAAATACTAAAAAAAATCATTTTCCAAATACCGTCAAAACGATCAAGGTTAAAATGCCAAAAACTCAGTTTAGGGAATCGGTTTTACAAAATAAAATTTCAGTTGGCAAAATACCAAAATCCATTTCAAAAATACTCACGCAGCGGATAAAAGTACAGTCCAATTTATGCATTTTCATTGAAATAAGACGAACATCAAAATACACGATTCCCAATGTACTCCCTCCCAAGTAGTAGCCCAAACAGAAAAAAAAATGAGCCACTATCAAAGGGATACGAGGATTACCTTGCATGGACGAACCACGAAGAAAGAATAATTGAACTCCATTCCAAGAATCATTAAATCATCATGGTCATCATATGGCCTCAAGAACATCAAGATCTCTATGATTCCATAATCATAATCAACATATTCAAAGCATATCATTATCTTCCTTCGGCATAAACCTCATAGAATATGGATAACACAAGAAATCACTTCAAGAATCAACAATAGTTCCATAACCAAGCTCTAATTCCATGATTCCAAGCTCACAATCATGTTAAAAGTGTTTAGAACAATCTTAAAAGTGAAGAGGGACGAGTTTTGGAGAGAAATATCTCAAAGGATCGTGAGAGAAATGAAAGGCAACACTTCAATATATAAATTGCACTCTCATTACGTACGTAGGTGTCCTTTCTTAACGTACGTAACAACTTTAACGTGCGTAATCTAATATCCATAACGTACGTAACCAACTCACTGTCTCATTCCGTGCGATCCATTACGTACGTAACCCATACCATACAACGTACGTAATATACTAGTTAACTTGCTACAGTACAATGATTGTGTTACGTACGTAACACGTCCTGTATAACGTACGTAACACGTACGTTGACTCACCTGTCAACATTCTCCGCCGAAAGTTGCCGAAACAGGGTCCCACCTGCCTCACAGGACTCGGTTCTGTCCGATGCCTTCGTTACGTACGTAATACCTTAGCCTTGACGTACGTAACCATGCCAATCTTACGTACGTAATCTCACCTTATTAACGTACGTAATAATTCCGTACTTAGCCAATTTCAACAATTCCTGTCCAAAGTCATGACATACCAAATACGAGCATACAGCAAAATCAATACGTATACTCAATTCAATAACATTATCAAACGTTCACAACGTCCTCGAGCATAATTAACCATCCACGATATCCAATATATAAACGAAAAAAAAAAAAAAATATATATATCCGAAAAAAAAATCGGGGTATTACAGCCTTGACAGCTGATACAATGGGTGCTAGGTTGACTCTAGCGTTCCCAACTACTTCCACAACTGGTTTGTTAGGTTCACAAAACCTAACTATCTTAGAGTGACAATCCAATTATGCGTAATGTTTGGATAGCCAATCCATTACAAGGATGATGTCATACTCCAATATCGGAAGTACAACTAAATCGGCAGAAAAACAACTACCGCTGATTATCACGTCACAAGTATTGTGAACCTTATCCGTTAGTTGACTAACTCCAATTGGGGTGGATACTTCCAGATATAATGGCAAGGATTCTAAAGGCTTATCAAGTTTCTTAGAGAAATATGGTGCAACAAACGAGTGGGATGATCCTGGGTCTATGAGTGTTCGTGCAATATGATTCGATATAAGGAGAGTACCTCCCATCACATCATTATTTTCTGGTGCCTCCTGGCCAGTCAGATCAAACACCCGTGCTGGGGCTTTCCCTCGATTGTTTCCCGACTTTACTACAGCGACTGGTTTGTTTGCCGGAGGATTCATTTCAGGGCACTCTCGGATCTGATGGTCTGAGCTGCCACAACGTAGACACTTTCCAAGCTTTTTCCAGCATACCTCTGGCTTGTGTCCATTTCTGCCACAATGGGGGCAAGATGTTGCTGTTTTGTTGGAAACCGGTGCCTTCGATCTGCTTGAGCTTCCCTGGGCTCCCGTCTTCTGAGACTTCTGTGGTGTATTTAATGTTGGTCGAGTCGCATGTCTCTTGGCATTGCTAGTGAATCGACTCTGTTGTTGAGCTAGTCTTACTGATCTGCATTCAATTCGGGTGGCGGCTTCTACAGCTTCATCAAGTGTTGTCAGACGAATAGTCAAGAGACTCTGTTGGAGTGTATACCTCAGTCCTTGCGTAAACTTGTAAAGCTTATCTTCCCCGATCGTCACCAATCCAGGCGCATATTTAGACAGCCTGTTGAACTGAGCCTCGTATTGCGTGACAGTCAAGGATCCTTGCTTCAGATGGTAAAAATCATCTCGCCGAGCTTCTCTAGCTGCTGCTGAAACATACTGGGTTCGAAAATCAATTAAGAAGTTAGCCCAAGTTCTGGCACGGTTCTCCCTCATCCAGCGTTCGTTAACAACCTTCCACCAATCACAGGCAGCAGCTTCGAGTCAGAATGTGGCCAGTGTAATACCCGAGATCCTAATGTGTATTTTGAACATTGTGACGTTGTATATGTTGTATTTGATCTGAGTATTATCCAGCGTATTTCATGATCCGGTGTTGTTGAGCGTATGATTTCATGAATGTGTTCAAAATTGTAATTTTTGCACTTGTAGCGCACGCTAACGACTAGGCGTAGCGTACGCTAATTCGGGTTTTGTAGTGCACGCTGTGTATGAACCTTAGCGCGCGCTATACGTAGTCAACTTGATTAAGATAGGGTGGTAGGTGAGATCATCCACAGATCTTGGTCGGGACATGTAGGGATGAATATGGATGGCTTTTGGAATCGAGTCAACGGTGATTAGCGCACGCTAATGTTATGAGGCTAGCGCACGCTAAAGTCGAGTACAGTGAGGTCAGTGAAGCTTCGTATGGCCGTTAGCGCACGCTATATGAGTGGTAGTGTACGCTAATTTATGTACTTAGCGCACGTAAAGGGATGTTAGCGTACGCTAAGTCGAGGCCAGGTAGAAACAGTAGGCTGCAAGCCCGTTAGCGCACGCTATGGATATGGCCGTAGCGCACGCTAATAACCATTTTCTATATATAGGACATCACCCTCCTCCATTTTCAGACTCACTTAACCCACAACATAATTCCGCGACTTTGAGAGTTACCCTCTCCATCTTCAAACTTCATATCAGCTTCCTAACACATCATTGAAGGCGAGGAACTTTGAGGATTGGTGTTCAAGCGTCCAACGTTGAGTTCATCAAGAGTTTTCGTCTTTTCTTTCCATACAAGGTATGTGTTGCTACCCGAACATTGAATTCATGTTCTTATTCGGATTATAACTTCCTCCTGGAGTTTATCAAGGTTATGGATTAATGATTAGGTTGAGCACCATTCATGTAAGCTTGAAGTAATCATTTTAGAACCCCTTTGAGTAAGAAGATTGTAACCGAACCCTTTTGAGTTGAATCAAGGATTTGTGATTTATGAGATTTTGGTATATTTTAGGATGTCTTATCCGAATCACTTGCATGTCGGGGTACTGTTTTTATCATCACTTTGTATGAGATTTTTACAAGAATATCAATTATTAGAATGGTCTAGAAATATCCTTGGATAGTATGAGGTGACCTTCAACGTAATTCATAACTCATAGTGATTTCTGGATATGGTTATCTTAATGTTGATAATTCGAACAAAAGGATGTTGATGGGTAACCATTGCTATGAACGTAAATTTTGGCAAGGAAGATAAATTGGGGAAGAACGAATTATATGGATGGTTAAACCTTAAACTCGGATTGAAACGTGATTTATAACCGAACTTGGTGAGGGAATCGATAATCCGGAATCGAAGTACGAATTTATGATGATTTGAATATCGCTAGCTCAACCGATCGTTCGTCGGGTGAGTTGAACCATGAGACGGCTAGCTTAGAGTGTTAACCCGACCGTAGGAGACGTTAGATGTTCGTACGTTTAAACTTGTTTTGAGTTGCCGTTATTTTTCCTGTTTGTTCAAGGGCCGAGCATTGCGAACGTTTGATCGAAGGAGGCGGCCTTCGAGTGTGTTGAGATCATTGGAGTGATTAGTTTTTGCCATCTTTGAGGCAAGTATCGTAATTTGTTAATGTTGGTATTTTGAGCATGCATGTGGTTTATTCATGTTCTTGAAAATGGGATTTATTTCGTTCAATTGTATGGTATTCGTTATCGATTACTTGTGTGTTCATGTTGATGGACATAGCGATTTTGCATGTGTGTATGCATAAGATGTGTTTGTGAATGTTGTACGATCTATGCTGAGGGCGCTGGATTGGATGTCCACCTCGTGTTGGTCCGACGGGATCATCTTGGGATCTATGCTGAGGGCGCTGGATCATTGGACGGGTTTTTACACCTCGTATTGGTCCGACGGGATCATCTGGGATCTATGCTGAGGGCGCTGGATCATTGAATACCCATGTTGTGTTAATGGAATCTTGTGGATTCGCATGTTGGATTCCGGTAGCGGAAGTCTGTGTTGTGTATTCTGTTATGCATTGTTGCTGCATATTCGATTTGTTTAATATGATACTTGTACTAGCATCGTTTTGCTAACCCCTTCGGGGGTGGACATTTGTTTTGATGTTCAGGTAGCCGAGGAGCGGGAAAACAGCCACAGTACCGACATGATGACCAAGGGGCTCAGTGATGTTTATTGTTATTGTTTGACTTGTCTTTTGGTTCATTTTCAGTACTCGAGTACGTGTGTCTTATTAATTTTCGAGATGGTTGTATTAATGAACTCATTTGATCTGTTGAAACCGGTTTTGTATTTTGAACTTTAATGGTACTGTTGTATTATTGTTACATTTCTTCAAATTAGCCTTGTAAATTCTTACTTAAAGGGTTTACGGCGCTGTAATTATTCCGAATATCTCGGGGTGTTACAGCCAGGGATACACGTTGTTCGTCAGAATATTGTATGGCGTTGAATATCCCCTCGATCTTCTCCAACCATAGGTCGGCCTTAACGTCATCAGGCTCTCCATCGAAGGTAGGTGGCTTGAAGCGCAAGAATCTTTCGAGCATGTGATCTTGGGTTTCACCAACATTCCGGTTGTTTGTTGCTTCTTATTGCAGAAAATTTGTCAGTTGAGCTAAGGCTTGAGACATAGCGTCATTTTCATTCCCTCCTCATGGAGGAGTGGGAGATCAATCATCGCGACGTTGTTGTTCATCATGGTTCACATGTGGACGTCCGCATCTTCAGTCAGCCATCTATTATAAGTTGGGGAGGATTAACAGTCTTGTGTGGAATTATTAGTAATTTATGTTGTTATGCAGAATTAAGTGCATGATTGAACACTAATAATTTGTGAATGATGGAATTCTAACATAAAGATGTAGACATAGTTGATTCTGGTTAAGTTTGGCTTATCCGCCTGAGCATACATATCAAGTTTCATGGCACTAGGCCGAACATCATAATCACACAACAACAGAATAAGCTACACGAACACTCCCGATCCTAGTCACAGAATTCTCTAATAGTCTCCAGGATTCATCCTCGAGTCTTCTTCTGGATCCTCCTCAGGGTCTTCTTCCAGATCTTCCTCGAGGTCCTCTTCATACTCGCGGAATTGAGCGTCGGCAGTCGGTGGTTCTTGCGACGGAGCTCCAATCTCGGTAGTAGAGTTAGGGAATAGGTCAATCACGGCACTAAGCTTAGACCTCACCAAGGTTTGAAATTTCTCGTGTTCATGATGCTCTGATAAGATCTGCTCCTCGAGCATCTGTACTCTGTGGGTTTGGAGAAACTTGTTGTTACGGAGTTTGGCGATCGTTTGGTTGTTCACCTGCGATTGGGTCTCCAGGTAGTGTACTCTTTCCTCAAGCTCCTCACACTCTTGCCTCCTTTTCTCTAACAGCTGGAACAGCTCGTCCCTCTGGTTCCGGTATGCCGATACATCCTGATAGATGCACGCAATCACTGCCCTCAGGTTCTGAATCTCTCTTTCTCTTGAGCCGGCTAAAACGGCTGCATCCAGAATGGGTCTGGTAATCTATGTGGTTGAGCGCTTGTCGGAGTTGGTCTTCGGTAATCGTCGTCTGCGAAGTAGGGCTATTCTGACTTTCCTTGGTCAAATATTTATTACCTGCGGGGTCCATCTAATCATAAAACTAAGTCAGTATCTCAGAAATCTATGTTCCAATATAGACCTCTATTAAGTATGAACAATCATCAAGTTAGTGAGCTTAATGATCCAATAAATGTACTTATAAATACCATTGATGAGCAACAATAATACTCCCTTTACGAGGATGATGAAGTTTAGTGGAGTTTAAAGGAATTCAACAATTTCATCTATTCCGAATGAATAGTGACACGGCTTGAGAAACTGGTATTGAAATAGACCATATCTATTTCAAAAGTTAAGTAGAAGAATTGATTCAATCGGGGCATGCCGCGAATACTCAATCAAGTATCATGGCCAATGACTTAAAGAAATTTGAATTTGACTACGCATATTCCAAGTGAATAACGACAAGTCGAAAGAGATCTTAACGATAATTGACTCGAGAAATCTATTTTAGGTCTCAATCCCATGGTTCACTTCGTCCTAGGTGGAATTCCCATCTAAGTCCGAAGAATATTATCCTGGTTAGCCCTTTGTAAGTGTCCTTCCTACAGCCGGGCTCCGATACCACTTCTGTCACGCCCCCAAACATCGGGAAGGATGAGGGCGCGACACACCGGTTCATCAATCAAATTATCGTAATAAAAGTACGGCAATAATTAGCGGAAGCTAAATAACGGTAGTATAAAATACCAAAATAATGATCTTAGCCCGATGGTTCTAAGATTTGTTGAAACGAAAGTTGATGTCCAAGTTATAATGATTACAAAGTTACAGCGGGAAAACAACAAAACGATCTAAAGTACGAAGCAAAATTAATTATTACAAATTGGAATGAAATCAGAATTTCTAAGTCTTGACAGCGGGTATTCCAGTCGGTCTCTTCCACGAAATATCCTTCATCTTCTGGTTTAAAAGGGAAAACGGTGGGGTAAGGTAAAAGGTCTCAGTGAGTGGGTGAATGTGTGCTAGTGTGGCTATCTTTCCTTTGAAAATTTTAAGTGATGCATTACTTTGTCAAATTAAAAATGAGGAGAGAAAAGTTACAAGAGTATGCCGATAATTTTACGGAAAAAGATCCTTCAGTAGTTTAAAATTTAAAATTCCGTCCCCATGGACAGATGTTAAAATCACTTAGTCAGTCCGGATCACACTTAGCGGCATAGGCCGTCGCCCTAATAATTGGACCGTCGCCCCAATAGCTGAGCTTCCGGTCTCACACTTAGCGTGTGATTCCTTATCTCTTATATGGACTTGGTGTGTCCTTAGTTGTGGGTCAATGCTCGGATCACACAATAATTGCGATTATACCCTAATTCTACGACCCAGATCTAAGTATACTGGATATAGCTTGGAAAGTGTTTTAAACAACAAGCTGTACTGATTTTAAATCTGAGTGCGTAGCGGAAGTCTTAAATACAGTAAGTTGTTGTGGATACAGCAACTCGATGTGCTGTGTATACTTAAATAATCACAGTTAAATAAAACAAGTAAGGCAGAAGGTAAATAACACAGTATTTAAAGTGGTTCGAGGTAAACCCCTCTACGTCCACTGGTCCTCCACACAGGAGTAAAAAGTTTATTATAATTACTGCGTACATAACTATGTAATTATAACAACACTTAATCAATATATCGTTCAGACAGATTGATATAAAGATCTTAGCTTCAACCGTTCACACAGATTGGTTTGAGATAACACTTTGACTGGCTTCTTCACACACAGTTCTGAAACTTCGTCTTCTTCAATGCAATTCCTTCACACACAGTTCCGGAGTAGCAAAGATTACTCAGTCCACACAAGGCTGATCTGGGTTTGTTCAAAGGATAGAACAGGGTATGAACAACAACTTTGACTTTCTGAGCTTCTAGCTGATGATGTGTTGTTCACGATTTTAGCACTATCTATCTCTTTATATTTGAATAGCAGTAAGCTTTGGAGATATGTTTTGCTCTGATGTATATGATAACTTCGTAAGCTTTCGTTTTTGGTAACTTGGTAACTGATGATCTTCAAACTCTGGAGATATATATAGTCTCTTAAATATATCCGTTGGAGATCTATCCGTTGGGCAAGATTCTGTGACAACAGATATTCAACTGAGATCTGGATATTGTGGGATTTGAAGATCTTATGACTTAGAGTATTTAAATACTTTATCCTTTAGTATTTAAATACTTCTTTATCAACGAGACTTGACTTTTAGTGAAGACTGAAGATTCCTTCTTTGTCCTGTTGAGAGCTGTATGGAAGGATTACGTATTGACAATTCAAGACAGCTTCCATACTTTAGTCTTTATGAGACTTCTTTGCTGTACTGAAAGATATGCTGGATCTACTAGAGGTCTTCGATACAGGTTGACACTATAGATCAGCTTTTCGATACAGTTCGCTTACTGTATGCAGGATTGGTATATTGTCAAAACATACTAACACTACGATCAATACATGGCAGTATCGATATAGGGTTTTGTTATCCTAACAAATTCGATACAGGGTAATGTTATCCCAACAATTTCCCCCTTTTTGACAATTTGCCAAGACTTAAAATCTTTCAAGTCCTTCTTGATGATGCCAAAACCTTCTTTATGAAGCGAATAACCTTCTTGATGACTTCGGACAGATTTCTTGGTCTTCTGTCAAATGATCTGGCTTTCAGTAACTTAGACTAATTTATGAACTGCTCATGAGCGAGTTCGATATCTGACTAAGAATTTTACAACTTAAGCTTATGATTGGCGCGCAGCACAATCTTACAATGTATTCTAGATGCATACAATCAATTTATGAACCTGTTCGTAGACAAGTTAAATGACTTAATTTTCAAACAAGTTTCTATACTTGTGATTGTTATCCCAACAATTTAAGTTATGTAATCATACATTAACACAGTAGATTACGAGTTGTAATCTTTCAAGACAGGCAAACATTTTATTGATATTCAAGAATAGAGTACAAGGATTGCAGTTTTGAAAGAAAAATTACAAGCAAAAAAATACAAAGATTTCAGCTCCTGTAATCAGAATGTCTCCATGGCCTCTTCTCTGGATCATGCTCGGTTCCACACCACCAGTGCTGTAGGGAGTCATTGCCTCGATATAGGTAGATTGCTCTACCATCGTATGATCTGTCGAAGGCAAGAATCCAGTCTTCTGGATGGGTGATCCGATCTCCTCTTCTATGCTTGGATTTCATTTAGATTTGGAGAGGAAGCTTTCCTTCTTATAACATCTTTGTGAATTTGTCTGCAGCCTCCGCTAATGTTTTATAACCTTTGAAGATGGCGGATTCCCTGACGAGTTTTGCAAAATATCTCATCAGTTCATTTCTCCTCCATTGCTTCACTTCTTCAGCAGTGGGATGGCGGTTGGTTGGCAGACGAATTTCAGAAGGTCTTTGGATAATGCTTTGCCTGGGGACATTGGGGTCATGGAACTCAGGTCGAGAACCTGAAATCCTGAAACTTTGAGAGGGTGGAGCTAATTTATTCAATTCAGCGGTAATGCTGTCTTGAGCAGCATTAAATTCCCTTTCATGTTGAAGCCTTGTTCTCCTCGCTGCTTCTCTTGCTTCTTCCCCCTTTTTGGCGTCATCAAGATGTCCTAGGATCTCCAGTGCGGCATCCTGTTTCGTGTCAATGTTTGTCATTCTCTCGACAAGGGTGGAAAGCACCTGCGACATATCTTTAATACTTTTGTCGTGGGCTCGAACCTGGGAAGATGTTTCGATCATGGCAGCTGCTGTCTTGGCCTCAGATATGCGAGTTTTAGATTCCTCGTCTCTCAGGAGTTGCTCTTGTTTCTCTTGCAGATTCTTCAGGGCTTGCTTGAAGACTTCTGGCAAAACAGTGAAGGCTTCGACTATGCGAGAGACTTCATGTTGTAATCCAGTCATCTCTTCAACAGCAGAAGTGTGCATCCAATTTAGAGCTTTTTCCACTGAATACAAGGCATTAACTGCATCCTAGATAAAGACGGTTTGAAGGCCAAGAGCACGCAATCGCTCTTTCCTAGCAGCAGTGTTGGGAGAATCCGGCTTGGCGAAGTCCTCGACTCTATTCAATCTTCTCAGATTCACGTTAGGACGTGAAGTGAGTTGTACATCCTCAGGTGTAGTACCGTCGTCGGATTCCACGGTTGATGGGGCGGGAGCAGTAGTTTCAGGTTCGGCAGCAGGGGGTGCGACGTCCTCTTGTGTCGAAGGGATATTTGCAGACATAGATACAGGAGGGACTGATTTCTCCTATTGTCTCTCAACAACTTCTTCTTCTTCGGCAGCAGCAGGCTCGGGTGCCTGTTCCGAAATATTTTCTTCTTCCTCCGCGACAGGAGGGACAGATTCCTCCTGCTCGGGAATAATATATGGCTGTTGCGAGGGGGTCTCATGGCGGCTTGAGGTCCCTTCATCATTTTGTTGAACTTGGGGGACTTCTCTTTCATGAGCCTCCTCACGGATCATTCTCAGACCTGCCTGAAAGGCATCGTCGTCGTCGTATGAGTCGTGGTCTTCTTTTGGATTTTCGGGAGATTCCTCGGACTTATCTTTTCCTTTTCTTCTGGCATCTGATTTTTGCAAAAGATGGCTTTCAATCAATTCTTTGGAGTATAGATTGTCCCATTGGATCAGGGCTTCCACTTCTGTGGAGTCCGTCACTTCCAATACGAATCTTTCTTCATTTCTCCACTCGCTCCAGTTGTACAGGGTATCGTACGGAGCTAGCCTGTAGCTTTTCCATTGAAGAAATTTTTCATATGCCTGCTCAATTTGCACAGAGAGAAGGGTTTTATTGATAATAGTGTCCGGGGAGGGACTTCGCACAACGTCTGAGTCCGCTGTAGCGAGGGGTTCCTCTACAGGTGTGGGATCCTGTAGGGAAGAGGGATTCCTTATAGGGGATGGAACCCCGAAGGAAGGTGGATCCTGTACGGGTGTGGAATCCCGCATAGGAGAGTTAGATGTTGGCTCCAAAGGGGCATCCGACTTGCTAGAGTCTTCCAAGTTGGCAGATGACCTCATATCCGTCATTGCCGCCAAAGGCTCGGGATTTACTGTCGATACAGTAACGGGCATCTCTTCCGCAGGGGTTGGGCCTTGGGGTAGTTGTTCAGTGGGTTGCGCCACGGTAGAAGCTTCCTCGGAGGTTTTTGTGGATTTGGCTTTAGAAAGCCTCCTTAGCTTCCTTTTCGGCTTCTCAGCAACAATAGGTGTCTTGCTGTGAGATCTCTTTCTTTTCCTTGAAGACTCCATACTCTTGGACTTCAAAGAAACATACCTTGGATCTTCAGACACGGGCATACTGCGGACGGATGGTTGGTTGCAAACCAGAGTGCTCTGGTTAAAAGCCGAAGGCTTGACGCCCCCTAAGTAGATCCGGGAACTGATTTTCTTCGCATCTACGGATTGTGGAAGTCCGCATTTCGTCAAAATGTGATTTAAAAATAAACCAAATGATTTATTTTGAGTGGAAGGCTTGGACACTTCTTCCTGCAAGCGCTTCAAAATAATCTGGCACCAATTGACCTTTTCACAGGTCAAAATCGCAACCATCATTCTAAACCTAAGATTAGTGCACATTTCAAATGCACTAGTGCGATTTTCGATGATTCTGCAACAAAAGTCATGCAAGTACACGTATGGCAAATAGAAATTCTTCTTGTGACAGGTGGTGTGAACCACTTCAACCGTAGCTGAGCCGGTGAACAGGCCATTGTACTTGGTCATCAGCTCTTGAGACCCAAAAGTCTCAAGTTCTTCCATCGTCAGGCCATCAGCGGGCAGCCTGTAAATGTTCTGGAGAAGATCTCGATCGATGCAGATCTCCACTCCTTGAATGACAGCGGTGATGTCAGCGATGTGGCCTCCCTGGGCCAGTGACAGAAAGCGAACGGCAGTGTTGAGATAGAAGTCCTCAACCAAATGAACGTCGTATTTCTCGGCGGTGTGACTCCCAAGGCGGTAGAGGCCTTGCTGACTGAGTCTGGTGATGATGAACTCCGTTGGTTCGACCTCATTAGTTTCAGCGAGAATATGCTCAATGACGACAGATCTGGAGAAGATCCATCCATCAATAATGTTCGAGGCTTTCTTGAGGGTGGGAGAAGATGTTTGAGCAGCCATTGGTGATTCTCAAGAAAATATGAAAGAGATTAAGAGAAATTTGCAGTGAAACACAGAAAAACTTGTAGGTTGTATTTGCTTGAGTCCTCTTAAATTTTGCAGAAAGTGTAAAGAGTCTCAAATGGCAGTATCAGTCCTTTTATAGTGGGCGGCGAAGTAGGGTTTTCAGAGTACGAATGGTCAGATTTAAGGGATGGGAGCCGGTTTTTGAAATGAACGGTCACGATGAACTGAGTGTAACTGGTACACTTATCCATGGAATATTAAAATATGATCGGGTCCCACTTCTGATATTTGTTGTTACCCTAAATGCCTGAAACAATGGTTTTAAACATTAAACAATTTGAAAATATCGCGGCTTTTGAGATTCAGTTGTCCAGATGTCGTGTAAGGCATTTAATGTAAATGACGTTTGACATGAAAACAGGTCACGTGGACAAAAATTATTTTAAAATGAAATATTATCATATATATACTGAATCGAAATCCTATAGTATGTGCTGTATCTGTGACGATACAGCGTTCCCCCTTAAAAGGTACATATAGGTTTTAATTCCATACAGCAACCTTTGGATTAATGCTGTATTCATGGGTCATACTGTATTCCCCCTTAATTATTGCACACGTCAGCTCTAGGATGATTCATATGTCTTTGTTCCCTACAGTGCTGTATTGAAGGCTCTGAGTGTACAGATAATTAATGGTGGATACTGTATTCTTGGGTCTCACAGCATTCCCCCTCAATTGTTGAGTAAAAACAGCAAATTACTTACAGGGAGTCGGGCTGTAGCATTCCCAATTCTTGTCTAAGGATGTTTAATCTTGCTGTGTCGAGAGGCTTGGTGAAGATGTCGGCCAACTGAATATCTGTATGAACCTTTTCGAGCCGAACATCCTTGTTCTCGACATGATTCCTTATGAAATGATGCTTCATGTTGATATGCTTATTGTGAGAGTGCAATACAGGATTGTGCGTGATTGCAATTGCACTCGTGCTATCACACATGATTGGCGTCTCTCTGGCTTCAATCCCATAATCTGACAACTGTTGCTGCATCCAAAAGATCTGCATACAACAACTACCAGCAGCATAGTATTCTGATTCAGCCGTGGAAAGTGAGTTAGCCAATTGCTTCTTACTGAACCAAGAAACGAGTCTAGGTCCAAGAAAGAGACAAGTTCCACTTGTACTCTTCCTATCGAGCTTGCAGCCTCCGAGATCTGAGTCGCTGTATCCAACTAAATCGAATCCGCCTTCTTTAGGATACCACAGTCCTAAATCGATTGTTCCTTTAATGTACTTCAGGATTCGTTTAGCTGTATTGAAGTGTGATTCCTTAGGTGCTACTTGATATCTCGCACACACTCCTACAGCAAACTGGATATCGGCCCTGCTAGTTATTAGGTACAGGAGCGAGCCAATAAGCTTCCTGTATAGTGATTGGTCAACCGGCTTTCCGGCTTCATCAGCACTAATTTGCACGGAAGTGCTCATGGAGGTTGACGATGATTTGGAAGTGTTCATTCCAAATTTGTTGAGAAGCTCCTTGCTGTATTTTTCCTGGTTGATGAAAATACCTGTAGGCAATTGCTTTACCTGCAAACCTAGGAAATAACTAAGTTCTCCCATCATACTCATTTCAAATTTACTTTGCATGAGATGAGAGAACCTTTGACATAAAGCAAGGTTAGTTGAACCAAAAATTATATCATCTACATAAATTTGCACCATAAGCAGGTCATCACCTTCCTGTATTTTGAACAAGGTCTTATCCACAGCACCTTTCTCAAATCCATTATCGGTTAGATACTGGTACAGGGTCTCATACCAGGCTCTAGGGGCTTGCTTAAGTCCATACAGTGCTTTCCTCAGCCTGTATACTAGGTCAATGCCGTCTGTGTTGGCAAACCCTGGTGGTTGTTCAACATAAACTTCTTCGGCAAGGTCTCCATTTAGGAATGCACTCTTGACGTCCATTTGGTATAAAATAAAGCTCTTATGGGCGGCAAAGGCTAAAAATATCCTAATGGCTTCTAGTCTGGCTATAGGGGCAAAGGTTTCATCGTAGTCTATGCCTTCTTCCTGTCTATAGCCTTGTCCGACTAGCCTTGATTTGTTCCTTATGATTAGTCCATTTCGATCCTTCTTGTTTCTAAATACCCATTTGGTTCCTATAATCGATTGATGCGTAGGTCTAGGTACAAGATACCATACATTGTTTCTTTCGAAACCATTAAGCTCTTCTTCCATAGATGTTATCCAATGAGAGTTATTAAGAATGTCTATGGTCGAAACAGGTTCGGACTGGGCTAAGAATACAGCAATAGTACATATATTGAGTCTTTTAAGCTCGGATTTAGATTTCCATTCAGGAAATGGTGATATCTCAGTATCTAGATCTTCTTGTGCACACAGTACATTTCCTTGTGTACTTTGTATTCTCCTACGAGTAGAAACACCAGCATCAATGTTTCCAATGATCAGCTCTTGCGGGTGATCTCTCAACTATCTTCGGTCGGGTTCTAATTCAGGGTCCCGTACTATATCGAGAGTTTCTGTAGATACAGCTTCAGCTTGTACAACATCGGCTTCATCTACGTCGATTCTTACAGCTGCGGGGTTGATTTCTAGGTCAACAACAGGTTCTATGGGAGTTGGAGGATCTAAGATAGAGAGTTGTTGAATGTTCTGAGTAATATCATCTACTCCTGTAGGATCATGGTGAGGTTCGTCGAACACAACATGAACTGATTCCTCGATCGTCAGCTTCCTTTTATTAAAGATCCTATAAGCTTTGCTGACGGAGGAGTATCCTACAAATATTCCTTCATCTGATTTCTCATCGAAGGTTCTAAGTTGATCTTTCCCATTGTTCAACACATAACACCTGCATCCAAAAATGTGAAAATATTAAACTAAAGGAGTTTTGTTGTTCCATACCTCGTATGCTGTTTTGTTGTGGTGCTTGTTGACGATACAGCAGTTTTGAGTGTAGCATGCTGTATTGGTTGCTTCACCCCAGAAACGCTGTGGCAACTTGCTTGCGGAAATCATTGTCCTTGTTGCTTCTTTCAGCGTCCTATTCTTTCGCTCGGCAACATCATTTTGTTGAGGTGTACGGGCAGCTGAGTATTCATGATGTATCCCATTTTCCAGATAGTACTGCTCTACAAAGCGGTTAGTAAATTCTGTACCTCTGTCGGAACGAATGGACACGATACTCAATGCCTTTTCATTTTGAAGCTTTCTTAGGAGCTCGGGTAGCTTTGATGTTGTTTCCTTCTTCTTGCTTAGGAATGTTGGGTACAGGGTCGGATATTTGCGCCGTGTGCGGAAGCGTAAATAAAAGGTGCGGAAAATAAAGGACACGAGGATTTATAGAGGTTCGGCTATAAACGAGCCTACGTCCTCTCTAGGTATCTTTTTCTATAGGATCAAGATAAAAACCTCTACGCCTCTCTTCTATCGGTCGAGGTATAACCGTTACAATCACGTCTTCTATTGGTCCGTGATAAACCACTGCATTGTCTTTGTGTCGGTCCAAGTTAAACCGCTTTTCCTTTTCGTAGGACAAGGAATCAACCTCTCTAGCTTTCTATGGGTACTAGATAAACCTCACTCGATAGCGATTGCGATTCTAATAATGCCGGATCCTTGATCCTAATAACACCGAATCCAATCGTATCTTTTCTTTTATCACTCGTGTATGTTTTTCGTGAATTCTCACTCAAACACTTACAATTAAGCTCAATATCAACAACAAGAATGTGTATAATAATATCACAAGAATAGACTATTTGCTCAAGGTTGTTGTACTCAAACAATACCATAGGGATGGTATTTATAGGCTCCATCATCAAACTAGCCGTTAGCTGCTGAACCTTCTTTACGTACGTTATATCCATTCCATTACGTACGTAAGCACCTTTACGTACGTTAACCCTACCTGGTTACGTACGTTAGCATCTTCACAAAATAGTCCAGTGAGATTCGTCATTTGAGTTACGTACGTTAGCCTTTCCTCTGTTACGTACGTTAACATTTCATCACTGATGACGTCATATATCCGTTGTATGCTTTGCTGACTTTGACTTCTCCAACGTCCACTTGTTTGAACACCTTTACGTACGTTATACAACTTCCATTACGTACGTTAGCTTGCCCATATTACGTACGTTAACATGCCTTTGTTACGTACGTTAGCTTTGTTTTTCTTCAGCATTCTGCACTTCGTTTTCCTTCGATGCTCGCTTCGTCTCTTCGTTGTTTTGTTTTGTTTAGCAACTTTAATCATCAAAACATTATTAATTTATGTATGGAACAAAATGTTCCAACAATCTCCCCCTTTTTGATGATTACAAAACAACCCTTCGTCAATGGGATTTTCCTGCAAAAATACAAATATATGTATATCTTTACAGACCAAAGTTTTCGACTTTGTCCGTTTCGTTAGAATCTACTCCCATTTCTTTTTCGACTCCTTCTTTCTCCTTTCCTTTAACTTATCGAATTTTTCGAATTTTTCATCGTCTTTTCGACGTCTCCTCATTTTTCTTTTTTTTTTTTTTTTTTTGTCATTATTTCGACTTCTCCTTTTCATTTTTCAACTCCTTCGTTTTCCCCCTTTTAGGGTAAATCCCATTTTTCTTATTTTCCTCCTTTCTCTCCCCCTTTTTGTTTTCATCAAAAAGTAAAAAATAGCAATTGAATTTAATGATACCAAAATATAAAATATGCATGATACAATTTATGAATAAATGCATAAAGGGTAAAAACTCCCCCTGAAAATATTATTTCCTCTTAAAAAAATACTCCCCCTGAGTAAAATACAAAAATCAATTTTTGGGGATCCAACCTATAGTTGGTTTTTGTTTAGAAATGTAGACGATATTTGAAACGATTGTTCCTTTAGGAACCCAAATTTTCTTAATTTTTATCGTCCGTCTCGGGCTTTTGCAACTTGAAATATGATGCCCGATTTTCAAACACTTTTCGCAATGGGGTATCTTGAAATTAGCGGATTCGTTTTTCAAACGAGTTTTGAATCCTAACCCCTCTTTATTCAAAGTAAACTTTTGAACACCAAGCATTTGTTCAAATTTCTCGTTTCCGCACGAGAATTTCTTTGTCAAAGATTTAAGCTCGGTTTGGATTTTAGCGAGATCATTCTTCAAAATGTTTTCATTTTCAATGCATTTCGAATGATCGAGTTCGACAAATTTTCCCTTCTCGATAATTTTGGAATTTTCAATTTCCAAGGATTTAATTTTAGACTTAAGGGATTTTATTTCGGATAAAGCATTTTGGAAATCCGTATGTAATAACTCAAATGCATCAAAAAGTTCGTCACGGGAGGATGTACTTACTTGACTTTCGACGTCACTGTCGTCGAACGAACTCCGGGCCATGAGAGCGAGATTATTTTGATTGATGAAATCATCTTCTTCGTCTTCATCGCTCCATGTTGCCACGAGGACCTCCTTCTTGGGTTTGGCACGGCAATGCTTAGCGAAGTGGCCTGGTTTTCCACATAGTCGACAAGAATTGTCGAACTTCTTAGATTCGCTCGAGATATCCTTCTTCCTCCGGTTTAATAATGTTTGGAATTTATTAATATTCTTGGCATAATATGCCGCTTCTTCGTCGCTTTCCTCCACCGGGGTTTCTTCTTTCTTCCTCGAAATCTTAGCCTTCATGGCTAACGATCGTTCCTTCGGCTTCGGCTTGACACTTCGTGATTTTAAAACAATCTCATAATTGATTAGTGAACCAACAAGGGCACTAAAATCGAGCGTGTTGAGATCTTTGGATTCCATAATTGCGGTCACGGTGCCGTCCCATTCGCTAGGTAGTGATCGTAGAATTTTCTTAACTTTTTCACTACTAGATAGTGGTTTTCCGAATGACGCAAGTCCATTTGTGATGACTGAGAATCGGTCGAGCATATTGGTGATGGATTCGTCACCTTTCATCATGAATAACTCGTAGTCATGGAGAAGCATATTTATCTTTGTCTCCTTGACTTGAGTCGTCCCTTCGTGTGTGATTTCTAGAATTTTCCATATTTCTTTCGCACTCTCACACGATGAGATTCGATTGACCTCTTCCGGATTTAAGGCACAGAATAAGAGTTGAGTAGCCTTACAATTTAGATGGTCATTTTTCCAATCGGCATCGTCGTATTCTTCGAAAGATTTGAGCGTACCGTCGGATTTGATTGGAACTTTCGGGCCGAGACAAATAATCTTCCAAATCTCTATATCGTAGGCACGAATAAAGATTGACATCTTTTTCTTCCATGTCAAATAATTTGAGCCATCGAAGAATGGTGGTCGGTTGAGAGCAAGGCCTTCGACTGGAGAGAATTGAAACGCCATTGGATCTTTTCTCCTCGGATGTTAAGCCGCGTATTGGAGTACCGCTCTGATACCAATTGTTGGGTACAGGGTCGGATATTTGCGCCGTGTGCGGAAGCGTAAATAAAAGGTGCGGAAAATAAAGGACACGAGGATTTATAGAGGTTCGGCTATAAACGAGCCTACGTCCTCTCTAGGTATCTTTTTCTATAGGATCAAGATAAAAACCTCTACGCCTCTCTTCTATCGGTCGAGGTATAACCGTTACAATCACGTCTTCTATTGGTCCGTGATAAACCACTCGTACTTGTCTTTGTGTCGGTCCAAGTTAAACCGTTTTCCTTTTCGTAGGACAAGGAATCAACCTCTCTAGCTTTCTATGGGTACTAGATAAACCTCACTCGATAGCGATTGCGATTCTAATAATGCCGGATCCTTGATCCTAATAACACCGAATCCAATCGTATCTTTCTTTATCACTCGTGTATGTTTTTCGTGAATTCTCACTCAAACACTTACAATTAAGCTCAATATCAACAACAAGAATGTGTATAATAATATCACAAGAATAGACTATTTGCTCAAGGTTGTTGTACTCAAACAATACCATAGGGATGGTATTTATAGGCTCCATCATCAAACTAGCCGTTAGTTCCGAACCTTCTTTACGTACGTTATATCCATTCCATTACGTGCGTAGCACCTTTACGTACGTTAACCCTACCTGGTTACGTACGTTAGCATCTTCACAAAATAGTCCAGTGAGATTCGTCATTTGAGTTACGTACGTTAGCCTTTCCTCTGTTACGTACGTTAACATTTCATCACTGATGACGTCATATATCCGTTGTATGCTTTGCTGACTTTGACTTCTCCAACGTCCACTTGTTTGAACACCTTTACGTACGTTATACAACTTCCATTACGTACGTTAGCTTGCCCATATTACGTACGTTAACATGCCTTTGTTACGTACGTTAGCTTTGTTTTTCTTCAGCATTCTGCACTTCGTTTTCCTTCGATGCTCGCTTCGTCTCTTCGTTGTTTTGTTTTGTTTAGCAACTTTAATCATCAAAACATTATTAATTTATGTATGGAACAAAATGTTCCAACAAGGAAAATTGTCCAAGCATACCTGGAGTAATCATCAACAACAACAAGACAGTATTTCTTACCTCCCAAACTTACTGGGTCTACAAGACCATAGAGATCCATGTGTAGCATCTCCAACACTCTGTGGGTTGAAAGGTAGGATATGCTTTTCAGGGTTGACTTGATTTGCTTGCCTTTCTGACATGGTCCGCAGACGCTGTCCTTTTTGAATGACACATTTGGCAATCCTCTTACCATTTCTTGTCTTTAGAGCTTGTTGATCGTCTTCAAGTTGACGTGAGACATCCTCTTGTGCCATAACCAGCTTAGATCTGCAGTGCCTTTTTCAACAAAGCATGGAATTGAGGAGCTCGTAGGCTTCCAGTCAGCGATATACATGTTACCTGATCTGCTTCCTGTAAGCACAACTTTTTTGGTTTGGATGTTCTTGACTCTACAGCGATCTATATAGAATTTCACCGAGAACTGTTTATCACAGAAATGGCTAATACTAAGTAGATTGTACTGTAAGCCTTCAACATATGCAACATCGGTGACTTTGAATTTTCCGACAAGAAGGTTTCCTTTCCCTCTTGTTCTTCCTTTAGATTTATCACCGAAGTGAACTTTTGGACCGTGACCTTCTACGAAATCTGATAGCTTGCTTCTATTTCCGGTCATGTGCCAAGAGCATCCACTATCAAAGTACCAGGTGTCCTCCTCTAGGATGTCCTCATCGTCGCTATCTTCACCTTCCGGAATGTCCTTGGCCATAACGCACATATATGCTTTATCATCGAACTCATTGTCAGATGAATAACTTTCAGTGACCACCTGAAGACATTCTTCTGATTTGGATGGTGCGGGGGAGGCTTCTGATTCTCCAACCAGGGCCTTGAGCTTGTTTTTTCAAGAACGTCTTCTTTCATCTCTCTCTTGTTGCTCGGCTTCCGGCAACCTTTGAACTTTGGGATGAGGACATTTATTTGCATAATGCCCTGGTTTCCTGCAATTATAACACAGGTTATCATCACCGGATGAAGTTTCGGTACTTACCTTGTGGACAGGTTTGGGCCTGTAGGGAGTCTTTCCAGACTGCTTGATGAACTTTTTGAATTTGTGCATGAGAAGCGCCATTTCATCTTGAGACAGTCAGCCGCTGCCATCACAAGATTCTTGTGACTAGGTTTCGACGAGCTGGGCATGCTGTGTCAACGATTCGATACAATGGCTAGTGTTGTAACCTTTGAAGGAGATTCTTCAACTTTCTCTCTTCTGTCAATATCATACTCAAAAGCTTTGAGGTCAGAGAAGAGATCAAAAGTAGATATTTCATTAAGATTGCAAGACACACGCATAGCTGTGGTCTCAATGTCCCATCGGGCAGGGAGAGATCTGAAAAATTTTAAATTCTTCTCCTTCTGGGTATAAATTTTGCCCAAAGCTTCAAGTTCACCAACAATACCAGTGAATCTGAGGTCAAGTTCCTCAAGTGTCTCAGTTGGTTTCATTTCAAAGGATTCAAATTGCTGAGTCAGTTTTGAAATTTTGTTTTCTTTTGAGATCTCAGTTCCCTCACAAATCAACTTGAATTTATCCCAAATTTTCTTAGCTGTTTTACAGCTCTTTACCTTCGAGAACGTGCCTTTGTCAAGAGTGACAAATAACGCATTCTTAGCCACATTGTCGAGGTTGGCACACTTTCTTTCATCTGTGGTCTATTACTCGCGTTCCTTCTAGAACATCTCAGCATGGGCTTGGCCTTCAACCCTTGCGGCCATGTTTACCTTCATGATCTTGATGGGGCCATCCTGTATAACAAAAATCATCTCTTCGTGCATTGATGCAAGATGAGCCTCCATCCTAATTCTCCAATCATCAAATTCGTTAATAGAGAACATAGGCACTTTGTTGATCATAGATGTATCCATGTGAGAATAAAAGAATGAAAAAGACTGTTTTAAAAATAAGTGATTTGGATCTGATTCGGTTAAAAATACGACTGATTCTTTTTAGAATCAACCGCTCCGATACCACTTGTTGGCCACTAAGTATACTGGATACAGCTTGGAAAGTGTTTTAAACAACAAGCTGTACTGATTTTAAATCTGAGTGCGTAGCGGAAGTCTTAAATACAGTAAGTTGTTGTGGATACAGCAACTCGATGTGCAGTGTATACTTAAATAATCACAGTTAAATAAAACAAGTAAGGCAGAAGGTAAATAACACAGTATTTAAAGTGGTTCGAGGTAAACCCCTCTACGTACACTGGTCCTCCACACAGGAGTAAAAAGTTTATTATAATTACTGCGTACACAACTACGTAATTATAACAACACTTAATCAATATATCATTCACACAAATTGATATAAAGATCTTAGCATCAACCGTTCACACAGATTGGCTTGAGCTAACACTTTGACTGGCTTCTTCACACACAGTTCTGAAGTTTTGTCTTCTTCGATGCAATTTCTTCACACACAGTTCTGGAGTAGCAAAGATTACTCAGTCCACACAGGGCTGATCTGGGTTTGTTCAAAGGATAGAACAAGGTACGAACAACAGCTTTGACTTTCTGAGCTTCTAGCTGATGATGTGTTGTTCACAATTTTAGCACTGTTTATCTATTTATATCTGAAGAGCAGTAAGCTTTGGAGATATGTTTTGCTCTGATGTATATGATAACTTCGTAAGCTTTCGTTTTTGGTAACTTGGTAACTGATGATCTTCAAACTCTGGAGATATATATAGTCTGTGAAATATATCCATTGGAGATCTATCCGTTGGGCAAGATTCTGTGACAACGGATATTCAACTGAGATCCGGATATTGCGGGATTTGAATATCTTCTGACTTACAGTATTTAAATACTTTATCCTTTAGTATTTAAATACTTCTTTATCAACGGGACTTGACTTTTAGTGAAGACTGAAGATTCCTTCTTTGTCTTGTTGAGAGCTGTATGGAAGGATTACGTATTGACAATTCGAGACAGCTTCCATACTTTAGTCTTTATGAGACTTCTTTGCTGTACTGAAAGATATGCTGGATCTACTAGAGGTCTTCATACAGGTTGACACTATAGATCAGCTTTTCGATACATTTCGCTTACTATATGCAGGATTGGTATATTGTCAAAACATACTAACACTACGATCAATACAGGGCAGTATCGATACAGGGTTTTGTTATCCTAACAAATTCGATACAGGGTATTGTTATCCCAACAAAATCCTTCAGAACACTCTGTTCCTCGGTTATGGGAATAGGCAATAACAGCAGCCTTGTTCATGAACCGCAGTCGTGCTGCTCGATCCAAGACTTGACTAACCGTCCTGACTCGCTTTTGGAATTCTAGAGGTGGCTCCTATAATTCAAGAGGTGGCCCCCGGGTTGTGGGACAGACGCTCTGTCTCGTAAGGTTCAAGAGATGTACTCATCTGTCGATGAGGCATTCTGATCCCGCAGAGTTCGAGGGTGGCCCCGTCTGTGGCACTTTGTTTGTATAGCACTTAGTTTCCGACCACTCATTTGTCAGTTAGACGAATTACACGTAGTAGCACTTATATATTCAATTAGTCATGTCAAAGGCGCCTTTTGATTATGTATGGGTTATAGTTACCTATATTTATGGTGCGGATAATAAGGAATAGAACTTGTATGTTAATTTGGAAATATTTCTCTTTATTAAAATTAGTCAAAATTATTTAGGGCGAGATTCTATGAAAATATTCTTGAGGAATTAGCAATCTATGAATTGTTAACGGTTTTAAGAGTTCAAGTCAGATGTATTGGATTGGTAGGTTCAATGATATGGTGGTCGAGAAATTTTCTAAAGACGATTCTGCCCTTAGTTTTGAGACAAAGTGTTTCGGAAGAACGAACACTTCGGTATGAATTCAGATAGTCGTGGAATTTTATAGGGTAGATAAAAATACTTTCTCGACTTCATATTTAAGAAAAGTTTCGGAATTTCAGTTTCGGGGCAGAAATTTCCAGAACGAATTTGCCCCAAATTTTAACAAATTCATTCCGAGACCTATAGAGCTCTGAATTTAGCTCGAAAGGTAATAAAATTTTACGAGATGGTTCGAGGTGAACCTGGAGTTCCATGTTTGTGAAAAATTCAACGAAGATTCGGACTTGATCCAGGATTTTTGATTTCTTTCATTTTTTACCCCGGAATTATTTGAAGATTGCATTTACGACTAGTGAGCTTAGATAACGAACTCCGATTTGTTCAAACTTTACGGACAGCTTATATATGCTAATATATATTATTTAAGGTTCATAACAGTTTATTTTCGAAATTTTCAGATTAGTCCATAATTTTTCATTAATTACAATTTATGCCCTTAAAATTCTGTTTACTTGTTTCAAGTCCCGTTTTGCCACAAATAAGTTACTCAAATACCATAACATAATCATATGACAAAATCTAAAATTTTGGTAGAGTTTTTACTAAAATTCCAAAGAAGGCATGAAACTTTCAATTTTTCACATAATCGAAATTCATCTACCAAATCGGTTGCAATGTAAACCCAAAGAAGTTATACAAGTTAATATAGTCATGAACATACATCTCAAGGACATGCATTTACATAAGATTTTCAGATTCATGCATGCTTTACAAAAATTATAATCTTTGAAATTAAAATTCAAGAAAGACAAGAGATATAATCACAAGTACAAAAAGCATGCTATATATTAATATGTATGTCTTAAACATGCTCCTCAACAACATATTTGTGAAATTTTCAGAATAGAACATGCATCACAAAGGAGAAAAAAAAATTCATTTGCTTTTAGGAGTCTCGAAAAGAATTTTTTACCCACCTAGATTTCTTGTTGCAAACGGTTAGTTCTAAGTCTCGTAAGTTAGAAGATAATCTTCCTTTCACCTCTACATGTTTCGGCCTTGACCATCATTACACTATAGAGGTGCATTTTGATTGTAGGATAAGACTTAAGTTAGTATGTAATGATTTGTAAATATAAATTATAGAAGAAGATATAGGAAGTTAGATTACCTAGTTCTTGCTTGAATTTCTTCTTCCTCCTCCTTCCTCTAATTTTCGGCCCTCCCTCTAATTCCTATAGGTGCAGATTTTTTTTTTGTTGAAAATATAAAGGGTGGCTAGGTAATAAGTGTAAGTATTTATAGTGTATTATTATGGCTTGGGGAAGTGTAGGTGCATGGAAGACTTAGGACATGTATCCTTGCATGGTGAGGATGAAGGCTCTAGAAAGCACATCACTCCTCCTCTTCCCCCCTTTGGCCGCCCCTCCTCATTAATATACCTTATTATTATTATTTTTATTTAAGTGTAGAAGTTATTATTGTGTTGGGTTGGGTCATTTCGTTAGTTAGGTTGAAAGGTGTGTTGGGTTGGGCCCAAGCTATTAAGTTTATGTTTTAGGTCTTTGTTAGGTTGGGTTTTGGTCTATTAATTGCTTTAGCATGTTATTATAATTAATTATGTGTGCTACATATTTAATGTATTTGTAAAATTTCAAATTTTGGGCGATTTAACAATTAATTAATCGAAACATCAAAGGTGTTCATAACAAAATTTTATTCATGACAAATGAGATATTATTTACAACTACGCTTACTAAGTCTAATGTCTGTGGGGTTTTACATGTGGGGCTCTAAGTACATTGTATTAGTGATGTGGATTGGATTGTGCTATGTGATTGGTAGTTGTATTTATGAATTTTGCTTCCATTGGATTCACATAACAATGTATTAATAATAATAAATGTGGTGGACTTAGTAATAATGCACTTGAAACATGAAAAGTGAAAAGATCTTTTGATTACCAAGAAATCGCCTTACCTCTACTGCCATTGTGGTCAAACCATCGAGCAATGGGGTTCCAAACCTTTCTCTCTCTTCTATGGATCTCGTCCTTGTGCCTCGAGGAGACAGAAAATTTGAAAATCGTTGACGATCGAGTGCTTGTTGTCACTAAAGTAGTGAAATGGTTAAAACATGATTACACATCGAATACATAGAATGCTGGCACAAACAAAACACCTCGAGCGTTTAAGAAATAAATAGATACAACACACACACATACACACATAATATATATATATATATATATAATGTTCTGAAAATAAAGTTACACTATATATATATATATATATATATATATATTGGTTGGTTACTGTGAGAAGACATTTTTTCGTTAGAATGTGCGAAATGTTACGAAAATTGCACAAAATATATAATTATTTGGTATAAAATCAATAATGTTGTTGCACAACATTGTGCAACAACTTTATACATTCTGTGAAACATTATCATAGTGTAACAACTGGATACACTTTGTGCAATAATTGGTTACATTTTGTGAAAGAATTGAATACACTCTGTGCAATAATATTTATGTATAAATATACCATTGTACAAACATTAACATTTTGCACAATCGAAAATAGATATGGATCATTGATCTACAATAATCAGGGGCCCAAATTCATTCTTATTTCTCACGAAATATGGGCGTCTCACCTGAACTTACCCCTATATATATATATATATATATAAGGGTAGGTTATGGGGAGAAACTCTTTAGTGTAGGAATATAGGAAAAGATACGTCCGTCTAGCACATCATTCATATGTGTGTAGCACAATCAGAATTATTATGCTGCACAAGTTTTAAATAGGTTAAGTCTAGCACATCTTCCATCGCATCGTAGCGCAAACAACATAAACACGTAGCACAACCTCACTTACTTTACATATTTCAGTTTGCGTAGAACGCACAGCACAAACACGTAGCACAACTGAGTATAAATCTCAACCATTGATCTAACTCAATCAAAGGCCCAAATTCATTCATATTTCCTACGAATTTTACCTTTCCTACCTGAACCAATCCATATATATATATATATATATATATATATATATATATATATATATATATATAAGAAATATATCATATGAAAACTAATTACCTTAAATCTAGAAACTTTTGTAGGCCATTGATATTAGTGATCTAATGGATGTAGATGTGTAGGATTATATGCATATATGTATTTTTTTATCGCATTATTGTTGCATATACTAGCAACTAGCTTGATGCAACAAATAGTAACAAATATGCAATGAAATCGCTTAATAATGCAACAAGTATAGATTGGTTTCTAGATTTCACTATTAAGGGGATTTCCACCATAATCAATCCATATATATATATATATATATATATATATAGGAAATAGATCATATGAAAACTAATTACCTTGTGAAATTTAGAAACTTTTGTAGGTCATTGATATTAGTGATCTAACGGCTGTAGATGAGTAGATACATATACATTTATCTATTTTTTATTGCATTATTTGTTGTATACTCTAGCGACCAACTTGATGCAACAAATAATAACAAATATGCAATGAAATTACTTAATAATGCAATTGGTTTCTAGATTTCACCATTAAGAGTGTTTTCACCATAGTCAATCCCATCACGATCCGATATAATACTCTTGGGAGTACCATGCAACCTTGCAATTTCTTTAATGAACAGCTGGGCCAATCTCTCGGGACCCCACGTGTCTTTAATCCCCAAAAAGTGAGCTGATTTGGTCAAACGGTCCACAATCACCCAAATCGTATTCATACCTCGACGGCTCATCGGCAAGCTAGTGATAAAATCCATCGATATGTCCTCCCATTTCTATTCGGGAATCAGGAGTGGTTTCAGCATACCTGCTGGTCGCTGATGCTCAATCTTAACCTGCTGACAGGTCAAACATCTCGAAACGAATTCTGCAACTTCTCGTTTCATATTACCCAACCAATAACATTGCTTCAAATCTTTATACATCTTGCTAGACCCCTGGTGAGAGTATGGGGTAGCATGAGCCTCTCTCAGAATATAGTTTCTCAACTCTTCATCTGTTGGTACCCATACTCAATTTCTGAAACGTATCATTCCATCCTCGTGGATCACAAATCCATGGGCTTTCCCTTGGGTTGCTTCATTCCGAACCCGAGATAAAAATGGGTCCGTAACTTGTTTCGATCTGATTATATCATCAAGGGACGACGAAATCTCAAGTGTGCAAAGTTGTCCCTGAACACGCTGTAACAAGACTTCAATTTTTGGCCTCATAAGATCTAACTGCAATTCTCTTTGAACTGTCAAGCGGCTAAGCATGTGCTCTTGTACTGTCTTACGACTCAGGGCATCGGCAACCACATTTGCCTGCCCCGGATTGTATAGGATCTCAATGTCATAGTCCTTAATCAGCTCTAGCCACCTTCTCTGTCTCATGTTCAACTCCTTCTGAGTAAAAATATACTTCAGACTCTTATGATCAATAAAAATCTGACATGTGACTCCATACAAGTAGTGGCGCCAAATCTTCAAAGCAAACACCACGGCTGCTAGTTCCAAGTCATGGGTCGGATAGTTAACTTCATAGGGTCGCAACTATCTAGATGCATAGGCAATCACTTTCCCATTATGCATTAAGACACATCCAAGGCCCTGTCTTGATGCATCACTATATACCACGAATCCTTCGGTCCCTTGAGGTAAGACCAAAACGGGTGCTGAAATTAATTGACTTTTGAGCTCGTCAAAGCTTTGTTGACATGCCTCTGACCATATATACTTATTATCCTTCATCAACAGATTATTTAGCGGTTGAGAAATCTTGGAGAAGCCTTCCACAAATCGTCTGTAATAACCTGCCAAATCGAGGAAACTACGAACTTCCTTCACATTCTTCGGATGTAGTTAATCCCGGATAGCCTCTGTCTTTTGTGGGTCCATACTAACCCCATCAACTGATATCACATGCCCAAGAAAAGTAACTTTAGACATTCAAAACTCGCATTTGGAAAATTTTCCATAGAGTTGTTCTCGTCTCAGCAAACCGAGAATCTGGCGGAGGTGATACTCGTGTTCTTCACGGTCATGGGAATAAATCAAGATGTCGTCGATGAAAATGACCAAAAAACGATCCAGAAAGTTAAAAAAACTCGATTCATCAATTCCATGAATACCACTGCTGCGTTAGTCAGTCCAAACGGCATCACCATGGACTCGTAATGCCCATAACGCGTATGAAAGGTTGTCTTAGAAATATCGGACTCTCGAATCCTCAGCTGATGATAATCGGATCTTAAGTCGGTCTTAGAAAAAATGGCGGCGCCTTGAAGTTGATCCAACAAATCATCAATATGAGGCAACGGATATTTTTTCTTGATTGTTACCCTATTCTACTCTCGGTACAATACATAAATGCAAGGATCCGTCTGTCTTTCGCACAAATAATATCGGCGCTTCCCAAGGGGACGCACTAGGTTGAACATAACCCTTTTCTGTCAAATCCTCGAGCTGACTCTTCAACTCTTGCGTCTCGGTTGGACCAATGCGATACGGTGCCTTTGAAAGTGGGGACATACCTGGCTCAAATTCAATGGTAAAATCTACCTCACGATGTGGAGGCAAGCCTGGAAACTCATCTGGAAAGACATTTGGGTAGTCTCGGACCACCGGAATATCAGCAAATTCAGCTGGTCGATCCACTATCTTGGTCATGTAGCACCAACAACCAACACACCCCTAATTAAGCAGTTTCACTGCTTTCATTGTGCTGATTGTAATACCCAGTTGTAATTCAGTAATTATCATTCAGTAATTGATACTCAGTAATCTCATTCATCATTGATCATTTGTCACTCATATTCAGTCATGGTATTCATCATTCAGAGTAATTGTATCGTGTATCAATCGTCATTCATCACTAATCTGATTGGAGTTTCGTGCCGTGTTTATCATCATTGTCATTTTCGTTACGAGCTGTGCGTGAGGAGTAGCGCACGCTACATACTCCTTTTAGCGTACGCTAATTGGGTATAGGTAGCGCACGCTAGCACTCAGCTTTAGCGCACGCTAAGGTTACCCTGGCTGCAGTCCAGAAGGTACTGGACTGCAGGTGAGTTATAGGTAGCGCACGCTACGAATGGTAAGTAGCGCGCGCTAGTGGGTTGAAGTAGCGCACGCTAATATGAGGTGTAGCGCGCGCTAAGGACGGATCAGGTTGAGTCCAGTGGCTACCGGATCGCATCGATTAATTCATAGCGCACGCTATGTGTTGTTGTTAGCGTACACAACCGATATATTAGCGCACGCTAAACAATGGTTGTAGCGCACGCTATCGGGCCGATCGGAGGTCGACAGTTTTCTCGACTCCGATCTGGGCATCAATATTTCGTTAGCGCACGCTAATAATGGGTCTTAGCGCACGCTAGTAGTATGGCCGTAGCGCACGCTACAAGAAGGTACGTAGCGCGCGCTACCATGTTCGGACAAGGGTACCGGACTACCCAAATTACTCGTTAGCGCACGCTACGCATGCGGCTAGCGCACGCTAACTGGACCGACTATAAATTGGACAGTTTAGTCAGAGTTCGTCATTATTCATCTCATTTCATTCCTTCGGTAGTTTTGGGCGATTTCGAGCGATTCGGAGAGGATTCTTCGAGGTGTAATCGTCAATCATCATCTTCAAGCTCATCTTTCGGATTAATCATCATTTCATCATCTTCATCACATCGAATCAAAGGTATTAATCTCTTGGATCTAGAATTTCGGATTTTTGGGTTTTCCTTCCGATTTCTTCGTGTAAGCTTGGATTATCATTGGAATATGTTAGTTATGGATTATCTAACTTGGATAAATATATTCCTACGAATTTAATGGTTATTTTCGGAATTATTCCAAGAACCCTTGGGGTTGACTTCGGTTATTTTGGGGATTTCCGATTGTCGTTATTATAAACTTGAATTGTGGACTTCTATGAGATTATTGATGTCATTGATAATGTTGTACTGGTTTGAATCAATCATTTTGGAGTTGGTTCGATAATTTGGGTTTGGTTTTAACCAACAGGTATCATCAACGTTTTCGTTAGAGTACATCTACGAGTTCGGATATTGTTGTATCGACGTTTGGGTCGGTTATGATCGTATTTGAGTCGTGTATTGATCGGTTGTTGGTAACTATTGATGATTCAAGGTTGTTCGAGTGACCGACTTTTCATTTAGGACGTTGTTCGTGGAAGGACATTCTTCATCGGTATTGTGTAAGTTGATTCTTACTCAGTTATAAGGATATTCATTTCCTTTTGTTGTTGTTCATTCATAATCGTAAATTCATTCATCATTGTGTTAACCGTATTAAAACTTGTCATTGTCAATTAATCACTTCAGTCACAAGGAACGACGGTTCCAATCATTTTGTTGATCTTTCATTCATTTCACTATCATTTTATCTCGGTGAGTCATTATTCGTTTCCGATGTCACATTTGTTATATCGTGGCATTCCGGGTCATACTGGCGTGCCGGTTGGAATGTGTAGGATTTTCATGTCGGGCACAATTATGTCGTGTGATGGTTGTTGGCCTCACATTGGGGACTGCACACGAGTCGATTGCTTCGTGAGATCGACAGGCACAAGACCACGTGTGATGGTGGCTTGTGCACGGACACATTTCCATCCCGGGCGTAGTGTGGCGCCACCCTTTGAGCCGTACTGTTAGTTGATTCATACAGCATGTTTGATTGCGTATGTTTTCAACAAGATTGGGTTATAATCTAACCGTTTCATTTTAATCGAACTTGTGGTTTATATTACATATTTATATGATTGTGTTTATTCAACTCTGGAGGATTGTTGTTCTGTATATCTGACCCCGTTGGGGGATGCTGTTTTTCAGGTCATGGCAAGGCTAAGGCACGGGGAGAGCACGGTGACGGCGAGGAGTCCCAGTGATACTAGTAGGGGGCCCCAGTCTTTTCAGTCATTTTTGTTTCCTTTATTTATTCCGCTGCAGACATTCCGTTTGAATATTCATTTCACTCATTGTTGTATATTTTATCTCCATATAAAATATACTCGTATTCAGTATCATCCTGGGTGTGTTGTATAAAACTCCTCATCGGAGTAATTGATGTTGTAATGTGGTTTGGTACTACATTTACCTGTGTAATTCATTCATTTTCATTCGCCTGGTGGGTCCTATGGGGTCCACGACCGTAATATCCGCCTAGTTTGGGGTGTTACAGAGTTGGTATCGGAGCGTGGTTTTGAATACTACCCTCCAAGTCATGTCTCATTTGAAATCATCGTCATCAGACTAGTATCATTGGACTTTCGCGTCACGTGTGACCTGTGCAAATGCCGAGCCAATCAGACCAAGAACTGTAAGATTTCTAATGCCATGGTATAATTTCTGGCATTAATCATTCATTCATAATTCATCAGTTAACAATCCTCAATCATCATTGTCATTTTGACCGGGACGGTCAGGCTAACTCATTAATTAGTCAATTCATTTCATTGTTCAGTTGTTGATCAGGAAGATCGAATCATTAATCTTGTTAACTCCTTCAAGATAATCATTTCAGTAACTTCATCAGATAATCATGTCACGTCAACTAATCATTCATGTAATCGCCGTATTTGAGCGCGTATGCTCATTTCCATCATTTCATAATATAATCATAATGTGATACTCATGCGAGATATATAATCATCATATGACTTTCCACTTCAGTATGGAAAGGGCTGGCAGAGGACGTGGAGGACGAGGCCGTGGAGCGGGCCGAATCCCGAGAACTCGTGTGAATACACGTGCAAACGCGAGGAATAATGCTAATTCATCAAGCAGCGACGCTGCCACTCATTCACCTAGTCGCGATCATTCACTGTCGGGGAGTCGTACCCGGGACACGGCTCAGTCAGAGGGTGTCCGGGTAGACCCACTCGCATTTATGCAGGGCATGATGGCCCAAATGACCCAGATGGCTCAGTTGATGGAGATGATGCATAACTCCGTCAATCAAAATCAGCAGGCTCCTCCGCCGCCACCTCAGAGGCAAGAGAGGGGTGTAAGCAATATCATTAGCGATATCTCTCGCCAGCGACCACCTACTTTTGAGGGCTCGTCTGAGCCGGCAGATATTATTCATTGGCTCGAACACTTCGAGAAGTTGTTTGCTATGGTAGAGTGTCCCGAAGGACACAAAGTTTCATTGCGGCTTACTACTTGGGCAAGAGCGCGCACTCTTGGTGGTTGTCGTTGAAGCCCACCGAAGGATCATGTACATGGGATCAGTTCAAAACTCTCATGATGGAGAGGTATTATCCGGCCCCACTCAGAGAGGCCAAGCTGTCAGAGTTACTCACTCCCGACCCTTCATCTGACGCGGATGTTCTCGCCATCTTGAGAAATTTCAGAACTTCTTCCGTTCGCCTCATCTATCATTCGCTCTGAAGCGGACAAGATCAAGTATTTCAGCAAGAGGCTGAAACCCCGTATGAGACTTCAGTTGCTTAATCATAACTGTACCACTCTGGCCGAGTTCATTGAGAAAGCTCTCACTTACGAGCTTACTGTTAAGGAGATTTCTAAGCAGCAACCTTCATCTGCTGGCAAGAAGTCTAAGAACCGTAATCAGTCTGACGGAAGTCATGCCACCTTCAAGAAACCGCAGGCGGGCTCTACTTTTTCTGAGGGACCTTCCCTGGCGTCTAAACCCGCGGAATCTCAGTCTCGAGCGCGATTCGGCCGTCACTGTTTCAACCGTGAAGAACAGGTCATTTCGGACAAAATGTCCGGGCAGATCACGTGCCACAACCGTGGGATTGCCGGGCATAGGGTCCGCTTTTGCCGTAGGGACTCTAAACCCACTCCGCGTCATCTCAAGCCCTGTGTCATTCGGTGCGTAATCAAAGCCACTCGGTCGGCGTCGTTCAAGACGACAGAGCTAAAGGCGGAGCCAAGAGCTATCGACGGAGTGTCCGGTTAGGGGCCGGCAAGCCCCGAATTTATGAGATGAAGAAGACCGATGATCCCGAGGCCGAATGATCTCGTGTACACTCGATATTCTATCTCAACTCGTGTGTACCCTTTTTGATACCGGTGCATCTCATTCATTCATTTCCGAGTCATGTTTGAGTAGACTACGTCTGGGTAGTGCTACTAGTTGTGAGCCTTATGTCATCGCCTACCCGATGGTAGACGAATTATCAGAATCGTGAGATTCGTAATTGTCCGATCTGGTTTCATGGTCGTGTATGGCCAGCGGACCTAATCGTAGTAGATTTGCCGAGGGACGACATCATCTTGGGTATTGATTGGATGGATCGTCATGATGCCATCATTAGTGTCCGAAAGCGTTTGGTCACTATCATTTCAGACGATGGAGTCGAATGTGTGTTCAGTGGAGGTAATCCTACTGCTCCAGTAAAGTCATTAATTTGATGAAAGCGAAGGTTACTCAATCGGGGATGTGTCGGTTATTGGTGCTATATGACCAAAACCGAGAAATCATCAGTAATGTTAACGGATATTCCGGTGGTGAGGGAATATGCCGATGTTTTTCCAGACGAGTTACCTGGTTTGCCTCCACAGAGGGATGTGGAATTCACGATCGAGTTGGAGCCTGGTACGTCTCCGATATCGAAGGCACCGTCGGGATGGCCCCGACCAAATGCGGAGTTGAAGAATCAACTTGAAGAATTGTTCGAGAAAGGTTATATCCGACCGAGTGCGTCCCCGTGGGGAGCACCAGTGTTGTTTGTCAAGAAGAAGGATGGTTCATTCCGCTTATGTATTGATTATCGGGAGTTGAACAGGGTGACGATCAAGAATAAGTATCCCTTACCCCGTATTGATGATCTCTTAGATCAACTTCGTGAGCTTCAGATTTTCCAAGATCGACTTAAGATCCTGGATATCATCGATTGCGGATTCGAGAGTCGGATATCGCGAGGACGGCGTTCGAACACGCTATGGTCATTATGAGTTTGTGGTTATGCCGTTCGGATTGACTAATGCACCTGCGGTATTCATGGAGTTAATGAATCGGGTCTTCATCGACTTTTTGGATCGGTTTGTTGTTGTCTTCATCGATGACATTTTGATTTATTCTCGTAACCGAGAGGAGCACGAGGTTCATCTTCATCAGGTTCTCGACGTGTTGAGACGAGAGCAACTTTATGGGAAGTTTTCCAAATGTGAGTTCTGGATGTCCGAAGTGACTTTTCTCGGACATGTAATTTCATCAGACGGAGTTCGTGTCGATCCTCAGAAGACGGAGGCTATTCGGTATTGGCTACCTCCGAAGAACATTAAGGAAATCCGAAGTTTTCTCGGATTAGCGGGTTATTATCGGCGGTTTGTGGAAGGATTTTCTAGAATCGCTCAACCCTTAACGAACCTTTTGCGGAAGGATAAGAGATACACGTGGTCCGACGCGTGTCAACAGAGTTTAGAAGAACTCAAGAGCCGGTTAATGTCAGCACCTGTACTTTCCTTGCCGCAGGGGACGGAAGGATTTGTGGTCTATAGTGATGCGTCCGGACAGGGTCTCGGATGTGTACTCATGCAGAACGGGAAGGTTATTGCCTATGCTTCACGGCAATTGAGACCTTACGAGGTTAATTATCCGACCCACGACCTGGAGCTAGCAGTCGTGGTGTTCGCTTTGAAAATTTGGCGTCATTATATTTATGGCGTTACCTGTCAGATATTCACCGATCATAAGAGCTTAAAGTATATATTTACTCAGAAGGAGTTAAATATGCGTCAGAGACGGTGGTTGGTATTATTCAAAGATTATGATATCGAGATCCTCTACCACCGGGCAAGGCGAACGTTGTCGCCGACGCCTTGAGTCGTAAGTCCGTTCGAGAGCAGATGCTTGCCCGCTAACGATTCGAAGGAGCTTCAATAGGAATTCCTTAGACCCGAGATCGAGGTCCGGCTTCAGCGAGTTCGAGGGCCTTTGTATGTTAGAGATTTCATCGTCACTCGAGGAGGAAATCCGAGAGAATCGTGGTTCGGACCCATCATTGTTGCGCATCCGAGAGGATGTGGCTCAGGGAAAGCCCTGGATTTGTGGTCCACGAGGATGGACTTTTGAGGTTTAAGAATCGGTTGTGCGTACCGGCGAATGACGAGTTGAAAAACTCGATTTTGAAGGAAGCTCATGCTACCCCTTATTCTGTGCATCCGGGGTCTAGCAAGATGTACAAGGACTTGAAACAAAATTACTAGTGGAGTAATATGAAGCGAGAAGTCGCATAATTTGTTTCGAGATGCTTAACCTGTCAACAAGTTAAGATTGAACATCAGCGACCGGCGGGTATGCTGAAACCCCTTCCTATTCCCGAGTGGAAGTGGGAAGACATTTCTATGGATTTCATCACGAGTTTTCCGACGAGTCGTCATGGCATGAATACGATCTGGGTGATCGTGGACCGCTTAACTAAATCAGCTCATTTCCTGGAGATCAAGGAGACGTGGGGTCCCAAGAGTCTTGCTCAACTGTTCACCAAAGAGATAGTCAGACTTCACGGTACTCCTAAAAGTATCGTTTCCGATCGTGACGGACGGTTTGTGTCGCATTTTTGGAAGTCAGTTCATCGTGCTATGGGAACTCAGCTTAATCTCAGTACCGCTTTTCATCCTCAGTCCGACGGACAATCAGAGAGGACTATTCAGACCTTAGAGGACATGTTGAGGGCATGCGTCCTCGATTGGAAAGACGATTGGGAAGCCCAACTACCATTGATCGAGTTCACGTATAATAATAGTTGGCATGCTTCGATTAAGATGGCACCTTACGAGGCCTTGTACGGTCGTCGTTGTCGATCTCCTTTGTGTTGGGACGACTTATCAGAATCATTGGGCACCGAGCCCGATATGCTTATAGCCGCCCGTGAGAAAGTAGCTTTGATCGAGTCGCTTGTGACTCGTAGTCGGCGTAAATCATATGCGGATAACCGCCGCCGACCATTAGAGTTCGAGGCAGTGACCATGTGTTGGTCAAGGTATCCCCGAGTCGTGGTATCTTCCGTTTTGGGAAGAGGGGAAGTTGAGTCCGAGATTCATTGGACCGCTTGAGATTTTGGATCGAGTAGGCGAGTTAGCTTATCGATTGGCTTTACCTCCGGCGTTGAGCCGAATTCATAATGTGTTTCATGTCTCTCACCATGCGAAGTATGTTGCCGATCCGAGTCACATACTTCGGGCCGACGAAATCGAGATCGCCGACGATCATTCATATGAGGAACGCCCTATACGAGTTTTAGAGCGGCGAATCAAACAGCTTGAGGAATAAGACGATTCCTTTGGTTAAAATTCGGTGGTCTAGACACGGAGTCGAAGAGGCTACTTGGGAAACCGAGGATAGTATGCGGGAGAGTTATCCCGAGTTGTTTGACCCTTAGTTTCGGGACGAAACTCTTTTAAGGGGGTGTATGTAATACCGGTTGTAATTCAAGAATTATCATTCAAGAATCGATACTCATTAATCTCATTCATCATTGATCATTTGTCACTCATATTCGGTCATGGTATTCATCATTCGAGTAATTGTATCGTGTATCAATCGTCATTCATCACTAATCGATTGGAGTTTCGTGCCGTGTTTATCATCATTGTCATTTTCGTTGCGAAATGTGCGTGAGGAGTAGCGCACGCTACATACTCCTTTTAGCGTACGCTAATTGGGTATAGGTAGCGCACGCTACCACTCGGCTTTAGCGCACGCTAAGGTTACCACTGGCCGCAGTCCGTAAGGTACCGACCGCAGTGAGTTATAGGTAGCGCACGCTACGAATGGTAAGTAGCGCGCGCTAGTGGGTTGAAGTAGCGCACGCTAATATGAGGTGTAGCGCGCGCTAAGGACGGATCGGGTTGAGTCCAGTGGCTACCGGATCGCATCGATTAATTCATAGCGCACGCTATGTGTTGTTGTTAGCGTCGCAACCGATATATTAGCGCACGCTAAACAATGGTTGTAGCGCACGCTATCGGGGTCCGATCGGAGGTCGGCGTTTTCTCGACTCCGGTCTTTGGGCATCAATATTTCGTTAGTGCACGCTAATAATGGGTCTTAGCGCACGCTAGTAGTATGGCCGTAGCGCACGCTACAAGAAGGTACGTAGCGCGCGCTACCGTGTTCGGACAGTGGGTACTGGACTACCCAAATTACTCGTTAGCGCACGCTACGCACAAGGGCTAGCGCACGCTAACCTGGACTGACTATAAATTGGACAGTTTAGTCAAAGTTCGTCATTATTCATCTCATTTCATTCCTTCGGTAGTTTTGGGCGATTTCGAGCGATTCGGAGAGGATTCTTCGAGGTGTAATTGTCAATCATCATCTTCAAGCTCATCTTTCGGATTAATCATCATTTCATCATCTTCATCACATCGAATCAAAGGTATTAATCTCTTGGATCTAGAATTTCGGATTTTTGGGTTTTCCTTCCGATTTCTTCGTGTAAGCTTGGATTATCATTGGAATATGTTAGTTATGGATTATCTAACTTGGATAAATATATTCCTACGGATTTAATGGTTATTTTCGGAATTATTCCAAGAACCCTTGGGGTTGACTTCGGTTATTTTGGGGATTTCCGATTGTCGTTATTATAAACTTGAATTGTGGACTTCTATGAGATTATTGATGTCATTGATAATGTTGTACTGGTTTGAATCAATCATTTTGGAGTTGGTTCGATAATTTGGGTTTGGTTTTAACCAACGGGTATCATCAACGTTTTCGTTAGAGTACATCTACGAGTTCGGATATTGTTGTATCGACGTTTGGGTCGGTTATGATCGTATTTGAGTCGTGTATTGATCGGTTGTTGGTAACAATTGATGATTCAAGGTTGTTCGAGCGACCGACTTTTCATTTAGGACGTTGTTCGTGGAAGGACATTCTTCATCGGTATTGTGTAAGTTGATTCTTACTCAGTTATAAGGATATTCATTTCCTTTTGTTGTTGTTCATTCATAATCGTAAATTCATTCATCATTGTGTTAACTGTATTAAAACTTGTCATTGTCAATTAATCACTTCAGTCACAAGGAACGACGGTTCCAATCATTTTGTTGAGCTTTCATACATTTCACTATCATTTTATCTCGGTGAGTCATTATTCGTTTCCGATGTCACATTTGTTATATCGTGGCATTCCGGGTCATACTGGCGTGCCGGTTGGAATGTGTAGGATTTTCATGTCGGGCACAATTATGTCGTGTGATGGTTGTTGGCCTCACATTGGACTGTGCACACGAGTCGATTGCTTCGTGAGACTGATTAGGCACAAGACCACGTGTGATGGTGGCTTGTGCACGGACACATTTCCATCCCGGGCGTAGTGTGGCGCCACCCTTTGAGCCGTACTGTTAGTTGATTCATACAGCATGTTTGATTGCGTATGTTTTCAACAAGATTGGGTTATAATCTAACCGTTTCATTTTAATCGAACTTGTGGTTTATATTACATATTTATATGATTATGTTTATTCAACTCTGGAGGATTGTTGTTCTGTATATCTGACCCCGTTGGGGGATGCTGTTTTTCAGGTCATGGCAAGGCTAAGGCACGGGGAGAGAACGGTGACGGCGAGGAGTCCCAGTGATACTAGTAGGGGGCCCCAGTCTTTTCAGTCATTTATGTTTCCTTTATTTATTCCGCTGCAGACATTCCGTTTGAATATTCATTTCACTTATTGTTGTATATTTTATCTCCATATAAAATATACTCCTATTCAGTATCATCCTGGGTGTGTTGTATAAAACTCCTCATCGGAGTAATTGATGTTGTAATGTGGTTCGGTACTACATTTACCTGTGTAATTCATTCATTTTCATTCGCCTGGTGGGTCCCAGTCGGGGGTCCACGGCACTGTAATATCCGCCTAGTTTGGGGTGTTACACTGATAGTCCTCCCGGAGCGGCTAGGATTATCACCCTGAAAAGTGCACTCGAAACCATCGTCAGAAGTGACGGTCACCATCCACTTGCGGATGCTAAGTATGGCATCATGATGGTCCATCCAATCGATGCCCAAGATCACATCATCTTTACGTAAATCGACCACAATCAAGTCTGACAACCACTCACGGTCATTCATACGAATCAGACAGTTCTGTACTTCACGATTTCCCACAATTCTTCTACCATCGGGTAGACCAATCACATAAGGTTCACAATCGATAACATAATTTAATTGCAAACCACTCAAAAGAAGCATATATAAAGGAGTGTGAAGCACCAGTATAAAAAAGAACACATACAGGCAGAGAGTGGATCTCGAGTGTACCTGTGATCATGCTAGCTTCGGGATCATCAACCTTCCTCATCTCGTATATTCTTGGTTTTGCAGCTCCAGTACCAGCTACACTAGCTTGACTTCCATGGCCCATCCCTCTGTTTGCCCCGGTAGTCTGATGGGAGGCAGACGGAGGTGCCCGATCATGAATTGAAGACTGAACTGGAGCATGAGAGGCTACTGGTGTACGTCCCGTCCCACCTTTGCAAAATCGAGCATGATGTACAGTAACCCCACAAGTATGACATGCAACGGCCGGCTTTGGCACTTGGAGCTGACGTGCCCCTGATCTCCACAGGTAAAACAGACAATAGACGAGCTGGCCGCTCGAGAATGTGATCCTGCTGGTTTTGGCGCCATAGGTGACCGCTCAAAAAAAGTTGGTACAGATTGGGGTTTCTTGAACGTTCCCCGATTACTGTCAGCCTGGGTCTGGTTCCTGGATCTCTTATTGTTGGATTGTGGTTGCTTTTTGGAAATCTCCTTCGCAGTAAGTTCATATTCCAGAGCTTTCTCGATGAACTCCGGTAGAGTCGTGCAGTGTTGATTAAGTAGCTGCATCCTCATTTGGGGTTTCAGCCTTTTGAGAAAATACTTGATCTTATCCGCTTCTGTCCGAACTATCGACGTAGCGAATGGAAGAAGTGCCTAAAATTTTTTAGCAATCGATAACACATCATTCTCCTCAGACGGGTTTGGGTTCAGCAACTCTGACAACTTGGCCTCACGGAGTAGACCTGGATAAGAATGATCCAGCATGTGGTTCTCGAATTCCTCCCAAGTGCATACACCATCAGCTGGTCTCACCGAAAGCCACCAAGTGTGGGCGCTCTTACTATGGTAGTAAGCCGCCGTAGAGACGCGATTCTCTTCTAGACATTATACCATCTCGAACAACTTCTCGAAGTGCTCGATCCAGTGTACAATATCTGCAGGCTCAGAGGAGCCTTCAAAAGTCGGAGGCCACTGACGAGAGATGTCGTTAATAATTCGACTCACGGGTCCGCCATGCACAGAGGGTGGTGGATGAGGTCCCTGCTGCTGGCCAGTAGTAGCAACTCTCTGCATAGCTTCTATCAATTGACCTGTTTGGGTCATCTGGGTCATCATGCCCTGCATAGCAACATACGGGTCGATGCGCGTGCCCTCATGTCGCTCGGTATAGTGTGACTGGTTCTCAATAAGTGAATCACTACTCGCTGAGCTCTGCTCCACATTCGATCGTGTATTGCCATGTTGCCTCGGGACTCGGTCCCTTCCGCGGCCTCGACCCCCTCTGCCACGACCTCTCAAATTTCTATCCAAAAGAGTTAGACAAAGGAATTTTTCATATCTCTTTCCAAAGCTCCTCATTCATATTTGAGGAACCAGTAGGCCTCCCTCTTTCTCTATCATTACAGAAATAGTGATAGGCAGTTTTAACAGAGTAATTTTCACTCTTCTCAAGATGTCAAATTAGTTGATCTCATGGATCAGTAAATAGAGGAATACTTACAATATTCATTGCTTCATTTCTCTCAAAGTTTCTAAAAAATTTGCCTCTATCCCACTGGTTTCCACTCTTTGTCATCAGATCGGAGACATTTGCAGTTTCAGGAATCTCTACAAATGAGCTGCTGTAAATGAAGTTCTCTTGTCTAGGAAGCCATCTATCCCTCTACACTCCAACTGTTGTTCCTCCACCAATGATCCATCTACCCCCTTTAAAAACTTTGTCACGAACACTTAGAATACATCTCCAAGCATATCTTGGTTGGTATCCAATTTTTGCAGTTTTGAATTCACCCCTTGGGTAGTATCTACTCTTGAAGATGCTCTCGAGTAACATATTTCCCCCACTAATCAACCTCTAGCAGTGTTTTCCTAGCAATGCTTTGTTAAATTCACTAAACATCCTAAAACCAAGGCCACCCTTGCATTTGAACCTCTGCTAATGAATCTTCTTCTTCTCTTCGTCTGATCCCCACCAGAACATTCTGAGCATTGAGTCAATATCTAGGCAACATCCTTCCGGCATCTTATAGCAACTCATAAATAGTTAGTGATGGATTGTGCAACTGCCTTTATTAGAATCTCTTTCCCAGCCCTTGACAAGCATTTCTTCTTCCAACCTTTCATCTTTTTCCGAACTCTTTCAATATCAAATTTGAAGATTTCCTTTTTTGACCTTCCAAAAGGGATTGGAAAGCCGAGGTATCTAGAGTGATTCTCCACAATCTTTACTCCCGTCAGCTGGCTGATCATATTTCTCTCATCTAATGGCACGTTTTGACTAAAGGAGGTCTCTGATTTGCCCAGATTGACAACTTGTCCGAAAGCAAGTTGGTAGGTGTCCAGGATCTTCAAAATTTTACTAGCTTCTTCAGGGTTTGTGTAACACCCCGAATACGGTAGCCATTACAGTGCCGTGGACCCCCACTCTGGGACCCACCAGGCGATACCAATACACAAATTAAACATAACATTATTGTGATACTGAATCACAATACAATAATCATTACTCCGATTAGGAGCCTCCAAATAGTACGGCTATTAGCCTCAGAATACACAGGATCTAAATATTAGTATAAACCATATGAAGATGGAATATAACTAAAATAATACTACAATCGAAAATATTTCAAATAAAGCGGAAAATAACATTACACGGTTTAAGCATAACCGGACAACAAAAGACTTGGGCCCCCCCCGAATTAGTACCCTTCAAACCCTTCGCCGTCACTGTGCTCTTGTCGTGCCTTGCCTTTGCCCCAGCCTAAAATACAACAAAGTATTTCATTCAAAACCACAGGGTCAGATATATATGATAATAATTCTCAAGACATTATACAATTCATATATATAGGATCTCAAGGAAACAACCCAACTATTGAACATACCCCTCGGGCATATGATCAACTAGTAGCAAACCGTTGGACATACCCAATCATACATGGAATATGAACGACCAATCTACATGGCTCAAGACGGATATCACAGTACGACCGATCCGAAAATGTGTACGTGCACATGTCCACCCCGTATACCCTAATCTAGAATATACGTGAGACAATGTACCTAATTAGCCTCACGAACTACGTCTCGTGTGCACACTCCAATACGGAAACATCAACGTATGACCATATATGTGCCTGGCTAAAATCCTACACATAACCAATCGGCATACATATATGATTCCAGATATGTCACGATACAACATTACAACGAAACTCAATGAATTACACATTCGATCAAGAATCAAGAAAACTCACCGAAGTGACAAAATGATCAATGAGACCAACGATATAATGTGATGAACTTGGGAAAATAATCCCATAATGAAATGGTACTACGATCAAGAACAATATCATGGTACGAATCATAGATTCATAAGACATTTTATATATACAAAACGTATAATGTTCATAAGAATTAAATCATCATTATAACCAAGCAAGATAACTTGCCTCAATTCCGTAGACGAAAGATAGTCCTTCTCCAAATGATCGAACGGACGGTATCCTCGACTAAATACTCACTCTAACAAGCAACCTTGAATGAAATATAATTCATTCAACAATACGTTCACACAATATTGATATCAATTCATAGGAAACGACACCTGAAACCTACCTGAATAATTTATTCTATCCCAATGAACATTTTACCGACTATCGATGAATTGCAATACATCTAATTCGTCTTCCACAATCGGTTTATTATATCAAAATGTCCTTTTAATACTCTTGTTATCACTATGAACAAGCTTATGCATTAAACATCTTCAATTCACCAGTAATAATCGGATTAACCAAGTTCTTAAGGTTCTTCAACATCTACTTCATTATTACACAAGGATTTATCATCAATAATCGCTGAAATCTCCATACGAACATCATCAGCCTATAAATACGGTGATTAATACAATCTTAAGTCATCAAAGCATCCGATTAACTTGAATATATAAAGGTTACATTTGTGTTCTTCATAATCCATTATTATCTCCTAAAGAATTTTTTAAGCCATATCAAAACATAGTTATAACATTTAGGGTTTCTGAATCATAAGAACAGCATCCTAACCTTCATCATTCATCAATTCATTCCCAAAATAGTGGTTAAAACCTAACATGATGTTCTAACACATCCTATGTTATCAATCCATTGGTTTTAACTCAACTATATCGAAACTTATGATCATCATCTATCAATAATGTTAATCAATCAGCAAGCTGAGTATGATTCTTATAACCATGATTATTATCATTTAAACATCAGGAACATCTTCATTTTAAACCTTTAATCACTATATTCTTCAGTAAGTGTTCAACATCTTAACCACAATCATGTTTTACTTGATCAAATTTGACATTATGAGCAGTATTCTATATCAATATCATCATTACTACGAAAGATAGAGTAGGATTGAATAACATACCTCAAGAAATGAAGAACAAACCACCAAACTACAAGAATGCACTCCAACTTCCAAACACTAAGCTCCAATCCAAGATGTAAGGCTCAAAGACAAGAGAGAAGAGGGTAGAAGCAGAAGGATGATAACAAGGAGAAGAAATCGAGTTTGGATCGTGCAAAAAAGACAAATCTGCCTTTTTATAAATAGCACATCTATTACGTACGTTAACACCTAAGTGTTACGTACATAATAGGCCTCCAGAAGTATCTGCCTCAAAACACCTATCGCATTACATATGTTATAGCATGAACATTACGTACGTAATGTAGGTCAACTTGGTTGTCTCGAAAGGCCCAATTATCTGGATCCTGCATGGCCCCCCATGCTGAAAGTTGAGATTGGATCAGATTCCCTTCGTTATGTACGTAAACTGAAGTACATTATGTATGTAACACTGATGAAATAGCGTACGCTATGCTACAACAATAGCGTACGTTATTCATAAAAGACTTAGCCAAAAATGCAACAATCTACACAATGTCTAGCAATCAACCACAATGCGAATGACAATTATATTTAATTTTATTTTGTATATCTCAACATCAATAATCATTATACTAAATCAACGTGATTCAAAAATATTCAAATTATCTGAGTAGTATAACAGTAAAAGAAGAAAAATTACAGTCAGATATTACATACTCCTCCCTTAAAAGGAGTTTCGAGCTCGAAACTAAGGGGTAAACAACTCGAGATATCTCTCCCGCATGCTATTCTCGGTTTCCAATGTATCCTCCTCGACTCCATGTCGTGACCACTGAACCTTTAGTAGGGAAATCGTCTTGTTCCTCAATTGTTTGATCCTCCTCTCAAGTATCTGCATGGGAAGTTCCTCGTAAGAATGATGATCGGCTAACTCGATCTCTTCGAACTGAAGTGTGTGGCTCGGATCAGCAACATACTTCATCAACTGGGAGACATGAAACATGTTATGAATCCGACTCAAAGCTGGTGATAACGCCAAACGATAAGATAGATCGTCTACAAGTTCCAATATCTCAAATGGTCCAATACACCTTGGATTCAGTTTGCCTTTCTTCCCAAAACAAAAGACACCCCGAGTAGGGGACACCTTCATTAGCACATGGTCACCAACCTCGAACTCAAGCGGTCGTCGACGGTTGTCTGCATAAGATTTCTGCCAGCTCTGATCCGTTAACAAACGACTCCTAATCAGGGTGATCTTCTCATGGGCTGCTAACAACATATCAGGTTCCATACCCAGAGATTCAGACAAGTCGTCCCAACACAAAGAGGACCTACAACGATGGCCATACAATGCCTCATATGGTGCCATCTGAATTGAAGCGTGCCAACTATTATTGTAGGTGAATTCCACCAAAAGTAGTTGGGCTTCACAGTCGTCCTTCCAATCGATAGCACACGCCCTCAACATATCCTCTTGAGTTTGGATAGTCTTCTCAAGCTGGCCATCGGTCTGAGGATGAAATGGTGTACTGAAGTTCAACTGGGTACCCATCACATGATGAACTGCTTTCCAGAAGTGTGATACAAACCGCCCGTCACGATCCGATATAATACTCTTGGAAGTACCATGCAACCTTACAATTTCTTTAATGAACAGTTGGGCCAATCTCTCGGGACACCACGTGTCCTTAATATCCAAATAGTGAGCTGATTTGGTCATACGATCCACAATTACCCAAATCGTATTCATACCTCGACGTCTCATCGGCAAGCTGGTGATAAAATCCATCAATATGTCCTCCCATTTCCATTTGGGAATCGGGAGTGGTTTCAGCATGCCTGCTGGTCACTGATGCTCAATCTTAACCTGCTAACAGGTCAAACATCTCGAAATGAATTCTGCAACTTCTCGTTTCATATTACCCCACCAATAACATTGCTTTAAATATTTATGCATCTTGCTAGACCCCGGGTGAATAGAGTATGGGGTAGCATGAGCCTCTCTCAGAATAGAGTTTCTCAACTCTTCATCTGATAGTACACATACTCGAATTCTGAAACGTGTCATTCCATCCTCGTAGATCACAAATCCATGGTCTTTCCCTTGAGTTACTTCATTCCAAACCCGAGATAAGAATGGGTCCGTAACCTGGTTCGATCCGATTATATCATCAAGGGATGACGAAATCTCAAGTTTGCAAAGTTGTCCCTAAACACGCTGTAACCAGACTTCAATTTTCGGCCTCATAAGATCTAACTGCAATTTTCTTTGAACTGTCAAGCGGCTAAGCATGTGCTCTTGTACTATCTTACGACTCAGGGCATCGGCAACCACATTCGCCTTCCCCGGATGGTATAAGATCTCAATGTCATAGTCCTTAATTAGCTATAGCCACTTCCTCTGTCTCATGTTCAACTCCTTCTGACTAAAAATATACTTCAGACTCTTATGATCAGAAAAAATCTGACAGGTGACTCCATACAAGTAGTGGCGCCGAATCTTCAAAGCAAACACGACGGCTGTTAGTTCCAAGTCATGGGTCGGATAGTTAACTTCATAGGGTCACAACTATCTCGATGCATAGGCAATCACTTTCCCATTCAGCATTAATACACATCCAAGGCCCTGTCTTGACGCATCACTATATACCACGAATCCTTCGGTCCCTTGAGGTAGGACCAAAACGGGTGCTGAAATTAATCGACCTCTGAGCTCGTCAAAGCTTTGTTGACATGCCTCTGACCATGTATACTTATTATCCTTCCTCAACAGATTAGTTCGCGGTTGAGCAATCTTGGAGAAGCCTTCCATAAACCGTCTGTAATAACCTGCCAAACTGAGGAAACTACGAACTTCCTTCACATTCTACGGAGATAGCCAATCCCAAATAGCCTCTGTCTTTTGTGGGTCCATACTAACCCCATCAACTGATATCACATGCCCAAAAAAAGTAACTTTAGACATTCGGAACTCGCATTTAGAAAATTTTCCATAGAGTTGTTCTCGTCTCAGCACACCGAGAATCTGGCGGAGGTGATACTTGTCTTCTTCACGGTCATGGGAGTAAATCAAGATGTCGTCGATGAAAATGACCACAAAACGATCCAGAAAGTCAATGAAAACTCGATTCATCAATTCCATGAACACCGTTGGTGCGTTAGTCAGTCCAAATGGCATCACCACGAACTCGTAATACCCATAACGCGTATGAAAGGTTGTCTTCGAAATATCGGACTCTCGAATCCTCAGCTGATGATAATCGGATCTTAAGTCGGTCTTAGAAAAAATGGCGGCGCCTTGAAGTTGATCCAACAAATCATCAATATGAGGCAACGGATATTTTTTCTTGATTGTTACCCTATTCTACTCTCGGTATAATATATAAACGCAAGGATCCGTCCTTCTTTCGCACGAATAATACTAGCGCTCCCCAAGGGGATGCACTAGGTTGAACATAACCCTTTTCTGTCAAATCCTCGAGCTGACTCTTCAACTCCTGCGTCTCGGTTGGAGCCATGCAATACGGTGCCTTTGAAAGGGGGGACATACCTGGCTCAAATTCAATGGTAAACTCTACCTCACGATGTGGAGGCAAGCCTGGCAACTCCTCTGGAAAGACATTTGGGTAGTCTCGGACCACCGGAATATCGGCCAATTCAGCTGGTCGATCCACTGTCTTGGTCATGTAGCACCAACAACCAACACACTCCTGATTAAGCAGTTTCACTGCTTTCATTGCGCTAATAACCCTCCCAGAGCGGCTAAGATTATCACCCTAAAAAGTACACTCGAAACCATCGTCATAAGTGACGGTCACCATCCGCTTGTGGATGCTAAGGATGGCATCATGATGATCCATCCAATCGATGCCCAAAATCACATCATCTTTAGGTAAATCAACCAGAATCAAGTCTGACAAACACTCACTGTCATTCATACGAATCAGACAGTTCTGTACTTCATGATTTCCCACAATTCTTCTACCATTCCAATCACATAAGGTTCATCGATAACATGATCAAATTGTAATCGACTCAAACATGAAGCAGATATAAAGGAATGTGAAGCACCAGTATCAAAAAGAACACATACAGGCTAAGAGTGGATCTCGAGTGTACCTGTGATCATGCTAGCTTTGGGATCATCAACCTTCCTCATCTCATAGATTCTTGGTTTTGCAGCTCCGGTACCAGCTGCACTAGCTTGACTCCCACGGTCCATCCCTCTGTTTGCCCCGGTAGTATGCTGGGAGGCAGACGGAGGTGCCCGATCATGAACTGAAGACTAAACTGGAGCATGAGAGGCTACTGGTGTACGTCTCGGCCCACCTCTGCAAAATCGAGCATGATGTCCAGTAATCCTACAAGTATGACATGTAACGGCCGGCTTTGGACACTTGGAGCTGACGTGCCCACGATCTCCACAGTTAAAGCACACAATAGATGAGTTGGACGCTCGAGAATGTGATCCTGCTGGTTTTGGCGCCATAGGTGACTGCTCAAAAAAAGTTGGTACAGATTGGGGTTTCTTGAACGTTCCCCCATTCCCCGATTACTGTCAGCCTGGGTCTGGTTCCTGGATCTCTTATTGTTGTACTGTGGCTGCTTTTTGGAAATATCCTTCGTAGTAAGTTCATAATCCAGTGTTTTTCAATGAACTCCGGTAGAGTCATGCAGTGTTGATTAAGTAGTTGCATCCTCATCCGGGGTTTCAGCCTTTTGAGAAAATACTTGATCTTATCCGCTTCCGTCCGAACTATCGACGTAGCGAACGGAAGAAGTGCCTAAAATTTTTCAGAAATCGATAACACATCATTCTCCTCAGATGGATTTGGGTTCAGCAACTCTGACAACTTGGCCTCACGGAGTGGACCTGGATAATAACGATCCAGCATGTGGTTCTTGAATTCCTCCCAAGTGCATACACCATCAGCTGGTCTCACCGAAAGCCACCAAGTGTGGGCGCTCTTACTAAGGTAGTAAGCCGCCACGGAGACGCGGTTCACTTCTGGACATTCTACCATCTCGAACAACTTCTTGAAGTACTCGATCCAGTGTACAATATTTGCAGGCTCAGAGGAGCCTTCAAAAGTTGGAGGCCACTGACGAGAGATGTCGTTAATGATCCGACTCACGGGTCCGCCATGCACAGGGGGTGGTGGATGAAGTCCCTGCTGCTGGACAGTAGTAGCAGATCTCTGCATAGATTCTATCACTTGACTCATCTGGGTCATCTGGGTCATCATGTCCTGCATAACAACATACGGGTCAACGCGCGCGCCCTCATGTCGCTTGGTATGGTGTGACTGGTTCTCAGTAGGTGAATCACTACCCGCTGAGCTCTGCTCCACATTCGATCATGTATTGGCGCTTGGACTCGGCCCCTTCCGCGACCTCGACCCCCTGTGCCACGGCCTCTCGAATTTCTATCTATACTGAAAGAATCAAACAATAATCATAAGCACATTTCGTGACTACCTCTATGGCAATCACAATTTTCATGCTAAGTTAATAGCAACAATGAAACTACAATTTCAAGAAAATAGTTCATCACGGATTATTGGCACCACTAGTGTTATACGAAATATCATATCGACATCAAGTCGAATCAAATCCAATCACATAATCAATCCAAAATTTCCCTCGGAATATTAATAAGATAAACTCCGCCACAAATCACTCGGAATATCAAGATCAACAAAAGAGCAATTCCGCCATTAACATCTTGCCAGAATTTAAATCATGGCATAAAAGTAACATACTGTATTTGGTTCGTAGGGTCTGGCGCTTGAACAAGTCACACATGATGCGAAGGTTTCTTGATACTAGTTCAATCCGCAATGACTCATAAAGAGAAATGACGCTCTGATACCATCTTATGTAACACCCCGAATACGGCGGTCATTACAGTGCCGTGGACCCCCACTCTGGGACCCACAGGCGATACCAATACACAAATTAAACATAACATTATCGTGATACCGAATCACAATACAATAATCATTACTCTGATTATAAGCCTCCAAATAGTACGACTATTAGCCTCAGAATACACAGGATCTAAATATTAGTATAAACCATATGAAGATGGAATATACCTAAAATAATACTACAATCAACAATAGTTCAAATAAAGTGTAAAATAACATTACACGGTTTAAGCATAACCAGACAACAAAAGACTTGTCCCCCCCAAACTAGTATCCTTCAAACTCTTCGCCGTCACCGTGCTCTTCTCGTGCCTTGCCTTTGCCCCAACCTAAAATACAACACAAGTATTTCGCCCAAAACCACAGGGTCAGATATACATGATAATAATTCTCAAGACATTATACAATTCATATATATAGGATCTCATGGAAACAACCCGATTATTGAACATACCCCTCTGGCATATGATCAACTAGTCTCAAACCGTTGGACATACCCAATCATGCATGGAATATGAACGACCAATCAACATGGCTCAACATGGATATCACAGTACGCCCTATCCAGAAATGTGTTTGTGCACATGTCCACCCCGTTACGGAATCCAGAATATACGTGAGACAGTGTACCTAATTAGCCTCATGAACTACGTCTCGTGTGCACAGTCTAATACAGAAACATCAACGTATGACCATATGTGCCTGGCTAAAAATCCTACACATAACCAATCGGCACGCAGATATGATTCCAGCTATGTCACGATACAACATGACAACGAAACTCAATAAATTACATATTCGATCAAGAATCAAGAAAACTCAGCGAAATGACAAAATGATCAACGAGACCAACGATACAATGTGATGAACTTGGGAATACAATCCCACAATGAAATGGTACTACGATCAAGAACAATATCACGGTACGAATCATAGATTCATAAGACATTTTATATATATGAAACGTATAACGTTCATAAAAATTCAATCATCATTATAACCAAGTAAAATAACTTGCCTCAATTCCGTAGACGAAGGATAGTCCTTCTTTAAATGATCGAACGGACGGTATCCTCGACTAAATACTCACTCGAACAAGCAACCTTGAATGAAATGTAATTCCTTCAACAATACGTTCACACAATATTTATATCAATTCGTATGAAATGACACCCGAAACTTACCCGAATAATTCATTCGATCCCAATGAACATTCTACCGACTATTGATGAATTTCAATACATCTAATTCGTCTTCCACAATTGGTTTATTATATCAAAATGTCCTTTTAATACTCTTATTATCATTATGAACAAGCTTATGCATTAAACATCTTCAATTCACTATTAATAATCGGATTAACCAAGTTCTTAAGGTTCTTCAACATCTACTTCATCTATTAAACAAGGATTTATCATCAATAATCGCTGAAATCTCCCTACGAACATTATCAGCCTATAAATACGGTGAATAATACATTCTTAAGTCGTCAAAGCATCCGATTAACATGAATATATAAAGGTTACATTTGTTTCTTCATAATCCATTATTATCTCCTAAAGAATTTGTTAAGCCATATCAAAACATAGTTATAACATTTAGGGTTTCTGAATCATAATAACATCATCCTAACTTTCATCATTCATCAATTTAATCCTAAGATATTGGTTAAAACCTAACATGATGTTCTAACACATCCTGTGTAATCAATCCATCGGTTTTAACTCAACTATATCGAAACTTATGATCATCATATGTCAATAATGTTAATCAATCCAGCAAGATCAGTATGATTCTTATAAACATGATTATTATCATTTAAACATCAAGAACATCCTTATTTTAAACCTTTAGTCACTATTCTTCAATAAGTGTTCAACATCTTAACCACAATCATGTTTTACTTGATCAAATTTGACATTATGAGCAGTATTCTATATCAATATCATCATTACTACAAAAAATAGAGTAGGATTGAATAACATACCTCAAGAAATGAAGAACAAACCACCAAACTACAAGAATGCACTCCAACTTCCAAGCACTAAGCTCCAATCCAAGATGTAAGGCTCAAAGACAAGAGGGAAGAGGGTAGAAACGATCAAGGGAGGCAGAAGGATGATAACAAGGAGAAGAAATCGAGTTTGGATCGTGCAAAATGAAAGACAAAACTGTCTTTTTATAAACTGCACATCCATTACATACGTTAACACCTAAGTGTTACGTACGTAATAGGCCTCCAGAAGTCTCTGCCTCAAAACACTTATTGCATTACGTACGTTATAGCATGAGCATTAAGTACGAATGTAGGTCAACTTGGATGGCCCGAAGGACCCAATTATCCGGATCCTGCATGGCCCCCATGCTGAAAGTTGAGCTCTGATCAGATTCCCTTCGTTACGTACGTACACTGAAGTACATTACGTACATAACACTGAGTAAATAGCATATGCTATGCTACAGCAGTAGTGTACGTTAGGCATAAAAGACTTAGCCAAAAATGCAACAATCTAGACAACGTCTACCAATCAACCACAATGCGAATGATAGTTATAATTAATTCTATTCTGATATATCTCAACATCAATAATCATTATACTAAATGCAACGTGATTCAACGATATTCAAATTATCCGAGTAGTACAACAGTAAAAGAAGACAAATTATAGTCGGATATTACAGTTTGCTCTAGCAAAAACCAAAATGTCATCAACAAACAGCAGATGTGATATCTTAGGAGCAGTTCTGGCCACTTGGATTCCATGAATACGATTCTCAGCAGAAGCTTTATGTAACAGGCCTGACAGCACATCAGAGCATAAAATGAAAAGGTAAGGTGATACGGGATCACCTTGCCTTAGGCCCCTCGTTGGCTTGAAGACAGAACTTGGCTGGCCATTTACTAGAATCTGATATGAGACAGATGAGATGCAGTTCATAATTAAGTCAACCATGTTAGGAGGGTAGCCTATCGTCAGCAAAACACACTCTACAAAGCTCCACTCAACTCTATCATAGGCTTTTGGCGTGTCTAATTTCATGGCCATCATCCCTTTTTTCCCTTTCTTCTTCTTCTTTAGCCAATGGAAGCACTCCATTGCTATTAATGCATTATCAGTTATCAATCTCCCTTGAACAAATGCACTTTGCTCCTTATCTATCACCTCGAGCAGAGTAAACTTCAGCTTATTTGCAATAGCTTTTGTAACAATCTTTAGCACCACATTGCATAAACTTATGGGTCTGAACTCTTTTGGGGATGTGGGGTTCTTGCACTTAAGAATGAGAACATTGAAGGTTCTGTTAATTGAGTCAATTGGGCTATTGTTGTTTAGAATTTGAAGCACCATCTCTTCCACATCTCTGCCAACTATCGCCCAATATTTTTGGTAGAACAAAGCAGGTAATCCATCAGGGCCTGGGGCTTTTAAGGTGTGCATTTGTTGAATGGCTTCTATGACATCATCCCTTGTGTACTGTCTCTCACACCACCTTCTATGATCCTCAGTAATCTTGTTATGAACCACCTCACAAGTTTCCTCCTGGTTAGAAGGATTTGATGAAGTAAACAGCTCTTTGAAATAGTTCACAAGCACCTCTTCTACTTTCTCATCTCCCCTCCACCAAGTGCCATTACCATCTTTAAGCTTCTTTAAATGATTGACTTTCTTTCTTTGAGAGGCTTTCCCATGGAAGAACATTGTATTTCTGTCTCCATATTTCAGCCACATTGCGCTGCTTCTCTGCCTCCACATTGTTTCTTGGAGTTTAAGCAAATCTGCATGTCTCTCTTCAAGCATCTTGTATTGTTGGATTGTCTGATCATCACTAGCCCAACCAGGAGGGTCTTTGAGAGATTTTTCAAGTATAGTTAACTCTTTTTTTATTTTCCCCAAGTTATGATCCTCAAACTCAGTTCTAATAGTCTTCATTCCATCAATTCTACTCTTGCAGGATCCATGATTTCTCCTTCAACAAGTTCTAATCAACTCAGCACATCTATTTTCTTTTGACCAGGATTCTTCAAATCTAAACACCTTCACTCTCTTCTTTGGCTTTGAGTTCCTGTGATATTCCAAATTAATGCACACTGCCACATGATCAGATCCAAACTTCCCCAAGTGAATAACTATGATGGGGTTGAATCTAGCTATAAACTCCTCATTCCCCAAAGCCCTGTCGAGCCTGCCTTGAACGTTATCAGCTCCACTTCTGACATTAGACCACGTGAAAGGACATCCCTCAAACCCCAGATCAGTAAAAGAACACAATCTCAGAGTTTCTCAACCCCAGTTCAGTTGAGAAGAGCTCCTGACATTACCTCCCACCTTTTCTTCTTGACTGATAGTGTCATTTAAATCACCAAAACACAACCAGGAAACACCAGCAGCAGGTTGGAGACTTTGAATGAGTTCCCAAGTATGCCTTTTGTTTTGTTCATCTGGATATCCATAGATGCCACAGAAATACCAAGCATGGCCAGTTTCTAAATGAGGACAGGATCTGCGAATATGGTTAATTGAATAGGACTCAATAACCACATCCAAGTTGTCTCTCCAGATCAGGGCTATACCCCCAGCTCTCTCTCTACCATCACCAATACAGTCCACAGCAAGACATGAAGTAAATCCACACCTGCCTTTTATTTTCTCAACTTCAAAGGCTTTTAATCTTGTCTCCATTAGGAAGAGCAAGAAGGGATTTTAATCCTGTGGCCGAGGTTTAATAGCAACTAAAATATTGGAACTAAGGTGAAGTATGTCCATAATAATAATGATAATAATAATAATTTTATACAGTTTACTATTAATAAACCTTCGAAAGTTCCATAATACATGAACCAACATTTTAATTTCTAAAAGTGGAAATGCATGAATAAGGATAGTAATAATAATAGAATAATAATAATAACATACAACAACAACATCTAGTTCTTTACCCCAAAATGATTTGGGGCAATACTTAATCAAACTTTGAAATCGATAATCGTTACATAAATAACATAAAAGAAAAAAGAGGAAAAGTAGAGAAAAAAGAAATAAAAAAGAGAATGAATGTAAAAAAAAAAAAAAAAAAAAAAAAAGAAAAAAAGATAACATGAAATAAAAGAAAATAAGAATTAAAAAAAAAATCGACTCCATCCACCATCCGTATTCTTTCCCGCCACATTTGCCTCTCCATCGCCATACTTTCTCCAATTCCAAGAAACCGCATATCATTTTCAATCATCTTTATCCAAGTTTCTTCCTCTACCTTTCACAACATTACTTGTTCCCCAACTTTCTAGCCTCCTCACTGGGGCATCAATAGGTCTTCTTCTCACATGACCAAACCATCGTAATCGATTCTCCATCATCTTGTCTTCTATAGACGCAACTCTTACCTTCTCTCTGATCACCTCATTTCTGAACCGATCCTTTTTTGTATGACCACACATCCATCGTAGCATACGCATCTCTGCCACATTCATCTTTTGAACGTGACACTGTTTTACAGCCCAACACTCGGTGCCATATAACAGCGCATGTAACACCCCGAGATATTCGGAATAATTACAGCGCCGTAAACCCTTTAAATAAGGATTTACAAGGCTAATTAAAAAGAAAAGTAAATACAAGACATCAATACTGCGAAAATTCAAGTTTAAGAAAACGTACAACTGGTTCAACGGGTAATTAATACAACCATATCGAATTAATATCAAAAGGACACGCGTACTCGAGTACAGAAACCAAACCAAGACCACAAATCTCCAATAACAATAAACATCACTGAACCCCTTTGTCGTCACGCTTGTGCGTTGCTTTCCCTGCTCCTTGGCTACCTGAACATCAAAACAAATGTCCACCCCCGAAGGGGTTAGCAAAACGATGCTAGTACAAGTATCATATTTAAACAATTCGAATATGCATCAACAATACACAACAAGATACGTCACACGGACTTCCGCTACCGGAATCCGACAATGCGAATCTACAAGATTCCATTACACAGCCTGGGTATTCCAATGATCCAGCCTCAAAGATAGATCCCAAGATGATCCCGCGGACCAACACGAGGTGGAAATAACCGTCCAATGATCTAGCGCCTCACTTAGATCCCAAGATGATCCCGGACCAACACGAGGTGGACATCCGATCCAGCTTCTCGGCATAGATCGTACACGTATACAAACACAACTCATGCATACACATATGCCAAATCATTATGTTCATCAACATGAACATATAAACACTATATAACGAATATCATGACAAATCAACGAAGTAAATATCATGTTCAACAACATGCATAATCATACTCATACTCCGAAAATACCGATATTAACATATCACGATACTTGCCTCAAGATGGCAAGAACGATATACTTCAATGCTCTCGACGCACTCAAGGCCGCCTCCGATCAACGTAACAAGCTCGAACCTTAACAAAAGGAACGATATACAAATCATCTCGAGTCGAACAATGGTTTAACAATTGCCTACGGCCAAAAGCTCAAACTAAACAATCGCTGGATTGCTTAGCGCGCTACGATTTCTACGTAACGTGCGCTTAAGCTGATCATAGCGACGCTATCGTATAAGACTAGCGTCGCTAGCCACGAATCGGTAGCCTGACTTTCGGCCGCCTCATAACGTACGCTACGACGCTTTGTGCGAAAACCAACCTCGATAGCGCACGTTAACTCACACATGTTAGCGTGCGCTAATCTTGCATGGCGAATCGCAAACCGAAATCAGGTTGAATGATGAAGAACTAATGAATCCTATGGTGATATTACAAGTTATCCTCGGGCATATCATGATAATAAGGTTTCTGGAAGATTTATGATTATGAACTACCAATATACGGATAGTTATCTCGATATCACAATTCCTCTACGATCTTCAAGAAATAATCTAAGTTCCATCGTCTTACGTTACAAAACACATGATTCCAACGTATTCAACGTATCAACTGGGTAATATCCGATTACTTGATCATAAATCGATTTAAACATGCTTAGGTGTCCTTATAATAAGATGGTTCAAAGGTTCATTCGATATATAGTACCGATACGTCAAAAGTATCCTTCTAACATGTGATGACCGATGAAAACGAAATACTTGCTATCCAAACATGATTCAAATCTTCCTTATGAACATACTAATCATTGGTGAAGAATCACCTACCTCAAAGTAATGAAGAACACGGATGAAAATGAAGCAATCCAACACCGAAGGCTTGAACACCAATCTCCAATGATATATGATCTTCAATCTCGAACTAGGTGGTTGATACGAAGTGTTTAGACGAGGAGTTATGTTTCAAGTGCAAGAGTTCGGGTTATGGGGAAGAAGGAATCAATTCACGAATAGGATGTCATTCTATTTATAATAAATGGCTATTAGCGCGCGCTATACCTCGCTCGTAGCGTGCGCTAACGGCTCACGCCTAAATCAGACTCGGCACTTAGCGTGCGCGCTTACGCATATACCGTAGCGTGCGCTAAGGCGTTGACTCGCTTTTCCCAAAGCCGCCTGTACATCCGACACGATCCGACAGGGTCCCCGCCGATCTCACCTACCGCACGTCTCAATCAATCTGACCATGCATAGCGTGCGCTAATTACACTCGGTAGCGTGCGCTATGAAACCACGTTAGCGTACGCTACCCTCAGCCTGTAGCATGCGCTACATGCACAGAATTTCAACCTTTTAAATCACATACACGAAATTATATGCTCGACGACATCGGATTATGAAATACGGATAATAGTATTCAGACAAAAGTACAATCATTACAATATCACAAGTTCCAATTACATAACAGAAATCTCGGGTATTACATCCTTCCTCCCTAAAAAGAAGTTTCGTCCCGAAACTTAGGATGAAAACAACTCCGGATATTTAGCCTTCATACCGTCCTCCGTTTCCCAAGTGGCCTCTTCGACTCCATGTCGTGACCATTGTACTTTAACCAAATGTATTGGTTTATTCCTCAATTGTTTGATCCGGCTCTCAAGTATCTTGATTGGTCTCTCTTCGAAGGTGCCATCATTAGCTATCTCGATCTCGTCGAAATCAATGACGTGACTGGGGTCCGGTACATACTTCCGCAATTGGGATACGTGAAACACATTGTGAACGTGACTCAGTGATGGCGGTAAAGCCAACCTGTACGCTAAATCCCCAACTCTCTCTAGGATCTCAAATGGCCCGATATACCTTGGACTAAGCTTGCCTCTTCTCCCAAAACGGAAAATCCCTCGTGTAGGAGACACCTTCAATAGTACGTGGTCCCCAGCGTCGAACTCTAGAGGGCGACGACGTACATCTGCATAAGACTTCTGTCGACTGCAGGCGTCAGCAGTCTCTCTCGAATCACGCCTATCTTCTCTTGAGTCCAATAATCAATTCCGGTTCCGTCCCGATCAAATCCAAGAATCATCCCAACACAGGGGTGATCGGCATCTCCTCCGTACAAAGCTTCAAATGGTGCCATTCTAATAGAAGCATGCCAACTATTATTGTAAGTGAATTCGATCAAGGGCAAGTGAACTTCCCAATCAACACCAATCCAACGCATGTGCTCGAGCATGTCTTCTACCGTTTGAATAGTCCTTTCTGACCGACCGTCTGCTTGGGGATGATAAGTCATGCTAAAGTTGAGCTCCCCCCAAAGCCTTGTGGATCGCTTCCGGAAGTGCGACGAAGCGACCATCTCGATCCGAAATAATGGTCTTCGGCCCCATGCAATCCGACTATCTCCGCAACAAATACTCGCCAATCTCTCGGGTCCCCATGTATCTTTGATTCCTAGGAAATGAGCTGACTTGGTTAGTCGATCAACTACGACCCAAATCATTTTCATTCCCGCTCTAGTCCTTGGCATACTTGGTGATGAAATCCATCGAAATGTCCTCCCACTTCCATTCGTGGATCTAAGCGGCTTTAACATCCTGGCAGTCGCCGATGCTCAATCTTGACTCGCCGACAAGTCAAACACTTCAAACGTGCTGCCACGTCCTTCTTCATATTCCCCACCGAAGTTTTGTTTAAGATCCTTATACATCTTATTGCCGCCCGGGTGAATAGAATAGGGCGCGCTATGAGCTTCTTTCGAATAGTCCGTCTCAAGTCATCATCGTCGGGAACGCAAAGCCGACTCTGAAATCTCGTAACTCCATCGTCTTGTATCACGAATCCTGGGGCTTTTCCTTTCTTTACTTCATCACATAATCGAAGGATCGGAGAATCGTCCAACCGCTTGGACTTGATCTTCTCGACTAGTGATGAAGTCGCCCATCACAAAAAGTCGCCTCGATTCCTGGTGCCCATACTTCAATCCTTCGCGGATCAGCTTCGTTGAATGCCGGTGCAGGGCGTAAGAGCTTCCAACACTCAAGAGAAACAGTTTACGGCTCAAAGCATCGGCTACTACATTTGCTTTCCTCGGATGATAGAGAATCTCCAAGTCGTAATCCTTGATCAATTCCAGCCACCTTCTCTGCCTCATGTTTAATTCTTTACATTGAAAATGTATTTGAGGCTCTTATGATCTGTAAAGATTCGACAATGAGTGCCGATGATAATGTCGCCAAATTTTCAAGGCAAAGACCACAAATGCTAGCTCCGGATCATGAGTCGGATAATTAACTTCGTACGGTTTCAATTGCCGAGAAGCATAAGCAATTACTCTATCCTTTTGCATCAACACACAACCCAAACCACGATTTGAAGCGTCGCAGTATACCATGAATCCATCGGCCTCCTCTGGCAAGCTAATATAGGTCTTGCCGTCGGTCTCTTCTTAAGTTCACAAACCACTGGCACTTCTCATTCCACGCGAACTTTTGAGTTTTCTCAGAATTTGGGTGAGCGGACGAGCAATTTTGGAAAATCCTCTACAAAGCGGCGATAATATCCAGCAAGTCCTAAGAAGCTTCGGACTTCTTTCACGCGTTTTGGGGGCTTCCCATTCCAAGATTGCTTCGACTTTCTTCGGTCCACCCGAACTCCACGGATGATATCACGTGCCCAAGGAAGGTTACTTCCTTAAGCCGATTCGCATTTAGAAAGCTTAGCATACAGCTGTTCCTTTCTCAAGATGCTCAAAACCACACGTAGATGTTCAGCATGTTCCTCTGCGTCCCTCGAATATATCAAGATGTCGTCAATGAAGACAACCACAAATTTATCCAAGTACTCCAAGAATACCCGATTCATCAATTGCATGAATACCGCAGGAGCATTGGTAAGTCCAAATGGCATCACTACAAATTCATAATGCCTGCATCGATCTCAAAGCATTTCGTATATCCGATTCCTTAATTCTCAACTGGTGGTATCCTGATCGCAAGTCGATCTTCGAGAATACCCTTGCCCCTTGCAGTTGATCAAACAAGTCGTCGATCCGAGGTATAGGATACTTATTCTTGATCGTCATTTTGTTAAGCTCCCTGTAATCAATACACAGTCGGAGGGATCCGTCTTTCTTCCGGACAAAGAGAACGGGCGCTCCCCAAGGAGAAAAGCTAGGTTGAATATACCCCTTCTGTAACAATTCCTCCAGTTGCTTCTTGAGTTCATACATCTCGGTTGGCGCCATACGGTATGGTGCCCTGGAAATAGGGTTTGCTCCAGGCTCTAATTCGATGGTGAATTCCACTTCTCTTTGCGGAGGTAACCCTGGTAGCTCGTCAGGAAATACATCTGGGAACTCATTCACAACTGAAATAGACGAGAGCTCTATTCCTTCCTCTTTCCTCATGGCATAGCACCAAAGTCCGTAACATCCCTGTTTCAGTAATTTTACTGCTTTCATTGCTTTGATCAATTTCCCCGAGCTTCCCGGTCTCCATCCTCGGAATAAGTGTTCAGATCCGTCATCAGCAATGATGGAAATGACTCTCTCTCGGTAATTGATCTGACTCCATAACGGTTGAGCCAATCATCTCCGAGAATTAAATCGTCACCGCATATGTCAACTACAATAAGATTCGATGGCCAATCTCTTCCCTCTATAGATACTGGGAAATCCCTAGCTTCTAGTGTTCCCACAATTTTCTCTCCGCTCGGTAATCCCACAACATAAGGTTCACAATTATACAAGCACGAGATGTTCAAACGATTAACACAGTTCAAAGATATAAAAGAATGTGTGGCTCCGGAATCGAATAAAACACTAACTGGTTGCAAAAGGATCTGAATCATACCTGATGCAACAAAGAAGGTGTTCGATCCGCCGATCTCCTCATTTCAGACAGCGCGAGGAACGGACCCAAAGATGGATGTCTCTCTCTTCCCAACGTTCTCACTGTGAAATCCACTGTGGTTCTGTTCACACTTATCTCCTTAGGAATCGTGCCGGAGTGCGGGTACCAAAGATCTAGCAAGGCTCCACGTAAGGCCGCACGGTGCCCTTCTTGCCCACAATCGTAACAAGTCACGTAAGATGCGGGCAATCACGTCGAACATGCCCTCGCCGACCACAATTGTAGCATTTCTTCGATGCGTCCGAAATCGCTGATGTCGTCCGAACTTCTTTCCGCCTAGAAGGATGTGGAGGTTTCTAGCCGAATAAAAGGAAGACTGGTCCTTGCGGGCCCCACCACTCTTGTTTTCTGCAAAGTCACGGTCACCTTCGCTTCTTTGCCTCTACCGATTTCTCCACCGCCGCCTCTTTCATGTCGTAGGCGGCGCTTTGTCTTGATACTGCCGCAACGTAATACACTCGAATCCGACATGTCTACTGAATCTCCGCTTCATCCGCATATCAAAATGAAAAATCTTTTCGCCTCCGTTCGACCAAGTGTCGTACACAAGTCACCGATGATTAAAAGTTTTAATTACATCCGCACATGATGCCTCCGAACTCTGTGGTGAGAAAAACTCTCGGATCTTGGCCTCTCTAATCGGACGAGGACAATATTGTGCCTCCATCATTTGTTTGAATTCCGCCCAATCCGCATTATGATTCTCGGGTCGAATAGCCTCCCACCAATCAAAGGCCTCCCCGGTCGGAAAATACCGGGCAATAGGAACCTTCCGGTCTCGGGACGCTTAAGACCCGCGAATATCTTTTCCAACTCCTTGAGCCGCTGATCCCAAGTAAGTGTCTCACAGATCCACAAATTTTGGCGGGTGCAATTTTACCACTTCCGCAAGCCATCTGTCTCCCGGTTATCCTCGTGGTGCCGCTGTCCCATCGCTGCCCGCATGCGATCAACGACTGGGCGAATCGATTTATTTGCGCCACCACCGTTGAAGCACTCTGGCATGTTAGGGTTTGCGTCATCATTCGGCCGATCCTTGCTTCCTCCGTAATGGGAATCGGTTCGACTAGCCGATATTTCGGGGTAGTTGCGGAATCCTCATGTCTCATGTTACCACGTCCGCGTCCACGACCAAGGCCCGCGTCCACGACCTCCTCTCGGATACCGTAAACGTAATTTCTCAATATACGAACAAAATTTTTGAAATAAAGTCCGTCAATACTCACAAAACAAGAATTAAGTAATACGGTAGTATATGTGTTTAAGAGACTTACAACCACACCACATGACGACTTCGAAACAAAGGATGTTACAAACGACCCGTAAATCAAACAACGTAAATGCACTCCAACTAAAACCCGATTGCCAAGATATCCATGAATCTTAGCTCGATACCATATTCGTAACACCCCGAGATATTCGAATAATTACTGACCGTAAACCCTTTAAATAAGGATTTACAAGGCTAATTAAAAAGAAAAGTAAATACAAGACATCAATCTGCGAAAATTCAAGTTTAAGAAAACGTATAACCGGTTCAACGGGTAATTAATACAATCATATCGAATTAATATCAAAAGGACACGCGATTTCGAGTACGAAACCAAACCAAGACCACAAATCTCCAATAACAATAAACATCATCAACCCCTTCGCCGTCACGTGCATCGCGTGGTCGCTTTCCGCTCCTCGCTACCCGAACATCAAAACAAATGTCCACTCGAAGGGGTTAGCAAAACGATGCTAGTACAAGTATCATATTTAAACAATTCGAATATGCATCAACAATACACAACAAGATACGTCACACGGACTTCCGCTAGGAATCCGACAATGCGAATCTACAAGATTCCATTACACGGCTGGTATTCCAATGATCCAGCGCCCTCGGCATAGATCCCAAGATGATCCCGTCGGACCAACACGAGGTGGAAATAACCCGTCCAATGATCCGGCGCCCTCGGCTAGATCCCAAGATGATCCCGCGGACCAACACGAGGTGGACATCCGATCCAGCCCTCGGCATAGATCGTACACGTATACAAACACAACTCATGCATACACATATGCCAAATCATTATGTTCATCAACATGAACATATAAACACTATATAACGAATATCATGACAAATCAACGAAGTAAATATCATGTTCAACAACATGCATAATCATACGCATACTCCGAAAATACCGATATTAACATATCACGATACTTGCCTCGAAGATGGCAAGAACGATATACTTCAATGCTCTCGACGCACTCGAAGGCCGCCTCCGATCAACGTAACAAGCTCGAACCTTAACAAAAGGAACGATATACAAATCATCTCGAGTCGAACAATGGTTTAACAATTGCCTACGGCCGAAAAGCTCAAACTAAACAATCGCTTAGATTGCTTAGCGCGCTACGTACTACGTAACGCGGCGCTAAGCCGACTGATAGCGTACGCTATCGTATAAGACTAGCGTCGCTAGCCACGAATCGGCGCCTGACTCGGCTGTCTCATAACGTACGCTACGTACGTTTTGTGCGAAAACCGAACCTCGATAGCGCACGTTAACTCACACATGTTAGCGTGCGCTAATCTTGCATGGCAGAATACTGCAAACCGAAATCTGGGTTGAATGATGAAGAACTAATGAATCCTATGGTGATATTACAAGTTATCCTCGGGCATATCATGATAATAAGGTTTCTGGAAGATTTATGATTATGAACTACCAATATACGGATAGTTATCTCGATATCACAATTCCTCTACGATCTTCAAGAAATAATCTAAGTTCCATCGTCTTACGTTCCAAAACACATGATTCCAACGTATTCAACGTATCAACTGGGTAATATCCGATTACTTGATCATAATTCGATTTAAACATGCTTAGGTGTCCTTATAATAAGATGGTTCAAAGGTTCATTCGATATATAGTACCGATACGTCAAAAGTATCCTTCTAACATGTGATGACCGATGAAAACGAAATACTTGCTATCCAAACATGATTCAAATCTTCCTTATGAACATACTAATCATTGGTGAAGAATCACCTACCTCAAAGTAATGAAGAACACGGATGAAAATGAAGCAATCCAACACCGAAGGCTTGAACACCAATCTCCAATGATATATGATCTTCAATCTCGAACTAGGTGGTTGATACGAAGTGTTTAGGACGAGGGGAGTTATGTTTCAAGTGCAAGAGTTCGGGTTATGGGGGAAGAAGGAACTGAATTCACGAATAGGATGTCATTCTATTTATAATAAATGGCTATTAGCGCGCTTATACCCTCGCTCGTAGCGTGCGCTAACGGCTCACAGCCTAAATCAGACTCGGCACTTAGCGTGCGCTACGCATATACCATAGCGTGCGCTAAGGCGTTGACTCGCTTTTCCCAAAGCCGTCCAGTACATCCGACACGATCCGACAGGGTCCCCGCCGATCTCACCTACCGCACGTCTCAATCAATCGACCACGCATAGCGTGCGCTAATTACACTCGGTAGCGTGCGCTATGAAACCACGCACAGACGCTACCTCACCAGTAGCGTGCGCTACATGCACAGAATTTCAACCTTTTAAATCACATACACGAAATTATATGCTCGACGACATCGGATTATGAAATACGGAGAATAGTATTCAGACAAAAGTACAATCATTACAATATCACAAGTTCCAATTACATAACAGAAATCTCGGGTATTACAGCGCAGGCCTAATTGCCGTGCGGTAAAATTTACCCTTTAATCTATGAGGCATGCCAGGATCACATAAAACCCCTGTGGCACTCTTCCACTTCAACCACCCTGCCTTTATTCTGTGAGCCACATCGCCATCTAGCTCTCCATCCTTTTGGATAATAGATCCGAGATACCGAAAGAAAGTGGATCCATGAACAACTTTCCCATCAAATGTGATCATCCCCGCCTATCTATCATCAAGTTCGCTAAACCTACACTCCATATACTCGGTCTTACTTCGCTCACCTAAAGCCTCGAGCTTCCAAAGTATCCTCCAAAGTTCCAATTTCGTTGCACTCCAACCTTCGTTTCATCAATCAACACAATATCATCTGCGAACATCATACACCACGGAACGTCATTTTGAATTTCTCTTGTCAATTCGTCCATGACTATGGCAAAGAGAAAAGGACTAAGAGCAGATCCTTGATGCACCCCAATCGTAATAGGGAATTCTTCTGTCCTCCCAACATTAGTACGTACACTTGTACTAGCTCCCTCATACATGTCCTTTATAATGTCAATATATTTCCGCGATACACCCTTCTTTGCTAAGGCCCACCAAAGTACTTCTCTTGGTACTTTATCATATGCCTTCTCTAAATCAATAAAACCATATGCGAGATCTTTCTTTTATCTCGATAATGTTCCATCAATCACGGATAAGATAAATTGCTTCCATGGTCGATCTTCCAGGCATAAATCCAAACTGATTTTCTGTTATCTTCACACATTTCCTGATCCTTTGTTCAATCACTCGTTCCCACAACTTCATGGTATGACTCATTAGTTTAATTCCGTGATAATTAGAACAATCTTGAACATCACCTTTGTTCTTATACAAAGGGACGAGAATACTTTTCCTCCATGCTGATGGCATCTTATTGCTTCTCCAAATCTTATTGAAAAGCATAGTTACCCATTCGATCCCTCTCTCCCCCAAACACCTCCAAACTTCAATAGGTATACCATCTGGTCCTTCTGCTTTCTTTGACCCCATCTTCTTCAATGCAATTATCACTTCACCCTTTTGGATTCTTCTCTTAAACTCTCGGTTAACCATACTTGAGGGGATGTTTAAATTCTCAATATCTTGTTCTTGATGGCCATTGAATAGGGTATCAAAGAATAATAATAATAACATAAATTGAAAATATTAGTTGAAAAAAATTAACAAAATAAGTGAGAATAAATAATTTAAAACGAGTTATACTTTGCGAAATTAAAAAATTATATCTTAATCATAATTTATAAACTACATTTCTTTATCTAAAGCTGAACATGCACAAATAATAATAATAATAATACAACAAAAAGATTTAAAAAAAAAAAAATTTATTACCTAGCCATATAGCTTAGTAGATTGTAATATTTGTTATGCAACTTAATTTGTACAAATTGTAGCCAAAAAGGATAAATTTGTACCAATTTACCCACTGACCTCTCATTTCTCCCCCTGACCTCTCTCTCTCTCACTCCTTTCTCCCCTAGCCGACTCTCTCTCTCTCTCTCTCTCTCTCTCTCTCTCTCTCATTTTTACATTTTCTCTCTCTTCTCTCTCCTCTCTCTCGAGCCCTCCCTCCCAAGTTGCCGCCGCCGCTGCTCTTGTCCCCGCCGCTGCTGCTCTCTCCTCTCCCTTCGTCCCATGCTCTTGTCCCTGCTCTTGTCCCTGCTCTTGTCCGCTGCTCTTGTCTCACAACCATCCCCGTCGAACGGCCGCGCCACCCATCCCCGTCGTCGGCCATGTTCTCAGGCGACAATCATCTTCATCTCCGGCGAGCTTCAATCCATGGATCTGACCGCCGCCGTCGTGCTCCACTGAAGCCATCTTCATCTCCGGCGAGCTTCATTCCATTGAAGCCAGATCCGTCGCCGCCGCGCTCCACCGCAAAACATGAAGGACCTACATATCCGATGAGATCTCTCTGCTCCTTCTCCGACGGAGTTATTCCAGATATGTTCCTTTTGTGTTCTTATCTCATCTTTAAATTTCAGATCTATTCGTTTTGTTACCGGTTGTAGTTGTGATAGTGTGGTTATTCATCGGTGTCGGGATTGGAGGTGCCGGCGGTAATAAAATACGATGGAGATGGTGATCGGAGGATGACCATCTCGCCGGAACCCTATCTATTTCCGTAACTAGTACGGAGTTACGAATTAATGACTTCGTATTAGTGTAACCGTAACTATTTCCAGCTACAAATTAGTATCTATCTTAATGGGGTTCTGGTATATTGGTAAGAAATTGTAACTTCTTACCAAATGTACCATTTAAACTTACTATGTTGTTTGTAGGAGCTGATCAACGCGCTTGAGCCATGTTGCCGTCACACGGGATGACCTCCGCCGAGTTCCTCGCCCAAGTCCGACGCCACTACGATTTTCTCCGATGAAATTCGATGCTGGCCGAGTCGTCTGGATCTCAAAACCCTGCTGGAACCCTATCGTTTTCCGGCACCGATTTTGCCGGAGCTCTCGATCTCGCCGAAACCCTATCTATTTCCGGTGTCGGGATCGGAGGTGCTGGCTGTAATATAAGACGATGGATCTTGGAATTACAAGCGATGGAGCTGTTCTATTTTGTCCTTTAATTTTATTTTTCTTTTTCTTTTTAATTTAAAAAAAAAACAATTTCGTTTCTTACTTATTGTATTTCTGTAAAATTTAGAGTTTGGGTTTGAAATATTTGAATTTGTGAAATCCCAGACTGGATTCGAATTTCTGGGTTACTCTATTGTGTGGTGGTAACTCGTTACGAGAAATTGTCATTTCTTTGCTGAAATGCTCTTGTTTGTGATAGTAACTCAGTACGAAATTATGACTTATTAGTTGGGTTACTCTTCTATGTGATAGTAACTTAGTAATAAATGGTTAATTATTAACCGGGTAATAGTAACGAATGTAACGAAACGTAACAAAAAATAAATAATAAATGATCAATTATTAACCGGGTAATGTAACGAACGTAACGAAAAATAAATATCGTATCCGCAGTTACGATACAATAACACAAAAGGTAAACGCCACTTGATCTCTCTCCTTACCTTTTCTGAGTTTCTGGGTTATTGGTCCAACCATGTCATTTTTTGCTAGAATTTGTACCTTTTTTATTAGAATTTGTACAAACTAAGTCCCTTGACAAATATTGTCATTGCCATAATATTGTTATTGACTATGGCAAAGTGACCAAAGGATTAAATTTCCTAAAAAAAAAAAAAAAAAAAAAAAAAGTTTAGTACCTTGACGTGGTGGATCAGCCGGTATGGGGCGAACTGGAGTACCTAGATATGGAACCTGTACAAGGAAGTATCGGTCCTTCTGGTTCTGGTTGTGGTTGTTGAGGTTCAGTCATCTCGTCCATTCTTGAAGATTGGAACCTAGCTAGAAACCTTTTCTTTTTTCTTTTACGAGGAAAAATAATGGTTTGGATGATTAATGAATGTCTAATTTTGAAAGTAAGAATGAATGTGTCCAGTTTTAACGTGGATATAATATTTCAAAAGATTCCGTAGATTTTTTTCTAACCTAGTACATTATAATAAATTGCATAAATACTAAGAAAACTTAATAATAATTAACTAATACCACATTTACCCGTATTATTACTTTGTATATATTCAAGAGCAGACATTGGAAATAATAAATTAAGTGTATAATTGGAAAAAACTTTACAAATTTACATTGAAAATAGAAAATGACATATATTATGGGACAAATTTTTTTACAAACAGGACTACTATTAAGGGACAGAGAGAGTATTATTTTAAATTTAACTTACTTGGCTTTTTTTTCACTTATCCCTTTTCATTCTATTCTTTTTTTTAACAATGAGGAATCCATAATCGTTACTCTTTTAGTGCACACTGAATAAAATATTGGGCTGTATGTAATAACCTGCAAACTATATCAACCATGTAAACTACATTAGACAAGTCATGTGTGACGGGATCAATCGAAAAAATATTGACAGAAAGAATTTGTTCCGGGAATTATTATTCCCGTGATGTGTCTTACCTAATACTGATTGTAGATACATAGATGGAAGGTTCTAGATCCTTCTAGAGGTAGTAGGATCTTATTAGATGTCTTACCTTATCTAGGAATCCTATGTATGGAAGGACTCTCATTGTAATGCCTATATAAAGGCCCCTCTATCAGTGTTATGAATACAATTGATTTGTTGTCTTTTACTTTCTCCTCAAACACGTTATCAGCACGTACTCCCCAACTGAGTAAGAATTTTTTCTCCTCTCCCGTTTTTTTTCTGAAAATTCCGAAAAAAAAAAATCGAACCAGAGAAACCCTAGCCGCTCTCTTCCTCACGAACAGTCGTCGTCTTTCTCGAACAGATCTGCCGTCTTCCTCCTTCCACCGAGCGAACAGAGAAAGTCTGAAAAAAAAAAATTAGAACTCCAGCCGCACGGATTAGATCTCCAGTCGCCGCGTCCGTCGATTCTCACAACCCTAGTTTCCGATGTCCATCGTCTTTTCGGACGACAAAGCGAACCAGATCGCTGGCCTCTTCTGCGTCCTACGCGTTCCAACGACGTTTCAACCTCACCGACGATCAGCTCTGATTCCGACCACCAAGTCAGACGCCATCCGCGGCCAGTTCGCCTTCCAGCACCTCCGTGAACCACCAGTTCCCTTAGGCCCGCGTTTTTTTTTTATATCGGCCCGCTGCTTCGATCCCGGCTTGTCGTTGAGCCCGTTCGCAAATCCAGATTTCAGAACGCCCGGCCCAGTTGCAGCCTGCCGACCAACAAATCAGATTTTTTTTACCCTCTCACCCGTGTAGCAAGAACTACAAATTTAACGGTGAAGATCTGATTCGGAGCAGTATTTCTCGATGAAACTGTACGCGAAAGGAAAAAAAAAACGAGAAACGAGAATTTCCGCGAGTAAATTTTCTGCACAGCGCAGCCGTACCAAAAATATGTTTTCCGATTCGTTAACCGTCGGATCGGTATGAAATTTTGACAGCAACTTCCCAACACAAATATCTGTATATTCAACGGTGGAGATCAGATTCCAAATAGTATTGCGTACTGAATCTGCTTCCGAACAGAAGTAGATTTTTATAAGGAAATTTGGAGATCCGACCTCATCCAATACCGAGCTGCTGCACCGCCACGCCCGAGTCCTTTGTTGGCCGATTATCGAGCCCAGTAGCCCTCTCCGGGCGTTTCTCAACTCTCTATTTTTCTAATTCATGATTCATTTATCATTAACTTGTATGTTTTTGAATCTAACTATGTTTATGCTTTACGTGGCATATAGGAAAATATATTGCTCATGATGATGTGCAAAATATGGAGAAAAGCCATATTTATTATCCTATTCAAGGATCAAAGTAAATATTGAACCGGGTATCACGGAAATATGTTGCTCATATGGAGAGAAGCTCTCGTTCAAGGATCAAAGCAAATATGGAACCAAGTACCCGTAAGATTTTATTAAAGTTCCCATTTTCCATTTTCTCTTTTGGGAATTTTTTTTTTTGGGAATTGGGGATTTGGGTTCTTTATCTCCCACGCTACTTTGCGGTGGATGAGACAATGAGAGGTGGTATCACTCTCGGATGTCGAAGTAAACTGTGTGACGGTCCTGGGGGAGTCACGGATAATTGTTGAAAGTCGATAGTTGTGGTTGTTGCATACACCACGTTTTGGGTGCGATTTGACGTCGCCGTTTTGTCGATTTTAAACCAACAATTAAATAAAACGAACATTGTCGGTAACGGTAAAGTTATGACTTGTTCATGATTAGTCACGAATTTGTGACGTACAAATGGGACAAAATCGATTGCGACGGATATGTCGTGGTTAAAATCGATTTGTGACGGATTTGTCACGTTGAATTGAGCGACCACCACGTTGGTCTTGACCCAATCCCATACATGGAAAACTCCATCTTTCATCTTATTAAAATAAAATATTGCATGTGGGTGTAGACATGTATCGTCTCCTTGCAACATGATATATGAAAGAATGTACGAGTAATTCTCATGAGTTTCAACATGTAAATCAATGGCATATTGCGGTAAATACATGAATTCGTTGACCTCGATTATAGTTCGTATGACTATAGGTCCGAATACTTTTCCGAGTATTTGTAAAGGCATGTGCCTTATACATTTGACTATGTTTAGTTGATCTTATTGGATGGTCAAGACGAGTTGGTTATGGTATATTCATTATGTCTCATGGTTCAAAATGCTTAATTATGATGCACCGTGTTGCATCCATACAACATGGCTATTATGACGTATGCTTGCAAATTGAGAATTAACATACTTGGTAGATCGATGCATTTTGGTGGATTTTGTCTACACTTTTGATCATGACTAGGCGCATCCTCCTTGGTATTTGTTTATGCTTTGAAAGTTCAAACGGAATCAGTGGTTTTTAAACAGCCTTAGCTGTACCGACATTCCTACTTTCTCTGCAAGTCTACCAACTTGGAGTTACCGAAAGGATCATTAGTTGAGATAAGAAATCGAACACCCTGCTGCGTTTAAACGCACATATGGCTGTCATTGCCATGTTTTTGCATCAACACTTATGCCATTGGATATGGTCTCAACCTTGTTTTCTCACTAAACTTGGGAAAAACTAAACAGCCAATTAAAACATGCACTGTGATCTGAGTTTAATGATCCGTGTGGTTCACAATATATGGATAGAAAGATACGAAAGTCTAGTTTCCAGAACATCTGACCGTTCGTCCATAGTCTTCCTAACAAGGGAGTTATCGCTGTTTTAGTGAACAAAGGTCAAGCTGCGCGGAATTTTATTTCCAGCGATTGTGCTAACTTTTGTCCCAACCAACTTGGTTCCCATCTTGAATTTGCAAGTGGTCTTATGACACATGTTTTTCAACATCTTTTTGGCCGAATTTGCCATAAGATGATGTAGTTTTTTGTATGCGTTGTACGCTAAACTATCATCTTTCAAATGTTGAAAAACAGTTTCCTTGGGGAAGCCCAAAATACACACCCTTATAAGAAGGTCGAGCGTGTGCATGGTAGTGTTACACCATGCTTGTGTCGTAATTTTGACCCTTAAGCATATAACCTTGCCATGTTATGCACTCAATATGATAGATCATTTTGATCATATCAAGTATAAAATCTCTATGTTGTTAGAGTATTCGCTATGCTCATGTTTGTAAAAAATTTTGCAAGCGAAATTGAGTGCGTATTAAGCTATTTTCAAGGAACACGATATTTTTGGATTTCGGTTTATAAATCCATTGTGACTATGATGACTAGGTCATCACAATCAATGAGTGGTATAATACTCAAGTTGTTGAATGCCGAATGGCGTTTTCTAGTCACATATGTTCCGTAACAATTGAACCATGTTATGACTCGATATGCCAAAATGTATCACTCATAGCATCTCATTGTGATTTGTGAGAATAAAATCTTATGCATCACTTGTATTGGATATGTGATAAGAAAAATATTCATGAGTCAATATGGTCCGGCTTGCATCGGTTTGTGTAACCAGAAGATGTATTGGGACATTGACACATTTAGGCTTTAATAGTCCGGAATTTGAACAGTTTGATGATCCATATACCACGGTATTGTCATGGACATTATTTTCTTTGAACAAAGAAATTAGTTGGATCAAAGACACCAAAGTACGTTGGTGGAGTCGTGAGCAGGGCTCATGACCAATGATGATATTTATGTCATCCGCGTCTTGCTTTCATAAGCATGTGTGACGCCAAAGACCCCCCCAATGATCCTTCTTAGCCATGTTCATTGATTTAAGCCTATTCTTTGGCACGATTAGGAGACGACACCCTCCTATGCTAAAGAGAATAATGTAGCGACTCGCATAAGCATGGTGCTAAGTCCTCCCTTTTCACCGAGTCCTTATACATACATGATCATAAGTATTAGCCTGGGTGGCTTATGATGCTATGATGGTGTTCACAAATGGTCGTACTCAAGTAATAACATTTATATGTTATGTTGTTCCTTTGACAATGATTGATAAGTTGATGAAACCTAAGTTATGGTTGTCCAACTTGCGGACCAATCATTATAAAGGTCGGTTCACCTACTTTTTAGACCAAGTCTTAAAGTGAAATTTTAACGAGTACTTCCTAACATCCAAGGCTACCTTTTCACAAATTTTGGTGCCATTTGGAGACTTGGAAGGAGGTGAACCACTTAAATGAAGTTTTCACATACCACTAGCCGTCCCAACAACTAGTTCGATGTCATTTCGATCGTTTTTTTACCACAAGGTTGATGGTTTGGGAATCCTAAACACCCGTTTATACATGCTCACGAAATTTTGAGGTGTTTGGGGCTGGTGAAGGGAGTGAACTCTTCAAGAAAGCACTAGAGGTTCGATAAAACCAACGGCCTATCATCGGTTCAATCGTTTCTTCATGTTCGATCCCGGTGGTGCATGGTGGCGGTTTTGTTGAATTCTCAAGACCAGTAGCTACGGCTATGTAGCATAGGTCAACATGTCATATTCACCTATACCTATCATCATTCAAATGCTTAGTTACGAGTGTAACAGTATGCATTTTGTTAACTGGATATTGTTAACAATGAAAACCTTTATCGTCCACATGTTCATGTGCCAAAGTGCGTCACCACAACGCATTATGACGGGTTATAAATGATGAATATGACATGCGCTTTCACTCATAGTCCGCTTAAAATGTACCTTGGCAGACGATCTCGTAAGTCACTTTGATGAGCCAGTCTTCCCATCGTTAGGGGGAGATGCGAACGATCATGTTCGAGTAGAACGACTTAGAATTGTCGTAGTTTGTCCCTACTGTGCCTCACCAAGTTCCCTAAAGTGACGAGATTAAATACATGCTGCAAACATGTCTGCAAGAATTGTGTCCGGTCATGGACGTTCGTCGCCTATAAATGGTGATATGGTAACACCACAAATTGTGGTAGATGGTGTTACTAGGCCGTGGATCTCATAGAGTATTGGGATGCCACTCGGTTCGATAAATACTCTCGCTAAGAATGTATGCGAGCTTGGTACATGAAACTTGATCATATGATCAAATGAACTCATCCGTCTCATGTGATTTTGGATTATAGTCATTATTGGGGGACGCCTCAATGAATGTCAATCCATAAAGAGTACTCTATGAATAAAGCCGGTTCATGAGGACGTGGAATGTGAGTTTAATCGAACCATACTTCGTTTAAAATCTACAATGTTGTAGCCTTGGCCTAAAATGAAAACATATGCGACTCCAGTATAAAAAAAGTGATAGCCCTTTGTTGAAGTGGTGCCGACACTCCAAAGATAAGATCTATCCGTATACTTTGTTAAAGCGAGTGAGAGAAGGAGTTAAACTCACCTCATAGCGCGAGGTTTCTCATGAACGCACTGGAATCGACTACGATGACACGAAACTTAGTTGTGCTATCGTAATGGATGTTATAGCATCCACTATCTTTTCAGTTAGATAGTTTCCCAAAAACTGACGTGCAGCTTGTGGTTAAATCTTATCTTAGTGGGGAACTAAGTTAAGTGATAAAAAGGATCTCGTGGTAGATCAGACTCAAATCAAGTGGCTCCTGACCACGGAGTGCGACGACAAGTGATTGTCGGGGACACATACTAAGTATATACTTGATTTGGAAGAGATATGAAGCTTTGCGTGTAAAACTAAGGGTTTATAGTGATGTACTCTTGTGAGACTAAGAGATTCCGCTAAATCCAAAGTTAAGAATGAGAGAATCTTGGGGACACTTGATGATGCGTATTCATCAATCGGTTTAAGGCAATCTAAGGGACGGTTTCCCTAAGAGACGATAAAGTAATGCCTATATGATTCCCAATGATTAGTCGAAGTCATCATAAGACTTGGCTCACTTAAGTGATGATGCAGTCTTAAGAGAAAAGTACGGTATTATGTACTCATGTTTGACTCGATGTACTCATTCGTAATAATCCGGTAAAGCCACTGTGATGATGGCCTAGGATGCGCTCACGCAATGTCTGTGATTGACAAAAAGCTTGAAGCTCGCTCTATCTCGATAAAAGGACACTTGAAAACTGATACCCGAATCTGCCCAGAATGTGTTGGTCTATCTCCCATATGACCTAAAGGGCAGCTCACTTGATGGAAAATGGTGAAATTGGTGCCATTGGAAAGGTTTGTGTCTAATTTCCAAGGAAACCAACCATTTGATCACATCCATCATGTTGAGTGACATATGACTATTGTTGCAAAGTAGGACAGGATGTGTCCGGTAATTTGCTGAGTCAACTTCGATAGAGCTTTGTGATCTGCTCAGGTCGATCTAGGTTACGTACTGTATGTGAATGAAAAGCTATGGGTGTCTAGTTTTAATAAGTTCTTACAGTTTCGTTGATACCTATTAAATCGAAGAAGTAATGACTGATTTAGTGCATGGAGGTCAAGACTTTGGAAAACTTGATAAAGTCTTTAGCGACTCTGCACTTTGGATGTGTCGCGCTCTTTTTGTTCTTAGACCAAGATTTGTTTTTCCCATTGGGTTTTCACTTGGTAAGGTTTTTAACGAGGCGACCTATGAGAACATCCAGACAATGATGCGTTGTACTTCTGTTCAACTTAGACCAAGAGGTATTTTTCCCACTGGATTTTTCCTTGGTATAGTTGTGAGGGCAACTTGGCATCTGACTCCTATGATTTGAGGTACTCATCAGGGGGAGTCGTTATGTATACATCAAGGGGAGTATACATGACATGTTATGTTGGTGCGTTGCAATCTTTTTCTCATCAAGCCTTTATTTTTCCCATGGGGTTTTGTTTTGGCTTGGAATAGGTTTTTACGAAGGTAACATCTTCTGCACCATTGTTGTATTAGTGCTTGACACAGGGAGAGTGTTCCGGGAATTATTATTCCCGTGATGTGTCTTACCTAATACTGATTGTAGATACATAGATGGAAGGTTCTAGATCCTTCTAGAGGTAGTAGGATCTTATTAGATGTCTTACCTTATCTAGGAATCCTATGTATGGAAGGACTCTCATTGTAATGCCTATATAAAGGCCCCTCTATCAGTATTATGAATACAATTAATTTGCTGTCTTTTACTTTCTCCTCTAACAGAATTGAATTTATTACTTTTCAATCTCATACTCAACTATCTTACCAATTCGACTACCTTGCGGGTCACTTTATTCTTCTTTAATTTTAGGGGTGGATGTCATTTCGTTTACCTAATATCTTCAAATTTCGAACCGCATTACTAAAGGATAACTCATTCCACTCATGAGGTGGGTTTAATTAATAATACGTGGTGCAACAACAACAACATCTAAGCCTTAGTCCCAAAATGATTTGGGGTCGGCTAACATGAATCAAACTTTGAAACCGTCAATAATCGTTACATAAATAACATAAAAGGAAAAAAGAGGGAAAAAGTAGAGAAAAAAGCAAATAAAAAAGAGAATGAATGGAAAAAAAAGAAAAAAAAAAGAAAAAAAAAAAAAAAGAGAAAAAGATAACATGAAATAAAAGAAAATAGGAATTAAAAAAAAAAAAAAAAGAATCAGACTCCATCCACCATCCGTATTCTTTCCCGCCACATTTGCCTCTCCATCGCCATACTTTCTCCAATTCCAAGAAACCGCATATCATTTTCAATCATCTTTATCCAAGTTTTCTTGGGTCTTCCTCTACCTTTCACAACATTACTTGCTCCCCAACTTTCTAGCCTCCTCACTGGGGCATCAATAGGTCTTCTTCTCACATGACCAAACCATCGTAATCGATTCTCCATCATCTTGTCTTCTATAGACGCAACTCTTACCTTCTCTCTGATCACCTCATTTCTGAGCCGATCCTTTTTTGTATGACCACACATCCATCGTAGCATACGCATCTCTGCCACATTATAAATGTGGTGCAGATTAGAAAAAATATAAATAATTATAGTAATAAATATAAATAATTAATATATACGATTATCCAAATAATCAGGTTAAATACATACGAGATCTTTTAAATAATTTTATAATCCATCATTAAGCATTTTTTATATTAATTATTATTTTTAATTTTATCTCAAAAGTACACGACAAATTAGACGACTAGTTTGTTTGGTTATTGACTCGAGGAACAAACAATTCATTGTTATAAAATCGAAATATCCTAGAGAGAGAATGTAAAATGATTCTCAGATATGTTTTTTATTAATAACTGAAGTCCTATTTATAGGAAAACTTCAGATGGCACAATCGTAATTACATAATTACATCAGGAGCATAATATTTCACACTATATAAAAACAAAAGGGTAATTGAAATATCACTTTCATGGTATATTATAACACTCCCCCTTAAATGACTATTTACATAAATATCTGTTGAACTAGTTTGAAGAAAAAACCTATGGGAGAAAAACTTTCAAACTGTTTGTATTGGAGCTTGTGGCAATCATATCATGTTGCATCATAATGTTGGTAGGAAATCTCTGTTGGATAAAACTTCAACAATCTGTGATCTCATAAATTTGCTACCCCTTGATAGTTCTTGTATGAGTATTCTTGTGTCGTCTCAGTAAAACATCGTGGGAAAAAAACTGAGTGAATCTGTCATGTATATCATTCGTTGTTGGAGTATCCAGTGTTGCCTCATTAAAACCTTGTCAAGAAAAACACAGTGGGCAAAACTTGGTCGAAGGAAAAAGAGTACAACTACTCCTTCTATTTTCAAGCTTGGAGGAATAATCTTGATCTTTGTAGTGTTCCTCATTATGCCATGAATATGCCTCGTTAAAACCATATTAGGAAAAACCCAATGGGAAAAATCATAATGAAGGGAAACGAGTACATTATTCATACTGATACGTCATTCCAGTTGCCTCGTTAAAAACCTTGCTAGGAAAACCCAATGGGACAAAACCTCAGTTAAGGGAAAAAGAGTGCAACGCGTATTTTATATAAATATGCCCCAGGTATTTCAATGATCCTCCAGGGATTAATACGAGTATCATTTTCAGTGCGGTTTGTAATATCAAACTCATATTCATTGCAATATATTCCAAACTTCTTTTGGAGATTCCATATTAGTTGTGATTAAGCTGCCTCGTTAAAAACCTTGCTAGAAAAACCCAGTGGGATAAAACCTCAGTCAAGGAAAAGAGTACAACAAATAATTTTCTTTCACAACACCTTATTTTGAATGACTGCACGCACTGATAATATGTTTAAAGTCTCCTCATGAGTCACTTTCAGTAAGCTCATATGTTTCATTTTATTATAAGGGCATATATTCAATTTCGATGGATTTCAATATCCTTATTTTCAAATCATGGATTTTAATATCCTCATTTCCAATATCCATATTTCACAGTCATGAATATACTCATATCATTTATCGATATCCTCTTTCCAATCATTGATATCCTCATTTCATTCATAGCGCTATATTGTGTCGAAACGTTTTTATATTTATTTCCCCATAACGACATAACTTGTCGAGATATCTCATTATCAATCATCCATTGGGATTCACTACGCCATAGATGGCCTATCGCCACCTCATGGGCATGGTGTTGCCTTCTCAGGTGTTGCAGTAGCTATGAAATTTTTGCCCTATCGCAACCTTGTAATCTTGGTGTTACCGTAGACATAAATTTGTGTTGCTGTAGCTATAAATAGGTGTTACACACTGCAACACTATGCCTGTGTTGCCTTAGACTATTAATAAATAAAAAGATAAATTTCTTTAAAAATAAAAATTATACTTTAAGACTAATTAAAATTTAATAAAACTAAAAATATATTTTATATAAAATATGTCTCCACTAAATAAATACTATATTTATTTTTTTCAAAATTTTCGTACAAATTATAATTCTATTAAAAAATTAAAAAAATAATATATAAAAATTTATTAAAACAAAAAAAGATATTTTATACAAAATATGTCTTCATTAAATAAATACTATTTTTTTCAAAATTTTCTTACAATATGTAATTTTATTAAAAAATTAAAAAAATAATATATGAAAATTAATAAATTTGGAACTAAATTATTAAAATTGTATAAAAAAGAAATTTTAATATAAAACACCTAGTATTATAATCAACATGTCCCTAATATGTCAAAGGAGCCCGCTATTTTTTTATGAGAGACATTAGAGACCAGTTATCACTACTACTCATTTCAACTTAGGATACAACACTTACGTAGCATTTTTTGGAAGTGCTATGGAAGTATGTTACTTAGATAGCGTTTTTAGAAAAATGTTATGCAAGTGATTATATTTTAGAATAAAATAAAAATAAAACAAAATAAAAAAATACTTGCATAGCGTTTAATTAGGAAGCGCTATGCAAGAGTAAACTTACATAGCGTTTATGAAAAATATTGACTTAGGTTCCATATTTTAAGTAGTATTTTATTTATGTTTCGTAAATTTTTAAATTTATGTTTGCTCTTCTATAGCGGTTTTGGAAGCACTATCTAAATAATTGTATTTTAAGTATTATTCATATATTTCTCAATTTATTTTATTAAGCATTCATAGCGTTCCAGACAACGTTTTCGAAGTAACCGTATCCTAAGTATTCATGATACTAGAATAATACACGATACAATCCAATAATACACTTCAAGACCTAATCACTCTCCCTCGCCGCTCGGAGCCTCTGATACACTTCAATATTAAATCTCAGGCTTCCATCTCATGCTTCATCTATCTCTGTCTAATTTCCACCGCCGGTGATACCTAAATCGAATTAGGCGTTCTTCGATTTGGCTGTTCTCCGTTTATTCTTCTATTTCCATATCTCTCCATCTATTCTCTCTCTCCACGACGCTACTCAGTATTGTGCACACGGCTATTTTCCATCGCTGGTAAATCTGATTAGGCGTCACTACTACAAAAACAAGCAAAGAGACCCTTAATAAAAGACCCGTTGGTCAAGATAACAGGTCTGTTTAATATAAGAGACGTAATATTAAAAATAACAGGTCTCTAATGGACCCACCATTTTTTTGTGAGTAAAATAAGAGATTCGTTATTTGATTTACTGGTCTCTAATGTGTATTAATAAGAGATCTGTTGTCTGATTTAACGGGTCTCTATCATGTCAAACAGAAAAAGAGACCTGTTATATGAAATAACGGGTCTCTTACCCATCAAGCACAAAACATAAAAAGAAATCTCGCTCTCTCCCTCTTTCTCCCGATCTCTATATTCTCCGCCCGCCCCCCTTGTCCTAACTCTTTTCTTCCCCTTTCATCTTGTAAATTACATACACACACTCAACACTGTATTATACACACGCTACCCGCTGTCGGCGGGCAACGACAACGACAAGAGGTGGTAGTCGATGAGTAGGTAAGCAACGGATGGGGTTAGATTGCTGATATTTCCAGCAAGACGCGACGGTCGCATCAACCAGATGAGGCGACGCCACCGTGCACTGAAGGATTCTCGATCCGTCGGAGGACTAACTCACGATGGCTTCAGTTTGTACAATTGCAATTTTTGACTGATTTCATCCGGCAACTCCATAGATTTCCAACCGTAATAGGTCGGGCTTAGACTCGATTGACTCAGTAATATATGGTTTCTACTGGTCGCTCAATCTGGTTCGGGCAATTATTCATCTTCAGATCTTCGGTGAACGCGGTAGGCCAGTGATGGGAGCTCGCCGTTTGGTCATAGATTCTGGATAATACGAGAGCGGACTGGACTCGCAACAAGAATCTAGTTTGAAGTGTTATTTTTATGAATATTGTGTGTTTGATCTTGAGTTGGTGTCATTCAGATTTTCTCATTTTCTGAAATTTCCACAATAATAACCATTAATTACATATGTTATGTGTACTAGACGCATCAATGTCATTGGGCTCAAGCGCGTCTAGTTCTGTGTTTGGATCATTCAAAATGAATGAGGGGACTTATCTTTGAATCTGGACTCGACAAGCCAAATGAGGCAAAGAGGGTCTGAGTTCTGAGCATTGCTCTGCTGCCACCCCTATCACTGTGCGTGATGATGATGAATATGATACTAATGATTCCTTCATTGATGATGTTGAGTTGGTGAGCGTTGCTCATTAATATGTTCATCTGTGTTTCTTAACTGTTGATGCCAGTGAATTAGCATATTCATGTTTGATATTTCATGGTTCTTGAATTGATGTGCTTTTAGTTGAGTTATACGATAATACAAGTTTTGTGATACAGGTGATTTGGGACAATAATACGTCTCTAATCAGACATTGGAGCATTACATGTCTAACCCAAACGGTCAAGCTGTGTTGTTTGTTGGTGATATTTCACATGCAGATCATTACCCCCTTTCATGACAATGTGAGGTGGGACACATGGGGTCGATTTGCAGAAAAGTGTACTGCTTACCAGCCCTGGATTTGGACTGCTAGCAATCACAATGATGAAGTCCCACTATCGCTAAAAAATTGGTACCTTGTGTATGCAATTAATTTTACTATTTGCTTGAAGTTATATTGTTCTCTTTTATGCCAGATGCATGTGAAATTAAATATATTGTTGATCAGTTATGCACCCGATCTTCTATTTTTGTCAAAATTCTTTTAAGGGTGTATTTTTTTCCATGTCTTTTGAGGGTGTATTGATTCTATTATTTATTGGCATTCCACATTAATATAGTTGTCTTTTGGAGATTGTTATGGTCTGTTAGCCAGGTTTTGGATGTAGCTTAAACTCCATTGTTTTATAGTTGTTTTGGTGTCTGGATCCAAATGTCATAGCCTCTTGTAATTCATTCATTACACATATATGTGTTTAATTCTTAATGTCAGGAATCTGGAAGCTTACTGCATCTGAACATTTATTTGTAATCATTAATATACACATGTTTGTCTTCTGATGCATCAAGTGATGCTGCCAAGTATATCTGAATATCATCATTCTGTTTTTTGTGATGGCTTTGAAAATGGCAGCTTTTGGGATTTGCTTTTTATGGTTTGATAAAAGCAATCTGCATAGGGTTTTTTGGTGAGCTTATAAGTTATAAGTTCTATTTTATGAGTCATATTTGCTATCATGCTACTTATCTTGCCTATATCTGGTGCATTAACTTATCTGTTTTCAATCTTTTCAGGGAATTCCTAAAATTGAGCCCAAAAGTGATCTGCAATATATAGTGGAGGTAGTCACTAGTCTCTAGTTATGTGCTATATTTAACTAAAGGGGTTGATGCTAAGACGTCTCCTGCTGTTGATGTGAATATTGTCGCTATAATTTGAAGTGGTATGTGAGTTTTTATATACAAGGTTTGGTTTGGTAATGGACAGAGCTTCGCTCATATATACATAATACTGTTGCTTCGTGGAATTCATTTAGGATCGATGCATGACCCAGTCTTCAAATAAAAGTTAGAATTTCAACTTTATTTTAATTAAACAAGTTAGGTACAGGTATATGCTACCTTATTATTGCTCAATGAAATTATCTTTTTTAACTTATTTTTTTTCATTATACTTATTATCTAATAGTATACTTTTTAGATATATATCTTTTTTAGACATGAGCAATCTTTGATGGGTGCTTTTCTTTTATTCCACAATTTATTTGGAGTATTTTTCTATTGACAGGTTGAGCTTGTGTCGGGTTCTCTCCTGAATTAGTTGCTGCAGATTCATCATAGCAGGTTGACCAACTAGTTATTGAGGACTTGATGCTAGAACACATAGTATGATAGATTTTCGTTTTAGCTATAAGATACTTTGTACTTTCAATTTTGAATCAAAATATGCAATGATGATATATGCAAAAGTCTGTTTTTTCTTTTTGCTTTCTTGGGCTGAAATTGTGCTATTTGATATATCATGTATGTTCATGAAATTTTAAGCCAGCCTCAAGTAAATAAATTCGTTGAAGTCCCTAAATCCTGCCTGCAACTGCTTTTCTATATGATATCTTCTATGGTTACATTTGTTCTTTTGATTTACTTCCTTTTACATAATTATTCGGTATGCAGAATTGGTTTTTTATGGGAAATGCAATATTTAAATGCTATATTTTTATTCTGTTCATTTGAGGTGTTGCAATAGGTAGTTATTGTGTTGCAATTGGTTAATATTTTGCAATACACATTGAGTTGCAGTTGTTATTATGTGGTGTTGTATTAGACAACCATGTTGCCACAATATTGGCCCCACATGTGGGCCCCACAGGTGTGCCCCACACAATCTGGTATTTATTTTATTAAATTATAACATCTATTGCAACACAGATAAAATGTTGCAATAGGGTTCTAGGTATGTTGCCATAGGCTCTTATGGTAACATGAGAACAGGGTGTTACCTTAGGCAGTTCGTATGTTGCCTTTGTGGTCAAAGGCAACTGCTGAGAACACAACACACTTTTGGTGTTACCTTTGCCCTTTTCGGGGCTAAGGCAACACTAAATCAGGTCTATGGTGACACAGTTTTAGGGTTGTTGTAGGCCATCTATGGCGTAGTGATTAGACATTGTGGTTATGTCTATATACTTCTCAAAAGTATATGCCTCCTTTTATCATTTGCTTTGATTCATATTTAGGGAATTATATGTATTTATCCAAGCAGTTGTAGTTGGTATCAAAGATTCTTTGAACTTCAAGTTCATATAATTGCAAGGATATAGTGTGATGCATTTCGCATAATTCCAACTACCAATACTCCCCCCATGCTAAGAGATTTATTGAGCACCAAACGCATATTCCAGTATCTCAGTATTCATCTTCAGTCATGCGAGTCTATATATTATGTTCTCGATATTGCCTGGAGGACTTCGAATAATATGTCAATTAATATCCCACTTGTATGCGCATATCTTGATCCTTTCTGGGATCTATTCAAGTTTATTTGGGATATATTACTAGCTTTATCTTATCTAGAACATATGCTCAAACCGTCAGCAAATCATCTCGTAAATTTCTGATTACGAGTCATATACACATGTGACTATCTAGTGGATCCATAATATCTAGTAGTTCACATGTAGAGGAAGTGGGCTCATACCCCCTTAATATATTCCAAATTTATTAGGGATTTATTCCTAATATTGGCTAGTAGTGATATTAATCGAGAACAAATATTTGAAGACAGGATGTGTCTGAATCACCATATAGATATTTTGCCGGCATATCACATCATATTTTGGTGCCATTATTGCACAGGATTATCAACATGGAGTCGCTGCTCCCACATGTCATATTATATTCATTATTTAAATATAGAGCCGTAGTTCATATGTTTCAGGACGCGGAGTCAAATCTCATACGCGTAATTCCAATCTATAAATAGATTATCATTGTATTCACAAAATTCACCCATATCGAGGGTCTGAATATCATAATGGATTCAATGCTTTAGAATATTCGTAAATATTACCCATCTCTTCCAGTGAATATCATAAAAAGAATTTATCGAGCTCGACTCGAAAGATTAAGGGTGCTAATGAGAAATGGCATCCCAGAAGATATTCGATGGTTGATCGAAGCATAAGTTTGACTATTTGGCGATTTTTCATATTCATTTAAGTACATGCCAGGTATAGGTAAAAGTAGTTTTGCAAAGAAACGGAGAGCAAAAAGATTAGGTGGGTGCTATAAATGTGCTCGGTGGACATGTGACACACGATGTAAATCTATGGGGTTTGTATCCAAAAATCGAGAAGATAAAATAGCATTTATCAAGGATGGATTGAGTAAGAAATCTATGGATCATGATATCCAACAGATTCTTGATACACATCCCAGTGGATACGTTAATCGTGAACTAATGGCTTTGTGGATACAATTTAAGGATGAACGGGAGCGTTATAGCCATAAAAAATTAGTCTCAAAAGATCCAGTTTCTAAGTACGTGCTGTCAAAATTGGTATAAAGTAATATAAAAATAATGCAAGTTGATGAATATTGTTTTCCAATATTTAAATTTCTCAGCTGCCAATCGGTAACGTCATTTTCATTGAAAAATATAATATCATCTCTTTCGTTTTCTTTTGTAATTTTGTCAAAAGGAAAATAGTAAAAGTAATGACTTATTTGCCGCTTCTTTTTCAATGAAAATAGTGAAGCCATTTGTCATTTAGTAAGAAGTTTGTTATTTAAATTTGAGATCCACAAATCATAAAATATATATTTCATAAAAATATTTTGAAAGTCTAGTGTAGAAAGATGGAGTTCTCAGAATCCTCATATAGATCTCATCCAATTAAAACTATATGTATTATAGGTGGATCCAAACTGATAGGTCATATCCAGCACATAGATATGGCATATCAATTCGTAAAAGAATTAGGAAAACACAAAATCGATATATTATATGTGTAATATCCGCAATTTTCGATTTTCGGTAAATTTCTTTTTTTTCGGTCGGAGTCCGTTTTGACGACTCGCTCATGACCGTTTCGTCATTCTGAGAATGATTAATTCTACACTTTTTGACATCCGAGTTCGTTTCGGTGTCGTTTCGTTGAGTTCTGTGCTTTTTAGCGACTTTTCCGCACTTGAGTTCGATTCTTGCGAATCTCGTCAAAGCTGTTGTTTCGGGTTTCCCAAGTCCGTTTATCTTTGTTGGACGTGTTGTGAACTTCGGTTTGGTTATTCGATCACGTATCGTGATTTCCGGGCGTTTTGGGCCATTTTGTAATTTCTTGAAAGTTACGTATCCGCACTGTAATTGTTGTCTCGACCCGTTTCTTGGTCGCGTATGACTAATTATGGTATTACGCTGCTTCGAGTCGCTTATGTTGTCCGCGAACTTTTCGCCGTGTTCGCCCGTGACGTTTTGGAAATCGGTCGCCGAGCACAGCGGTGGCGGATCGGCCGGACGGTGGCGGATCGCCGGACGATTGCGGCACCGGCCGGACGGTGCGGCAGAACCGCGTAGCGCACGCTACGGCCGGAAGAAGGCGCGCTAACCGGCAGTGTAGCGCACGCCGCCGGTGGCTAGCGACGCCATCTGTCCTCGGGCAGATGGGGTTTCGAGGTTCTCGACTCGGCCAGATCGGCGAGTAGCGCACGCTACGCCGAGCGTAGCGCGCGCTAGTCGGCGGCAGCGTAGCGCACGCCGGCCGGCTAGCGTCGTTACTGCCGGGCGGTCGATCCGGTGGCTCTTCGATAGCCGGCTAGCGCGCGCAGTATCCGGCCGTAGCGCACGCTAGCGGGAGTTGGGTCGAGGTGTTCGGCAGGTTGGTCGGTGATGCCGGGTCGTGGGCCACTGCCGAGGGTACTCGGCCGATACCGCCGAGAAGCGCACGCTAGTCCGGAAGGCTAGCGACGCTAGGGCCGTCTTGTATAAATATGGTGGCAGTCACATTTCACTTCGTTTTTCATTTCCTTCCTTCTCCATCCGCGAGTGGCGATTCATGGGCGACGAAGCCATGTTGTTCAACAACAAATCCATGAAGTCCTTGAGTTCATAACATCAATCGATCGTCCGTTATCAACCTTTGATTCATCGAATCAAGGTAATCTTCCTTAGAACCCTAATTTCGTGAATTTGGGGATTTTTGCATTTTCGTCCGATTCGTTCCGTGTTGTTGATTAATTCATGATGGGTATGATTAATCTTGATAGTATTCTTGTGTTTAACATCATTTAATCCATTGTTCTTCGTCGAATCGAAGTATATTTCTTGATTTCCTTCGAACGGACTTTTTGGGGGATTTGTCCCGATCTCGTTTTTCATCCGTTTTCGATGGATCGATTATGGTTAAATGATGTTGTTAAACATATTCTATGGATTGTATATCCATATTTCAACTTGGAATTCCGTTTTCGGGTTTTGACGGAACGAATCGTGTTCTTGGCAATTTTGGGGGAAATCCGTGAACTTTCGTCATTCGTTCTTTGAATTCAACGGCTTTGAGTCGTGTTATGGAATTCATTTCATTGTTATTATTTGTCCTTCGTAGTTTATGAACGTGAGTTGGCGTTCGGTGGAGTCGGCGGGTTCGTAGTCGGTTCGGGCCAACCTACTTCGGTCGATTCTCCGCGTTGTTCTTATTCGAGGCAAGTACCTTGCCCATACTTTTCTCGTTTTATGGATATGATGATCGGTGGTCGTCTTGATGTGTTTGTTTGGTTATTTGAAATGAAGTTTCAAAGGATTTGGCCTCGTTAAAGGCTTTCTTTCAAAACGAGTGTGATTTGTGAACGGTGTTTTGAGAATTGATTATGATTTGGTTATTTTGAACGTTGAAGGATTTTATGATGATACTCCTATTGTTTAAGTTATGGAATCGTGTATTTCCTTATTTAATCTTGTTATCGTAATTTTGAAGAGTTTGATAATGGTGTCGAGTTAATGGCCATCTCTAGTGAGTATTCTTAATGAACTTACATTCTTAGCATATTAGTGTTGCATGAGTAACGTGTGTGTGTGTATGCTCACTACGGGTTAGATCCGACGGGGTCTCGGTAGGGGTCCACGGAGGTGTGGATCGACGAGCTTTGCTTTTAACCACTACGGGTTAGATCCGACGGGGTCTCGGTAGGGGTCCACGGAGGTGTGGATCGACGGTTAATTGTGGTGCATTTTTTTGCAAATGTGATTTGATATTGGCATTTCCGAAATGAGTGCTTTGAACGGTTTTCATGATTGCATGCATTGACTAAGTGTGTAAGAGGTAAGTGTTCGTTTGGCTTACTTGGCTAGGATGGCAATCGAGTATTTTGTTGTTTGTTTTAAATCCTTTATTTGTGGATTTTGATGTTGGGATACGAACCTCCCGGTCGTTCTTGTGTACTGTGAGTTGATGAGATTTGGGGCTAAAATCCCAATGGTTTTGTAAAAGTCGTTTTACGGATTTGGGGCTAAAATCCCAACGGTTGGTTAATGTCATTTTTCAGAAAGTAAACCTTTGGGGCGGTGACCCTTTTTGTCTTTTGGTTTTCGAAAAGTAGGATTTGATAATCCTAAATTGTTTTCTATTAAAACTCTCGATGGCATTCTAAACTGTTTTATAAATTACTTCCATTGATTTATGATATTTCGTTTTTGAAATGTTTTCTCAAACCCTTGCCTCGGGAAGTACTTTTCGTTTTGTTTGGATCTTTGAGGATCCTCGGTTATTGTTATTCGTGGAATGTGAATTGTATGGCTCGTATTTGCACTTTGTATTTGCACTAGCAAAACAGTGGAGTTTTGCTATCCCCCGAGTATTCGGGGTGGATGTCTGTTTTGCATTCGGGTTTTGGAGCATAACACGTGGTCGGCACGAAGGATGATGAAAGATGATCGATACTAATCACATGAGGAACCGTACATCGTGTGTTGGTTCGATTGTACCTTATTTTCATTCTTTGTATTGTTCCGTTGTGCGGGTGTAGTTGTATTTTGTCCCTGCGTGGGCATGAGTTGTATTTGAGTTGTATGTATTTGTGGAAAGACCAAATCGGTCTCATCGAGTCATTGTAGCCTCGAAGGCATTGTCGAGATGTTAAATGTCATTACCGGCTGGTAGATCCTTGAGGAAAGGTTCTACGGCGTGTAATATCCCCGAGCGGATTGGGGTGTTACATAAATGGTATCGAGCTTAGGTTGAGGAAACCTAGGTCCGCCGGGTCAAGTCGTGTTGTTTGAGTCTTGTTTCGTTGGATTTTTATCCGATCGAGTCGTGTCGCGACGCGTCGTTTGAGTTTGTTGGTCGTGATTAGTATCGTGGGCGATCATCATCTTCGTGCGACTGTGGAAGTAAGTCTCCTTCTTTGTGTTGTGCCTCGTGTGACACGAGCTATTTTTATGATTATTTGTTAAGTGGTGGAATTTTATGTGAATTTTGATTTCACGATATGTATTTAGTCGACTCGTATTTGATTTATACGAGGAGTGTCGCCGTTTGTGATGTCTTTTATTGTTGTTTTTCTCCGTTGTTGAAGATTTTCGAATCGATTTGCACGTTTGACAAGTTCTATTGTGGAAGCTTTGTGCTTATACGCGTTCGACTTGTTCACTAGCCATGGGAGGGTATTTTATCGGTGGTTTTGTTCAATGTGGCATTTTATCGTTTATTTCCTTTTAAAGACATGTATTGTCTTGATTTTAAACGCTTTGATGCGTGTGCTAGGAGTTGTTTTAGTGAACGTCGATATGTGTGAGTTTTGGGCATTCCGCCTATTGGATTTTGAAAACCTTGAGTATCTTAGAAAAATAAACTTCGAGACATACTTTTCAAATGACTTATTTTCTTGTGGTACATCCTAGGTGCCACAATGTATTTCAAAAATTTTTCTACCTCGAGGACCAAAATATTTTGAGATATTTTCAACACTTTTATTTAGACCCGAGGGTCGAATATTTTGAAAGTTTTCACTAAGAGAAAATGTCCTCATTTTTATCAAATGTGATATGGTTCTCCAAAGTCTCGATAATGATGTTTCACGTTTGTACTTTTGAAAGGGTGATACTCAAGATCAATCGGTGTTCTTCTAAATTATTTTCAAAATGAGGTTTTCGTTTTTAAAACCTATCCATTCCCGTTTGAGGACTGGGTATGTATGTGTGATGTTCGCGTTGTCATTTTGATACTTTCTCCCGAGTATGATCGAATTGGCGGTGTGAGCGTTGAGACGCTTTCCACACATTGGTTGTGCTAGCCCCTGTGAAAGGCGGAGTGTTGGTATTGAATGTTGTCGCCTCATGGCAATTTCTGCGTTGTCGCGCATGTGCGAGCTGTTAGAGCTTGGTTTGGTATGACCGTGTGCATCGGTGATGGTTCCGTTATGCGTCGATTGTTTAATGTCTTGTTACCTTGCTCCCGTTTTTGTGAATTTCGTGGACGAGGTCGGAGGTAATGCCCGTACTATTTTGACTTCTGTATTTTCTCTTTCTCCAGTCTATCGATTCGCTCATGTTCGTTGGCACTTTATGAACTTGTTCTGTATTTCGATTTCATCGTCCGAACGAGCTGTGATCTTGTTGTGGGTCGATCTGGTTATCGATGTTACTTTTTCGGGTTCAGTTCGATTCTTGTGAACCTTGTTTGGGAGTGACATCATCTGGTTCTACTAGTTCTTTTATTCGAAGTGGATCGGATTTGGAACTCTTATGTTTCGACTCTGTCGACTCATTTATGTTTGTTGACATTTCTGAGATTGTCCGCCCCTTGTTTTTGTTTATCGAACGAGTGTGGTATCGTTTCGGAATAACTCGTTCGTCGTTGTGACTTTTCAATTGCTATTCCCTTTCCTGTGGATCTTATGTGAATGCACATCCTGTTGTATTCACCGGATCATATATTGTCTCGAGTCGAGATGTGAACCTTGGAGTTGTTGTTTGAATTTTATTATCCTTCGTGTTTCGGACATGATTGTTCGATTTTTGTTGTCTCGATCGTTTGTTTGTTCGGTTTTTGTTCTCGTTTCGTGATTATTGAGCATTCGACTCCTTCGTAATTCCCTTGATTCGGGAAATTAGTTTCGTTTCGATCTTCCATCCCTTAGGCGGTGGGATTCCGTGTTTGTTCAGCGGTTGGCTCGCGTTTTGATTGATGTACCGTTGGGTTGGTCAATCATATTGATTTTCGTTCGTTGTGTTTTGCGATTGTCGGATAATTGACTTGGCTATATTATCCGTTTGATGACGCTGTCATTTGTTGGTTTTATTATATCCCTAACAGCGACGTTGTGTTGGTCGCCGTGGAGCGTGTTTTCACGCCGTATGTTCCTTTGCGTTGTTTGTAACATTTCGCCGTTGGGCGTTAGTTACGCATTCTTGTGTATCTCGTTGAGTTTTCCTGGCGGAATATTTCTTCCCCTACTTGTTTTTAGTTTCGGGACGATACTTCTTTTATGGAGGGTAGAATGTAATATCCGCAATTTTCGATTTTCTGTAAATTTCTTTTTTTCGGTCGGAGTCCGTTTTGTCGACTCGCTCATGACCGCTTCGTCATTCCGAGAATGATTAATTCTACACTTTTGACATCCGAGTTCGTTTCGTGTCGTTTCGTTGAGTTCTGTGCTTTTAGCGACTTTTCCGCACTTGAGTTCGATTCTTGCGAATCTCGTCCAAATCAAGTTGTTTTGGGTTTCCCGCAAGTCCGTTTATCTTTGTTGGACGTGTTGTGAACTTCGGTTTGGTTATTCGATCACGTATCGTGATTTCCGCGCTTTGGGCCATTTTGTAATTTCTTGAAAGTTACGTATCCGTACTGTAATTGTTGTCTCGACCCGTTTCTTGGTCGCGTATGACTAATTATGGTATTACGCTGCTTCGAAGTCGTTTATGTTGTCCGCGAACTTTTCGCCGTGTTCGCCCGTCACGCTTTCGAAATCGGTCGCCGAGTTCGCGGTGGCGGATCGGCCGGACGGCATGGATCGCCGGGACGATTGCGGGCACCGGCCGGACGGTGCGTCAGAACCGGCGAGCGCACGCCACGGCCGGAAAGGCTGCGCTAACCGGCAGTGTAGCGACGCCGCCGGTGGCTCAGCGACGCCATCGCCCGGGCATGGGGTTTCGAGGTTCGACTCGGCCAGATCGGCAGTAGCGCACGCTTACGCCGAGCGTAGCGCGCGCTAGTCGGGCAGCGAAGCGCACGCCGGCTAGGCCAGACGTTACTGCCGGGCAGATTCGATCCAAGGGCTATCGATGTGCCGCTAGCGCGCAGTATCCGGCCGTAGCGCACGCTAGCGGAGTCGGGTCGATGTGTTCGGCCGGGGTTGGTCGGTGATGCCGGGTCGTGTGGGCCACTGCCGAGGGTACTCGGCCGATACCGCCGATAAGCGCACGCTAGTCCGGAAGGCTAGCGCACGCTAAGTCGTCTTGATAAATATGGCCGAGCAAATACATTTCACTTCGTTTTCATTTCCTTCCTTCTCCATCCGCGAGTGGCGATTCATGGGCGACGAAGCCATGTTGTTCAACAACAAATCCATGAAGTCCTTGAGTTCATAACATCAATCTATCGTCGTTATCAACCTTTGATTCAAATAATCAAGGTAATCTTCCTTAGAACCCTAATTTCGTGAATTTGGGGATTTTTGCATTTTCGTCCGATTCGTTCCGTGTTGTTGATTAATTCATGATGGGTATGATTAATCTTGATAGTATTCTTGTGTTTAACATCATTTAATCCATTGTTCTTCGTCGAATCGAAGTATATTTCTTGATTTCCTTGAACGGACTTTTTGGGGGATTTGTCCCGATCTCGTTTTCATCCGCTGATGGATCGATTATGGTTAAATGATGTTGTTAAACATATTCTATGGATTGTATATCCATATTTCAACTTGGAATTCCGTTTTCGGTTTTGACGAACGAATCGTGTTCTTGGCAATTTTGGGGAAATCCGTGAACTTTCGTCATTCGTTCTTTGAATTCAACGGCTTTGAGTCGTGTTATGGAATTCATTTCATTGTTATTATTTGTCCTTCGTAGTTTATGAACGTGAGTTGGCGTTCGGTGGAGTCGGCGGGTTCGTAGTCGGTTCGGGCCAACCTACTTGGTCGATTCTCCGCGTTGTTCTTATTCGAGGCAAGTACCTTGCCCATACTTTTCTCGTTTATGGATATGATGATCGGTGGTCGTCTTGATGTGTTTGTTTGGTTATTTGAAATGAAGTTTCAAAGGATTTCGGTTGGCCTCGTTAAAGGCTTTCTTTCAAAACGAGTGTGATTTGTGAACGGTGTTTTGAGAATTGATTATGATTTGGTTATTTTGAACGTTGAAGGATTTTATGATGATACTCCTATTGTTTAAGTTATGGAATCGTGTATTTCCTTATTTAATCTTGTTATCGTAATTTTGAAGAGTTTGATAATGGTGTCGAGTTAATGGCCATCTCTAGTGAGTATTCTTAATGAACTTACATTCTTAGCATATTAGTGTTGCATGAGTAACGTGTGTGTGTGTATGCTCACTACGGGTTAGATCCGACGGGGTCTCGGTAGGGGTCCACGGAGGTGTGGATCGACGAGCTTTGCTTTTAACCACTACGGGTTAGATCCGACGGGGTCTCGGTAGGGGTCCACGGAGGTGTGGATCGACGGTTAATTGTGGTGCATTTTTTGCAAATGTGATTTGATATTGGCATTTCCGGAAATGAGTGCTTTCGAACGGTTTTCATGATTGCATGCATTGACTAAGTGTGTAAGAGGTAAGTGTTCGTTTGGCTTACTTGGCTAGGATGGCACTGAGTATTTTGTTGTTTGTTTTAAATCCTTTATTTGTGGATTTTGATGTTGGGATACGAACCTCCTGGTCGTTCTTGTGTACTGTGAGTTGATGAGATTTGGGGCTAAAATCCCAATGGTTTTGTAAAAGTCGTTTTACGGATTTGGGGCTAAAATCCCAACGGTTGGTTAATGTCATTTTTCAGAAAGTAAACCTTTGGGGCGGTGACCCTTTTTGTCTTTTGGTTTTCGAAAAGTAGGATTTGATAATCCTAAATTGTTTTCTATTAAAACTCTCGATGGCATTCTAAACTGTTTTATAAATTACTTCCATTGATTTATGATATTTCGTTTTTGAAATGTTTTCTCAAACCCTTGCCTCGGGAAGTACTTTTCGTTTCGTTTGGATCTTTGAGGATCTTCGGTTATTGTTATTCGTGGAATGTGAATTGTATGGCTCGTATTTGCACTTTGTATTTGCACTAGCAAAACAGTGGAGTTTTGCTAACCCCCGAGTATTCGGGGGGTGGATGTCTGTTTTTGCATTCAGGTTTTGGAGCATAACACAGGGTCGGCACGAAGGATGATGAAAGATGATCGATACTAATCACATGAGGAACCGTACATCGTGTGTTGGTTCGGATTGTACCTTATTTTCATTTCTTTGTATTGTTCCGTTATGCAGGTGTAGTTGTATTTTGTCCCCTGCGTGGGCATGAGTTGTATTTGAGTTGTATGTATTTGTGGAAAGACCAAATCGGTCTACTGAGTCATTGTAGCCTCGAAGGCATTGTCGAGATGTTAAATGTCATTACCAGCCTGGTAGATCCTTGAGGAAAGGTTCTACGGCGTGTAATATCCCTGAGCGGATTGGGGGTGTTACAATATGGTGGGAGTAATTATAGATTTTTAGGTTATATTTTAGAGGCTGCACAAAATAGGAGAATAAGAGTAACAAGTGCCTTACACTTTTCCACAGTTAGAACCAGTAGTATAGCGGGTTCAACTGGGTTGATGCTTCAAGCACAGTCTGTGCATGATAGTTTGATGTATGTGGCGAATAATAGTGATGCCTTTATTGTTCTTCCAGGTGGCTATGGCACACTCAATGAGGTATTCAACATCACGTCATGGGCTGAGCGAGACTTCCATACCAAACATCTAGATTTGTTGAATATTAATAATTTCTTCAGTGATTTGCTTGCCTTTCTGGATCAAGGAGTAGATCACAAGTTTATATCTCAGCCATCACGAGATATATTAATATGTGCTGACACTGTTGCTGATCTACTTATAAAGTTTCAGACATATATTTCAGTTAAGAATTTGGAAGTCAAAGTTCATCAGCCATAGACTATTGGCGCCAAACGAAAAAGAAGTTTAGATCGTTTAGATCTTTCATTATAAACTCTGATACCAGGAATGGGTGGCAGAGTTACGAAGTTTTATACTCTAGAGACGCACCTCTTCTCTTTTTATGGGTTTCATATGTATTTTCTTTTCGCGTTTCATATTTTCGATTGTTTACTGCCTTTCAGCTAGTTTCGATATTTTCACTTCGACTGTTGTGTGCTTCTTCCAGCAATAATAAGATCATCTTTTGCTTTTATGCAAATACATATTCTCACGAATATGTGATATATTCTTGTCCATAAATATTGTCATATCAATATGATTTCAATGATTCCACCATGTGATATAATCAACATGGGATTTATTGAGCAATTATTTTCCAATGATAGTTTTCCATATCACTTGTCAAATGATCCCACCATGCGGTTTGCATGGGATTTTTTTTAATTAACCGGTGATAGCTTATGGTATCCCTTGCTCAATTTTCTGCGTTCGTGTTTAATAATCATGGAGATCGGATATTATTTCCATCAACTGCTTCTTCTTCGAGAGCAGGATTTCAATCATTGATCAACTACTTCTTCAGAGTAGGATTTATTTTTTTATCAACTGCTTCTTCAAGAGAAGTATTTAGATAATCGATCAACTAATTTTTCACAGTAGGATTTATTTCTTTCAACTGCTTCTTCGAGAGTAGAATTTATGAATCATTCTTGAGGTATAACCAACCACGATTGTGATATGTAATATATAAATTGCATGTGTAAAATCATCCATCTTGTGATAATTGAACTCCTCACATGGGAGGTATTGTGCAGAAAATAAAATTTGATAAATGCATAGTTTCAAACCACCACTTTGAGATAAATAAGGGATAAAAATTAAACTGCAAAATAATTAACTGCTTTAACCAGAGCAGGATCGTCCAATCAATTCCTTAAAATATAGTCCTCGTCAAGGTATAGGTCGAAATCTCGACTGCCGTTAATAGCATGTGTAAGGGTATGTATTCATAAATCTTTGCGATTTCCAGAGTTTGATATTAATTCGTGCATTTTAATAAATTTTTGATAATAACATAAATGAAAAGAGTTAACACCCATATCAATATTGGTGTCAAATTAAAGGTCTTGTCAAATGGATCGCGATGGTATCAAGAAAAATTAATTCTGATGACATATGTATCTTATATGTAAGAAAAACGAATGTATGATTCAATAAATTAAAAGAATATTTTATTTTTTTATTATTTCATCAATTTTCTTGTCAGTTTCCACTGACTTCAGACATGATTTGTTTTTTTTTGTTTTTGTTTTTCTTTTGTGGATGACCTGTGGGTTGTCCTCTCTTTTGTTTCTTTTATATTTATTTAATATTTTTTTCTTCTTTTGTTTACCTTTCTTCTCCGTTTACTGTTCTTCTCCCCAATTTTTTTTGTTACGATTTCAACTTTACTTCTTCGTTAATTAGATAAACATTCCACAGTAGTACCTGATTGGAGAACTGGGTTTCAAAATCTCCCTTACTGCATTCTCTTCCAGATCTGCCAACCTCAGACTCTTCCTCAACCAGCTCATCACTCGAGCTCCGGCGAGCCTGATTTCTTTGGCGGCGACGCGGCTGAACGACGCGCTTTAACTGAACTGGGGACGTCGTTATCTCCTATTTTTGCAACATAATTTTTTTTTCTTTCCACTGCGCAACACGAAGCGATGCCACACACGTACACACAATTCGGCGAAGAGGACGGAATGGAGATGGTGTGGCGAGTATGAATCAGTCAAGAGGTACATATCTTTGCTCCAGTATAACTTTGTGCGCAGCCTTGGTTTTGTAACACCTCGAGATATTCGGAGTATATTACAGCACTGTGGATCCCTACATGGGAGCCACCAGGCTACAACAAGAAAACACCACTCGACTAACCATCTCGGTTAGCGAGGACACACATTTAAACAATATGACATATAAAGATACGCCCGGAGCAACCGGCGAAATAAGCATCATCCGACAATGTAACAATTCAAAATAATACAACACGGAGTTTGAAATGAAAAGCCTAAGTACTCGCGAGTACAAACTATAAGTTTATAAATGTGGAAACAACCATATCGAAGTGAGCAAAAGAAATAAGATGACCCAAATGCATATGTCAACAACCCTGGCCAACATCCTCGTACTGTCCCAATGCTCTCTCGTCCGGATGCTCATAACCTGAAATCCATAACAAGAATTTCCCCACAACGGATCCCTAAAGGGGTTAGCAATTACGCTAGTACAAGTAATCAAGGCAAACCAATCGCTTACACATTTCATAGTACCTGCACCAATATCATTTTAAAAATCAAAACCAGACATGTCTTTTTCGGAAATAAACAGTCAATCACATTTGCCTAGGACCGGGACGAAGCCACAAATCCCACTCGAGGCCTCTAAGGACCCTCCCGAGCTGGCCACATTCATAAAACAAACCAAGCACCACACGTCACCTAGGACCGGGACGAAGCCACGAATCCCACTCGAGGCCTCTAAGGACCCTCCCGAGCTGGCTAGCGAAACAAACTCATGAATCCAGGATGAAGCCATAGATTCCCTCGAGGCCCCGTCGGACCCTCCCGAGGTGAGTAAAGCACACACAATATACATTACCATTTCACGTTAAGCATAAAGGTTTCCAAGAATTACTTGCCTTGAATAATTGACGACACGACGAACAGAAGGAAAAACACCGACGAACGCTAGGAACCAACGGTACCGAACCTAACGATTCCAAGAACACAATCACAACCAACTCTAGACGAATACAGAAATGGAATACACCCGAAAACCCGCCTACGATTCATGTATATTCGTATAAAAATAACAACGAGGGCGGACCACAACCAAACCCTCTCGATTTCGCAAAACCATGAAAATATACACGAATCCGTAGGAAGACTAATGATATCAACAAGATTAATCATATTCATCATGAATCCACTAACAAAACGGAACAGATCAGAAGAAAACCCCAAAACCCCCAAATTATCCAAAAGTAGGGTTCTAAGAGATTTACCTTGGATTAGGATGAAAGACTCGTGTTGATGTTGTTAATATACACCAAGAACTCAAGAAAGTTGATGGTTGAGATGATCGGAGGAAGAAATCGCCAAGAAATCGCCCGGAATCGCCTAAGCCGCGGAGAGAAGGAAGAAATGAAAATAATACGTTCATCTCGGTCAACTCCCTGGTTTATATAGCCAGGGAGTGTTAGCGCGCGCTAATCCTCAAAGTTAGCGTGCGCTAACGAAACAAACTCGATCCGATGGCAGTTACGGCGTTAGCGTGCGCTACTCCAAACGTAGCGTGCGCTAATAGCTTCTCGGTAGCGCGCGCTATCGACCAATAGCGTGCGCTACCTGGACATCAGCCGAGTCCAGAAGCAACTGTCAGTACAAACCTGATCCGGTTAGCGCGCGCTATCGACCAAACGTAGCGTGCGCTAAAGTGTATCGGTAGCGCGCGCTATCGACCAATAGCGTGCGCTACCTGGGCATCAGTAGAGTCCAGTGGCAAACTATCCAGTACTGGACATCCACACCAGTGCATGCTACCGGGCGTCTCAGCGTGCGCTAACTCCCAACATTAGCGTGCGCTAGGCTACGTAGCGTACGCTAATCTACCAGTCCAGAGGGCTGGAATCAGCACTGCCACTCCCAGGGCTTGCCCTCTAGCGCGCGCTACGAAGCAGTCGTAGCGTGCGCTACTAAGTGACCCCTAGCGTGCGCTATGCAGCAAACATAGCGTGCGCTAGGTACGAAACATAAACGGTCCAAAACACCGGAATATGAACGAAACGTTAAACGGAACATCTCAAGACGCATCAAAACATAGAATGGATCCACGGCAACCCCGAAATGGCGGTTCCGTACAACAATAATGAGAATCAGATCAATAGATGACGGGAAAGATACACTGTAAGGTACACGAGGGTCACTACGACCGAGAAATACATCGAAAATAAAAAATACGAGGGAAACAAAAATGCGGATATTACAAGTTTATGTTCGTAATTGTTGTCCCTCGCTCAAACCTCTTTCTGTTTGCAAAAAAAAATGGAGTAGATTTAGGAAAATTTAAGAATTTGGTAAAGAGAACAGTGAGATATTGAACGAAAGGTGGAAGGTTCGTATTTATTTTGGAAATTTCATAACTGAACAATCTTGAGAACAGAGTAATTTTCTCCTATCTTTATTCCGATTGATTCAGAATATTGGTGATTTTGTAGAAAGATAGAATAGATCTAGAAAGTAATAATAATCCGATTTCTGATACAGGGGTTCTCTATAAGATGCAACTGTAGAGCATACTCTCGTCATATTACTCATTTGGTTAGAGTCGTGCTGATAACGTGTTATAAAATAAAAATATCGTAGAGAAAGAATAAAGAATGATTCTTAGGTGTATTTTTCATTAATAACTGAAGTTCTATTTATAGGAATACTTCAGATGACATAATCGTAATTACATAATTACATCAAGGGCATAATAATCATTCACACAATATAAAAACAAAGGGGTAATTGAAATGTCACTTTCATGGTATATTATAACATTCATCTTTTATTGATCTAATTATGTAAAAAAGAAGTGCTTTGGGTTTCTTTTTCTTTTGGACTATTCAAGTAGATCCTCTTTTACTTTTAGCTCCTCCCAACTTTAAAAAAATGCTAAAAAGACTAAAGCACTCGTTTTTGGCTTTTTGATATAATTACGGTTTATTACATAGCTTTATAATCTTGTATACTAAAAGATTCAGTCCTTTTCATTAATGTTAAATCTTAAAATTTTAAACATTTAATATACGCCTTCACATTTGAAGAAACTCAAACCCTTGTAACTTATAACACATCGTAACAGTTTCTAAACATTTAATATACTCCTTCATATTTGAAGAATTACAAAAGTCATGCTATTAATGAAATTTAAGAACAATTGGGTGATTCTAGACTATCAAAGTGGTTATTGCTAATTACTTTGTTCCACCCTTTTCTTTATGATGATCTTTTTGATAGAGTAACTAAAAGGACCTCTTATACCCTTATTATATAAGTAGTCATATTACACTCTTTGTCGCAGTCTACAAATTATTTTTCGCAACATTTATTAATGAGAAATATTGTGGAGACTCTTCACACATGTTTTAGTTTTTCTTTAGTTTACTTGGTTGTCTTATTTTCTTAATTTATGTGCAGGGACTATAAAATTGCAGACGATCCTGCATGGTCAGTTATGTAGAATTAAAGATTAGGATATTTATTTTTTTCTTTGTTTCTTACATTGTTATAAATAAGTATATTGTTTCTTACATATTTTAGGTTATTATTACAAATAATTATATGTGTTGTCTTGATGAAGTTTTGCATACACATAAATATACGAGTGCTTTTTCTGTTTGAATTTGGCAAGTGCATATTCATTCAAGAAATATTCACGAGTATGTATATATGCAAGGCAACATTTGAATGGTTAACCTATATGAGTGTTTTTTCTGTTTGAAGTTGGCAAGTGCATATTCATTCAAGAAATATTCACGAGTATGTATATATGTAAGGCAACATTTGAAAGGTTAAGCAGCATTTTGATATTCACAAGTATGTATATATGTAAGGCGGCATTTGAAAGATTAAGCAATATTTTTTTAAAGTGATTAGTCTATATCTCATTGCCTTATGTTAGTTTTCCATCTTCTAAACGAGATTTTCATAAACCATTGCTTCAATTTAGTTATTCTTTAATTTTGTTGATGGAAAGTACTCATTTACCACATTATTTACTTGCTTACATGTCTTGGAGTGTGGTTTATGTTGGTAATTGTATATATCTCTTTTTTTCCTTTGCATGCATGCTTTGTGATTTGGAATAGTGATAAGTGGTTATATATCTTTTTATTTTTATCTCTTAATCTTGCATTAGTCAATGTGATTATTGTTTCCCTATTAGATATGTTTTGGTGATAAGCGACACGAACTTTTTTTGGATTCAATTATATTGGAACAAAATAAGAACTAGCTAGTTTTAATAAATTAAAAAGATCATAAGATATCAAAAACATATATAGATGAGTGCTTTTTGAATCTTCAAAGTTAGTTTATATAAGTGATGAATTATTTTTTTATGTGAACATAGAGAAAATAATTAGATTAAGTGTATTATGTTCAATTTAATTATCATTGGAAAGAAAATGACCCAGCAAAGTAAAGTATTTTCTTTTTTTGCAAAAGGAATATGACCCGTGCATCACATGGACCTTAGCTATTTTATAAAAAAGCTGAGTTTTGGGTGAGTTAGGGCAATAAATTAAGTGTACCTAATACCGATTTTTTTTTAATAAACGTTATTATTCAAAACGTTACTTGTTCCAAGTCAAACCAATTCCTATATGTTACTAACTCAACTTATGTTTGATTTAATTCGGAAAAATATGTAACATATGATAGGATATTTTAGCTTAATTGGCTATTTTAGAAATCGAGGCTCGTACATCGCAAGGGCATTAAAGGCTAGCATTATATAAAAGTGAGTTTCGACAATAAATGAGATAATTAAACTAGCGAAATATCTCATTTGCTTACAAACTATAGTTTCTGGTGACTATATATAGTCTACTTTAGCGTCTTCGCCAATTGCGCATTGTAAATTTGCAAATGATATATAAAAGTTAACCACTTATATTAGTATATATTGTAAATTTGCAAATAATTATAAAAGTTAACCGGTTCTCTGTTCTACCGCTTTGAAGGTGAACAAGAGCTACCTATACTTACAACTTGAAGATGAATTGTTGTGTTCAATAACAACGGACCGAATGATTCACGAAGACGAAAACCACTTATATTATTATATTGTAAATCTATTGTTAGTATGAAGTGTTTGGTAAGATTAATATCTGCGCAACCATGAGATCATTTTCAAGTTTTGATTTTAGTTAAGTTTAATGGGTATTTTCTTTGAGGTGTTCAAATATTCAGTTAGTTTGCATGTAGCTCAATTAGTAGTAGGCAAGTGGTATTTTCAATGTATTAACGGAACGAGTAGTTTATTCCTCAGAATTGATCGATAAATTCCTCGCATATACGCCTGAACCGGATCGAACTGCAATTCGTATCGTACGCACTGATGCTAGCACGAGTCCGTAACCTTCTTTGGGTCTAGCACTCTCTCTGTGAGGTCTATTCGTGAATCTATCATTATAAGTTTGTATTTTAATTGCAGTTTGTTCCCACAATATTTCTATCATTATAACGTCGATGTGATTCAGAATTCTCAACACCAATTTACTGTCTTGTATCTCGACATAAAGTCAGAACGAATATAAAGTCAAAAGTTTAATTCAGAGGACCGAGAATATCAAAATATAAACTCTAATAAAATCCAAAAATATCAATAAAATGATAAAAATAAAGTCCCAGAATATCAATAAAATGATAATCTCCAATAAAATATGAAAATATTATAAAATGATAAACTAAAAAAATAAAATCCAAGAATATCAACAAAATGATAAGCTCCAATAAAATCAGTCGAGAATAACATCACTATGATAACTCTAACAAAGTCAATCGAGAATATCAATACCATGATAAACTCCAACAAAGTCACCCGAGAATATCAATACCATGATAAACTTCAACAGATCAACAGAAGAATCAACGAATCATCAATTCATATTGCCGATAATTAAATTATAGCACAAAATCACATACCGTACTTCGTAGGTGGGGCTCGGCACTGGCACAGGTCACATGTGATGCGAAGATCTCTTGATAGTAGTCCGTTCAATGGTGACTTTAAAATAAGGAGAAACAATTCGAATGCGTAGTATTCGAAAACCAGGCTCCGAAACCATCTTCTGTAACACCCCAAACCTAGCGATTATTACAGTGCCATGAATCCACAACTGGGACCCACCAGGCAAAATACAATACAATAATTGACATAACATAACTGCATACCGAACTAGATTATGTTTACCAAATACTCCGATGAGGAGTTTATACATATATTCTGGCTAACATGCGCCAAACAGACCAAAATCAACATAATACATGTATACTCTATATGATGATAGATATACCGATACAATACAAATACAGGAGAATAAAAATGCAGCGGAACTGAAAAGAAATACATCCAGAAACAAGAAGACTCGGGCTCTTGACTAGTAATCTTGAGACTCTTCGTCATCACCTTGTCTTTCCTGTGTCTTAGTCCTCCCGCGATCTAAAATATAATAAAACAACATATTTCCTCCCGCGACCTAAAATATAATAAAACAACATATAAATTGTGACCTTTCCAAGTTTGGTTTGATTTTCTGTGAACCTTGTGTGGAATCGACACCCCGTGGTTCCTACAAGCTTATTGATGTCTTGATTTGAGGTGTGAACTTCAGAGTTGTTGTTTGATCGTTGTTGTTCGATCATTGTCGTTCGATCGTTGTTGACCGATTGTTGTTGTCCAATCTCGTACCGGAAAGAATTATCGTTCACCGTTAGTCATCTGTTTCGATTGTGATCAATTGGGACACCGAACTGTGCATTGCGAGACGGTAGCTGAGAGGTTTGGGGATCGAGTTTGCGTCTCTGCTCGGAAAGGAAATGGAGATGCCTAGTGTGGTTTTCGAGAATTTCGGCGTGCTCTGAGTTCTTGGTGGTTACCCTTGTGGATCGTTGTCCGTTTAATTTCTATTTTTCGACTGCGCGTGTTTTCTTTTTAATAGGTACCTTTTGTTTTGTGATTGTTTGGATAATTGACTTGATTGTGCTATCTGTTTGCTGATACTTGACACTCGTTGGTTTTATTATGTCTCTACTTGTGACATTGTGATGGTTGTCGTTGAGCTTGATTTCACGTGGTGTGTTTCTTTGCGTTGCTTATAGCATTTCGCCGATGGGTGTGAGTTATTCAGTTCTTGTGTATCTCGTTGAGATATTCCTGGTAGGATATTGCTCCTCCCTACTTATTTTAAGTTTTGGGACGAAACTTCTTTTAAGGGGGTAGAATGTAAAATCCGCAATTTCGATATTCAGTAATTTATTCGGAATGGTTTGTTGGATATGGCTACGGGTGAGTAACAAAAAAAATGCGAGAGCACGTACGAAGGAATATAAATAACACAAGATTTGCCGGGGTTGTTAGTCCCGGGCTTGAATGCTCTCGTGAGATATTATTAATAAGAATACTGCTTCGGAGTACAAATATTAATATTAGAGTACGATTACAATGAGTGTAATGACCCTATTTATCTAGCTCTTGAGTGCTGGTGATTGCTGGAAGAACCAGAGTTAATGCTCTGTGAGTTCTTGTAACAAAGATGAAATGCTGTATAGAAATTTGTGTAGGATTCAACTTTGTGAATTTAGCTGTCAGATCACTGTGTGTCCCATTCTGTCTGTTGGAGGTCTCCTATTTATAGAAGAGGAGATTGTTGGGATGTCTTAATCCCAAACGGGCGATCGCCTTTCCTACATTAAATTAAACGGGCGATCGTCTCAGCACGTGGGTCTGTTTCCTTAAAGTCCGCAACTGCTGCTGGCAGCCAGATGTGCGAACTAATGAGAAGCCAACATGTGCCTCACGTTGCAGTCTTGTGAGGTCCCACCTAGGACCTTTCGGTGGGTCTGTCGGTAGGTGAGAGTCTGTCCTTGTCACCTACAGCTGGTGAAGGGCGGGAGTCAAAAAAGCCTTTTCCTGCGGCGCCAATTGCGGATCTGCACGTGGGCCTTCATCCCGAGATTCGGTCTTCGTAGACTTTGACGGATGTTTGGCTTTACACGCGGCATAAGGCGGTCGTCCTTGGTCGGGCACTAGGGTCGATCGCTAGGTGCCAAGAGATGATTGCACTGAATGCCGACCGCATGGTACTTGATCTGGAATCTTCGCTTGGTAAGTCTGCCTTGGTTTTTTTGATTCTGACTTTGGTCGCTCGGCCCTTGTGCCGATCGCCGTTGAGGCGTATTCATCGCCGCACAACAATTGCCCCCCAGCTCGTTCCGATGTTAAAGACGTGGGGTGAGGTGGTTCTACTGGCGATCTCTTGAATTAGACAAGTGACTCATCACTTAGTGGAATAGACGATCGTCACTCGAGCGGACTTTGATTTTGAATTTGGACGACCTACTCGGTCGCTGAAAAGAGCGGGAAGTGAAAGCTGTCTTGAAACTTCACTGGGACACGTGTTGTGTTCCTGTTGGGGGAGTCCGGCGGTTTTGTCAGACTTAACTTCAAGCTTGCCCGCGAAACGACACGCACGTGGGATTCGAGGGCAGCATTAAATGTGGACATTCCCGACCCTTGCGCTTCGGCCCCTGAAACTTTGTTTATTTGCCCAGAGGACCCTGCTATCACCTATAAAAGGGGTTAGGGTTTCTGGTATATAACCCATTTGCACTTTTCCTGAGAAGAAAGCAACGCCGGATTCCTCTGAAGATTTAAGTTGCCGAGCGTCGTTCGACTAGACTTTTTAGGTAAGGAAAAAGCCTTTTCTCTTCTTCCTTTCTTTTTCTGAAGAAGTATGGAGGACAAACATCAGCGTACGAGACGGGTAGCATCTCCGCCGGCTGGGACTTCGACTGCTTGGGGTGAAATCCCCGCGAAGTTCCATATGGAGACGGCCGTTGAGGCCATTCGCGCCAGGATTGAACCCGCAAAAGTTGAAGAACTTTTTAATGAGGCTGATGCGGCCAGGTCGGCGGAGGCGGAGCGAAAGCGCTCGCTGGCCGAAGAGAAGGCGGCAGTGGAGGCATGCTGGGAGCAAAACAGTGCGTTCGGAAAAGCCTTGTTAGACTTTGCCGAACTTGTGGAGAGACTAGCCGGCCTGAAACCGAAGTTTGACTTCCGCGAGTACTCTGTCGCCCATCCCCATGAACCCGAAAGACGGACGCTATTGCGGGCCGCATGCCGCTCCCCGTGGTCCCTTGGCCAGATTAAAAGATCGGCGACCAGGAAGGATTTAGTTCGTTGGAGGGTCCCCTCTGACATTTCCCTCTATGTGCCCGCCGAGAATGAACGTGCCGACCAACCTCCTGAGGGCATGGTCGCTGTTAATGAGGCGATCATGGGGATCGGACTGCGATTCCCGCTGCCGTTCGCCGTATCATATTTGCTGACTGCCTGGAATGTGGCGCCGCTTCAACTGACGCCGAACGCCTGGTTGTAGATCGTCTGCACCTTTACTTTGTTCGGCGGACACCGGCTATTTCGTCTTCCTTCTGCGCTGGAGATGAACTATCTCTTTAAGCTGACGGCTGAGAAGGGTTCAGTTGGCGGCTACCACATTCAAGGTCGCTCGGGCCGGGTGATTCTTGGGGTGCCGAATAAGGTCCGGGGCGATCTGACGAAGTGGTTTTGGGTCGGCGGTGCGTGGAAATCTGCCGTGAGCGACAATCCCACCGACGAGTTGGATATCCCCACCGGCTTCCGGGAGAGGAGTCTGAGTAAGGGTTTTGACTCTCCCTTTGTTCGGATAAATTCTGAACAGATCTAATTTGGCTTTCTTTTTGCAGGTGTCCTTATTCCGGCGGCATGTAACACCCCGAGATATTCGGAATAATTACAGCGCCGTAAACCCTTTAAGTAAGGATTTACAAGGCTAATTAAAAAGGAAAGTAAATATAAGACATCAACACTGCGAAAATTCAAGTTTAAGAAAACGTACAACTGGTTCAACGGGTAATTAATACAACCATATCGAATTAATATCAAAAGGACACGCGTACTCGAGTACAGAAACCAAACCAAGACAACAAATCTCCAATAACAATAAACATCACTGAACCCCTTCGTCGTCACGTCGGTCCTGTGGCTGTTTCCCTGCTCCTCGGCTACCTGAACATCAAAACAAATGTCCACCCCCGAAGGGGTTAGCAAAACGATGCTAGTACAAGTATCATGTTAAACAATTCGAAAATGCATCAACAATACATAACAAGATACACCACACGGACTTCCGCTACCGGAATCCGACAATGCGAATCTACAAGATTCCATTACACGGCATGGGTATTCCAATGATCCAGCGCCCTCAGCATAGATCCCAAGATGATCCCGTCGGACCAACACGAGGTGGAAATAACCCGTCCAATGATCCAGCGCCCTCAGCCTAGATCCCAAGATGATCCCGTCGGACCAACACGAGGTGGACATCCGATCCAGCGCCCTCAGCATAGATCGTACAACGTATACAAACACAACTCATGCATACACATATGCCAAATCATTATGTTCATCAACATGAACATATAAACACTATATAACGAATACCATGGCAAATCAACGAAGTAAAATATCATGTTCAACATCATGAATAATCATACGCATGTTCCAAAAATACCAATATTAACATATCACGATACTTGCCTCGAAGATGGCAAGAACGATAAACTTCAATGATCTCAACCCACTCGAAGGTCTCCTCCTTCGATCAACGTAGCAAGCTCGAACCTTAAGAAAAGGAATGATATACAAATCATCTCAAGTCGAACCATGGCCTAACAATTCGGCCTACGGCCGAAAAGCTCAAAATAAACAAGCTGCCTGGATTGCTTAGCGCGCGCTACGTACTCTACGTAACGTGCGCTAAGCTGGACTGTTAGCGTACGCTATCGTATAAGACTAGCGTGCGCTAGCCACGAACTGGCAGTCTGACTCGGCTGTCTCATAGCGTACGCTACGTACGTTTTGTGCGAAAACCGAACCTCGATAGCGCACGTTAACTCACACAAGTTAGCGTGCGCTAATCTTGCATGGCAGAATACTGCAAACCGAAAACTGGGTTGAATGGTGAAAAACTCATGAATCCTATGGTGATATTACATGTTATCCTCGGGCATATCATGCTAATAAGGTTTCTGGAAGATTTATGATTATGAAATACCAATATACGGATAGTCATCTTAATATCATAATCCATTACGATCTTCAAGAAGTAATCTAAGTTCCGATCGTCCTACGTTCCAAAACACATGATTCCAACGTGTACAACTCAGCAACTGGGTAATATCCGATTACTTGATCATAAATCGATTTGAACATGCTTAGGAGTCCTTATAATAAGATGGTTCAAAGGTTCATTCGATATATAGTACCGATACGTCAAAAGTATCCTTCTGACATGTGATGACCGATGAAAACGAAATACTTGCTATCCAAACATGATTCAAACTTCCTTAGGAACATTACTAATCATTGGTGAAGAATCACCTACCTCAAAGTAATGAAGAACACGGATGAAAATGAAGCAATCCAACACCGAAGGCTTGAACACCAATCTCCAATGATATATGATCTTCAATCTCGAACTAGGTGGTTGATACGAAGTGTTTAGGACGAGGAGTTATGTTTCAAGTGCAAGAGTTCGGGTTATGGGGAAGAAGGAATCAATTCACGAATAGGATCTTTGTCTATTTATAATAAATGGCTATTAGCGCGCTATACCTGTTCGTAGCGTGCGCTAACGGCTCACGCCTAAACAGTACTCGGCACTTAGCGTGCGCTACGCATATACCGTAGCGTGCGCTAAGGCGTTGACCCGGCTTTTCCCGAAAGCCGTCCGGATACATCCGACACGATCCGACAGGGTCCCCGGCCAGATCTCACCTACCGCATGTCTCAATCAATCTGACCACGCATAGCGTGCGCTAATTACACTCTATAGCGTGCGCTATGAAACCATGCTAGCGTACGCTACCCTTAGCCTGTAGCGTGCGCTATATGCACAAAATTTCAACCTTTTAAATCACATACACGAAATTATATGCTCGACGACATCGGATTATGAAATACGGAGAATAGTATTCAGACAAAAGTACAATCATTACAATAACACAAGTTCCAATTACATAACAGAAATCTCGGGTATTACATCCTTCCTCCCTAAAAAGAAGTTTCGTCCCGAAACTTAGGATGAAAACAACTCCGGATATTTAGCCTTCATACCGTCCTCTGTTTCCCAAGTGGCCTCTTCGACTCCATGTCGTGACCATTGTACTTTAACCAAATGTTTTGGTTTATTCCTCAATTGTTTGATCCGGCTCTCAAGTATCTTGATTGGTCTCTCTTCGAAGGTGCCATCATTAGCTATCTCGATCTCGTCGAAATCAATAACGTGACTGGGGTCCGGTTTATACTTCCGCAATTGGGATACGTGAAACACATTGTGAACGTGACTCAGTGATGGCGGTAAAGCCAACCTGTACGCTAAATCCCCAACTCTCTCTAGGATCTCAAATGGCCCGATATACCTTGGACTAAGCTTGCCTCTTCTCTCAAAACGGAAAATCCCTCGTGTAGGAGACACCTTCAATAGTACGTGGTCCCCAGCGTCGAACTCTAGAGGGCGACGACGTACATCTGCATAAGACTTCTGTCGACTCTGGGCAGTCAACAGTTTCTCTCGAATCACAGCTATCTTCTCTTGAGTCTGAATAATCAATTCCGGTTCCGTCCCGATCAAATCCGAAGAATCATCCCAACACAGGGGTGATCGGCATCTCCTCCCGTACAAAGCTTCAAATGGTGCCATTCTAATAGAAGCATGCCAACTATTATTGTAAGTGAATTCGATCAAGGGCAAGTGAACTTCCCAATCAGTTGACCAATCCAACGCACAGGCTCTAAGCATGTCTTCTACAGTTTGAATAGTCCTTTCGAATCGACCATCTGTTTGGGGATGATAAGTCAGTGCTAAAGTTGAGCTCGATCCCAAAGCCTTGTGAATCGCTTTCGAAGTGCGACACGAAACGACCATCTCGATCCGAAATAATGGTCTTCGGCGTCCCATGCAATCTGACTATCTCCGCAATAAATACTCGCGCCAATCTTTCGGGTCCCCAAGTATCTTTGATCCCTAGGAAATGAGCCGACTTGGTTAGTCGATCAACTATAACCCAAATCATGTTCATTCCCGTTCTAGTCCTTGGCATACTGGTGATGAAATCCATCGAGATGTCCTCCCACTTCCATTCAGGGATCGGAAGCGGCTTTAACATCCCGGCAGGTCGCTGATGCTCAATCTTGACCTGCTGACAAGTCAAACACTTCGAAACGTACTCTGCTACGTCCTTCTTCATATTCCCCCACCAGAAGTTTTGTTTTAGATCCTTATACATCTTACTGCTGCCCGGGTGAATAGAATAGGGCGCGTTATGAGCTTCTTTCAGAATAGTCCATCGCAAATCATCATCATCGGGAACACAAAGTCGACTTTGAAATCTCAGAACTCCATCATCTTGTATCACGAATCCTGGGGCTTTTCCTTTCTTTACTTCATCACATAATCGAAGGATCATAGAATCGTCCAACTGCTTGGACTTGATCTTCTCGACTAGTGATGAAGTCAGCTCCATCACATAAAGTCGCCCTTGGATTCCTGGTGCCCATACTTCAATCCCTTCGCGGATCAGTTCTCGTTGAATGCTGGTCTGGGGCGTAAGAGCTTCCAACACTCGAAGAGAAACAGGTTTACGGCTCAATGCATCGGCTACTACATTTGCTTTCCCCGGATGATAGAGAATCTCTAAGTCGTAATCCTTGATCAATTCCAGCCACCTTCTCTGCCTCATGTTTAATTCTTTCTGACTGAAAATGTATTTGAGGCTCTTATGATCTGTAAAGATCTGACAATGAGTGCCGTACAGATAATGTCGCCAAATTTTCAAGGCAAAGACCACAGCTGCTAGCTCCAGATCATGAGTCGGATAATTAACTTCGTACGGTTTCAATTGCCGAGAAGCATAAGCAATTACTTTATCCTTTTGCATCAACACACAACCCAAACCCTGATTTGAAGCGTCGCTGTATACCATAAATCCGTCAGTTCCTTCTGGCAGCGCTAATATAGGTGCTGTCGTCAGTCTCTTCTTAAGTTCATCAAAACCAGCCTGGCACTTCTCATTCCACGCGAACTTTTGAGTTTTTTGTAACAGCTGGGTGAGCGGACGAGCAATTTTGGAAAATCCCTCTACAAAGCGGCGATAATATCCAGCAAGTCCTAAGAAGCTTCGGACTTCTTTCACGTTTTTGGGGGCTTCCCATTCCAAGATTGCTTCGACTTTCTTCGGGTCCACCTGAACTCCGTCGGATGATATCACGTGCCCAAGGAAGGTTACTTCCTTAAGCCAGAATTCGCATTTAGAAAGCTTAGCATACAGCTGTTCCTTTCTCAAGATGCTCAAAACCACACGTAAATGTTCAGCATGTTCCTCTGCGTCCCTCGAATATATCAAGATGTCGTCAATGAAGACAACCACAAATTTATCCAAGTACTCCAAGAATACCCGATTCATCAATTGCATGAATACCGCAGGAGCATTGGTAAGTCCAAATGGCATCACTACAAATTCATAATGCGTCCGTAGGATCTCAAAGCGATTTCGGTATATCCGATTCCTTAATTCTCAACTTTTGGTATCCTGATCGCAAGTCGATCTTCGAGAATACCCTTGCCCCTTGCAGTTGATCAAACAAGTCGTCGATCCGAGGTATAGGATACTTATTCTTGATCGTCATTTTGTTAAGCTCCCTGTAATCAATACACAGTCGGAGGGATCCGTCTTTCTTCCGGACAAAGAGAACGGGCGCTCCCCAAGGAAAAACGCTAGGTTGAATATATCCCTTCTGTAACAATTCCTCCAGTTGCTTCTTGAGTTCATACATCTCGGTTGGCGCCATACGGTATGGTGCCCTGGAAATAGGGTTTGCTCCAGGCTCTAATTCGATGGTGAATTCCACTTCTCTTTGCGGAGGTAACCCTGGTAGCTCGTCAGGAAATACATCTGGGAACTCATTCACAACTGAAATAGATGAGAGCTCTATTCCTTCCTCTTTCCTCATGGCATAGCACCAAAGTCCGTGACATCCCTGTTTCAGTAATTTTACGGCTTTCATTGCCTTGATCAATTTCCCCGAGCTTCCCGGTCTCCATCCTCGGAATAAGTGTTCAGATCCGTCATCAGCAATGATGGAAATGACTCTCTCTCGGTAATTCAGTACAGCTCCATAACGGTTGAGCCAATCATCTCCGAGAATTAAATCGTCACCGCATATGTCAACTACAATAAGATTCGATGGCCAATCTCTTCCCTCTATAGATACTGGGAAATCCCTAGCTTCTAGTGTTCCCACAATTTTCTCTCCGCTCGGTAATCCCACAACATAAGGTTCACAATTATACAAGCACGAGATGTTCAAACGATTAACACAGTTCAAAGATATAAAAGAATGTGTGGCTCCGGAATCGAATAAAACACTAACTGGTTGCAAAAGGATCTGAATCGCACTGATGCAACAAAGCAGTGTTCGATCGTCGATCTCCTCATTTCGTAAAAAGCGCGGAGGAACGGACCCAAGATCGGATGTCTCTCTCTTCCCAACGTTAACTGCTGAAATCCACTGTGTCTGGTTCACACGTATCTCCTTAGGAACTGGTGCCGGAGTGCGGGTACCAAAGATCTAGCAGCGGCTCCACGTAAGGCCGCACGGTGCCCTTCTTGCCCACAATCGTAACAAGTCACGTAAGATGCGGGCAATCACGTCGAACATGCCCTGCTCGACCACAATTGTAGCATTTCTTCGATGCGTCCGAAACTGCTGATGCTGTCCGGAACTTCTTTCCGCCTCTAGAAGGATGTGGAGGTTTCCTAGCCGAATAAAAGGAAGACTGGCCCTTGCGGGCCCCACCACTCTTGTTTTCTGCAAAGCTGCCGGTCACCTTCTGCTTCTTTGCCTCTATTGATTTCTCCACCGCCGCCTCTTTCATGTCGTAGGCCAGCGCTTTGTCTTGATACTGTCGCAACGTAGTACACTCGTATCCGACATGTATCTTTGAATCTCCGGCTTCATCCGCATATCAAAATGAAAAATCTTTTCTGCCTCCGTTCTGACCAAGTGTCGTACACAAGTCAGCTGATGATTAAAAGTTTTAATTACATCTGTCACAGATGCCTCCGAACTCTGTGGTGAGAAAAACTCTCGGATCTTGGCCTCTCTAACTGGACGAGGACAATATTGTGCCTCCATCATTTGTTTGAATTCCGTCCAATCCGCATTATGATCCTCGGGTCGAACAGCTTCTCACCAATCAAAGGCCTCCCCAGTCAGAAAATACTGGGCAATGGGAACCTTCCGGTCCTCGGGACAGTTAAGACCCGCGAATATTTTCTCCAACTCCTTGAGCCAGTGATCCCAAGTAAGTGCCTCAGCAGATCCGTCAAATTTTGGCGGGTGCAATTTAACCACCTCAGCAAGCCATCTGTCACCCCGGTTATCCTCGTGGTGCTGCTGTCCCATCGCTGTCTGCATGCGATCAACGACCTGGGCGAACTGGTTTATCTGCGCCACCACCTGTTGAAGCACTCCTGGCATGTTAGGATTTGCGTCATCATTCGCTGATCCTTGCTGCCCTCCAGAATGGGAATCGGTTCGACTAGCCGATATTTCTGGGGTAGTTGCGGAATCCTCATGTCTCACGTTACCACGTCCGCGTCCACGACCGCGTCCGCGTCCACGTCCTCCTCTCAACATATTGTAAACGCAATTTCTCAATATCCAGAACAAAATTTTTGAAATAAAGTCCGTCAATACTCACAAAACAGTAATTAAGTAAAACGGTAGTATAAGAGATTAAGAGACTTACAACCACGGTCCACATGACGACTTCGGCTGAACAGTGATGTTACAAACGACCCGTAAATCAAATAACGTAAACAGACCCAACTAAAACCCGACTGCCAAGATATCCATGAATCTTAGCTCCGATACCATATTCTGTAACACCCCGAGATATTCGGAATAATTACAGCGCCGTAAACCCTTTAAGTAAGGATTTACAAGGCTAATTAAAAAGGAAAGTAAATATAAGACATCAACACTGCGAAAATTCAAGTTTAAGAAAACGTACAACTGGTTCAACGGGTAATTAATACAACCATATCGAATTAATATCAAAAGGACACGCGTACTCGAGTACAGAAACCAAACCAAGACAACAAATCTCCAATAACAATAAACATCACTGAACCCCTTCGTCGTCACGTCGGTCCTGTGGCTGTTTCCCTGCTCCTCGGCTACCTGAACATCAAAACAAATGTCCACCCCCGAAGGGGTTAGCAAAACGATGCTAGTACAAGTATCATGTTAAACAATTCGAATATGCATCAACAATACATAACAAGATACACCACACGGACTTCCGCTACCGGAATCCGACAATGCGAATCTACAAGATTCCATTACACAGCATGGGTATTCCAATGATCCAGCGCCCTCAGCATAGATCCCAAGATGATCCCGTCGGACCAACACGAGGTGGAAATAACCCGTCCAATGATCCAGCGCCCTCAGCCTAGATCCCAAGATGATCCCGTCGGACCAACACGAGGTGGACATCCGATCCAGCGCCCTCAGCATAGATCGTACAACGTATACAAACACAACTCATGCATACACATATGCCAAATCATTATGTTCATCAACATGAACATATAAACACTATATAACGAATACCATGGCAAATCAACGAAGTAAAATATCATGTTCAACATCATGAATAATCATACGCATGTTCCAAAAATACCAATATTAACATATCACGATACTTACCTCGAAGATGGCAAGAACGATAAACTTCAATGATCTCAACCCACTCGAAGGTCTCCTCCTTCGATCAACGTAGCAAGCTCGAACCTTAAGAAAAGGAATGATATACAAATCATCTCAAGTCGAACCATGGCCTAACAATTCGGCCTACGGCCGAAAAGCTCAAAATAAACAAGCTGCCTGGATTGCTTAGCGCGCCACGTACTCTACGTAACGCGGCGCGCTAAGCCGACTGTTAGCGACGCTATCGTATAAGACTAGCGTCGCTAGCCACGAATCGGCGATCGACTGGCCGTCTCATAGCGTACGCTACGTGCGTTTTGTGCGAAACCGAACCTCGATAGCGCACGTTAACTCACACAAGTTAGCGTGCGCTAATCTTGCATGGCGTAATCGCAAACCGAAAACTGGGTTGAATGGTGAAAAACTCATGAATCCTATGGTGATATTACATGTTATCCTCGGGCATATCATGCTAATAAGGTTTCTGGAAGATTTATGATTATGAAATACCAATATACGGATAGTCATCTTAATATCATAATCCATTACGATCTTCAAGAAGTAATCTAAGTTCCGATCGTCCTACGTTCCAAAACACATGATTCCAACGTGTACAACTCAGCAACTGGGTAATATCCGATTACTTGATCATAAATCGATTTGAACATGCTTAGGAGTCCTTATAATAAGATGGTTCAAAGGTTCATTCGATATATAGTACCGATACGTCAAAAGTATCCTTCTGACATGTGATGACCGATGAAAACGAAATACTTGCTATCCAAACATGATTCAAACTTCCTTAGGAACATTACTAATCATTGGTGAAGAATCACCTACCTCAAAGTAATGAAGAACACGGATGAAAATGAAGCAATCCAACACCGAAGGCTTGAACACCAATCTCCAATGATATATGATCTTCAATCTCGAACTAGGTGGTTGATACGAAGTGTTTAGGACGAGGGGAGTTATGTTTCAAGTGCAAGAGTTCGGGTTATGGGGGAAGAAGGAACTGAATTCACGAATAGGATGCTGTCCTATTTATAATAAATGGCTATTAGCGCGCGCTATACCCTGTTCGTAGCGTGCGCTAACGGCTCACAGTCTAAACTGTACTCGGCACTTAGCGTGCGCTACGCATATACCTGTAGCGTGCGCTAAGGCGTTGACCCGGCTTTTCCCGAAAGCCGTCCAGATACATCCGACACGATCCGACAGGGGTCCCCCGGCCAGATCTCACCTACCGCATGTCTCAATCAATCTGACCACGCATAGCGTGCGCTAATTACACTCTATAGCGTGCGCTATGAAACCATGCTAGCGTACGCTACCCTTAGCCTGTAGCGTGCGCTATATGCACAAAATTTCAACCTTTTAAATCACATACACGAAATTATATGCTCGACGACATCGGATTATGAAATACGGAGAATAGTATTCAGACAAAAGTACAATCATTACAATAACACAAGTTCCAATTACATAACAGAAATCTCGGGTATTACATCCTTCCTCCCTAAAAAGAAGTTTCGTCCCGAAACTTAGGATGAAAACAACTCCGGATATTTAGCCTTCATACCGTCCTCTGTTTCCCAAGTGGCCTCTTCGACTCCATGTCGTGACCATTGTACTTTAACCAAATGTTTTGGTTTATTCCTCAATTGTTTGATCCGGCTCTCAAGTATCTTGATTGGTCTCTCTTCGAAGGTGCCATCATTAGCTATCTCGATCTCGTCGAAATCAATAACGTGACTGGGGTCCGGTTTATACTTCCGCAATTGGGATACGTGAAACACATTGTGAACGTGACTCAGTGATGGCGGTAAAGCCAACCTGTACGCTAAATCCCCAACTCTCTCTAGGATCTCAAATGGCCCGATATACCTTGGACTAAGCTTGCCTCTTCTCTCAAAACGGAAAATCCCTCGTGTAGGAGACACCTTCAATAGTACGTGGTCCCCAGCGTCGAACTCTAGAGGGCGACGACGTACATCTGCATAAGACTTCACGACTGCGGCGATCAGCTTTCTCTCGAATCACGGCTATCTTCTCTTGAGTCTGAATAATCAATTCGGTTCCGTCCCGATCAAATCCAAGAATCATCCCAACACAGGGTGATCGGCATCTCCTCCCGTACAAAGCTTCAAATGGTGCCATTCTAATAGAAGCATGCCAACTATTATTGTAAGTGAATTCGATCAAGGGCAAGTGAACTTCCCAATCATTGACCAATCCAACGCACGTGCTCTAAGCATGTCTTCTACGGATGAATAGTCCTTTCGAATCGACCATCCGTTTGGGGATGATAAGTCATGCTAAAGTTGAGCTCGATCCCCAAAGCCTTGTGAATCGCTTTCCGAGTGCGACACGAAACGACCATCTCGATCCGAAATAATGGTCTTCGGCCCCATGCAATCGACTATCTCCGCAATAAATACTCGCGCCAATCTTTCGGGTCCCCAAGTATCTTTGATCCCTAGGAAATGAGCCGACTTGGTTAGTCGATCAACTATAACCCAAATCATGTTCATTCCGTTCTAGTCCTTGGCATACTGGGTGATGAAATCCATCGAGATGTCCTCCCACTTCCATTCGTGGATCGGAAGCGGCTTTAACATCCCTGTGGTCGCCGATGCTCAATCTTGACCTGCCGACAAGTCAAACACTTCAAACGTATCTGCCACGTCCTTCTTCATATTCCCCACCGGAAGTTTTGTTTTAGATCCTTATACATCTTATCACGCCTGGTGAATAGAATAGGGCGCGTTATGAGCTTCTTCGTAATAGTCCATCGCAAATCATCATCATCGGGAACACAAAGTCGACTTTGAAATCTCGTAACTCCATCATCTTGTATCACGAATCTCGGGCTTTTCCTTTCTTTACTTCATCACATAATCGAAGGATCATAGAATCGCCCAACCGCTGACTTGATCTTCTCGACTAGTGATGAAGTCACCCATCACATAAAGTCGCCCTGGATTCCTGGTGCCCATACTTCAATCCTTCGCGGATCGGTTCTCGTTGAATGCCGGTCCAGGCGTAAGAGCTTCCAACACTCGAAGAGAAACAGTTTACGGCTCAATGCATCGGCTACTACATTTGCTTTCCCGGATGATAGAGAATCTCTAAGTCGTAATCCTTGATCAATTCCACCACCTTCTCTCGCCTCATGTTTAATTCTTTCGATTGAAAATGTATTTGAGGCTCTTATGATCTGTAAAGATCCGACAATGAGTGCCGTATGATAATGTCGCCAAATTTTCAAGGCAAAGACCACATTGCTAGCTCCATCATGAGTCGGATAATTAACTTCGTACGCTTCAATTGCCGAGAAGCATAAGCAATTACTTTATCCTTTTGCATCAACACACAACCCAAACCCCGATTTGAAGCGTCGCCGTATACCATAAATCCGTCGGTTCCTTCGCGGCGCTAATATAGGTGCGTCGTCAGTCTCTTCTTAAGTTCATCAAAACCAGCCTGGCACTTCTCATTCCACGCGAACTTTTGAGTTTTTTGTAACAGCTGGGTGAGCGGACGAGCAATTTTGGAAAATCCCTCTACAAAGCGGCGATAATATCCAGCAAGTCCTAAGAAGCTTGGACTTCTTTCACGATTTTGGGGGCTTCCCATTCCAAGATTGCTTCGACTTTCTTCGGGTCCACCTGAACTCCGTCGGATGATATCACGTGCCCAAGGAAGGTTACTTCCTTAAGCCAGAATTCGCATTTAGAAAGCTTAGCATACAGCTGTTCCTTTCTCAAGATGCTCAAAACCACACGTAAATGTTCAGCATGTTCCTCTGCGTCCCTCGAATATATCAAGATGTCGTCAATGAAGACAACCACAAATTTATCCAAGTACTCCAAGAATACCCGATTCATCAATTGCATGAATACCGCAGAGCATTGGTAAGTCCAAATGGCATCACTACAAATTCATAATGCCTGCATCGATCCAAAGCGATTTCGGTATATCCGATTCCTTAATTCTCAATCGGTGGTATCCTCGATCGCAAGTCGATCTTCGAGAATACCCTTGCCCCTTGCGCTGATCAAACAAGTCGTCGATCCGAGGTATAGGATACTTATTCTTGATCGTCATTTTGTTAAGCTCCTCGTAATCAATACACACGGAGGGATCCGTCTTTCTTCCTGGACAAAGAGAACGGCGCTCCCCAAGGAAAACGCTAGGTTGAATATATCCTTCGTAACAATTCCTCCGGTTGCTTCTTGAGTTCATACATCTCGGTTGGCGCCATACGGTATGGTGCCTGAAATAGGGTTTGCTCCAGCTCTAATTCGATGGTGAATTCCACTTCTCTTTGCGGAGGTAACCCTGGTAGCTCGTCAGGAAATACATCTGGGAACTCATTCACAACTGAAATAGATGAGAGCTCTATTCCTTCCTCTTTCCTCATGGCATAGCACCAAAGTCCGTGACATCCCTGTTTCAGTAATTTTACGGCTTTCATTGCCTTGATCAATTTCCCCGAGCTTCCCGGTCTCCATCCTCGGAATAAGTGTTCAGATCCGTCATCAGCAATGATGGAAATGACTCTCTCGGTAATTCAAGATCTGACTCCATAACGGTTGAGCCATTCATCTCAGAGAATTAAATCGTCACCGCATATGTCAACTACCATAAGTTTCGTTGGCCATTCTCTTCCATCTATAGATACTGGGAAATCCCTAGCTTCTAGTGTTCCCACAATTTTCTCTCCGCTCGGTAATCCCACAACATAAGGTTCACAATTATACAAGCACGAGATGTTCAAACGATTAACACAGTTCAAAGATATAAAAGAATGTGTGGCTCCGGAATCGAATAAAACACTAATCGGTTGCAAAAGGATTCGAATCGCACTGATGCAACAAGCAGTGTTCGATCGTCGCCGATCTCCTCATTTCAGACAGCGCGGAGGAACGGACCCAAGACTGGATGTCTCTCTTCCCAACGCTCAAATCCACTCTGTGTCTGGTTCACACTTATCTCCTTAGGAACCGTGCCGGAGTGCGGGTACCAAAAGATCTAGCAGCGGCTCCACGAAGGCCGCACGGTGCCCTTCTTGCCCACAATCGTAACAAGTCACAAGATGCGGGCAATCACGTCGAACATGCCCTGCTCGACCACAATTGTAGCATTTCTTCGATGCGTCCGAAATCACCGATGCCGCCCGAACTTCTTTCCGCCTCTAGAAGGATGTGGAGGTTTCTAGCCGAATAAAGGAAGACCGGCCCTGCGGGCCCCACCACTCTTGTTTTCTCGCAAAGTCCGGTCACCTTCTCGCTTCTTTGCCTCTATTGATTTCTCCACCGCCGCCTCTTTCATGTCGTAGGCCGCTTTGTCTTGATACTGCCGCAACGTAGTACACTCGAATCCGACATGTACTGCCAATCTCCGCTTCATCCGCATATCAAAATGAAAAATCTTTTACGCCTCCGTTCGACCAAGTGTCGTACACAAGTCACCGATGATTAAAAGTTTTAATTACATCCATCACGATGCCTCCGAACTCGTGGTGAGAAAACTCTGATCTTGGCCTCTCTAATCGGACGAGGACAATATTGTGCCTCCATCATTTGTTTGAATTCCGTCCAATCCGCATTATGATCCTCGGGTCGAACGACTTCTCACCAATCAAAGGCCTCCCGGTCGGAAAATACTGGGCAATGGGAACCTTCCGGTCCTCGGGACGCTTAAGACCCGCGAATATTTTCTCCAACTCCTTGAGCCGGTGATCCCAAGTAAGTGCCTCACAGATCCACAAATTTTGGCGGGTGCAATTTAACCACCTCGGAAGCCATCTGTCACCCGGTTATCCTCGTGGTGCCGCTGTCCCATCATTGCCTCGCATGCGATCAACGACTGGCGAATCTGGTTTATCTGCGCCACCACCGTTGAAGCACTCGGCATGTTAGGATTTGCGTCATCATTCGCTGATCCTTGCCGCCTCCGTAATGGGAATCGGTTCGACTAGCCGATATTTCGGGGTAGTTGCGGAATCCTCATGTCTCACGTTACCACGTCGCGTCCACGACCAAGGCCCGCGCCCACGTCCTCCTCTCAACATATTGTAAACGCAATTTCTCAATATCCGAACAAAATTTTTGAAATAAAGTCCGTCAATACTCACAAAACAGTAATTAAGTAAAACGGTAGTATAAGAGATTAAGAGACTTACAACCACGGTCCACATGACGACTTGGTGAAAGGTGATGTTACAAACGACCCGTAAATCAAATAACGTAAATGCACTCCAACTAAAACCCGATCGCCAAGATATCCATGAATCTTAGCTCCGATACCATATTCTCGTAACACCCCGAGATATTCGAATAATTACAGCGTAAACCCTTTAAGTAAGGATTTACAAGGCTAATTAAAAAGGAAAGTAAATATAAGACATCAACAACTGCGAAAATTCAAGTTTAAGAAAACGCATAACCGGTTCAACGGGTAATTAATACAACCATATCGAATTAATATCAAAAGGACACGCGTACTCGAGTACAAAAACCAAACCAAGACAACAAATCTCCAATAACAATAAACATCATCAACCCCTTCGCCGTCACGTCGGTCCCGTGGTCGTTTCGCTCCTCGGCTACCCGAACATCAAAACAAATGTCCACCCCCGAAGGGGTTAGCAAAACGATGCTAGTACAAGTATCATGTTAAACAATTGAAAATGCATCAACAATACATAACAAGATACACCACACGGACTTCCGCTACCGGAATCCGACAATGCGAATCTACAAGATTCCATTACACAAAGATGGGTATTCCAATGATCCAGCGCCCTCATCATAGATCCCAAGATGATCCGTCGGACCAACACGAGGTGGAAATAACCCGTCCAATGATCCAGCGCCCTCACCTAGATCTCAAGATGATCCCGTCGGACCAACACGAGGTGGACATCCGATCCAGCGCCCTCAGCATAGATCGTACAACGTATACAAACACAACTCATGCATACACATATGCCAAATCATTATGTTCATCAACATGAACATATAAACACTATATAACGAATACCATGGCAAATCAACGAAGTAAAATATCATGTTCAACATCATGAATAATCATACGCATGTTCCAAAAATACCAATATTAACATATCACGATACTTGCCTCAAGATGGCAAGAACGATAAACTTCAATGATCTCAACCCACTCGAAGGTCTCCTCCTTCGATCAACGTAGCAAGCTCGAACCTTAAGAAAAGGAATGATATACAAATCATCTCAAGTCGAACCATGGTTTAACAAATTCGGCCTACGGCCAAAAGCTCAAAATAAACAAGTGCTGGATTGCTTAGCGCGCGCCACGATTTCTACGTAACGCGGCGCTTAAGCCGATCGTTAGCGACGCTATCGTATAAGACTAGCGTGCGCTAGCCACGAATCGCGCCCGACTCGGCCGTCTCATAGCGTACGCTTACGACGTTTTGTGCGAAAACCAACCTCGAGAAGCGACGTTAACTCACACAAGTTAGCGCGGCGCTAATCTTGCATGGCGTAATACCGCAAACCGAAAATCGGTTGAATGGTGAAAAACTCATGAATCCTATGGTGATATTACATGTTATCCTCGGGCATATCATGCTAATAAGGTTTCGGAAGATTTATGATTATGAAATACCAATATACGGATAGTCATCTTAATATCATAATCCATTACGATCTTCAAGAAGTAATCTAAGTTCCGATCGTCCTACGTTCCAAAACACATGATTCCAACGTGTACAACTCAAAGAATCGGGTAATATCCGATTACTTGATCATAAATCGATTTGAACATGCTTAGGAGTCCTTATAATAAGATGGTTCAAAGGTTCATTCGATATATAGTACCGATACGTCAAAAGTATCCTTCTGACATGTGATGACCGATGAAAACGAAATACTTGCTATCCAAACATGATTCAAACTTCCTTAGGAACATTACTAATCATTGGTGAAGAATCACCTACCTCAAAGTAATGAAGAACACGGATGAAAATGAAGCAATCCAACACCGAAGGCTTGAACACCAATCTCCAATGATATATGATCTTCAATCTCGAACTAGGTGGTTGATACGAAGTGTTTAGGACGAGGGGAGTTATGTTTCAAGTGCAAGAGTTCGGGTTATGGGGGAAGAAGGAACTGAATTCACGAATAGGATCTTTCTATTTATAATAAATGGCTATTAGCGCGCTATACCTGTTCGTAGCGTGCGCTAACGGCTCACGATCTAAATCAGACTCGGCACTTAGCGTGCGCTACGCATATACCTGTAGCGTGCGCTAAGGCGTTGACCCGGCTTTTCCCGAAAGCCGTCCAGATACATCCGACACGATCCGACAGGGGTCCCCCGGCCAGATCTCACCTACCGCATGTCTCAATCAATCTGACCACGCATAGCGTGCGCTAATTACACTCTATAGCGTGCGCTATGAAACCATGCTAGCGTACGCTACCCTTAGCCTGTAGCGTGCGCTATATGCACAAAATTTCAACCTTTTAAATCACATACACGAAATTATATGCTCGACGACATCGGATTATGAAATACGGAGAATAGTATTCAGACAAAAGTACAATCATTACAATAACACAAGTTCCAATTACATAACAGAAATCTCGGGTATTACACGGCAGGCGAGCTAGCCTTTGATTTCGCGATCATTTGGGAGTGGATACGTAGTCTTCCAGATTCTCATAACGACGCTCGCCGGATCAACAACGAAGTTTGCTGGTTGGCCGCTCGGCTCTTTCGCTTTCGTCGCCACTTAAGAGTTCCAGGTACGAATTTTTCACGATCTTCCTTTGCTTGACGATCGTCTTGATTGAGGAAGGTGATTAACTTTGTCGATCGCTTTCTTTGCAGAAATCCACTTCCCTCGCTTCCTAGAGACCCCGGCAGAGGTTTCTATGTCGAACCCCGGGATAATGAGTCACCTGCGCCAAGGGAAGAAGACGAGTCGAGCTCCTGCTGCGCCAATCCGACCTATCCCGGAGGCAAGGCCTGTCGTGGAGCCGATCGCCGGCGAACAAGAGCCTCAGGAAGAAGGAGGACTCCAGCTCAATTGCAAGAGGCGGAGGGCGGAGGAGCCCTCGGCCTCTGCTGTAACACCCCGAGATATTCGGAATAATTACAGCGCCGTAAACCCTTTAAGTAAGAATTTACAAGGCTAATTTGAAGAAACGTGAAAATAATACGACAGTACCATGAAAGTTCCAAATACAAAACCAATTTCAAACATATCAAATTAGTTCATTATTACAACCATCTCGAAATATTAATAAGACACGTGTACTCGAGTACTGTAAATGAACCAAAAGACAAGTCACAATAACAATAAACATCACTGAGCCCCTTCGTCGTCATATCGGTACTGTGGCTGTTTTCCCGCTCCTCGGCTACCTGAACATCAAAAAAAATGTTCACCCCCGAAGGGGTTAGCAAAACGATGCTAGTACAAGTATCATAATAAACAAATCGAATATGCAACAACAATGCATAACAGAATACACAGCACGGACTTCCGCTACCGGAATCCAACAATGCGAATCCACAAGATTCCATTAACACAGTATGGGTATTCCAATGATCCAGCGCCCTCAGGATAGATCCCAAGATGATCCCGTCGGATCAACACGAGGTGTAAAAACCCATCCAATGATCCACCGCCCTCAGCATAGATCCCAAGATGATCCCGTCGGACCAACACGAGGTGGACATCCGATCCAGCGCCCTCAGCATAGATCGTACAACATTCACAAACACATCTTATGCATACACACATGCAAAATCGCTATGTCCATCAACATGAACATACAAGTAATCGATAACGAATACCATACAATTCAACGAAATAAATCCCATGTTCAATAACATGAATAAACCACATGCATGCTCAAAATACCAACATTGACAAATTACGATACTTGCCTCAAAGATGGCAAGAACTAATTACTCCAATGATCTCAACACACTCGAAGGCTGCCTCCTTTGATCAAACGTTCGCGATGCTCGACCCTTGAACAAACAGGAAAAATAACGGCAACTCAAAACGAGTTTAAACGTATGAACATCTAACGTCTCCTACGGTCGGGTTAACACTCTAAGCTTGCCTTCTCACGGTTCGACTCACCCGACGAATGATCGGTTGAGCTAGCGATATTCAAATCCTCATAAATTCGTACTTTGATTCCGGATTATCGATTCCCTCACCAAGTTCGGTTATAAATCACGTTTCAATCCGAGTTTAAGGTTTAATCATCCATATAATTCGTTCTTCCACAATTTATCTTCCTTGCCAAAATTTACGTTCATAGCAATGGTTACCCATCAAACATCCTTATGTTCGAATCATCAACATGAAGATAACCATATCCAGAAATCACTATGAGTTATGAATTACGTTGAAGGTCACCTCATACTATCCAAGGATATTTCTAGACCATTCTAATAATTCATCTTCTTGTAGAAATCTCATACAAAGTGATGATAATAACAGTGCCCCAACATGCAAGTGATTCGGATAAGACATCCTAAAATATACCAAAATCTCAAAAATCATAAATCCTTGATTCAACTCAAAAGGGTTCGGTTACAATCTTCTTACTCAAAGGGGTTCTAAAATGATTGCTTCAAGCTTACATGAATGGTGCTCAACCTAATCATTAATCCATAACCTTGATAAACTCCAGGAGGAAGTTATAATCCGAATAAGAACATGAATTCAAAGTTCGGGAAGCACACATACCTTGTATGGAAAGAAAAGACGAAAACTCTTGATGAACTCAACGTTGGACGCTAGAACACCAATCCTCAAAGCTCCTCGCCTTCAATGATGTGTTAGGAAGCTGATATGAAGGTTGAAGATGGAGAGGGTAACTCTAAAAGTCGCGGAATTATGTTGTGGGTTGAAGTGGAAGTCTGAAAATGAAGGAGGGTGCTGTCCTATATATAGAAAATGGTTATTAGCCCGCGCTACGGTCATATCCATAGTGTGCGCTAACGGGATTGCAGCCTACTGTTTCTGCCTGGCCTCGGCTTAGCGTACGCTAACATCCCTTTACGTGCGCTAAGTACATAAATTAGCGTATGCTACCACTCATATAGCGTCACTAATGGCCATACGAAGCTTCACTGATCTCACTGTACTCGACTTTAGCCTGCGCTAGCCTTATAACATTAGCGTGCGCTAATCACCGTTGACTCGACTTTTCCAAAAGCCCTCCAGATTCATTCCGACATGTCCCGACCAAGATCCGCGGCTGATCTCACCTACCACCCTGTCTTAATCAAGTTGACTACGTATAGCGCGGGCTAAGGTTCATACACAGCGTGCGCTAGAAAACTCAATTAGCGTACGCTACGCCTAGTCGTTAGCGTGCGCTACAAGTGCAAAAATTACAATTTTGAAAACATTCATGAAATCATGCGCTCAACAACACCGGATCATGAAATACGCTGGATAATACTCAGATCAAATACAACATATACAACGTCACAATGTTCAAAATACTCATTAGGATCTCGGGTATTACATCTGCTACTGCTGATGCGCCTACCATGGTGCCTCCGATCGCCGCGCCTCCACTTTCTGCGATTCCAATGGCGGAGGGGTCCACGCCCTCATTGACTTTCCTGCAGGCCACGGCGACCGCCGATGCCGAGACCCCGCGTGGCAGGCTGTTCTTCGGCCGCAACCCAGAGAAGGTCGAAAGGTAAGCTTGGTTGCTCTGCTGAGTTATGTCACTTGTGTAGGAAACATACTGACTCTTTTGTTCTTGTTGCAGGGTCCGTCGCTCTGACCCGAACTGCTCGCCAATGGTGTTGGACTTCCTCGCGAGCAGATCTCCTCGCGAAGGCCTGGACGACCGATCTGGATGCGATCGCGCGCCGGCGATCCGTTTATGCGATCTAGGCGACCCTCGCCCTAGCCCTTCAGATGGCGACGATGGCTGCTCAGGCCGTTAAGGACTACGAGGGGCGGTGTTAGATGTATTTTTATGCGCTTATTTATCATTATTTTATATCCAATGTTAAGTCTAAATCTGCATAAATGAGCTTTTAATGCACTATCTTTATATATTTGAAGGAAATTGGAGTCCGGAAGCCTAAACGACGAAAAACGGGCGAAAACGACAATTTTTGCAGGGGCCGCGGCATAATGAAGCTGAGCCGCGGCACACATACGGTCAGCATGAGGCGGTACACACTGTACCGGGGGCCGCAACACGAAGATGATGAGTCGTGGCCCATGAAGGAAAAAGGGCGCCCAGGCTGCGCGCAGCACAACTGGGGCTGCGGCACACTAAAGCCGGGCCGCGGCCCCCGACGCGGCTTTGCTGATCCAACCTTCGTTTTTGGGCTGTTTTGAAGCCCATTTTCGACCTAATTACCGGACGCATTTTGGAGGCTAATGGTGGTTATAAATAGGAAAAAAAGGTCTGAAGAGATATCATCGAAGAGAGGGAGAAAAACACCGATCAAGCAGAGAGCATAAGCTAGAGAACGGAGGAATCCAAGTTCTTCAACTGTGTTTGATTTCTTTTATGCTTTCTTCAATTCTTTCTGTATTATTTTCTAGCATGTCGGGATAAAACCCTATTCTAGGATTTTGATAAAACTGAGGTTTTGACAAATTAACTTTTGATTTTGCATTATTAAAATATATTTCCCTTTCTTATTGAGTTTTCCCAATCGTTTTAATTACTATCAATTATGTGGCCTATGATTGATTTGTTTTGATTACGCAACTCGAATCGGGAGAGGAGAGTTGGTAGGAAAAATTTGTGAGAACCGTTTTATCTTGTGAGATAGGAATATACTCATAGGAATTACGTGGCCTGTCTGAAGTCTTCGTACTTTTTGCCTATTGTCGAATTAATTCACCTAGGAATAGAGTGTGTTATTCGCCTTAGAAAATTCTATTGACCTCGGGAGAGGCAGTAGAGTATTTTAGCAATCTTCGCCTTCAATAAATTGGGAAAGCATTAAATTCATATAAATCAAGAGTAATTCGGATAAACCGAGGTGGATTCACAATCCTAGATTAATTCGCTATTTGATCTCCTTTCTTCGAACAATCGATTTTACTTTTTATTCTTTGATTAATTTTCTTTAATTATTACTTGCACCTCAAATTTCGATAGTTCAAATAAAATTAGAATACGCATAAATCGGTAATTAGTGAGTCAGTCCTCGAGGGAACGATAACTTTCTTACCACTTTATTACTTGCTTACGACAACGTGCACTTGCGTTCACCAAAATTCGTAACAAGTTTTTGGCGCCGTTGCCGGGGACTGATTGTTTTACTAATATCGATTTCAGTATTTCTAGTCTTAATTTGAACATCATTTTATTTTTTTTGTAATTTTTATTATTTGTTTTCCTTTCAGGAGTTTCGTGTTGTGCATGAGAAAATTCGGTAACGAAGGCCTATTACCTTTGGATACTGAACTCGAGCGCACTCTGTGGAAAAAAAAGAAGGAAAAGCGCTAGCTATCAACAAAAGACACCATGGTCGATAACACAGAAAATCACAGAGTAGATAACCCTATTCAGCAAGCTCAACCGGCATTGGCACTCCGAGATTATGTAATGCCACAAATCAATTCAAATTTTTCTGGGATTCGGCGTCTAACCATCCAAGCGAACAACTTCGAGATTAAGCCGGCTATTATTTAGATGGTGCAAGCAAGCCAATTTTGTGGACTGGCGAACGATGACCCCAACGCACACATCACTTCATTTCTCGAGATATGTGACACCTTCAAGAATAACGGTGTTACCGATGATGCTATTCGTCTGCGGTTTTTCCCTTTCTCTCTAAGGGACAAAGCCAAGTTTTGGTTGAATTCATTACCGCCGGGCTCTATCACGACTTGGGCAGAATTAGCACAAGCATTTCTGGCTAAGTTCTTTCCACCATTGAAGACAGCGAGACTTAGGAACGAGATAACTACTTTCGAGCAATTTGATATGGAGTCGCTTCATGAAGCTTGGGAGCGATACAAGGATTTGCCCACACCATGGCCTACCGGACTGGATACAAATCCAGACCTTCTATAACAGACTCAGTGCATCTACACACACTCTTGTTGATGCAGCCGCTGGAGGAGCGTTAATGGGCAAGACGATGGCGGAAGCTCATTCTCTATTGGAAGCTATGGCTGCAAATGCGTATCAGTTGCCTTCAGAGCGTCTGAACCCGAAACGAGTGATGGAAATCTCCGATAATGATCCAATATCTACGCTATCGGACCTAGTTGCCGCCTTGACTCAGCAACTTCAAGCTTTTTCACATGCTCCTACCACCGTTACCACAGAATCATGTAATTGGTGCAACAGATCTCACCCTAGTGCGGAATGTCAAGTTACCAGATGACTCAGTTTGCTCAGGTCGTGGACCGAATGCAGGTGGCGGTAGGATTACAACAGGGAGATAGATAGCAAAGTATCCCAGACATGGGAAATTGAGGCGACCGATGACTGCAATAGGTGGCGAAGATGCAACCACCCAAATTCGACGGCTTTTCTGAGACCATTGTGTGGGATCACTGGTTAAAAGAACTGGAGAAAATTTTTGCCGGAATTAATTATCCAGACGACCGGAGAGCCTCTATTGCTTAGTACTTTCTGATAGAGGAAGCGTCCGAGTGGTGGGAAGCCATCCGGCCTATAGATCATGATGCCGACTGGGGAGAATTTAAATTGATGATGGAAGCTCAGTACTGCCCTCGTCCGGTGAGGGAATCCAAAGTTCGGGAGTTTTTCTCTGCACAGCCCTCAGATGTTGTCAGTCTCTCAGGCGATTAAGACGTTTAACCAGCAGCTGGCATTTGTTCGACATCTGGTCAGAACAGATGCAGAAATGATGATCTATTTTGATATGAGAATGAAACCAGAGATTCAGAGGTACGTGTCCGGTTTCAAATGTACCACTCTCCGTCAATATTAGGATAAAGCATTGGCGTATGAAATCAAAGAAGCAGCAATGGAAAAGTTTGTAGAATCCAAGAAGCAGAAAGTCTCTGGTAGTTTTATAGAGCACAAGAGTAGTGGGCCCCGCAAGTCCCAGTCATACTTTCATTCGTTCAAGAAACCTCCACACCCATCCAAGAGCGGAAAGAACTTTGGAGCAGTATCAGCCACAACAGATGTGACAAGGAAGTGCTTTAACTGTGGTCGGACAGGACATTATCGACGAGATTGCTCATTTCCTATCGTGACTTGTTTTGTTTGTGGTCGAGAGGGACATCGTGCAGTGTTCTCTGAAGAGGTTGCAAAATATTTTAGAGCCTGTACATCACAGCCAGCTCAGAAGGAAGCAAGTATTCAACAGATGCATCAGAGTGTTCAGCTGCCCCAAAATTTTGGTCGCGGACGAGGCAGAGGATAATTCGATCGAAAGGGGATGTCGAGTGCCGAATCCGTTCCCCCACACCAATACGAGCTGAGGAGGGCTGACGATCGGGATGCTGTTGTCGCATCAGGTACTGTTCAGATCTTTTCACAGCCAGTTAGCGTTTTATTCGATACAGGAGCTACACATTCATTTATATCCTTGTCTTATGTAAATCGTTTAAACATTTCTGGTTTTTATAATTGTGAGTTTTATGTTATGAGTTTAACGAGTGGGGGAGAGAATTGTGGGAAACTTAGAAACTAGAGATTTCCCTGTATCAATTGGAGGCAGAGAGTGGCCCTCAGATCTAATTGTGATAGAAATGCAAGGAGACGACCTGATACTCGTAGATGATTGGCTAAATCGATATGGAGATATTGTAAACTACCGAAAGAGGAATATCTAGGTGATAGCTGACGATGGTTACGAAATACTGTTTTAGGGATGGAGGCCAGGAAGCTCAGGAAAGATGATCAAGGCGATAAAAGCTGTAAAATTGTTGAAACAGGGCTGTACCGGATACTGGTATTACGCAATGAAGAAGGAATACGGGAAAGTAGAAATTTCATCCATTCCTGTGGTGAACGAATTTCCGGATGTGTTTCCTGACGAATTACCTGGAGTACCTCCACGACGGGATGTAGAATTCACCATCGAGCTGGAACCAGGAGCTACACTAATTTCTAAAGCACCGTATCATATGGCACCACTGAGATGTATGAATTGAAGAAGCAACTGGAAGAGTTACGGGACAAGGGCTATATCCAGCCAAGCGTTTCGCCCTGGGGTGCACCAGTTCTTTTCGTCCGGAAGAAGGATGGATCCTTCGATTGTGTATTAACTATCGAGAGCTGAACAAGATGATGATCAAGAACAAGTATCCATTGCCACGGACTGATGATTTATTTGACCAGTTACAAGGAGCAACAGTATTTTATAAGATCGATCTTTGGTCGGGATATCATCAGTTGAGGATTAAGGAATCCAATGTTCCAAAATTAGCATTCAGAACTCACTAGGGACACTATGAGTTTGTAGTGATGCCGTTTGGTCTCACTAATGCACCTGCTGTATTCATGAAATTGATGTACCGAGTGTTCATAGAGTATTTAGACAAGTTCGTAGTCGTATTTATTGATGACATTCTGGTTTATTCCAAGAGCCCGAAAGATCATGCACAACATTTGCGGATTGTTTTAGATCTTTTGAGAAACGAGCAATTATACGCGAAGCTTTCTAAATGTGAATTCTGGCTAAAGGAAGTAATGTTCCTCGGTCATGCGGTATCAGCAGAAGGAGTCCGAGTAGATCCCCAGAAACTCGAAGCAGTTATGGATTGGGAGTCTCCTAAGAACGTGAAAGAAGTCCGGAGTTTCTTAGGACTTGCTGGGTATTATTGTCGGTTCGTGGAAGGGTTTTCCAAAATTATCCGCCCACTTACTCGACTACTGTAGAAAACCCAAAAGTTTGAGTGGAACGAGATGTGCTAGACTAGCTTTGATGAATTGAAGAAGGGATTGACAAAGGCACCGATTTTAGTGCTTCCACAAGGAACTAGAGGATTCATAGTTTATAGTGACGCTTCGAACCAAGGACTCGGATGTGTATTGATGCAGAATGAGAAGGTGATCGCCTATGCGTCATGATAGCTGAAGCCTTATGAAGTGCATTACCCAATGCACGATTTAGAGTTGGCAGCGGTAGTTTTTGCTTTGAAAATCTGGAGACATTACCTGTACGGGACTCAATGTCAGATCTTCACTGATCATAAAAGTCTCAAATACATCTTCAGTCAGAAGGAGTTGAATATGTGGCAAAGGATATGGCCGGAACTGATTAAGGACTATGACTTGGAGATTCTTTATCATCCAGGCAAAACAAATATAGTGGCCGATGCACTTAGCCGCAAGCCTGTTTGTATTCAGATGCTGGAGACTCTGACCTTCCAGACCAGCATTCAACGGGAATTGATTCGTGAAGAAATTGAAATATGGTTGCAAAGAGTTCAAGGACAACTGTGTGTGATGTAAATAACTTCATCATTAACCGAAGAAATCAAATCTAAGCAATTGGATGATCCTCTGATGATTCGGTTGCACGATGAAGTGAGCAAGGGAAAAGCCCCAGGATTTGTAATTCATGATGACGGAGTCTTGAGATTTCAGAACCAACTTTGTGTTCCCAATATCGATGTTTTGAGGCAAACAATTCTGAAGGAAGCTCACAGTAAGCCCTATTCTATCCACCCGGGCACCAGTAAAATGTATAAGGATCTGAAGCAGGATTTCTGGTAGGGCAACATGAAGAAAGACCTAGCCGATTTTGTTGAAATGTTTGGTTTGTCAGCAGGTTAAGATCGAGCATCAACGACCTGCCGGGATGCTGAAGCCACTCCCGATTCCTGAATGGAAGTGGGAGGACATATCAATGGACTTTATCACTAATATGCCGAAGACCAGAACAGGGATGAACATGATTTGGGTGATAGTTGACTGTTTAACCAAATCAGCTCATTTTTTAGGCATTAAGGACACTTGGGGACCCGAGAAGTTGGCACGAGTATTTATTTCAGAAATAGTCCGATTGCATGGTACGCCGAAGACCATTATTTCTGATTGAGACGGTTGCTTTGTGTCTCATTTTTGGAAGGCAGTTCACAAAGCCTTGGGAACTGAATTGAACTTCAGCACAACTTATCATCCGCTGATAGACGAACAATCCGAAAGGACTATTCAAATAGTGGAAGACATGTTGAGGGCTTGTGCCTTAGATTAGTCAACTGATTGGGAAGTTCATCTACCGTTGATTGAATTCACCTACAACAATAGTTGGCATGCCTCCACTAAGATGGCACCATTTGAAGCATTATACGGGAGGAGATGCAGATCGCCCCTATGTTGGGACGATTCATCAGACTTGATCGGGACGGAACCAGAATTGGTCGTACAGACACAAGAGAATATAGCCTTGATTCGCGAAAGACTGTTGACCGCACAGAGTCGACAGAAATCTTACGCAGACGTGTGCCGTCGCCCATTAGAGTTCAGTAATGGAGATCACGTACTTTTAAAGGTTTCTACTACTCAGGGAATCTTTCGTTTCGGAAGAAAGGGAAAGTTGAGTCCGAGATATATCGGACCGTTCGAGATTCTTGAGAGAGTTGTAGAGTTGGCATACATATTAGTATTACCGCCGTAATTGAGCCATGTTCATAACGTGTTCCACGTATCCCAGTTACGGAAGTATATACCAAATCCTAGTCATCTCATTGATTTCGATGAGATCGAAGTCGCTAAGGATGTCACGTTTGAAGAGAGACCGATCAGGATCCTCGAGAGTTGAGTTAATCAATTGAGAAACAAACCGATCATTTTAGTTAAGGTTCAGTGGTCGTGCCACGGAGTGGAGGAAGCCACTTGGGAAACACAAGATAGCATAAGGTCCAGATATCCAGAGTTATTTTCGTCTTGAGTTTCGGGATGAATCTCCTTTTTAGTAGGAGAGTATGTAATATCCGGATTAATTATTGAGTATTTCATTTATAATTGAACCCCGTATTATTCAGAATTGTAATATCGGTAATCGAAGTATGATATTTCTCGTACTTGTATCCTTGTACATGATTATGGCAACATGTAAATTTTCTCATGCAAATACGTGATAACGTACGCTAAGAAGAAAGCTTAACGTACGTTATCCGCCAAAGTTAGCGTACACTACGAATGTAGCGTACCGTACGTTAAGCAGCCAATAATTGAGCTGGGCGGCTAGCACATGCGCCAGCCATACGATGGGTCCGGATAAGATTCCCGCGGATGAACCTGGATAGTTTTGAAGTTAATGAGTGTTAACATACGCTAAGATATATGTCTAGCGTACGCTAATTGGTGTTGCTTACGTACGTAACCTGATGGTGTAGCGTACATAATCGAGTACAGAATGAGAACAGTTAACTATCTGTGACGATAGCATACGCTAAGTATACTGGGTAGCGTACGCTAAGCGACTAATGTACGCTATGCGTGAAGGCTATCGTACGTTAAGGTTAGAAATTTATAAATAAGACATCACTCCATTTCCTTTCATTCGTTTCTTTCACTTGGCTTTCAACATACTTCATGCCCAGAGAGTTTACAGCCACCTAATACACCTTTAGAACACCTTTAGTTGATCATTGAAGATTGGATATCACTATTACTTGATCATTGAAGTTGAAGAACATCTTGGATTGCCACACAAGCCACCGGAATTGGATTCTACCTATTGTCTCAGCATTTTCTTCATATTAAGGTATGTTATGCTATCTCCAAGCTTGAATTCATATTCTTAAGGAGGTGTTGATCATGCTACCAAGGATAGTAAGTTCTATAGATGATTTATTCAACCAAACATCATGTTTAGAAAGTTGGAATGATTATGCTCAAGTTACCTTTGTTGAGAACATTATAGTTGGAACCTTGCTTCGTCAAACTATAATAGTAGTGTTATGAGTTGGATAATCCATATTGAATGGTGTTGCCATATTGATCGTAGACTTGGAGTTGATATCACTTTTGCTAAACGGACTTAAATAAAGAATCATCGAATGTAGTATTCTTTCTTATAAGTTGGATTTGTTAGTTCATCTTTAAGATAAAGTTTGAATGTAATGATGATATTGGAAACAAGCACATCAACCTTAGATCACCCGAACTTCACATGAGGATTGTAATTGAGTTTGAATATAGTGTTGTGATGATATACGTATCCTTGAGTTCGAAGATATTTTAATCCGTAAGATCATTCATAATTATATGAGCATGATATGAATGAGGATAACGTACGTTAATCACTGAGGATTTCGTACACTACATCACTAATCGAGACAATCGTCTGCTCAGTGAGAAACTGTCATATGTGTGTTTAGCACACGCTAGGCTCTGTAGCTTACATACGCTAAAGGGCAGAATTAACGTACGCTATGTTTGGCACGTAACGTACGTTATATCATCAGACGAGACAGTCGACTGATCAGAGAGGAACTGTCAATGCATGTTTAGCGTACGCTAAACTTCATAGCTTACGTACGTTAACGAGTAAGCTTAACGTACGCTATAAAGGGTTTGTAACGTATGTTATGCAAGTCAGACAGGATATGTTTTATGAACTTTTGACCATAATTTGGATTGTTAGATGTTCGTACGACCTGAGATGAATTCTATATTATTTCTTCTGTTTAAGGTTCAAGATTGCAGCGTGATTAATAGAAGGGGCAACCTTCGAGTGTATTGATATTTGTCGGATTTTTATCCTTGTCATCGATTCGAGGCAAGTACTTTATTTATGTTTTATATGTTGATGTTATACATATTGTTGTGCATATGTGTCATTGTTGTATGTCCACCTCGTGTTGGTCCGACGGGATCATCTTGGGATCTATGCTAGCGTGCGCTGGATCATGGGACAAGTTTTGCACCTCGTGTTGGTCCGACAGGATCATCTTGGGATCTAGGCAGTGAACGCTGGATCGTCGGAATTACCATGTGTATGTTGTGATATCATGTTGTGATATCATGTTGTGATTATCATTTGTGTATGTTATTTATGAGTTTCTAGTAGGAGGAGACTCGTTGGTATTTTGTCATTTATGTTATTATTATTCTTCGTAAAATGTTGAATAATATTTTGTGGTACTTGTACTAGCATCGTTGTGCTAACCCATTTGGGAGTGAATATTTGTTTATGTTCAGGATCCAGTAGAGCAGGGAAATAACCACTGGAGCTGTATGACGACGAGGGTGCAGTAATATATAGGCCGCTTCACTAAAGTCCTTCATTGTAAAGCACTTTCCTAGCCAAAGTTTGACACTTTGTAGAGTAGGAATGTCATTTCTAATGTCATTCACATAGGGTACCATAAATACTATTGCGCTCCCACTAACTTTATTGTATACACAAGGTTCGTCTTGATTTCTGGTGAAACCAAACTCTTTGGTTTCTTCATCAAAATGAAGATTCTAATTTCGTGATGCTTGCTTCAATCCATAAATGGTTCTTTATATTACATATACGACTTGCTATATCATGATGAATATTAATAAAATAATATTTGCCTTGTAACTCAATGTAATCTATATTTACTTATTTTTATTTTATTTTACTCAAGTATTTCGAAATTGTTTTATAAATTAAATAATAAATTAATTAAAGTTTAAAGTGAGATATTAATTTACCTATTGGGCTATGTACCAACCCTTAATTGTGAATAGACTCACTTATGAACCATAGTAATTGAATTGAAATTTCAATTAGGGCCCAAGACCAAAGAATAACCCAAACACCTTTAACTTTAACCCAACCCAACAAATAACTAACCCAAACCATATGACCCAACCTACACCATGTAAACAAAATAATTTTTTTTAATAATAATACAACAACAACAATAATAAATTATTAAAAAATTTAATAATAATAATAAATAAAAAATCAGCCATGATGAGTAAGGGGATGAAGTGTCCCTTTAACCCTTCCACTTGTTACCTATACACACACATGTCTTCACCGCTTCATTCACCAAGCCTCAACCCCCCTTCCTATAAATACCTCCATGTACACTTTGTCTTACTTTACACAAAAAAAATTTGCACAATCTAGAGAGAGGGAGAGGCCAAGAGGAAGAAAAAAAAGAGAGGAAGAGAAGGGAAGAAGAGAAAAGAGGAGGAAGAAAGTTAGGAGGAAACAAGGTAATATAGTTACTTATCTTAAGAACTTATAGGTTTATATAGTTATATATATACGTATATAACTTAGCTAACTAGTGCATGAATTCCTTATGTTGGTTGAATGTAGTAAAGAGGAAAGAAGAACTCTCAATATCTTATAAAGACCCGATTTCCATCCCAACATCAAGAATCAAGGTGGTTGTAAAAATTATTTTCAAATTTATATGTGAAATGATTTAAAATGAAGATGCATGTTCTTTTATGTGGTTTATATATTCTCCATTTCATATGTCATAAGCATGTATGATGATTTACAACTTGTTTGTGTCGAGAAATTAACAAATATTGATGATTAAAATGATGTGACTAAATTTCTTGCAAAAGTGATGAAAAATGATCCTACATGATATGTTGAATATTCTGGAAATTTTGACCTTGAAGTGATTTATGTGTAATATATAATTATGCATGTGAGGTTGGATGTCTAAATTGTGGCCTAACAAATGTTGAATTGACAAAACGAGCATAAAATGTAATTATGTAAAATTAAAGAAAATTATGGACATTTTTTATATAAGTGTAATATCCGGATAATTGTTGTGTATTTACATCTGTATTTGAACCTTGTAATATTCGACTTTGTGGTATCAATAATCGAAGTGTAATTTTTCCCGTATTCATATTCCAACAATCATGGTCATATTAGGAAGAGTTTGTAAATTTATGCATGCAGCTAAGTCATAATGTACGCTAGCAGGTAAGATTAACGTACGTTATGAGCTGAAGATAGCGTACGCTATGGACGAAGCATAGTGTACGTAACAGGCATTCAAGCATATCAGGTTGGTCGGCGTATGGGCCAGCTAAGGATGGGGTCTGGATAAGATAAGATTCCCGCGTAATCCGGATAGTTTTTGGATAAAGCAAGCCAACGAGGCATAACGTACGTTAAAGGATAAAGATAGCATGTGCTAACATAAACGGTGATGGTTAACGTATGTTAAAGAGGTCAGAAAATGAGGCAGTAGCTACTGGCGAACGTTAACATACGTAAGGAGTAGCAATTAACATACGTTAAGGCTATAGCGTATGTAATATCTTGAGGCTAAAGTACGTAAAGATCAGAGTTTTATAAATAAGACCTCACCCCTTTGCATTTCACAGTTGTTCTCCTTCGTCCCCTGGCAGATTTCTGCAAGTCCAGAGAGCCTTCCCCCACATTATAATCCTTGTTTAGCCTTTATACTTAGTCATTGAAGTTGGAAAGCATCTTGGATTGATACTCAAGCTTCCGGTATTGGGTTTTCACCAAGTGTTTCGTTGTTTCCTCCATATTAAGGTATGTATTGTTGCTCCAGCTCTGAGTTCATATTTCTAGGATGATTACAAATGTATTTCAGAGATTATTAGACCTATTTGAAGACATAATTATTGAACATCATGATTTTAGAAAGGTCGAGATGATTAACCCAAAGTATACCTTGATTTAGACATGTATGAATTGAGCCTTACTTACGTTGAACATATGATGTAGTTTAATGAGATTGTATCATACATTTGATGATGATTTCGAAGGGATCTTATATGAAATGACTTGTTATGATATCACCTATGACATATGAATTAAAGTTGGAAAACAATGAGAATGTTCATCAAGAATAAGGTATATCTTGTAAAGAGTAATTCGTGATTAGTAAATCTTCATTTTAATGGTTGGGATAAAATGATTATGTCGATAACAACCATGATAAACTTAGAACCCGGCTGAATGTGTTTGCCTTGCTATGAATCGGACGAACCACATTTTAGAGTTAATGATCAAAGATTGGAGTATGGAATTATGATGATTTGGAATCCTTGCAATCATAGATGTCGGTATGGTACCCCTATTATGATCGTCTGAATTGCATGAAGCACGATTTTAGCCAACTTATGTTCGTTGAGTAGTTGAACCATGAACAGGCCGTACGTAAGATGTTTAACTCGGTCATATCTTAGAAACGTTAGATGATCGTGTGTTAGTTACGTATATGCATGTTGAACTCTTCGTATTTCATTATTGTGTAAAGGTTCGAGGCTTGCAAGTGGTTAGATGAAGGGACGACCTTCGAGTGTTTAGGTGATTGTCGAAGTATTTAAACCTTGTCGTCATTATAAGGCAAGTACTTTAATTACGTTTTATTAATTCATGTTATTCATGTTGTCATGCATATGTGCCGTTGTTATATGTCCACCTCGTGTTGGTCCGACGGGATCATCTTGGGATCTATGCTAGCGTGCGCTGGATCATTGGACAGGTTTTTCCACCCCGTATTGGTCCGACCGGATCATCTTGGGATCTATGCAGTGAATGCTGGATCATCGGAATTACCATGTGTATGTTGTATCATGTTATGTTTATCATGTTGCGTATGGTATTGTGAGTATTCTCGTGGTAGAGACTCATTGTTATTATTGTCATTGAGGATGTTGTTATTATTCTTCACGAGATATTGAATAATCTGCTGTTGTATAATTATCATACTTGTACTAGAATCATTGTGCTAACCTTTTTGGGGGTGGACATTTGTTTTATGTTTAGGATACAGGAGGACGGGGAAGCAACCACTTGAGCCGCATGACGACGAGGGTGCGAAGTGATGTTATGGCCGAGTTGGTTTGTCAGTTGTATTTTGTTTTCAATAAAGTACTCGAGTACGCTGTCGTATTGTTCTTCCTTTGAAATTTATATTCGGATGTTGGTCGAATTGTACTTTTCATACTCGTTATGTAATAATAAACTCTACAGTTGGTATTTAATAATGTTGATATTGGAAACAAGCACATCAACCTTAGATCACCCGAACTTCACATGAGGATTGTAATCGAGTTTGAATATAGTGTTGTGATGATATACGTATCCTTGAGTTCGAAGATATTTTAATCCGTAAGATCATTCATAATTATATGAGCATGATATGAATGAGGATAACGTACGTTAATCACTGAGGATTTCGTACACTACATCACCAATCGAGACAATCGTCTGCTCAGTGAGAAACTGTCATATGTGAGTTTAGCGTACGCTAGGCTCTGTAGCTTACATACGCTAAAGGGCAGAATTAACGTACGCTACGTTTGGCACGTAACGTACGTTATATCATCAGACGAGACAGTCGACTGATCAGAGAGGAACTGTCAATGCATGGTTAGCGTACGCTAAACTTCATAGCTTACGTACGCTAACGACTAAGCTTAACATACGCTATAAAGGGTTTGTAACGTATGTTATGCAAGTCAGACAGGATATGTTTTATGAACTTTCGACCGTAATTTGGATTGTTAGATGTTCGTACGATGTGAGATGAATTCTATATTATTTCTTCTGTTTAAGGTTCGAGATTGCAGCGTGATTAATAGAAGGGGCAACCTTCGAGTGTATTGATATTTGTCGGAGTTTTATCCTTGTCATCGATTCGAGGCAAGTACTTTATTTATGTTTTATGTGTTGATGTTATACATATTGTTGTGCATATGTGTCATTGTTGTATGTCCACCTCGTGTTGGTCCGACGGGATCATCTTGGGATCTATGCTAGCGTGCGCTGGATCATGGGACAAGTTTTCCACCTCGTGTTGGTCCGACGGGATCATCTTGGGATCTAGGCAGTGAACGCTGGATCGTCGGAATTACCATGTGTATGTTGTGATATCATGTTGTGATTATCATTTGTGTATGTTATTTATGAGTTTCTAGTAGGAGGAGACTCGTTGGTATTTTGTCATTTATGTTATTATTATTCTTCGTAAAATGTTGAATAATATGTTGTGGTACTTGTACTAGCATCGTTGTGCTAACCCATTCGGGAGTGAACATTTGTTTATGTTCAGGATCCAGGAGAGCAGGGAAATAACCACTGGAGCTGTATGACGACGAGGGTGCAGAGTGATGTTCCGGACGGTTTAATTATATGTTATTTGTGTTGTTTTTAATAAGTAATCGAGTACGTCGTCATTTGTGATGTTGTTCTTCATTGGGATGTTTGTATTTTCGGTATTGGTCCAGAACGGTTGTATTTTATTTCAATTACTTTCATATGTTGGTATTTGTTATTATCTTTTCATTTCTTCAGCCTTGTAAATCCTTATGTAAAGTATTTACGGCACTGTAATATTCCCTAATATATCGAAGGTGTTACATTGTCAATGTATGTACTTTGACTAAGGGCCATAAGCCTGCTAGACCTATCTATATAAATCCTTATTCCTAATATATAGGCCGCTTCACCAAAGTCCTTCATTGTAAAGCACTTTCCTAGCCAAAGTTTGACACTTTGTAGAGTAGGAATGTCATTTCCAATGAGTAGGATGTCATTCACATAGGGTACCATAAATACTATTGCGCTCCCACTAACTTTCTTGTATACACAAGGTTCGTCTTGATTTCTGGTGAAACCAAACTCTTTGGTTTCTTCATCGAAACGAAGATTCCAATTTCGTGATGCTTGCTTCAATCCATAAATGGTTCTTTATATTACATGTACGACTTGCTATATCATGATGAATATTAATAAAATAATATTTGCCTTGTAACTCAATGTAATCTATATTTACTTATTTTTATTTTATTCTACTCCAGTATTTCGAAATTGTTTTATAAATTAAATAATAAATTAATTAAAGTTTAAAGTGAGATATTAATTTACCTATTGGGCTATGTACCAACCCTTAATTGTAATAGACTCACTTATGAACCATAGTAATTGAATTGAAATTTCAATTAGGGCCCAAGACCAAAGAATAACCCAAACACCTTTAACTTTAACCCAACCCAACAAATAACTAACCCAAACCATATGACCCAACCTACACCATGTAAACAAAATAAATTTTTTTAATAATAATACAACAACAACAACAATAAATTATTAAAAAATTTTAATAATAATAATAAATAAAAAATCAGCCATGATGAGTAAGGGGATGAAGTGTCCCTTTAACCCTTCCACTTGTTACCTATACACACACATGTCTTCACCTCTTCATTCACCAAGCCTCAACCCCCCTTCCTATAAATACCTCCATGTACACTTTGTCTTCCTTTACACAAAAAAAGTTTGCACAATCTAGAGAGAGGGAGAGGCCAAGAGGAAGAAAAAAAAGAGAGGAAGAGAAGGGAAGAAGAGAAAAGAGGAGGAAGAAAGTTAGGAGGAAACAAGGTAATATAGTTACTTATCTTAAGAACTTATAGGTTTATATAGTTATATATATACGTATATAACTTAGCTAACTAGTGCATGAATTCCTTATGTTGGTTGAATGTAGTAAAGAGGGAAGAAGAACTCTCAATATCTTATAAAGACCCGATTTCCATCCTAACATCAAGAATCAAGGTGGTTGTAAAAAATATTTTCAAATTTATATGCGAAATGATTTAAAATGAAGATGCATGTTCTTTTATGTGGTTTATATATTCTCCATTTCATATGTCATAAGCATGTATGATGATTTACAACTTGTTTGTGTCGAGAAATTAACAAATATTGATGATTAAAATGATGTGACTAAATTTCTTGCAAAAGTGATCAAAAATGATCCTACATGATATGTTGAATATTCTGGAAATTTTGACCTTGAAGTGATTTATGTGTAATATATAATTATGCATGTGAGGTTGGATGTCTAGATTGTGGCCTAACAAAAGTTGAATTGACAAAACGAGCATAAAATGTAATTATGTAAAATTAAAGAAAATTATGGACATTTTTGATATAAGTGTAATATCCGGATAATTGTTGTGTATTTTCATCTGTATTTGAACCTTGTAATATTCGACTTTGTGGTATCAATAATCGAAGTGTAATTTTTCCCGTATTCGTATTCCAACAATCATGGTCATATTAGGAAGAGTTTGTAAATTTATGCATGCAGCTAAGTCATAACGTACGCTAGCAGATAAGCTTAACGTACGTTATGAGCTGAAGATAGCGTACGCTATGGACGAAGCAAAGCGTACGTAACAGGCATTCAAGCAGATCAGGTTGGTCGGCATATGGGCCAGCTAAGGATGGGGTTTGGATAAGATAAGATTCCCGCGTAATCCAGATAGTTTTTTGATAAAGCAAGCCAACGAGGCATAACGTACGTTAAAGGATAAAGATAGCGTGTGCTAACATAAACGGTGATGGTTAACGTACGTTAAAGAGGTCAGAAAATGAGGCAGTAGCTACTAGCGAACGTTGATATACGTAAGGAGTAGCAATTAACATACGTTAAGGCTACAGCGTATGTAATATCTTGAGGCTAAAGTACGTAAAGATCAGAGTTTTATAAATAAGACCTCACCCCTTGGCATTTCACAGTTGTTCTCCTTCGTCCCCTGGCAGATTTCTGAAAGTCCAGAGAGCCTTCCCCCACATTATAATCCTTGTTTAGCCTTTATACTTAGTCATTGAAGTTGGAAAGCATCTTGGATTGATACTCAAGCTTCCGGTGTTGGGTTTTCACCAAGTGTTTCGTTGTTTCCTCCATATTAAGGTATGTATTGTTGCTCCAGCTCTGAGTTCATATTTCTAGGATGATTACAAATGTATTTCAGAGATTATTAGACCTATTTGAAGACATAATTATTGAACATCATGATTTTAGAAAGGTCGAGATGATTAACCCAAAGTATACCTTGATTTAGACATGTATGAATTGAGCCTTACTTATGTTGAACATATGATGTAGTTTTATGAGATTGTATCATACATTTGATGATGATTTCGAAGGGAACTTATATCAAATGACTTGTTATGATATCACCTATGACATATGAATTCAAGTTGGAAAACAATGAGGATGTTCATCAAGAATAAGGTATATCTTGTAAAGAGTAATTCGTGATTAGTAAATCTTCATTTTAATGGTTGAGATAAAATGATTATGTCGATAACAACCATGATAAACTTAGAACCCGGCTGAATGTGTTTGCCTTGCTATGAATCGGACGAACAACATTTTAGAGTTAATGATCAAAGATTGGAGTATGGAATTATGATGATTTGGAATCCTTGCAATCATAGATGTCGGTATGGTACCCCTATTGTGATTGTCTGAATTGCATGAAGCATGATTTTAGCCAACTTATGTTCGTTGAGTAGTTGAACCGTGAACCAGCCGTACGTAAGATGTTTAACTCGGTCATATCTTAGAAACGTTAGATGATCGTGTGCTAGTTACGTATATGCATGTTGAACTCTTCGTATTTCATTATTGTGTAAAGGTTCGAGGCTTTCAAGTGGTTAGATGAAGGGACGACCTTCGAGTGTTTAGGCGATTGTCGAAGTATTTAAACCTTGTCGTCATTATAAGGCAAGTACTTTAATTACGTTTTATTAATTCATGTTATTCATGTTGTCGTGCATATGTGCCGTTGTTATATGTCCAGCTCGTGTTGGTCCGACGGGATCATCTTGGGATCTATGCTAGCGTGCGCTGGATCATTGGACAGGTTTTTCCACCTCGTATTGGTCCGACCGGATCATCTTGGGATCTATGCAGTGAATGATGGATCATCGGAATTACTATGTGTATGTTGTATCATGTTATGTTTATCATGTTGCGTATGGTATTGTGAGTCTTCTCGTGGTAGAGACTCATTGTTATTGTTGTCATTGAGGATGTTGTTATTATTCTTCGTGAGATATTGAATAATCTGTTGTTGTATAATTATCATACTTATACTAGAATCATTGTGCTAACCTTTTTGGGGGTGGACATTTGTTTTATGTTTAGGATACAGGAGGACGGGGAAGCAACCACTTGAGCCGCATGACGACAAGGGTGCGAAGTGATGTTATGGCCGAATTGGTTTGTCAGTTGCATTTTGTTTTCAATAAAGTACTCGAGTACGCTGTCGTATTGTTCTTCCTTTGAAATTTATATTCGGATGTTGGTCGAATTGTACTTTTCATACTCGTTATGTAATAATAAACTCTATAGTTGGTATTTAATAATGCTGTTTTTAAATCCTTAACCTAGTAAATCCTGAATTCAACGGTTCACGGTGCTGTAATAATCCTGAATATCTCGGGGTGTTACAGAATATGGTATCAGAGCTAAGATTATGGATATCTTGGCCGTTGGGTTAAATTAGGGTTCAGATGCGTTATTTTGAGTTAACCGGCTGCGAATAACATCACTGTATGACCTACGTCTTCATGTGAGCGGTGGTTGTAACTTTCCTAAACTCTAACTTGTCCTTTACATGTTATACTTTTTGAATGTTTGTACGATGTTGTTCCCTGTATATTGATAATTTATGCTTACAGTATGATGAGCGGAGGACGTGGACGTGGTCGCGGTCGTGGACGCGGACGTAGAAATACAGAAAGGGAAGCTTCACCCTCTGTTTCTGATTCGCTGTAAAATCAAGCTAACTCCAATTCTGGCGAACAACAAGATTCCATTAACAATGAACGAGAACAGACGGTGGAGACAAATGCTAATACTGCCGTTCCCGAAATACTACGCCAAGTGGTCAACCAGATGACTCAATTTGCTCAAGTAGTGGATAAAATGCAAGTGGCGGTAGGATTGCAGTCGGGGGAAAGACAGCAAGGCATCCCAGACTTGGGAAATCGAGGAGACAGATGGCTTCAGGAGATGGCGAAGATGCACCCACGAAAATTTGATGGTTTTTCTGAGACACCGATATGGGATCACTGGTTGAGAGAACTGGAGAAAGTATTTGCCAGGATTAACTGCCCAGATGACCGGAGAGCCCCCATTGCCCAGTATTTTCTAACAATAGAAGCGTCCGAGTGGTGGGAAGCCATTCGACCTGCTGATCATGATACCGATTGGGGAGAGTTTAAACTTATAATGAAAGATCAGTACTGCCCTCGTCCGGTGAGATAAGCTAAGGTTCAAAAAAATTTCTTTGCACAGCCTTCGGATGTGCCGGTAGCTCAGGCGATTAAGACATTTAATCAACAACTGTCATTTGTTCGACACCTGGTTAGAACCGACGCAAAAATGATGATTCACTTTGATATGAGAATGAAGCCGGAGATACAGAGGTACATGTCAGGTTTCGAATGCACCACTCTCTACCAGTATCAAGATAAAGCTCTGGCGTATGAAATAAAAGAAACAGCTATGGAAAAGTTCTCTGAGTCCAAGAAGCATAAAGTCTCTGTTAGTTTCACAGAGCACAAGAGTAGTGGGCCACACAAAGCCCAATCATCCTTTCATTCATTCAAGAGGTCTCCGCATCCATCCAAGGGTGGGATGAACTCCAGAGCAGTATCATCCATGACAGATGCAGTCAGGAAGTGTTTTAACTGTGGTCGGACAGGACACTATCGACGTGATTGCTCACTCCCCCCCGTGACGTGCTATGATTTTGGACGAGAAGGGCATTGTGCAGTATTCTGTGAAGAGGCTGCAAAATCTTTTGGAGCTCGTAATTCGCATCCAGTCCAGAAAGACAACAAGGCATCCCAGACTTGGGAAATCGAGGAGACAGATGGCTTCAGGAGGTGGCGAAGATGCACCCACCAAAATTCGATGGTTTTTCTGAGACACCGACATGGGATCACTGGTTGAGAGAACTGGAGAAAGTATGCCTGGATTAACTGCCCAGATGACCGGAGAGCCCCCATTGCCCAGTATTTTCTAACAGTAGAAGCGTCCGAGTGGTGGGAAGCCATTCGACCTGCTGATCATGATACCGATTGGGGAGAGTTCAAACTTATGATGGAAGATCAGTACTGCCCTCGTCCGCTGAGAGAAGCTAAGGTTCAAAAATTTTTCTACGCACAGCCTTCGGATGTGCCGGTAGCTCAGGCGATTAAGACATTTAATCAACAGCTATCGTTTGTTCGACACCTGGTTAGAACCGACGCAGAAATGATGATTCACTTTGATATGAGAATGAAGGCGGAGATACAGAGGTACATGTCAGGTTTCGAATGCACCACTCTCTTCCAGTATCAAGACAAATCTATGGCGTATGAAATAAAAGAAACAGCTATGGAAAAGTTCTCTGAGTCCAAGAAGAAGAAAGTCTCTGTTAGTTTCACAGAGCACAAGAGTAGTGGGCCACGCAAAGCCCAATCATCCTTTCATTCATTCAAGAGGCCTCTGCATCCATCCAAGGGTGGGATGAACTCCAGAGCAGTATCAGCCATGACAGATGCAGTCAGGAAGTGTTTTAACTGTGGTCGGACAGGACACTATGGACGTGATTGCTCACTCCCCCCCCCCCCCCCCCCGTGATGTGCTATGATTGTGGACGAGAAGGGCATTGTGCGGTATTCTGTGAAGAGGCTGCAAAATATTTTGGAGCTCGTAATTCGCATCTAGTCCAGAAAGAGGCGAGCGCCCCTCAGACATAACAGAGTATTCAGCAGCCCCAGAATTTCGGCCGAGGTAGAGTCAGAGGAAAATATGACCGAAAAGAAGCATCGAGTGCAGGGTCCGCTCCTCCACGCCTTTATGAGATGAGAAGGGCAGATGACCAGAATGCAGCTGTCGCATCAGGTACCGTTCAGATCCTTTCTCAACCAGTTAGTGTTTTGTTTGATACAGAAGCTACACATTCGTTTATATCTTTGTCTTGTGTTAATCGCTTGAACACTTCTTATTTTCATGAATGTGAGCCTTATGTTGTGGGTTTACCGAGTGGGGAAAGAATTGTGGGGAACTTAGAAACTAGAGATTTTCTTATATCAATTGGAGGCAAAGAGTGACCCTTAAATCTGATTGCGATAGAGATACAAAGAGACGATCCGATTCTCGGAGATGATTGGCTTAACCGATATGGAGCTATTGGGAACTACCGAAAGAGGAATATCTCAATGATAGCTGAAGATGGTTCCGAATTATTATTCGAGGGATGGAGGCCAGGAAGCTCACGAAAAATGATCAAAGCTATGAAAGCTGTTAAACTGCTAAAACAGGGCTGTACTGGATACTGGTGTTACGCGATGAAGAAAGAAGAAGTAAAAGTAGAGCTTTCATCCATTTCTGTTGTGAATGAATTTCCAGACGTGTTCCCCGATGAATTACCTGAACTACCCCCACGACGATATGTAGAATTTACCATCGAGCAACAACCAGGAGCTACACCGATTTCTAAGGCGCCATATTGTATGACACCAACTGAGATGTATGAATTGAAAAAACAACTGGAAGGGTTACTGGACAAAGGTTATATTCAGCCAATTGTTTCGTCCTGGGGTGCACCAGTTCTTTTTGTTCGAAAGAAAGATGGATCGCTTCGATTGTGCATCGACTACCGGGAGCTGAACAAGATCACGATCAAGAACAAGTATCCGTTGCCACGGATTGATGATTTGTTTGACCAGTTGCAAGGAGCGACAGTATTTCCCAAAGTCTATTTGAGATCGGGATATCATCAGTTGAGGATTAAGGAATCCGATGTTCTGAAGTCAGCATTCAGAACTCGCTACGGACATTATGAATTTGTGGTGATGCCGTTTGGTCTCACTAATGCGCCTGCTGTGTTTATGCAACTAATGAATTGAGTATTCATAGAGTATTTGGACAAATTCGTAGTTGTGTTTATTGATGATATTCTGGTCTATTCCAAGAGCCCGAAAGAGCATGCGCAACACTTATGGATCGTTTTGGACCTCTTTAGAAGCAAGCAATTATATGCCAAATTTTCTAAGTGTGAATTCTGGTTAAAGGAAGTGATGTTCCTCGGTCACGTGGTATCAGCGGAAGGAGTCCGAGTTGATCCCCAGAAAGTCGAGGCAATTTTGGATTGGAAGTCTACTAAGAACATGAAGGAAGTCAGAAGTTTCTTAGGGCTTGCTGGGTGTTATCGTCGGTTCATGGAAATTACCCATCCACTTACTCGATTGCTGCAAAAAAACCAAAAGTTTGAATGGAATAATATGTGTCAGGCCAGTTTTGATGAATTGAAGAAGAGATTGACGACGGCACCAATTTTAGCACTACCACAAGGAACTGAAGGATTCATAGTTTTCAGTGACGCTTCAAACCAAGGTCTCGGTTGTGTACTGATGCATAATGAGAAGTTGATCGCCTACGATTCACGGCAATTGAAGCCATATAAAGTATATTATCCAACACATGATTTGGAACTGGCAGCTGTGGTTTTTGCCTTGAATATATGGAGACATTATTTATATGGGACTCACTGTCAGATCTTCACAGATCATAAGAGTCTCAAATACATCTTCAGTCAGAAAGAGTTAAACATACGGCAGAGGAGATGGCTAGAATTGATTAAGGACTATGATTTGGAGATTCTTTATCATCCACGCAAAGCGAATGTAGTGGCCGATGCACTTAGCCGCAAACCCATTTCTATTAGAATGCTGGAAACGCTCACGTCCCAGTCCTTCATTCAGTGAGAGTTGATTCGTGAGGGAATTGAAGTATGATTGCAAGGAGTCCAAGGGAAACTGTGTGTGATGGAATTAACTTCGTCGTTAATCAAAGAAATTAAATCTAAGCAATTGGATGACCCTCTGATGATTAGGTAACATGATGAAGTGAGCAAGGGAAATGCCCCAGGATTTCTAATTCATGAAGACGAAGTTTTGAGATTTCAATATCGACTTTGTGTCCCCGATATTGATGTTTTGAAAGAAACAATCATGAAGGAAGCTCACAGTACGCCTTATTCTATTCACCCAGGTACTAGTAAGATGTATAAGGATCTGAAACAGAATTTCTGGTGGGGCAACATGAAGAAAGATGTGGCGGAATATGTCTCGAAGTTTTTAACTTGTCATCAAGTTAAGATCGAATATTAGCGACCCTACGGAATGTTGAATGTAACACCCCCAAAACCGACCGGGAATATTACAGCGCCGTGGGCCCCATATTGGAACCCACAAGGCTAAAATCATTTTCACAAACGTTTAAAAATACCAAAAGGCCCTTTGAAAGTACACACACACGCAGTGGATAAAAACACAGTTCAAAGAATACCGAAAGCCATTATAAAATTTCACCCGCAACAGATAGAAACATAATTAAATTCATTTGCAGCGGAATTAGAAAAAAACAGAAAAGAATACACAATCCCAACAATCACGTCATAGCCAGTATCACCGGAAAGCTCATCCCTTCACGACCGCTACTAGCTCGAACTCCGAGTGCCTAAAAGATAAAGCCCACGACGGGATCAGCCATAATACTCAACAATGATAACGATCACATAACAAAAACAATACATATCAATGTAATTACAAGGTGAGAAAAATTCCAATGTAGTCTTACCGACATAACCTTACCAACCCATCACAATCCATATCGAATCAATCCTTACGATAATCACATCTCGCGTTCTTAAGTGACAGATGAATTCAATGTAACCACCTGAGCTGTATCCGAAACGATACCAAGATTCTCAAACATAAATATATCTCCAAAATGGAATAATCTGGCCAAGTCCGATTCTGTCCGTGGGATCGCACAATCGGATTCCAATTCTGATAAAACCGATGTCACACGGTACATCTGTAAGCCAACCGTCCCGAGAAAATGGCAAGTCCCGAATATCAATGCAAAACATGAATGTTCACACAATCAATAATGATAAACAACCAATGCATCAAAACAGGAATATCAATGACATGATAACCCCACACAAGATCGACAAAGGATCAACCACAAATGAGAATACCATGATGTGGTAACTCCAACAAGATCAATGAAAGATCAACCACCGGGAATGCCAACAATACGGTAAACTCCAATGAGATCAATAAAGAATCGACAACCAGAAATACCAACGGTACGATAAACTCCAATAAGATCAATAAGGGTTAACAACCGAGAATACTGACGACATAATAAACTCTAACAAGATCAATAAGGACCAACAACTGTGAATACAAACAATACGGTAAACCCCAACAAGGTTAATAAAGGATCAACGACCGAGAATACCAACAACACGGTAAACCTCCACAAAATCAATAAAAGATTGATAACGACGAGATTTCCAATAGAAGGGCGGACTCCAAACAAGATTTATAAAGGTTTAATAGCAAACGAGAAGACCATCGACATGGTAACTCCAAACGAGATCAATGAAGGATCAACGGGGACAGATACACGAGAGAATAAAATCGCCAATCAAATACAAATCATCTATACGCGATTTAAAAAACAACCCGAATAACGAATAGACCCGATTATGCATGGGCTGTGAACGACTCATCAATAAGACTCAAGATGGATGTCACGATACGCACGATCCGGACATGTGTCCATGTACAAGCCAACCACGGGTATTGATCAGGCACCCGTCTGGTCTCGTACCTAGTCAGCCTCACGAAGTACGTCTCGTGTGCACGGTTCAATATGAGGTCGAAACCAGCATATGCTACACGTGCACGGTTCAATATGAGGGCAACAATAACTCAATCATGAAAGACCAATATGACCATAGTGTCGTATTTCCGTCAGGCAACAGTTCATAGCATGCTCAACAATGCATATAATATTAACATATAAACCCCAAGGCCGCATTCAAGGGTCACGGAAGCATCTCACAGGAATACCCCCCAGAACATAGGTGCCATTTAGGTCTTATCCCCTAACACAGTTCATGCAATCACAAAATACCCCAAGGTCGCAACCAAGGGTCACGAAAGTATCCTCACAGGAATACACTGGAACATAGGTGCCATTTAGGTCTTATCCCCTAACACATCGGCCCAACAGATTACAGCTCAAAGAAAGAGTACATTACAAAACATAACAAACGATGGTGCACACTCACCACATGAAATATCAACACACACATGCAATAATGCAACATGATGATTATCATAATCTAATAATATTAATTTACCTCAAGCTGGAGACGCTAACCTTTCCACGACCAAAATCCCTGAACGATTATACGGTGTCCGAATAATCCAAATGAAGTACAATCCATTACTAACACCAAATCACCATCTCGAGCTCAATATCGGCATAATAACTGGTCTTGAAATCTAAATTCTCATACAATAGACCAAATGTAATTCACGTTTCCGTTTCCTCTAGACGTCTTAAAATCATATACATTATGATTTATCTTAGTCCAAACATAATATACATACCATCATCCTGACAATTCATATTCCATGATACCATTGCTATATGAATCATAAATGAAATGAAAGCGAAATCATTCATTAACATTATGAACTGAGCAAGCATAACTTGCCTCGATACCGATACGATGAAGTTGTTACTAGTCCCGTCGTCTTCATCTACATGCTTCGTAGCCCCGACTCATCCGCAGCACAATGGTTAACTTCAACGATCACTAAATGCAACCTAATGCAATAATCAATTAACGACACGTTCAATAACAATCAATAACCGATATGACCAACCAATCAAGCTCGATGGTTCAACGATATCTCGATAATATGAAACCAAACCATGTCAACTTTTAACAATACGAATACAAGCCGAAATTCGATATTCAATAGTCCTAACAATGTCTTCAACCTATAATTCATGTAACCGCAAGATTCGTAACAACAACACCATAATCATCTTCATACGAATCATTCTTCAACGATAACATCAAAATCCTAATTCAAGGAGAGGACTACCGAACATACATCTTAGAAGATGAAATACACAAGTAATCACTCATTTTGAATAACACGGTGCGAAGAAATCGACGAAAGGAAAGGGTACCGATTCAACCTCCTTCAAAAGTTCATTCCTAAATCACAATAATATCAATTCAATCACCATTCATACGAAAACGTATAGAATTTCCCAAGTTCTACTCATTGAGGAATTTCATCGAACACTTTGAAGGCATAATCGAATTTAATCATTTTAACGAAGAAATACTCGAATTTGTTACACAAAACTTCAAGAGTATTGAATGATTATGAGTATACAATCAAGTTCTATCAATAATCTGAATCAAAACGAATCAAATCGGCCAAAACACCAAGAAACCTAAAGAACATCCAAAAACCAAAAGTTTAGGCGTTCTTACCTTCGATCCGGGTGGAAGATGATGTTAACCCATGATTCCAACTTCCAAAACATCATGTTATAAGTTTCTCTTACTCAAATCCATCATCTATGGTGAAAAATCGTGGAAGGAACGAAGAAAAATGAAAAATGCCGGATATGACTCGGTCCAGGCCTTATATAGGCCGAGACCTGCCGGTACCTTACGTACGTAACCGGCGGGTCCTTACGTACGTAGCCGGACGTGGCCTACCCTTCTGTCCATTTCTGTCGACAACCGTACGTACATAACCGGCAGCTGCTTACGTACGTAATCGGCCCTTACGGCCGTAACCGGCCACAGCCTTACGTACGTAATCGGCCAGTCCTAGCCCCTAGCGAGTCACTGCCGACCGTGCTCGGCCACTACAGGTCCTCTAGGTCACGTCTCGGCCGGCCGCCCCATAACGTACGTAGAACTTATTTCGTTGCGTATGTAATACGTATGTTGACTTGCTACAGTATTATACTCGTATTACGTACGTAATACACCCTGTATAACGTACGTAACTCCATCCGTTGACTCACCTGTCCACATCCGCGCCGAAAGCTGCCGACACCGGGCCCAACTGTCCGATTCCTCTTGTTACGTACGTAATATATTAGCCATAACGTACGTAACACTATCAACATAACGTACGTTAGCTCTGAAATTTAGCGTACGTAATGGCCTATATACTTAGCCAAAAATCCAATTATTCCTGTTCGCCTCGACATACTGGATACGAACATACGGCATACTGAATACACATATACTCAACCCAAAAATATTCTCATACGATATACCTGACATCCAAATCAGTTCAATCTGATACAACATATCCTCAATATAACTGTCAATCAAAACGTCAATTACACAAGTATAACTGTCTCGGTTCTCAATTTATTTTATCCATACTATATAGATACCAAACTATACAGTATACCTCAGATAAAATAACGCGAAAAATTTATACTGAAAATCCGGGTATTACATACTACCCCCCTTAAAATAAGTTTCGTCCTCGAAACTTGCAACCTGTCGCCAACAACAGATAAATCCAAAATTTCCAACTCATCACAAAAACAATAAAGCGTCGCCACAAGCGAATAACCAAACCAATATACTTACAGGTGCGTGAAGCCGATGATCTCCCGTGATACTAGCACACGACTCCCATACGAAGTCTCAACACAAACAACACACACCAATATCACAAATAGCAGTTTGAAAAGATCTCAAAAATTTTGGAAACTCCAAAAATCGATTTGACTCAAAAGTCAGAAAAACTCATTTTCAAAAATCACGCTACTACCGTACCGGTAGAGCCATATTACACACACGTCTGGGTTTCACAAAACCCAAGCTCCGATACCATCTTCTGTAACACCCCCAAAACCGACCGGGAATATTACAGCGCCGTGGGCCCCATATTGGAACCCACAAGGCTAAAATCATTTTCACAAACGTTTAAAAATGCCAAAAGGCCCTTTGAAAGTACACACACACGCAGTGGATAAAAACACAGTTCAAAGAATACCGAAAGCCATTATAAAATTTCACCCACAGCGGATAGAAACATAATTAAATACATTTGCAGCGGAATTAGAAGAAAACATAAAAGAATACACAATCCCAACAATCACGCCATAGCCAGTATCACCGGAAAGCTCATCCATTCACGACCGCTACTAGCTCGAAATCCGAGTACCTAAAAGATAAAGCCCACGACGGGGTCAGCCATAATACTCAACAATTATAACGATCACATCACAAAACAATACATATCAATGTAATTACAAGGTGAGAAATATTCCAATGTAGTCTTACCGACATAACCTTACCAACCCCTCACAATCCATATCGAATCAATCCTTACGATAATCACATCTCGCGTTCTTAAGTGACGGATGAATTCAATGTAACCACCTGAGCTGTATCCGAAACGATACCAAGATTCTGTCTAAGTCCGATTCTGTCCGCGAGATCGCACAATCGGATTCCAATTCTGATAAAACCGATGTCACACGGTACATCTGTAAGCCAACCATCCCGAGACAATGGCAAGTCCCGAATATCAATGCAAAACATGAATGTTCACACAATCAATAATGATAAACAACCAATGCATCAAAACAGGAATATCAATGACATGATAACCCCACACAAGATCGACAAAGGATCAACCATGAATGAGAATACCATGATGTGGTATCTCCAACAAGATCAATGAAAGATCAACCACCGGTAATGCCAACAATACGGTCAACTCCAACGAGATCAATAAAGAATCGACAACCACAAATACAAACGGTACGATAAACTCCAATAATATCAATAAGGGTCAACAACCGAGAATACTGACGACACAATAAACTCTAACAAGATCAATAAGGACCAACAACCGGGAATACGAACAATACGGTAAACCCCAACAAGGTTAATAAAGGATCAACGACCGAGAATACCAACAACACGGTAAACCTCCACAAAATCAATAAAAGATTGATAACGACGAGATTTCCAATGATAGGGCGGACTCCAAACAAGATTTATAAAGGTTTACTAGCAAACGAGAAGACCATCGACATGGTAACTCCAAACAAGATCAATGAAGGATCAACGGGGACAGATACACGAGAGAATAAAATCGTCAATCAAATACAAATCATCTATACGGGATTTCAAAGACAACCCGAATAACGAATAGACCCGATTATGCATGGGCTGTGAACGACTCATCAATAAGACTCAAGATGGATGTCACGATACGCTCGATCCGGACATGTGTCCGTGTACAAGCCACCCACGGGTATTGATCAGGCACCCATCTGGTCTCGTACCTAGTCAGCCTCACGAAGTACGTCTCGTGTGCACGGTTCAATATGAGGTCGAAACCAGCATATGCTACACGTGCCCGTCCCGAAAATCCTACACATGAACGATCAGAATGTATCTGACTCCATATATGCCGCGATACAACATGACAACAATCTCGAAGAAATGCATATCCAACAAGGATCAGAAGATTTTCCAAAAGGGCAACAATAACTCGATCATGAAAGACCAATATGACCACATTGTCATATTTCCGTCAGACAATAGTTCATAGCATGCTCAACAATGCATATAATATTAACATATAAACCCCAAGGCCGCAGCCAAGGGTCACGGAAGCATCTCACAGGAATACCCCGGAACATAGGTGCCATTTAGGTCATATCCCCTAACACAGTTCATGCAATCACAAAATACTCCAAGGTCGCAACCAAGGGTCACGAAAGTATCCTCACAGGAATACCCCGGAACATAGGTGCCATTTAGGTCTTATCCCCTAACACATCGGCCCAATAGATTACAGCTCAAAGAAAGAGTACATTACAAAACATAACAAACGATGGTGCACACTCACCACATGAAATATCAACACACACATGCAATAATGCAACATGATGATTATCATAATCTAATAATATTAATTTACCTCAAGCTGGAGACGCTAACCTTTCCACGACCAAAATCCCTGAACGAATATATGGTGTCCGAATAATCCAAATGAAGTACAATCCATTACTAACACCAAATCACCATCTCGAGCTCAATATCGGCATAATAACTGGTCTTGAAATCTAACTTCTCATACAATAGACCAAATGTAATTCACGTTTCCGTTTCCTCTAGACGTCTTAAAATCATATACATTATGATTTATCTTAGTCCAAACATAATATACATACCATCATCCTGACAATTCATATTCCATGATACCATTGCTATATGAATCATAAATGAAATGAAAGCGAAATCATTCTTTAACATTATGAATTGAGCAAGCATAACTTGCCTCGATACCGATACAATGAAGTTGTTACTAGTCCCGTCGTCTTCATCTACAAGCTCCGCAGCCCCGACTCATCTGCAGCATAATGGTTAACTTCAACGATCACTAAATGCAACCTAATGCAATAATCAATTAACGACACATTCAATAACAATCAATAACCGATATGACCAACCAATCAAGCTCGATGGTTCAACAATATCTCGATAATATGAAACCAAACCATGTCAACTCTTAACAATACGAATACAAGCCGAAATTCGATATTCAATAGTCCTAACAATGTCTTCAACATATAATTCATGTAACCGCAAGATTTGTAACAACAACACCATAATCATCTTCATACGAATCAGTCTTCAACGATAACATCAAAATCCTAATTCAAGGAGAGGATTACCCAACATACATCTTAGAAGATGAAATACACAAGTAATCACTCGTTTTGAATAACACGGTGTGAAGAAATCGACGAAACGAAAGGGTACCGATTCAACCTCCTTCAAAAGTTCATTCCTAAATCACAATAATATCAATTCAATCACCATTCATACGAAAACGTATAGAATTTCCCAAGTTCTACTCATTGAGGCATTTCATCGACCACTTTGAAGGCATAATCCAATTTAATCGTTTTAACGAAGAAATACTCTAATTTGTTCCACAAAACTTCAAGAGTATTGAATGATTACGAGTATACAATCAAGTTCTATCAATAATCTGAAAGAAAACGAATCAAATCGGCCAAAACACCAAGAAACCTCAAGAACATCCAAAAACCAAAAGTTTAGGCGTTCTTACCTTCGATCCGGGTGGAATATGATGTTAACCCATGATTCCAACTTCCAAAACATCATGTTATAAGTTTCCCTTACTCAAATCCATCATCTATGGTGAAAAATCGTGGAAGGAACAAAGAAAAATGAAAAATGCCGGATATGACTCGGTCCAGGCCTTATATAGGCCGAGACCTGCCGGTACCTTACGTACGTAACCGGTGGGTCCTTACGTACGTAGCCGGACGTGGCCTACCCTTCTGTCCATTTCTGCCGACAGCCTTACGTACGTAATCGACAGCTGCTTACGTACGTAATCGGCCCTTACGGCCGTAACCGGCCACAGCCTTACATACATAATCGGCCAGTCCTAGCCCCAGTGAGTCACTGCCGACCGTGCTCGGCCACTACAGGTCCTCTCGGCCACGACTTGGCCAGCCGCCCCGTAACGTACGTAACACTTATTCCGTTGCGTACGTAATACATACATTGACTTGCGATAGTATTATACTCGTATTATGTACGTAATACACCCTGTATAACGTACGTAACTCCATCCGTTGACTCACCTGTCCACATCCGCGCCAAAAGCTGCCGACACCTGGCCCAACTGTCCGATTCCTCTTGTTACGTACGTAATATATTAGCCATAATGTACGTAACACTATCAACTTAACGTATGTTAGCTCTGAAATTTAGCGTACGTAATGGCCTATATACTTAGTCAAAAATCCAATTGTTCCTGTTCGTCTCGACATACTAGATACGAACATATGGCATACTGAATACACATATACTCAACCCAAAAATGTTCTCATACGATATACCTGACATCCAAATCAGTTCAATCTGATACAACATATCCTCAATATAACTGTCAATCAAAACGTCAATTACACAAGTATAACTATCTCGGTTCTCAATTTATTTTATCCATACTGTATAGATACTATACTATACAGTATACCTCAGATAAAATAACGCGAAAAATTTATACGGAAAATCCAGGTATTACATTGAAGCCACTTACGATTCCTGAATGGAAGTGGGAAGATATGTCAATGGACTTTATCACCAGTATGCCGAAGACCAGAATAGGGATGAACATGATTTGGGTGACAGTTGATCGCCTAACCAAGTCGGCTCATTTTCTGGGCATTAAGGATACTTGGGTACCAGAGAGGTTGGCACGAGTGTTTATTGCAGAGATAGTCCGATTGCATGGTACACCGAAGACCATTAGTTCTGATCGAGATGGTCGCTTCATGTCACATTTTTGGAAAGTGGTTCATAGAGACTTGGGAACCGAGCTGAAATTTAGCACAACTTATCATCCTCAAACTGATAGATAGTCTGAGAGGACTATTCAAACAGTAGAAGATATACTGAGAGATTGTGCCCTGGATTGGTCGACTGAGTGGGAAGTTCATCTACCGTTGATTGAATTCACTTACAACAATAGTTGGCATGCTTCCATTAAGATGGCACCTTTCGAAGCGTTATACGGGAGAAGATGTAGATCACCCTTGTGTTGGGATGATTCTTCAGACTTGATCGGGACGGAACCGGAGTTGATAGTACAAACTCAAGAAAAGGTAGCTTTGATTCGTGAAAGGCTATTGACTGTCCAAAGTCAGCAGAAATCTTATGCAGACGTATGCCGTTGCCCATTAGAATTTGGAATTGGGGACCACGTGCTTTTAAAGGTTTCTCCTACTCGGGGAATTTTTCATTTTGGGAGGAAAGGAAAGTTGAGTCCGGGATATATCGGACTATTCGAGATTCTTGAAAGAGTTGTGGAGTTGGCGTACATGTTGGCCTTGCCGCCGTCGCTGAGTCATGTTCATAATGTGTTTCACGTGTCTCAGTTACGGAAGTACATAATATATCCCAGTCATGTAATTGATTTCAACGAGATTGAAGTCGCTAAGGATGGCACGTTCGAAGAGAAACCAATCAAGATACTCGAGAGTCGAGTCAAACAATTGAGAAATAAACCAATCACCTTGGTTAAAGTTCAATGGTCGCGAAATGGAGTCGAAGAATCCACTTGGGAGACGGAGGATAGTATGAAGTCAAGATACCCATAATTATTTTCATCTTAAGTTTCGGGACGAAACTTCTTTTTAGAGGGAGAATATGTAATATACGGATAATTATTGAGTATTTTAATCTATATTTAAACCTTGTAATATTCGATTTTGTGGTATCAATAATCGAAGTGTGATTTTTCCCGTATTCGTATTCCAACAGTCATGGTCATATTAGGAAGAGTTTGCAAATTTATGCATGCAGCTACATCATAACGTATGTTAGCAGGTAAGCTTAACGTACGTTATGAGCTAAAGATAGCGTACGCTATGGACGAAGCATAGCGTACGTAACAGGCAGTCAAGCAGACCAGGTTGGTCGGCGTATGGGCCAGCTAGGGATGGGGTCCTGATAAGATAAGATTCCCACGTGATCCGGATAGTTTTTGGATAAAACAATTCAACGAGGCATAACGTACGTTAAAGGATAAAGATAACATGCGCTATAGAGAGTGAATTATGTACGTAAAAGGTGATGGTTAACGTACGTTAAGCAGGTCAGAAAATGAGGCAGTAGCTACTGGCAAACGTTAACATACGTAAGGTGTAGCAATTAACGTACGTTAAGACTATAGCATACGTACTATCTTGAGGCTAACGTACGTAAAGATTGGGGTTTTATAAATAAGGCCTCACCCCTTTTCCTTTCACAATTGTTCTCCTTCATCCCCTTGCCAATTTCTGCCAGTCCAGAGAGCCTCCCCCCACATTATAATCCTTGTTTAGCCTTTCTACTTAGTCATTGAAGTTGGGAAGCATCTTAGATTGGTACTCAAGCTTCCGGTGTTGGGTTTTCACCAAGTGTTTCATTATTTCCTCCATATTGAGGTATATATTGTTGCACCAGCTCTGATTTGATATTTGTAGGATGATTACAGACGTATTTCAGAGATTATTAGACCTATTTGAAGACATAATTATTGAACATCGTGATTTTAGAAAAGTCGAGATGATTAAACCCAAAGTATATCTTGATTTAGACATGTATGAATTAAGCCTTACTTACGTTGAACTTTAGGATGTAGTTTTTTGAGATTGCATCATACATTTGATGATGATTTCGAAGGGATCTTATATCAAATGACTTGTTATGATATCACCTATGACATATGTATTCAAGTTGGAAAGCAATGAGGATGTTCATCAAGAATAAGGTATATCTTGTAAGGAGTAATCCGTGATTAGTAAATCTTCATTTTAATGGTTGGGATAAAATGATTATGTCGATAACAACCATGATAAAGTAAGAACCTGGCTGAATGTGTTTGCCTTGCTATGAATCAGTCGAACCACGTTTTAGAGTTAATGATCAAAGATTAGAGTATGGAATTATGATGACTTGGAATCCTTGAAATCATAGATGTCGGTATGGTACCCCTATTGTGATCGTCTTAATTGCATGAAGCATAATTTTAGCCAACTTATGCTCGTTGAGTAGTTGAACCGTGAACCGGCCATACGTAAGATGTTTAACTTGGTCATAGCTTAGAAACGTTAGATGATCATGTGCTAGTTACGTATACGCATGTTGAACGCTTCGTATTTCATTATTGTGTAAAGGTTCGAGGCTTGCAAATGGTTAGACGAAGGGACAACCTTCGAGTGCTTTTGATGATTGTCGAAATATATAAACCTTGCCGTCATTATAAGGCAAGTACTTTAATTACATTTTATGTATTGATGTCATACATGTTGTCGTGCATATGTGTCGTTGTTATATGTCCACCTCGTGTTGGTCCGACGGGATCATCTTGGGATCTATGCTAGCGTGTGCTGGATCATTAGACAGGTTTTTCCACCACGTGTTGGTCCGACCAGATCATCTTGGGATCTATGTAGTGAACGCTGGATCATCGGAATTACCATGTGTATGTTGTATCATGTTATGTTTATCATGTTGCGTATGGTATTGTGAGTCTTCTCGTGGTAGAGACTCGTTGTTATTTTTGTCATTGAGGATGTTATTATTATTCTTCGCGAGATATTGAATAATCTGTTGTTGTATAATTATCGTACTTTTACTAGCATCGTTGTGCTAACCCCTTTGGGGGTGGATATTTGTTTTATGTTCAGGATACAGGAGGACGGGGAAGCAACCACTTGAGTCGTATGCCGACGAGGGTGCGGAGTGATGTTATGGACGGAATAGTTTGTCAGTTGCGTTTTGTTTTTAATAAAGTACTCGAGTACGCTGTCGTATTTTTCTTCCTTTGAAATTTATATTCGTATGTTGGTCGAGTTATACTTTTCATACTCATGATGTAATAATAAACTCTACAGTTGGTATTTAATAATGTTGTTTTTAAATCCTTAGCCTAGTAAATCCTGACTTCAAGGGTTTACGGCGCTGTAATAATCCTGTATATATCGAGGTGTTACAATAAGTGTGTAATTTAACTTGGGACAGAACATATAACTCAATTATGTGACAAATGATCTACCTATAAAATCTTACGAAAATCGGAATTCGTTTCCTAAGTCTACGGGTCAGAAAATGATATTAATGTAAAATTGTATGATTCCTTAAAACTTAGGAACCTATTAGGTAATTTTCGTATATTTTCAGTTTAGAATATCAAAAGAAACTTAAGAACATGTTTAGTCTCTGTCCTTAAAGTTTTGTAAAAATCTAAACTCGTTTTCGACGTCTACGAGTTAAAAATCATAATTTTGATAAAATCTGGGGTCAAAACATAAATTCTTTAACATTTCGGGACCAAGACAAATTTTTACCTTTCTGGACCGAATATATGATTCATCTAAAAATAAATGATATGCCTTTAAAATTTCATGAAGTTCGGAAGTCATTTTAATTTTGGGGCTAAAGTGACATATTAACTAATGTTGGGGTCAAATAGTAAATTCTTAAAGAAAAATTGAAACCTAGGATAAATTTTTAAACTCTGGACTGAAATCATGAATTACTAAAGTATAAATATTATGTCCCTAAAATTTTATAATTAAAATCGGAACTAATTTTAATTTAGGGGTCAAAATGACATTTTAAATAAATTCGGGGCAAATTCTGGAATTTCAGACCAAATCTGAAATTCTGGAAACCCCTACCAATTCTGAAATTCCAAATTTGATATGAACCTTTCCCTAAAATTTCATCACCATCCGTGTTGAAATCCAATTATTACGACCATAAAAATTCTCTCACAATTTTGGGGCAAATTCATAATTTCGGAAATATCAGTTCCGAAACTGAAATTCTGAGAACTCTCCTAATTCTGAAATCAAATAATCATACTTGATGTGTCCATAAAATCTCACGACCATTAGAGCTCAACTCGGAACAATCCGATCTAAATTCACCAAAACTCTAAAATTAAATTAGGAGTAAAATTTTCCTTCACATAATATTTTATCCTAAGAATGTGTTTTCAATAAAGCCCATAATCTCATAATGCTCGTGCCACCAAATAAACTTCCAGTCTCATTGTATAATCAAATTATACCAAGGTCACTACTAATTAATTACGTGACCTTGATTGTATGTTTGTTAATACACCGTGATGCGTTTAATTGATAAGTGTAACTGTCCGGGAACTAAGTTCTATACAAGCAAAGTGCCACGAATAGGACCGCCCTCTAACTCTATCGAGACAAAGTGCCACGTTGACGTATGGGGTCACCTCTTGAACCCATACGAAACAGAGTGCCTGACCTAATATCCGGGGCCCACCTCTTGAACTTGTAGGAGCCACCTCTAGAATCCCAAATCGAGTCGGGACGGTTAGACTGAGTCTTGGATCGAGCAGCGCGGCTATGGTTCATGAGCGAGGCTACCATTGTTGCCTATTCCCATAACCAAGGAACGGAGTTTTTCGAGGGACCTCGGTCGTAGACTGCGGGATAATCGCGATTATGACATGATCCGGGAGAAAGACACACGATCAGGACATGTTTTACCTAGATAAGAGATAAGGAAGCACGGTTAACGTGAAGAAAATAAGCTCTGTAAGTGAGGCTATGGCCAACGATGGGACTCACAAGGAAGAGCTAGGTTCCTAGTCCAGTTCGGCGGGTTCCGATGCTAACTAATCGATTGATTGATTGATTATCTGATTGCTAGAAAGAGTGATATTTGGAAAGTTAATTTTATCCACGGGGTTGGATAATTATTGTTATTAAGCAAATGAGTAAGGATTATTTCTAAAATTGTACAAATTATTTTGATAAACCACGACAAATCTTATTTCATCATTTACAAATCGTTGTACATGCATCACTCAAAGCTTTGAATGAAAACAAGCTGCACTTGCACACGATCACCCACTCACTGAGACCTTTTGTCTCACCCCACCGTTTTCCCTTTTAAACCAGATAGTGAGCAGATTGACGCAGGAGAAGAAGACCTTGGGGAGAGACTAAGTAGATCATCCCACTGCCAAGACTTTGATTTCTGTCGTTATCTTGAATGTAATAAGCAAGTTGTATTCCGTAGTTTAAATTGTTGTTCTATTTTCGCTGCAACTTTGTAATTCGGATGTTATCCTTTTGTATTAACGAATCTTAGAATCGTCGGGTTAAGATCGTTACCTTGAATTTGTACTTGTCTTTCTTGAGCTTCTGCTATTTATTCCGTGTATTTATTCCAATTAATCGAATGATCAACCGATGCATCGCGCCCTCATCCTTCCCGATGTTTGGGGGCGTGACTAGAGTGGTATCGGAGCCTGGTTTGTAAGAAGGACACTTACAACGGGCTAACCCGGATAATATTCTTCGGACATAGATGGGATTTCCACTTAGGATGAAGTAAACATATAGAATTGAGACTTAGAAGCCTAAACTAATCCCTTTCGGACTCTTCGCTATTTACTTGAAAAGTGAAGCTAGTTCAGATCTTAAATTTTAGCCAGCTACTTAAGTGGCTATTGCATTCTCAACTGATATCAGTTGTTCGACATCCGTCATAATGAATGGGAATCATTCCATTCCGTTGTTCAAATACCGTCACTATTCACTTGGAATAGATGAAATTGAGTAATTCCTTTAAACTTCACTAAACTTCATTCTTTTTTTACATGAAGTGTTAGTGTTGTTGTCACTTATATGTCATGAGCATATTCAATGAGTCATCAAGTTCACAATCCTGATGATTATTCATGATTGGTTGTCTTTATATTTGGTTGGGATAGACCGTGACTGATACTGACTTAGTTGTTTTGTTATTTAGATGGACTCAGCTAGGGGTAAGCTGCCGGTTGATGAGACCCAGACTAACTCTTACACTCCACGATTGATTAGTGAGGAGCATCTGCGATAGGCACTTGCTCAGATTGAGAGCGTTATGAGACCCCTCGTGGATGCGGTGACCTTGACCGACACCCATGAGAGACAGATCCAGTCTTTGAGGGAGGCTATCGCATGTGTGCATCAGGACGCATCGACATTACGCAGTCAGGGGAACGAACTACTTGAAGCACTAGAGCATATGAGATCAGAGTACTTAGAGCTAGAGCGTAAAGTGGAATCCCTAGAGAGTCAGCTACGCCTAAAGGATCGGACCATTGCCCAGCTTCGCAGAACCAAATTCTTCCAGATGCATAAGATCAAAATGCTGATGAAAATGATCCATTCCACACGTCGTGAGCATGAAGAGTTCTAGATGGTGGCCAGGAAGAAGTTAGCTATGGTGATGCGACTATTCCCAGACTCCACGACTGAGGTAGGGGAGGCGTCACAGGCTCCACCAACGGACCCTATGCATTTTGAGGAGGATCCGGAGGAGGACCCCGAGGAGGATGTGAGGATGGGTTCCGGAGAGGATTAGAGACTTAGTTCTGAAGTTATGTTATTTATTTCTATTTTATGTTTTTCCTAGAATGTGAGACTGAACGACTGAATTTCGTATTTTGGTTACGGGTATGTATTAACGATAAACTTGTTCGAATATGATGGTATAATAGAATAATGTAGTTAGTAATAGAAATGATTGTCATTTGATATGCACTCAGTTAGTTTTATATATTAACTTGATTCATTAACAAATCTTCAAACAACAACTAACTTTTATCACATTCTATCAACCTAGTATAGATGGCCGATAGACGTAGAGGATGCCCGCGAGTTAACCGCGATGAACAGCCAAATCAACAAGCAAACAATCGCAATCCATCGCCACCACGAGGCGGGACGTGAATGATGCTATGCACAAGCCTTAACTCAACTAACAAACTTCCTATAACAACAAGCAGCCAATAACCAAACTACTGGCGGGGCGAAAGATCGCATGCTTGAAAGATTCTTACGCTTCAGTCCACCAACATTTGATGGAGAACTTGATGACATTAAGGCGGAATCATGGGTGGAGAAAATGGAGAACACATTTAATGCGTCATAGTATACTGACGAGCAACGCATATCATTGGCCACATTCAGACTTGAGGCTGTCGCGCATGATTGGTGGAAGGCCGTTAGTGCATGCTGGATAAGAGAGGATCTTGTTGTAATACCCGTAATTTCGATTTCCGGTAATTTATTTTTTTGGCGAAAGTCCATTTTGACGACTCTCTCATGACCGTTTCGTCATTCTGAGAATATTTAATTCTGCACTTTTCAACGTCCGAGTTCGTTTCGGTGTCGTTTTGTTGAGTTCCGTGCTTTTTAGCGGCTTTTCCGCACGTGAGTTCGATTCTTGCGAATCTCGTTCGAAACTGTTTTTTCGAGTTTATCGTAAGTTCATTTAATGTTATTATTCATGTTGCGAGTTTTGGTTTGGTGTTTCGATCACGTATCGTGTATTTCGGACGTTTTGGGCCACTTTCGTAATTTCCCAAAGTTTGGGGTAATTACTTTCCGTTGTAGAATTCCGACACTTCCGGTGGTCGGAATCATGTGTTCTCTTAGCTCTTAGATTCGTCTTTGCGAGTACTTCGTAACTGTATCTTCGGTTTTTACTCAGGTTCGGGTTTCGGGGTCATCCGGGTCGTCGGAGTGGCCACGGCCGAGTCACGGCCGGAGCAGGGCCTGGCCTGGCCGAGTTACGGCCGTAAGGGGCCGAGAGTTACGGCCGTATGGCGCTTGGCAGCTTCCTGACGAAGGCCGGTTACGGCCGTAATGTGTGCCAGTTACGGCCGTAAGTGTCCAAACGAATCTTTGGCGATTTTTGACGAATGCCGGTTACGGCCGTAAGGCCTGCCAAGTACGGCCGTAAGGGCCGAGTTATGGCCGTAAGGCACTGCCGGTTACGGCCGTAACCCTATCGGGTAGATATAGCCTGGGCTCGGCCAGACTTCGTTTTTTCTCACTTTTCCTCATTTTCTTGCGGCTATCGGACGGGTGCGACGGGAAATCGAGTTCTTGGTCGATTCTACTCAATTTCAAGGCGTTTTGGAAGATTCTTGTTGATTATATCATCATCCAATCCGTGTTCTTCGTCGAATCAAGGTATATTTCTTGATTTTCCTTCAAGTTGACTTTTTGGAGAAATTGTTCTTGATTTCGATTCTAGTCCGATTTTGATACATCGGTTGATGTAGTGTGATGTTATTAATCGTGTTCTATGGGTTGTATATCCATATGTCAAGTTTGTTTAACTCGATTGACGATTCGAGTGTTCTTGGGAATTATTGAACATTTAGTGTTCGATTAAATGCCCCAATGAGTTCCTTTCGATAGTTTGTTGGGATTTACATTGTTTTCGGCCTTGATTCTCATCGTAATCATGTTTTATTGTTCCTTACGGAGGATTATAGGTGCTCGAGGATTTCGATGTTGAATATCGTTGGTGATTGATGATTCGTGTGGTGCTTTCCCGTAGTAATTTCGGTGTTATCGCGTTCTTGATGGTGTTCGGGCGTTCGGGGCTGTTCGACCGCTTTCCATCCGTCGTCTTGTTACGAACGTTGTTCCTAGGCAAGTACCTTGTCCATACAATTCTTGTTTTGTGGATATGATGATTGGTGATTGTCTTGGTATGTGTGTTTGTTTGTTTGTTTGATATGAGTTTTCAAAAGATTCGGCTAGCCTCGTTAAAGGCTTACTTTCAAAACGCGTGTGTTTTGTAGATTATGTGGGTTGTAAGTGACTATGTGAGTCCTATGGATATGTTTGGTGTTGATGATGCACTTGGTATTTGCGTGTGGACGTATATTGTTTCATTTCGGTGCATTGTGGTTTGACGTGGTGTTTTGCTAAGTGTTTGATGCCTCTGGGTGAATTGTTTGGATATCCTTGATGTGATATGTTATTTGTGCATGATTGATTCGCTAGCCAGCTCGGGAGGGTCCTTCGAGGCCTCGAGTGGGATTCGTGGCTTCGTCCCGGTCCTAGGTGACGTGTGGTGCTTGTTTATTTTGCTAGCCAGCTCGGGAGGGTCCGATGGGGCCTCGAGTGGGATTTGTGGCTTCGTCCCGGTCCTAGGCGATGCGAGTACGTGTGTATGTTTTGTGAATGTGTTTGTTCACCTCGGGAGGGTTCGACGGGGCCACGTAGGGAATTCCAATGGCTTCGACCTGGATTCACGAGTGCGTGTGTATGTTTTGTGAATGTGTTTGCTCACCTCGGAAGGGTTCGACGGGGCCACGGAGGGAATTCCAATGGCTTCGACCTGGATTCACGAGTGAAACTTCACGAGTGCGTGTGTATGTTTCGTGAATGTGTTTGCTCACCTCGGGAGGGTTCGATTGGGCCACAGAGGGAATTCCAATGGCTTCGACCTGGATTCACGAGTGAAACTTTATGGGTGTGTGTGTGTGCTTTATGTCCGTCGAGGACGCGTGACGTGGGTTTTTTTAACCTTGTGAATTGTGGTTGGTTTTATTTGTGAAAACAAAACCTTTGGGCTGTGACCCCTATTGATTTTGAAAAGATAAGGATTTGGTAATCCTAAATTGTTTTGTATTAAAACTCTCGATGGCATTATAAACCGTTTTATAAATTGTTTTCCCTTGAATTGCGACCTTTCGATTTTAGAATATTTTACCAAACTCTTGCCTCAGGAAGTGCTTTTCGTTACGTTTGGATCTTTGAGGATTCCTGGTTATTGTTATTCGTGGAATGTGAATTGTATGGCTCGTATATGCACTTTGTTCTTGCACTAGCAAAACAGTGGAGTTTTGCTAACCCCCGAGTATTCGGGGGGTGGATGTCTATTTTTGCATTCAGGTTTGGGAGCATAACACAGGGTCGGCACGAAGGATGATGAAAGATGAATGATACTAATCACACGAGGACCCGTACGATGTCTTTGGTTTAGTTATAGTTTATTTTTCCGCTGCAGTATTCTTTCCCGTTGTACGGGAGTGTGTTGTATTCGACCCCTGCGTGGGCATGTACTGAGTTTGAGTTGTATGCATTTATTGAAAGACCAAATCGGTCTACTGAGTTATTTTAGCCTTAAAGGAATTATTGAGATGTTCTATGTTGTTACCAGCCTGGTAGATCCTTGAGGAAGGGTTCTACGGCGTGTAATATCCCTGAGCGGATTGGGGGTGTTACACTTGTCAAAACATGGTCCAACTTCCTAACTGATTTTCGAACCTAGTACGTTTCAGCAGCAGCTAGAGAGGCTCGGCGAGATGAGTTTTTCATCTGAAGCAGGGGTCTTCGACTGTCGCGCAATACAAGGCTCAATTAGTACGTTATCCAAATATGCGCCTATATTAGTGTCAACTGAAGAAGATAAGCTTTATAAGTTTACACGAGTGCTGAGATTCACACTTCAGCAGAGTCTTCTGATTGTTCGCCTGACTACGTTTGTGGAGGCAGTTGAAGCAGCAACTCGAATTGAGAATGGAACAGCAAGACTGTCACAACAGCAAAACCGATTTTCTGGAAATATTAAGAGACCAACGAATGGATCAACAATGAAATCTCCACAGAAATTCCACAAGACAGGAGAGAAGGGAAACCCGAGCAGAACGAGAACACAAGTCCCTAACAAAGCAGCACCTCTATGGAAGGCTAGTGAATGCTGGAAGATGTTGGGAAAGTGCCTGAAATGTGACAGCACACAACACCAAATCAAGGATTGCCCGAAAGTGGAAAACTCAATGAATAAACCAGCTACTGTGGCAAAGCCTGAGAACAATAAGGGGAAGGCTCCGACTCGTGTGTTTGCCCTAGCCGGGCAAGAGGCTCCTGGAAACAATGACATGGTTGATTCTAGCATTCCCAACCAGTTCCACTATTGGGTTGTTAGGTTCGCAAAACCTAACTATCTTAGAGTGACAATATAATTGTGCGAAATGTTTTGACAGCCAATCTATTCCTAGAATGACATCATATTCTAATATGGGAAGTACTACTAAATCCTCGGTAAAACAGTTACCACTGATCATTATATCACATGTATTATGCACTCTATCAGTTAATTGACTAATAATCATTGGGGTAGATACTTCAAGGCATATGGGCAGATAGTCTAAATTACACGTTTAGTTTTTCCAAAAATTGTGGTGTAATGAATGAATGTGATGACCCTGGATCAATGAGTGTATGTGCTGAGTGGTTTGATATGAGAAGCGTACCTTCCACTTAGCACCTATTATATCAGTCGTTAAAGCTAGAAAGGCTGTTGAAAAAGGGGCAACCAGGTTTTTAGCTTTCATTATCAACAAACCCAAGAGTAAGACGGGTATAGAAACCATACGAGTGGTGTCCGAATACCATGACATATTTCCTGATGAACTAACCTCCCTGCCACCAGATAGAGAGGTTGAGTTCAATATTGAGATCATGCCCGGGAAGGCACCCATAGCAAAGGCACCATACCGAATGGCACCATTGGAGATACAAGAATTGAAGGTACAACTACAGAAATTACTCGATGTAGGATTTATTCAACCCAGTGTATCACCATAAGGAGCTCAGTACTGTTCGTTAAGAAGAAGGATGGGACAATGAGACTTTGCATAGATTACCGCGAACTTAACAACATCACCATTAAGAATAAGTATCCACTTCCAAGGATAGATGAACTGTTTGATCAACTTCAAGGAGCCACGGTATACTTTAAGAATAAGTATCCTTGTTGAAGATCGAATTTAGAGTATACCGTGGCTCCTTGAAGTTGATCAAACAGTTCATCTATCCTTGGAAGTGGATACTTATTCTTAATGGTGATGTTGTTAAGTTCGCGGTAATCTATGCAAAGTCTCATTGTCCCATCCTTCTTCTTAACGAACAGTACTAGAGCTCCTCATGGTGATACACTGGGTTGAATAAATCCAACATCGAGTAATTTCTGCAGTTGTACCTTCAATTCTTGTATCTCCAATGGTGCCATTCGGTATGGTGCCTTTGCTATGGGTGCATTCCCGGGTATGATCTCAATATTGAACTCAACCTCTCTATCTGGTGGCAGGGAGGTTAGTTCTTCAGGAAATATGTCATGGTATTCGGACACCACTCGTATGGTTTCTATACCCGTCTTACTCTTGGGTTTGTTGATAATGAAAGCTAAAAACCTGGTTGCCCCTTTTTCAACAGCCTTTCTAGCTTTAACGACTGATATAATAGGTGCTAGGTGGAAGGTACGCTTCTCATATCAAACCACTCATCACATACACTCATTGATCCAGGGTCATCACATTCATTCAACACCACAATTTTTGGAAAAACTAAACGTGTAATTTAGACTATCTGCCCATATGCCTTGAAGTATCTACCCCAATGATTATTAGTCAATTAACTGATAGAGTGCACAATACATGTGATATAATGATCAGTGGTAACTGTTTTCCCAAGGATTTAGTAGTACTTCCCATATTAGAATATGATGTCATTCTAGGAATAGATTGGTTGTCAAAACATTTCGCACAATTAGATTGTCACTCTAAGATAGTTAGGTTTTGCGAACCTAACAACCCAATAGTGGAACTGGTTGGGAATGCTATAATCAACCATGTCATTGTTTCCAGGAGCCTCTTGCCCGGCTAGGGCAAACACAAGAGTCGGAGCCTTCCCCTTATTGTTCTCAGGCTTTGCCACAGTAGCTGGTTTATTCATTGAGTTTTCCACTTTCGGGCAATCCTTGATTTGGTGTTGTGTGCTGTCACATTTCAGGCACTTTCCCAACATCTTCCGTGTTGAAATCCAATTATTACGGCTATAAAAATTAACTCTCACAATTTTGGGGCAAATTCATAATTTCGGAAATATCAGTTCCGAAACTGAAATTCTGAGAACTCTCCTAATTCTGAAATCAAATAATCATACTTGATGTGTCCATAAAATCTCATGGCCATTAGAACTCAACTCAGAACAATCTGATGTAAATTCACCAAAACTCTAAAATTAAATTAGGAGTAAAATTTTCCTTCACATAATGTTTTATCCTAAGAATGTGTTTTCAATAAAGCCCATAATCTCATAATGCTCGTGCCACCAAATAAACTTCCAATCTCATTATATAATCAAATTATACCAAGGTCACTACTAATTAATTACGTGACCTTGATTGTATGTTTGTGCATACACCGTGATGCGTTTAACTGATAAATGTAACTGTTCGGGAACTAAGTGCTATACAAATGCCACAGACGGGACCGCCCTCTAACTTTATCGGGACAAAGTTCCACGTCGATGAATGGGGCTACCTCTTGAACCATACAAAACAGAGCGCCTGACCTAATATCCGGGGGCCACCCCTTGAACTTGTAGGAGCCACTTCTAGAATCCCAAATCGAGTCAGGACGGTTAGACCGAGTCTTGGATCGAGCAGCACGGATGTGGTTTATGAGCGAGGCTACCGTTGTTGCCTATTCCGATAATCAAGGAATAGAGTGTTCCGAGGGACCTGGGTCATAGACTGCGGGATAGTCGTGATTATGACATGATCCGGGAGAAAGACACACAATCAGGACATGTTTTACCCAGATAAGAGATAAGGAAGCATGGTTAACGTGAAGAAAATAGGCTCTGTAAGGCCAATGATGGGAGTCAAAAGGAAGAGCTAGGTTCCTAGTCCAGTTCGGCGGGTTCCGATGCTAACTAATTGATTGATTGATTGATTATCTGATTGCTAGAAAGATTGATATTTGGAAAGTTAATTTTATCCACGGGGTTGGATAATTATTGTTATTAAGCAAATGAGTAAGGCTTATTTCTAAAATTGTACAAATTATTTTGATAAACCACGACAAATATTATTTCATCATTTACAAATCGTTGGACATGCATCACTCAAAGCTTTGAAAGAAAACAAGCTGCACTTGCACACGATCACCCACTCACTGAGACCTTTTGTCTCACCCCACCGTTTTCCCTTTTAAGCCAGACAGTGAGCAGATTGACGCAGCAGAAGAAGACCTTGGGGAGAGACTAAGTAGATCATCCCGCTGCCAAGACTTTGATTTCTGTCATTATCTTGAATGTAATAAGCAAGTTGTATTCCGCAGTTTAAATTATTGTTCTATTTTCGCTGCAACTTTGTAATTCGGATGTTATCCTTTTGTATTAACGAATCTTAGAATCGTCGGGTTAAGATCGTTACCTTGAATTTTTACTTGTCTTTATTGAGCTTCTGCTATTTATTCCGGGTATTTATTCTAATTAATCGAATAATCAACCGATGCATCACGCCCTTGTCCTTCCCGATGTTTGGGGGCGTGACATTTGAAGCTTACATACCTTATCAGGATTATTTGGATCGACAAAACCTTCGGATTGTGTCATATACACATTATCTTTTAACTTTCCATTGAGAAAAGCAGTTTTGACATCCATTTGCCATATTTCATAGTCATAATATGCTGCTATGGCTAATATAATCCTGATAGATTTAATCATCACAACTGGTGAAAATGTTTCATCATAGTCTATACCATGAGTTTGTCTGAAACCTTTTGCAACTAGTCGTGATTTATAAGTTTGTACAATATCATCCATGTCCTTTTTCTTCTTGAAGATCCATTTGCACCCAATTTCTTTAGCATTTTCAGGTAGATCGATCAAAGTCCAAAATTGATTTTCGTACATGGATTGCATCTCAGATTGCATCCCTTCACGCCATTTATCACAGTCTTTGCTTGTAATAGCTTGTTGGTAGGTTGCGGACTCATCTTTATCTACGAGTTCCACATCATGGTCATCGGCAATGAGAAATCCATATCTCTCTGGTTCTCGATGTTTCCTACCAGATCTGCGAGGGCCTTGTGTTGAAGAAGTAGTCTCAACATCTATATGTGAGTATGAAAGAGTTTCATTTGAATGTTCAACTTCTATTTGTGGCTCTCTAATCTCATTAAGAGTTACATTGCTCCTACTATTTCTTTGGGAAATAAATTCCTTCTCAAGGAATATTCCATTACGAGCAACAAACACTTTGTTCTCTGATGGGAGGTAAAAGTAGTATCCTTTAGTTTCTTTCGGATATCTAACAAATAGACATTTATTAGATTGGGTGCTAGTTTATCAGACACTAAACATTTCACATAAGCTTCACAACCCCAAATCTTAAGGAAAGACAAGCTAGGTTGTTTTCCTATCCATAGCTCGTATGGTGTATTTTCAACCACTTTAGATGGTACTATATTTAGTATGAACGCGGCAATTTCTAGAGCGTAACCCCAAAAGGAGATTGGAAGATCAACTTGAATCATCATTAATCTAACCATATCTAATAAGGTTCGATTACTTTGCTCGGATACACCATTCCATTATGGTGTTCCAGGTGGAGTTAATTGTGAGACAATTCCACAATTTGTAAGATGATTGTCAAACTCTTGGTTCAAATATTCTTCACCTCGATCTGATCGAAGTGCTTTGATAATTTTGCCAAGTTGTTTTTGTACTTCATTTTGAAATTCCTTGAATCGCATGAATGATTCAGATTTGTGCCTCATTAAGTATATGTATACATATCTACTTAAGTCGTCCGTGAATGTTATGAAGTACTGAAAACCACCTCTAGCATTTGTGTTCATTGGTCCGTATATATCAGTATGTATCAATCCCAATAAATCAGAAGCTCTTTCAGTATGGCCAGTGAAAGGAGTGTTCGTCATTTTGCCTAATAAGCAAGATTCGCATAGATCATAATATTCTAAATCAAATGAATTTAAAAGTCCATTTTTGTGGAGTTCGGTTATGCGTTTCTCATTTATATGATCCAAACAACAGTGTCAGAAGTATATTTGATTTAAATCTTTAGATTTAATTCTTTTGGTATAAATGTTATAGACAGATTTGGTGTTGTACGTATCAAGATTGAGAGGATATAATCTCCCACTCATTAGGGCATCTCCATAGAAAATGCCATTTCCAAATATGGAGAAAATATGATCCTCAATAGTGAATTTATAACCTTCCAAATCCAAGAATGAAATAAAAATAATATTCCTACTCATAGTAGGAACATAATAACAGTTATATAATTCTAAGACAAGCCCACTGGCAATTTTATTTCATATGTTCCTACAGCTATAGCAACAACTCTTGCTCTATTGCCCACACGTAGTCCATTTCGCCCTTGGCCAATGGTCTACTCCCTCGCAGTCCCTGCGCATTTACACAAATATGAGCTTCACTGCCGGTATCTAATACCCATGAAGTAGAAGTAGATATATTGACTTCTATAACAAAAGTACCTGAAGCAGCAGTCCCACTGCCCTTATTTTTCTTTAACTCTTCCAAATAGAGTTTGCAGTTCCGTTTCCAATGACTCGGTTCATTGCAATGGTAGTAAGCCCCTTCCTCGGGTGGCTTCGATGGCTTCTTTAAAGGCTTGGTCTTAGGCTTGGTACCAGATGGACCTTTACCTTTTCCTTTTTGAACCATCGATTTGCCATTTCGTTTACCTTTTCCTCTTTGAACCATCAAAACATGAGGACAAGCTCTATTAATGTTTTGCTCAGTTTGTTTGAGCATCCCATGCAGTTCGGTGATGGACTTCTCCATATTGTGCATGTTGAAGTTCACAACAAACTGGTCGTACCCTGAGGGCAATGATACCAAGACCATATCTATAGAAAGATCCTGACTGATAGGAGCACCAAGCCTTTGAAGATGCTCAATATAGCCCTTCATCTTAAGGACAACTGACAGAAGTACCAGAAGTCATTTTGTACCCTTTGTAGTGGCAAACCTTTCTTGATGGGCATGCTCTTGTAACATTTCTTTGATGATCTAGTGATGATCTAGGGTATAAAATCTCCATGGTTGCCTCCTCCTTGGATCATCACTGTGGGGATCTTCTTCATATTACAAGATCTAATAATCCTAATCTATAAAATTACATGTTGTGATAGAAACCTCGAGTTACATTTGAGGGGAGTAGGATGTGAAGAGAATTTTACAATAAGATACTTTACAAGAAAAGGCACGACATGCAAGCCATATTTAAACTTTACAATCCATAATGAGAATATCAAACTATTTGGATAATTCGGCTATACCACACACAAAACAAGTAAATAAATAATGACGAATATGCCGAAACAAATATAGTGGGATACTACCGGGGGTTCCAAGGGGCATCGCCCTTGGCAGGGTTCCGAGGGGCAGAGCCCCCAGCGGGGTCCAAGGGGGAAAATCCCCTTGCGGGGTTTCCGGGGCAGCGCCCCGGAAGAAAATTCAAAAACAGACATTCTGTTCTCTAGAAATTTTTCCCATATTACTTTTCCTGCAATCTGTCTTAAACAAAAATCAATTATATCAATATAGTTAACATAACATTTCTATATGTTGTGTCGAGATTTATACATCTTAACAGGCAATCGGCACAAGAGACCGGGCGACCGAGCCAGAGTCGAATAGACCAAGGCAGACCTGCCTACAGCACAGAGATCCCAGATCAAACCTAAGTGCCGAGCGATTGACATCTAAGGCGATCGTTTCTTGGCACCTGGCGATCGACTCTGGTGCCCGACCAGGGACGACCGCCTCATGCCACGCGAAGCCAACATCCATCTGGTCGGCGAAGGCCGAAGCTCGGATAGAAACCTTCATGCAGATCTGGAAAAGGCTCCGCGGAACATGGATCGTTGACTACAGCCTGTCACCATCTGCTCACCTACTGACAGACCCACCGAAAGGTTCAAAGTGGGATCTCCCGGGACAGCGACTCAGGACCCGTGCGGACTTCTCATTGGTCCGCACAGCTGGCTGCCAGCAGCAGCCGCGGACTTTAAGGCAACCAACCCATGTGCTAACAGACGATCGCCCCTTTATTATATTACGGGATAGGCGATCGCCCACCAGGATTAAGTCACAGCTCCTCCTATAAATAGAAGGCATCCTGCACTGGGAAAACTCTCGACTTTTCTACGGATTCGGCTGGCTCTTTGCTATTTCACTCTTGGCAACGCTATACACTTCGAACATTTCTCTCTCTCACTCTCGAAACCTCTTAATCCTAAGACGGTTGGTAGAAACGAGAATAAGAACTCAGAGCAACTCTAGTTCTTCCGGCAAGCACTCAAGATCTAGATAACTAGGATTTTTTACACTCATTGTAATTGCATTCTTACATTAATATTTGTACCCAAACATATTCGTATTAATAACATCTCGCGAGAGCATTCAAGCCCGGGCCTAACAAACCCGGCAAATCTTGTGTTATTTCCATTCCCACGGACGTGCTCTCGCACTCTGTTTGCTACTCGTCCATTCCAGCAATATCTATCTCCGGATAATATTTCGGGTAGCAACAATTGGCACTAGAGGAAGGGGCATCTAAACCTTCATTTTTATTCCGACCATCCCGAAGAACACTCACTGTTCTCCAGGGCATATACTTGAAGAAACACTCACTGTTCTTCAAAAGAAAAGCCTTCAGAATAATGATGTCTGCCTTCACATCGAAGAGAACCACTCTCAGAATCGCCGAACGTCATATTCCGGCTCAATCCGAGCCCCAACCCACAGCGGAGGGTATCCGCGGTGACGCGAGACTCTCGATCCCGCACCGGAGGGACGGCCCCAGCCTTTCGCTCGACCAGTTCCAAACTGCAGAACAGACCGAGGAGGATATGGCCATCCTAAGGGAGCGATGGAGAGCATTCGACGTGCCCGCAATTACTCCATTGGCCATCCACCACGCGGACAAGCGGAAGCTCAAGCCGTTACTTGACGAGCGATCGTCAGGAAGCCCCGATTCACTAGCTGAAGCACTCACGAGGCGGGACGGTTCCGTTTTCAGCCGCCTAGGCAGCGACCCATCATGGCGATCGGGGCATTCTGGCCCCAGCCACAACACGACGGAGCCCGAATCCGTCACCAGGAGTTCAGCTTATCCAACTTCCAGAAGGCAGGATCGCCATCTGGCCCCTCGCCGAAGAACCAAGATCGGCGACGACGACCTCATCGCCTGCTGCGGAGCCGGGAGATCGGTACACGATCGCCTCGGCGCCCACTCCGAGAGCCAAACCACAAGCGACCATGCTACGGCGATGGCCGCAATGCAACGCCAGCTCGATGACATGAAGGCGCTCCTGGAATCTGGGGCAGGCGCCAAGAGAAAGATCACCGAGCCGAGCGAGCCATTCGCGGTCCACATCGAGCTCGCCCCCGTGCAGCCAAGGATCGCTCCTCCTCAAACACCTTTGTATGAGGGGAGGTCGGACCCCAAGACTCACCTGAGCAAGTTCCGGATCTACATGACTGGATGTGGGGCATCAGACGTAACCAGGTGTCGAATGTTCCCGCTAACGCTGGGCGACCTGGCCCATAGGTGGTACGTCTCGTTGCCACCATGATCCATCAGATACTTTGAACAACTGGCGAGCGACTTCACGTCGTACTTTGCCGCCAAGGTCGCTCGACCCGAAGGTCCCCACCGCATGATGAAAATCAGGCAGGGGAAGACGAGTCCGACGTAGACTACATCGACCGGGTGGATGAGATAATCCTCAACGGCGAGCCCGTAAGCGACGAGATCGCCCTCTACTCGGTCCTAGGGGGATTCGATGGTCTTTCGCCCATGTTCAGGCACCTTACGAAGGACATCCCCCCGACCTACGCAATCTTCCGCGCCAAGGCCGCAGATTTTTTAGCTAGGCAGAGGCTACTTTTTCACCTATGAGCAACGCGATCGGCGACCGAACGACGATCATCAGTCTTCCAACGCGATCGCCAGAATCAAGCAACATCTCCAAAAATGAAGGACTCGCTCGCCATCTACAGTTCATCATCTAACATGATGTACTAAGGCACGAGATCGCCTCCCCCGCACAACGTATACCGTTGAGGATCGCCATCCAACTTGATGATCCAAGGTAGAAGAGTGCATCCATGGTCCTGGAATTCGATGGAACCGACTGCTTCATACATGCAAGGTTCATTTGGGCTGCGATCGCTCGCCCTTCGTTTAAATACGAAGCGGGCGTAGCCGAATGACCCTCCAAACAAATCAGTGGACACACTCACCTGACCTCAAAGATTCATCATCTAACTTGGTGGACCCAGACAATGCGACGCATCCCTACCCCCGTCACAACGTATATTATATAGGATTGCTATCTAACATGACGATCCGAGGTATAAAAGTGCAAACAAGCCGCGGACGTGGAGTCGATTAATCCGACGACGCCCCGCGCAAGGACTCCTCCAGACCGAGACCGCACGCCCTTCGTTTAAATACGAGGCGGGCGCAGCCTAGCAGAGGACCCTCACAATAAAATGAGTCACGAGACAAACCTACAGGTGGAATGTCGCTCGCGCATAAGACACGGTCATGGAGGTCGGTCCATCGAACTCCGCGACTGTGCACGGTTCCTCTAAGTCGAAACAATCAGCTTTCCACAAGGGATCTGCAAAATTAAAAATCACAGGAACAAGACCGAAGATAGCTCGCCGATCGATCAGATCGCCCAAGTCCGAGACCAAAGTCCGCTCAACGGATCGCACGTCTTTATCTTAAAATGATCGCCAGTGGAACGACCTCACCCCATGTCTTCAATATCGGAGCAAGCTGGGGGGCAATTGTTGTGTCGAGATTTATACATCTCAATAGGCGATCGGCCCAAGAGACCGGGCGACCGAGCCAGAGTCGAATAGACCAAGGCAGACCTGCCTACAGCATGGAGATCCCAGATCAAACCCAAGTGTCGAGCGATCGACATCTAAGGCGATTGTTTTTTGGCACCTGGCGATCGACTCTGGTGCCCGACTAGGGACGACCGCCTCATGCCACGCGAAGCCAACATCCGTCTAGTCGGCGAAGGCCGAAGCTCAGATAGAAACCCTCATGCAGATCTAGAAAAGGCGCCGTGGAACATGGATCGTTGACTACAGCCTGTCACCATCTGCTCACCTACCTACAGACCCGCCGAAAGGTGCAAAGTGGGACCTCCCGGGACAGTGACTCAGGACGCGTGCAGACTTCTCATTGGTCTGCATAGCTGGCTGCCAGCAGCAGCCGTGGACTTTAAGGCAACCAGCCCATGTGCTAACAGACAATCGCCCCTTTATTATATTACGGGAAAGGCGATCACCCACCAGGATTAAGTCACAACTCCTCCTATAAATAGAAGGCATCCTGCACTGGGAAAACTCTCGGCTTTTCTCCAGATTCAGCTGGCTCTTTGCTATTTCACTCTTGGCAACGCTATACACTTCAGACATTTCTCTCTCTCACTCTCGAAGCCTCTTAATCCTAAGACGGTCGGCAGAAACGAGAATAAGAACTCAGAGCAACTCTAGTTCTTCCGGCAAGCACTCTAGAGCTAGATAACTAGGATCTTTTACACTCATTGTAATTGCATTCTTACATTAATATTTGTACCCAAACGTATTCGTATTAATAACATCTCGCGAGAGCATTCAAGCCCGGGCCTAAAAAACCTAGTAAATCTTGTGTTATTTTCATTCCCACGGACGTGCTCTCGCACTCTGTTTGTTGCTCGTCCATTCCAGCAATATCTATCTCCGGATAATATTTCGGGTAGCAACACTGTACAATAGAGATTATGCTTTAATTTTCACATTTTTATACATATCATATTTATGTTCATATGGATCTTGACAGAAACATAATCATAACATTTATATTATATTTAAATGTGAAGGTAAAAAAAAAATATGCATCATATATATAACATATCTCCAGATCGCAAACTAATGGTTGTAAATATCTACAGATTAAGAATCATATATCATATATAGTTCGTTATAATCCGTAATTTGAAACACACATCATATATTTATGTAAATATCGCATATCACAACATATATTATATATATTTCATTATAACATCTGCATATCATTCTATAGACCGATATATATATGGATGGAGTTATTATAAAAAGTGTGTTATAATAAAAAGGGTAGGAAGGAATCTCAACCATTGGATCAGATTTGGCAAGATCAAAAAGGGCAGTGGCAACTTTGTAAATACTCGAAACATAAGGGGCAATTGTATAACAGTGTGTTATACAAATCATAACCTCACAGTGATAAAACGGTACTGTTTCACATTCGTTTCATTTTTCCCAAAAAAATTTACACACTTTCTCTCTCTACAAACTAACACAGATCTACTTCATCACAAACGCTAGAAATTTCATTACCAAAACCGAATCACCATTCAATAAGTCATCAACGATGCAACCTACCTCATCAATGATGGTTACTGCATCGATTTGTTAATGTTTGAATCACCATTCAAAAACCTTACTCCATCAACGATGGTGAAGACGAACATAGCAAATATTACAAGGCCTTGTAAGTTGATATACGATCTTTAATTTAATTACTGCATCGATTTATTAATTTCGTTTTACTAAAATCTTGTTTTTAGTATGTTATATTCAGAGTTTGATTCAAAGTTACATGTCTTCTTCTAGATCTGGAACAAAATGTAGAAAAAAATAGATAGACAACGTGTTTTGGAAAGATGCATACAAGGTGTTTGACAAAATGTCTCAACTAGACTTTATAACTGCGATGCACGAAATTTACATTGTGATGCAGTTTGAATGCCGATGCAGTTATATTTCAAATTATGATGTGGTAGGTTTTTATTTTAACTGTGATGCAGCAGGTTATTTGTGTTTGTATGTTTGGTTGTTTGTGTGATGCACTTGCATATGAGTTGTTATGTAGTAGTTTTTGAATTTCCGTGTATCAGAATGTTATTCTACTGCATCACTATGTTTTTCTACTGCATCACTGTGTTATCATACAGTTGCGTCAAAATGTTTATAATACTATTGTGTCACAATGTTGTTCTACTGCATCACAATGTGCGAAAATGTGTTTGTAAGATCTATTGTATGAACGATTCACTTGGTTTTGGACTATGATGTAGTAGGTAGTCATTTGTCGCTTCTAAGAATGAATTAGATTACATGTAGGTGACATTATTTGTCGAAATGTGTTTGCTTGGTTGGTTGTATGAACGATGCAATTGGTTTTGAACTATGATGCAGTAGGTGCACAATTGTCCAGTATAAGGATGAGTTAGGCTAAGTGTAGGTTGCATTATGTGTGAAAATGTCTTTGTTTTTGTGGTTGTTTATTTGATTCACTTAATTTTGAACTGTGATGCAATTGACATGAAGAAGTGATGCAGTAGATGTTTTATAATGCATCTTGTTTGATCATGTTATAGATAAACATGTATGTTGACTACTTGATGAGGAATAAACACCCAAGATGGAATGAGATGTTTACCGCAAGGGTTGTAGTATTTTTTAGGCAGATGGAAACTTACTAGGGTCATGGTATTTTTGAGGAAGAGTTAAAGAAAGAAGGCGTATGTCAAAGAGGACAAATCGATATGTTGCGAGCAAAGTACAAGGCAAAGATGATTCTTAAAAGTATGAATAAGAAAAAGTCGGAAGTCTTGGCAAACGCAGAGGCATATAACAAGATGCAATTAGTAGATTACAATCCTCTAATGCCAAATGATACACTTAAACTGAAAGAAAGAATGGTACAAAGGATTATTGAACCCGTAACAAGGATTCTCGGATGATATTTGTGGATCATTAAAAAACAATGTTTAAATTCAATTGGATGTAATGATTTGGATTTCTGAATGTTTAATACTAAGTATTATACATGTTTATGATGAGAGTGTTTGTTTAATATTAATTAATGTTGATAACTGAATGAACATAGATGTACTAAACTATAAATTATGTTGCACTGAAAATACTAGTGCATCACAGTGTATATAACTGGTCTATCATAGTGTGTATGTCAGGTGCACCACAATGATGTCAATATACTGCATCACAATGTTATAAATATTTTTAGAATTATACTGCATCACAATATTGTTTTACTATATCAGAATGTTATCATATTACTGCATCACACTGTTATCATACTGCTGAATTACAATATAGTTTTACTACATCACTATGTTAATTTTACTGCATCACTATGTTAATTTATCATAATGATGAATCAAAATAAAATTATACTGCATCACAATATTGTTCTACTAAATGTTATCATATTACTGCATCACAATGTTATCATACCAGCTGAATCACAATATAATTTTATTACATCAAAGTAATACTTTACTACATCACTGCATTATTTTACTGCATCACAATGAATATTTTACTCCATCACAATGTAAATGTTACTGCATCAAAATGTATATTTTGCTGCATCATGATACACTAAACAAATGCAGTAACTATTATTCATAAAACATAAAGATACTGAGTAAATTTCAGAAATACTGAGATACTATTGTATTGATGTTTGGTAATAAATGTTATACATCTTAGAACCGAAAACATGTCTTGTAAGTAATGCTTTAATATTTATACAATACTTACTGTGTATTAAAAAAAGATTACTTAAATAATGCTTTTAAACTTTACGAGTACATCCTCTAAAGCCTAGCTCTTGTCGCTCTCGGCTCTATTGATTGCTTGCTTTTCTTCGATGGTGGAAATTTCAATGAACATATCATGGAATTATGGACTTCTTTTTTTTCACTATGTTATTCTATTGCTGCATCAGAATGTATATACTGCATCACAATACACTAAACAAAATAACATAAAATCAGTAAATTATTTAAAATGAATAGAAATATATTGAGTTTATTTTAGAAACACTTTATTAGAAAGTAGATGCCTCAAAACATAAAAAGTAGTTGCATCAAAGCATAAAAAGTAGTTGCGTCACCTTTATTAAAACTCAAAATCAAAAAGTTTTGTACTAGTGCATCATAATCTTATATCTAGTGCATAAGATCTATATTATCCAAACTCAAACATAATTTCCAAAAAAAATCAAAAGCAAGCATATATTATCCAAAAAAAGCTAAAAACCTTAAAACTAATGCATCATAGACTTGTACCTATTTCACTACACTCTTAAATCTAGTCATCAAACAAAGACATGTTACATTTTATACTCTAATGCACTGGATAAAAAACTATGATGCGGTACATTCAGAATCACACATACAAATACACATACAAGCCTTTTCTACTAAAAATATAACCAAAACAATTAAAGATTAAAAGCTGATGCATCACAGTGTAAACTTAGTGCATCAGATAAAATCTCATTGAGACATTTTATCATACATCTCGTGTGCACCTTTACTAAACACGTTTGTATTTTTTTTAAGATCTAAACACTTCATACATAACATATTTAGATCAATAAAACACCAAAAATGTTATCTATATTAGTGCCTCACACTTTTAGCAACAAGTTCATCATCAGGTGTATGAACAACTGGTGCATCACAGATAGTACAAAACTAGTGCATCACTGTACAAAACCAGTGCATCACAGTTATATAGTATCATGTAGATATTTTATTGAATACCTGGTGTGCATGTTTCTGTAATACCCGGTTGAAATTCATGTCATTTCAAATCTCTTCATTGTGCGAATTGTATTTTTTGTTGGGCGAACCCTTGTAATCATTGCTTGGAACCACCGTTTTGGGGTTTCCGTACTTCCATTTCGTGTTATTGTTTCCCAGATATTGAGTCATATTGCTTTTATTCTCTTCCCGGGTCATTTTTCAGCATTTTAAGACCCGAGGGGGGTGTGGGCCGCGGCACAAGGAGTGTGCGCCGCGGCACACACATTTTCTAGACCTGGCCGAGCGGTCTGTACCTTGTGCCGCGGCACATGCCGGCAGGGCCACGGCACACTGCCGAGTCACTGCCGCGGCACACCCGTTCGGGTCGTGGCACACTCGTGCTGCATTTCGGCCAAAACCGTCTGTACCCTGTGCCGCGGCACACTTCGGCTGAGCCGCGGCACACTGCCGAGCCCTGGGAGCAATTTTTGGGCCTGTGCCGCGGCACACTTCGGCTGAGCCGCGGCACACGATGCAGTCAACTGTTTAATTACGTTTTTTTTCAGCAAAATCAGATCATTTCTCCATTTTTCTTCAACACATCGAGAGAGAGAGCTTGAGGAGAGAAACCTTTCATCATCCATCACTTGAGGGTTTGAATTTCTTCATTTCTTTTCGATCATGAAGCTCGGATCGTCGATCTATCGCGTATTCTTCGGATCATAGTGCTTGGATCTTCAAGAGGTAAATTCTTTCAACATCTTGGATTTTGATTTTGTATTGGGTAATGATGTTTTGGATGTTAAGATCATGTTGTATGAAGTGATATACGCATGATTATGGGCATGTTTGACTATTCATCGGATTATTGAAGGATTATTCAAGAACACTTTGAATATTGTGTTGGATTTTGGGGTTTTTCGTAGATTCGTCCGATTTATCCGATTTGAAGCTTGAGAACCTTGAGATTATGATGTATCTATACCATATGCATGTTTTCCCTACGATTTTACGGATTGTATTGTGCCGTTTTTGAACTTGTGGGAGTTTGGGCGATTTTCCAACCTCTAGTTGTTTATCCGTGTATTTTCATGAATCATAGACGGGTTCCGGGAATTTCTTCGTGTAATTTGAGTATGGATAATTGATTATCATATTTCTTGCGAATCGTTTAGGTGCCGGAAGCGCGTTCTTGGACCTACCGAACTCATACCCTTTTTCCGTTCGATTTCTCGATGTCTCAAAGGCAAGTATATATCTATGATTGTACGTTCTCGACTTTGAAAGTAAGTTATATTGATGGCATGATATGAACGAACCGTTTCCACGGTATTCATATATGTATTGATGACGGATGATATGAACAAACCGTTTCCACGGTATTCATATATGTATTGATGGCATGATATGAACGAACCGTTTCCACGGTATTCATATATGTATTGATGACGGATGATATGAACGAACCGTTTCCAAGGTATTCATATACGTCTTGATGTGATGCTATGAGATTTAGTTATTCCGGAATACTAGTCTTGAATTGATGAATTGACGGTTACTTTTACTTTATTGTCGAGGAGTATTGTGTTTCATATTTGATATACTTGTACTAGCTATTCGACGGCTAACCCCTTTATGGGGGAAATACGTTTTATGTATTTCAGGTTCCAGGAGAGCGGACAGGCAGGTATCGGGTCAGCATGGGGATGGTGGGCAAGTGTGATACTGTGTCTTTCCTCCAGTTATGTTTTGAGTTTCCCATTCAGTGTTGTTATACTGGAATGGTCATTGAATACTCGAGTATTGTTTTCCATTTTTCCTTGATGTTCCGGCCTGTGTTTGTCGAGGTATTGATTCGTGTTGTGATGTCTTTGGATACATTGGTTATGTTTTGAATACCCTTTGTATTGTTCTTCATTCCATTATGTGTAGACCTTTTCGGTCAAAAATTTATAGTTCCGCGTATGCTTAGCCTTGTGGGTCCCACGGCGGGACTTGCGGCGCTGTAATATTCCCCGAATAACTTGGGGGTGTTACAGAATATGGTATCAGAGCTTAGGTCTATGGATACCTAGGCTGTCGGTCTTTTGGGTCGAATGAGTCGTCATTTGTCCACAGTATCACTACTCTGCCATCATCACAAAGTCGACCGTACTTGTAAGACCTCTTACTCTTCTGGTGTTTCCTTATTCGTTATGCTTCTTTTTATTGGTATTCTTGAGAATCGATCACCTTAATGACGTGCGATTGAACTGTACTTACGTGCCTTATGTGTTCTTCAGTATGTCAGTTGGTAGGGGCTGTGGCCGTGGACGAGGAAGAGTTCGTGGCGCGGCCGTTTCCATCAGTTCAGTTGCGGGGTCGACCAACCCCAGTTTGTCGAACTCGGTGCATCCTGACACCGAAAGTCAGCACGACCAGTCGAACGGCCAGGGAAACAACGCGGACGTTGGAGTTACGAATGCGCTTCAAAAATTGGCTACTCAGATGACCATTTTAGCCCAAACTATTCAGCTGAATAATCCGAACCCAAACACGGATGCCTTGCTTCAGAATATAATCCGTATGCACCCTCCACAGTTTGGCGGTGCCACAGACCCGTTAGGCTGGGAAGATTGTCTAGCGGAATTGGAAAAGATTTTCGAGGCGGTTGATTGCCCCGAAGTGAGGAAAGTACCGATTGCTCAGTATTTCCTCACTAAGGAGGCCGCTACCTGGTGGAAGGTCATCAATCCACAGGATCGTATTGCCACGTGGGATGAATTTAAGGAGCTTCTGGAGGCTGAGTTTTGTCCTTGGCCGGTGCGAGAGGGCAGAATCCGAGCCTTTTTCGAGGCTAAACCACAAGATATTCCCGTTTCGCAGGCGATCGTGGAGTACAACCAACAATTGATCCATGTGAAGGATCAAGTACGTAACGAGCATGATAAGATCCGTTATTTTGATATGCGGATGAATTTAGACTTACGGCGGTACATGGCTGGATTTGCTTGTACCACACTGAAAGAGTATCAGGACAGAGCTTTAGCCCATCATATGTTGAACCCCGACAATGATACCGCTGAAGAACCGAAGAAGCAGAAAGTCGTAGGAAATTTTTCTGGCTCTAAGGGTGGCAACTTTCAGAGGTCACAGACGACTAACCGTTCTGCCGGACAGTCGTCACGTTCTAATAAGGGAAAGAGGGGTTACCGTCCTACTCCGGGTACCTCAAACCGCACGGTGACTTGCTATAATTGTGGCCGTCCAAGCCACGTTAGTTCAGAATGCAACTTTCCACCATTGAAGTGTCACACGTGCGGACAGATGGGACATAGAGCGGCTTATTGTTCCGAGCCGAATCAGACTTTGGACACTCGGGCTTCTGCCCCAGCACCACTTGATCAAGGTATAAATCAGCGGCAATCTTTTGGTCAACTTCATCATAATTTCGGCAGGGGCCAGTGACGGGGTCAGAACGCTGGAGGGGGAAACTCTAGCGTCGGTTCGGCACAACCACGGGTTTATGAGATGCGTCGAACAGACGAACCCGACGCGGCGGTGGCTTCCGGTACCATTCATATTTTATCTTATCCAGTCCGTGTACTTTTTGATACGGGTGCTACACATTCTTTTATTTCTTTGGAGTGTGTACGCCGTTTGAATATAACTTGTTTGACTGCTTGCAATCCCTTCATCGTGAAACTGCCTAGCGGGGATAGAATTGTGGGGAACCGGGAGATTAGAGATTTCCTGGTGATTACATCCGGTATGGAATGGTTATCGAATCTGATTGTAGTTGATATGGAAGGCGAGGACGTGATCCTCGGCGAGGATTGGCTTGATAGTCACCAAGCGATTTTGAATTACCGTACCAAGGTTATCACCATGATGACTAAAGACGGATCTGAGTACTCATTTTTGGGACATAAGTTGGGCCAATCCAAGTTGCTTATCAGTTCCATGAAGGTCGTAAAACTTTTTAATAAAGGTTGTACGGGCTATTGGTGTTATGCCTTGAAAACGGAAGGAAATGAAGTCGATTTCTCTTCGATTCCGGTGGTTAATGAGTATCCCGACGTTTTTCTGGATGACCTTCCAGGATTACCGCCAGATCGAGAGATATATTTTTCCGTGGACTTAGAGCCGGATGCGGCTCCGATTTCTAAAGCACCCTATCGGATGGCACCTTCCGAGATGCAGGAATTGAAGACTCAGTTGGGAGAACTTCTTGAAAAAGGGTACATCAGACCGAGCGCTTCGCCTTGGGGCGCACCTGTTCTTTTCGTGAGGAAGAAGGATGGTTCACTACGTTTGTGCATCGACTACCGTGAGCTGAACAAAGTAACCATCAAGAACAAATATCCTTTGCCTCGTATAGACGATTTATTTGATCAATTGTAAGGGGCTGCGGTTTTCTCGAAGATTGATTTAAGATCCGGGTATTATCAACTCAGGGTGAGGGAGTCCGACGTTCCGAAGATGGCATTTCGGACGAGATATGGGCATTATGAATTTGTGGTTATGCCTTTTGGGTTGACTAATGCGCCGACAGTATTCATGCAGTTAATGAATAAGATATTCATCGAGTACCTCGACAGGTGTGTAGTTGTCTTTATTGACGACATCTTGATCTATTCTCGAGATAAGGAGGAACACGCCCGACACTTGCGTTTGATTTTGGACATTTTGAGAACCGAGCACCTCTATGCGAAATTCTCAAAATGTGAATTTTGGTTGGAAGAAGTTATGTTTCTCGGCCATGTGATTTCGGCTGAAGGGGTTCGTGTAGACCCACAGAAGATTGAGGCAGTGCTAGATTGGGCACCGCCTAAAAATGTTAAGGAAGTTCGTAGCTTTTTGGGCCTTACTGGGTATTACCGTCGGTTTGTCGAGGGGTTCTCGAAACTCGCTCGGCCGCTTACGAAATTACTCCAGAAGACCGAAAAGTTTATTTGGACGGATGAGAGACAACAGAGCTTCGATGAACTGAAGAGACGATTGACTTCAGCACCGATTTTAACTTTACCACATGGTAGCGAGGGCTTTGCAGTCTATAGTGACGCTTCGGGTCAAGGCCTGGGCTGTGTACTTATGCAGCATGATAAGACGATAGCTTTTGCATCACGACAATTAAAGCCTTATGAGATGAATTATCCTACTCACGATTTAGAGTTGGCCGCAATTGTCTTCGCACTCAAGATTTGGCGGCATTATTTGTATGGTTCACCGTGCCGGATTTATACCGATCTCAAGAGCCTGAAGTATATTTTCAGTCAGAAGGAGCTGAATATGAGACAGAGACGTTGGTTAGAGTTGATAAAGGATTATGATTTGGAAATTCTTTATCACCCCGGAAAGGCCAATGTCGTTGCGGATGCTTTAAGCGGCAAATCGGCATCTCTTCAAATGCTCGAGGTTCTTACATCGCAGACAAAAATTCGTCAGGATTTAATTGAGCAAGGGATAGAAGTTTGGCTACAGCAAGTACAGGGACAGTTGTGTACTCTCGAAATTACTTCGTCCTTGGTTGATGACATCAAAGGGAAGCAGTGGAGTGACCCGATGATTTCTCAACTGAAGGAAGATGTAATTAAAGGAAAAGCTCCTGGCTTTATGGTTCACGAGGATAGTATTCTGAGATTTTAGGGCAGGCTTTGTGTTCCGAACGATTTAGAGTTGAGGCAGAGAATTCTCCGAGAAGCTCATTCTACGCCTTACTCAATCCACCCCGGGACGAGTATGATGTACAAAGATTTGAAGCGCAATTTTTGGTGGAATAACATGAAGAAGGATGTTACGGAGTTTGTACTACGGTGCTTGACGTGTCAACAAGTCAAGATCGAACATCAACGACCAGCGGGGTTGTTGAAACCACTTCCCATTTCCGAGTGGAAGTGGGAAGACATCTCTATGGATTTCATCACTGGCATTCCGAGAACTCGGGCCGGAATGAATATGATTTGGGTAATTGTCGGTCGGCTGACCAAGTCTGCACACTTCTTGGGTATTAAGGATACTTGGGGACCGGATAGACTGGCTCGAACCAGCCACATGTGTTGGCACTGATCCATTTTTTGCTCGAAAGAAGGGTAATTTTTGTTTATGCAGAAATGTTCTTGGCCAAGTCCAAGTTCCTTACCTCCCTTAAATGAACATGAGCAAATTGAAATCAAATGTGAATCTCATCATCTGAAAATACCCAATAATGGTACTGATGTTTGGGAGATTGATCCTCAATTCTTGAAGTTTGAGACAAAAGTAGCATCAGGATCTTATGCTGATTTGTAAGCACAGAAAATGTTATTGTCGAGGCTTACGCTTGCCGGTGACTTCAATTTTAGTCAAAAAAAAATTTCAGATACAAAGGTACTTATTGAAGTCAAGAAGTAGCAATTAAAATTCTCAAGACAGAGCGCTTGAATACGGAACTGCATAAAGAGTTTTCCCAAGAAGTTTATATAATGAGGTACGTCATCATTGTATTATCACCACATGTGCACTGGCCCTTCACTAAACTATTTCCAAATGTTCTAAAATTAATTCTATTACCCTTGTCGTGCTAATTGTTGTTCATTTCACATGAAATGGATGCACATTGACATTGCTCGACGTGATGTGCACTATAATGAATCAACAACGCACATCTTAATGTGTATAGAAAATGTTTCGGATAAGTGTATACTTTTCAATGACTACAATGCAAGACAATCTATGATCAAACACAATATAACTCGATCTTTGTTCCAATCAAACATAAACCATTATAAGTTGAAATGGGGAGTAATTTTGGAATAGAAGTGAATCCAAGAAAAGGGACTTCTAGATAATATTTCCTGACGAACTTTTTTGGGGGGAAATGCAAGTAGATCAACAATTTCAAAGGTGAAGAGGCGGGTTGGTTGTATAACAAAAATCCAGATAATGTTACCTGCAGAACTTAAAAAAGAGTGGAAATTGCAAATAGTGTTCAAGATCCATTATTTACCTCAGTTTCTTCCCCAAACGATATTGTCGTGTTTGTTCATTTTCCACAAAGACAGACACGTATCAAGACCGTCCGACGTGTTGTGCATATCGTTCCCCCTAGTATTAATCAAGTGAATGATTCTAATAATAAAAAAATGAATACTTGTGGTGAAATATAATATGAGATATCGCATTTTATTCGAAAAATATACCAGTACGACTAGCAACATATCTCAATTGAAGTTCGATACCAATGCGATAAATAATATGAAACTCAATATTTAATAAAAGGTACAAAGAGAAATATGTATAAAATATGAAACAAATATCACTGATATTACATACTACCCCTCTTAAAAGAAATTTCGTCCCGCAACTTAAGACAGAAAAACTCGAAGTACCAATTTCTAATATCTGACTTCGTTTACCATGTAATATTTCTGCACATTTACTATTACGGATTACCACTTTTGTAATATCCGACTGTAATTTTTCATTTTTATCTGTCGTTGTATATTCGGATAAATTGATTATCGTGGATCGTTGCATTTAGTATTATGTTGAGGTATTATATATTTGAACTTCATATCGTTGTTATTTCATTTCATACTTGATGATTCGATGTCAATTGGAGAGTTGCATTTTTTAACTTTTTCTGTTGGTGTAGCGTACGCTACGTAGCATGATTAACGTACGTTAATCTTGTGCCTTAACGTACGTAATGCTTCCTATGTTGCGTACGCTAAGAAGGAATCTGACATCAGTTGACTTCAACACGTGAACTTGTTATCCGTTGGCATGCATGTGGGTGACGTCTGAGCTGTCGTGTCGGCCAGAGTCGACTTTTATTAGCGTGCGTAGCCCCTTTTCATTAGCGTGCGCTAATGGCCTGCGGATTCAAGACAGTAGCCACTGTAAGCCGCTTACATACGTAATATTAACCGGTTAGCGTACGTAAGTGTGTTAGCGTACGCTAAAGCTTCCCGATAGCATGCGCTAAGTCTGCACAGTCTATTTATAGGACCAGCCTGTTTTTCATTTCTTCACAACTCTAAACCGATTCTCTCTTCATATATCGTCCCTCTGCACCCCCAAATCGATATCAACCTCCTCCAACTTGCTTTTAAGCCTTAAATCTTGGATTGGAGCTCATTACCTTGAAGATTAGGAGGTGTTCTTGAGCTTGGAGTCTACTTCCTTGTAGTGTTAAGAGTTGTTCCTCATTTCTGGAGGTATGTGTGTATCTCTCCTCTGTACTTTTCGTATGTTGGTGTTAGTGATGAAGTATTTTTCACCTAAAGTTAAATTAATCAAGTAAAACATAGTTTTAATCCAACTTTTTAAACACTTTTGATGAATATGATAAATGAGGGTTTGAGATGGATGTATTCTTGATGATATAATTGTAATATCCGCGTTTTCTATTTTTAGTAATTTCTATTTTTAGTGTATATTTGTTTCGGATAACTCGCTTGGCACTGTTTTGGAATTTTGAACCTATTTTTGTTCTTGGAGTTTCTCCACTTAGACGGGTCTCGATGATGTTTTTACGTAATTTCATCTTGTGGTATATTTTGTCTCATGTGTATTCGATTCTCGTTAAACTCGTTCGATTTCATCATTTTCTTACTTCCATGAGTTCGTATGATTGAGTAGAGCATGTTGTGAGTTTCGGATTGTTAATCCGACGTTGTGTCGTGATTTTCGGATGTTTGGGCCGTTTTTGTAATTTCCTAGAAATTTAGGGAATTTGTCCCTTGTTCGACTTTAGTTGTGTACATCAGATCGTTTTGGGGTTCCGTACTTCCATTTCATGTTATTGTTGCCCAAATTATCGATTCCTATTGCTTTTATTCTCTTTCCGGATCATTTTCGTCATTTTGGGACCCAAGGGGGGGTGTGGGCCGCGGCACAAGGATTGTGCGCCGCGGCACACACATTACCCAGTTGTTGGCCGAGCAGGCTGTACCGTGTGCCTCGGCACAAGGATTGTGCGCCGCGGCACACAGTGAGTCGATCTGCGGCACACTTGTCCGGGCCGCGGCACACCCGTGTGGCACTTGCCGGCCAAAACCTACTGTACCGCGTGCCGCGGCACAGTCCGACAGGCCCGCGGCACATGCCGAGTCTGAGCCGCGGCACACTTCGAATGAGCCGCGGTACAACGAGCGGTCAGCCGATCACTGGGCGCAATTTTTGGCCCTGTGCTGCGGCACAGTTTAGCTGAGCCGCGGCACACAACGCGGTCAGCGCTATATCTGCGTTTTTATTCAGCGAAAGTCACTCATTTCCCTTCCTTCCTTAAACCGTGCGAGAGAGAGTGGCTTGAGAAGGAGATTTCCTCCATCTATCACTTGAATGTGTAAATTTCTTCCTCTCTTTTCGATCGTGTGGCTCGGATTGCGGATCTAACACGTGGTTTTCGGATTTGAGTGCTTGAATCTTCAAGAGGTGAGAACTCCTTTGACCCTAGTATGATTTTGGGGAGGGTTTGGTGGTGATCTTGTGTTTTAATTCGAATTAACCGATGTTGTTATTAGATTTTGATAGTGTTCACGTGACCCTTGGTTTTCTTGTTATTGGTTGGGATGAAATCCCGTTGTTACACCGTTGACCGATTTCATTTCCTTATGCACTCTTGGTGTCCTATGAATTGTCCCAACGGGTAGAATTAGGATTAATTCTTACCTTTCCGCATTATTGAGACTTGTTGTATGCCGTTATTGTGTTAGGAGTGGATTTGGGAGGATTGTCCGGACCAAAACCTATTCCTTCGTTGTTTCCCTTGTTTCATCGTGCTCAAGGCAAGTACATGTATTACATTTCGTTATGTATGTTGTGATTTTCGAAATAAATGATGAATGGTGATTTTTGGGTGCGTGAGTTGTGTTCCTTCCACCCGGAGTGTCCGACGGGATGTCTGGGGGTCGATACTAAGGGGTACGGCCGTGGAAGTGGACTTGGGTGCGTGTGTGATTGAACTTCCACCCGGAGTGTCCGACGGGATGTCTGGGTCGATACTAAGGGGTACGGCCGCGGAAGTGGTATCCCACCCGGAGTGTTCGACGGGATGTCTGGGGGTCGATACTAAGGGGTACGGCCACGGGATACCAGTTGTGATTTTGTGATATCGTGATGATTGAAAACTGATTTGATTGCCAATGTAGTATTCCGGAATATTTATGGCAAATGATTTCTGATTGAGATGATTGCGTAAAACCGTTTTTGTATATAATGTTGTGTAATTGTGTACTTGCACTAGCCATTCGAATGCTAACCCCTTAAATGGGGGAAATGCGTCTTATGCATTTCAGGTACCGGGAGAGCTGAGGAGCAAGCACAGGACATGCATGCAAAGGATGGGCTGGCTTGATGATGCGGCTCGAGTCTGCATTTAATGTTTTGTCATTGCATTGTCGAGTATTGAAGTTAGACTGTCTATTTTGAAACTTGGTTTAAGTCCCCTGCGTGGGCAATGAATTGGTATTTAACCTCTGTTCATGTATTACGTTAAAAATATTTTGGCCGAGGCCACGGCCTTAATTACTTTTGAGTGCATCATTCGGGATTACATTGTGGTTTATATGTCATGTGTTAGCCTGGTAGACCTCACGAGGGTTCTACGGCGTGTAATGTCCCAGTTGTGAATTGGGGTGTTACAATAATGATATTAACCATGTTGTAACTATCATACTCATCTTGCTGGACGAATTTAGCTCAGTAGAACATCTTTGAATCAATTAACCTCCCCATAGTTGGATTTAAACAATAAAATCGATATCATAAAGTGTTTAAACACCATGCTTGATATTCATTTACCTTGAGAAGAACTTGCCAATGTTGAAGATAGTAAAATGTTTCCTTACTTCAGAAACCTTAGAAACTTTATCATCATTATTATTCAGATTCACAAATCCATGAAGATTGATAGGAACACCTTGTTGAATGTTAGGATATTGGTGTGGTAATTCTAAAACCTAAGCTAGGTGATTTCATAAATGATGTTAATGGATCCTCCAGCTTTGTAAAGAATCACTAGTAGAATAAACATCAAAGACTTCGGTACGTCTCACTTCGGTAATGTATATTAGCAAAGTAAAAACAAACAACAACTTCGATTTTCAATTTACTGAAGTAAAAAACCCACATAGACTTCAGTAAATGATACCAAACAAAAAAGCAGGAGCTGGTTAGAAATTTTAAGTTACAAAGACTTCGCTAATTTGATAATTACTGAAGTAAAAAGTGCGAAATTTTATTTTTTACCAAAAAAATTTTACAATAGCGAAGTGTATGTCTTGAGACAGGGAATTAATATTTTGATGTTCAATTTTATTCATTCTAGGGTTAAATTGAATAAACTGAAAAGTTAGGGTATAAAACCACAACCAGACAAGAATTTGGCCGACCCTAATATTTTCTACTCTCCGTTTAACACTCTGAAGGATAACCGATCTAAAATTCTCTCCTTCTGTTCTAATTTCTCAAACGCGTACACACACGTCATCTCTCTGCTCTTCTTCTTTCCAACAGATACGTACACATATCGGAATTCTTCATAACCTAGCAGCACATCACGGCGGTGCGACTCACATGTAAGGTTCGCATGTATTAGATTTCGGCTGATGGGGAAACTAGGGTCTGAGTTGGGTTATGGTTAGATGGTAAAAGAGCCGAGTTTTGATTTCTGGTTGCAGTGAGTTCAGGCCGAACGAACAGAAATCTCTATTTGTGTAATTTGTATAATTTGGATTTGAATATGGTGTTATCGGGCTCAATTTTTTTCCGGCAAGGTTGTGATTCCTGCTTTTTCTGGGCTGATTTGTGGTTTGAGTAATTGAAAGGTGTAAACCTCTTTTTTGAATTTGTTTATGTTCAATTGTACAAGTTTGCTGCCTTTTTCCCCCTGAAATTACTTCTAGGGATTGCATCAAAATACAGGAGGCAAAACAAAAGAGAGAAAAAAGAAAGAATTGGAGGATTTGCAGAAGGACCCTCCTGCAGCCTCCTACAGTGCTGGTGTGTGTTCATTCCTTTCTCAATTTTCCACTTCATACTATGTTTCTAAGTTATTTTCATGTATAACGCAAAAAGCTTGCCGGCGTAAAATTATGCTACTTTGCTATGAAATTATAATGCTCATGAATTGCAGACAATTAATTGACCTAGAATCTTCATGCCACTTACTGCTACATAGTGGTTATTAAGGTGCAGTTAGTGATGATATTCTGCACAAACCTCTCATGAACATATTCTGTTTTGTGCTATTTTTTCCTTAATAAGCACAAAATGAACTTGTATTACTCTAAAAAGAGAGATATTTCATGAAGGAGACGAAGTAATGCCCATGAGTACAATTATGTATACTTATGAAGATTGATCTCCTGGTCATCCTTTTTTTCCTATCTCTTTCTCTCGGTGTGTGTATGTGTGAGTTGTTATTGGAACCCCGGAATTGTGAATGAAATTCTTAGTTTCAAAAATGTTATTCGAATAAAGAACTCTCATACATGTGTTCTTGATATTAAGGGGAGACAGTTGTTGTTGGCATGCTTGAACTCAGATCTTTCTTAACATATGTCGAGGGAAAAATTATCTGTTACTTCCACAGCTCTGGTCTTGATTTACTGAATTTTTTGGATTGATTGATAATCTGAATTGTTTTGTGTTTTAAATGTTCATGCATAAGCCTGCCTTATTTTTTTTTGTTAGTGTTTTGGATCATCCGGAAACAACCTCTCTGTGTTAAGACAGGGGTAAGGCTGCGTACACACGATCCCCCCTTACCCCGCTTTTTGCGGGAGCCGTTGAGGCATTGGGGTAATGTTGTTGTAATGTTGTTGTAGTGTTATTTAATAAGTATTCATGCATAAGCCTACCTTTATATGTGAATAACCTTCTATCTATTCATGAGCAAGTTATATGGCCTGGTTTTAATTGGTACATGTATCTGTATGCCTAAGTTCAAGTTCAACATCATGCATGAACACAGATGCATGTCGGAATAGGTTACTTGGGAATTATACCTGTATGAATTGTGGGAACAAATTAACACAGCTTCCCTTCTCCACCTCGCTTCAGGTTTATACTGTATTTTATCTTTTATGTAATACTGTCCATGTCTTTTCTGGATGCTTATTTGAAAACACTACATGAAGCTGGTTGCGCCGAAATTTACCTTTCAAATTGTTTGATTTATCACCTGATTCGGATTTTGCTGATGGCAGCATGAATTCAAAAACCTCGCGGACTCTCAAAATTTCATGTGATTATTCATGTTTTGAAGTAAGTATGGAGTTCCCTTCAATCTTCACTTCTTTTTCTTTCTCGATCTCGTCCGATGTTTCGGTCTTCCTTAATATTGTTCGTATATGTCATATAGCTTTTCGCATTATATGTAAGTTTTGAATTAACTATGTGTTTGAATTATGGATTATGCCCTGTGTTTGGAACAAGTTGAGGAAAATGGAAGGTTAGGCAAACAATAGATGCTAGTGAAAAATGAATATGATAGATATTTCTTCATGTATTTTTTTCAGGAATATAATAATAGTAAAAAGTATTGAGATGTTGATACATTCTAATTTTAATTTTGTTGCAATTTATGATTACTGATTCTATGTACTTAACGCGTAAAAGTCGATTTTATCCTGGTTTATCCAGTCTTAGACATTGCTCTACAACTTTGGTATTCCATTGTGTAGCATCTGGATAAAGTGTCATTAGGACTTCTCTAAACTATGCTGTTATATTTGCTGACTCAAATTGTTAAGTTCTGATGCAGGTTTAGCAGATTCCTTTATTTTGTTTCTGTTGTTTGTTAATTCCCTTCTCCATACTCACTCTCAGATAAATGGATTAAACTACCGACCTCTGGGAACCGAGATTGATCTTTTGAATGGAATTAGCCTCTCAATTCCTGAGAAAAGGTAATTTAATCAAGAAGATGGATCGACTAGGATCCAAATATTTTTCTATTTTCTGTGCAATAGTCATGCAAGTTGGGAATGTTGAGTCACACTGAAGAGTTAGGACATGACAGAACTCATTCATTTGGAGCCTTACATTTGTATTTTTCATTAGGCCTTGTCAAGCTAACACGACTCAAAATAAAAAATTGGAAAGAAGTGAATCATATCATCCTTGTTGGTTATTGTATAAATGTTTGAGATTTTGAGCCTTACTGCCCAAAAAGCATTAATTCAAGCATCTACAAGGGACTACAAAGAATGTATGCTTATGATCTCTCGCACAAGTGGAGAACTTTCTACTTGTTTCATTTCTTACCTTTGAATTTAGGTGCAGTGTTGCAAATGGGCTGATAGAATGAACAAGATAGATACAGGTGTGTACCTCGTGAGACATAAAATTCTCCTTTTATTTTAATAAAATTCTCCTTTTTTTTTTAGTTTCTCCTTTTTATATTTATTTATATTCCTGTATATAGGTTTTCCGGCTCCATTTGCTTTTAACAGTGAAAGAATCAGCCATAAAAAAGAGCATATCTTTGGTTGTATGCAATTGGGATATGAATTTTAGATAGTGAATTGTAGAAGAAAGTTGATGAGAAGATGATTTCATGAACAAGAAGTATGATCGTCTGATGAAAAGCAAAGATGTGCTGAAGAGAGACCTTATCGTTTCGAAGTATATGATATTTTTTAATCCTTTTTGTCCTATTTGTGGTGTTCATGATGAAATAGATAGTCTTATTACACATTCTTTGTCTTTGTTATGATATGTATCTAGTTTTGAATTGGTTGGAACGCATGTTATTTTTTTTATGATGGGATGATATGAAATTGTTGGTTCTTATATTATTGAGCTCTTGTGGTTGATGGTTAGTTATAGTTGAATGTAGATTTTGGTAATGAATTTTAAATTGAAATGTGAAATATTAATATATTACTGCAGAAAATACTAATATATATTATACAATAACTGAAGTAAAAAGTTCTTTATTTACTACGCCAATTATAAAATAACCCAAGTTAAAGGCATTCTTTTACATTACTTACCCCACATTTGGATCATAATTAGGAAAAAAAATCGAGATAGACTTCGGTTATTAGGATATTAGACTTCGCATAAAAAGTGAAGTCTAAACTATACCTTTTACTACACGAATATAGATTTCGGTAATTATACTGTTTTTACTTCCGATATTATCCAAAGTCTTTGACGTTTATTCTTATAGTGAATGATTTTGATAACCTTCATGAATATAGTGTAATCTCATAGCTAATAACCTTGTTGTAAGCTTAATATTCAACTTAGATGAGAGGTGGATGAATATAATTGTGCAGATTTTGTTCTTTCAACATTTTAATGTTTTGGAAAGTTTAATCAACATAAGATGATCTTAACATCATAAATGGTTATTTAACATGTTCTTGATAGAATTCTTATTTATGAAGAATCATGTGAACATTCGGTACAAGTATAGTGAACCGATTTTATGGTTGAAATTAGGTAAAAAGAATTCTTGGTATAAGACTTCGATATTTTGAGATAGCGAAACTATTCTAATGGATTGTAGGGTGTCGTATTACTAATCCTATATTGATAATTATCCGAATATATTATTGAGTAAAATGTATTTCGTTTAAGGTTGATTGTTCGAGTAAACGATATTAGTCGAGGACCGTTCGTTCGTTTAGACAAGAAGAGGATTATTCTCATCTCCGTATTGAGGCAAGTTATCTTGCTTGATTATAATGATGATTAGATTCTTGTGATGTTTATACATTTCATGTGTATGAAATGTTTATGAAATGTTTGTCGTGACTTGACATTGTCTTTGACGTTATTCCGTTTTCGTCATTGGGGTTGCATTCCCAAGTACGTCGCTTTGAATCATTGATCTCGTTGGTCCTTATTGTCACTTCGGTGAGTTTTTCTTGATCCTTAATTGGGTATGTATTTCGTTGAATTTCGTTGTCATGTTGTATCGTGACATTTCTGGAATCATATCTGCGTGCCGATTGGATATTGTGTAGGATTTTTAGCCGGGCACTTATATAGTCATACGTGGATGTTTCCGTATTGGACTGTGCACACGAGACGTAGTTCGTGTAACACCCCAATTCACAAATGGGACATTACACGCCGTAGAACCCCCGTGAGGTCTACCAGGCTAACTCATGACTCGTAACCCACAAAAATATCCCAAAAGGTGTATTCCAAAATGTAAATAAGGCTGTGGCCCCGGCCAAAACATTTAAACGGAGTACATGAAGTATATGTTAAATACCAATTCATCACCCACGCAGGGGACTTAAACCAAGTTGAAAAATAAACAGTCTAACTCCAATACTCGACAAATGCAATGCCAAAACATAAAAACACAAACTCGAGCCACATCATCATGCCAGCCCATCCTTTGTGTGCGCATCCCGTGCCTGCTCCTCAACTCTCCCGGTACCTGAAATGCATAAGACGCATTTCTCCCATTTAAGGAGTTAGCATTCCAATAGCTAGTGCAAGTACACAATTACACATCATTATATACATACACGATTCAACGCAAACAATTCATTAGGAAAAGTCATTTTAAAAATCAATATCCCGGAATATCACATTTACACCAAAACAATATATCATCAAGCTTTCCACATCACAATTATCCAGGTTTAGTAACTCGTGACCGTACCCATTAGTATCGGCCCCCAGAGGTCCCGTCGGACCGTCCCCAGGTGAGAAACCACTTCCGCGGCCGTACCCATTAGTATCGGCCCCCAGAGGTCCCGTCGAACCGTCCCCAGGTGGAAGAACATCAACGCACGCACCCAAGTCCACTTCTGTGGCCGTACCCATTAGTATCGGCCCCAGAGGCCCCATGCCATCCCCAGGTGGAAGAGGAACCATCACAATCGTTCAATAAACCAGTTTACATCATTCGCATCAAAACCGTACACACATAATGAAATATAATACATGTACTTGCCTTGGATAATACGACGCGAAGGAAACGACGAAGGAATAGGTTTCGGTCTGAATAATCCTCTCAAATCCGACCCTAACACAATAATGATATACAACCAATCTCAACATCATGAATACGAAGAAATTCATCCTAGTTCTACCCGTTGGGACAATTTATCGAACAGCTCGAGTGCATAGGGAGTTGAAATCGGTCAAGGGTGTAATAACCGGATTTCACCCCACCCAATAATAAGGGAATCAAGAATCACGAGTAAACTATCGAAATCTAACAACATCTACGGTTAAATCGGATTAAAAGGCAAGATCACCACCAAACCCTCCCCAAAATCATACTAGGGTTAAAGGAGTTCTTACCTTGATTCAAAGCCGAACAATAGATGATTTGGTGTTGTGGTGATGATATGATGCCAAGCTATGCTTCTCAAACGGTGTTTGGATGAAAATCTGATGAACCCTCGCCTTGGAAAATCGCCCCGACGCGAAGAAGAGAGGAGGAATGCGAAAATGAGTGAATTTCGCTGAAAAGAAACGCAGTTATAGGTTGACTGCTATGTGTGCCGCGGCCGAGCCGAAGTGTGCCGCGGCACAGGGCCAAAAATCGCGCCCAGTGATCGGAAGACCGCTCTGTGTGCCGCGGCCCAGTCGCAGTGTGCCGCGGCAATGGCTCGGCATTGTGCTGCGGCCCTGTCGGCATGTGCCGCGGCACAAGGTACAAAAGGTTTGGCCGATAAGTGCAACACGAGTGTGCCGCGGCCCGGACGAGTGTGCCGCGGAAGTGACTCGGCAGTGTGCCGCGGCCCTGCCGGCATGTGCCGCGGCACACGGTACAGCCTGCTCGGCCAGAAACTGGACAACGTGTGTGCCGCGGCGCACAATCCTTGTGTCGCGGCCCACACCCCCCTTTGGGTCCCAAAATGATGAAAAATGATCCGGGAAGAGAATAAAGGCAATAAGAATCGATATTTGGGCAACAATAACACGAAATGGATGTACGAAAACCCCAAAACGATATGAGGTACACAACCAAAATCGAACAAGGAACAAATTCCCTAAACTTCTAGGAAATTACAAAAATGGCCCAAACATCCGAAAATCACGATACAACGTCGGGTTAACAATCCGAAACTCAAAACATGCTCTACTCAACCATACGAACTCATGGAAATAGGAAAATGACGAAATCGAACGAGTTAAACGAGAGTCGAATACACATGCGATGAAATATAACTTAAGATGAAATTACGTAAAAACATCATCGAGACTCATCCCAACGGAGAAACTCCAAGAACTAAATAGATACAGAATTCCAAAACAGTGCCAAGCGAGTTGTCCGAAACGAAAATATACCGAGAATAGAAATTACCAAAAGTAGAAAACACGGATATTACATTATCTCCCCCTAAAAATAAGTTTCGTCCCGAAACTTACAACACGAATAATTCGGGGTATCTCGATCTCATACTCTCTTCCGTCTCCCACGTGGCTTCCTCGGACCCATGCCTCGACCATTGCACTTTAACCAAAGGAATAGTTTTGTGTCTGAGTTGCTTCACCCGATGATCTAAGATCTGGATCGGACTCTCCTCGAAGGTAATGTCGGGCCCCAACTCGATCTCTCCAAAATCAATAATATGGCTAGGGTCCGGTACGTACTTCCTAAGCTGGGAAACATGAAATACGTTATGCACGTGGCTCAGGGACGGCGGTAAACCTAACCGATATGCATGCTCTCCAACTCTCTCTAGAATTTCGAACGGCCCAATAAATCTCGGACTAAGTTTACCTTTCCGACCGAAATGGTAAACTCCCTGTGTCGGCGACACCTTAAGCAACACATGGTCTCCCACCTCAAACTCCAACGGTCGGCGACGTGTATCGGCATAAGACTTCTGCCGGCTCTGGGCCGTTACCAATCTATCACGGATCAGGGCAATCTTCTCTCTTGTCCGACTACCATATCGGGCTCGGTACCCATCAGCTCGGACGTATCGTCCCAACACAACGGCGATCTGCACCTCCTCCCATACAATGCCTCAAATGGTGCCATTTTGATCGAGGCGTGCCAACTGTTGTTGTACGTGAACTCGATCAACGGCAAGTGCGACCCCCAATCATCCTTCCAATCTAAGGCACAGGCTCTCAACATATCCTCCAACGTCTGGATCATCCGTTCTGACTGTCCGTCAGTCTGAGGGTGGTAAGACGTACTGAGTCTCAACTCACTCCCCAAAGCTCGATGAACTGCCTGCCAAAAATGTGATACAAACCGGCCATCTCGATCTGAAACAATACTCTTAGGAGTCCCATGCAATCTCACGATCTCTGCAATAAACACTCGCGCCAGCCTCTCCGGTCCCCAAGTGTCCTTAATACCCAGGAAATGAGCTGATTTGGTTAGCCGATCAACAATAACCCAAATCATGTTCATTCCAGTCCGAGTCCTAGGCATCCCGGTAATGAAATCCATAGAGATGTCTTCCCATTTCCATTCCGGAATGGGAAGTGGTCGTAGCAATCCCGCGGGCCGCTGATGCTCAATCTTAACCTGCTGACAGGTCAAACACTTCGCCACAAACTCGCTAACTGCCGATTTCAAATTACTCCACCACTAGTTACTCCTCACATCCTTGTACATTTTGCTCGTACCAGGATGTATGGAATAAGGCGTAGTATGAGCCTCACTCAAAATCTTCTGTCTCAACTCAATGTCATTCGGTACACATAATCTGCCGCGAAATCTCAGAACGCCATCATCCTGAACCACAAATCCAGGGGCTTTCCCCTTCCTCACATCCTCCCTCAGCTGGACTAAAAACGGATCATCATACTGTTTCGCCTTGATATCAGCAGTCAAGGACGAAGTGATCTCCAACGCACATAACTGACCCTGAACTCTCTGAACCCAAACCTCGATATTCTGACAAATAAAATCCCGCTGGGTCCTACTCTGTGGTGTAAGTACCTCTAACATCTGTAATGCCATCGGTTTCCGGCTCAACGCATCCGTCACTACGTTAGCCTTACCCGGATGGTAAAGTATCTCGAGGTCGTAATCTTTAATTAGCTCCAACCACCTACGCTGTCTCATATTCAACTCTTTCTGACTGAAGATATACTTCATACTCTTGTGTTCCGTAAAAATCTTACACGACGATCCATAGAGATAATGTCTCCATATCTTTAAGGCGAAAACGACCGCAGCTAACTCCAAATCGTACGTAGGGTAATTCGCCTCATACGGTTTCAACTGGCGGGACGCATAAGCAATCACCCTGTCTCTCTACATCAAAACACATCCGAGCCCGAGGCCCGAAGCATCACTATATACCACGAAATCTTCGTTCCCCTGAGGCAATGCTAACACGGGTGCGTTAGTTAGTTGCCTCTTCAACTCGTCAAAACTTTTCTGTTTGTCTGCGGTCCACTCGAATTTCTGAGTCTTCTGGAGCAACTGAGTGAGTGGTCTCGCGATCTTAGAAAACCCTTCAACAAATCTACGGTAATAACCGGCGAGACCCAGAAAACTCCTCACCTCTTTCACATTCTTAGGCGGTTCCCAAGCCATCACTGCTTCTATCATCTGTGGATCTACCCGAACCCCCTCTGCTGAAATTACATGCCCGAGGAACATCACTTCTTCGAGCCAAAACTCACACTTAGAGAACTTCGCGTACAACTGCTCAGCTCTCAAAATGTCTAATACAATACGGAGATGTAAGACGTGCTCCTCCCGACTCCGTGAATAGATCAGAATGTCATCGATAAAGACGACTACGAATTTGTCCAGATACTCAATAAAACCTTTGTTCATTAACTGCATGAACACTGCTGGGGCATTGGTTAGCCCGAAAGGCATAACCACAAACTCGTAATGGCCATATCTCGTCCATAAGGCAGCTTTCGGTATATCGATGTCCCGAATCCTCAACTGGTAGTAGCCCGATCGCAAATCAATCTTCGAAAAGACTGTCGCCCCCTGAAGCTGATCAAACAAGTCGTCTATCCGGGGCAAAGGGTATTTATTTTTGATGGTCAACTTGTTTAATTCTCGATAATCGATGCATAAACGAAGCGATCCATCCTTCTTCTTAACAAAAAGTACGGGCGCACCCCAAGGCGATGCGCTCGGTCGAATATACCCTTTATCTAACAATTCTCCCAACTGATTCTTCAACTCTAACATCTCCGACGGTGCCATACGGTACGGCGCTCGAGAAATAGGGGCTGCATTCGGCTCAAGATCGATAGGAAACTCCACCTCTCGCTGTGGTGGTAAACCCGGAAAGTCGTCTGGGAATACGTCGGGATACTCACTAACAACTGGAATTGACGACATGTCAACCCCACCATCCTCCGCCTGCAGAGCGTAACACCAATAGCCGACACAACCCTAGTTCAGAAGTTTCATCGCCTTTAAGGCGCTAATCACACTCCCCGATCTCCCCGGCTTACGACCGATGAGGGTATGCTCGGTGCCGTCCTCGGCTACTATCGAGATGGTACGAGTCCGATAGTTCATGATAGCACCGTGACGATCCAACCAATCGTCCCCGAGGATCAAATCCTCGCCCTTAAGGTCTATAACGATGAGATTTGAGGGCCAGTCTCGGCTCCCGATCCTCACTGGGCAATCCCTAATTTCCCGGTCCCCAACCATACGATCCCCACTAGGCGTACCCACCACGAACGGTTCACACTCAAACAAGCAGTTAAAGCCAATACGATTCACACAATCCGATGCAATAAAGGAATGGGTGGCACCCGAATCAAAAAGCACGGAAACTGGATGAGTAAGGATCTGAGTGGTACCTGACACCACCAGAATGTCTGTTTCCTCTGTGCGCCTCATCTGGTACAAGCGGGGGTGAACTGAACCCGAACTCGAGGCCGCGCGGCGATCCGGCTGACTCCGACCTCTACCACGACCCGAACCCTGTGGAACATGAGTAGCTGGAGTGCTGTGGTCCCTCTGATCGGCAGTGGTAGTCGGAACTCTAGCGGCCCTGGTGGCCCTCTCACAATGAGTTGCCCGATGCCCGGTCTGTCCGCAAGTAAAGCAAGCAACTAACGGAAATGGGCAATCCTTCTCAACGTGCTCGGGCTGACTGCAATTAAAACAAACTCTCCCGCCAGGTGCAACAGACTGGACTGAACGGTTACCCTGAGATCCACCGGCCTGATGAAACGGCCTCTTCCCCGGTGTAGGGGCAGAACGAGACCTCGAAAACTGTCCACCTTTACTGGCCGAGAACCCACCGGTAGTCTTCTACTTCTTAGCTTCCGAAACCGACTCTGATTCCGGGACAGCCATCTCGATCGCCAGAGCGTGATCCTGGTATTCCTTCAAAGTGGCACACATGAGCGGTGCCATACTCTCCCTGATATGCGGCTTTATGCGTATATTGAAGTAACGGATTTTATCGGCCTCCGTCCTCACCTGATCTTTCACAAAACCCAACTGCTGATTGTAAGAGATAATGGCCTGCGAAATCGGTACATCCAGAGGTGTGGCAGTGAAGAACTCCACGATTCTACGTTCTTTGACTGGAGGCGGACAATACTCTGCTTCCATAGCAGCCTTGAACTCTTCCCAAGTAGCTCGACGGTCTTGGGGCGCAACGACCTCCCACCATTCCGCAGCTTCCTTATCCAGGAGGTACTGGGCAATATGTACCCTCCTGTCTTCAGGACAAGCTACGGCATCAAAGGTCCTGGACAACTGAAAGAGCCAATTCTCCCAACCGAGGGAGTCAGAAGATTCGGAGAAACGAGGAGGGTGCATCTTAGTCACCGTCTGAAGCCACTTACTAGCTTCCTCTTCAGGTGTCGGGGGCGGATTCGGGCGTCCACCCTGAGCTATCTGAGCAAGTTGGGCTACTAACTGCTGAAGTACGGCAGTAGCCCCGGCGTCAGCATGATGATATTAGGCTCAACGACTGACTCTAATGACACAACTGACAGACCCAAAAATTTACCGACACCCTAGGTATTCAAAACCTAAGCTCTGATACCATAAATGTAACACCCCAATTCACAAATGGGACATTACACGCCGTAGAACCCCCGTGAGGTCTACCAGGCTAACTCATGACTCGTAACCTACAAAAATATCCCAAAAGGTGTATTCCAAAAGGTAAATAAGGTCGTGGCCTCGGCCAAAACATTTAAACGGAGTACATGAAGTATATGTTAAATACCAATTCATCGCCCACGCAGGGGACTTAAACCAAGTTGAAAAATAAACAGTCTAACTCCAATACTCGACAAATGCAATGCCAAAACATAAAAACACAAACTCGAGCCACATCATCATGCCAGCCCATCCTTTGTGTGCGCATCCCGTGCCTGCTCCTCAGCTCTCCCGGTACCTGAAATGCATAAGACGCATTTCCCTCATTTAAGGGGTTAGCATTCGAATAGCTAGTGCAAGTACACAATTACACATCATTATATACATACACGATTCAACGCAAACAATTCATTAGGAAAAGTCATTTTAAAAATCAATATCCCGGAATATCACATTTACACCAAAACAATATATCATCAATCTTTCCACATCACAATTATCCACGTTTGGTAACTCGTGACCGTACCCATTAGTATCGGCCCCCATAGGTCCCTTCGGACCGTCCCTAGGTGAGAAACCACTTCCGCGGCCGTACCCATTAGTATCGGCCCCCATAGGTCCAGTCAAACCGTCCCCAGTTGGAAGAACATCAACGCACGCACCCAAGTCCACTTCCGTGGCCGTACCCATTAGTATCGGCCCCCAGAGGCCCCATGCCATCCCCAGGTGGAAGAGGAACCATCACAATCGTTCAATAAACCAGTTTACATCATTCGCATCAAAACCGTACACACATAATGAAATATAATACATGTACTTGCCTTGGATAATACAACGCGAAGGAAACGATGAAGGAATAGGTTTCAGTCCGAACAATCCTCTCAAATCCGACCCTAACACAATAATGATATACAACCAATCTCAACATCATGAATACGAAGAAATTCATCCTAGTTCTACCCGTTGGGACAATTCATCGAACAGCTCGAGTGCATAGGGAGTTGAAATCGGTCAAGGGTGTAATAACGGGATTTCACCCCACCCAATAATAAGGGAATCAAGAATCACGAGTAAACTATCGAAATCTAACAACATCTACGGTTAAATCGGATTAAAAGGCAAGATCACCACCAAACCCTCCCCAAAATCATACTAGGGTTAAAGGAGTTCTTACCTTGATTCAAAGCCGAACAATAGATGATTTGGTGTTGTGGTGATGATATGATGCCAAGCTATGCTTCTCAAACGGTGTTTGGATGAAAATCTGATGAACCCTCGCCTTGGAAAATCGCCCCGACGCGAAGAAGAGAGGAGGAATGCGAAAATGAGTGAATTTCGCTGAAAAGAAACGCAGTTATAGGTTGACTGCTATGTGTACCGCGGCCCAGCTGAAGTGTGCCGCGGCACAGGGCCAAAAATCGCGCCCAGTGATCGGCAAACCGCTCTGTGTGCCGCGGCCCAGTCGCAGTGTGCCGCGGCAATGGCTCGGCATTGTGCCGCGGCCCTGTCGGCATGTGCCTCGGCACAAGGTACAGAAGGTTTGGCCTATAAGTGCAACACGAGTGTGCCGCGGCCCGAACGAGTGTTCCGCGGCCCTGCCGGCATGTGCCGCGGCACACGGTACAGCCTGCTCGGCCAGAAACTGGACAACGTTTGTGCCGCGGCGCACAATCCTTGTGCCGCGGCCCACACCCCCCTTTGGGTCCCAAAATGATAAAAAATGATCCGGGAAGAGAATAAAGGCAATAAGAATCAATATTTGGGCAAGAATAACACGAAATAGATGTACGGAAACCCCAAAACGATCCGAGGTACACAACCAAAATCGAACAAGGAACAAATTCCCTAAACTTCTAGGAAATTATAAAAATGGCCCAAACATCCGAAAATCACGATACAACGTCGGATTAACAATCCAAAACTCACAACATGCTCTACTCAACCATACGAACTCATGGAAATAGGAAAATGACGAAATCGAACGAGTTAAACGAGAGTCGAATACACATGCGATGAAATATAACTTAAGATGAAATTACGTAAAAACATCATCGAGACTCATCCCAACGGAGAAACTCCAAGAACTAAATAGATACAGAATTGCAAAACAGTGCCAAGCGAGTTGTCCGAAACGAAAATATACCGAGAATAGAAATTACCAAAAGTAGAAAACACGGATATTACAGTTCGTGAGGCTAATTAGGTACATTGTCACATGTATATTCTGGATTCCGTATACGGGGTGGACATGTACACGGACACATTTTCGGATCGGGCGTACTGTGATGTCCATCTTGAGCCATATTGTTAATCGTTCATAGTCCATGTATGATTGGATGTGTTTGATGGATTGTAACTGCTTGTTTCATACGCCCGAGGGGTATGATTAATAGTCGAGATGTTTCCTTGAGATCCATATATATGTGAATTGTATAATGTCGGAAGAATTAATTATCATGTATATCTGACCCTGTGTTTTGGGCGAAATACTTGTGTTGTATTTTAGGTCGAGGCAAAGGCAAGGCACGGGAAGAGCATGTTGACGGCGAAGGGTTCGAAGGATACTAGTTCGGGGGGCCCAAATCATTTGTTGTCCGGTTATGTTAAACCGTGTAATGTTACCTTATTTCTGTTTCATTTAAATTACTATCTGGTTGTGAGGTATATTCCATCTCCATATGGTTTATACTTATATTTTCGGATCCTTTGTATCATAAGGCCGTTGGCCATATTTTTAATAAACTCCTAATCGGAGTAATGACTATTTATTGTGGTTCGGTATCACAAGTAATACTTATTTAATCTGTTGATATCGCCTGGTGGGTCCCAGTGTGGGGTCCACGACACTGTAATAGCCGCCTTTTGGGGTATTACATCCTGACTCTCACAAGAGTTATAGCTTTGATTCGTAACTTAGTCAAATTGTCACATCAATTGATCTAATAGCCGATTCAATACAACAATAACAAGCCAATATAGATACAGCTAGGTAATTAACATATATCATCCTGGATATGTAAAATTACTGAGCACATAGAATATACTCCGTCAAATCTGTATATTTATTCTCAGCGACCTAAGCAGTGAACTATCTATAATATATGTAATATCCTCGTGACTTACCCAATTATTCACTCGATAAATACACCCAAATTATACTACTAAGCACAGCACATATAGTTTCTCTAACCTTCATTGAACAATTCATCGGAGAATTGGACGTTGGCTACCGCCATATTCGCACCGACAATTATTCAACGACATCAAAGAATACCACCCGACGTCCTAAATCATCTCGACACAATAACATAATCATTCTTAATCAATAAATATCATATACATTCTAAAGCATTTATGTCAAAGTAATTTTATTCTCAAATTTTTATAATATATCATTTCACATATCATGGCAATATCGCCTTGCTCGAAATAATTCGTAACTCATACAATGCACATGTAATATCTATATATACTTTTCTCAGTTCTCACTAGTATCAGTTAAATCAGGAACTTACAACTATCAAGGTTCTTAATCAATAAGTATGAACGTCTTAAAACAAAATAACCTGATTAAGATATCGACACAGATGCGGTAAAATACTTATAGCCTATGACTCAAAATTATAGGTCGTACAAAAAGAATTTTGAAGTTTAGCTCCACAAGAAAATATTTATTTAAAACCCATATTTTTTTCAAGGTTTCAAAATTACACAATAAGACAATATCATTCATTTTTCAACTACATTGGCATCACCTTTCATAAATAATTTCCTCCAGATATTATTATAAATACTTACTCAAAAAGTATAAAATGTTCAAAATATATTTGTCTTCAATATGTTTCTGATCGTAATACGATACAATTTTAAATACCTCAATCATTTGCTTTGAAATAAATGTTGCAGAGTTTATCTTTTCTCAAAATAAAAATACTCAGTATGTGTGTATATACATATATATATACATATATATATATATATATATACTTTTTAAAGTTCAATCACTATTTTTTTTCCTTCTTCCAAATTTCAAAATAATATCTTTTTATTAAAATGCCAAACAATGATTCTTCCTTCGAACTATCAAATTTTCTCCTTTTATTTGAAAGACCAATGATACCTTTTAATTCAAAATTCCAACACCCTGTTTAATCAAAAAGAAATTCTCATTTATGAAAATCCGAACTAATATAAGAATATCATGTCGCACCAACTATGTTCATATTACTGTCAACTTTGGACGTCGTGTATTCTACATAAATAATTTATCCACTATGAATTTTTTTAAAAGACATAGGACAAAGGCAGTTCACCTATTCCATGCCCTGTCTGATGGAATAATGCTCTAGTCCATAATAATAATAATATCTCTATACATTTATTATTACAAATAATATAATCATTGATTATATTTCGTGAATAATTATTCTGCTTACGATCATCAAGTTTGTGACTTGATAGTAAAACTCGATAAAGCATAAAAGAATATTATTATACAATATCCTTAGTACTATTAATATCCTATGTTTTACTAATCATGGATATGGAATATCATATCATATATAAAATACATATTTGGAACATGATATTGGATATGACCCATCATGAGAATTCTTCATGGATCGCGTCATAAGAAATTCTCATGTTATATAATATTTAAAGTCCTTTAACCCGAATGCACTACAGTTTCCTACATAACTGGTATCATGTCTTGACACAATACGAACATCATCTTTAACCGGGTGACTATAAAGTATGTTTTTGGATATAATACGAATTGTGCAGAGGGATGAGAGTGACTAGAAGGGACTTGTCCCTCTCAGAATAGAGAGAGATATCCATGGGCCCTTGATATGTTAAATTGTGGAAATACATGGCCATACTCATATATTATCAATAAGGAGTTATTGATATATATTTGATTGGACAGTTTAACTAGAAATCAAGAAATATATAATTAATCTATATAAGGATGACTTGACCATGTCTTATGCTTAATTGGGATATCACGTGGCAAGTGGATTTGATATTAGTCTATAACAAGGTTTACTCGGACCATCGAATTATTCATTTAAACTGGGTAATCATAACGTCTTGCTAGAGGCTGCTTTTGATTTGTGAGTTTGATAAAAAATTTTTTATGCTCACTGCCATTTTAAATGAACCTATAGGGTCGCACACTTAAACGAACTCGACGGGCATTTATCAGTTATTATCAATTTTGAATTTATATATATAATTATATATAAGATATATATATATATATATACACACACACAATATCAAAAGGAATCAATTCCTTGATATTGTATCCCCTCCATCTTTTGACTAGAGGGGCCATGAGACATGGGAATTGATTCCCCATGTTTTGTCTCTGTAATACCCGTAATTTCGATTTCCGGTAATTTCTTTTTTTTCGGCAAAAGTCCGTCTTGACGACTCGCTCATGACCGTTTCGTCATTCCGAGAATGATTAATTCTTCACTTTTTGTCATCCGAGCTCGTTTCGGTGTCGTTTTTTTGAGTTCCGTGCTTTTTAGCGGTTTTTCCGCACTTGAGTTCGATTCTTGCGAATCTCGTCCGAAACTGTGGTTTCGACTTTCTCATCAGTTCATTTAATGTTATTATTCATGTTGCAAGCTTCGGCTTGGTGTTTCGATCATGTATCGTGTATTTCGGACGTTTTGGGCTATTTTCGTAATTTCCCAAAGTTTGGGGTAATTACTTTCCGTTGTCGAATTTCGAGCCTTCGGATGGTCGGAATCGTGTGTTCTCTTAGTGCTCGAATTCGTCTTTGCGAGTACTTCGTAACCGTATCTTTGATTCGTACTCAGGTTCAGGTTTCGGGGTCGTTCGGGCCGTCGGAGTTGGTCCCGGCCGAGTCATGGCCGGGCATCTTTGAGGCCAGCCACCGCCGAGTAACGCACGGTAGTGATCGGCGATACGACGTAAGGACGGTTACGCACGTAAGGCCCCCGGCCGGTAACGCACGTAACGCTTCGCATTTCGAGCGGTGAGTTCGCCATGGCCGATTACGTCGTAAGCTGGCCGCCACGACGTAACCCGGCCGGCAGTCGGCCTATTTAAGGCCAGCAGACGTTTTCTTCAGCCATTTTCACTCGGTTTTCCTTCTCTTCCGCGGCTGGAGGTGTTGGAATCATGGAAGGATGCTGTTAGACAATCAATCCATGAAGTCTTGGAGTTCATATCATCAATCATCCATCCTATAACATCCTCCGATCTACCGAATCAGGTCAGATTTCCTAGAAATCTAGTTTTGGGGAATTTGGGTGTTTTGGTTGTTTTCATCCGTTTTAATCCGATTTAACTTAGGATTGTGATGGATTGATGATTATTTAGATGTATTATATCATTTCCCTTGTTATTCCATGGTTGGATCATATCGATTCGTTATTTGGGTCGAGTTCTTGACCGACGCCTTGAAGGTGTTCGGTAAAATGTCTTAGAGTGGTTTTCGGGCGTTCTACGACTATTCTTCATCGTATGATCATTGATTTATTAATTATATGTTGTTAGGGTCGAGTTTCTTGCGAAGAAACCACGTCGAACCCTTTTGTTCGTTGTCGTTTTCCTTTTTGAAAGCATTGGGCGTTTCGAAGCTTTCCGGTTGAGCCGTGTTCGTCGGAATACTTGCGTGCCAATTTCGAGGCAAGTACCTTGTCCATATATTTCTTGTTTTGTGGATATGATGATTGGTGATCGTCTTGGTATGTTTGTGTGTTTGTTTGAAATGAGTTTTTCAAAAGATTCGACTAGCCTCGTTAAAGGCTCACTTTCAAAAAGCGTGTGTTTTGTAAATTGTGTGGGTTGTAAGTGACTATGTGAATCCTATGGATATGTTTGGTGTTGATGATGCACTTGATATTTGTGTGTGGACGTATATTGTTTCATTTCGGTGCGTTGTCGTTTGACGTGGTGTTTTGCAAAGTGTTTGATGCCTCTTGACGAATTGTTTGGATATCCTTGGTGTGATATGATATTTGTGCATGATTATTACGTTCACCTCGGGAGGGTCCGACGGGATCACGGAGGGAGTCCAATGGTATAGCCCTGGATTCACGAGTGCGGTTGCTATTGTTTTGTGAATGTGTTTGCTCACCTCGGGAGGGTTCGACGGGGCCACGGAGGGAGTCCAATGGTATAGCCCTGGATTCACGAGTGAAACTTCACCGCTACGTGTATATTTTGTGATTGTATTTCGCTCACCTCGGGAGGGTCCGACGGGATCTCGGAGGGAGTCCAATGGTATAGCCCTGGATTCACGAGTGCGGTTGCTTATATTTTGTGATTGTATTTCACTCACCTCGGGAGGGTCCGACGGGATCTCGGAGGGAGTCCAATGGTATAGCCCTGGATTCACGAGTGCGGTTGCTTATGTTTCGTGAATGTGTTTGCTCACCTCGGGAGGGTTCGACGGGGCCACGGAGGGAGTCCAATGGTTTCGCCCTGGATTCACGAGTGAAACTTCACGGGTGCGTGTGTATTTTATGTCTGTCGAGGACGCGTGACGTGGGTTTTAACCTTGTGTATTGTTGTTGGTTTCATTTGTGAAAAATAAAACCTTTGGGCTGTGACCCTGTTGATTTTGGAAAGATTAGGATTTGAAAATCCTAAATTGTTTTCTATTAAAACTCTCGATGGCATTTTAAACTGTTTTACAAATTGTTTCCCCTTAACTATGGTCTTTCGCTTTTGGAATGTTTTACCCAAACTCTTGCCTCGGGAAGTACTTTTCATTATGTTTGGATCTTTAAGGATTTCTGATTATTGTTATTCTTGGAACTTGAATTGTATGGCTCGTATTTTTGCACTTGTACTTGCACTAGCAAAACAGTGGAGTTTTGCTAACCCCCAAATATTCGGGGGGTGGATGTCTATTTTTGCATTCAGGTTTTGGAGCATAACACAGGGTCGGCACGAAGGATGATGAAAGATGAACGATACTAATCACATGAGGATCCGTTGATGTCGTATTGGTCTAGTTGTATTTTCTTTTCCGCCGCATAGATGTTTCCGTTGTACGGAGTTTATTGTATTTTGACCCCGCGTGGGTATGTGTTTGGAATTGAGTTGTATGTTATTGTTGAAAGACCAAATCGGCTCATCGAGTCATTTTAGCCTTAAAGGCGATGTTTAGATGTTTCATTTTAGTTATCAGACAGGTAGATCCTCGAGGAGAGGTTCTACGGCGTGTAATATACCAGAGTGGATTGGGGGTGGTACATAAATGGTATCAGAGATTAGGTTGTGGAAACCTAGGCTGTCGGGTTTAGTGGTGTCTGTTGAGTTTTGTCTCGTCGGATTTTGTCTGACTGAGTCGTGTCGCGACGCGTCGTCTGAGTTGGTTTGTTGTGATTAGTATCGTGGGGCGATCATCATCTTCGTGCGACCTGTGGATGTAAGTCTCCCTTCGTTGTGTTGTGCCTCGTGTGACACGAGCTATTTTTATGATTATTTGTTAAGTGATGGAATCCTCTTATGGATTTTGATTTCGTGATATGTGGTTATTTGACTCTCATATTTTGTTCATATGAGGAGTAGTGTTGCTGGATTGTGCATGTTGAACTGTATTTCTTTTATTCGCTGCGTGAGTTCTTTTGTAATGACTTTCGGTATTTTACCGACTGAGTTTTACTTCGAAAACCGACTCCCTTAACCGAGTTTTTGGCATTATGGCCTTGATCGTTTTGGCAAAATTCTTACGACGGTATTTAATACTTTGTAAATGGCTTTTGTAAGTTTTTGAAATATTACCGTCATCGGCCTTTTTGGCGTTTTTGTAAATGGTTTTTAGCCTGGTGGGTTCTGGCGTGGGGCCCACGGCGTTATAATGTTCCGTGTAATTACCTGAAATTTTTAGGCATTCTAGCCCATTGAATTATCTTTGAAAACCTTGAGTATCTTAGAAATAAAGTTCGAGACATACTTTTAAAATGAATTATTTTCTCTTGGTACATCCAAGGTGCCACAATATGTTTCAAAATTCTTCTACCTCGAGGACCAAAATGTTTTGAGATATTTTCATTGTTTTAGAAACACTTTTACTTAGACCCGAGGGTCGAATATTTTTGAAAGTTTTTCACTAAAAGTAAGGTGTCCTCGTTTTTGTTCAAACGCAAGATGATTTTCAAAGTCTCGATAATGGTGTTATACTACTTTTTGTAAAATGATACTCAAGATCAACTGGTGTTTCCAAACTGTTTTCAAAAGGTGGTTTTCATTTTAAAATCCATCATTTCCTGCTTGTGGTCGGGGAAGGTGTGTATGATGTTGATATTGTTGTTAGGGTGTTAGCCCTCCGAATAGTGATTGAATTGGTGGTGTGAACGTTGAGTCGTTCGCCACGCATATGTTTTGTTAGCCCTTTGTGGGAGGTGTGAAGACGATCTTTAATGTTGTCATTTCATGGTGGCTTGCGTGTTATCGCACCTGTGCGAGCTGTTAGAGCTTGGGTTTGTATGATTGTGTACATCTGTGATTGTTTCATGATGTTTGTAATTATGTGCTGGTTATTGTTCGGGCCATTAAGGTCGCCGAACGATACCGTCGTTGCTGTAGTGTTTGTGTGTGTATTACTTTACGATGGTAATCGTTGTATATGATGTGTGTTATGATTCTTTGTTGTGCTGAGTTGGCATCTCTGCTATGTTGTTTTGCGACGTTATGCCCCATTGTATCTAGCATTTGTATTTTCGGTATGCCGAGCCGAGGCGTTTCAACCGTGATGCGCCGGGGCATGCACGTGCAAATTGTCCTTCTCGTCGGTAACACATTTCAAGTGTGGATTCGAGGGACACCGAATTCAGTTTTGCGAATTGGATACCGAGACCTTTGGAGTTCACACTTCAGCACAGTTATCAGAATCGTCTTTGAGAGGCCTTCGAAGGATGTTTCTGTCGGTTTCTTGTTGTGTCGTCACCTTGATTTCGTTGTTGTGAATTTCGGGGACGACACTTCTTTTAGAAGAGGTCGAATATAATACCCGTATTATTTTTGGCTTCTGCATTTTCTCTCTCTCAAGTCTATCGATTCGCTCATGTTCGTTGATACTTTCTGAACTTGTTCTGTATTTCGGTTTAGTCGTTCGAACGAGCTGTGATCTTGTTTTGAGTCGATCTGGTTATCGCTGTGACTTTTCCGAGTTCGGTTCGATTCTTGTGAACCTTGTTCGGAAGTAACATCTTTTGGTTCTACTAGTTCTTTTATTCGAAGTGGATCGGATTTTGAACCTCTGTATTTTCGAGTCTGTCGACTCGTTTATGTTCGTTGACATTTTCTGAGCTTGTCCTGCCCCTTGCTTTTGTTGATCGAACGAGTGTGGTATTGTTTCGGAATAACTCGTTTGTCGTTGTGACTTTTCAATTGCTATTCCCTTTCCTGTGGATCTTATGTGAGTGCGCATCTTGTTGTTTTCACCGGATCATGTTTTGTCTCGAGTCGAGATGTGAACTTCGGAGTTTGTCGGTTGAACCTTATTGTTCTTCGTGATCCGAACATGATTATTCGATTTTTGTTGACTCGATCGTTGTGGTTGATCATTGATTGTTCGGTTTTTGTTGATATCCTTTCTAATTCCCTTAAGTTCGGGAAATTAGTCTCGTTTTCGATCTTCCAACCCTTGAGCGGTGGGATTCCGTATTTGTTCAGCGATCGGCTCGCGTTTTGATTGATGTACCGTTGGGTTGGTCAATCGTATTGATTTTCGTTCGTTGTGTTTTGTGACTGTTCGGATGATCGACTTGATTGTACTATCTGTTTGATGACGCTTGTCACTTATGGGTTTTATTATGTCTCTACCGGTGGCGTTGTGTTAGTCGTCGTGGAGCGTATTTTCACGCCGTATGTCTCTTTGCGTTTCTTGCAGCGTTTCGCCGTCGGGCGCGAGTTTTCGGTTTTTGTGTATCTCGTTGAGCTTTTCCTGGCGGGATACTTCTTCTCCCTACTTGTTTTAAGTTTCGGGACGAAACTTCTTTTAAGGAGGGTAGAATGTAATACCCGTAATTTCGATTTCCGGTAATTTCTTTTTTTCGGCGAAAGTCCGTTTTGACGACTCGCTCACGACCGTTTCGTCATTCCGAGAATGATTAATTCTTCACTTTTTGTCATCCGAGCTTGTTTCGGTGTCGTTTTGTTGAGTTCCGTGCTTTTTAGCGGTTTTTCCGCACTTGAGTTCGATTCTTGCGAATCTCGTCCAAAACTGTTGTTTCGACTTTCTCGTAAGTTCATTTAATGTTATTATTCATGTTGCAAGCTTCGTATTGGTGTTTCGATCATGTATCGTGTATTTCGGACGTTTTGGGCCATTTTCGTAATTTCCCAAAGTTTGGGGTAATTACTTTCCGTTGTCGAATTTCGAGCCTTCAGGTGGTCATAATCGTGTGTTCTCTTAGTGCTCGAATTCGTCTTTGCGAGTACTTCGTAACCGTATCTTCGATTCGTACTCAGGTTCGGGTTTCGGGGTCGTTCGGGCCGTCGGAGTTGGTCCCGGCCGAGTTATGGCCGGCATCTTGGCCGCCAGCCACCGCCGAGTAACGTACGGTAGTGATCGGCAGTTACGTACGTAAGGCCGGTTACATACGTAAGGCCCTGGCCGGTAATGTACGTAATGTTTCCGGCATTTCCAGGCAGTGAGTTCGGCCATGGCCGGTTACGTACGTAAGCCATGGCCGGTTACGTACGTAACCCGGCCGACAGTCGGCCTATTTAAGGCCAGCAGACGTTTTCTTCAGCCATTTTCACTCGGTTTTCCTTCTCTTCCGCAGCTGGAGGTGTTGGAATCATTGAAGGATGTTGTTAGACAATCAATCCATGAAGTCTTGGAGTTCATATCATCAATCATCCATCCTATAACATCCTCCGATCTACCGAATCAGGTCAGATTTCCTAGAAATCTAGTTTTGGGGAATTTGGGTGTTTTGGTTGTTTTCATCCGTTTTAATCCGATTTAACTTAGGATTGTGATGGATTGATGATTATTTAGATGTATTATATCATTTCCCTTGTTATTCCATGGTTGGATCATATCAATTCGTTATTTGGGTTGAGTTCTTGACCGACGCCTTGAAGGTGTCCGGTAAAATGTCTTAGAGGGGTTTTCGGGCGTTCTACGATTATTCCTCATCGTATGATCATTGATTTATTAATTATATGTTGTTAGGGTCGAGTTTCTTGCGATCGAACCCTTTTGTTCGTTGTCGTTTTCCTTTTCGAAAGCATCGGGCGTTTCGAAGCTTTCCGGTTGAGCCGTGTTCGTCGGAATACTTGCGTGCCAATTTCGAGGCAAGTACCTTGTCCATACATTTCTTGTTTTGTGGATATGATGATTGGTGATCGTCTTGGTATGTTTGTGTGTTTGTTTGAAACGAGTTTTTCAAAAGATTCGACTAGCCTCGTTAAAGGCTCACTTTCAAAACGCGTGTGTTTTGTAAATTGTGTGGGTTGTAAGTGACTATGTGAGTCCTATGGATATGTTTGGTGTTGATGATGCACTTGATATTTGTGTGTGGACGTATATTGTTTCATTTCGGTGCGTTGTGGTTTGACGTGGTGTTTTGCTAAGTGTTTGATGCCTCTTGACGAATTGTTTGGATATCCTTGGTGTGATATGATATTTGTGCATGATTATTTCGCTCACCTCGGGAGGGTCCGACGGGATCACGGAGGGAGTCCAATGGTATAGCCCTGGATTCACGAGTGCGGTTGCTATTGTTTTGTGAATGTGTTTGCTCACCTCGGGAGGGTTCGACGGGGCCACGGAGGGAGTCCCATGGTATAGCCCTGGATTCACGAGTGAAACTTCACCGCTACGTGTATATTTTGTGATTGTATTTCGCTCACCTCGGGAGGGTCCGACGGGATCTCGGAGGGAGTCCAATGGTATAGCCCTGGATTCACGAGTGCGGTTGCTTATATTTTGTGATTATATTTCGCTCACCTCGGGAGGGTCCGACAGGATCTCGGAGGGAGTCCAATGGTATAGCCCTGGATTCACGAGTGCAGTTGCTTATGTTTTGTGAATGTGTTTGCTCACCTCGGGAGGGTTCGACGGGGCCACGGAGGGAGTCCAATGGTTTCGCCCTGGATTCACGAGTGAAACTTCACGGGTGCGTGTGTATTTTATGTCTGTCGAGGACGCGTGACGTGGGTTTTAACCTTGTGTATTGTTGTTGGTTTCATTTGTGAAAAATAAAACCTTTGGGCTATGACCCTGTTGATTTTGGAAAGATTAGGATTTGAAAATCCTAAATTGTTTTCTATTAAAACTCTCGATGGCATTTTAAACTGTTTTACAAATTGTTTCCCCTTAATTGTGGTCTTTCGCTTTCGGAATGTTTTACCCAAACTCTTGCCTCGGGAAGTACTTTTCATTATGTTTGGATCTTTAAGGATTTCTGATTATTGTTATTCTTGGAACTTGAATTGTATGGCTCGTATTTTTGCACTTGTACTTGCACTAGCAAAACAGTGGAGTTTTGCTAACCCCCGAATATTCGGGGGGTGGATGTCTATTTTTGCATTCAGGTTTTGGAGCATAACACAGGGTCGGCACGAAGGATGATGAAAGATGAACGATACTAATCACACGAGGATCCGTTGATGTCGTATTGGTCTAGTTGTATTTTCTTTTCCGCTGCAGTATTTTTCCCCGTTGTACGGGAGTTTATTGTATTTTGACCCCTGCGTGGGTATGTGTTTGGAATTGAGTTGTATGTTATTGTTGAAAGACCAAATCGGTCTACTGAGTCATTTTAGCCTTAAAGGCGATGTTTAGATGTTTGATTTTAGTTATCAGCCTGGTAGATCCTCGAGGAGAGGGTCTACGGTGTGTAATATCCCTGAGTGGATTGGGGGTGTTACATAAATGGTATCAGAGATTAGGTTGTGGAAACCTAGGCTGTCGGGTTTAGTGGTGTCTGTTGAGTTTTGTCTCGTCGGATTTTGTCTGACTGAGTCGTGTCGCGACGCGTCGTCTGAGTTGGTTTGTTGTGATTAGTATCGTGGGGCGATCATCATCTTCGTGCGACCTGTGGATGTAAGTCTCCCTTCGTTGTGTTGTGCCTCGTGTGACACGAGCTATTTTTATGATTATTTGTTAAGTGACGGAATCCTCTTATGGATTTTGATTTCGTGATATGTGGTTATTTGACTCTCATATTTTGTTCATATGAGGAGTAGTGTTGCTGGATTTTGCATGTTGAACTGTATTTCTTTTATTCGCTGCGTGAGTTCTTTTGTAATGACTTTCGGTATTTTACCGACTGAGTTTTACTTCGAAAACCGACTCCCTTAACCGAGTTTTTGGCATTATGGCCTTGATCGTTTTGGCAAAATTCTTACGACGGTATTTAATACTTTGTAAATGGATTTTGTAAGTTTTTGAAATATTACCGTCATCGGCCTTTTTGGCGTTTTTGTAAATGGTTTTTAGCCTGGTGGGTTCTGGCGTGGGGCCCACGGCGTTATAATGTTCCGTGTAATTACCTGAAATTTTTAGGCATTCTAGTCCATTGAATTATCTTTGAAAACCTTGAGTATCTTAGAAATAAAGTTCGAGACGTACTTTTAAAATGAATTATTTTCTCTTGGTACATCCAAGGTGCCACAATATGTTTCAAAATTCTTCTACCTCGAGGACCAAAATGTTTTGAGATATTTTCATTGATTTAGAAACACTTTTACTTAGACCCGAGGGTCGAATATTTTTGAAAGTTTTTCACTAAAAGTAAGGTGTCCTCATTTTTGTTCAAACGCAAGATGATTTTCAAAGTCTCGATAATGGTGTTATACTACTTTTTGTAAAATGATACTCAAGATCAACTGGTGTTTCCAAACTGTTTTCAAAAGGTGGTTTTCATTTTAAAATCCATCATTTCCTGCTTGTGGTCGGGGAAGGTGTGTATGATGTTGATATTGTTGTTAGGGTGTTAGCCCTCCGAATAGTGATTGAATTGGTGGTGTGAACGTTGAGTCGTTCGCCACGCATATGTTTTGTTAGCCCTTTGTGGGAGGTGTGAAGACGATCTTTAATGTTGTCATTTCATGGTGGCTTGCGTGTTATCGCACTCCAAGTATGTTAGAGCTTGGGTTTGTATGATTGTGTACATCTGTGATTGTTTCATGATGTTTGTAATTATGTGCTGGTTATTGTTCGGGCCGTTAAGGTCGCCGAACGATACCGTCGTTGCTGTAGTGTTTGTGTGTGTATTACTTTACGATGGTAATCGTTGTATATGATGTGTGTTATGATTCTTTGTTGTGCTGAGTTGGCATCTCTGCTATGTTGTTTTGCGACGTTATGCCCCATTGTATCTAGCATTTGTATTTTCGGTATGCCGAGCCGAGGCGTTTCAACCGTGATGCGCCGGGGCATGCACGTGCAAATTGTCCTTCTCGTCGGTAACACATTTCAAGTGTGGATTCGAGGGACACCGAATTCAGTTTTGCGAATTGGCTACCGAGACCTTTGGAGTTCACGCTTCAGCACAGTTATCAGAATCGTCTTTGAGAGGCCTTCGAAGGATGTTTATGTCGGTTGCTTGTTGTGTCGTCACCTTGATTTCGTTGTTGTGAATTTCGTGGACGACACTTCTTTTAGAAGAGGTCGAATATAATACCCGTATTATTTTTGGCTTCTGCATTTTCTCTCTCTCAAGTCTATCGATTCGCTCATGTTCGTTGATACTTTATGAACTTGTTCTGTATTTCGGTTTAGTCGTTCGAACGAGCTGTGATCTTGTTTTGAGTCGATCTGGTTATCGCTGTGACTTTTCCGAGTTCGGTTCGATTCTTGTGAACCTTGTTCGGAAGTAACATCTTTTGGTTCTACTAGTTCTTTTATTCGAAGTGGATCGGATTTTGAACCTCTGTATTTTCGAGTCTGTCGACTCGTTTATGTTCGTTGACATTTTCTGAGCTTGTCTTGCCCCTTGCTTTTGTTGATCGAACGAGTGTGGTATTGTTTCGGAATAACTCGTTTGTCGTTGTGACTTTTCAATTGCTATTCCCTTTCCTGTGGATCTTATGTGAGTGCGCATCTTGTTGTTTTCACCGGATCATGTTTTGTCTCGAGTCGAGATGTGAACTTCGGAGTTTGTCGGTTGAACCTTATTGTTCTTCGTGATCCGAACATGATTATTCGATTTTTGTTGACTCGATCGTTGTGGTTGATCATTGATTGTTCGGTTTTTGTTGATATCCTTTCTAATTCCCTTAAGTTCGGGAAATTAGTCTCGTTTTCGATCTTCCAACCCTTGAGCGGTGGGATTCCGTATTTGTTCAGCGATCGGCTCGCGTTTTGATTGATGTACCGTTGGGTTGGTCAATCGTATTGATTTTCGTTCGTTGTGTTTTGTGACTGTTCGGATGATCGACTTGATTGTACGATCTGTTTGATGACGCTTGTCACTTATGGGTTTTATTATGTCTCTACCGGTGGCGTTGTGTTAGTCGTCGTGGAGCGTATTTTCACGCCGTATGTCTCTTTGCGTTTCTTGCAGCGTTTCGCCGTCGGGCGCGAGTTTTCGGTTTTTGTGTATCTCGTTGAGCTTTTCCTGGCGGGATACTTCTTCTCCCTACTTGTTTTAAGTTTCGGGACGAAACTTCTTTTAAGGAGGGTAGAATGTAATACCCGTAATTTCGATTTCCGGTAATTTCTTTTTTCGCGAAAGTCCGTTTGACGACTCGCTCACGACCGTTTCGTCATTCCGAGAATGATTAATTCTTCACTTTTTGTCATCCGAGCTTGTTTCGGTGTCGTTTTGTTGAGTTCCGTGCTTTTAGCGGTTTTCCGCACTTGAGTTCGATTCTTGCGAATCTCGTCCAAAGCTATTGTTTCGACTTTCTCGTAAGTTCATTTAATGTTATTATTCATGTTGCAAGCTTCGTATTGGTGTTTCGATCATGTATCGTGTATTTGGACGTTTTGGGCCATTTTCGTAATTTCCCAAAGTTTGGGGTAATTACTTTCCGTTGTCGAATTTGAGCCTTGGTGGTCATAATCGTGTGTTCTCTTAGTGCTCGAATTCGTCTTTGCGAGTACTTCGTAACCGTATCTTCGATTCGTACTCGAGTTCGGGTTTCGGGTCGTTCGGGCCGTCGGAGTTGGTCGGCCGAGTTATGGCCGGGCATCTTTGAGGCCAGGCGACCACCGAGTAACGACGGTAGTGATCGGCGATTACGTCGTAAGGCCGGTTACATACGTAAGGCCACGGCCGGTAATGTACGTAATGTTTCCGGCATTTCAGCGGTGAGTTCGGCCATGGCGATTACGTCGTAAGCCATGGCGATTCGTCGTAACGGCCGACGATCGGCTATTTAAGGCCAGCAGACGTTTTCTTCAGCTATTTTCACTCGGTTTTCCTTCTCTTCCGCAGCTGGAGGTGTTGGAATCATTGAAGGATGTTGTTAGACAATCAATCCATGAAGTCTTGGAGTTCATATCATCAATCATCCATCCTATAACATCCTCCGATCTACCGAATCAGGTCAGATTTCCTAGAAATCTAGTTTTGGGGAATTTGGGTGTTTTGGTTGTTTTCATCCGTTTTAATCCGATTTAACTTAGGATTGTGATGGATTGATGATTATTTAGATGTATTATATCATTTCCCTTGTTATTCCATGGTTGGATCATATCAATTCGTTATTTGGGTTGAGTTCTTGACCGACGCCTTGAAGGTGTCCGGTAAAATGTCTTAGAGGGGTTTTCGGGCGTTCTACGATTATTCCTCATCGTATGATCATTGATTTATTAATTATATGTTGTTAGGGTCGAGTTTCTTGCGATCGAACCCTTTTGTTCGTTGTCGTTTTCCTTTTCGAAAGCATCGGGCGTTTCGAAGCTTTCCGGTTGAGCCGTGTTCGTCGGAATACTTGCGTGCCAATTTCGAGGCAAGTACCTTGTCCATACATTTCTTGTTTTGTGGATATGATGATTGGTGATCGTCTTGGTATGTTTGTGTGTTTGTTTGAAACGAGTTTTTCAAAAGATTCGACTAGCCTCGTTAAAGGCTCACTTTCAAAACGCGTGTGTTTTGTAAATTGTGTGGGTTGTAAGTGACTATGTGAGTCCTATGGATATTTTTGGTGTTGATGATGCACTTGATATTTGTGTGTGGACGTATATTGTTTCATTTCGGTGTGTTGTGTTTTGACGTGGTGTTTTGCTAAGTGTTTGATGCCTCTTGACGAATTGTTTGGATATCCTTGGTGTGATATGATATTTGTGCATGATTATTTCGCTCACCTCTGGAGGGTCCGACGGGATCACGGAGGGAGTCCAATGGTATAGCCCTGGATTCACGAGTGCGGTTGCTATTGTTTTGTGAATGTGTTTGCTCACCTCGGGAGGGTTCGACGGGGCCACGGAGGGAGTCCAATGGTATAGCCCTGGATTCACGAGTGAAACTTCACCGCTACGTGTATATTTTTTGATTGTATTTCGCTCACCTCGGGAGGGTCCGACGGGATCTCGGAGGGAGTCCAATGGTATAGCCCTGGATTCACGAGTGCGGTTGCTTATATTTTGTGATTATATTTCGCTCACCTCGGGAGGGTCCGACGGGATCTCGGAGGGAGTCCAATGGTATAGCCCTGGATTCACGAGTGCAGTTGCTTATGTTTCGTGAATGTGTTTGCTCACCTCGGGAGGGTTCGACGGGGCCACGGAGGGAGTCCAATGGTTTCGCCCTGGATTCACAAGTGAAACTTCACGGGTGCGTGTGTAATTTATGTCTGTCGAGGACGCGTGACGTGGGTTTTAACCTTGTGTATTGTTGTTGGTTTCATTTGTGAAAAATAAAACCTTTGGGCTGTGACCCTGTTCATTTTGGAAAGATTAGGATTTGAAAATCCTAAATTGTTTTCTATTAAAACTCTCGATGGCATTTTAAACTGTTTTACAAATTGTTTCCCCTTAATTGTGGTCTTTCGCTTTCGGAATGTTTTACCCAAACTCTTGCCTCGGGAAGTACTTTTCATTATGTTTGGATCTTTAAGGATTTCTGATTATTGTTATTCTTGGAACTTGAATTGTATGGCTCGTATTTTTGCACTTGTACTTGCACTAGCAAAACAGTGGAGTTTTGCTAACCCCCGAATATTCGGGGGGTGGATGTCTATTTTTGCATTCAGGTTTTGGAGCATAACACAGGGTCGGCACGAAGGATGATGAAAGATGAACGATACTAATCACACGAGGATCCGTTGATGTCGTATTGGTCTAGTTGTATTTTCTTTTCCGCTGTAGTATTTTTCCCCGTTGTACGGGAGTTTATTGTATTTTGACCCCTGCGTGGGTATGTGTTTGGAATTGAGTTGTATGTTATTGTTGAAAGACCAAATCGGTCTACTGAGTCATTTTAGCCTTAAAGGCGATGTTTAGATGTTTGATTTTAGTTATCAGCCTGGTAGATCCTCGAGGAGAGGGTCTACGGCGTGTAATATCCCTGAGTGGATTGGGGGTGTTACAGTCTCCTAATTGACCAAGACTTGTGAAGGAATCAGATTCCTTCACATATTATATAGGAGAGAGGGGTGTAGTAAAAGGGAGGTGAAAAACAATTTGATTTCTTAAGAAACTTGTTTCTCTCACCTTTGGGTTTCAGAAACCAAAAACAAAATATACATAACAGTTTTAGATTTCGAAAATCACAAGATAGGAGATAGAACGCCGAGTCTGTTCGTAGCTTGTTCGTTGTGTGGATACCGATAGAGGTCATTCGCAATTCGCAACGTCTTGAGATGGTCAAAGAAATTCTAATTCAAGGTAACTATGTCCACCATCGATCATTCATAATATAAATGGATCCTCAGATGGGTTTTTCAAAATAATTTTATTTCCGCTGGGTGTTTTTGTATTCGTAAAAACCAACAGTGGTATCGGAGACTCTTATATATTTGATTGATTCGATTAGTAATATATGTGATATGTTATTATGCTATTTTAGATCTATATAGATAAATTAATATATGGTGATATATGAACTTCGATCTATATAGATGTGTTATATATGTCATATATATATATATGTTTGGGTTAAAATAAAAAGGGTGTTATAATAAAAAGTGTAGGAAGCCCCCACAACCCGCCACCTGTTCCTATAAGTCCGCCCTTTTTTCTAATACTTGCAGGGGTATATTTGTCATTTACAACCAACCCTATTAAAACCTTTTTATCCTCATTCATTATCTGTGTTTCTCATCCCACCTTCTCTCCCGTTTCTATCCTCCCGCCTTCTCCATAACCTTTCCCAGTTTTCACTATAACCTTTCTCATCATTCACCAACACCTTCCCCACCATTCATCATCACCTTCCCCACCGTTCAGCGCCACCCTCCCCACTGATAATTGCCGATAACCATTGTTTAATGCGTGTTTATCGTCATCATTATCATCATCATCGAATAATAAAAATCATCAACGAATTATTCATCATTAGGAACAATGATAGTAAGATATGTTAATTTCTAATTTTTTTTGTCAGTTTACTTTATGTTAATTCGAAGGTGTAATTAGTTAATATGTATTTGTTTATTGTTGGTATATTTTGTTGATATTAAACATTCATTCAATATGTATTTGAGAAAAACTAGATGAAAAAATGCATATACGAAACTGTAACACCCCCAAGTTATTCGGGGAATATTACAGCGCCGTAAGTCCTGCCGTGGGACCCACAAGGCTAAGCATACGCGGAACTATAAATTTTTGACCGAAAAGGTCTACACACAATGGAATGAAAAAACAATACAAAGGGTATTCAAAACATAACCAATGTATCCAAAGACATCACAACACGAATCAATACCTCGGCAAACACAGGCCGGAACATCAAGGAAAAATGGAAAACAATACTCGAGTATTCATTGACCATTCCAGTATAACAACACTGAATGGGAAACTCAAAACATAACTGGAGGAAAGACACAGTATCACACTTGCCCACCATCCCCATGTTGACCCGATACCTGCCTGTCCGCTCTCCTGGAACCTGAAATACATAAAACGTATTTCCCCCATAAAGGGGTTAGCCGTCGAATAGCTAGTACATGTATATCAAATATGAAACACAATACTCCTCGACAATAAAGTAAAAGTAACCGTCAATTCATCAATTCAAGACTAGTATTCCGGAATAACTAAATCTCATAGCATCACATCAAGACGTATATGAATACCGTGGAAACGGTTCGTTCATATCATCCGTCATCAATACATATATGAATACCATGGAAACGGTTCGTTCATATCATGCCATCAATACATATATGAATACCGTGGAAACGGTTCGTTCATATCATCCGTCATCAATACATATATGAATACCGTGGAAACGGTTCGTTCATATCATGCCATCAATATAACTTACTTTCAAAGTCGAGAACGTACAATCATAGATATATACTTGCGTTTGAGACATCGAGAAATCGAACGGAAAAAGGGTATGAATTCGGTAGGTCTAAGAAAGCGCTTCGGGCACCTAAACGATTCGCAAGAAATATGATAATCAATTATCCATACTCAAATTACACGAAGAAATTCCCAAAACCCGTCTACGATTCATGACAATACACGGATAAACAACTAGAGGTTGGAAAATCGCCCAAACTCCCACAAGTCCGAAAACGGCACAATCCAATCCGTAAAATCGTAGGGAAAACATGCATATGGTATAGATACATCATAATCTCAAGGTTCTCAAGATTCAAATCGGATAAATCGGACGAATCTACGAAAAACCCCAAAATCCAACACAATATTCAAAGTGTTCTTGAATAATCCTTCAATAATCCGATGTATAGTCAAACATGCCCATAATCATGCGTATATCACTTCATACAACATGATCTTAACATCCAAAACATCATTACCCAATACAAAATCAAAATCCAAGATGTTGAAGGAATTTACCTCTTGAAGATCCAAGCACTATGATCCGAAGAATACGCGATAGATCGACGATCCGAGCTTCACGATCGAAAAGAAATGAAGAAATTCAAACCCTCAAGTGATGGATGATGAAAGGTTTCTCTCCTCAAGCTCTCTCTCTCGATGTGTTGAAGAAAAATGGAGAAATGATCTGATTTTGCTTTGAAAAACGTAATTAAACAATTGGCGCATCGTGTATCGTGTGCGGCTCGGCCCGAAGTGTGCCGCGGCACAGGCCCAAAATTGCTCCCGTGGCTCGCGGTGTGCCGCGGCTCGGCCAAGTGTCTTTGCGGCACGAGTCTGACGGTTTTGGCCGAAATGCAGCACGAGTGTGCCGCGGTAGTGACTCGGCAGTGTGCCGCGGCCCTGCCGGCATGTGCTGCGGCACAAGGTACAGACCGCTTGGCCAGGTCTAGAAAATGTGTGTGCGGCGGCGCACACTCCTTGTGCCGCGGCCCACACCCCCGTCGGGTCTTAAAATGCTGAAAAATGACCCGGGAAGAGAATAAAAGCAATAGGACTCAATATCTGGGAAACAATAACACGAAATGGAAGTACGGAAACCCCAAAATGGTGGTTCCAAGCAATGATTACAAGGGTTCGCCCAACAAAAAATACAATTCGCACAATGTAGAGATTTGAAATGACATGAATTTCAACCGGGTATTACATTCTCCCCCTCTAAAAAGAAGTTTCGTCCCGAAACTTAAGAAATAAAAAGTTCGGTGTATTCCACCCGCATCTTATCTTCCGTATCCCAAGTCGCCTCCTAGAATCCATGTCTCGACCATTGCACTTTAACCAGTGGAATGGTCTTATGCCGAAGTTGTTTCTCGCGACGCTCAAGGATCTTCACGGGTTTCTCCGGGAAGGTAATATCCTCGGCTACGTCAATCTCACTGTAGTCGATAATGTGGCTCGGATCCGGTACGTACTTTCTCAACTGAGACACATGAAAAACATTGTGGACGTGACTCAAAGCTGGAAGCAACGCCAAACGATAAGCTAAATCTCCAACTCTGTCCAAAATCTCGAAGGGTCCGATATACCTCGGACTAAGTTTCCCCTTTTTCCCGAAGCGGAAAACTCCTCTGGTCGGCGACACCTTGAGCAAGACATGATCCCCCACCTCAAACTCCAAGGGTCGACGACGAGTATCAGCATAAGATTTACGCGACTGCGGCAACCGGCAATCGGTCCCGGATAATAAAAATCTTTTCCTTAGTCTCCATCAACATATCCGGCTCCGTCCCAACTAGCTCAGAAGCCTCGTCCCAACATAATGGCGATCTACATCGCCTACCATAGAGTGCCTCGAAGGGTGCCATTCTGATCGACGCATGCCAACTATTATTGTAAGCAAACTCGATCAACGGTAAGTGAAGCTCCCAATCATTACTCCAATCTAAGGCTCAAGCCCGCAACATATCTTCCAACGTCTGAATCATCCTCTCTGTCTGACCGTCCGACTGAGGATGAAAAGAAGTGATCAATCTCAACTCAGTACCCAAAGCATGATGAACGGCCTGCCAAAAATGCGATACAAAACGGCCGTCTCGATCAGAAACAATGGTCTTGGGGGCACCGTCTAACCTCACGATCTCGGAAACATCTGCTCATTCATTCTTATCACAACAAGAGCTCCCAAAATGTTCATGTTTTATATAGAGACTCAAAAAACTTTAACCGGGAAAATAGAAGGATGAAATATCTTGCACAAAAGTCAAGCATCACAAAGTACAGAATTCATGGGAGTTAAACAAGTACGAAAAATCAAAACAAATTCTTGAGATTAAATAAATTCCACAAGAACAAGGTTTGGTTAGCCAACAGAACAAACAATTTATACAAGATAGAAAATGATAAAATAAAGATAAAGACACCTCAAATGGCCAGCCAGCATCAATAACAAGGACATCTACAATAGCCATCAACAGAGGAAAAGGCATGTGCTTCCTAGATATTCAGCCCAATTCTAGCTAACAAATAGGTTAGTTGCAATGTCCATCATAGTTGCTCCCACAACAATTTCTATTAGTTCCGCTAACAGCAGATGCACGAAGCCTCAAGGGTAGTTTCTGTAATTAATCATGTTCCACAACTCCAGTAAAATTTTAAATTTCTAGACAAGTAGATCAAAAAAAATATATGCTCGGTTACTTTATAAAGTTCCTTTTCTCTTCGAATAGATGATGTGCGCTAACCAACCATATCTGAGTCCTTCTCCCTCCCGCTGTGATTTTTTTCCTTCTCACTCTTATGCCTGCTGTGATTTTTTCTCTTTTTCTCTCTGCTGTGATTTTTTTTACTCTCGAGCACAACTCAAAACAATGAGTACAAGAAAGATGTCAATTAGTCATTCATTGTTGAACTTATTTTCTTTCATATTGAACTTGTGACTTGTATCATTGAACTTATGCTATTTTATTTTGTTTTGGTTGAATTTATGTTTTTAAACTTTATATATATTGCTTAAGCTGTATTATTACGTATTGGAAGCTTATTTGATTAAGAGATTATTATTTAGGTGTTATTTTATACTTAAAAAAAAGCACGTAGTGCTTACACCTCGGCGCCTCAAGGCTTACGCCTCGCTTTTTGGCAAGCCAACACCTAGGCTTATGTCTTCGCCTTTTCAAACATTGAAAAACCCGAGATATTGGAGTACATACCAAAAAAAGTCGAACTGTAATTAAAAAATGAGTTGTCTTAAAAGTCAGAGGGTGATTGTAATATTTTACAAATGTAAGGGGGTGTTTGAAATGTTTATGCTTATGAAAGGGAAGTGAAATACTAATAAGAATTAATAAACAAATCATAAGTTTTTTCTTTTTGTAAATTTCAAATGTCTCTGGGTGTTTTGGTAACTAACCCAAATCTCAAGGAGGGTATTTGTAATTTATCCTTAAATTTTACGAAGTGTGAATTATGCTTGTTTTAAGGGGACAACAGCGATAGAGAGAGAAAATGTTAATGTATAAGAATATTACATGTCTCAAAAATTCGAAAAATTGAATGAATTTTCAATATTCCTACGAAAAGTAGACGTACCTAAGAGACAACCGTTCAAGGTATGCTTCTCGTTCGATCGGATACCATTTTGTAAACCGGTCTAGTATCCAAGATACACCAAACCAAATTTCACAAATAACTGATGTCATCCACAAGGCATACTCGTCGGGGATGGGATTCAGAATCCTATAGTGAAAGAATTATCCAGGAACTGCAAGACGTAGCACAATGATCATTCTGTACGGGTTTATCTTGCTTGACGCGATTGGTATTTTTCTTGAAAGTGGCTACCTCCCTTCATCCATCATACCAATCACAAATATCTATGTGAGAGAACACAAAAATAGTAATCCAAGAAGCCTATCTTGCATAATATTTATGAATAAATAAAAAATTTATGTGTGGACTACAATAACTTGCAAAGAGTCTACAATGTACCTCGCTCCAAGCACATTCAACTCGTACGAGATGTCAGCCACTGGATATTTGCCGGCACGAAGCCTAGGTGGCATCTGTTTGCGAGTGTACCAACTTTTTGCGATTTTTGCTCCAGAATGGTGGGGAAATGCATCATACACAACAAACTTTGTTCCCAGAAAATTAGATCTAAAAAAAATACAAATTGATTTAGGCTTCTTGTTCGAAGTTTTTGTTCTGACTTAAAACAACTAAGATTTGATAATCACCTTAATCTTCCTATGTAAGTCTTGTCTCATCTGAAGCATCATCAGCCTGTAGAGAAATTACAGTAGTCTGTACATGTCGTCCACCTACACTTACGAGCAGAAAGAAGAAACTTGCCATCATAAATTAACAAAGGAAAGTAACTTCTACAACATTTGAGACCAAAAAATATATGCTCGGTTACCTTATAAAGTTCATTTTCTCTTTGAATAGATGATGTACGCTAACCAACCATATCTGAGTCCACTTAAGAATTTTCAATCATTGATGAAAAATAGTAATGTCCCTTACGAGATTTGGGGTGTGACATTTATGGTATCGGAGCCTTAGGTTGTGAATACCTAGACTGTCGGTTAAATTGGGTTTGTTAGTTGTGTCGTAAGAGTAAGTTGTTGAGCCCAATATCATCGTGCTACCATCTTTTCATGCGACTCGTGGCTGTATGTCTCCTAAATCTATTACATTTCTATACTACTTCCCTTATGTAAACTGAAATTATGTGTTGGGATACCAACTTTGTTAATTGTGAATTTTTCTAATCTTGTTCTTTTCAATTCTTTCCTTCAGTATGTTGAGAGGTCATGGTAGACCAACTAGAGAACGTGGCTGAGGCCGTGGTCGTGGTGCTAGTAGTGAGGAAATTCTGCTTTCTCAGTCATCTGCAGATTCAGCCTCTCATTCATTTCCGAATACACTAACATTGAGTTCTGACGGGTAATAGAACTTATCAGTCAGTCTGGATCAACCGTCGGGTAATAATGCCGACACTGGAGCTACTGCTATCCTTCAGCAGTTGGTATCTCAGCTCGCTCAGGGTGTATGTCAGAATCCGCCCCCGACCCCGGAGGACGAAGCTAGTAAATGGCTTCAAAAAGTGATTAAGATGCACACCCCTCGTTTCGGTGGCTCTACTAACTCCCTAGGTTGAGAGAATTGGCTTTTTCAGTTGGGAAGGTCATTTGATACTGTAGCTTGTCCTGAAGACAGGAGGGTAACTATTTCTCAGTACCTCCTGGATAAGGAAGCTGCGAAGTGGTGGGAGTCCGTGACGCCCAAAGATCGTATAGCTACCTGGGAGGAGTTTAAGACCGCCATGGAGGCGGAATACTGTCCACCGTCGGTTCGGGAGCATCGGATCGTGGAGTTTTTTATAGCTACACCTCATGATGTACCGATATACCAGGCTATTATCACCTATAACTAGCAGTTGGGATACGTTAAGGATCAAGTGAGAACAAATGCCTATAAGATTCGCTACTTCAATATGCGCATTAAGCCGCATATCAGACAGAGTATGGAACCACTAATGTGTGCCACCTTGAAAGAATACCAGGACTGTGCCATAGCTATTGAAATGGCAGTTCCGGAGTCATAGTCTGGATCTGAGGCTAAGAAACAGAAGACTTCGGGTAATTTCTCTACCGGTAAGGGGAATCGGTTTCCTAAGTCGTCGTCTGCACGGGAAAGAGGTCGTTTCATCAGGCTGGAGGCTCCCAGAGCAACCGATTGGTTCAATCCTATATCCCCAATAGCAGAGTGCGTTTTAACTGTATTCAGAGTGTGCATTTGGTAAAAGATTGCCCGTTTCCACTAGTTACATGTTTTCCGTGCAGACGTAGTGGTCATCGTGCGGCTCATTGCGAGGCAGTCTCCAGGGCAGTCAGAGCTCCGATGATAACTGCAACACAGGGAGAACCTAGTGTCGTCCAGAGGGTTCTAGTGTCACAGGGTCCTCAGAGTTCCGATCGAGGTAGAGGTCGGGGTCAGACAGATCGCCGTGCAGTATCAAGTTCGGGCTCAGTACACCCCCGATTACATCAGATGAGATGCTCGGAGGAGACAGACGCTCTGGTGGCATCAGGTACCACTCAGATCCTTTCTCATCCACTTTCGGTGCTTTTTGATTCGGGTGCTACACACTCTTTTATTGCTTCGGATTGTGTATGTGGTATCAGTATTGACCGTTTATTTGAGTGCAAACCGTTTGTAGGGGGTATGCCTACTGGGGATCATATGGTTGGGAATCAGGAAGTTAGAGATTGTCCAGTGAGGATCGGTAACCGAGATTGGCCTTCGAATCTCATTGTTGTAGACTTTAAAGGTGAGGATTTGATCCTCGGAGATGATTGGCTGGACCGTCACGGTGCTATCATGGACTATCCGACTCTTACTATCTCAATAGTGGCTGAGAATGGCACGGAGCATACTCTTGTGGGTTGTAAGTCGGGTAGATCAGGAAAGGTGATCAGCGCTTTAAAGGCGATGAAACTTCTAAACCAAGGATGCGTAATCTATTGGTGTTACGCTTTGAAGGCGGATAATGGTGGGCTTGGCATGACATCGATTTATGTCGTAAACGAATATCCTGACGTATTTCTGGATGATTTTCCGGGATTACCACCACAGCGGGAAGTTGAGTTTCCTATTGATCTAGAGCCTTATACAGCTCCTGTCTCTCGGGCACCGTACCGTATGGCACCGTCGGAGATGTTTGAGTTGAAGAAACAGTTGGGGGAATTGCTAGATAAAGGGTATATTCGACCGAGTGCGTCGCATTAGGGTGCACCTATGCTTTTTGTTAAGAAGAAGGATGGATCGCTTCGTTTATGCATCAACTATCGAGAATTAAACAAGTTGACCATAAGAAACAAATACCCTTTGCCCTGGATTGACGACATGTAACATCCCCAAATCCAACCGGGAATATTATAGCGCCGTGGGCCCCATATTGGAACCCACAAGGCAAAAATCATTTTCGCAAATGTTTCAAATACACCAAAGAGGTGAAGACAGTAATGTTTTAATACTCAAATATTTATCAAAACATAGTTCCCAATTTCCGTCAGAAAATACCATTTGAAAGCACAAGGCAAAGACGCCAAAAAGGGCATTTAGAAATAAACACGAGTTCGAAAAATACTGAAAAACAGTTATAAAATTACACACGCAGCGGATAGAGACATGATTAAATACATTTGCAGCGGAATCATAACAACCAGAAAAGAATACACAAATCCCAATAACCATGCCATAGCCAGTATCACCGGAAAGCTCATCCTTTCACGATCGCTACTAGCTCGAGCTCCGAGTACCTAAAAGATAAAGCCCACGATGGGGTCAGCCATAATACTCAACAATGGTAACAATCACATCACATAAACAATTACATCTCAATATAATTACAAAGTAAGAATATTTCCAATGTAATCTTACCGAAATAACCTTACCAATTCGTGGTAACTTATATTAAACCAACCCTTTCCTCAATTCAAACCTCGTATTCTCAAGTGACAAATGAATTCGAAATAATCATCTGTACTGTATTCAAACAATGCCAAGATCCTCGAAAACATAAATACATCTCAAATACGGAGTAATCTGTCCATGACCAATCCTGTCCGCTGGGTCGCACAATCGGATCCCAATTCTGATAAAACTGATATCACACGGTACATCTATAAATCAACTGTCCCGAGACAATGGCAAGTATCGGATATCAATACAAAGCATGAATGCTCGCACAATCAATAATGATAAACAACCAATGCATCAAAACGGGAATATCAATGACATGATAACTCCACACAAGATCGACAAGGGATCAACCACGAACGAGAATACCATGATGTGGTAACTCCAACAAGATCAATGAGGGACCAACAACCGAGAATACCAACAATACGGTAAACCCCAACAAGATCAATAAAGGATCAACAACCGAGAATACCGACGATACGGTAACTCCCAACAAGATCGATAAAGGATCTACAATGACCGAGAATACCAACGGTAAGGCAAACTCCAAACGGAATTAATAAGGATCAATAACGAACGAGATTACCAATGATAGGATGAACTCCAAACGAGATTAATAAAGGGTCAATAACAAACGAATTGACCATCAATATGGTAACTCCAAATGAGATTAGTAGGGGACCAATAACAAATGAGATTGACAATAATATGGTAACTCCAAACGAGATCAATAAAGGATCAACGGGGACAGATACACGAGAGGATAAAATCGTCAACCATATACAAATCACATATACGGGATCTCGAAGACAAACCCGACTGTCGAACAGATCCGATTATACATGGACTGTGAACGACCAATCAATAAAACTCAAGATGGACGTCACGATACGCCCGATCCGGACATGTGTCCGTGTACAAGCCAACCATGGGTATTGATCAGATACACGTCTGGTCTCGTACCTAATCAGCCTCACGAAGTACTTCTCATGTGCACGGTTTAATATGAGGTCGAAACCAACGCATGCTACACGTGCCCGCCCTGAAAATCCTACACATGACTGATCAGAATGTATCTAACTCCAGATATATCACGATACAACATGACAACAAATCTCAAAGAAATGCATATCCGACAAGGATCAGAAGACTTTCTAAATGAGCAACGATAACTCGATCATGAAAGACCGACGCGACCACAATGTCGTATTCCGTCAGACAACGGTTCACAGCATGCTCAACAATGCATATAAAATTAACATATACTCCCAAGGCCGCAGCCAAGGGTCACGGAAGCATCTACTGAGGAATACTCCGGACGTGGGTACCATTCAGGTTTTATCCAGCAACACAGTTCATGCAATCAAAAAATACCCCAAGGTCGCAACCAAGGGTCACGGAAGCATCTCACAGGAATACCCCGGAACGTAGGCGCCATTTAGGTCTTACCCCCTAACACATCGGCCCAATAGATTACAGCTCAAAGAAAGAGCACATCACAAAACGTAACTATCAATGATGCGCATTCACCACATGAAGCGTCAACACACACATGCAATAATGCAACTGGATGATTATCATAATCTAGCAATATTAATTTACCTCAAGCTGGAGACGCTAACCTTTCCACGACCAACATCCCTGAACGAATACACGGATATCCGAATAATCCAAAATGAAGTACAGTCCATTACTAATATCAAACCACCATCTCGAGTTCAATATTGACATGATAACTAACCTTGATATCTAACTTGTCATACAATAGACTAAATATAATTCACGTCTCCGTTTCCTCTAGACATATTTAAAATCATATACATTATGGTTTATCTCAGTCCAAGCATAATTTACATACTATCATTCCGACAATTCATATTCCATGATACCATTGCTATATGAATCATAAATGAAATGAAAACGAAACCATTTATTAAACATTATGAACTGAGCAAGCATAACTTGCCTCGATACTGATACGATGAAGTTGTTACCAATCCCGTCGTCTTCATCTACAAGCTCCGCAGCCCCGACCAAGGCGATCCATGTATTCTCCAATTCCTTTTGCGGCACAACGATTAATCATCAACGATCACGTAACACAACCTAATGCAATGATCAATTAACAATATGTTCGATACCAATCAACAACCGATATAATCAACCAATCAAACTCAACGGTTCAACGATATCTCGATCATACGAAACCAAACCATATCAACTCTTAACAATATGAATACAACCCGAAATTCGATAATCAATAATTCTAACAATGTCTTCAACATTCCTGATTCCGACTTCAATCTTAATTTCAGATTAACACGGCTCATCTTTGTAAATTCATAGAAATTCAATTACCGGTTTTCATCACGAATAACCATATACCGAAATTTACCGTAATCCTTCCAAATTCCGTAAAATCACGACATATATAGCTCAAGAGTTCTTTAAGAACATGAATTAATCCATAATCATGTTTGTAGCCAACAAAACGACGTAATTCGATGGGTTCTATCATCTAAACCATCATCTAATTCATAATCCAAGGTATACATCATTTTGTTCCTCAATATACAATTCATACAACCTCAGGAATCACAACAACAACACTGTAACCATCATTATATGAAAAAGAACGTCAACTACAATATCAAAGTCCGAATCAAAGAGAGGAGTTATCCAACATACCTCTTGAAGTAGAACCACAATGATCAAGCACTTCCAAAAACATCAAGAACTCCAAGTTTCAAGCTTCTAATCAACTCATCAAGACCTTAACCAATGTATGAGGGTCAGAAATAGGATCAGGAGTGAGGAGGAATGAAGTTTGGGAGGAAAAGATGTGTTTCCTCTCGTGAGGAAATGAAAGACCAACCTTAGTTATATAATCTGTTCGACATGTTACGTACGTTAAGACACACAACTAACGTACGTAAGGCTTCCTAACATACGCTACTTGTCCCATATAGCGTACGTTATCAGCATCCAGAGCTCACTGCCTCAATTTGTATTGTGTATTACGTACATAATGTCCATGATGTAGCATACGTAATATAGCCGTTGACTTGCTACAGTAACATACTCGTTTAACGTACGTAATGATCTGCCCTTAGCGTACGTAAGGCTCAAGGTTGACTCGCCTGTCCACATCCGCGCTGAAAGCTGCCGACACCGGGCCCACCTGCCGACCACAACTCGATCCTGTCCGATTCCTTTCTTAATGTACATTATGTAGACAACCTAACGTACGCTAAACTCCCTTCGTTACGTACGTAAAACACTATTCTTAGCGTACGCTACGCTCGCACAATTACGTACGTAAGCTCCTATAGTTAACGTACGTAGTGGCTTTCATACTTAACCATTTCTGCTCCTATCTGCTGTCTTCAATATACTGACCACGTAGACGTGGCATACTGAATACATATACTTGTTCTGTTAACATTCTCATACGATACATCTGATGCACGATATCCTCAAATACAACTGTCGACCAAGTACGGCAATTGTACAAATACTCATACAGTATATCCGACATCGAAAAACATATCAAGCATGTAATATCCTAGAATTAAAATAACCTCGATAGACATACTGGCACGACTGTCACAGTTCCTAAAATTATTTATCCATACTGTATCGGTCCCACTCTGTACAGTACAACTCAGATAAAATAATGCAAAAAATCGTAGCAAAATTCTAGAATATTACACGACATGTTTGATCAGCTTCAAGGAGCGACAATCTTCTCGAAGATTGATTTACGATAGGGTTATTATCAGTTAAGGATTCGGGATAGCGACATACCGAAAGCTGCCTTTCGGACGAGATATGGCCATTACGAGTTTGTGGTTATGCCTTTCGGAATAACCAATGCCCCAGCAGTGTTGATGCAGTTGATGAACAAAGTTTTTATCGAGTATCTGGACAAATTTGTAGTCGTCTTTATCGACGACAATCTTATCTATTCCCAGAGTCAGGAGGAGCACATTGTCCATCTTCGTATTGTGTTAGACATTTTGAGAGCTGAGTTTATATGCGAAGTTTTGTAAATATGAGTTTTGGCTCAAGGAAATACCGTTCCTCGGGCATGTGATATCGGCGGAGGGAGTTCGGGTTGATCCACAGAAGATGGAGGCAGTACTAGCATGGGAACCACCTATTAATGTGAAGGAAGTGAGGAGTTTCCTAGGACTTGCGGGCTATTACCGTAGGTTTGTTGAAGGTTTTTGATCGCTCGACCGCTCATTCAATTACTTCAGAAAACTCAGAAGTTCGAGTGGAACGCAGATAGGCAGGATATCTTTGATGATTTGAAGAGACGGTTGACTACCGCACCATTTTTAGCTTTGCCTCTGGGAAACGAGGATTTTGTGGTTTATCGTGATGCTTCGAGCCTCGAACTCAGATGTGTTTTGATGCAGAGAGATAGGGTTATTTCTTATGCTTCTTGTCAATTGAAACCTTGCATTGCAAATTATCCTACACATGATTTGGAGTTAGTTGCGGTCGTGTTCGGTTTAAAATTTAGATGCACTATCTGTATGGGTCGTCGTGTATGATTTTCACGGACCACAAGAGTCTGAAGTATATCTTCAGCCATAAGGAATTGAACATGAGATAACATAGGTGGCTGGAATTAATTAAGGATTACGATCTTGAGATTCTTAATCATCTGGGTAAGGCCAACGTGGTGACGGATGCATTGAGTCGTAAGCCGGTGGCTCTACAGATGCCTCAATGCATGATCCAGCGAGATTTGATTTGTCAGAATATCGACATTTGGGTTCAGGGAGTTCAGGCTCAGGTATGTGCGTTAGAAATCACTTACTCTTTGGTTGATGATATCAAGGCGAGACAGTATGATGATCCATTTTAGTCAGTTGAGGGAGGACGTGAAGAAAGGCAAAGCTCCTGGGTTTGTGATTCAGGAGGATGGAATTCTGAGGTTTCGAGGCAGATTGTGTCTACCGAGTGATATTGAGTTGAGATAGAAAATCTTGAGTGAAGCTCATACTACGCCTTATTCCATACATCTTGGTACAAGCAAAATATACAAGGATGTGAGGAGTAACTACAGGTGGAGCAACTTGAAGACGGACATTAGCGAGTTTGTGTCAAAGTGTTTGACCTGTCAGCAGGTTAAGATCGAGCATCAGCGACCCGCAGGGTTATTGCGACCACTTCCTATTTTGAAGTGGAAGTAGGAGGATATTTCCATGGACTTCATTACCAGTATGCCTAGGACTCGGTCTGGAATGAACATGATTTGGGTCATTGTCGATTGACTAACCAAATCTGCTCATTTTTTGGGTATTAAGGATACTTGGGGACCGGAGAGACTAGCACGAGTCTTTATTGCAGAGATTGTGAGGTTGCATGGGACTTCTAAGAGTATTGTTTCAGATCGAGATAGACGGTTTATATCACATTTTTGGCAGGCTGTTCATCGAGCATTGGGGACTGAGTTGAGACTCAGCACATCCTACCACCCTCAGACAGATAGACAATCGGAGCGAACGATACAGATGTTGGAGGATATGTTGAGAGCCTGTGCTTTAGACTGGAAAGATGATTGGGAGTCACACCTACCGTTGATCGAGTTTACATACAATAATAGTTGGCACGCCTCGATTAGAATGGCACCATTTGAGGCTTTGTACGGAAGAAGATGTAGATCGCCATTGTGTTGGGATGATGCATCCGAATTTATTAGTACCGAACCATATTTAGTGTGATATGAGAGAGGAGACGCCTTGATTCGTGATGGGCTGTTAACAGCTCAGAGTCTACAGAAATCCTATGCCGACACGCGTCGCCGGCCGTTAGAGTTTGAGGTTGGATACCATGTATTACTGAAGGTGTCGCCGACTCGGGGAGTCTACCGCTTCGGTCGAAAGGGTAAACTTAGTCCGAGATATATTGGACCCTTCGAGATCTTGGAGAGCGTTGGAGACCTTGCATATCGGTTGGGTTTGCCGCCGTCATTGAGCCACGTGCATTACGTATTTCATGTCTCCTAGCTTTGGAAGTATGTACCGAATCCTAGCCACATTATTGATTTTGGAGAGATTGAGTTAGGTCCCGACATTACCTTTGAAGAGAGACCGATTCAGATTTTGGAGCGTCGGGTGAAGCAACTTAGGCACAAAACCATTCCATTGGTTAACGTGAAATGGTCGAGACACGGATCAGAGGAAGTGACTTGGGAAACTGAAGAGAGTATGCGTGCCAGTTATCCCAAGCTTTTTATTCTCCATTTGGGGCAAAAATTCTTTTTAGAGGGAGAGAATGTAATATCCGTACTTTTTATTTTTACTATATTTCCATTTTTGGTATATTTCCATTTTGGATGACTCGCTTGTAATTGTTTTTATGTTATGAAACTATTTCGTTTACATTCTTGACCATCCAGACGAGTTTCAGAGTCGATTTATGAGTATATGCAAATTATTGTGACTTTTCCGTATGGAGGCTCGATCATCGCGAATCTTGCTTGAAGCTGACACTTTGTTGTTTTTATGAGTTCATGTAATATTTTAAGACCTGTTACGGTTTTCAGAATCATTTTAAGACTTCGAATCTAGATTTCCGAATGTTTGGGTCGTTTTGTAAATTCCTAATATTTCAGGCGTTGATGTTAATATTCGTTTGTTCTGACCTTCGGATGGTTGGGGTCATGTGATGGTTTTTATGTTTATATCATCAGCAATAGATCTTCGTATATCTGTGGTTTCATCCCTTGTAACCTCATTCCGGTTGTTGGCTTGTCGTTGTTTCAAAACCTGACTGACCTGCTGCTAGGGCCGAGTTACGACCATAAGACTGCATGCATTACGACCGTAATGTCCTTTTCGTAGCGGCCGTAATGAAGGTGTGTATTTTGGCCAGTGAGGTTTTGAACACCCTTACGGACGTAAGGATCCACCCGTTACGGCCGTAACACCTGCCCAGTATATAAAACTGGGCAGCGGCCTTTCTTCCTCATTTTTCACTTTTCTTCTCTTTTCGCGCGATGGGAGCAATTCTTCAGGCTAGGGATCGTCCGATTTACACCTAAACTACATTGGAGAAGAATATTCGAGCATCATAACATCACTCTAACACCAAATTATCCGTTGTTCATCTTCGAATCACGGTAAATCGGATTGAACCCTAATTTTTGAAATTTGGGGGATTTTCTTGTGACTTCACCTTATTATTCCGATTCGACCAATATTGTTGTTGGATTAGTGTTGTGTATTCGAAATCCTTGTCATTGTTATGGTTTTATGGAATAGATTTCATAAACCCTTCCATTATTCGATTATGTTTGGGTTATGCCCTCGTAGTGTTCGATGAATTGTTCCAACGGGTAGAACTTAGGACGAATTCTTGCATTTCCGCAACATTGTGGTTGATTGTATATCGTTATTATGATAAGAGCAAAATTTTGGAGATTATTCAGACCGAGACCTTCTCCGTTCACAGTTTATTCACGTTATATTAACCAAGGCAAGTACATAGTTTACGTTATGTTATGTAGAATGTGATTTCGACAAGAATAATGAATTATGACAAATGCATGTGTGTGTTGTTGTTGTTGTTCTTCCACCTGGGGACGGTTTGACGGAACCTCTGGGAGCTGCTACTAAGGGGTACAGCCGCAGAAGTGGTTTCCCACCTGGGGACGGTCCGACGGGGCCTCTGGAGGTCGATACTAAGGGGTACAACCACGGGTTACCAAGTGTGGATTTTGTGATAATGAAATGTGATGTGTGATTTTCTTGATGATCATGTCTTGATGAAAACGTAGTATTCCGGAATATTATTTTCTTTCAAATAATGAAATCATGCTGAATTGTATTCGTATATAATATTGTGTAAATGTGTACTTGCACTAGCTATTCGAATTCTAACCCCTTAAATGAGAGAAATGCGTTTCATGCATTTCAGGTATCGGGAAATCTGAGGAGACGGCACGGGACACGCATGCAAAGTATGACCCATCATGATGATGAGGCTCGAGTATGTGCTATTCATTTTATTATGCTTATTCAGTTTGTGTTGCTGAAGTTTTCGAGTGAACGTATTATTGGTTTATGTTGTCGTTGAAGTCCCCTGCACAGGGAACGAATTTATTCTTACTTTCTGTTTTACTTATGTTGGATTAAAATATTTTTGCCGAGGCCACGGACCTATTTATTAATATTAATGCGTCCTATGGGATTTATTTTGCGAATTATGTGTCATGTGCTAGCCTGGTGGACCTTGTTGAAGGTTATACAGCGTGTAATGTCCCTTACGAGATTTGATGTGTTACAATTATCTTCTAGCTTGTATTTTAAAAGACTCCCTATGAGAAATACTCCATTCTGATAAAAGAAAAATTGAATTTACCACGCCGATACATAGTTCCCTAATTAAAAATCAGGAAAAGGAAAATTACATAGTGAATTAACTGACACAAATCAAAATAAATTTGATTAATCCGTCCCGCTAAAGGACGTTGTATATGCAATTATAACATAAAAAGGAAATCGTAATTCCAATGCAACGATACAAAACTAAAACATGAGATATACCTGCTTATTTCATCTGACTCCAAGATGAGGCGTTGCCAAGGTAATAAAATCAAGCGCTTTAATCCACTAAGTGAATGTGTCAAAAAGGATTTCTTCTTTAGGCTATCGGTCTTCCGCACGACCTGCCTGACCTGTTCATTGTGGAACCGTATATTTTTTGGAAAAAAAATCCATGTGTACACAAAATATACAATAAAATTCATGCAAGAAAAATTTACCTCATCCGCCAGTCGTTTTCGAGTGCCATCAACTCGTGTGAAAATCTCAGCATAGGTATTACATGAACTTGCTGGACGCAAGCAAATTCATGAATATTTACCACGGCAAAAAAAAAAGTTACAAAAACTAAATAGAAGGATAGAGATTAGAGATCGTGTAACCCCTATTTCACAAGATATAAACTACCTTCGTTCTCTTATAATTGCAATATCTGGATTTTTACGTTTGCCAATGTACAACTTTGATTATTAATATCTTTAATTCTTTATTTTTAAAAATTATAAGAAGTTGATATTTTGAAAGTATATTTCGAGGTGAATCTAACAAGATCTCACATGACTATATTTCTTCATATGTATAAATCATAAAAGATGGTCAAGAGAGAGTATACGAACAGTGTAATACTCAACACGTTGCAATAATAAGATAATGGAGGAAGTATTATTTTTTGGTCAATGTACTAACAACATACAGTAAATAAAAAACTTTTTTCCTAACCGTCTCTTTAACTCCACTTCAATCTATGTCCAGTCACTCGGGCTGCCATACTCGCAAACTCCAATCAATGTTAAAACAAAAATGTAAAACACCATATTCCATGTATAAGAAATATTCATACCTTCTAACTTTTTTAAGCAAGACTCTTCTCAACGAAAGAAAAACAATGTAAATACTACAAACCTTCAATGCGCGCCTTTCCCTCACGAAGGCGGGTGGACTTTGTTTCTAAGATAATCCATCCTCTGAAAAAATATCATTCGGGAACACGCGACTCAATGTTGAAGTTCTTACTGAAGGGAACCCACTTCCGTGCGAATTTGGATGTTTCGGAAAGCGCATAGAAGGTAAGCATAGCTGCACCATCATCTGAGATGTAGAACGACTCTTCATCGACCGGATAGTCAACCGCGAGGATCGATCGAACCGTGTTGGTAGTAATTAATGGAGGTTCCTTCATGGGGTCCACTGTGCTGACAAACACATATATATCTACTAAATATGAGGGCTTTCCTTCGTTTTCATACTGTTGTGCGGCGATTTATACGCCTCGACGGCGATCGGCGTAAGGGCCGAGTGACCAAAGACAGCATCAAATAAATCTAAGACAGACTTGCCAAGTGAAGAGTCCAGACCGAAATCAGGTACCGATCGATCGACGTCCGGGGCGATCGCCTTTTGGCACCTAGCGATCGACTCTGGTGCCCGACCAAGGACGACTGTCCTATGCCACGTATAAGGCCATCATCCATCAAGTCTACGAAGACTGGATCTCGGAGCGAGGACCCACGTGCAAGATCCGTGAATGGCGCCACATAATAAGGATCGTTGACTCCGGCCCATCACCAACTGTTAGTGACAAGGACGGCCTCACCTACCGACAGACCCGCCGAAAAGTCCTAGGTGGGGCCTCCCAGGACAACGATATAGACGCGTGTTGTCTTCTCATTGGTTCGCACATCCGGCTGCCAGCAGCTACTGCGGACTCTAAGGAGACCAACCCATGTGCTAAAGACGATCGCCCGCTTATTATAATACAGCAGGGGCGATCGCCCAACGACTCCCAGTCCTATAAATAGAAAGCCTCCAACAACTGGAAAGAGGTACAAATTTTAATAGGTTCACAAGTTAAGAAGCTCAGACATCCAGCTAAAGAACTTAGCACTCCATCGATGTTACAAGAACTCACAGAGCATCATCTCTGGTTCTTCCGGCAATCATCAGCACTCAAGAGCTAGATAACTAGGGTCTTTACACTCATTGTGATTGTACTCTAACATTAATATTTGTACTCTCAAGTATTCGTATTAATAATATCTCGCAAGAGCATTCAAGCCCGGGACTAACAACCCCGGCAAATCTTGTGTTATTTACTTCCCCATGGACGTGTTCTCGCATTTTGTTTGTTACTCGTCCATTCCAGCATATCATCTCCAGATAATATTTTGGGTAACAACAATTGGCGCTAGAAGGAGGGCATCTTAACCTTTATTTTCATTCCGACCGTCTCGTAGAACACTCACTGTTCTCCGGGGTATATACTTGAATAAACACTTACTGTTCTTCAAAGAAAAACCTTCAGAATAATGGCGTCTGCCACCACAGCAAAGAGAGCCACTCTCAGAACCGCCGGACGTCATATTCCGGCTCAATCCGAGCCCCAACCTACGCCAGAGGGTAGCCGCGGCGACGCGAGACTCTCGACCCCACCCCTGAGGGATGGCCCCAGCCTCTCGCTCGACGAGTTCCAAACCATGGAATAGATCGAGGAGGTTATGGCAATCCTAAGGGAGCGACGGAGAGCATGCGCAGCGCCCGCTATAACCCCCTCACCCATCCGCCGCGCGGGCAAACGGAAGCTCAAGGGGTTGCTGGTCTTGCGATCGTCAGAAAGCCCCAATTCACGAAACAAGGCTCTCGCAAGGCGGGACGGTTCTGTCTTCAGCCGCCTAGAAAGCGACCTATCGTGGCGACCGGGGCATTCTGGCCCCAACCACTAGACGACAGAATCCGAGTCCGTCACCACGAGTTCGGGATACCCAACTCCGAACCAAATACAGGTAATCCGTCTGGCCCCCATCCGCCGAAAAGTCGAGCCACGCGGCAAGGACATCATCGACAGCGGAGCTAGGGGATCAGTACTTGATCGCCTCGGGTCCCGCTTCGAGTGCCTAGCCGCAAGCAACCAGGCCACGGCGATGGCAGCTCTGCAACGCCAGCTCGACGAGATGAAAGCGCTCATGGAAACTGGGGCAAACGCCAGTAGAAAGATCATCAGACCGACTGAGCCACTCGCGGTCCACATCGAGCTTGCCCCCGTGCAACCAAGGATCGTTCCTCCCCAAACACCTTTGTATGAAGGGAGATCGAACCCCGAGACTGACCTAAGAAAGTTTGGGATTTACATGACCGGGTGTGGGGCATCAGATGCGACTAGGTGCCGAATATTCCCGTTAACGTTGGGCGAGCTGGCCCATAGGTGGTACGTCTCACTACCACCGCGATCAATCATTTCATTTGAGAAACGGGCGAGTGACTTCACGTCATACTTCGCCGCCATGGTCGCCAGACCAGAAGGCTCCCACCGCATGATGAAAATCAGGCAGGGGGAAGACGAGACCGACGCAGATTACATCGACTGGGTGGATGAAATAGACCTCACCGGTGAGCCCATCAGCGACGAGCTCGCTCTCTACTCGGTCCTGTGGGGATTCTATTGTCATTCACCCATGTTTAGGCACCTCACAAAGGACATCCCCCCGACCTATGCGATCTTCTGCGCTAAGGCTGCCGATTTTCTAGCCAGGCAGAGGATGCTCACCCTCCGCCTAGGTGAGGGGATGCCGTCTCCCGTTCGAAAGACGGTGATCGTTAAAACCAAGAAGGCGGTCGCTAAGCCACCCGGTGATTACAAGGCCTTAGAGGATGTGGAAGCCCACCTCCTCCACAAGTTCAACCGAACTCCGGCCCACATTTTTTACGCCATCAAGGGGCGCGAACCACTAAGCAAGCCAAAGGCGGTAAGGGACAATGGTCATCTGGACCACAATAAATACTATGCTTACCACAAGAGTCCCGGTCACAGCACCAACCAATGTCGCGACCTCCTCATACAACTCTGGAGATTGTTCGAGGAGGGCAAGCTGGACAGTTTATTAGCTTAGTCGGAGCCCCATCGATCTCCTCAAACCAGTCGCCAGAGTCGAACGCGACAGGTCGAAAAACTCATACGACTCGACCCACCGATCAACCTCGGCGACTGGATCTACATGCTTCAATCAAGAGGTGGGAACTTCAGAAGTCATTCCCCAATTCCCACCACGTCAAACCAAAGGCTACTGCCTGAGCAATGCTTTGAAAAAGAGGATGACTCGCTCGCCCTCTAAAGTTCGTCATTTAACATGATAGACCTAGGCAGCGATCGCCTCCCCTAACACAACGTATACCGTCGAGGATCGCCAACTAACATGACGGTCCGAGGTAGAAAAGTGCTGTCATGGTCGCGAAGGTCTATGAAACCGACGATCCATCCATGCAAGGTTCCATTGGACAGCGATCGCTCGCCCTTCGTTTAAATACGAGGCGGGCATAGCTGAAGGACCCTTCAAAACAAATCAGAGGATGACTCGCTCGCCCTCTAAAGTTCATCATCAACATGAAGAACCTAGGCAGGCGATCGCCTCCCCTTACACAAAGTATACCGTCGAGGATCGCCATCTGCCGTGACGGTCCGAGGTAGAAGAGTGTCGACATGGCTGTGGAGTGTAATATCCGCATTTTTCCTTTCTCTTGATATTCTCATTTCGGTGTATTTTCGTATTTGGCAACTCGCTTGTAACCGTATTAACATTTCGAGGATATTTAATATTGAACTTTTTGTCGTTCGAGCTTGTTTCGGACTCGTTTTACTCGATTCGGTGTTTATGTCGTTTTCGTTGCTATTTCATATATTCTCGTAAATCATCGTTCTGAACCGCTGTTTCGGGGTTGCCGAGTATCCATCTCACGTTATTACACGTGTTGTGATCTTTGTTTGATGTTTCGACCATGTATCGTACATTTCGGATGCCTTGGGCCGTTTTGTAATTTCCCAAAGTTTTGGGATAACTACGTTTGTTGTTGTTTTTCCGAACCTTTGGGTAGTCGGGAATATGTTTTTCCTTCAACACTTTAGTTCGTCGCCTCGAATCCTTTACGTTCGTACCATCGTGAGTCGTTCACCGTTGCATTCGATTTTGTTTCGGTTCCTTCCTTGCCAGTGGTTGGCCTGTACTCCCTAGGAAGGAGCAATACCTACGTAATGCATGTTGTTGTTACGTACGTAACGGTGTGTGTAAAATAGTACAAGGAATTCTGTGATTTCCGTTACGTACGTAAGCATGTGATAGCTTACGTACGTTAACAAGCTAACGTATGTTATCTACCTGTGGCTAACATACGTAACGCGACCTGGGTTATAAACCCAGGAGTTGACCGATTTCGGCCATTTTCACTTCTCCTCCTCCCCATCCGACTCCTACATGATTTTCTTGGCACTTCCGGCGATTTGAAGCTTTGTAACTCTGAGCCATCATCTTCTTCGAGTTTTTGGAGTATATTATCAACATCTAATCGTATTCTTCGTCATTAATTCGAGGTAAACTCCTAGAACCTTGTTTTTGGGTATATTGGGGATTTTCACATTTTCGTCCGATTCGTTCCGTATGATAGATTAATTCATGATGAATATGATTAATTTTATTGGTATTATTGGTTTTCCTACGGATTCATGGTATATTTCGTAGTTGTTGCGTTTTCGAGAGGGTTTGGTTGTGGTTCGCCCTCGTTGTTGTTGTTAAACGGATATACATGAATCGTAGGCGGGGTTTCGGGTGTATTCCATTTCCATATTCGTTTAGTTATGGTTGTGATTGTGTTCTTCGAATCGTTAGGTTCGTTTCCGCCGGTTCCTCGCGGTCGTGTTCGATTCTTCCTTTCCGTTCGTGTCACCGTCTATTAATCGAGGCAAGTATCCTTATAAACTTACAAATCTTAACGTAATAGTATTGCATGAGAATTGTGTGTGTGTGTGTGTGTATGCTCACTACGGGTTAGACCCGATGGGGTCTCGGTAGGGGTCCACGGAGGGGTGGATCCACGAGCTTGCTTTTAACCACTATGGGTTAGATCCGACGGGGTCTCGGTAGGGGTCCATGGAGGGGTGGATCCACGGTTAATTATGGTGTTTTTCACAATGTGTTTTGGATTATGGCGTTTCCGGAAACGAGTGTTTTTGAGCAGTTTTCATTATTGCATGCTTTGACTATATGTGTAAGATGTAAGTTGTTCATTTGGTTACTTGTACTAGCGTAATTGCTAACCCCTCTGGGGACCCATTTTGGGGAAATTCATTTTATGAATTTCAGGTCAGGTTCATCGAGATGAACGGGCGCTGGACCAGTACGCAGATGTTGGCCGGGCGTGATGATTGTGCATGAGTGTGTTTTTATGGTTGTACTTTCTTTTGATGCGTTTATCTATTTGTAAACTAATAGAAGTACTCGAGTACTTAGGAATTTTCTTTTGTTCAGGTTGTGATATTTGTCCGTTATGTTTGTGTGGGATGTGTTTGACCGGTCGAACTGGGTGAATCTTTTTGTTTTGCGTATTTATGATGAGGGGTTGTTATGTTGATTTCACAAGTCGTTGAGTATGTTTGGTCGTTTAGCCTGGTGGGTCCCATGTAGGAATTCACGGCGCTGTAATATACCTCGAATATCTTGGGGGTGTTACAGAAAATGGTATCAGAGCGCTCTAGGTTTATGGATACCTAGGCTTGTCGGTTTATTGGGTCTTGTTGTGTTTCGTTTTGCACATTGTCGTCACGCTGCCATGATTCCGGTACTTCCGGTGTCTGTAAGTTTTTCCTTCCTCTGTTCCTTGTTTCCTTGTATCGCACCTTTGATTCTCGCTTGGTGATTGTTTTTCTTCTTGTACTTACCATCGTATGGCTTTTGATACTTATTTAACTCCAGTATGGATGCTGTAAGAGGTCGTGGTCGTGGTCGTGGTCGTGGTCGTGGACGCGGCTGGGGACGTGGGGCAGCCGGTGGGGTGGCCACATCGCATTCTTCGGGAGCCGGAAGCACTGGTGACCAACATATCCATGCTTCTTCTCAAGATGGTGCTGACCTTGGTGTTGCGGCTGTTATGCAATAGATGGTAAACCAGATGGCGGCGATTGCCCACGCGGTTCCGAATCCGGCCCATGCTGCTCGGGACGGAGCTGGCCGTTGGCTCCAGGATGTCATCAAGATGCATCCTCCTCAGTTCACGGGAGCCTCTGACCCGATTAGCTGGGAAGGGTGGATCAAGGAGATATCCAAAGTCTTTATTGCCACCAACTGTCCCGAGGACCGTAAAGTACCTATTGCCCAGTATTTTCTCACTGGGGACGCTACGGATTGGTGGGAGGTCGTTGGGCCTAAGGATCATGTTGCTTCGTGGGCAAAATTCAAGGATCTAATGGAGACTGAGTATTGCCCGTGGCCGGTCAGGCAGGCTCGAGTCCACGCCTTCTATGATGCTCAACCGCGGGATGTTCCTGTCTCTCAAGCTATTGCCGATTTCAACAAGGAGTTGAGCTATGTGAAGACCCAAGTTGTCGAGGAGAGCGACAAAATCACTTCTCCAGACGGATGAAATTGTCGATTCGCGACTACATGTCTGGGCTTGTCTGCACTACCTTGAAGGATTATCAGAGTAGGGCCCTTGCTTATGATATGTCTGTGACAGCTAATGAGGCGGCCCACGAGAGCAAGAAGCAGAAGTCCGCCGGGAATTTTTCGGGCCACAAAGGTGGGGGTCAGCAGAAATTCCAGTTTGCTAACTTTTCCTCTGGTGGTGGCCTAGCTCGTTCTATCGGGGTTCCCTGCAGGGCTGCCAGTGCCCCTTCTCGGGAGGTGAAGTGTTTTAACTGTGGACAGCCGGGCCACATCAGTCGTAATTGTCCGAGCCCTTTGCTGACCTGTAATCGGTGTGGCCAGCCGGGCCACAAGGCTGCTTTCTGTGCCGAGAGAGAGAGAGAGAGAATTCTTGGTGCCCAGGCTTCCATTCCAGCGCCCAGGGAACCAAGCGTGAATCAAGGGTCGTTTGCTTCTCAGTCCCCACCGAGTGCCAGTTGAGGTCAGGATCAGCCCGCTAAGGGGGGAGCTTCCAGTGTTGGCTCCGACCCTCCACGTATCTATGAGATGAGAAGGGCCGATCATCCAGCGGCCACTGTAGCGTCAGCTACCGTTCATATCCATTCTCATCCTGTCAGTGTGCTTTTTGTTTCGGGTGCTATGCATTCATTCATTTCTCTGGAGTGTGTGCACCATTTGAGTCTTGACTGTTTATCGCCTTATGAGCCTTTCATCGTTAAACTTCCTAGCGGTGATAGAATCGTTGGCGATCGAGAGGTCCGAGACTATTCTGTAATTATTTGTGAGAGGGCTTGGCTCTCTAATCTTATTGTTGTGGGTATTGAGGGTGAGGGTTTGATCCTCGGGGATGATTGGCTCAAGCGGCATGGTGCAATCATGAACTACCGCACGAGGATCATTACCATGCTAGCCGAGCACGGCACCGAACACTCTTTCGCAGCACGAAAGAGAAACGAGAAGTTTGTTATTAACGCCTTGAAGGCGATGAGACTACTGCGAAAGGGGTGTATTGGTTATTGGTGCTATGCCTTGAAGGCAGAGAGTGGTGGAGTCGAGCATTCATCGATTCCAGCCGTTAGTGAGTTTCCCGACATCTTTCTTGACGAGTTACCAGGATTGCCACCGGACCGTGAAGTAGAGTTTGCTATCGAGTTAGAGCCGGGTGCGGATCCGATTTCGAAGGCGCCGTATTGCATGGCACCTTCAGAGATGGCCGAGTTGAAGAAGCAGTTGAGTGAGCTTCTTGAGTCGGGGTATATTCGATCAAGCGCTTCGCCTTGGGGCGCACCGGTTTTGTTTGTTCGGAAAAAGGATGGTTCACTGCGTTTGTGTATCGACTACCGCGAGCTAAACAAGGTGACCATCAAGAACAACTATCATATGCCGAGGATTGATGACTTGTTAGATCAGTTGCAGGGGGTTGCGGTATTCTCGAAGATCGACTTGAGATCGAGGTACTATCAGCTTCGGATGAAGGAGTCCGACGTTCCGAGAACATCTTTTCGGACGAGATACGGACACTATGAGTTTGTAGTTATGCCTTTCGGGCTAACTAATGCACCGGCCGTGTTCATGCAGTTGATGAACAAGGTCTTTATCGAGTATTTGGATAAGTGTGTTGTCGTCTTCATTGATGATATCCTTATTTATTCGAGGAACGAGGAGGATCACGCGTATCATTTGCGAGTAGTGTTGGACATTTTGAGGACCGAGCAACTCTATGCAAAGTTCTCGAAATGTGAGTTCTGGCTGAAGGAAGTGATGTTTCTAGGTCACGTGATTTCATCCGAGAGTGTTCGTGTGGACCCGCAGAAGGTTGAGGCAGTGTTGGATTGGGCACCGCCTAAAAACATGAAGGAGGTCCGTAGTTTCTTTGGTTTAGCTGGCTACTACCGTAGGTTGGTCGAGGGTTTCTCGAAACTAGCTCGGCCACTTATGCAGTTGCTCCAGAAGTCTGAGAAGTTCGTCTGGAATGACGAGAGGCAGTCGAGTTTTGAGGAGCTGAAGAGGCGTTTGACTTCAGCCCCGATTTTGGCGTTGCCATGTGGAAACGAGGGTTTTGTCGTTTATAGCGATTCTTCGGGTCAGGGTCTTGGGTGCGTGTTGATGCAGCAAGACAAGACTATTGCATTTGCATTGAGGCAGTTGAGTCCGTATGAGCTTAACTACCCTACTCACGATTTGGAGTTAGCGGCAGTTGTTTTTGCGCTCAAGATTTGGCGTCACTATCTTTTCGGCTCTGCATGTCATATTTTTACCGATCATAAAAGTCTGATGTACATATTTACTCAGCGGGAGTTGAATATGAGGCAGAGGAGGTGGTTGGAATTGATTAAGGATTATGATCTCGAAATCCTTTATCATCCGGGCAAGGTGAACGTCGTGGCCGACTCCTTGAGTCGGAAACCAGTCTCGTTGCGGACACTTGAGATCCTTACGTCTCAAGCCGAGCTTCATCGGGATTTGATTGAGTTTGAGTGTTGAAATTTCGTTGCCTGGAGCCGTAGGGCGACTTTGTGCTTTAGAGATTTCGTCGTCTCTGATCGATGAAATTAAACTGAATCAGCTGGAAGATCCGATGATTATTCAAATCCGAGAGAATGTTCTTAAGGGAAAGTCTCCTGGATTTGTGATTCATGAATATAGAGTATTGAGATTCCAGAGTCGACTGTGTGTGCCGAATGACTCGGAATTGAGGCAGGGTATTTTGCGTGAGGCCCATGCTACACCTTACTCCGTTCATCCTGGTTAGAGTAAGATGTACAAGGACCTGAGGAGGAATTTCTGGTGGAATGATATGAAGGAGGAGGTCGCACAGTTTGTAGCGAGATGTTTGACTTGTCAGCAGGTCAAAATCGAGCATCAGCGACCGGCAGGATTATTGCAGTCACTTCCCATCCCAGAATGGAAATGAGAAGATATATCGATGGACTTTATCACGAGTTTGCCAAAATCGAGGTCGGGCATGAATATGGTCTGGGTGATTGTTGATCGTCTGACCAAGTCAGCACATTTTCTGGGCATCAGAGATACTTGGGGCCCGGAGAAGCTGGCTCGTGTGTTTATTGCGCAGATTGTGAGGCTTCATGGTACTCCGAAGTCTATTGTTTCGGATCGTGATGGCCGTTTTGTATCGCATTTTTGGCAGGCAGTGCATAAGGCGTTGGGTACTCGTTTGCGTTTGAGTACCTCTTTTCATCCTCAGTCCGATGGACAGTCTGAGTGCACTATCCAGACGTTCGAGGATATGTTGTGTGCTTGTGCTCTCAACTGGAGTAGTGACTGGGAGGAGCATTTGCCATTGATCGAATTCACGTACAACAATAGTTGGCATGCGTCGATTCGGATGGCACCATACGAGGCGCTTTATGGGCGGCGTTGTCGATCGCCGATTTGTTGGAATGGAGCGTCCGATTTGGTTGGGACCGAACCGGATATTGTTTTAGAGACGAGGCGAAAGGTGGATTTGATTCGAGAACGGATGTTGACCGCTCAGAGCCGACAAAAGTCGTATGCCGACGTCCATCGTCGACCTTTGGAATTCGAGGTGGGAGACCACGTTTTGCTAAAGGTGTCGCCGACGAGAGGAGTTTTTCGCTTTGGGAAGAAGGGGAAGTTGAGTTCGAGATTTATTCGACCCTTTGAGATTCTCGAGCGAGTCGGTGATTTGGCATATCGTTTGGCGCTACCTCCGGCCTTGAGTCGCGTTCATAACGTCTTCCATGTTTCTCAACTAAGGAAATATGTCCCGGATCCTAGTCATATCATCGATTATGGTGAGATCCATATTGCCGAGGATTTTACCTTCGAGGAGCGTCCCTTGAAGATTTTGGAGCACCGTGACAAGCGACTGAGGCATAAGACCATTCCTTTGGTCAAAGTGCAATGGTCGAGACATGGTGTCGAGGAGGCAAGTTGGGAAACCGAGGATATCATGCGTGTTAGGTACCCCGAGTTGTTTGCCTCTTAAGTTTCGGGACGAAACTTATTTTTAGAGGGGTAGAATGTAATATCCGCATTTTTCCTTTCTCTTGATATTCTCATTTCGGTGTATTTTCGTCTTTGGCAACTCGCTTGGAGCCGTATTGACATTTCGAGGATATTTAATATTGGACTTTTTGTCGTTCGAGCTTGTTTCGGACTTGTTTTACTCGATTCGGTGTTTTATGTCGTTTTCGTTGCTATTTCATATATTCTCATAAATCATCATTCGGAACCACCGTTTCGCAGTTGCCGAGGATCCATCTCACGTTATTACGTGTGTTGTGAGCTTTGTTTGATGTTTCGACCATGTATCGTACATTTCGGATGCCTTGGGCCGTTTTGTAATTTCCCAAAGTTTTGGGATAACTATGTTTGTTGTTGTTTTTCCGAACCTTTGTGTAGTCGGGAATATGTTTTTCCTTCAACACTTTAGTTCGTCGCCTCGAATCCTTTACATTCGTACCATCATGAGTCATTCACCGTTGCATTCGATTTTGTTTCGGTTCCTTCCTTGCCAGTGGTTGGCCTGTACTCCCCATGAAGGAGCATTACGTACGTAATGCATGTTGTTGTTACGTACGTAACGGTGTATGTAAAATAGTATAGGGAATTCTGCGATTTACGTTACGTACGTAAGCATGCGATAGCTTACGTACGTTAACATGCTAACGTACGTTAGCTACCTGTGGCTAACGTACGTAACGCGGCCTGTGTTATAAACCCAAGAGTTGACCGATTTCGGCCATTTTCACTTCTCCTCCTCCCCATCCGACTCCTACACGATTTTCTTGGCACTTCCGGCGATTTGAAGCTTTGTAACTCCGAGCCATCATCTTCTTCGAATTTTTGGAGTACATTATCAACATCTAATCGTATTCTTCGTCATTAATTCGAGGTAAACTCCTAGAACCTTGTTTTTGGGTAAATTGGGGATTTTCACATTTTCGTCCGATTCGTTCCGTATGATAGATTAATTCATGATGAATATGATTAATCTTATTGGTATTATTGGTTTTCCTACGGATCATGGTATATTTCGTAGTTGTTGCGGTTTCGAGAGGGTTTGGTTGTGGTCTGCCCTCGTTGTTGTTGTTAAACGGATATACATGAATCGTAGGTGGGGTTTCGGGTGTACTCCATTTTCGTATTCGTTTAGTTGTGGTTGTGATTGTGTTCTTCGAATCGTTAGGTTCGTTTCTGCCGGTTCCTCGCGGTCGTGTTCGATTCTTCCTTTCCGTTCGTGTCACCGTCTATTAATCGAGGCAGGTATCCTTATGAACTTAGAAATCTTAACGTAGTAGTATTGCATGAGAATTGTGTGTGTGTGTGTGTATGCTCAATACGGGTTAGAACCGACGGGGTCTCGGTAGGGGTCCACAGAGGGGTGGATCTGTGAGCTTGCTTTTAACCACTATGGGTTAGATCCGACGGGGTCTCGGTAGGGGTCCACGGTGGGGTGGATCCACGGTTAATTGTGGTGTTTTTCACAATGTGTTTTAGATTATGGCGTTTCCGGAAACGAGTGTTTTTGAGCGGTTTTCATTATTGCATGCTTTGACTATATGTGTAAGATGTAAGTTGTTCATTTGGTCACTTGTACTAGCATAATTGCTAACCCCTTTGGGGACCCATTTTGGGGAAATTCGTTTTATGAATTTCAGGTTAGGTTCATCGAGACGAACGGGTGCTGGACTAGTATGCGGATGATGGTCGGGCGTGATAATTGTGCATGAGTGTGTTTTTATGGTTGTCCTTTCTCTTGATGCGTTTATCCATTTGTAAACTAATAGAAGTACTCGAGTACTTAGGAATTTTTGTTTGTTCAGGTTGTTGTATTTGTCCGTTATGTTTGTGTTGGATGTGTGGGATGCGTTTGACCGGTCGAACCGGGTGAATCTTTTTGTTTTGCATATTTATGATGAGGGGTTGTTATGTTGATTTCACAAGTCTTTGAGTATGTTTGGTCGTTTAGCCTTGTGGGTCCCATATAGGGATTCACGGCGCTGTAATATACCTCGAATATCTTGGGGGTGTTACATGGAGGATAATGGAACCGTTCTCTGTGCCCGTGCAAGGTCCCTTTGGGCAGCGATCGCTCTCTCTTCGTTTAAGTACGAGGCGGGCGTAGCTAAAAGGCCCTCCAAAACAGATCTGTGGGCACGTTCGCCCACCCTCAAAGGTCCATCACCTAACATGGTGGATCCGAACAATGCGACACGTCCCTCCCCCCGTCACAATGTATACCCGTCGAGGATCGCCATCTAACATGATGGTCCGAGGTAGAATAGTGCTAACAAGCCGCAGTCGTGGAGTAGATTAATCCGACGAAGCCCTGTGCAAGGACTCCTCCAGACCAAGACCACACGCCCTTCGTTTAAATACGAGGCGGGCGCAGCCTAGGGAAGACCCTCACAATTAAGTGAGTCGCGAGAAGTTGGCCATCAGACGGAATGTCGCTCGCACACAATACATGGTCGTGGAGGTCGGTTCCATCGAACTCCACGATCGTGCACGATTCCTCTAGGACGGGATGGTCGGCCTTCCTCGAGGAATCTGCAAAATGGAAGACCGCTCACTCAACGATTTATTTTCCTCCCCTTACTTTCACTAAGTAAACAAAAACAAGGGGGAAGGGCGGTGCTATGTATACCACGATCGTCTCTACTCAGATACATGTACGGCGATCGGTATTGTTCAGATGTATGTGAAGCGATCGACTTTGTTGTAAAAGTTATCAATATGAGTTTATCAATTCACATGGAGCTGTACACACAACGATCGTTCCTCACACACTTGTATAAAGTCATGCAAAAGACTCATGAAGACAATCATACAAGCAAGAAATCAGAAAAGCGAACATTTATTTCATCACTTGGAATAAAAATACAAACACGGTCGCCCGAAGGCAAAAGTACAACGAAAGCAACAAAATTACAAGTAAAAAAAAAGCAGAAAAGCTCAAGGATCGGCGCCCGTTCCATCGCCAGCTGCAGGATCCGAACCCTCATCCTCCGAGGCGCCCGGATGAGCAAGGTTGTCCGGCAGCGGGTACCAGCTCAAGTCGATCCCGAGATCCGTGGAAAGGTCGAGGATCGGCACTGTGAAGTCAGGCTGCAGAGGATGCTCCAGCGCATAGGCTTTGAAATTTTCAGCCAAAGGGCCGACCTCAAGCCCTCCCTTCTTAGCGGCGCGGATGGTGTCAGCATAAGCTATGTAATAGGCGAATTCGCTAACGTACTCCACGTTAACAAAGGGATCTACCTCAGTCGCCTTCTGCTTTTCCTTCAACTCCGCAACCGTTTGGCTTGCGCCCTCGAGCTCGGCAGTTTTGGCGGCCACCTCTTCCTTCGAGGATGAAAGCTTGCTAGTCAATCGGGCGACGGTCACCTTCAGCTGGTCGGCCTCCTTCTGCGTGGCCGCGTGCGACCTGCAGGCTTCCGTCATCTGGTCCCGCGTCCGATCAGTTGCCGCCCGCGCCCGGGCAACATACTTCTACGCCTGCTTAGCCGCCTCCGCGGAGCTCTTCTCCATGGCCGCGAGCCGGTCGGCAAACTCAATGTTTTGTCTCCATGCGGATTCAAGGTCTGCATGGAGACGGGCAGTGGACGGCCGCCCCTCATAGTCCCGCACGGCCTGGGCAGCCATCGTCGCCGTCTGGAGGGCCAGCGCAAAGGTAGCCTGCATCGCATCAGCAGATCGCCGGTGCGCGATTGCATTCAGAGCAGTCGTCCAGGCCTTCGGTAGGGAAGCGGTAGCTCGAGCAAAATAAGAGGGGATATCACTGACCTCGCGAGGAGCTTTGCTCGATAGGAAGTCCAGCACCATCGGATAGCCCGAGTTAAGTGTATTTCCTACACAAATTTCATAACTTGGCAAAACGACCAGGCTTACCTCTCGACCTTCTCTGGGTCACGACCGAAGAATGGCTTGCCACGCAAAGTCTCGGCCTCAGCAGTCGCCATGGACTGAAGAAAAGCCGAAGATGGCATGGACCCCTCCGTCGGAGGAATCACGAAAATCGGTGGCACAGAGATCGGCGTCTCGTCTGCAGTAACAGGGGCCGAGGGCTCCACAGTCCTCCGTTTCTTACGGATAAGCCAAAGTTTCTCCTCCTCCTGAGGCTCCCGCCCTTCGACGACAGGATCCTGGAGAGGTATTGCCTCCGGATTCGGTCGCGGCAGAGCAGAAGGAGCTCGGCTCACCTTTTTCCCTTGGCGAAGACGGTTCATAAGCCCCGGATTAGACATGGCAATCGCAGCAGGAGGCTCTGGGAAGCAAGCGAAACGAACTTCTGTAGAAGAAAACAAACGACGAAGTTAATAATCTTCCTCAGTTAAGACGATCGGCATATCAAAGAAGATCGCAAAAGTTTGTACCTAGAACCTTTAGATGTCGAGGGTAGCGAAACAGCCGAGCTGCCAACCAGCAGGATTCGTTGTTAATTTGGCGGGCGTCTATACGGTCGTCAGGAAGACTCCGTATCTTCTACCAGACGATCGCGAAGTCAAAAGAAAGGTCACCCACTGCCGGAATAATGACACCTGCAAAAAGAAGGCCAAAATCAGATCAGTTCAGAAAATGTCCGAACAAAGGGAGAGTCTAAATCCTTACTCGGACTCCTCTCCCGAAAGACAATGGGAATATCCAACTCGTCGGTCGGATTGTCGCTTGCTGCCGATTTCCAAGCACCGCCGACCCAGAACCACTTTGACGGATCACCCCTCACTTTATTCGGGACTCCAAGAATCACCCGGCCCGAGCGACCTTGGATATGATAGCCACCCACCGTGCCTTTTTGAGCCGTCAACTTAAAGAGATGGTTCATCTCCAACGGCGAAGGAAGACGATATAACCGATGTCCGCCAAACAGAGTAAAGGTGCAAATGATTTGCAGCCAGGCGTTCAACGTCAACTGAAGCAGCGCCACGTTCCAGGCGGTCAACAGATAGGAGACAGCAAACGGCAGTGGGAATCGCAGTCCAGCCTCCATTATCGCCTCATTGACAGCAACCATGCCCTCGGGAGGTTGATAGGCTCGCTCGTTCTCGGCAGGCATGTAGAGACTGACATCAGAAGGAACATGGAACCTCGCCCTCCAACGGTCCAGATCCTTCCTGTCGCCGAGCTCCCGATCTGGCCAAGGGTCCACGGAGATCTGCGGGCAGCCCAGAACAACGTCCTCCTTACAGGTTCATAAGGATGGGCGATCGAATAATCATTGAAGTTAAATTTGAGAAGAGGGTCGGTCAATCTCTCCATGAGTTCGGTAAAATCTGTGAAGGATTTGCCGATCGCGCTGTCCCCGTTCCCTGTGCGCCGTCGCATCCGCCTCCTCCCGTTTCAGTGAACGAATCCGATCGGACTCCACCGTCTTAGCCGCGCCAGCCTCATTAAAATTTCCTCGATCGGCGTAAGGGCCTAGCGACCAAAGACAACATCAAATAAATCCAAGGCAGACTTGTCAAGCGAAGAGTCCAGACCGAAATCAGGTACCGAGCGATCGACGTCTGGGGCAATCGCCTTTTGGCACCTAGAGATCGACTCTGGTGCCCGACCAAGGACGACCATCCTATGCCACATATAAGGCCATCATCCGTAAAGTCTACGAAGACTGTATCTCGGAGCGAGGACCCACATGCAAGATCCGCGAATGGAGCCACGGAATAAGGATCGTTGACTCCAGCCCATCAGCAGTTGTCAGTGACAAGGACGGCCTCACCTTCCGACAGACCCGCCGAAAGGTCCTAGGTGGGGCCTCCCAGGACAGTGATATAGACGCGTGTTGGCTTCTCATTGGTTCGCACATCCGGCTGCCAGAAGCTACTGTGGACTCTAAGGAGACCAACCCATGTGCTAAAGACGATCGCCCACTTATTATAATACAGCAGGGGCGATCGTCCAGCGACTCCCAGTCCTATAAATAGAAAGCCTCCAACAACTGGAAAGAGGTACAAATTTTAAGAGGTTCACAAGTTCAGAAGCTCAGACATCCAGCTAAAGAACTTAGCACTCCATCGTTGTTACAAGAACTCACAGAGCATCATCTCTGGTTCTTCCGGCAATCATCAACACTCAAGAGCTAGATAACTAGGGTCTTTTCACTCATTGTAATTGTACTCTAACATTAGTATTTGTACTCTCAAGTATTCGTATTAATAATATCTCGCGAGAGCATTCAAGCCCGGGACTAACAACCCCGGCAAATCTTGCGTTATTTACTTCCCCACAGATGTGTTCTCGCATTTTGTTTGTTACTCATCCATTCCAGCATATCATCTCCGGATAATATTTTGGGTAACAACACATACCTTAAGAAAATAATTAAGCAACAAATGAGCCGTGAACACAGGAAATGGACGTGCTCCTTCGGTTATAAGGACTACAATATTCATAGATTGCCAAGAAAATATCAAAATAAAATCAACATAAAAGTTTAGGGATAATAAAAAAATCAATGTTTGAAAAAGCATCCGCTCCGCGCGCCTCAGAGTGCCTTTCGCTGGAAATGCATCAAGGCGTCTGGCAACCTGCGACAAGCAGGAAAGGCGTCTGCCTTTTGGACGGGGCACACGCTTTTAGGGCACAACCTGTGCCTTCAGCGCCCTTTCGACGGGGCGCACGAGTTTTGTGTTTTCTTTTTTAAAATATGGAGCCTGGAAACGACGTCGTTTCCAGGAAGGAAGAAAGAACAAAAAAAGGAAGGGGAAGGAGCGCCGACGTGTTTGACCGAGAAAGGACCCTAAGAAAAAAAAACACAGCTGTTTTCAGTATAATAAAAGAAAAACTTTAATAAATATGATAATAATAAAACGTGAAACTCTATCCTCCAAAAAAACAAATCGCAACAGTGAAACCTTCTCCCTCCCACTGTAATTTTTTTCCTTCTCACTCTTCTCCCTGCTGTGATTTTTTCTCTTTTTCTCCCTCCTATGATTTTTTTTTCTCTCGAGCACAACTCAAAACAATGAGTACGAGAAAGATGTCACTTAGTCATTCATTGTTGAACTTATTTTCTTTCATATTGAACTTGTGACTTGTATCGTTTAACTTATGTTACTTTATTTTGTTTTGGTTGAATTTATGTTTTTAAACTTTATATATGTTGCTTAAATTGTAGTATTACATATTGGAAGCTTATTTGATTAAGAGATTATTATTTAGGTGTTATTTTATGCTTAAAAAAAGCACATAGTGCTTACGCCTCGGCTGTAATACCCGAGATCTTCGTTCCGATTTCATTAAACTTTTCTTCGGTCGATCCATTTGTTGTCGTCCACGTCTTTGGTATCGTGTGCTTGGACTATGGTACATTGGGTTTCGTAGCTTGCTCGTTATTGTTCTGAATCATAGTCGATGTGTTAGTGTGATCGAGACGTCGTCGAGAATCTAGCAGGGCAGTCGGATGGTTGGCTGGGCCGAGTTACGGCCGTAAGATGCCTGCACATCCTGGCCTGGGAGGGGACTCGGTTACGGCCGTAAGGGGTGTCCTGTACATCCGTAATGCTGCGCTACGGCTGCAAGGCTTGTCCAGTTACGGCCGTAATCCACCGACATTTTCTGGGCAGTAGCCCGAGTGCTTGCTTACGGCCGTAAGGCTACGCCGAGTACGGACATAAGGGGTGCCCGGTACGTACGTAATGCAATATCCTGGGGTAATTTTTTTTTCATTTCACTGTTGTGTTGTACGTATTCATCTGGAATTGTACAAGTGTTGTTGTTTTGGACTGATACAATGTATATTGTATTGGGATATTTTGGAATCGAAATATTTACACTTGTTGTCGGTTTGGTTTCATCGTTTGGATGTTGCTTGGAGAGTTTGGATTTTTGGCTAAGTATACTAGCCATAGCGTACGCTACATGGGTAGCAGTACGTACGCTATGAGATGGCCATTACGTACGTTAAACCTATACGGTTACGTACGTAATGAGTGATCGGTTGTAGGAACATTCCTCGATGTCAACTTTCGGCTGGTAGGGCCGGGAATCTTTCGATCAGATCTCACTATTGCAGTCAATAGGAGATAACGTACGTTAGGTGTTCAGGATTACGTAGGTAATGCAGGTCCCATTACGAGTCAGTGAGTTCTGACTTGGTGTAGCGTACGCTATGCAAGGACCGTAGCGTACATAAGGTGGCTTAACGTATGTTATGCGTTGTGGTTAGCGGTCGTAATGTGCTTGTCAGATTATATATTTTGGTTTCATATTTCATTTCTTCATGAACCAAAACCTTCTTTCTCTCCCTAGAACCATCCCTCTGGACTTGTTCTTGATATTTAGCCTCTTCCAACATGTTTTTGATCATCATAACTTGATTTGGAGCTTGGAGTTAGAAGCTTGTTGGTGCTCCTTTGGTGTTTGGAGAGTTCTTCTTGTTCTAATTTGTAAGTTCTCTTAATCCCTTGTTCTTCAAGTGATTTTCGAATATGATGATGTTGTTGTTTTCCTCGTATAGTTGGTGATTGTTGGAGTATATCATGATTCTTGATGAGTTCCCATAACTTATGATGAAGAACATGGTGATTGTGGTTTGAGGAGGAGTTGTTCTTGATATTTTAGGATATTTGGAGGTTTTAATCATGTCTAGGTATGATTATATTAAGATTTTATATGATTAACATAGTCTTGATATGATCGATGTTGTTGTTTGTGTTTCTTGGGGAGATTATAACCATTTTGAGATAGGATTATGAGGAATTATGTAATGATTATCATAATCTTGCAATGGTTGATTTAACCTTGTTGATTAATCTAAATTCATGATGAATTGGTGATTGATTATTGTTTAGACATCATGTTTGTTGTGTTGGTGATGTTCTTGAGGTGATAGTGATAATATTGATGATATTATCATTGTAGGAGGATCAATTTGATGTTGTTATTATGTGATTCTTGTTGAATTGTTTTCACAAGTGTTAAGAACGTTTGATAATATCGATCATTGAGGTGTTGGAGGATGTTAGAATTCATAGTTGGGAACTATGATATTCGTTTGTGGAGTTTAACCGATTAAGGGTTGGATCGGGATTTTCCTTGGTGTTGTTTTCTATTGATTTTGTGTTATTGAATGAATCGTATTTCATTCAAGGTTGTTCGAGTGCTTGTGATCATTGGAAGACGCCATTCGTCATTTCGTGGGAGGACGTTGATCATGGAAGGACTTTCTCACCTTCGGTTTGAGGCAAGTTTTATACCTATACTAGTCAATGAGATTAATGTTATCATATATGTGTATAAATGTGTATATCATTTCGAGACTCGTTATCTTTATGATTTTGTTGATATCAGGGGATTGTTTGATACGAAACCCTTCGGCAAATTATGCAAAATGTTATTGTTGTTCGTAAATGGCCGGTTCAAGGCATTGCGATACTTGTTGGTAATATTGTTGTCGATAGCCAGTTCGCGGTATCGATGTATCGATTGTTGTTGTTGATATTGATGTCGATTTAAGACATAGTTGTGATCATTGTTATTGATATTGGTGCTTCATTATTGATGTTGTATTGGCCGATTGAAGGCATTGACGTATTCGATTATCATCTTCGTTATCGGTAACCGATTAAAGGTGCCGAGACATCCGTGGTATTGTTGTTATCGACTGGCCATTCAAAAGGCAATCAAGATATTGAATTGGGTTTGTCGAAGACATTTCCCATCCGTTGAGTCGTTGTTATCGATAGACCATTCTAAGGTAATTAATGTAATGAATTGGGAGTGTCGAAGACATTTCCCGTCCGTTGTATCGTTGTTATCGATTGGCCGTTCAAAAGGCAATCGAGATATTTAATTGGGATTGTCGAAGACATTTCCCATCCGTTGAGTCGTTGTTATCGATTGACCATTCTAAGGTAATCGATGTATTGAATTGGGACTGTCGAAGACATTTCCCATCCGTTGTATCGTTGTTATCGATTGGCCGTTCTAGGGTAATCGAGGTATTGAATTGGGATTATCGAGGATAGTTCCCATCCGTTGTGTCGTTGTTATCGATGAGCCATTTTAAGGCAATCGAGGTATTGAATTGGGATTATCGAAGAGAGTTCCCATCCGTCGTGTCATTATCGATTGGCCATTCTAAGGCAGTCGAGGTACCCATCCGTGAGTTATTGTTGTCGTGTTGGCCGACTTAAGGCAGCACACTGTCATTCTTGTAAACTCAGTAATTTTGTGATCGTTGAGGGTTGAGGATTCCAAGATTGTTGTGTTGTGATTGTTGATCGTGTTAATCGGTCCAAAGGGATTGTGATCTCAGGATGGTTGTTTTGGATATTGTTGGTCGTGTCGATCTTTCATTATCCGTGTGTCATTATTCACTTTGGTGAGTCTTTTGATCCTTATTGAATGTGTTATCCTTTGAGTTTCATTGTCATGTTGCATCGTGACATATCTGGAATCATATCTGCATGCCGATTGGTTATGTGTAGGATTTTTAGCCAGGCACACGATGGTCATGTGTGGATGTTTCCGCATTGGACCGTACACACGAGACGTAGTTTGTGAGGCTAATTAGGTACTATGTCCCACGTATATTCTGGATTCTGTATACGGGGTGGACATGTGCACGGACACATTTATGGATCGGGCGTACAGTGATTTACCTCTTGAGCCTTGTTGGTTTGGTCGTTCATAATCTATGTTGTATTGGATATGTCCGACGGTTGACGACTGGTTGTTCATACGCTGAGGGGTATGTCCGATAGTCGGGTTCGTTTCTTTGAGATCTGTATTGTGATGATATACAGCTTCGGTCTGTTCGGTTTTCAGACCATTGTGATATTGTGGCAGCTTCGGCTGAGGGCTTTCAGGCAATTGTGATGTTTTGGTATTTCCGTTGGAGCCAGCTTTGGTTTGGGTTACCTTCGGGTAGTTCATTGTTGTATTCTGTGTTGATGATTCGCCGTTGGGCACTTGTGTTCTAACCTGTTGAGCAGGTACCGATCGTATGCCATGGGCATAGTGTTCCACGAATGCTCGATTCTCACTTTGGTTTGTGAGCATCTCGTATTACCTTTATTGTACTGTTTACTCTGCGTTGGATGCATATCATGTTGTACATGTATTTGATATTTATTATCTCGATGACTGACCCCGTGGGGGCGGAACATGTTTTCATGTTTTAGGTGCTTGCAAGGAGAGAGTTGAGACACAGGGGCATGACGATGACGACGAGGCATTCGAGCGATACTAGTCCGAGTTGTTTTGGTGTTCATGTCGGTCTGACAATTTGGAGTACTTTAATTTCGTCAGTTGTTGTCATTTTGTATTATCCGAGCAAGGCTCGTGGATGTTGTATTTTATTTTGGCCATGTAGGCCGACCCTTGTCATTGAAATTCCACATCGGAATATTACGACGGACATCATAGTAGGGACTGTGATTTTCCTTTTTGGTCAGATTGATGTATGTTAGTCGTGTTCGCCTGGTGGATCTCTCGGCATGGGGTCCACGACACTGTAATAACCCAATCGGATTTTGGGGGTGTTACAGAAGATGGTATCAGAGCATTGGGTTGTGAGATACCCTGATATGTGAGTTATGTGGCTCTACCGATGCAGTAGTAGTGGGGCTTTCAGGTTATGACAATCTGGACAGTCGGGTTTTGTGATTCGTGATAGTTGGATGACTGTATGAGTCATTCTTCCATCGAGTCGTCATCAGTGAAGACTAGTATTGCAAGACCTCGAAGCTTCGTATGACCTGTGTAAGGACTCGATTCACTTTATGTTCATACATTCATTATGTCATTGATTATACATGTTTTGTTGCACCGTGTATGTGACATTAGTGGTACGATTGAACCATGATTATTTATTTTGGAACGTTTGAGATCTATCTTGGCTATGATTAACATGATTGATGTGACTGTGTTGAGTATCTATATTCGTGTTTGGCTATTGACTTAGCATTCTGATTTGGCCATTGAGACGTATTTGAGTTATGATCATGATCGAACACTATTCTTTCAGTATGGAAAGAGGAATTCGAGGACGTGGCAGAGGGGGTAGAGGTTACAGAGCAGGCCAAAACTCAGAACCTCATGTTTATGCGCATGCGGATGCCGAAATGGATCAGAGTTCGGCCGGTAGTGCTACCTATGCGACCGATTCTACTTCGGGACGTCATACTCGAGAGGTCGATCAGACTGAGAGTGGACACGTCGACTCTTTCTTGCTTATGAGGGGCATGTTGGCCCAGATGACTCAGATGACGCAGATAGTGGAGATCATGTAGGCCTCGATGGTTCGTGGTGCACCGCAACTGGGATTCTAGGTGCCGTTTCATGGGCAGACTGGGGGAGTGAGTCATATTGTTGGCTATATCTCTCGTCAGAGGCCGTATATTATTGAGGGTTCGTCGGAACCAGCTGACTTTGTTCATTGGCTTGAACATTTCGATAAACTCTTCGACGTGGTTTAGTGTCCAGAGGAGAGTAAGGTGGCAATCGCGGCTTACTATCTAAGTAAGAGAACTTATTCTTGGTGGCTTTCTATGAAACCCACCGATCGTGATTGTGTTTGGAGCGAGTTCAAGACTCTCATGTTAGAGAGGTATTATCCAGCTCCACTTCGTGAAGCCAAGCTGTCAGAGGATTTGAACCCCGAATCCATCAAATACGAGGGTGTTATTGTTATTGCTGAGAAGTTTCAAGGACTTCTACAGTTTACTTCCTCTGTTATCCGTACTGAAGCGGATAAGATCATGTATTTTAGCAAGAGGCTAAACCCATAGTTGAGGATGCAGTTGTTCAATCATAATTGTGACTCACTTGGTGAATTCATCGAGAAGGCTCTTGGAGCAGAGCTTTTGATCAAGGAGCTTGCTCGGAGGCACCCTTTAGTTTATTCTAGTTAGAGGACTAGGATGTCGGTTCGTTCAGAGGGACATCGGGCTCCGACGTCCAAGAGGTCATCTTCTAGTCATCTTCGCGCTGGGAAAGCATCTTCTTCTCAGGCGACGAGTTTGACTGTTGTTTGCTTTAACTGTGATTCAAAGGAGCACGTTAGTACCCGTTGTATAGTGCCGAATTTTGTTTGTCGTTCATGTGGGAGGCAGGGACACCTTTAAAAATACTGCAGGAGTTCTAGTGCAGTAGGTCTCGAGAGAGCTCACGGGCCTCGAGAGATTTTGTTACTCCAGTCCGTACTTCATCCAAGGGGTCCTATCAGGCTTTTGGAGCCAGATGTAAGGACAACCGAGGAGGCGCAGCGAGTTCAGGTTTGGTTTTTCATCGAGTCATTGAGATCGAGGAGATTGATGATCTGGTGGATGTTGATTTCGGGTACATTTGAGATGTAACCTTGATTTGTATTTTCCTTGTTTTTTTTGCCGAATTGATGTTTGGCTCAGTCTGTATTGTAGTGTTGTGGTTGTGAACCATTTGTTGTTGATCTATCTTGTAATGATAGCTTTTGAGAATCTTGAGATTTGAGGTCGTCTGATGCATTTTTTCTTTCCTTTTGGTGTTGTACCCGATATTTTTGTGATGATATGGGTAATTGTTCATGGTGATTCGAGACGTCTAAGTCGTGAGGACTGGGGCGCACGATTGATATGGTCCCGAGGACTATATGTGCGTTGTTGTTTTCCTTTTATGGCGTAAGTCAGTGTTTGCATGGGCGTCCGATGCCGACGAGAATGGGGAAGTGTACACCGATGACTGTAGACATGTACAATGGGCGGCTCCCGCAGGGTGTGTATGCCGGTGTTACGAGTCATGCGTGTGGTAGGACTTTCTGGATGGTCTCTGGCGGAGGAGTCATCATTCGACTGATCTCGCACTTGGTTGAGTGCTTTTATCACTTGGTTTTCGCCGTGTTCGGACAGGGGAGATGCGGGGACCCGAGGGGTTGGCCCAGTTAGTCAGATGGAGTTTTTCGTATTGAGGAAGTATTCCTGGAGATGTTGTTTTCAGATCCTGATGGATAGTTCGTACCCCGAATTGTGCACCCTGAGTTTCAGGGACGAAACTATTTTTAAGGGGGGGGTATGTAATATTCAGGGGTAATTTTTTTTGGTTTCACTGTTGAGTTATATGTATTCATTTGGAATTGTACAAGTGTTGCTGTTTTGGACTGATACAATGTATATTGTATTGGGATATTTCGGAATCGAAATATTTATACTTGTCATCTGTTTGGTTTTGTCGTTTGGATGTTGCTTGGAGAGTTTGGATTTTTGGCTAAGTATACTAGCCATAGCGTATGCTACATGGGTAGCATTACGAATGCTATGAGATGGGTATTACGTACGTTAAACCTATACGGTTACGTACGTAATGAGTGGTCGATTGTAGGAACCTTCCTCGATGTCAACTTTCTGCTGGTAGGGCCGGGAATCTTTCGATCAGATCTCACTATTGCAGTCAATGGGAGATAATGTACGTTAGGTGTTAGGGATTACGTACGTAATGCAGTTCCCATTTCGAGTCAGTGAGTTCTTACTTGGTGTAGCGTACGCTATGCAAGGACGATAGCGTACGTAAGGTGGCTTAACGTACGTTATGCGTTGTGGTTAGCGGCCGTAATGTGCTTGTCATATTATATATTTTGGTTTTGTATTTCATTTCTTTACGAACCAAAACCTCCTTTATCTCCCTAGAACCGTCCCTCTGGACTTGTTCTTGATACTTAGCCTCTTCCAACATGTTTTTGATCATCATAACTTGATTTGGAGCTTGGAGTTGGAAGCTTGTTAGTGCTCCTTTGGTGTTTGGAGAGTTTTTCTTGTTCTTCATTGGTAAGTTCTCTTAAACCCTTGTTCTTCAAGTGATTTTCCAATATGATGATGTCGTTATTGTTGTTTTCCTCGTATAGTTTGTGATTGTTGGAGTATATCATGATTCTTGATGAGTTCCCATAACTTATGATGAATAACATGGTGATTGTGGTTTGAGGAGGAGTTGTTCTTGATATTTTAGGATATTTGGAGGTTTTAATCATGTCTAGGTAGGATTATGTTAAGATTGTATATGATTAACATAGTCTTGATATGATCGATGTTGTTGTTTGTGTTTCTTGGGGAGATTATAACCATTTTGAGATAGGATTATGCGGAATTATGTAATGATTATCATAATCTTGCAATGGTTGATTTAACCTTGTTGATTAATCCAAATTCATGATGAATTGGCGATTGATTATTGTTTAGACATCATGTTTGTTGTGTTGGTGATGTTCTTGAGGTAATAGTTATAATATTGATGATATTGTCATTGTAGGAGGATCAATTTGATGTTGTTCTTAAGTGATTCTTGTTGAATTGTTTTCACAAGTGTTAAGAACGTTTGATCATATCGATCATTTAGGTGTTGGAGGATGTTAGAATTCATAGTTGGGAACTATGATATTCGTTTGTGGAGTTTAACCAATTCGGGGTTGAATCGGGATTTTCCTTGGTGTTGTTTTCTATTGATTTTTTGTTATTGAATGAATCATATTTCATTCAAGGTTGTTCGAGTGCTTGTGATCATTGGAAGACGCCGTTCGTCGTTTCGTGGGAGGACGTTGATCATGGAAGGACTTTCTCACCTTCGGTTTGAGGCAAGTTTTATACCTGTACTAGTCAATGAGATTAATGTTATCATATATGTGTATGAATGTGTATATCATTTCGAGACTCATTATCTTTATGATTTTGTTGATATCAGGGGATTGTTTGATACGACACCCTTCGACAAATTATGCCAAATGTTATTGTTGTTCGTAAATGGCCGGTTCAAGTCATTGCGATACTTGTTGGTAATATTGTTGTCGATAGCCAGTTCGCGGTATCGATGTATCGATTATTGTTGATATTGATGTCGATTTAAGACATAGTCGTGATAATTGTTATTGATATTGTTACTTCATTATTGATGTTGTATTAGCCGATTGAAGGCATTGACGTATACGATTATCATCTTTGTTATCGGTAACTGATTAAAGGTGCCGAGACATCCTTGGTATTGTTGTTATCGACTGACCGTTCAAAAGGCAATCGAGATATTGAATTGGGTTTGTCGAAGACATTTACCATCCGTTGAGTCGTCGTTATCGATTGACCATTCTAAGGTAATCGATGTATTGAATTGGGACTGTCAAAGATATTTCCCATCCGTTGTATCGTTGGTATCGATTGGCCGTTCAAAAGGCAATTGAGATATTGAATTGGGATTGTCGAATCCCATCCGTTGAGTCGTTGTTATCGATTGACCATTCTAGGGTAATCGATGTATTGAATTGGGACTGTCGAAGACATTTCCCATCCGTTGTATCATTGTTATCGATTGGCCGTTCTAAGGTAATCGAGGTATTGAATTGGGATTATCGAGGATAGTTCCCATCCGTTGTGTCGTTGTTATCGATGAGCCATTCTAAGGCAATCGATGTATTGAATTGGGATTATCGAAGAGAGCTACCATCCTTCGTGTCGTTATCGATTGGCCATTCTAAGGCAATCGAGGAATTTGAATTGGGACCGCCGAGGATGGTGCCCATCTGTGAGTTATTTTTGTCGTGTTGGATGACTCAAGGCAGCACACTATCATTCTTGTAAACTCGGTAATTTTGTGATCGTTGAGGGTTGAGGATTTCAATGTTGTTGTGTTGTGATTGTTGATCGTGTTAATCGGTCCAAAGGGATTGTGATCCCAGGATGGTTGTTTTTGATATTGTTGGTCTTGTGGATCTTTCATTATCCGTGTGTCATTATTCACTTTGGTGAGTCTTTTGATCCTTATTGGATGTGTTATCCTTTGAGTTTCGTTGTCATGCTGCATAGTGACATATCTGGAATGATATCTGCGTGCCGATTGGTTATGTGTAGGATTTTTAGCCAGGCACACGATGGTCATGCGTGGATGTTTCTGCATTGGACCATGCACACGAGATGTAGTTCGTGAGGCTAATTAGGTACATTGTCCTACGTATATTCTGGATTCCGTATATAGGGTGGACATGTGCACAGACATATTTCCGGATCGAGCGTACTGTGATGTCCCTCTTATGTAATACCCTCGCCTTTACTATTGTATTTTCTGATTTAAACCAAGTATTTTCGCACCATATATGTACTGTTGTAGCAAGTATATCGACGAATTATGTTAAGTTAGAATCATGGTCATTCATATTATATTAATTGTTGGGTGATATTGGGAGAATTCCATTTATGCTTGTTATAGCACTTAACGTACGTTAAACTATCTTCTTTACGTACGCTATGTATGTAGCCTTACGTACGTAACGTTCATAAGTTAACGTACGTAATGCGAGAGATCCATCAACAGCTCGCCTTTCGGCGGGTGGGGCCGAGCGGGGGTAGGTGGTCGGGAGTCGATCGCGACAGCCAAGTCAACGACTATAACGTACGTTAACCCCTTTCGTTAACGTACGTAATGCCGAGTTCAGATTATAAAAATATGACTTGCCATTCATTTCCTGCTCGACCCATTCAACCTCCCAACTGAGAAAAACGATTCCCTTCCCTGCCAACTCCGTTTCTAGCCCTTCTAACTTGTGTTGGAGCTTCAGCACTCGATTGGTGACTTGGAGATTTGGAGATTGAAGTGTGCACCTTGAAGTGTTGGTGTTGTTCTTCATTTTGAGGTTGGTCTTTCTTTAACTCATATTAAATCCATGCTTATGATGATGTTAGTAGATAAATACTTCACATAATGTTAGTTTAAGCTAGTGTAAACTTGATAAGTTAATTGAATCATGCTCAAACTAGGTGAGGATTAACGTTAAGGGTATTAGTATTACTTTTGTTGGACAATAACTTCATAATATGGTTGTGTTGATAATGATATATATAAAACCTGATGTATAACATGATAATCGGAAGTTGATTATAGTCTCAACACTAGGAACATGTTAAGGATGAAATCCTTAATGATTAGAGGTGGGAGATATTAAACTTGTCTTGAGCATTCAATTGATTCTTGAAGGTAATATGGAACCATAATTTTGGCCTCTAAAACCAACAACTTTGTAATAAATTGTTGGAAGAATTATGTTAACCCTTTTAAGATAATCTTCACAAGATGGGATGAAGTTACTTTTAAAATTTCAAGTATCCAATGATATAACTAGGCTTTTAATAAATTCTTCAAAAGTAAAACAATGGATTTTGATAGAAGGAAGTTGTAATCTTCATATGATCAAGTTAATCGATTTCGTTGATAACTTAAAAGGGTGTTAATCGCTACATTAAAATGTTCATAATGTTCTTAAGAGGATTGTAGTGAATATGATGATGGAAATGCGGTAGATGAGTAGCCGAATTCCATTTCATTAATCTGTATGTATTAAGAGACATAAATTAAGATGATGTTCTTAGTTCACTAAAAACTTGAGCTTATGCTTCATATAGGAATCAGTTTTAATGAAATCGTTGGTAAAATAATGAAGAACGTAATTAAACACAAACTTATATCGTAATCGGAAGTGGCGATGATTTGAAAAGATGCTTTCACAATGTTACATTGGTAATAAACTGGACTTCAAGTATTTGACATTAATGCTAGAATATGTGAATGAACATGATAAATATATGATGATTTGTAATAGGAACATTAAAGTGATCAATAGGATAATCGATTTATTCAAGTAAATTTACGAATATTATTTATGTAATAATACCGTTATCGTACGAATGTGTTGTTGAATGAATTACATTTCATTCAAGGTTGCTTGTTCACGTGAGTATTGTTAGACGAGGATACCGTTCGTTTGATCATACAAAGAAGGATTATTCATCAACGGAATTGAGGCAAGTTATCTTGCTTGGTTATAATGATGATTGAATTCTTATGATTATTATGCGTTTCGTGTGTATGGAATGTTCTGATAATCTATGATTCGTGATATGGTGATGCCCTTGATCGTATTATCGTGGTGTTGGGGTGATATACCCGAAATTACCGTTCTTGTTACTGTTGGTCCCTTTGAGCTTTGTTGACACTTCAGTGAGTCGTTCGATTCCTTGATAAAGGTGTAATTCATTGAGTTTCGTTGTCATGTTGTATCGTGACATCTCTGGAGTCATATCTGCGCGCCGATTGTTTATGTGTAGGATTTTTAGTCGGGCACTTGATGATCATGCGTGGATGTTTTCCGCATTTAGATCGTGCACACGAGACGTAGTTCGTGAGGCTAATTAGGTACATCGTCCCACGTATATTCTGGATTCCGTATACGGGGTGGACATGTGCACGGACACATTTCCGGATCGGGCGTACTGTGATGTCCGTCTTGAGCCATATTATATGGTCGTTCGTATATTTGGTTATGTTCGACAGTTGGGACTGATTGTTTATACGTCTTCGGGGTATATTCAGTAGTCGATTGTTTTCTTTGAGATCAGTATATATATGAATTGTATAATGTCATGAGAATTATTATCATGTATAGCTGACCCTGTGGTTTGGGGCGAAATACTTGTATTTCAGGGCGAGGAAAGGGCAAGGCACAGGAGGAGCACAATGGCGATGGAGGGTTTTGAAGTATGCTATTTCAGGGGGCCCGAGTCTTTTGATGTTTGGTTATGTTTTATTATTTTCATTTTACTTTGTGTCGGATGAATGTACTATAATTTGTTTAGGTACCCCCCATCGTCATATGGTCTGTACCGAATTTGGATCCTGTGTACGTTTGCTCGTATTAAAGACATGAATAACTCATACTCCACATCGGGGTTTTGATAAATATTGTGGTACGGTGCCACGTTGTCAGGTTGTAAGTGTATATCGTGATATCGCCTGGTGGGTCCCGGTAGGGGGTCCACGGCACTGTAATAGCCACCATTTTCGGGCTGTTACATCTTGAGCCTTGTTGGTTTGGTCGTTCATAGTCCATATTGTATTGGATATGTCCGACGGTTGTTCATACACCGATGGGTATGTCCGACAGTAGGGTTCGTTTCTTTGAGATCTGTATTGTGATGATGTACAACTTCGGGTTGTTCGGTTTTTAGACCACTGTGATATTGTGGCAGCTTCAGCTGAGGGCTTTTAGGCCATTTTGATGTTTTGGTATTTCCGTTGGAGCCTTCGGGCATTGTGATTCGTATTTATTTCAGCTTTGGTTTGGGTTACCTTCTTGTAGTTCATTGTTGTGTTCTGTGTTGATGATTCGCTGTTGGGCACTTGTGTTCTAACCTGTTAAGCAGGTACCGATCGTATGTCGTGGGCATAGTGTTCCACGAATGCTCGATTCTCACTTTCATTTGTGAGCATCTCGTATTACCATTATTGTGCTGTTTATTCTGCCGTTGGATGCAAATCATGTTGTACATGTATTTGATATTCATTATCTAGATGACTAACCCCGTGGGGGCGGAACATTTTTCATGTTTTAGGTGCTTGCGAGGAGAGAGTTGAGACACAGGGGCATGACGATGGTGATGAAGCATTCGAGCGATACTAGTTCGAGTTGTTTTGGTGTTCATGTTGGTCAGACAGTTTGGAGTACTTTAATTTCGTCAGTTGTTGTCATTTTGTATTATCCGAGCAAGGATCGTGGATGTTGTTGCATTTTATTTTGGCCATGTAGGCCCACCCTTGTCGTTGAAATTCCACGTCGGAATATTACGTCGGACATCATAGTAGGGACTGTGATTTTCCTTTTTGGTCAGATTGATGTATGTTAGTCGTGTTCGCCTGGTTGATCTCCCGGCGTGGGGTCCACGGCACTGTAATAACCCAATCGGATTTTGGGGGTGTTACACGTAAGGCAGCGGCCGGTATGTAAATAAGCGGGGTTGACCGAGTTACGGCTATAATGTGCTGCCGGTTACGGCCGTAACGCGCTCGGCCATATATAGGCTGGGCTGCGGGCAGACTCATTTCACTTCCCTTTTTCACTCCTTCTGGCGGCTGTCGGACGGGGGAAATGAGAAGGGGAGTTCTTGTTCGGTTCCACTCGATTTCTAGGCATTTCGAAGACTCTTGTCGATTTTATAATCATCAAATCCTTGTTCTTCGTCGGATCAAGGTATTTTCTTCCTTAGAATCCTAGTTGTGTAATTTTGGGGGTTTGTTCGTGATTCTTCGATTTAATCCGTGGTTGATAAATTGATTATGGAATTCTTGTTGTCTTAGTCATGATCTTCGTATTTTGTAACTCGTTTATCGATTTTTATCTCCCAGAACTTGATTCTTGATTTCTTTGTAGAAACCCTCGGATCCTTGTTGTTTTTCGGGTCGGTTCGGATTCCGATTAGTGTTATTGATTCGTGGTGATGTTATTTTCGTAGTATTCGTGGGGTTGTCGAGTTCTTGGTCCTTCTTGTAAGTTCGAGGGCTACCCAACTGTGTCCGTTCGTTGTTCCGTTGCTTGTGGTATCGAGGCAAGTATATTGCCCATACATTTCATATTTCGTAGACATAACGGTTGATAATTAATTATATGTGTGCAATCCGACTGTTTTATTGAACTTTCAAAAAGATCGGTATATTCTCGATAAATGTTGTTTTTCAAAAGATAACTCGAGCGTTTGGGAATAAGTGTGCATTCCTGTATATGTGTATTAGTGTTGTGTGGTTGTGATTGTATTAGGTGATTATAGTGGACCTTTTCCACAAGTTGATGATTGTGTATTGATGCGTGTATTCGTTTGGTGAATATGTGGCGTGGTGTGACACTAGTTGTTACTCCTTTGTAAGGAGATTGTGATGCTTAGTGTTGTTTGGTAATGGTATTTGCTTGTTGTTGTATGATTGTTGTAAGTGATGTGCCACCGGGTAAGATTTGTTGAATCTCCGGGATCCGTCCTTGCTAGTACGGGTTGGGCATGACCGTAGGGTTATCCAATCGGGTACGTCTTGCGGGGACTCTGAGGTTCGTGGCTTGCTAGCCCGATGCCGGGATAACTTGTGGGGTTATCCAATCCGGGTATGTCTTGCAGGGACTCTGAGGTTCGTGGCTTGTTAGCGTGATGCCGGGATAACTTATGGTTGTGGTTTGGTTGTGTGGTGTACGTGTTATAGTTTTCCAATCGGGTATGTCTCGTGGAGGCTCTGTTAGATGTATTTTTAGCGTGATGTCGGGATAACTTATGGTTGTGGTTTGGTTGTGGTGTACGTGTCATAGTTATCCAATCAGGTGTGTGCTTATTTATTTTTATGTGGTTTGGGAGCGATACAAGGATTTGCTAAGGAGATGCCCACACCATGGTCTACCGGATTGGCTGCAAATTCAGACATTCTATAACGGACTGAGTGCGTCTACACGCACTCTTGTTGATGCAACCGCTGGAGGAGCGTTAATGGGTAGACTATGGCAGAAGCTCATTCTCTATTGGAAGCGATGGCTGCAAATGCGTACCAGTGGCCTTCTGAGCATCTGAACCCGTAACGAGTGATGGAAATCTCCGATAATGATCCAATATCTACGCTATCGGCCCAAGTTGCCGCCTTGACTCAGCAAATTCAAGTTTTATCACGCGCTCCTTCCTCCATTACCACGGAATCATGTAATTGGTGCAACGGATCTCACCCTAGTGCGGAATGTCAAGTTGGAAATCCTTTCGAGCAATCTCCGATAGAACGAGCTCAGTTTGTGGGGAACGGAAATAGGCAGAACAACCCATATTCCAACACATATAATCCGGGGTGGCAAAATCACCCTAATTTTTCGTGGAAAAACGGACAAAACTTAAACCAACCTCAGTTTGCTCAACACCAACAGCAACCTCTCCCCGCTCCTAAGATCTCTCTAGAGGAGGCAATGGTGAAATTAGCAGCAAATACGAGTCAGTTCATGACCCGTACGGAAGCAAATGTGTTAACAGCCCGCCCTGAGGGTACCTTGCCAAGTACAACTGAGACAAACCCCAGAGAGAGTATCAATGCCATTGGTTTGAGAAGCGGGAAGGAAGTGTGTGAGCAGCCCAGGCAGAACAAAAAGAAAGGTGATGACGAGGAGAATAAAAATTCGGTGACTGAGGATTCACAAATTTCTAGAAGCTCGAAACTGTTTCCTGACAATCCGAAGGTATATGTGCCACCCGTCCCGTTTCCGCAGCGATTGCAAAAGTAAAAATTGGGCAAAAAATTCTCCAAGTTTCTTGACGTCTTCAAGAAACTACATATCAACATCCCATTTGCTGATGCCTTGGAACAAATGCCGAGCTATGTAAAGTTCATGAAAGAGATCTTATCGAACAAAAGGAAGCTTGAAGAGTATGAGACAGTGGCATTGACGGAGGAGTGCAGTGCTATTTTGCAGAAAAAGCTCCCACCAAAATTGAAGGATCCAGGAAGCTTCAATATACCGTGCACTATAGAAAACCTGTCTTTTGATAGAGCATTGTGTGATCTCGGTGCCATCATTAATCTTATGCCCCTTTCCAATTTTAAGAAGCTAGGTATTGGGGAAGCCAAGCCGAAGACGATCTCGCTGCAATTAGCTGACCGATCTATCAAGTACCCGAGGGGGGTAATAGAAGATGTTTTAGTCAAGGTCGATAAATTCATATTTCTGGCTGATTTTATTATACTCGATATGGAGGAGAACCAAGACATCCCAATTATTTTGGGAAGACCATTCTTAGCTACCGGCCGAACTCTCATTGATGTGGAAAAAGGGAAACTCACTCTACGGGTTCAAGATGAGCAAGTCACTTTTCAAGTGTTTCAATCCTTTCCGTGTCCAAGTAGTTTCGAGAAGTGTACACAAATTGAAAGCGTAGATATCCTAGCGAAAGACGCACGCCGGGAGAGTTGTCAGTCAAAGTGTTCAGAATCCATTTCAGCTGCTCCGATGCCTAAGAAAAATGAAGAACGAATCATGTTTCTTAAGCATTTGAATATGTCGTCTTCAACATCCGCTCATCCACCATCGAAAAAGTCTCATGCGGTCATAAGTTCACCCGTGGAGTTGAAAATAAGCCGGAAGTCAAACGAGTGCCAAGTGAGTTGCAAGATGGGTGTTTTGGGAGGCTAATATTGTTTAAGCCGTTTCGAAAAGAACGTCGGATGTCCAAACAAAAAGTTGAACGGTTGAAAACTAATGGTCAAAAATTTAAATTACGCAATAACGGTTCGATGGACTGTGCGGAGTCCAAATTGTCTTTGCGAAATGCAAACTGATTTTCAATAAGTCCGGCTGAAGACTATAAACTTAGCGCTTTTCGGGAGGCAACCCGAGTATTAGTTGTAGATTTTCATTTCTCAGTGTTTTCATGCATTTTAGGAGTCTATTTTTTTCGTCATTTTGCTTGGATATGCTTATCTCTCACGTTCTTGGTGTTTGCCTTTGAAAATTCTGTGCAGGAAAACCCCCAGGGAAAAATTCAGCAATGGGCCGCGGCACAACCAAAACGAGCCGCGGCACACACAATTCGACACAAAAAGGGCCAACCATACTGTACTCTATGCCACGGCACGAACTTACTGAGCCGCGGCACACACGAACCCTGAGACGCAGCACGCAAAACTTCCCAGAAACGCCCAGGCAGGCTGTACTCTGGGCCGCGGCTCACTTAAGCTGTGCCGCGGCCCCTGTTGCGAAGATCAACCGCCCAGGATTCCTTTATAACATGGATTGGCCGACACTGACAGGTAAGTTTCTTTCTTCTTCTTCGCGCGGCGCTCGGACAACCTACATTCAAGTTTTCTTCTTCTTGCCTTCTTCAAATCAAAGCAAGGTAACTCTAAATTCTTAATCTTAATTGCTACATGGTTTGAAAAGTGGGGTATTATTCTTCATTCAATATTGAATATGTTTAGTTCTATCAAGGTTGAGTTGGTATGGTGATTGTCGATTGATTGTTGATGGTATTTGTTGATTATGTATGGATTGTTGATGTTATTTGTCATTTTGTCATGACTATCGATTGATGTTGCTATTGTTGGGATTTGGATTAAACCATTATCATTATTATTCTTCATTTAAACCCATGCATGCTAGGTGTTTGATAAAATGCGTCAATGAAAATTTTTGAGCCAAAACGTTTTCAAATTATATGCAACGAATCTGATTATCGGATTACATTATACCCCAACCCTTACATCATGTTTAAACTTGAAAGCTTAGCCTTAATTTCCTCTTACGATGGTGCAAGCTCATTCGACTCTATATTCACGTTCCGTGTATCTTAAGTCAAGAGTGGTGTAGTTTTCCTTAAAAGTTGTGTAATTTCCGGTGTTTATTTTTTCAGGACCTCACCATGGCTAGAAAAAGGAAGATGAGTACGAGGGCCAGGACACGATCATCCCCCACAAGAGGGGAGACATCACAAAATCGAGCCGATTTGGAATCTCACCAATTCTCCGATCCGGACATTCACAAAATATTCAACAAGAAAATACGTTCTCGACCAATAATCCCGGAGCGGGGATTCACGCCCGCCCCCCAGGATGGTGAGCTTTTGACTATGATAAACGAGATGGGATGGGCTCGTTTCACTGCACCTCCAGAACCGGAAGTGATCTCTATTGTCCAGGAGTTCTACGCTAGTGCTCTACTGCGACATATTCAGGCAGGGCAGATGATGGGGCGACCAGATACTCGGACTGAGGTCGTCGTATGAGGCCAGACTGTGGATTTTTCGGTGACCGCAATTCGGAGACTATACGAGCTGCCAGTGGTGGACGAGACGGCATATACGCGGAGTATGAGTAGTCTCACGAGTGAGGATCTGCTTGAGGCACTCACACAGCCCGGTTCCGTCTGGGAGACGCGTGCCCCAGGTTATTCAGCCTTCTATTTTAAGAGTTCGCGCCTCAGTCGGCTCGGGCGAGTCTGGATATACTTCCTCTGTGCACGAGTGGATCCTAACTCGCAGATCCACTCGGTCTTACTTTCTCGTGCCTGACTACTATATGTTATCACTACCTGACTCAGATTCGATGTGGCCCCTCATCTGGTCCGATCTATCCTTCAGTGCATTCAAGGAGGGACCAAGACAGGGCTGAAGCACCCCTCTCTCATTTGCGCTCTATGCCGCCAGTCGGGCATGACTTGGTCGGATGATGAGCCAACGCTAGCACCCCAGGGTCCGATAGATCATCGCATTATTTCTCACTTTGACCAGTGGGGTGGAGTGCCGGCACATGCTCAGGGACGAGGATTTCTTCTTGACGAGCGACATGAGCAGTCCCCCAAGCCTCTTCTTCTGATGCATGAGCATGTGGATTCCAGCCCGCCGCCCGAGAGAGAGCACCTTCAGGCGATGTTCGACAGCTTGAGAGAGGAGATACGGAGAGAGAGAGAGAGAGAGAGAGTCATCTAGCTGCTGTGGGAGAGGAGATGAGGAGAGTTTCATAGAGACATCTAGCTACCCTAAGAGAGGAGATGCGGACAGAGAGAGAGAGAGAGAGCCTCCTCGCAGCTGTCCAGGAGGAGATGAGAGAGCAGGCCCGCCGGGCCAATCGACGGGAGGAGAGGAGCTTGGCAGCCAGGGATGCTTACCATCAGGATTATCTTGCAGCATGGACGAGTCATATACTGCATCCGGACGGACCCTTCATTCCACCCGTCAGGCCATCCACACCACCCTCCTCACCGGACGAGGCCGGCACTAGTTCCTGAGCTGACATTAGGGGAGTACTTGACCTTTTCTCTTATTGCATATTACTATCTGTGTCCATTGAGGTCAATGTACGTCCTAAGTTTGTGGGGGGGTTTACTTTCAGTTGCTTTTTACTTATTCGTTGTTATTTTTCGTTTTTTTTATGCTAGCCTTGCTTGTCTTGATTTTATTTGCATTCGTGAATTTTACGTGCTTCCTTGTGTAAAACTGATGATATGATACTGATTTCTTTTTCAAGAAACGATTGACTTTTAGTCGAGTTTGCAGTTAGCGATATCTGTTTCCTTTGTGTATTCATTTAGGTCTGAATTTTTTTCATTATTGTAGAAATCTTAGCGTATAAGAAAGGAGACATACGTGTTTTCAAATCTCCGTCTATACGTTTGGTTACCCTTTTCGCGTAGCTAGTCGTCCAGTAACATGAGTCTTGTTGGCACTCAAATTGAGTTTAGACTCGGACAGTCTTTCCCAAAAAGTCGAGATATTATACATGTTCTAGGATGGGAAGTCTAGTAACCGGGGGTATTCACGTGACCCGTTGTTTACTCTCGCGTAAAACGACAACCCTGAATAGACTAATGGTTTAGAGATATCGCATTTGCCGATGATGGGAAGCCTAGTAACCGGGGTATTCACGTGACCCGTTGTTTACTCTCGCGTAAAACAACAACCTTGAATCAGACGTGCGGGAATAGCTATTCGAGTTTTTTCTCCGCTGTAGATGGCAACTTAGTAACTAGAAGCATCCATGTGCCCCATGAGTGTCTTTTACGTCAAACGGTTCCCCAATACATGAGAATGGAAATCCACCCTAGGGTTATCCCGATGAAACATCCCGAGATCCGAAACCTAGTGGTTAACTCGAATCATTTTATTGATCATACATAAGGGAATGCTGTCCGAGGATTATTTTTGACAATGAAACTCTTGAATTTTTGCCACTAGACTGTGGGACTGGGTGAGATGGCTTGTTTAATCTAACCCTTCATATTGGCGGTCGGTTAAATTCACGCTTGTTAATCTTTGAGCTTGATTTTCTTCATGAATGATTGATTAGCACTAAAAATGGTTACTTTGTGGAATCAGTATCCGTGATGTGACTCACTAATACGATACTCATATTATTCTTTGAGATTTTCAGGGTAGTATTGATTAAGTTGAGAACTATGGATTTGGATGATCATTCACGATACTTCTTATTTGAAATTTATTTTTTTTGCTTGAGGACAATCAAAGGCTCAAGTTTGGGGGTATTTGTTAGATGTATTTTTATGCGCTTATTTATCATTATTTTATATCTATTTTTAAGTCTAAATCTTCAAAAATGAGCTTTTAATGCATTATCTTTATATGCTTGAAGGAAATTGGAGTTCGGAAGCCTAAACGACGAAAAACGGGCAAAAACGACAATTTTTGGTCAGGGGCCGCGGCACAATGAAGCTGAGCCGCGGCACACACACGGTCACCAGGAAGCGGTACTTACTGTACCGGGGGCCGCGGCACGAAGATACCGGGCCGCGGCCCATGAATAAAATGCCGCCCAGGCATTGCGCGCAGCACAACTGGGGTCGCGGCACACTAAAGCCGGGCCGCGGCCCCCGTCGCGGGTTTGCTGATCCAGCCTTCGTTTTTGGACTGTTCTGAAGCCCGTTTTCGACCTAATTCCCGGACGCGTTTTAGAGACTAATGGTGGTTATAAATAGGGAAAAAAGGCATCGAAGAGGGATTGAGGAGAAGGAGAAAAACACCGATCAAGCAGAGAGCAGAAGCGAGGAATCCAAGTTCTTCAACTGTGTTTGATTTCTTTTATGCTTTCCTCAATTCTTTCTGTATTATTTGCTAGCATGTCGGGCTAGAACCCTATTCTAAGATTTTGATGAAACTGAGGTTTTGACGAATTAACTTTTGATTTTACATTATTAAAATATATTTCCCTTTCTTATTGAGTTTTCCCAATTGTTTTAATTACTATCAATTATGTGGCCTATGATTGATTTGTTTTAATTACGCAACTCGAATCGGGAGAGGAGAGTTGGTAGGAAATATTGGTGAGAACCGTTTTATCTTGTGAGATAGGAATATACTCATAGGAATTACGTGGCCTGTCTGAAGATTTTGTACTTTTTGCCTATTGACGAATTAATTCACCTAGGAATAGAGTGTTTTATTCGCCTTAGAAAATTTTATTGACCTCGGGAGAGGCAGTAGAGTATTTTAGCAATCTTCGCCTTCAATAAATTGGGAAATCATTGAATTCATATAAATCAAGAGTAATTCGGATAAACCGGGGTGGATTCACAATCCTAGATTAATTCCCTAATTGATCTTCTTTCTTCGAACAATCGATTTTACTATTTATCCTTTTATTAATTTTCTTTAATTATTACTTGCACCTCAAAATTCGATAGTTCAAATAAAATTAGGATACGCATAAATCGGTAATTAGTGAGTTAGTCCTCGAGGGAACGATAACTTTCTTACCACTTTATTACTTGTTTACGACGTGTACTTGCGTTCATCAAAATTCGCAACAAGGTTTTGGCGCCGTTGCCGGGGACTGATTGTTTTACAAATATCGATTTCAGTATTTCTAGTCTTAATTTGAATATTATTTTATTTTTGTAATTTTTTTTATTTGTCTTCCTTTCAGGAATTTCTGGTTAGTGCATGAGAAAATTCGGTAACGAAGGCCTATTACCTTTGGATACTGAACTCGAGCGCACTCTTCGGAAAAACAAGAAGGAAAAGCGTGAGCTACCGACAAAAGACACCATGACCGATAACACAGAAAATCACGGAGGAGACAATCTTATGCAGCAAGCTCAACCGGCATTGGCACTCCGTGATTATGCAATGCCACAAATCAATGCAAACTTTTTGGGGATTCGGCGTCCAACCATCCAAGCGAACAACTTCGAGATTAAGTCGGCTATTATTCAGATGGTGCAAGCAAGCCAATTTTGTGGACTGGCTAACGATGACCCCAACACACACATCGCTTCATTTCTCGAGATTTGTGACACCTTCAAGAATAACGGTGTTACCAATGATGCTATTCGTCTGCGGCTTTTCCCTTTCTCTCTAAGGGACAAATCCAAGTTTTGGTTGAATTCACTACCGCCGGGCTCTATCACGACTTGGGCGGAATTAGCACAAGCCTTTCTGGCTAAGTTCTTTCCACCATCGAAGACAGCGAGACTTAGGAACGAGATAACTACTTTCTGGCAATTTGATATGGAGTCGCTTCATGAAGCTTGGGAGCAATACAAGGATTTGCTAAGGAGATGCCCACACCATGGTCTATCGGATTGGCTGCAAATTCAGACATTCTATAATGGACTGAGTGCTTCTACACGCACTCTTGTTGATGCAGCCGCTGGAGGAGCGTTAATGGGAAGACTATGGCAGAAGCTCATTCTCTATTGGAGGCGATGGCTGCAAATGCGTATCAGTGGCCTTCAGAGCGTCTGAACCCAAAACGAGTGATGGAAATCTACAATAATGATCCAATATCTACGCCATCGGCCCAAGTTGCCGCCTTGACTCAGCAACTTCAAGTTTTATCACGCGCTCCTTCCTCCGTTACCACGGAATCATGTAATTGGTGAAACAGATCTCACCCTAGTGCGGAATGTCAAGTTGGAAATCCTTTCGAGCAATCTCCAATGGAACAAGCTCAGTTTGTGGGGAACGGAAATAGGCAGAACAACCCATATTCCAACACATATAATCCGGGGTGGCGAAATCACCCTAATTTTTTGTGCAAAAACATACAAAACTTAAACCAACCTCAGTTTGCTCAACACCAACAGCAACCTCCCCCCGCTCCAAAGATCTCTTAGAGGAGGCAATGGCGAAATTAGCAGCAAATACGAGTCAGTTCATGACCCGTACGGAAGCAACCTTGCAAAACCATTCCGCCTCTATTCGCAACTTGGAAGTCCAATTGGGTCAGATAGCAAATGTGTTAACAGCCCGCCCTGAGGGTACCTTGCCAAGTACAACTGAGACGAACCCCATAGAGAGTATCAATGCCATTGGTTTGAGAAGCGGGAAGGAAGTGTGTGAGCAGCCCAAGCAGAACAAAAAGAAAGGTGATGACGAGGAGAATAAAAATTCGGTGACTGAGGATTCACAAATTTTTAGAAGCTCGAAACTGTTTCCTGACAATCCGAAGGTATATGTGCCACCCGTCCCGTTTCCGCAGCGATTGCAAAAGCAAAAATTGGACAAACAATTCTCCAAGTTTCTTGACGTCTTCAAGAAACTACATATCAACATCCCATTTGCTGATGCCTTGGATCAAATGCCGAGCTATGTAAAGTTCATGAAAGAGATATTATAGAACAAAAGGAAGCTTGAAGAGTATGAGTCAGTGGCATTGACGGAAGAGTGCAGTGCTATTTTGCAGAAAAAGCTCCCACCAAAATTGAAGGATCCAGGAAGCTTCAATATACCGTGCACTATAGGAAACCTGTCTTTTGATAGAGCGTTGTGTGATCTGGGCGCCAGCATTAATCGTATGCCCCTTTCCATTTTAAAGAAGCTAGTTATTGGGGAAGCCAAGCCGACGACGATCTCGCTGCAATTAGCTGACCGATCTATCAAGTACCCGAGGGGGGCAATAGAAGATGTTTTAGTCAAGGTCGATAAATTCATATTTCCGGCTGATTTTATTGTACTCGATATGGAGGAGGACCAATACATCCCAATTATTTTGGGAAGACCATTCTTAGATACCGGCCGAACTCTCATTGATGTGGAAAAAGGGAAACTCACTCTACGGGTTCAAGACGAGCAAGTCACTTTTCAAGTGTTTCAATCCTTTCCGTGTCCAAGTAGTATCGAGAAGTGAACATAAATTGAAAGTGTAGATATCCTAGCGAAAGACACACACCGGGAGAGTTGTCGGTCGAAAGTGTTCAGAATCCGTTTCAGCTGCTCCGACTTCTAAGAAAAATGAAGAATGAATCATGTATCTTAAGCATTTGAATATGTCGTCTTCAACATCCGCTCATTCACCATAGAAAAAGTCTCATGCGGTCATAAGTTCGCCCGTGGAGTTGAAAAATAAGCCGGAAGTCAAACGAGTGTCAAGTCAGTTGCAAGATGGGTGTTTTGGGAGGCTAATATTGTTTAAGCCGTTTCGAAAAGAATGTCGGATGTCCAAACAAAAAGTCGAACGGTTGAAAACTAATGGTGAAAACTTTAAATTACGCAATAACGGTTCGATGGACTGTGCGGAGTCCAAATGGTCTTTGCGAAATGCAAACTAATTTTCAATAAGTCCGGCTGAAGACTATAAACTTAGCGCTTATCGGGAGGCAACCCGTGTATTAGTTGTAGATTTTCATTTTTCAGTGTTTTCATGCATTTTAGGAGTCTATTTTTTTTCGTCATTTTGCTTGGATATGCTTATCTCTCACGTTCTTGGTGTTTGCCTTTGAAAATTCTGTGCAGGAAAACTCCCAGGGAAAAATTTAGCAATGGGCCGCGGCACAACCAAAACGAGCCACGGCACACACAAGTCGACACAAAAAGGGCCAACCATACTGTACTCTGTGCCGCGGCACGAACTTACTGAGCCGTGGCACACACGAACCCTGAGACGCAGCACGCAAAACTTCCCAGAAACGCCCAGGCAGGATGTACTCTGGGCCACAGCTCACTTAAGCTGTGCCGCGGCCCCTGTTGCGAAGATCAACCGCCCAGGATTCCTTTATAACATGGATTGGCCGACACTGACAGGTAAGTTTCTTTCTTCTTCTTCGCGCGGCGCTCGGACAACCTACATTCAAGTTTTCTTCTTCTTGCCTTCTTCAAATCAAAGCAAGGTAACTCTAAATTCTTAATCTTAATTGCTACGTGGTTTGAAAAGTGAGGTATTATTCTTCATTCAATATTGAATATGTTTAGTTCTATCAAGGTTGAGTTGGTATGGTGATTGTCGATTGATTGTTGATGGTATTTGTTGATTATGTATGGATTGTTGATGTTATTTGTTGTTTTGTCATGACTGTCGATTGATGTTGCTATTGTTGGGAATTGGATTAAACCATTATCATTCTTATTCTTCATTTAAACCCATGCATGCTAGGTGTTTGATAAAATGCGTCAATGAAAATTTTTGAGCCAAAACGTTTTCAAATTATATGCAATGAATTTGATTATCGGATTACATTGTAGCCCAACCCTTACATCATGTTTAAACTTGAAAGCTCAGCCTTAATTTCCTCTTATGATGGTGCAAGCTCATTCGACTCTATATTCACGTTCCGTGTATCTTAAGTCAAGAGTGGTGTAGTTTCCTTAATAGTTGTGTAATTTCCGGTGTTTATTTTTTCAGGACCTCACCATGGCTAGAAAAAGGAAGATGAGTACGAGGGCCAGGACACGATCATCCCCCACACGAGGGGAAACATCACAAAACCGATCCGATTTGGAATCTCACTAATTCTCCGATCCGGACATTCACAAAATATTCAACGAGAAAATCCGGCCTCGACCAATAATCCTGGAGCGTGGATTCACGCCCGCCCCCCAGGACGGTGAGCTTTTGACTATGATAAACGAGATGGGATGGACTCGTTTCACTATACCTCCAGAACCGGCAGTGATCTCTATTGTCCAGGAGTTCTACGCTAGTGCTCTACTGCGACATATTCAGGCAGGGCAGATGATGGGGCGACAAAATACTCGGACCGAGGTCGTCGTACGAGGCCAGACTATGGATTTTTCAGTGACCGCAATTCGGAGACTATACGAGCTGCCAGTGGTGGACGAAACGGCGTATACGCGGAGTATGAGTAGTCTCACGAGGGAGGATCTGCTTGAGGCATTCACATAGCCCGGTTCCATCTGGGAGACGCGCGCCCCAGGTTCTTCAGCCTTCTATTTTAAGAGTTCACGCCTCAGTCGGCTCGGGCGAGCCTGGCTATACTTCCTATGTGCACGAGTCAATCATACCTCGCAGATCCGCTCGGTCTTACTTTCTCGTGCCCGACTACTAAATGCTATCACTACCGGACTCAAATTAGATGTGGCCCCTCATCTGGTCCGATCTATCCTCCAGTGAATTCAAGGAGGGGCCAAGACGGGTCTGAAGCACCCCTCTCTCATTTGCGCTCTATGCCGCCAGTCGGGTATGACTTGGTCGGATGATGAGCCAACGCTAGCACCCCAGGGTCCGATAAATCATCGCATTATTTCTCACTTTGACCAGTGGGGTGGAGCGCCGGCACATGCTCGGGGACGAGGATTTCTTCTTGACGAGCGACATGAGTAGTCCCCCGAGCCTCTTCTTCTGACGCATGAGCAGGTGGAGTCCAGCCCGCCGCCCGAGAGAGAGCACCTTCAGGCGATGTTCGACAGCCTGAGAGAGGAGATGCGGAGAGAGAGAGAGAGAGAGAGTCATATAGCTGCTGTGGGAGAGGAGATGAGGAGAGTTTCAGAGAGCCATCTAGCTGCCCTGAGAGAGAAGATGCGGACAGAGAGAGAGAGCCTCCTCGCAGCTGTCCAGGAGGAGATGAGAGAGCAGGCCCGCCAGGCCAATCGATGAGAGGAGAGGAGCTTGGCAGCCAGGGATGCTTACCATCAGGATTATCTTGCTGCATGGACGAGCCATATACTGCATCCGGACGGACCCTTCATTCCACCCGTCAGGCCATCCACACCACCCTCCTCGCCGGACGAGGCCGGCACTAGTTCCTGAGCTGACATTTAGGGGAGTACTTGACCTTTTCTCTTATTTCATTTTACTATCTGTGTCCATTGAGGTCAATGTACATCCTAAGTTTGTGGGGGGGGGGGGGGTTTACTTTCAGTTGCTTTTTACTTATTCGTTGTTATTTTTCGTTATTTTTGATGCTAGCCTTGCTTGTCTTGATTTTATTTGCATTCGTGAATTTTACGTGCTTCCTTGTGTAAAACTGATGATATGATACTGATTTCTTTTTGAAGAAACGGTTGACTTTTGGTCGAGTTTGCAGTCAGCGATATATGTTTCCTTTGTGTATTCATTTAGGTCTGAATTTTTTTCGTTATTGTAGAAATATTAGCGTATAAGAAAGGAGACATACGTGTTTTCAAATCGCCGTCTATACGTTTGGTTACACTTTTCGCGTAGCTAGTCGTCCAGTAACATGAGTCTTGTTGGCACTCAAATTGAGTTTAGAGTCAGACAGTCTTTCCCAAAAAGTCGAGATATTATACATGTTCTAGGATGGGAAGTCTAGTAACCGGGGGTATTCACGTGACCCACTAGTGCATAATTGACCTAAGGTAACATATGTATGGTAACACTTTCTGAAATTCAAGTTTATCGAATATTTAAGTAACACCTTGGTAACACTTAATCAATAGGTAACACTTGATGTATTACTTTTTTTATTAGTAACATTTTGAAGTAACACTTTTTTAATTAAGTAACACTTTGAAGTAACACTTTAAAATAAGTAGCACTTGTAGTAACACTTTAGGTATCACTTAATCTTTTTTAATTAGAAGAAGTGAATTATGATATAATAAATATTTTCAACCGAAAAAAAACTCTTGTGAGAGACTTCTCAAAACTTTTTGACAGAATAATTCCCACGGCAATCAACTTTTTTGATACTCTTTCTCAAAATTCCCTCGCACACAACATTCTTCTTCACAACTCAAACCTGTTCTTCACGAGGGATAAAAACTCTGTTTCTTTAGGGCTCATGGACCGATTTGCACGGGTGAGTAATTTTGTTTCCATCAAATATTTCATTGTTTAAGGCTGCGGTGAGTAATTTTGTTTCCATCAAATAGTTTTGGGTAATCTCTACGGTAGGAGGCGAATTGGTATATACAGTTATCATATCGATTGAAGTTTTCATTTGATTTATCTGTGCTTATCTGTTTCCATAACTATTGCTTCTAATGTGTTTGATAAAAGTCCTCTGAAAAATCATATCGAAGAAATAAGTTCATCACACACACACACACACTTCAGTTTAATTATTTTATTCCCTAACAGCACAACAACAGAAAGCAACTTGTAACAATGGAATTGTGCTTTTTTGTTTTGTCCTTCGGATTATTAACGGTGTTAAAATCGAAAAAACAAAAAGAAAAAAGTTGCTGCACCAACAAGAAGAGAAGGGGGATCTGCACCTGCACCACCATCTTTTGCATAATTTTTCTACATTCAATTTTTTTTTCTGTTTAGGTTTTTTTTTCAATTTCCTGAATTTGGGTTTTTTTTCTGTTTGGGTTTTTTTATGTTAACAAGCAAGTATTCGTCACAGAACGTAAATTGTATCGTGCTGATAACGTAGGCTGTTTCACAATTGATGTGTTATTGTGCACATTGCTGTTTTATAGTGTCACTGTCATTGTAATCACAAATAACTGTGTCATGCAAAAATAAATATGCAGACAGTGTTATTGTATTGTGTTTTCTGTTCGTATATCAAAATGTGTTAATTAACACAATGGTGCTATAAAAAAATAATGAACAAATTGTGTTATCCAACTGCATAGCAAACTTTGCATGCAAGACTTTAATTAGTGATTACTTGCTAGGATTCTTAGTGCTCGACACATGTGTTGATGTGATGCAACATATCTGATACTTGCTAGGTATCTGATCCACTAATATGTTGGGATATGTTTTTTGATGAAGTTTTGTTGTTACAACTTCCGCATCACTGACCCCTTTGTAAATCCCTCCTTATTAGGTTAAAAAGACAAGAGTTGGCATCTTTCACTGAGTCGGCTTGTGAGGAATTTGTAAGAAAAAACCTACAACAGGAATCTGTAATAAAAAAACCTCAATACTTCATTACAACATACTCCGGAACATGCTACCAAACAGCCATCAAATCCTCCTCCTGAAAGGTCAAAACTTGTTATATCCATCCAAGATAAAGACGGGCTTAAGCAATTTCGAGTATATAAGGTATTTATTTCTTGATGTCTTGTGAAGCTTTAATTTGATATTGTGTTTCTTCCAGAATGGTTATTATGCCAGTTAAGGGCACCATAGTTTGCCATGCATAAAATAAATGAGAACTATATGTGTTTTTAGCATCTTAGTAGTAAGCAAGAGAAATATTAGTCTATGTGTCCTAAAAAAACTAGAGTGTGATAAAACTCTTCTACAATGTGGAGCAGTGTTTTTACCCTTATTTCGGGTGTTCTAAATATTTCTCATATACAGCCTTATTATGATGTCTCATTTGTGTTTATGATTAAATGGTTGTTCCAAGGATATTTTAGGTTCTAATATTATGTGCATGATAAGATAAGAGAGTAGTGAAATGATGCAAGGCTGGTATGAAAAAGATTTTGTTGAGCTCTCTAGCTTATTCTAGGCACTTTTTTGCATCATCCTGAACAGGAAAATAAAATACATAACAAACAGAAGAATAGAAAGAAAAAAATATTGAAAAGGAAGTAGAGAAAAAGAAATAAATATAAGAGGTATGCTAAAAAAGAAAAAGAAAAAACAGAACTGGAAAACGGAATGAAAAAATGGTCAGAAAAGAAAAATATAAGAAGAAAAGAAGAGAAGAAAATGAAAAAACCAAATAGAGCTGAAATTATTCAAAGAAGAAAAGAAGAACAAAAAAAAATGGAACTAAAAATACATATGGAGAAGACAAGAAAAGATCGTAAAACTGAAAATTTATCGTAAACACATGCTTGAATGCCTCAAATGTGGCTCACGATACTCTTTTCTTGCAGAATTGATATTCAATGATCGGACCCAGTAAGAAGAGTGTGTATGCTGTTCTTTTTTTTTTTTTACTGTTCCATATTGTTCTTTAGTAGGGCTTATTGTTCCTTTTATTTTTTAGCTCCACCCATCTCATATTAGTTACAAAGTACATACTTTTTCCATTATTTCCTTCTTATTCAATGTCCTTTCCATCTACATCATTTTTCAAGCATACTTAATTTGATTTTTATATTTAAATTATTGTTACCAAATTTATATATGAGTGTATATTTGACTTTGCATATTGTAAAGGTGACAGAATGAGTAGTTGGACCAATTTCTTACAATCTAGCAACGAGTATGAGAAAGGAGTGGAGGATTATCTAGATAAAGCATTTGCTACCCAAGCAATTGGTGATCAGATCACTTGCCCATGTAAGGTGTGTTATAACCATTTTTGGCACCGCAGAGAGAAAGTGTATAATCATTTGATTGCGAATGGAATTCAACCCGGCACTGAAGGATGGAATTTTCGTGCAGAATTATCGAAAGTGTTAAATTTCATTGAACAGGTGCCAGAAATTTATTGATACTTCCTGTTCCTCTTGTTATACATTCTAGCTTTGTTTGGTAAGTAATGTGACGTACTTGAGCTTTTTCTTCCAATTCTCGTTAAATGGTAATTATTTTCTTGTTTGATGCCTCTTTACATCCAAGTTTGATCATTCATTCTTGATGGTATCTTCAGATCTGCTTACTCATATTGCATCTGATTAATTTGTTTTGATTTGTTTTTCCTGATGGTATCGCTTTGCTTGCTCTTGCGGTAATTAAATCAAGATCTTTCCTTTATGTGAATTGATATCGCTGTTAGTCGATTATCGATTTGACGCATTAGTGGCATGATTTATTTTAGATCATGTTTGTCGATCGTCCTAAACTGCTAACAGATAGGAAAGAAAGATTCTTACCACTTAACTTTGACGCTGCTTCAAGGCAACTGATGAAGTTCCCCGTTAAGGGCTGAGGGTGAAAGCGTAATGAAATTCATCCTATAATCGAAATATCTATATCAGAAGGAAGCACCGATAAGAGTGAGCAGGGAAGAGATGAAATGTCGGTCTTTGGCTAGAGATGCGCCTTTCTTCTATTCTTTGATTATCAATCCTTCTTTCTTGTCATCTGTCTCGCCTCGTGCAAGCATAAAAGTAAAGGCATGAAGGCGTAGGAATAGCAGACGAAAGGGAAGAGAGACCGAAGCTAGGCTAACTTCATCGTTCTGTTCAAGGTTCGGATTACGGTTTCCCAATGCTATCCTCCCATGCAAGAGCGACAGCTGCTTTGTAGTCAAGAGGCGCAGATCCATGCTATTCCCTTGTTTAAGTTTAAGCAAGAGTCTATTTTGTTTTCCTCCGGTTAGCGAAGTTCCATATTATCTAAACCTTCTAGGGTTCTACCATGACGAAGAAAATGCATTCTAAAAAAGAAATAGATAGGTCCGTGCGTGCAGCCGTATACGAAAGTACGCTTCCTCTTCTTTTCTTAGTCTTAGGAGAACTGGATTGCACCAAAAGAAGATGACCGATTTGCTGCTTCGGCAGAGGGGCTAGTCTCAATCGATTAGGGCGTCTAAACTTTCATTTGGAAGCAGATCGAAGATGATTTCCATATTGTCGAATCGTCTTCTTTATCCTTCTATGAATAAAGACTATGTGAACATCTCACTATCTCTCCTGTTACTGGAGAAGAGCAGGTGTTTGTAGTTATTATAGGGATTTCTCAGAGAAAGAAAGATAGACTATTAAGTGCTACTTCACTCGAATGCTTTCAGTTAGCTCGGTATGCTAAGAAAGATGTTGTTCATAATGAAGTCTCGGAGTAAGGAGCAACAAACAAAGCATTGCAAAGAAATTCAAAAGAAGAAGAGTTAACAGCAGAACTCAGATTAGCTAAATCCAATCCTTACAGGAATAGTTAGCGACATAAATACCCTATTCTAATATATATAGGAATGCCAATAAATAAGGAATTCAAGAATGGGTGGGGTAGTTCATAAAAGGTAGCTCAGTGGGATAACATATAGGCATAAGCTAAGAAGAAGAAGAATAGGAAGAAAAGGTAAGCAACCACCTTAATAGAGAATAGGCTTACACTAATTACTCCCACCTATGGCTGGGGAAGAAGTAGGAGAAAACTAATACCATTTCATAACTGAAATCCTGGAAGAAGGGAGCTTGACTATATGGATTGTTCTATTTTTTTTTCATTTTGGATTTCAGTAAAGAAGTATAAAACCCAGTAACATTTTTATGGAATGATCTGACAACACCTCAATCCTTGTGTGTGCAATGACATATTATTTTTAGATTTTTTAGAAATATTACTGTTGACGAATGAGCAAAATTGGAAAAATCGAGAGCGAAATTGGAACTTTTTTGCTAGTTTTGACAGAATAAGTTTCTGAATTATAACGATATACTAAGTGAAAGTATGAATCTATTCTGCTATGTTTCAAACAGTGATTAGCCTCATGAATATATTAAGTTTATTTTTTTTGCAGGACTTTGGTATGAGTTTGGAACGATTTTACCGGGGTACTCTTTCCATTATTTATTTACATGTAGTTTGAGAATAGTTTGTAAATTTTGATTACCTTTCTTTGATTTCACGTTTTCGGCATGTGAGAGTACATTTGTTAATGTGTTTCTTTCACGTATCTCTACTTAAATTTGGTGCATAATATGTTATCTGATGGGAACTCTGGAGCTACTTTTATTTTATTATTTATTTATTTTACCTTATTCTTACTGCAGGATGATGAAGATGATGTATTAGGGTAGCAAGAACTGATGAAGTTTCGAGAAACATGCATGGATAGGACGTTGAAATTGAAGAAGAAGAAGAAACAAATAAATGTTCTTTTAGAGATTATGTTTATTTATGAAGAGATATATTATATGATTGGATTTTTGGGTTAAATTTTTTTTGTTTTGAACACAATATAGTGTGTTTCAATTGATGAATACTACTTTGTGGCTCATTTTTTACGATGACAGTTGAATATCAATAATATCATTCTATTTTACCTTCTTTTCTTGCTTTTGTAAGTTTTAATGTTATTATCAATATATAAGACACGTATAGAAATGATACTATAAAGTTGGTTAATGAAAAAATGTGTCACCCAATATCTAATAGAGTGTTACATGTGCTGACGTAAAATGATACATAATATATAATAAAGTGTTACTATAGTTCAAAAGATGAAGTAAAAAATGATACTAAAGAGTAAAAAGTGATACATAAAAAATTATTAGTAGCACTATGAATATGCTACATTAGTTTGAAGAAAGTGTTACATTAGGGAATTTTTAATAGCACTTGAAAAAGTGATATATTAGTATTGAAAAGTGCTACCTAAGAGAATAGGTAGCACGGACAGATGTTTCACTTATAAAAGTGTTACCTATTACCTAAAGCAACACTTTTAGGCCTTTAAGTAACACTTTTGGGGTGTTACATTAGGTCAATTATGCACTAGTGCCCGTTGTTTACTCTCGCGTAAAACGACAACCCTGAATAGACTAATGGTTTAGAGATATCGCATTTACCGATGATGGGAAGCCTAGTAACCGGGGGTATTCACGTGACCCGTTGTTTACTCTCGCGTAAAACAGCAACCTTGAATCGGACATGCGGGAATAGCTATTCGAGTTTTTTCTCCGCTGTAGAGGGCAACTTAGTAACTAGAAGCATCCATATGCCCCATGAGTGTCTTTTATGTCAAACGGTTCCCCAATACATGTGAATGGAAATCCACCCTAGGGTTAAAACATCCCGAGATCCGAAACCTAGTGGTTAACTCGAATCATTTTATTGATCATACATAAGGGAATGCTGTCCGAGGATTATTTTTGACAATGAAACTCTTGAATTTTGCCACTAGACTGTGGGACTGGGCGAGATGGCTTGTTTAATCTAACCCTTCATATTGGTGGTCGGTTAAATTCATGCTTGTTAATCTTTGAGCTTGATTTTCTTCATGAATGATTGATTAGCACTAAAAATGGTTACTTTATGGAATCAGTATCCGTGATGTGACTCACTAATACGATACTCGTATTATTCTTTGAGATTTTCAGGGTAGTATTAATTAAGTTGAGCACTATGGATTTGCACGATCATTCACGATACTTCGTATTTGAAATTGATTTTTTTTGCTTGAGGACAAGCAAAGGCTCAAGTTTGGGGGTATTTGTTAGATGTATTTTTATGCGCTTATTTATCATTATTTTATATCTATTTTTAAGTTTAAATCTGCATAAATGAGCTTTTAATGCACTATCTTTATATGTTTGAAGGAAATTGGAGTCCGGAAGCCTAAACGACGAAAAACGGGCAAAAACGACAATTTTTGGTCAGGGGCCGCGGCACAATGAAGCTGAGCCACGGCACACACACGGTCAGCAGGAAGCGGTACTTATTGTACCGGGGGCCGCGTCACGAAGATGCCGGGCCGCAGCCCATGAAGAAAATGTCGCCCAGGCATTGCGCGCAGCACAACTGGGGCCGCGACACACTAAAGCCGGGCCACGGCCCCCAGCGCGGGTTTGCTGATCCAACCTTCATTTTTGGACTGTTCTGAATCCCGTTTTCGACCTAATTTCCAGATGCATTTTAGAGACTAATGGTGGTTATAAATAGGGAAAAAAGGCATCGAAGAGGGATCGAGGAGAAGGAGAAAAACAACGATCAAGCAGAGAGCAGAAGCGAGGAATCCAAGTTCTTCAACTTGTTTGATTTCTTTTATGCTTTCCTCAATTCTTTCTGTATTATTTGCTAGCATGTCGGGCTAGAACCCTATTCTAGGATTTTGATGAAATAGAGGTTTTGACGAATTAACTTTTAATTTTGCATTATTAAATTATATTTCCCTTTCTTATTGAGTTTTCTCAATTGTTTTAATTACTATCAATTATATGGCCTATGATTGATTTGTTTTAATTACGCAACTCGAATCGGGAGAGGAGAGTTGGTAGGAAATATTGGTGAGAACCGTTTTATCTTGTGAGATAGGAATATACTCATAGGAATTACGTGGCATGTCTGAAGATTTTGTACTTTTTGCCTATTGACGAATTAATTCACCTAGGAATAGATGTTTTATTCGCCTTAGAAAATTTTATTGACCTCGGGAGAGGCAGTAGAGTATTTTAGCAATCTTCGCCTTCAATAAATTGGGAAATCATTGAATTCATATAAATCAAGAGTAATTCGGATAAACCAAGGTGGATTCACAATCCTAGATTAATTCCCTAATTGATCTTCTTTCTTCGAACAATCGATTTTACTAGTTATCCTTTTATTAATTTTCTTTAATTATTACTTGCACCTCAAAATTCGATAGTTCAAATAAAATTAGGATATGCATAAATCGGTAATTAGTGAGTCAGTCATCGAGGGAACGATAACTTTCTTACCACTTTATTACTTGTTTACGACAATGTGCACTTGCCTTCATCAAAATTCGCAACAAGTTTTTGGCGCCGTTACCGGGGACTGATTGTTTTACTAATATCGATTTTAGTATTTCTAGTCTTAATTTGAACATTACTTTATTTTTGTAATTTTTTTTATTTGTTTTCCTTTCAGGAATTTCTGGTTAGTGCATGAGAAAATTCGGTAACGAAGGCCTATTACCTTTAGATACGGAACTCGAGCGCACTCTTCGGAAAAACAAGAAGGAAAAGCGTGAGCTACCGACAAAAGACACCATGGCCGATAACATAGAAAATAACGGAGGAGACAATCTTATGCAGCAAGCTCAACCGGCATTGGCACTCTGTGATTATGCAATGCCACAAATCAATGCAAACTTTTCGGGGATTCGGCGTCCAACCATCCAAGCGAACAACTTCGAGATTAAGTCGGATATTATTCAGATGATGCAAGCAAGCCAATTTTGTGGACTGGGGAACGATGACCCCAACACACAGATCGCTTCATTTCTCGAGATTTGTGACACCTTCAAGAATAACGGTGTTATTGATGATGCTATTCGTCTGCGGCTTTTCCCTTTCTCTCCAAGGGAAAAAGCCAAGTTTTGGTGAATTCACTACCGCCGGGCTCTATCACGACTTGGGCGGAATTAGCACAAGCCTTTCTGGCTAAGTTCTTTCCACCATCGAAGACAGCGATACTTAGGAACGAGATAACTACTTTCGGGCAATTTGATATGCAGTCGCTTCATGAAGCTTGGGAGCCATACGAGGATTTGCTAAGGAGATGCCCACACCATGGTCTACCGGATTGGCTGCAAATTCAGACATTCTATAACGGACTGAGTGCTTCTACACGCACTCTTGTTGATGCAGCCGCTGGAGGAGCGTTAATGGGAAGACTATGGCAGAAGCTCATTCTCTATTGGAGGCGATGGCTGCAAATGTGTATCAGTGGCCTTTAGAGAGTCTGAACCCGAAAAGAGTGATGGAAATCTCCAATAATGATCCAATATCTACGCTATCGGCCCAAGTTGCCGCCTTGACTCAGCAACTTCAAGTTTTATCACGCGCTCCTTCCTCCGTTACCACGGAATCATGTAATTAGTGAAATGGATCTCACCCTAGTGCGGAATGTCAAGTTGGAAATCCTTTCGAGCAATCTCCGATGGAACAAGCTCAGTTTGTGGGGAACGGAAATAGGCAGAACAACCCATATTCCAACACATATAATCCGGGGTGGCGAAATCACCCTAATTTTTTGTGGAAAAATGGACAAAATTAGAGGAGGCAATGGCGAAATTAGCAGCAAATACGAGTCAGTTCATGACCCATACGGAAGCAACCTTGCAAAACCATTCCGCCTCTATTCACAACTTGGAAGTCCAATTGGGTCAGATAGCAAATGTGTTAATAGCTCGCCCTGAGGGTACCTTGCCAAGTACAACTGAGACGAACCTCAGAGAGAGTATTAATGCCATTGGTTTGAGAAGCGGGAAGGAAGTGTGTGAGCAGCCCAAGCAGAACAAAAACAAAGGTGATGACGAGGAGAATAAAAATTCGGTGACGGAGGATTCACAATTTTCTAGAAGCTCAAAACTGTTTCCTGACAATCCGAAGGTATATGTGCCACCCGTCCCATTTCCGCAGCGATTGCAAAAGAAAAAATTGGACAAACAATTCTTCAAGTTTCTTGACGTCTTCAAGAAACTACATATCAACATCCCATTTGCTGATGCCTTGGAACAAATGCCGAGCTATGTAAAATTCATGAAAGAGATCTTATCGAACAAAAGGAATCTTGAAGAGTATGAGACAGTGGCATTGACGGAAGAGTGCAGTGCTATTTTGCAGAAAAAACTCCCACCAAAATTTAAGGATCCAGGAAGCTTCAATATACCGTGCACTATAGGAAACCTGTCTTTTGATAGAGCGTTGTGTGATCTCGGCGCCAGCATTAATCTTATGCCCCTTTCCATTTTTAAGAAGCTAGGTATTGGGGAAGCCAAGCCGACGACGATCTCGCTGCAATTAGCTGACCGATCTATCAAGTACCCGAGGGGGGTAATAGAAGATGTTTTAGTCAAGGTCGATGAATTCATCTTTCCGGCTGATTTTATTGTACTCAATTTGGAGGAGGACCAAGACATCCCAATTATTTTGGGAAGACCATTCTTAGCTACCGGCCGAACTCTCATTGATGTGGAAAAACGGAAACTCACTCTATGGGTTCAAGACGAGCAAGTCACTTTTCAAGTGTTTCAATCCTTTCCGTGTCCAAGTAGTGTCGAGAAGTGTACACAAATTGAAAGCGTAGATATCCTTGCGAAAGACGCACACGGGGAGAGTTGTCGGTCGAAGTGTTCAGAATCCGTTTCATCTGCTCCGACGTCTAAGAAAAATGAAGAACGAATCATGTATCTTAAGCATTTGAATATGTCGTCTTCAAAATCTGATCATCCACCATCGAAAAAGTCTCATGCGGTCATAAGTTCGCCCGTGGAGTTGAAAAATAAGCCGGAAGTCAAACGAATGCCAAGTCAGTTGCAACATGGGTGTTTTGGGAGGCTAATATTGTTTAAGCCGTTTCGAAAAGAACGTCAGATGTCCAAACAAAAAGTCTAACAGTTGAAAACTAATGGTAAAAAATTTAAATTACGCAATAACGGTTCGATGGACCGTGCGGAGTCCAAATGGTCTTTGCGAAATGCAAACTGATTTTCAATAAGTCTGGCTGAAGACTATAAACTTAGCGCTTCTCGGGAGGCAACCCGCGTATTAGTTTTAGATTTTTATTTTTCAGTGTTTTCATGCATTTTAGGAGTCTATTTTTTCGTCATTTTGCTTGGATATGCTTATCTCTCACGTTCTTGGTGTTTGCCTTTGAAAATTCTGTGCAGGAAAAGCCCCAGGGAAAAATTCAGCAATGGGCTGCGGCACAACCAAAACGAGCCGCGGCACACACAAGTCGACACAAAAAGGGCCAACCATACTGTACTCTGTGCTGCGGCACGAACTTACTGAGCCGCGGCACACACGAACCCTGAGACGCAGCACGCAAAATTTCCCAAAAACACCCAGGCAGGCTGTACTCTGGGTCGCGGCTCACTTAAGCTGTGTCGCGGCCCCTGTTGCGAAGATCAACCGCCCATGATTCCTTTATAGCATGGATCGGCCGACACTGACAGGTAAGTTTCTTTCTTCTTCTTCGCGCGGTGCTCGGACAACCTACATTCAAGTTTTCTTCTTCTTGCCTTCTTTAAATCAAAGCAAGGTAACTCTGTAATACCCGTGATTTTCTCTTTCGGTACTTTTTCATTTCTGGCATCTTTCTGGTTTCCAGAAGCTCACTTGCGAGCGTTTTGACATTTTGATAATGTTTCGTTCTGCGTGTTTGGTCATTCGAGTTGTTCTGGGGCTGTTTTACCTGAATCCGTGTCTTGAGCGACTTTTCCCGCTATTTGATTCATATCATGTGATAATGGTTCGAAACTACGGTTTCATGTTTTCTATAAGTCCGTTGAGCTTTGTTATACGTGTTGTGAGTTTCGGTTCGGTTGCTTGATGTCATATTGTGATTTACGGACGTTTTGGGCCGTTTCGTAATTTCCCAAAGTTTGGGGGTGATCACTTCTGTTATCGTATTCCGAACCTTCGGGTAGTCGGGAATAGGTTTTCCTTCAACACTTAAGTTCGTCGCCTCGAATCCTTTACGTTCGTACTATCGGGAGTTGTTCACCATTGCATATTGATTTTTTTTCGGTTCCTTTCTTGCCTTCTTGTGCTAGCTGCCTGTACTCCCCAAATAGGCACCTTACGTACGTAATGCATGTCTCAGTTACGTACGTAACGGCCTTTGTAAAATAGTACAGAGAATTCTGCGATTTTCGTTACGTACGTAAGCATGGGAGTCTTACGTACGTTAACAAGCTAACATATGTTAGCTGCCTATGGCTAACGTACGTAACACGGCTTGAGTTTATATACCCAGGAGTTGACCGAATTCGTCATTTCTTCACCTAGACTTCGTCTCTCCGTGGCTGGGCGACTCGTAGGCGATTGGAAGGTGATTTTGGGGTCCTGTAACTCCAAGTTTACATCTTGCTTGAATTCTTGGTGTTGTTTAACATCCTTAATCCGTGTTCTTCACCTTCGATTCGAGGTAAACATCTTGTAAACCCTTCCTCTATATTTCTGGAATCTTCAAGTTTCGGGATCTTCTTCTTGATTCTTGTTGTTGTATATCATCAATCGGTTATATCGATTCTCTTCCTATGATTTGATTCGTATTTCTTACCGTATTCGGGTCCGGATTATGTTCTTGTTGTTCTTGGGGAAGTATTGAACCCCAAGTGTTCGATCTTTTGTTTCTACGAATTCTTGTTGGGAATTTCGTATGTTTTCCATCCCTCTTGTGATCGACTTCGTAGTAATTATATTGTTCTTGTGATTTCGACCTAGTTGGAATATTCGAGGGTTGCCGGTCAAGCTTTTTCGTCGCTTCGCGTGCTTTGGATTTGAGGCAAGTACCTTTATATACGAATTATAACTATGTGAAATCATTGTTGCCGAAGTGTGTGAATTATATATATTTATACACTAAATATATGTATGTATAAAGTTATACGTGTATATATATATATATATATATATATATATATATATATATATATATATATATATATATGTAAGTATGTATGTATATAGATATACACATACCTATGTCGTGTGATTAATATCGATGATAGTTGACGTACTCAACTTGGATTGATGGATGAACTATACTTATTTATATATATATATATATCCGGTTGAGTCGCAATATAGCGATATATGTGCGGTGTTGGTTGGTTATGCTTGAAGGCTTATTGTGATTGAGTTTTGATTGACAACGTGCGTCTTATCGTTTATTTGTATGGTTATGGACTGGGGGAGAAATTGTGTGATTTGATGTACTGAGTTGATAATTGTTGTGACGTTTGTCTGTGTGCTTGATGTCTGAAATAATGTGGATACTTGTTGTGAGAAACGTCGTATCCGGAACCTCGAGGGCGGGCGTGCACTCCGGCCTGGTGTATGCTGCAATGTGCGGCTCCATATGGGTGGTGAACGCCGGTGTTACCTAATGCGCGCGCAAGGGGCGGCTCTTGCGGGAGTGATCGCCGGCGCGGTGACATGTTCAAGGAGCGGCCAACATAGTGGAGTGAACTCCGGTACACAGGTGCGCAAGGGAGGCGCCTGGCAGGCTTATTGGTTGCGGGTATTTGAGTGATAGCTAAGACCCCGTTACCGAACGATGTTCATATCTCAAATTCTTTCAACTCACTTTTAAATGTTTGACCTGATATAGACCGCGATTCGTGTTTTTAAGTTTGTTTCAACCTGTTTTTAAAGCATTGGTATCAGGGTTAATTAACCAAGGAGGTTTGACGAAATCTCCGAGGGTTAATTAATCGGGGGTCTTGAGCAGGATATGTCGAATGAGAGATTGTGCCTTTGATTGTATTGTGGTGCTATTCTGTGTATTGGGTCGAGGACCCTGTGAAATGTTGAGATGTTGGTTCTCGTGATGATGTTATTTGGATTGGGTTGAGAACCTTGTGAGATGTTGTAATGATTTCGTTTGTGACAGTGTTCTATAAATTGGGTCAAGGATCCCAAGTAACATTGACATGGTTTTCGTGTAATTGTTTTCCTTATGTTGGGTCAAGGACCCGAGAGCTTTTGAAATTAATTTCTTAAAGTATTCCCATTCGATTTTATAAACCCCAAGACGGCCCGAGTCATTAATAATGTTTTCAAACTATCTTATCAAAATACTTTCCCCTTTATTAAAATGGATTTTCAACTAAATCTTTTGACTCCTTGGGCTCGTTTAAAGTTTAATTGGTGTTATGTTCCATAAAGAGAATATGACTATGTGATTATTTCTCACCTTGTGTATGCGAGTGCTATACTGTGTTGACTATGGGAATGTATGGTTTGTGTTAAGGCTTCGCGGCTGTTGAGTTTTGTGTTGTTATTATTCGTATATCTTGAACATTATGTACTTGCACTAGCAAAATTCCAGTTTGCTAACCCCCGAGTTTTCGGGGGGTGGGTGCCTGTTATGCGCTGAGTTTTGGCGGCTCGGGAGCGATCACGGGATTGGCTTGGAAGGAGATGGAGGACAACGATGCTAATCACACCAGAGTCAGAGTCTTTTCTTTTGTTTCATCTTGGTCGGTATTTTTCCCATTTGGTTAAGTATTCACCCTTGCACGGGTGTAGTTTTCATTTATTGAATGGAGTCGTCATCCCCTTTTGTGTGAAAGTTTATTTTTGTCATTGAGATGTAAAATTCATTAGTTTCTGAATTGTTTAATGACCTTGTCGGTCTGCGTTGTATTTAGATTGACCCCGGTCGGTCAATCATTGTGTAGTCTAGTGGAGTTTAGCCTGGTAGATCCTTGTGAGAAGGGCCTACGGCGTGTAACATTTTCGGACGTATTCTGGGGGTGTTACAATTATGGTATCAGAGCTTAGGTTTGCGAAAAACCTAGGCCGTTGGGTCAAGTCCATGTCCTGTGTAAGTCGCGCGCGTCAGAGTTGTGATTAGTATCGTGGTTCCGACATCATCTTCAGGCAATCCGTGATGGTAAGTCTTCCGATCGTAAGTCCCTTTATATATGTATTTGATTATATTGTGATAATGTGTTTAATGTGAACTAGAGATTGTAACTTGTTGGTGATATTATTGATTTAGGATGTAACATGCGTATTCGGTCCGATTGAGAATGGTTATGTAGTATGCTTAGGAAGTCGAGTGTACTTACCAATGTCTACATTTTATTACAATAAATCTTTGAGTGTTAATTTTATCCGCTGCGTGAGTATTTTGAAATGGCTATTGGTATCTTGCAAACTGAATTTTATTTCGTAAAACCGATTCCCTAAACCGAGTTTTGGCATCTTGTCTTGCATGTTTTGACGGTATTCTTATAACGGTATTTGATATTTTATAAATGACTTTTGTGATTACTTGAAAATACTACCGTCATCGGCCTTTTGGCATTTTGAATGGTTTAAAAATAGTTTTCAGCCTGGTGTGTTCCGGTGTGGGGCCCACGGTGCTGTAATGGCACGAACATTTTAAAGCGGTGCTACGAAATTTTATAATATTGTGAAAACCCATGATTTAATGTAGTCATGTCAAATGGTCACGTATTTCGGCGAAAAATCCTTTCGATTAGACATTTTGGTAGAAGTGGAAAGATTTTCAAATTGTGGTATTTTGAACTCAACACTTGAAATATTTCAAATTAGTTACGATTCAACTTTCAATTTTCTTTTATGTATTGCTCGAAAATAATTTTTAAGGTCGTTGTATAAACTCCCTCTTCCAAATAAAGGACAGTATTTACAAGCTTTGGGCGTAACGTGACTCGCTCTCTTTTTCAAAAATTTGTTTTCATTAAGCATATATATATAATGATCATCCTAGTCGAATGACCGGAGTTAACTTCATAAAACTTGGTGCTTTACGATATTACCGTTATTCTATAGATGTTAACTAAACCTTGTATTGATAAGTGTGGTATACTGTACGACTGATTATTTGATAATGCTGAATGGTACTATCTGTATTAGTATGTCGAGCCTTGGCGGACGTAAGTGTGATGACGGAAGTGGAAGCGACAAGGTGGTTCGTACGACAACTATCCATGCTACAGTGAAAGAGTATCGAGATCAAACGATATCCTATGAAATCTCCTCAGTGATCGAGCCCACGAGCGAAGCAAAGAGACCGAGGATATCGGGAAAATTTCGGGGCGATGAAGAGACTAAGGCTCCCAAGCCCTCACGTTGTTCGAAAGCGTCATCTTCGCGGTCGGGAGTGAACGCTGGAAATCCCAAACCAGCATCGGTGACTCGCGGTAAGAAGAGAAGATGTTTCAACTGTAACTGTCAGGGACATGTTCGTGCAAATTGTCTCTCTCCACTCTTGACTTGTTACCGGTGTGGATGTGAAGGTCATCGGGAGAAACACTGTGAGACAGTTTCCGAATTGGCAAAGAATGCCACCCTGAGAGAGAGCAGAGCTAGTGATCGGGAAGTGTCCCGAAACCCTATGTTTCCTTCTGAAGATCCTAGCATGGGAGAATGAAGATTTTGTACTATGTCTTAATCGTTGCTGTTTCAAACAATCGTGACTCCGATCGTATTTCGTTTCATTGCTTTACGTTTCCAACTCTTGTTGTTCTAAGTTTCGGGGTCGTAATATCTTTTTAGTATGTGGGAATGTATTACCCGTACTTTTCTTGATATTTTCAGTATTGTGTGACCTTTTATTGTTGGTAATTCGATTGTGATCCCCTCGACGATTTTAAACCACCTTGTTTTACTTAGCCTACCGTCCTCCGAACGAATTTCGGGGCTGTTTTGCTAAATCTCGTGGATTACTGTGGCCTTTTCTCATCCGAATTTGATTCTTGCAAATTTTGTTTGAAACTGTTGTTCCATCGCTCTCTATTTTAAGTTTCGGGACGAAACTTCTTTTAAGGAGGGTAGAATGTAATACCCGTGATTTTCTCTTTCGGTACTTTTTCGCTTTCTCGCATCTTTCTCGGTTTCCGAGCTCACTTGCAGCGTTTTGACATTTTGATAATGTTTCTGCGTGTTTGGTCATTCGAGTTGTTCCGGTCATTTTACTGAATCCGTGTCTTGAGCGACTTTTCCCGCTATTTGATTCATATCATGTGATAATGGTTCGAAACTACGGTTTCATGTTTTCTATAAGTCCGTTGAGCTTTGTTATACGTGTTGTGAGTTTCGGTTCGGTTGCTTGATGTCATATTGTGATTTACGGACGTTTTGGGCCGTTTCATAATTTCCCAAAGTTTGGGGGTGATCACTTCTGTTATCGTATTCCGAACCTTCGGGTAGTCGGGAATAGGTTTTCCTTCAACACTTAAGTTCGTCGCCTCGAATCCTTTACGTTCGTACTATCGGGAGTTGTTCACCATTGCATATTGATTTTTTTCGGTTCCTTTCTTGCCTTCTTGTGCTAGCACCTGTACTCCCAAATAGGCACCTTACGTACGTAATGCATGTCTCGATACGTGCGTAACGGCCTTTGTAAAATAGTACAGAATTTTCATGATTGCTACGCACGTAAGCATGGGAGTCTTACGTGCGTTAACAAGCTAACGTACGTTAGCTGCCTATGGCTAACGTACGTAACACGGCTTGGGTTTATATACCCAGGAGTTGACCGAATTCGTCATTTCTTCACCTACACTTCGTCTCTCCGTGGCTGGGCGACTCGTAGGCGATTGGAAGGTGATTTTGGGGTCCTGTAACTCCAAGTTTACATCTTGCTTGAATTCTTGGTGTTGTTTAACATCCTTAATCCGTGTTCTTCACCTTCGATTCGAGGTAAACATCTTGTAAACCCTTCCTCTATATTTCTGGAATCTTCAAGTTTCGGGTTCTTCTTCTTGATTCTTGTTGTTGTATATCATCAATCGGTTATATCGATTCTCTTCCTATGATTTGATTCGTATTTCTTACCGTATTCGGGTCCGGATTATGTTCTTGTTGTTCTTGGGGAAGTATTGAACCCCAAGTGTTCGATCTTTTGTTTCTACGAATTCTTGTTGGGAATTTCGTATGTTTTCCATCCCTCTTGTGATCGACTTCGTAGTAATTATATTGTTCTTGTGATTTCGACCTAGTTGGAATATTCGAGGGTTGCTTGGTCAAGCTTTTTCGTCGCTTCGCGTGCTTTGGATTTGAGGCAAGTACCTTTATATACGAATTATAACTATGTGAAATCATTGTTGCCGAAGTGTGTGAATTATATATATTTATACACTAAATATATGTATGTATAAAGTTATACGTGTATATATATATATATATATATATATATGTAAGTATGTATGTATATAGATATACACATACCTATGTCGTGTGATTAATATCGATGATAGTTGACGTACTCAACTTGGATTGATGGATGAACTATACTTATTTATATATATATATATATATCCGGTTGAGTCGCAATATAGCGATATATGTGCGGTGTTGGTTGGTTATGCTTGAAGGCTTATTGTGATTGAGTTTTGATTGACAACGTGCGTGTTATCGTTTATTTGTATGGTTATGGACTGGGGGAGAAATTGTGTGATTTGATGTACTGAGTTGATAATTGTTGTGACGTTTGTCTGTGTGCTTGATGTCTGAAATAATGTGGATACTTGTTGTGAGAAACGTCGTATCCGGGAACCTCTGTGGGCGGGGCGTGCACTCCGGCCTGGTGTATGCTGCAATGTGCGGCTCCATATGGGTGGTGAACGCCGGTGTTACCTAATGCGCGTGCAAGGGGCGGCTCTTGCGGGAGTGATCGCCGGCGCGGTGACATGTTCAAGGAGCGGCCAACATAGTGGAGTGAACGCCGCACACAGTGCAAGGGAGGCGTCTGGCAGGCTTATTGGTTGCGGGTATTTGAGTGATAGCTAAGACCCCGTTACCGAACGATGTTCATATCTCAAATTCTTTCAACTCACTTTTAAATGTTTGACCTGATATAGACCGCGATTCGTGTTTTTAAGTTTGTTTCAACCCGTTTTTAAAGCATTGGTATCAGGGTTAATTAACCAAGGAGGTTTGACGAAATCTCCGAGGGTTAATTAATCGGGGGTCTTGAGCAGGATATGTCGAATGAGAGATTGTGCCTTTGATTGTATTGTGGTGCTATTCTGTGTATTGGGTCGAGGACCCTGTGAAATGTTGAGATGTTGGTTCTCGTGATGATGTTATTTGGATTGGGTTGAGAACCTTGTGAGATGTTGTAATGATTTCGTTTGTGACAGTGTTCTATAAATTGGGTCAAGGATCCCAAGTAACATTGACATGGTTTTCGTGTAATTGTTTTCCTTATGTTGGGTCAAGGACCCGAGAGCTTTTGAAATTAATTTCTTAAAGTATTCCCATTCGATTTTATAAACCCCAAGACGGCCCGAGTCATTAATAATGTTTTCAAACTATCTTATCAAAATACTTTCCCTTTATTAAAATGGATTTTCAACTAAATCTTTTGACTCCTTGGGCTCGTTTAAAGTTTAATTGGTGTTATGTTCCATAAAGAGAATATGACTATGTGATTATTTCTCACCTTGTGTATGCGAGTGCTATAGTGTGTTGACTATGGGAATGTATGGTTTGTGTTAAGGCTTGGCCGTTGAGTTTTGTGTTGTTATTATTCGTATATCTTGAACATTATGTACTTGCACTAGCAAAATTCCGGTTGCTAACCCCCGAGTTTTCGGGGTGGGTGCCTGTTATGCGCTCGAGTTTTGGCTCGGGAGCGATCCACAGGATTGGCTTGGAAGGAGATGGAGGACAACGATGCTAATCACACCAGAGTCAGAGTCTTTTCTTTTGTTTCATCTTGGTCGGTATTTTTCCCATTTGGTTAAGTATTCACCCTTGCACGGGTGTAGTTTTCATTTATTGAATGGAGTCGTCATCCCCTTTTGTGTGAAAGTTTATTTTTGTCATTGAGATGTAAAATTCATTAGTTTCTGAATTGTTTAATGACCTTGTCGGTCTGCGTTGTATTTAGATTGACCCCGGTCGGTCAATCATTGTGTAGTCTAGTGGAGTTTAGCCTGGTAGATCCTTGTGAGAAGGGCCTACGGCGTGTAACATTTCCGGTATTCTAGGGGTGTTACAAACTCTAAATTCTTAATCTTAATTGCTACGTAGTTTGAAAAGTGAGGTATTATTCTTCATTCAATATTGAATATGTTTAGTTCTATCAAGGTTGAGTTGGTATGGTGATTGTCGATTGATTGTTGATGGTATTTGTTGATTATGTATGGATTGTTGATGTTATTTGTCATTTTGTCATGACTATCAATTGATGTTGCTATTGTTGGGAATTGGATTAAACCATTATCATTCTTATTCTTAATTTAAACCTATGCATGCTAGGTGTTTGATAAAATGTGTCAATGAAAATTTTTGAGCCAAAACGTTTTCAAATTATATGCAACGAATTTGATTATCGGATTACATTGTACCCCAACCCTTACATCATGTTTAAACTTGAAAGCTCAGCCTTAATTTCCTCTTACGATGGTGCAAGCTCATTCGACTCTATATTCACGTTGTCTGTATCTTAAGTCAAGAGTGGTGTAGTTTTCCTTAATAGTTCTGTAATTTCCGGTGTTTATTTTTTCAGGACCTCACCATGGCTAGAAAAAGGAAGATGAGTACGAGGGCCAGGACACGATCATCCCCCACAAGAGGGGAGACATCACAAAACCGAGCCGATTTGGAATCTCACCAATTCTCCGATCCAGACATTCACAAAATATTCAACGAGAAAATCCAGCCTCGACTAATAATCCCAGAGCGAGGATTCACGCCCGCCCCCCAGGACGGTGAGCTTTTGACTATGATAAACGAGATGGGATGGACTCGTTTCACTGCACCTCCAGAACCGGCAGTGATCTCTTTTGTCCAGGAGTTCTACGCTAGTGCTCTACTGCGACATATTCAGGCAGGGCAGATGATGGGGCGACCAAATACTCGGACCGAGGTCATCGTACGAGGCCAGACTGTGGATATTTCAGTGACCGCAATTCGGAAACTATACGAGCTGCCAGTGGTGGACGAGACGGCGTATACGCGGAGTATGAGTAGTCTCACGAGGGAGGCTCTGCTTGAGGCACTCACACAGCTCACTTCCGTCTGGGAGATGCGCGCCCCGGGTTCTTCAGCCATCTATTTTAAGAGTTCGCGCCCCAGTCGGCTCGGGCGAGCCTGGCTATACTTCCTCTGTGCACGAGTCGATCCTACCTCGCAAATCCGCTCGGTCTTACTTTCTCGTGCCCGACTACTATATGCTATAACTACCGGACTCAGATTCGACGGGGCTGAAGCACCCCTCTCTCATTTGCGCTCTATGCCGCCAGTCGGGAATAACTTAGTCGGATGATGAGCCAACGCTAGCACCCCAGGGTCCGATAGATCATCGCATTATTTCGCACTTTGACCAGTGGGGTGGAGTGCCGGCACATGCTCGGGGACGGGATTTCTTCTTGACGAGCGACATGAGCAGTCCCCCGAGCCTCTTCTTCTGATGCATCAGCAGGTGGAGTCCAGCCCGCCGCCCGAGAGAGAGCACCTTCAGGCGACGTTCGACAGCCTGAGAGAGGAGATGCGGAGAGAGAGAGAGAGAGTCATCTAGCTGCTGTGGGAGAGGAGATGAGGAGAGTTTCAGAGAGCCATCTAGCTGCCCTGAGAGAGGAGATGCGGACAGAGAGAGAGAGAGCCTCCTCGCAACTGTCCAGGAGGAGATGAGAGAGCAGGCCCGCCGAGCCAATCGACGGGAGGAGAGGAGCTTGGCAGCCAGGGATGCTTACCATCAGGATTATCTTGCTGCATGGACAAGCCATATACTGCATCCGGACGGACCCTTCATTCCACCCGTCAGGCCATCCACACCACCCTCCTCGCCGGACGAGGCCGGCACCAGTTCCTGAGCTGACATTAGGGGAGTACTTGACCTTTTCTCTTATTATATATTACTATCTGTGTCCATTGAGGTCAATGTACATCCTAAGTTTGGGGGGGGTTTACTTTTAGTTGCTTTTTACTTATTCGTTGTTATTTTTCGTTATTTTTTACGCTAGCCTTGCTTGTCTTGATTTTATTTGCATTCGTGAATTTTACGTGCTTCCTTGTGTAAAACTGATGATATGATACTGATTTCGTTTTGAAGAAATGGTTGACTTTTGGTCGAGTTTGCAGTCAGCGATATCTGTTTCCTTTGTGTATTCATTTAGGTCTGAATTTTTTTCGTTATTGTAGAAATCTTAGCGTATAAGAAAGGAGACATATGTGTTTTCAAATTGCCGTCTATACGTTTGGTTACACTTTTCGTGTAGGTAGTCGTCCAGTAACATGAGTCTTGTTGGCACTCAAATTGAGTTTAGAGTCGGACAGTCTTTCCCAAAAAGTCGAGATATTATACATGTTCTAGGATGGGACGTCTAGTAACCGGGGGTATTTACGTGACCCGTTGTTTACTCTCGCGTAAAACAACAACCCTGAATAGACTAATGGTTAAGAGATATCGCATTTGCCGATGATGGGAAGCCTAGTAACCGGGGGTATTCACATGACCCGTTGTTTACTCTAGCGTAAAACAGCAACCTTGAATCGGACGTGCGGGAATAGCTATTCGATTTTTTTCTCCGTCGTAGAGGGCAACTTAGTAACTAGAAGCATACATGTGCCCCATGAGTGTCTTTTAAGTCAAACGGCTCCCCAATACATGAGAATGGAAATCCACCCTAGGGTTATCCCGATGAAACATCCCGAGATTCGAAACCTAGTGGTTAACTCGAATCATTTTATTGATCATACATAAGGGAATGCTGTCCGAGGATTATTTTTGAAAATGAAACTATTGAATTTTTGACACTAGACTGTGGGACTGGGCGATATGGCTTGTTTAATATAACCCTTCATATTGGCGGTCGGTTAAATTCACGCTTGTTAATCTTTGAGCTTGATTTTCTTCATGAATGATTGATTAGCACTAAAAATGGTTACTTTGTGGAATCAGTATCCGTGATGTGACTCACAAATACGATACTCGTATTATTCTTTGAGATTTTCAGGGTAGTATTGATTAAGTTGAGCACTATGGATTTGCACAATCAATCACGATACTTCTTATTTGAAATTGATTTTTTTTGCTTGAGGACAAGCAAAGGCTCAAGTTTGGGGGTATTTGTTAGATGTATTTTTATGCGCTTATTTATCATTATTTTATATCTATTTTTAAGTTTAAATCTGCATAAATGAGCTTTTAATGCACTATCTTTATATGTTTGAAGGAAATTGGAGTCCGGAAGCCTAAACGACGAAAAACGGGCAAAAACGACAATTTTTGGTCAGGGGCCGCGGCACAATGAAGCTGAGCCGCGGCACACACACGGTCAGCAGGAAGCGGTACTTACTGTACCGGAGGCCGCGGCACGAAGATTCCGGGCCGCGGCCCATGAAGAAAATGCCGCCCAGGCATTGCGCGCAGCACAACTGGGGCCGCGGCACACTAAAGCCGGGCCACGGCCCCCGGCGCGGTTTTGCTGATCCAGCCTTCGTTTTTGGACTGTTCTGAAGCCCGTTTTTGACCTAATTCCTGGACGCATTTTAGAGACTAATGGTGGTTATAAATAGGGAAAAAAGGCATCGAAGAGGGATCGAGGAGAAGGAGAAAAACAACGATCAAGCAGATAGCAGAAGCGAGGAATCCAAGTTCTTCAACTGTGTTTGATTTCTTTTATGCTTTCCTCAATTCTTTCTCTATTATTTGCTAGCATGTCGGGCTAGAACCCTATTCTAAGATTTTGATGAAACCGAGGTTTTGACGAATTAACTTTTGATTTTGCATTATTAAAATATATTTCCCTTTCTTATTGAGTTTTCCGAATTGGTTTAATTACTATCAATTATGTGGCCTATGATTGATTTGTTTTAATTACGCAACTCGAATCGGGAGAGGAGAGTTGGTAGGAAATATTGGTGAGAACCGTTTTATCTTGTGAGATAGGAATATACTCATAGGAATTATGTGGCATGTCTGAAGATTTTGTACTTTTTGCCTATTGACGAATTAATTCACCTAGGAATAGAGTGTTTTATTCGCCTTAGAAAATTTTATTGACCTCGGGAGAGGCAGTAGAGTATTTTAGCAATCTTCGCCTTCAATAAATTGGGAAATCATTGAATTCATATAAATCAAGAGTAATTTGGATAAACCGAGGTGGATTCACAATCCTATATTAATTCCGTAATTGATCTTCTTTCTTCGAACAATCGATTTTACTATTTATCCTTTTATTAATTTCTTTAATTATTACTTGCACCTCAAAATTCGATAGTTCAAATAAAATTAGGATACGCATAAATCGGTAATTAGTGAGTCAGTCCTCGAGGGAACGATAACTTTTTTACCACTTTATTACTTGTTTACGACAACGTGCACTTGCGTTCATCAAAATTCGCAACAGGCTCCGAGGTTCGTAGCTTGCTAGTGCGATTCCAGGATAACTATGAACGTATGTATGGTTATGGTTATGTGACTGTTGTCACGGGGACATGTGATTTGGTATGGTTTCCCATTGGGTTATTCATTCGGGTATGTTCTGCGGGAGCATCTGAGGTTCGTGGCTTGTTAGCATGGGACGCGAATAATCCTTGGGAATATGTTGTTATGGATAATTGGGTCGTGGACCCCGTGTTTTGTGATCGGAATGGTATGATTTGGTCGTGGACCCCGTGTTTTTTTATCGGGATTGTATTTTGGAAAAATGATCTTTGGGCTGTGTCCCTAAGTGGTTTCCAAAGTCTTGAGAATTCCTAAATCCCAAATGTTTTCAAAACTCCCGAGACCTTAAAATGTTTTGTAAGATGTATATTAGGTTTATCCCTACCTTTCAGGATTGAACTGTTTTGATCAAGTAATTTATCTCGGAAGCATGTTTACGATTATTATGTGCTTGGAGTATGTTGTGTATGGCTTGTATTTGCATTTTATACTTGCACTAGCAAAACAGTGGAGTTTTGCTAACCCCCGTTGGAATATTTATTCCACATATTAATAAATAGTATTTTGATGATTAAGTTACTAAACAAAGCAAAACAACATCGAGGCGAAGCAAAGCATCGAAGCAGATGAAGACGCAAAAAGCTGGACATAATACAAAGCTAGCGCACGCAAGATGTACAAGTTAGCGCACGCTAACGGGTCCTGGCTGCAGAACAGACGAGTTCGAAGTAACCTGAAGTGAAGTTACCTTATGAGGATAGCGCACGCTACACCATGTTTACTAACGCATACAATCGAGCCAATATTACCGTTGTGAAGAGATTCAAACACAGAATGATGTATGCAGTGAAGTAAGCTTAGCGCACCCAAGAGATGATATTTAGCGCACGCTAAATATAAAAGTTTGAATCAAGTCAATCAATCCGTTGGGGAGAATCTGCTACAAGTAAAAAAGTATAAACGGATATATGACGCATGCAATGATGCAAGAATATCGCACGCTACAAAGGAAGTATTAGCGCACGCAAACAGTCAGAGACAGTAGCCACTGGACTGAAACTAAAAGACGTTAACGTATGTAACATGCAGTACATGACGTACGTTAAGGCAAATACACGCGATAGCGCACGCTAAGGAAGTCATCCTAGTGCACGCTAATAAGCAACTGGCAGTAATGGCTAGTTTGTGGAAGAAGGCTATAAATACCAAATGAGTTGGTATCATTCCACACAACAACATTAAGTAATTCACATACACTTGAGATATCATTGTAAACATTATAGTTGTTGTTCTTGAGCTTAAATTAGAGTGATTGAGTGTTATACACAAAATCATACACGAGTGAGAAAAAGAAAAGATACGATTGGATTCGGTGTTATTAGGATCAAGGATCCGACATTGTTGGAATTGCAATCGCTAGCTTAGTGAGGTTTATCTAGTATTAATAGAAATCTAGAGTAGTTGATTCCTTGTCCAATATAAAAGGAAATCGGTTTTACTCGAACCGATAGAAGACGAGCTTGTAATGATAATCCCTCGACCGATAGAAGAGAGGTGCAGAGGTTTTGATCTTTAACCTATTGAAAAAGATACAGCGAGAGAGGATGTAGGCACGTTTGACCGAACCTCTATAAATCCGTGTGCCATTTAATTTCCGCAGTTTATATTTACGCTTCCGCACAAATGGCGCTAATATCGATATTGCACCCAAGAATTGGTATCGGAGCGGTACTCCTATAAGCGGCTTTACATCTGAGCAGAAAAGATCCAATGGCTCTCCAATTTGCTCCAGTCGAAGGTCTTGCGCTAAACCGACCTCCATTCTTTGATGGATCGAACTTCATGACTTGGAAGAAGAAGATGTCAATATTCATCCGAGCATATGATATCGAGCTTTGGAAGGTGATTTGTCTTGGTCCGAAAATTCCGATGAATTCCAACGGTAGGCTTAAAACTTTCGAAGAATATGACGGTTCCGATTGGAAATATGACCACTACAATTGTAAGGCAACTCAACTTCTTTATTGTGCCTTAAATCTGGAAGAACACAACCGGATATCATCGTGTGATAGTGCCAAAGAAATCTGGAAATGCTTGAGGTAACACACGAAGGTACGTCTCAAGTCAAGGAGACGAAAATAAACATGCTCCTTCACGAATACAAACTATTTCAAATGAAGGACGATGAATCCATCACGATAATGCTTGACCGTTTTTCGGTTATCACAAATGGATTAGCATGTTTCGGAAAACCACTTTCGAGTAGTGAAATTCTCCAATCACTACCTCGAGAATGGGACGGTACGGTGACGACGATAATGGAATCTAAAGATTTAAATAATCTTGATTTTAGTGCTCTCATTGGTTCTCTTATCAACTATGAGATTGCTCTAAAATCTCGAAATGCCAAACCAAAACCGAAGGAAAGATCAACAGCCATGAAGTCTAAGATGTCAAGATCTAGAAAGGAAGAAATCCCGGTGGACGAAAACGATGAAGAATCGGCATATATTAATAAGTTCCAACACTTATTAAACCGGAGGAAGCAGTACATCCAAAAGGGCGAATCTAAGAAATTAGACAACACTTGTCGATAATGTGGTAAACCAGGCCACTTTGCTATGAATTGTCGGGTTAAACCCAAGGAGGTTTTAGTTGCAACTTGGAGTGACAAAGATCCTAATGAGGACTTCATCGATCAAAATAATCTTGCATTTATGGCCCGGAGTTCACTCGAAGATAGCGATGTCGAAAGTCAAGTACGTAATTCTTACTACGAACTTTTTGAAACATTCGAGTTATTACATACCGATTATCAAAATGCTTTAAAAGAAATTAAATCTCTTCAAACTAAAAATAAATCTTTGGAAAATGAGATTTCCAAAATTCTTGAAAAGGGAAAATCTGTTGAGATCGATCATTCAAAATACGTTGAAAACGAGAATATTTTAAAGAATGATCTCGTTAAAGTTTAAACCGAGATCAAAAATTTAACGAAGAAATTTTCTGTTGGAAACGAGAAATTTGAAAATGTGCTCTCGGTTCAAAAATACACGTTAAATAAAGAGGGGTTAGGATTCAAACCACGTTCTAAAAATGAATCCGTAAATTTTAAAATACCCCGGTGTCAAAAATGTTTGAAAATCGGGCATCACATTACAAATTGCAAATGCCCAAGACGGACGATAAAAGTTAAGAAAATTTGGGTTCCTAAATGAACAATTGTTTCAAATATCGTCTACGTCTCGAAAGAAAAACCGACTATCGGTTGGATCCCCAAAAATTAATTTTTGATATTATACAAAGGGGGAGATAATATTTTTAGGGGGAGTATTATTTATAACTCCATCCTATTATTGTATTTTTTTTATTCATGCATATTTTTTATATTCAACTTGGTACCCTTTATACTTTTTTCACTTTTTGCTGAATACAAAAAGGGGAGAAGAAGTTGAATCGGGTAAAAGCGTCATGAAAGATATGACGAGAAAAATAAAAAGTGAAAAGGAGGAGAAAATAATAAAAATCAAAGAAGTCGAAAAGAAGAAGAAAGCATACAAAAAGAGGGAGAAACGCAGGAGTTGAAAAATGAAAAACGAAGAAGTCAAAAATGACAGAAAAATAAAAAGGATTAGAGAAACTAACGAAACGATCAAAGTCAAAAACTTTGAAACGTACATATACACATATTTTTATTTTTGCAGGTTTTATGCAATTCAAAGAGTTGTTTTGTAATCATCAAAAAGGGGGAGATTGTTGGAATATTTATTCCACATATTAATAAATAGTGTTTTGATGATTAAGTTGCTAAACAAAGCAAAACAACATCGAGGCGAAGCAAAGCATCGAAGCAGACGAAGATGCAAAAAGCTGGACATAATACAAAGCTAGCGCATGCCAGATGTACAGGTTAGCGCACGCTAACGGGTCCCGGCTGCAGATCAGACGAGTTCGAAGTAACCTGAAGTGAAGTTACCTGATGAGGATAGCGCACGCTACACCATATTTACTAATGCACGCTATCGAGCCAATATTACCGTTCTCAAGAGATTCAAACACAGAATGACGTATGCAGTGAAGTAAGCTTAGCGCACGCAAGAGATGATATTTAGCGCGCGCTAAATATCAAAGTTTGAATCAAGTCAATCAATCCGTTGGGGAGAATCTGCAATAAGTTAAAAAGTATAAACGAATATATGACACATGCAATGATGCAAGATTAGCGCACGCCACAAAGGAAGTATTACCGCACGCTAATAGTCAGAGACAGTAGCCACTGGACTGAAACTGAAAGACGCGAGTAACATGCAGTACATAACATACGTTAAGGCAAATACACGCGATAGCACACGCTAAGGAAGTCAGCCTAGCGCATGTTAATAAGCAACTGGCAGTAATGGCTAGTTTGTGGAACAAGGCTATAAATACTAAATGAGTTGGTATCATTCCACACAACAACATTGGGCAATTCACATACACTTGAGATATCATTGTAAACATTATAGTTGTTGTTCTTGAGCTTAAATTATAGTGATTGAGTGTTATACACAAAATCATACACGAGTGAGAAAAAGAAAAGATACGATTGGATTCGGTGTTATTAGGATCAAGGATCCGGCATTGTTAGAATCATAATCGTTATCTTAGTGAGGTTGTTCTAGTACCAATAGAAAGCTAGAGTGGTTGATTCCTTGTCCAATAGAAAAGAAAAATGGTTTTACTCGGACCGATAGAAGACGAGCTTGTAACGGTAATCCCTCGATCGATAGAAGAGAGGTGCAGAGGTTTTGATCTTTAACCTATTGAAAAAGATACATCGAGAGAGGACGTAGGCACGTTTGGCCGAACCTCTATAAATCCATGTGCCATTTAATTTCCGCACTTCATATTTACGCTTCCGCACAAACGGCTCTAATACTGATATTGCACCCAACAACCCCCGAGTATTCGGTGGGTGGATGTCTATATTGCGTCCAGGTACTTGCCGGTTGATGTGGATCGAATCACAGGATCGGTACGAAGGATGATGGAAGACGACGATACTAATCACATAAAAACAAGTATTGAGTATTTTTAGTAAAGTCTTGTTGTTTTGTCTTCCCGTCGTGGTATTTTTTGTTTTGTGGGAATGTGGTATATTCCAACCCCTGCATGGGTATAAGTTGTGAGAAAGAGTAATATTTTTTTGATTTGTGCATTGTGGCAAAAGACCAAATCGGTCTAATGGTTCGTTATTAGCCATGTTGGCATGTATTGTGTTGTGTTTTCTGTATTTAGCCTCGTAGATCCTCGCGGAGAGGGTCTGTGGTGCTGTAATAATCCTGAGTGGTTTGGGAGTGTTACAGAATATGATATCGGAGCTTAGGTTGTGGAAACCTAGGCTGTCGGGTCGAGTTGTGTGTAGTCGAGTCTTGTCTTATCAGATTTTACGTGACTGAGTCGTGTCGCGATGCGTCGTCTGATATGTCGGTCGTGATTAGTATCAAGGTGCAGCCATCATCTTCATACGATCTGTGGATGTAAGTCTCCCCACTATATGTTGTATCTCGTGTTACACGAGCTTGTGTGATTTTTGTGTTATGATATGGAGTTAAATGTGAATCGTGAATACGTACTCCATGATTGTTGATTCTCGCATTGTGCTGGAATGAAGAGTGGTGCTGGTGTATGAGTAATGTTTTTGTGTGGTTACGCAAAGAAAGTTTATCAACGTGATATTTTAAAGCTTTAAATGTTTTGGGAAGTCACGTTAATTTCATTTTAAAACATCTTTCAAGAGAGGAAACAGTTTGATTTCCGTATGATGACCTCGAGACCGAAATTTTTTGAGAATTCAAACTATTTATATTTTATATTCATCTTGTATTGCAAGTTTTCAAAAATTTGATTTTTAAAACTCAAATGAGGTCTACTAAAAATTTACTTGAAACATGACTTTTGCTTTTAACTTTTCGGTTATGAATTTCGGTTAATAGGTATGTGGTAATGATGTTATTGTTATTTTGACTATAATGCTCAGAGTTGTGATTAAAGTGTTGGTGTGAACACAGAGTCATTCGGTATGTAGTTGATGAGATAGTTCTCTTGACCGAGATGTGAAAATTCAGTTTTGAATGTTAATTAACTTCTGATGGTTATTTGTGTAATGTTATAATTATGTGAACCGTTGGCATTTGGATTTGTACGCTGTTGTTTGTTTGTAACCTCCGGTCTAGTACCGTTGGAAGGTGAGGATGAATGTGTTGCCAAACTTGCATAGTTAGTGCACACCATCTTTTGTTGGTGGAGCGCGCTTTCTAGCTGGGCAAAAGTTTTGGGACTGCATTTTTGCCGTCAGGCCTAATTTTTGCAGTCGATCATATGTGAATGGATTTTATGTGTGATTATGTGATTTTTGTTGCGTTAGGTTGTTGCTTGTTAGTATGCCGAGAGGCAGAGGTCGTGGTCATAACCGTGGTACTGATGGCCACGGGGATTAGATGCGGAACCGAAAGAATATTAACGGGAATGATATTGGTATTGGTGTTGCTACTATATTGCAACAAGTAGCAGCACAGATGACTCAGCTAACCCAGGCGGTTCAACACAACACTGAAGCGGCTCAGAATGTCGGTGTAAATCAATGGCTTTGAGAGGTAGTTCGTATAATTCCCCCTCGATTTGTCGGCACTACGGATGCGTTGGGATGGGACGGTTGGATTTTCCAGTTGGGAAAGATATTCGAGGCAGTTGATTGCCCCGAAGAGCGGATGGTGCCTATCGCACAGTACCTTCTTGACAAAGATGCCGCTAATTAGCGGGAAGCTATTAAACCTCGTGATCGTGATGTCACGTGGGTGGAGTTCCAGGAATTTATGGAAGCTGAGTTTTGTCCGAAACTGATTAGAGATCAGAGGATTCGTGATTTTTATTTGGCAGAACCGCAGGATATATCGGTGTCGCAAGCTATCACCGACTGTAGCAGATAACTCAGTTATGTGCGAGATCAGGTGAGAACTGAAGAATAGAAGATCCTTCATTTTTGACAGATGGATGAAGCCGGAGATTCGCCAGTATATGGCGGGATTCACTTGCACTTTGCTGAGAGATTACCAGGATCGAGCCTTAGCTTACGAACTAGCTTCGTTATAGTCGGAACATGTGCCCGAGTCGAGGAAACAGAGGATGTTCGATGACCTTATGGGCAGTACTGAAGTTGGTATTTCTAGTTTGCAACGTCGTAGTCTTTCTGCTGAGAAGCTCCATCGCTCGATGCGTGGGACTTAGAGTTCCAATTCCTCTGCTTTGTCTCCTGGTAAATCCAGGAGGTGTTTTAACTGTAATGTGTCGGGGCATCTTCGTGCATATTGTTCTTCTCCGCCAGTAACGTGTTACAAGTGCGGACTCGATGGACACCAGGTTCAGTTTTGCGAATTGTTCACCGAGCCTTTCTAGGCACAGACTTGAACACTAATATCAGGATCCTCTCTGAGGAGTCCCTACGAGTGTAGTCTACCGGTTATATGTTATGTTATTTCCTTGCTTCGTTATTTCGAATTTCGGAGGCAAACTTCTTTTACTAGAGGTGGACCGGATTGTTGAACTTCTGTATTTTCAGTCATGTCGACTCGTTTGTGTTCGTTGATATTTTCTGAACTCGTTATATTCTTCACTTTCCATTGTTTGGACGAGTTGTGGTATTGTTTCGGAGTAATTCGTTTGTCATTGTGACTTTTCCGAATTCAGTTCTATTCTCATGAATCTTATGAAAATGAATATCTTGTAGTTTTTGCTGGATCATTTACTGTCTTGAGTCGAAGTGTGAACTTCGGAATTGCTATTCGGTTTTTTTGTTGTTCGTTGTGCTTCGAACTCGGTTGTTCGACAGTTGTTGTTTTGATCGTTTGTTATTCGGTTTTGTTGATCTCGTATCTTGATTTTTGAGCATTCAGATCACTTCGTAATTTCCTTAAGTTTGGGAACTTAGCTTCATTTTCGATCTTCCAACCCTTGGGTTGTGGAATTTCGTATTTGTTCAGCGATTAACTCGTATTTTGATTGAGGTACTGTTCGGGTTGGTCAAACATATTGATTTTATTCGTTGCGTCTTGTTGTCATTCTGGTGTAGCGATATGGATGGTAGCAGTCACGTGCTGCATGTGATTCGTTGCAGGTCATCAGCAACGGATAGCGTGTGTTATCTGAGATTGTTTTGTGTTGATCTTTTTATGTTTTAAGTTTCGGGGATGAAACTTCTTTTAAGAGGGGTAGAATGTAATACCCGAGATCTTCGTTCCGGTTTCATTGAACTTTTCTTCGGTCAATCCTTTTGTTTTCGTCCACGTCTTTGGTATCGTGTGCTTGTACTGTGGTATGTTGGTTTTCGCAGCTTGCTCGTTATTGTTTTGAATCATAGTAGGTGTGTTAGTGTGATCGAGACGTCGTCGAGCATCTAGACGGGCAATCGGATGGTTGGCTGGGCCGAGTTACGGCCGTAAGGCGTGGCCGATTACGGTCGTAAGATGCCCGCACATCCTGGCTTGGGAGGAGACTCGGTTATGGCCGTAAGGGGTGTCCTGTTACGGCCGTAATGCTACGCTACGGCTGCAAGGCTTGGGCCGGTTATGGCCGTAATGCACCGGCATTTTCTGGGCAGTAGCGTAAGGCTACGCCGATTACGGCCGTAAGGGTGGCTGCAGGAACCCAAATCTTTTTAACTTTTATCATCCGTCTTGGGCTTTTATAATTCGAAATATGATCGCACTGGGGTATTTTGAAATTTAAGGATTCGTTTTTAGTATACGGTTTTAATCCTAGCCCCTATTTATTCAAAGTGAATTTCTGAACCGAGAGCATTTGTTCAAATTTTTCGTTTCCACACGAAAATTTCTTTGTTAAATTTTTGAGCTCGGTTTGAACTGTCAAGAGATCATCCTTTAAAATATTTTCGTTTTCAACGCATTTAGAATGATCGGTCTCGATAAATTTTCCCTTTTCAAGTATTTTGGAATTTTCAATTTCCAATGATTTATTTTTAGATTTAAGGGATTTAATCTTGGATAAAGCCTTTTGAAAGTCGGTATGCAGTAATTCAAATGCTTCAAATAATTCATCGTGGGACGATGTACTAACCTGGCTTTCGACGTCGCTATCGTCGAATGAACTTCGGGCCATAATAGCAAGATTATTTTGATTGAAAAAATCATCATCTTTGTCTTCATCGCTCCATGTTGCAATTAGAACCTCCTTCTTGGGTTTTGCTCGGCAATTCTTTGCAAAGTGGCCTGGTATACCACATAATCGACAATTGTTGTTGAATTTCTTTGATTTGCCTGAGATGTCTTTCTTTCTCCGGTTTAATATGGTTTGAAACTTATTAATATTCTTGGACAATATGCCGATTCTTCGCCGCTTTCATCAACCGGGATTTCTTCTCTTTTTGACATCTTGGCCTTCAAGGCTATTGATCTTTCCTTCGGCTTTGGTTTAGCGTTCCGAGATTTTAGAACTATCTCGTAGTTTATAAGTGAACCAACGAGAGCAGTAAAATCAAGATTATTTAAATCATTAGATTCCATTATCGCCGTAACCGTGTCGTCCCATTCAACAGGTAGTGATCTTAAGATTTTCTTGACTTTCTCACTACTTGATAATGGTTTACCGAACGAAGCTTATCCATTGGTGATGACCGCAAATCGGTCGAGCATGTTGGTGATGGACTCATCACCCATCATCATGAATAACTCGTAGTCATGGAGAAGCATATTGATCTTCGTCTCCTTGACTTGAGTTGTCACTTCGTGTGTGATTTCAAGAATTTTCCATATCTCTTTAGCACTTTCACACGATGAGACACGATTGACCTCTTCTGGATTTAAGGCACAATATAGAAATTTAGTAGGCTTACAGTTTAGATGGCCGTTCTTCCAATCCTCGTCATTATATTCTTCGAAGCTCTTAAGAGATCCGTTAGGTTTGATTGGAAATTTCGGGCCAAGACAAATGATCTTCCAAATCTCTATATCATTGGCACGAATAAAGATCGACATCTTTTTCTTCCATGTCATATAATTTGATCCATCAAAGAATGGAGGTCGGTTGAAAGCAAGACCTTCGACCGGAGCAAATTGGAACGCCATTTGGATCTTTTCCTCGGATGTTAAGCCGCTTATTGGAGGTACCGCTCCGATACCAATTGTTGGAGCACTATTGGTCGGTATCGCTATTTGGAGATAGAGTTTTGAAACTCTTTTGCGTTGCGGAAGCGATTTAAATAAAATGCAGAAAATAAATCGACACAAGGATTTATAGAGGTTCGACCAAACATGCCTACGTCCTCTCTCAGTATCTTTTTCAATAGGATGAAGATCAACCTCTGCACCTCTCTTCTATCGGTCGAGGGATAACCTTTACAAACTTGTCTTCTATCGGTCCAAGTTAAACCGTACAATCTCTCTTCTATGGGTCGAGATATTACCGCTTGTACTTGTCTTTATGTCGGTCTAAGTTAAACCATTTTCCTTTTCTATTGGCCAAGGAATCAACCACTCTAGCTTTGTATCGGTACTAGATAAACCTCACTTAGATATCGATTGCGATTCTAACAATGCCGGATCTTTGATCCTAATAACACCGAATCTAATCGTATGTTTTCTTTTACTTCTCGTGTATGTGTTGAATGTATAAACACTCAAACTATCAATATAAGCACAATTACAACAACAAGAATGTGTATAACAATATATGATCACTGAATCATTTGATTTGCGTTGTTGTAGGATGAATACCATTAGAAGTGGTATTTATAGGCATTTCTCTTCCAACTAGCCGTTAGCTTTCTGTGACTTCCTTACGTACATTACCAGCCTTCTATTACGTACGTTAGCCACCTTACGGTCGTTAACGTCTACATGTTAAACACATTATCTTCTTCAAAAAACAGTCCAGTAGCCTTCGTCTTCTGTGTTACGTACGTTAGCCAATTTTAAATTACGTACGTTATCATAGTCAATATATCCGTTGCATGATGACCTATGCCATGACGTCATCTCCAATGTTCTTCTTGTTTGAATACTGAAATACCCATTACGTACATTAATCACGTAGAGTTATGTACATTAAACTCAGCCTCTTACGTACGTTGTGCTATCTGAATAGCGTACGTTATCTTCCTTCTGGCCAGCTTTTTGCGTCTCCAACTTCGTCGATGTTTTGCTTTGCTTCTTTGTTGTTTTGCTTTGTTTAGCAACTTTAATCATCAAAACTCTATTAATGAATGTATGGAATTAAATATTCCAACAATCTCCCCCTTTTTGATGATTACAAAACAACCCTTGAATTGGATAAAACCTGCAAAAATAAAAATATATATATTTGCACAAATCAAAGTTTTTGAATTTGTCAGTTTCGTTAGTTTCACCCATCTTTTCTTTTTTTTTCTGTCATTTTCGAGTTCTCCTTTCCATTTTTCAACTCCTCTGTTTCTCCCCCTTTTTGTATACTTTATTTTTCTCCTTTTCGACTTCTTCGATTTTTATTATTCTCTCCTCCTTTTTACTTTTTATTTTTCTCATAAGGATTCATTTTTAGTATACGGTTTGAATCCTAAACCCTGTTTGTTCAAAGTTTATTTCTGAACCGAGAGCATTTGTTCAAATTTTTCGTTTCCACACGAAAATTTCTTTGTTAAATTTTTGAGCTCGGTTTGAACTTTCAAGAGATCATCCTTTAAAATATTTTCGTTTTCAACGCATTTAGAATGATCGGTGTCGACAAATTTTCCCTTTTCAAGTATTTTGGAATTTTCAATTTCCAATAATTTATTTTTATATTTAATGGATTTAATCTCGGATAAAGCATTTTGAAAGTCGGTATGCAGTAATACAAATGCTTCAAATAATTCATCATGGGACGATGTACTAACCTGGCTTTCGACGTTGCTATCATCGAATGAACTTCGGTCCATAAGAGCGAGATTATTTTGATTGATAAAATAATCATCTTCGTCTTCATCACTCCATGTTGCAATTAGAACCTCCTTCTTGGGTTTTGCTCGACAATTCTTTGCAAAGTGGCCTGGTTTACCACATAATCGATAATTGTTGTCGAATTTCTTAGATTCGCCCGAGATGTCTTTCTCTCTCTGTTTTAATAAGGTTTGAAACTTATTAATATTCTTGGCATAATATGCCGATTCTTCATCGCTTTCATCAACCGGGATTTCTTCTCTTTTTGACATCTTAGCCTTCAAGGCTATTGATCTTTCCTTCAGCTTTGGTTTAGCGTTCCGAGATTTTAGAACTATCATGTAGTTTATAAGTGAACCCACGAGACCACTAAAATCAAGATTGTTTAAATCTTTAGATTCCATTATCGCCGTAACCGTGTTGTCCCATTCAACAGGTAGTGATCTTAAGATTTTCTTGACTTTCTCACTACATGATAATGGTTTACCGAACGAAGCTAGTCTATTGGTGATGACCGCAAATCGGTCGAGCATGTTGGTGATGGACTCGTCACCCTTCATCATGAATAACTCGTAGTCATGGAGAAGCATATTGATCTTCATCTCCTTGACTTGAGTTGTCCCTTTGTGTGGGATTTCAAAAATTTTCCATATCTCTTCTGAATAACAGGTAGATACGATTGACCTCTTCTGGATTTAAGGCACAATATAGAAATTGAGTAGCCTTACAGTTTAGATGGTCGTTCTTCCAATCCTCATCATTATATTCTTCGAAGCTCTTAAGAGATCCGTCAGGTTTGATTGGAACTTTCGGGCCAAGACAAATGATCTTCCAAATCTCTATATCATATGCACGAATAAAGATTGACATCTTTTTCTTCCATGTCATATAATTTGATCCATCAAACAATGGAGGTCGTTTTAAAGCAAGACCTTCGACCGGAGCAAATTGGAATGCCATTTGGATATTCTCCTCGGATGTTAAGCCGCTTATTGGAGGTACCGCTCTGATACCAATTGTTGGAGCACTATTGGTCGGTATCGCCATTTGGAGATAGAGTTGTGAAACTCTTTTGCGTTGCGGAAGCGATTTAAATAAAATGTAGAAAATAAATCGACACAAGGATTTATAGAGGTTTGGTCAAACGTGCCTACGTCCTCTCTCAGTATCTTTTTCAATAGGATGAAGATCAACCTCTGCACCTCTCTTCTATCGGTCGAGGGATAACCGTTACAAACTTGTCTTCTATCGGTCCAAGTTAAACGGTACAATCTCGCTTCTATCGGTCGAGATATTACCGCTTGTACTTATCTTTGTGGCGGTCTAAGTTAAACCGTTTTCCTTTTCTATTGGACAAGGAATCAACCACTCTAGCTTTCTGTCGGTACTAGATAAACCTCACTTAGATATCGATTGTGATTCTAACAATCCCGGATCCTTGATCCTAATAACACCGAATCCAATCGTATCTTTCCTTTTACCTATCGTGTATGTGTTGAATATATAAACACTCAAACTATCAATATAAGCACAATTACAACAACAAGAATATGTATAACAATATTTGCATCATTTGCTTTGCGTTGTTGTAGGATGAATACCATCAGAAGTGGTATTTATAGGCATTTCTCTTCCAACTAGCCGTTAGCTTTGTGTGCCTTCCTTACGTACATTACCAGCCTTCTATTACGTACGTTAGCCACCTTACGTGTAATACCCGTAATTTCGATTCCCGGTAATTTCTTTTTTTCGGCGGAAGTCCGTTTTGACGACTCTCTCATGACCTTTTCGTCATTATGAGAATGATTAATTCTACACTTTTTGACATCCGAGTTCATTTCGGTGCCGTTTTGTTGAGTTCCATGCTTTTTAGCGACTTTTTCCGCACTTGAGTTCGATTCTTGCGAATCTCGTCTGAAACTGTTGTTTCGACTTTCTCGTAAGTTCATTTAATGTTATTATTCATGTTGAAAGCTTCGGCTTGGTGTTTCGATCATGTATCGTGTATTTCGGACGTTTTGGGCCATTTTCCTAATTTCCCAAAGTTTGGGGTAATTACTTTCCGTTGTCGAATTTCGAACCTTCAGGTGGTCGGAATCGTGTGTTCTCTTAGTGCTCGAATTCGTCTTTGCGAGTACTTCGTAACCGTATCTTCGATTCGTATTCAGGTTCGGGCTTCGGGGTCATTCGGGCCGTCGGAGTTGGCCCCGGCCGAGTCATGGCCGGCGATGCAGGCCTGGCCAGATCGCCGAGTTACGACGGTAGCGCCGCGATTCGCACGTAATTCCGGTTACGTACGTAAAGGTGCCGGCATTTTTGGGCAGCGTCTCAGCCATGGCCGGTTACGTACGTAACTCGTCCGGCAGGCTGCCTATTTAAGGCCCTGCGGACGGGTTTTCACCATTTTTTCTCAATCTTTTCTTTCTCTTCCGCGGATGTAGCCTTGGGAATTCTGAAGCCATGTTGTTTAACAACAGATCCATGAAGTTGTTGAGCTCATATCATCGATTAATCATCCGTTATCATCCTTTGATCCGGCGAATCAAGGTAATCTCTTCTTAGAACCCTAAATTCTTGAATTTGGGGTTTTTTACGTTTTTGTCCGATTCGTTCCGTATTGTTGATTAATTCATGATGGGTATGATTAATCTTGGTAGTATTCTTGTGTTTAACATCATTTAATCCATTGTTCTTCGTCGAATCGAAGTATATTTCTTGATTTTCTTCGAATCGACTTTTTGGGGGATTTGTTCTCGATCTCATTTTCCATCCATTTTTGATGGATCGATTGTGGTTAAATGATGTTGTTAAACATATTCTGTGGATTGTATATCCATATTTCAACTTGGAATTCCGTTTTCGTGTTTTGTCGGGATGAATCGTGTTCTAGGCCGTTTTGGGGGAAACACTTGAATTTTCGTCATTCATTCTTTGAATTCAGCGGCTTTGGGTCGTACTTTGGAATTCATTTTCGTTGTTATATTTGTCCTTCGTAGTTTATTATCGCGAGTTGGCGTTCTGTGGAGTCGGTGGGTTCGTAGTCAGGTTCGTGCCAACCTACTTCGGTCGATTCTCCGTGTTGTTCTTATTCGAGGCAAGTTCCTTGTCCATACTATTCTTGTTTTGTGGATATGATAATTGGTGATCGTCTTGGTGTGTTTGTTTATTTGTTTGAAACGAGTTTTTCAAAAGATTCGGCTAGCCTCGTTAAAGGCTCACTTTCAAAACGCGTGTGTTTTGTAAATTGTGTGGGTTGTAAGTGACTATGTGAATCCTATGGATATGTTTGGTGTTGATGATGTACTTGGTATTTGCGTGTGGACGTATATTGTTTCATTTCGGTGCATTGTGGTTTGACGTGGTGTTTTTCTAAGTGTTTGATGCCTCTGGGTGAATTGTTTGGATATCCTTGGTGTGATATGTTATTTGTGCATGATTGATTCGCTAGCCAGCTCGGGAGGGTCCTTCGAGGCCTTTGGTGGGATTCATGGTGGCGTCCTGGTCCTAGGCGATGCCTGTGCTTGATTGTTTTGCTAGCCATCTCGGGAGGGTCCTTCGAGGCCTCGGGTGGGATTCATGGTGGCGTCCTGGTCCTAGGCGATGCCTGTGCTTGATTGTTTGGCGAGCCAGCTCGGGAGGGTCCTTAGAGGCCTCGGGTGGGATTCATGGTGGCGTCCTGGTCCTAGGCGATGCCTGTGCTTGATTGTTTCGCTAGCCAGCTCAGGAGGGTCCTTCGAGGCCTCGGGTGGGATTCATGGTGGCGTCCTGGTCCTAGGCGACGCCTGTGCGTGTATGTTTTTTGAATGTGTTCGCTCACCTCGGGAGGGTTCGACGGGGCCACGGATGGAGTCCAATGGTTTCGCCCTGGATTCACGAGTGAAACTTCACCACTGCGTGTGTATGTGTTAGTGAATGTATTTTACTCACCCTGGGACGGTCCGACGGGGCCTCGGGGGAATCTATGACTTCACTCTGGGTTCGCGAGTAAAAACTTCACGAGTGCGTGTGTATGTTTTGTTAATGTGTTTGCTCACCTCGGGAGGGTTCGACGGGGCCACGGAGGGAGTCCAATGGTTTCGCCCTGGATTCACGAGTGAAACTTCACGGGTGCGTGTGTATTTTATGTCCGTCGAGGAAGCGTGACCTGGGTTTTAACCTTGTGTATTGTTGTTGGTTTCAATTGTGAAAACAAACCTTTGGACTATGACCCCTGTTGATTTTTGGAAAAATAAGGATTTGATAATCCTAAATTGTTTTCTATTAAAACTCTCGATGGCATTTTAAACAGTTTCATAAATTGTTTCCCTTTAATTGTGGTCTTTCGGTTTTGGAATGTTTTACCCAAACTCTTGCCTTGGGAAGTACTTTTCGTTACTTTTGGATTTTTGAGGATTCCTGGTTATTGTTATTCGTGGAATGTGAATCGTATGGCTCGTATTTGCACTTTGTTCTTGCACTAGCAAAACAGTTGAGTTTTGCTAACCCCCGAGTATTCGGGGGGTGGATGACTGTTTTTGCATTCAGGTTTGGGAGCATAACACAGGGTCGGCACGAAGGATGATGAAAGATGAACGATACTAATCACACGAGGACCCATTGATGTCGTATTGGTTCAGTTGTAGTTTATTTTCCGCTGCAGTATTCTTTCCCGTTGTACGGGAGTGTGTTGTATTCGGCCCCTGCGTGGGCATGTATTGTAATTGAGTTGTACGTATTTATTAAAAGACCAAATCGGTCTACTGAGTCATTTTAGCCTTAAAGGCATTGTTGAGTTGTTCTATGTTGTTACCAGCCTGGTAGATCCTTGAGGAAAGGGGTCTACGGCGTGTAATATCCCTGAGCGAATTGGGGGTGTTACATAAATGGTATCAGAGATTTAGGTTGTGAAAACCTAGGTTGTCGGGTCAGTGGTGTCTATTGAGTTTTTGTCTCGTCGGATTTTGTCTGACTGAGTCGTGTCACGACGCGTCGTCTGAGTTTGTTGGTCGTGATTAGTATCGTGGGCGATCATCATCTTCGTGCGACCTGTGGATGTAAGTCTCCCTTCTTTGTGTTGTGCCTCGTGTGACACGAGCTATTTTTATGATTATTTGTTAAGTGGCGGAATCCTCTTATGGATTTTGATTTCTTGATACGTGATTATTTGACTCTCATATTTCGTTCATGTGAGGAGTAGTGTTGCTGGATTGTGCATGTTGGACTGTATTTCTTTTATCCGCTGCGTGAGTTCTTTTGTAATGACTTTCGGTATTTTACCGACTGAGTTTTATTTCGAAAATCGATTCCATTAACCGAGTTTTTGATATTATGGCCTTGATCGTTTTAGCGAAATTCTTATGACGGTATTTAGTATTTTGTAAATGGCTTTTGTAAGTTTTTGAAACATTACCGTCATCGGCCCTTTTGACGATGTAAATGGTTTTTAGCACAGTGAGTTCCGGCGCGGGACCCACAGCGCTATAATATTTCGTGTAATTACCTGAAATCTTCGGGCATTCTAGCCCATTGAATTATCTTTGAAAACCTTGAATATCTTAGAAAATAAATTTCGAGACGTACTTTTAAAATGAATTATTTTCTTGTGGTGCGTCCAAGGTGCCACAATATGTTTCAAGATTCTTCTACCTCGAGGACCAAAATGTTTTGAGATATTTTCATTGTTTTAGAAACACTTTTACTTAGACCCGAGGGTCAATTATTCTGAAAGTTTTTCACTAAGAGAAAGTGTCCTCATTTTTATCAAATGCGAAATTGTTCTCCAAAGTCTCGATAACGATGTTTCACGTTTGTATTTTTTTTGAAAAGGTGATACTCAAGATCAACCGGTGTTTTTCTAAATTATTTTCAAAATGAGGTTTTCGTTTTTAAAACCTATCCATTCCCGTTTGAGGGCTGGGTATGTATGTATGATGTCCGCGTTGTCATTATGATGTTTGCTCCCGAGTATGATCGAATTGGCGGTGTGAGCGTTGAGTCGTTCTCCACACATTTGTTGTGTTAGCCCTCTGTGAGAGGTGGGATGTTAATATTGGATGTTGTCGCCCCGTGGTGATTTCTGCGTTATCGCTCATGTGCGAACTGTTAGAGCTTTGTTTGGTACGATCGTGTGCATCGGTGATTGTTCCGTTATGTGTCGGTTGTTTAATGTCTTGTTACCTTGCTCCCGTTTTTGTGAATTTCGTGGACGAGGTCGAAGGTAATACCCGTACTATTTTGATTTCTGTATTTTCTCTTTCTCCATTCTTTCAACTCGCTCGTGTTCGTTGATACTTCATGAGCTTGTTCTGTATTTCAGTTTCATCGTTCGAACGAGCTGTAATCTTGTTTTGGGTCGATCTGGTATCGCTGTGACTTTTCCGAGTTCGGTTCGATTCTTGTGAACCTTGTTCAAAAGTAACATCTTTTGGTTCTACTGGTTCTTTTATTCAAGTGGATCGATTTGGAACTTCGTATTTTCGACTGTCGACTCGCTTATGTTTGTTAACATTTTACGAGCTTGCCTGTCCCTTACTTTTGTTAATCGAACGAGGTGGTATTGTTTCTAATTACTCGTTTGTCGTTGTGACTTTTCAATTGCTATTCCCGTTCGTGTGGATCTTATGTGAGTGCACATCTTGTTGTTTTCACCGGATCATGTTTTGTCTCGAGTCGAGATGTGAACCTCGGAGTTGTCGATTGAACCTTATTGTTCTTCGTGATCCGAACATGATTGTTCGATTTTTGTTGTCTCGATCATCATTTTTTATTCGATCATTGTTGTTCGATCATTGTTATTTGATCGTTGTTGTTCGATCGTTGTTATATGATCATTGTTGTTCGGTCGTTGTGGTTCGATCATTGATTGTTCAGATTTTGTTGACCCCGTTTCGTGGTTGTTGAGCGTTCAGACTCCTTCCTAATTTCCTTATGTTCGGGAAATTGGTCTCATTTTCGATTTTCCAACCCTTGGGCGGTGGAATTCCGTATTTGTTCAGCGTTTGGCTCGCGTTTTGATTGATGAACCGTTGGGTTGGTCAATCGTATTGATCTTCGTTCGTGTGTCTTGTGACTGTTCGGATAATCGACTTGATTGTACTATCTGTTTGATGACGCTTGTCACTTGTTGGTTTTATTATGTTTCTACCGGTGGCGTTGTGTTGGTCGTCGTGGAGCGTGTTTTCACGCCGTATGTCTCTTTGCGTTTCTTGCAACGTTTCGCCGTCGGGCGTGAGTTTTTGGTTTTTGTGTATCTTGTTGAGTTTTCCTGGCGGAGATATTGCTTCTCCCTACTTGTTTTAAGTTTCGGGACGAAACTTCTTTTAAGGAGGGTAGAATGTAATACCCGTAATTTCGATTCCCGGTAATTTCTTTTTTTTCGGCGGAAGTCCGTTTTGACGACTCGCTGAGGACCCGTTTCGTCATTCTGAGAATGATTAATTCTACACTTTTTGACATCCGAGTTCATTTCGGTGCCGTTTTGTTGAGTTCCGTGCTTTTTAGCGACTTTTTTCGCACTTGAGTTCGATTCTGGCGAATCTCGTCTGAAACTGTTGTTTCGACTTTCTCGTAAGTTCATTTAATGTTATTATTCATGTTGCAAGATTCGGCTTGGTGTTTCGATCATGTATCGTGTATTTCGGACGTTTTGGGCCATTTTCGTAATTTCCCAAAGTTTGGGGTAATTACTTTCCGTTGTCGAATTTCGAACCTTCGGGTGGTCAGAATCGTGTGTTCTCTTAGTGCTCAAATTCGTATTTGCGAGTACTTCGTAACCGTATCTTCGATTCGTATTCAGGTTCGGGTTTCGGGGTCGTTCGGGCCGTCGGAGTTGGCCTCGGCCGAGTCATGGTCGGGCAGTCTGGGCCCAGGCCGGCACTGGCCGAGTTACGTACGGTAGCGCTCGGCAGTTACGTACGTAATGCCGGTTACGTACGTAACCCTTGGCCGGTTACGTACGTAAGGGTGACGGCATTTTTGGGCAGCGTCTCAGCCATGGCCGGTTACGTACGTAAGCCCTTGGCCGTTTACGTACCTAACTCGGCCGGCAGGCTGCCTATTTAAGGCTCTGCGGACGGGTTTTCACCATTTTTTCTCAATCTTTTCTTTCTCTTCCGCGGATGTGGCCTTAGGGATTCCGAAGCCATGTTGTTGAACAACAAATCCATGAAGTTGTTGAGCTCATATCATCGATTAATCATCCGTTATCATCCTTTGATCCAGCGAATCAAGGTAATCTCTTCTTAGAACCCTAAATTCTTGAATTTGAGGGTTTTTACGTTTTTGTCCGATTCGTTCCGTATTGTTGATTAATTCATGATGGGTATGATTAATCTTGGTAGTATTCTTGTGTTTAACATCATTTAATCCATTGTTCTTCGTCGAATCGAAGTATATTTCTTGATTTCCCTCGAATCGACTTTTTGTGGGATTTGTTCTCGATCTCGTTTTCCATCCGTTTTTGATGGATCGATTGTGGTTAAATGATGTTGTTAAACATATTCTATGGGTTGTATATCCATATTTCAACTTGGAATTCCGTTTTCGTGTTTTGTCGGGACGAATCGTGTTCTTGGCCGTTTTGGGGGAAACACTTGAATTTTCGTCATTCGTTCTTTGAATTCAGCGGCTTTGGGTCGTACTTTGGAATTCGTTTTCGTTGTTATATTTGTCCTTCGTAGTTTATTATCGCGAGTTGGCATTCGGTGGAGTCGGTGGGTTCGTAGTCGATTCGTGCCAACCTACTTCGGTCGATTCTCCGTGTTGTTCTTATTCGAGGCAAGTACCCTGTCCATACTATTCTTGTTTTGTGGATATGATAATTGGTGATCGTCTTGGTGTGTTTGTTTATTTGTTTGAAACGAGTTTTTCAAAAGATTCGGCTAGCCTCGTTAAAGGCTCACTTTCAAAACGCGTGTGTTTTGTAAATTGTGTGGGTTGTAAGTGACTATGTGAATCCTATGGATATGTTTGGTGTTGATGATGCACTTGGTATTTGCGTGTGGACGTATATTGTTTCATTTCGGTGCATTGTGGTTTGACGTGGTGTTTTGCTAAGTGTTTGATGCCTCTGGGTGAATTGTTTGGATATCCTTGGTGTGATATGTTATTTGTGCATGATTGATTCGCTAGCCAGCTCGGGAGGGTCCTTTGAGGCCTCGGGTGGGATTCATGGTGGCGTCCTGGTCCTAGGCGATGCCTGTGCTTGATTGTTTCGCGAGCCAGCTCGGGAGGGTCCTTAGAGGCCTCGGGTGGGATTCATGGTGGCGTCCTGGTCCTAGGCGATGCCTGTGCTTGATTGTTTCGCTAGCCAGCTCAGGAGGGTCCTTCGAGGCCTCGGGTGGGATTCATGGTGGCGTCCTGGTCCTAGGCGACGCCTGTGCGTGTATGTTTTTTGAATGTGTTCGCTCACCTCGGGAGGGTTCGACGGGGCCACGGATGGAGTCCAATGGTTTCGCCCTGGATTCACGAGTGAAACTTCACCACTGCGTGTGTATGTGTTAGTGAATGTATTTTACTCACCCTGGGACGGTCCGACGGGGCCTCGGGGGAATCTATGACTTCATTCTGGGTTCGCGAGTAAAAACTTCACGAGTGCATGTGTATGTTTTGTTAATGTGTTTGCTCACCTCGGGAGGGTTCGACGGGGCCACGGAGGGAGTCCAATGGTTTCGCCCTGGATTCACGAGTGAAACTTCACGGGTGCGTGTGTATTTTATGTCCGTCGAGGAAGCGTGACCTGGGTTTTAACCTTGTGTATTGTTGTTGGTTTCAATTGTGAAAACAAACCTTTGGACTATGACCCCTGTTGATTTTTGGAAAAATAAGGATTTGATAATCCTAAATTGTTTTCTATTAAAACTCTCGATGGCATTTTAAACAGTTTCATAAATTGTTTCCCTTTAATTGTGGTCTTTCGGTTTTGGAATGTTTTACCCAAACTCTTGCCTCGGGAAGTACTTTTCGTTACTTTTGGATTTTTGAGGATTCCTGGTTATTGTTATTCGTGGAATGTGAATCGTATGGCTCGTATTTGCACTTTGTTCTTGCACTAGCAAAACAGTTGAGTTTTGCTAACCCCCAAGTATTCGGGGGGTGGATGACTGTTTTTGCATTCAGGTTTGGGAGCATAACACAGGGTCGGCACGAAGGATGATGAAAGATGAACGATACTAATCACACGAGGACCCATTGATGTCGTATTGGTTCAGTTGTAGTTTATTTTCCGCTGCAGTATTCTTTCCCGTTGTACGGGAGTGTGTTGTATTCGGCCCCTGCGTGGGCATGTATTGTAATTGAGTTGTACGTATTTATTAAAAGACCAAATCGGTCTACTGAGTCATTTTAGCCTTAAAGGCATTGTTGAGTTGTTCTATGTTGTTACCAGCCTGGTAGATCCTTGAGGAAAGGGGTCTACGGCGTGTAATATCCCTGAGCGAATTGGGGGTGTTACATAAATGGTATCAGAGATTTAGGTTGTGAAAACCTAGGTTGTCGGGTCAGTGGTGTCTATTGAGTTTTTGTCTCGTCGGATTTTGTCTGACTGAGTCGTGTCACGACGCGTCGTCTGAGTTTGTTGGTCGTGATTAGTATCGTGGGCGATCATCATCTTCGTGCGACCTGTGGATGTAAGTCTCCCTTCTTTGTGTTGTGCCTCGTGTGACACGAGCTATTTTTATGATTATTTGTTAAGTGGCGGAATCCTCTTATGGATTTTGATTTCTTGATACGTGATTATTTGACTCTCATATTTCGTTCATGTGAGGAGTAGTGTTGCTGGATTGTGCATGTTGGACTGTATTTCTTTTATCCGCTGCGTGAGTTCTTTTGTAATGACTTTCGGTATTTTACCGACTGAGTTTTATTTCGAAAATCGATTCCATTAACCGAGTTTTTGATATTATGGCCTTGATCGTTTTAGCGAAATTCTTATGACGGTATTTAGTATTTTGTAAATGGCTTTTGTAAGTTTTTGAAACATTACCGTCATCGGCCCTTTTGACGATGTAAATGGTTTTTAGCCTGGTGAGTTCCGGCGCGGGACCCACAGCGCTATAATATTTCGTGTAATTACCTGAAATCTTCGGGCATTCTAGCCCATTGAATTATCTTTGAAAACCTTGAATATCTTAGAAAATAAATTTCGAGACGTACTTTTAAAATGAATTATTTTCTTGTGGTGCGTCCAAGGTGCCACAATATGTTTCAAGATTCTTCTACCTCGAGGACCAAAATGTTTTGAGATATTTTCATTGTTTTAGAAACACTTTTACTTAGACCCGAGGGTCAATTATTCTGAAAGTTTTTCACTAAGAGAAAGTGTCCTCATTTTTATCAAATGCGAAATTGTTCTCCAAAGTCTCGATAACGATGTTTCACGTTTGTATTTTTTTTGAAAAGGTGATACTCAAGATCAACCGGTGTTTTTCTAAATTATTTTCAAAATGAGGTTTTCGTTTTTAAAACCTATCCATTCCCGTTTGAGGGCTGGGTATGTATGTATGATGTCCGCGTTGTCATTATGATGTTTGCTCCCGAGTATGATCGAATTGGCGGTGTGAGCGTTGAGTCGTTCTCCACACATTTGTTGTGTTAGCCCTCTGTGAGAGGTGGGATGTTAATATTGGATGTTGTCGCCCCGTGGTGATTTCTGCGTTATCGCTCATGTGCGAACTGTTAGAGCTTTGTTTGGTACGATCGTGTGCATCGGTGATTGTTCCGTTATGTGTCGGTTGTTTAATGTCTTGTTACCTTGCTCCCGTTTTTGTGAATTTCGTGGACGAGGTCGAAGGTAATACCCGTACTATTTTGATTTCTGTATTTTCTCTTTCTCCATTCTTTCAACTCGCTCGTGTTCGTTGATACTTCATGAGCTTGTTCTGTATTTCAGTTTCATCGTTCGAACGAGCTGTAATCTTGTTTTGGGTCGATCTGGTATCGCTGTGACTTTTCCGAGTTCGGTTCGATTCTTGTGAACCTTGTTCAAAAGTAACATCTTTTGGTTCTACTGGTTCTTTTATTCGAAGTGGATCAGATTTGGAACTTCTGTATTTTCGACTCTGTCGACTCGTTTATGTTTGTTAACATTTTCTGAGCTTGCCCTGTCCCTTACTTTTGTTAATCGAACGAGGGTGGTATTGTTTCGGAATTACTCGTTTGTCGTTGTGACTTTTCAATTGCTATTCCCGTTCGTGTGGATCTTATGTGAGTGCACATCTTGTTGTTTTCACCGGATCATGTTTTGTCTCGAGTCGAGATGTGAACCTCGGAGTTGTCGATTGAACCTTATTGTTCTTCGTGATCCGAACATGATTGTTCGATTTTTGTTGTCTCGATCATCATTTTTTATTCGATCATTGTTGTTCGATCATTGTTATTTGATCGTTGTTGTTCGATCGTTGTTATATGATCATTGTTGTTCGGTCGTTGTGGTTCGATCATTGATTGTTCAGATTTTGTTGACCCCGTTTCGTGGTTGTTGAGCGTTCAGACTCCTTCCTAATTTCCTTATGTTCGGGAAATTGGTCTCATTTTCGATTTTCCAACCCTTGGGCGGTGGAATTCCGTATTTGTTCAGCGTTTGGCTCGCGTTTTGATTGATGAACCGTTGGGTTGGTCAATCGTATTGATCTTCGTTCGTGTGTCTTGTGACTGTTCGGATAATCGACTTGATTGTACTATCTGTTTGATGACGCTTGTCACTTGTTGGTTTTATTATGTTTCTACCGGTGGCGTTGTGTTGGTCGTCGTGGAGCGTGTTTTCACGCCGTATGTCTCTTTGCGTTTCTTGCAACGTTTCGCCGTCGGGCGTGAGTTTTTGGTTTTTGTGTATCTTGTTGAGTTTTCTGGCGGAGATATTGCTTCTCCTACTTGTTTTAAGTTTGGGACGAAACTTCTTTTAAGGAGGGTAGAATGTAATACCCGTAATTTCGATTCCCGGTAATTTCTTTTTTTTCGCGGAAGTCCGTTTTGACGACTGAGGACCCGCTTCGTCATTCCGAGAATGATTAATTCTACACTTTTGACATCCGAGTTCATTTCGGTGCCGTTTTGTTGAGTTCCGTGCTTTTAGCGACTTTTTCGCACTTGAGTTCGATTCTCGCGAATCTCGTCTAAACCGTTGTTTCGACTTTCTCGTAAGTTCATTTAATGTTATTATTCATGTTGCAAGATTCGGCTTGGTGTTTCGATCATGTATCGTGTATTTCGGACGTTTTGGGCCATTTTCGTAATTTCCCAAAGTTTGGGGTAATTACTTTCCGTTGTCGAATTTCGAACCTTCGGGTGGTCAATCGTGTGTTCTCTTAGTGCTCAAATTCGTATTTGCGAGTACTTCGTAACCGTATCTTGATTCGTATTCGAGTTCGGGTTTCGGGGTCGTTCGGGCCGTCGGAGTTGGCCTCGGCCGAGTCATGGCCGGCGCCTGCAGGCCAGACCGCCGAGTTACGTCGGTAGCGCTCGGCGATTACGTCGTAATGCCGATTCGTCGTAACCCTTGGCCGGTTACGTACGTAAGGGTGACGGCATTTTTGGGCAGCGTCTCAGCCATGGCCGGTTACGTACGTAAGCCCTTGGCCGTTTACGTACCTAACTCGGCCGGCAGGCTGCCTATTTAAGGCTCTGCGGACGGGTTTTCACCATTTTTTCTCAATCTTTTCTTTCTCTTCCGCGGATGTGGCCTTGGGGATTCCGAAGCCATGTTGTTGAACAACAAATCCATGAAGTTGTTGAGCTCATATCATCGATTAATCATCCGTTATCATCCTTTGATCCATCGAATCAAGGTAATCTCTTCTTAGAACCCTAAATTCTTGAATTTGAGGGTTTTTACGTTTTTGTCCGATTCGTTCCGTATTGTTGATTAATTCATGATGGGTATGATTAATCTTGGTAGTATTCTTGTGTTTAACATCATTTAATCCACTGTTCTTCGTCGAATCGAAGTATATTTCTTGATTTCCCTCGAATCGACTTTTTGGGGGATTTGTTCTCGATCTCGTTTTCCATCCGTTTTTGATGGATCGATTGTGGTTAAATGATGTTGTTAAACATATTCTATGGGTTGTATATCCATATTTCAACTTGGAATTCCGTTTTCGTGTTTTGTCGGGACGAATCGTGTTCTTGGCCGTTTTGGGGGAAACACTTGAATTTTCGTCATTCGTTCTTTGAATTCAGCGGCTTTGGGTCGTACTTTGGAATTCGTTTTCGTTGTTATATTTGTCCTTCGTAGTTTATTATCGCGAGTTGGCATTCGGTGGAGTCGGTGGGTTCGTAGTCGATTCGTGCCAACCTACTTCGGTCGATTCTCCGTGTTGTTCTTATTCGAGGCAAGTACCCTGTCCATACTATTCTTGTTTTGTGGATATGATAATTGGTGATCGTCTTGGTGTGTTTGTTTATTTGTTTGAAACGAGTTTTTCAAAAGATTCGGCTAGCCTCGTTAAAGGCTCACTTTCAAAACGCGTGTGTTTTGTAAATTGTGTGGGTTGTAAGTGACTATGTGAATCCTATGGATATGTTTGGTGTTGATGATGCACTTGGTATTTGCGTGTGGACGTATATTGTTTCATTTCGGTGCATTGTGGTTTGACGTGGTGTTTTGCTAAGTGTTTGATGCCTCTGGGTGAATTGTTTGGATATCCTTGGTGTGATATGTTATTTGTGCATGATTGATTCGCTAGCCAGCTCGGGAGGGTCCTTTGAGGCCTCGGGTGGGATTCATGGTGGCGTCCTGGTCCTAGGCGATGCCTGTGCTTGATTGTTTCGCTAGCCAGCTCGGGAGGGTCCTTCGAGGCCTCGGGTGGGATTCATGGTGGCGTCCTGGTCCTAGGCGATGCCTGTGCTTGATTGTTTCGCTAGCCAGCTCGGGAGTGTAACACCCCAACCCGACAAGGGTAGAAGTATCACATTGTGGTGGCATATCAGAACATACATAAATAAACGCAAGCGGAAGTCTTATCATAAATATCAAAGGAAAGTAAGTCAGCATGACTTAAACAATACATAAGTTCCAAAAGAAATACAAATGAAGGAAACATCATAATCTGAATCTCAAAATAATGAAATAACATAGTGTCAAAGTTAAGATGTCTAGGGTAAGTCTGCACTCAGCTCCTACTCTCATCCCAAAGGATAGCCCCAACTCCTAGCTTAATAACCTGCCATGAGAAAGAAAATGCGGCCGAGCTTAAAAGCCCAGTGAACAGATATATAAACAAATGAATAACCGATACGTATATAAGAATAAGAAAAGAATAAATAAGCTCCTGCTGAAAAGAATGTCATCTGTCAAATGAATAAGGGATTAACGGTCAACTGAACAAATCTCGTGAGTCAACTGAAACAAGAATATGGAGAATCAAAGGATAATAGGATATAATGCATTGGGGAAAGCATAAGGTATAAACAAATGGATATCAAAAGTAAGGAAAGGTCAGTAATCCACCACGAGCCCGAACACAAATCAAATCAAATATCATAGTAACCATGGAGTAGCTAGCTCCCGAACATGTGAAAGACGTGTATTGCACACAAGCATCAATCACCGAACATATCATATCATATCATGTCATATCCAATCAAATACGAATCGAACCTAGGATGCATCCATACGCCCCTGAACAAATCATATTGGCCATAACAAATGTAAAGTGCACATATCATATCAAAATGGGACGGTGTGGAACATCACTCAACCACACTAGAGTCATGCCATTGGTGCATCAATGGCACGGCCATGTTACCTTCATGGCTAGGAAACGAACTTGGCTCGAGTATCAAACTGAAGGGTTCAAATGTCATATCATATCAAAGTTCGTATCAAAGGTTCCTACCAAATGTTCATATCAAATGTTCATAAGTTCATAGCAAAGGTTCATCATTAAGGTTCATAGCAAAGGATCAAAGCAAAGGTTCATAATCAAAGGTTTACAAATCTAAGGGAGCATAGCAAGGCATAGATCAAATAAGAAAGCCATAATAAGAAGGCTCAGATCAAAGGCATCATAATCAAAACTAATATCATACCGTTGTGAACAAATCATGAGAAACCTTAAGGGATAAGGTCAGAATATCTGTACCGATACGAAACAAACAATAACAATAGTACATAGAATCAGAACCCTTACTGAGAAAGGGTAGAATATCCGTATTTAATAATCAAACAAACGAACAACCAATAACAATGATAGAGAGAAGGGGTATCAAGAATATCCGTACCTCAAACCGCAAAATGCAAAACACATCGGAAGATATAAAGATCGGAGGTTACTCCTTCTTCACGAATCTACACGAATTAGGTTCATTTTATGCTTATTAGCCATTTAATGTCATAACGGATTCTTAATTATTTAACGCCATTCATTAATGTGATTAGGGTCTCGTGATTGGAATTATGTTAACATGTGACCAATAATATCATAATAAATATTTAAGTGTATTTTAAGGGTTCATACTTATTAATGAATCTTAGATGATACAATACATACATGTTCTTCAAATGACTGGTTTCATAACAAAATTAGGTCCTCTTAACGAATTTTAATACCATAGCAGAAGTCAAAATAAAAATTTACCAAAATTCTCACAGAAGCTATAATGTCTTATGAATATACTTGAATTTTCCCAGGTTTTCTTATTAAGTATAAGCACCCTACAAAAATTATATTTCCAGACCTACCCAGAAAATTGACCTGCTGTTATACCTTTAAAGTATGGGTCTGTTAGACCAGTTTATAAAATTCACAAAATTTCCCAAAAATTTCAGAAGTAAATTAAAATGCCAGATATTAACCGTACAAATTTATAGCCCTTAAGACCTTATGGTATGCCAATGAAAAATCCCCCATTACAACTGATTTTTCAGACTTAGTTTGACAGGTTTGCACACTTAACTTGTAAAATTCAAAGAATACCCTTCCTGACCTCCAAACACTATGAAATTTCACATGCATAAAGTACACATCATGAATTTGATTTTAGACTCAAGAATTATGTTAAAACATGTTGTTATCATTAAATTTGACTCCTCACAATACAACCCATTACCTGGACAGCATACTAGTGAGATAGAAACAACACAACCTTAATCATTTTAACAAACAAGAACCCTTCCAAAATGACTCAGGCTTAACCAAATTAACACATTGGTTCTTAAACCATTTCGATTCAGAGACATCATTTAATGCACACCTGATTGCACATGAAATCATATATTCGACCTAGAAACTTAATGAGCCATGTATAGGTTATAACGAGACCAAATAAACTCTATGTCTAGTTTCTAGCACAATAAGACCCCAACTATACGAATTTTTAAAGTACACTTAAGCACATAGTGAGAAGCTCAAATAATTTACACAGGAACTTATATGTCTTATAGGCACATTTGAATTTTTCCAGATTTTATTAATTAGTACAAGCACACAATAAAAATCACTTTGTACCCGACTGTTCAGAAAGTAAACTGCTGAAACACCCAGAATGTATGCATTACAAAGGCATAACAAAACACTTTGTAAAAATCCACAAAAATTCCAGAACTTAGAAAACATGTGAAATATAACTCCTGTAAATTTGCAAGTCATAAATACTTATAGTTTTCAAATGAAAAATCGTGAAACCAGACTGCATTTAAATTCTTAAAACTTAGATTTTGACATATGATCCCATAAAATTCAAAAGCATGACCAATACAACTCCAATTCCCTTCAAACTAATTGGAAAACTTAAATAAGACATTAAACTAAGTTTTTATGCAAAAGTACAGAATTAAATCCTTATAAAACTAGAGCTACAATGCACACATAATCAGCTTTTTGAAACTGTCTCCTGCAGAAAACTGTTTTAGACCCTTTTAACATGTTTTACTTATACAAACGTACACGAGACCTATATATATCACAAGATCTGGTTTAATTAATATATTAACACACATATTTCCAGCCTTTGATGATCATACACATGACACACATATAACACGTAAAATCAGATCAGAAACATGAGTTGATTTACATATCGAAACATCTAATACCGTTATGATTTTATGTGATCTTCTAAATACGTCTTAACATATAATTCGAATAGAATAGATCAGACATTTGTTTAGTATGTATACGGATTAGATTTCAAGTTTATATATATTCAGATTATATGTGCAATCATGTGTCGAATAGAAAAGAGATACAAGATCGATTAGAGATACCTTATGATGAATCGAATAAAGGAGAGAACAAGAACGAAACCCTCACGAATCAAACCCTAATCACGATCCAAACAACAAGCACCAAGGATTCATGATTACATGACTTCAGCAACACTTTTTAAGGGTCACGAACAGCAGCAACTTGATCTTTGATAGAGAAAGAAAAAAAACGCAGCAGCCTTGATCTTTGATAGAGAGAAAAAAAAAAACACAGCAGCCTTGTGTGTGTGTGTGTGTGTTTTGGCCGAATGATAGGAGTGGAGAAGAGGTACAAGAATTCACGTTAATAAGGAAGAGGAGTAGGCTGCATATAAGGAAGGTAGTAATGGTCATAATTGTGTTTAATTTGGGCATAATGGATCGGTTATGAGGTAATGATTAGTGGCCGAATTAATGGAGTTTAATGGAAAATTTTCGGTTATGGACATTGATTTGAAACGTGTGATAGATTATCGTTTATGAAAGTTTCTTTGGTGTACAAATTTTTCAATTTAAACATAGACTTAGGTTACTAATTTCTTAATTTAATTATACCATATAGTATATAGGTTAAGGTTTAAAAAAATGAATTATTACAAAGTATAGGGAAATTTTGAAATTAGACGGAAATTTGAGATTCAAATTTTTGGGCTTTACAACTCTTCCTCTAAAAGAAAATTTCGTCCTCGAAATTGAATGAAAGCGAAATGGATACGTACCAGACTACGAAAAAAAATGTGGATAACTTGATCGCATCGATTCCTCGGTTTCCCCGGTAGCTTCACGCTCTGGGTGATTCTTTCAAAGAATTTTAACAAACGGAATGACTTTGTTTCTCATGACCCTATCTTGTCGATCCAAAATAGCTTCGGGTTCCTCAGAAAGAGACATATCAGGCTGAATCTGATCAAAAGGATAAGATGCCACATGTAACGGGTGATAATTGTATCCCCTCAGAAGAGATACATGGAAGAGGTTATGAACATGTGATAACTGTGGAGGTAGAGCCAGACAATAAGAAACCTCCCCAATACGATCAAGAATCTCAAACGGTCCAATGAATCGTAGCAAAGTCAAAAATAAAGATGAAGTACGAAAGGAAAAGATGAAGAAGGAAACCTAAAGTCTACCCAATCCTCACAGGTCATAGCCTAAGCTCTACAGGTCGAACCTAGGGCTCTGATACCATAATTGTAACACCCCAACCCGACAAGGGTAGAAGTATCACATTGTGGTGGCATATCAGAACATACATAAATAAACGCAAGCGGAAGTCTTATCATAAATATCAAAGGAAAGTAAGTCAGCATGACTTAAACAATACATAAGTTCCAAAAGAAATACAAATGAAGGAAACATCATAATCTGAATCTCAAAATAATGAAATAACATAGTGTCAAAGTTAAGATGTCTAGGGTAAGTCTGCACTCAGCTCCTACTCTCATCCCAAAGGATAGCCCCAACTCCTAGCTTAATAACCTGCCGCGGAGAAAAGAAAATGCGGCTGAGCTTAAAAGCCCAGTGAACAGATATATAAACAAATGAATAACCGATACGTATATAAGAATAAGAAAAGAATAAATAAGCTCCTGCTGAAAAGAATGTCATCTGTCAAATGAATAAGGGATTAACGGTCAACTGAACAAATCTTGTGAGTCAACTGAAACAAGAATATGGAGAATCAAAGGATAATAGGATATAATGCATTGGGGAAAGCATAAGGTATAAACAAATGGATATCAAAAGTAAGGAAAGGTCAGTAATCCACCACGAGCCCGAACACAAATCAAATCAAATATCATAGTAACCATGGAGTAGCTAGCTCCCGAACATGTGAAAGACGTGTATTGCACACAAGCATTAATCACCGAACATATCATATCATATCATGTCATATCCAATCAAATACGAATCGAACCTAGGATGCATCCATACGCCCCTGAACAAATCATATTGGCCATAACAAATGTAAAGTGCACATATCATATCAAAATGGGACGGTGTGGAACATCACTCAACCACACTAGAGTCATGCCATTGGTGCATCAATGGCACGGCCATGTTACCTTCATGGCTAGGAAACGAACTTGGCTCGAGTATCAAACTGAAGGGTTCAAATGTCATATCATATCAAAGTTCGTATCAAAGGTTCCTACCAAATGTTCATATCAAATGTTCATAAGTTCATAGCAAAGGTTCATCATTAAGGTTCATAGCAAAGGATCAAAGCAAAGGTTCATAATCAAAGGTTTACAAATCTAAGGGAGCATAGCAAGGCATAGATCAAATAAGAAAGCCATAATAAGAAGGCTCGGATCAAAGGCATCATAATCAAAACTAATATCATACCGTTGTGAACGAATCATGAGAAACCTTAAGGGATAAGGTCAGAATATCTGTACCGATACGAAACAAACAATAACAATAGTACATAGAATCGGAACCCCATCGAGAAAGGGTAGAATATCCGCACGAATAATCAAACAAACGAAACAACCAATAACAATGATAGAGAGAAGGGGTATCAAGAATATCCGTACCTCAAACCGCAAAATGCAAAACACATCAAGATATAAAGATCGAGGTTACTCCTTCTTCAAATAATCTACACGAATTAGGATCATTTTATGCTTATTAGCCATTTAATGTCATAACGGATTCTTAATTATTTAACGCCATTCATTAATGTGATTAGGGTCTCGTGATTGGAATTATGTTAACATGTGACCAATAATATCATAATAAATATTTAAGTGTATTTTAAGGGTTCATACTTATTAATGAATCTTAGATGATACAATACATACATGTTCTTCAAATGACTGGTTTCATAACAAAAAAAGGTCCTCTTAACGAATTTTAATACCATAGCGAAGTCAAAATAAAAATTTACCAAAATTCTCACAGAAGCTATAATGTCTTATGAATATACTTGAATTTTCCCAGGTTTTCTTATTAAGTATAAGCACCCTACAAAAATTATATTTCCAGACCTACCCAGAAAATTGACCTGCTGTTATACCTTTAAAGTATGGGTCTGTTAGACCAGTTTATAAAATTCACAAAATTTCCCAAAAATTTCAGAAGTAAATTAAAATGCCAGATATTAACCGTACAAATTTATAGCCCTTAAGACCTTATGGTATGCCAATGAAAAATCCCCCATTACAACTGATTTTTCAGACTTAGTTTGACAGGTTTGCACACTTAACTTGTAAAATTCAAAGAATACCCTTCCCGACCTCCAAACACTATGAAATTTCACATGCATAAAGTACACATCATGAATTTGATTTTAGACTCAAGAATTATGTTAAAACATGTTGTTATCATTAAATTTGACTCCTCACAATACAACCCATTACCTGGACAGCATACTAGTGAGATAGAAACAACACAACCTTAATCATTTTAACAAACAAGAACCCTTCCAAAATGACTCAGGCTTAACCAAATTAACACATTGGTTCTTAAACCATTTCGATTCAGAGACATCATTTAATGCACACCTGATTGCACATGAAATCATATATTCGACCTAGAAACTTAATGAGCCATGTATAGGTTATAACGAGACCAAATAAACTCTATGTCTAGTTTCTAGCACAATAAGACCCCAACTATACGAATTTTTAAAGTACACTTAAGCACATAGTGAGAAGCTCAAATAATTTACACAGGAACTTATATGTCTTATAGGCACATTTGAATTTTTCAAGATTTTATTAATTAGTACAAGCACACAATAAAAATCACTTTGTACCCGACTGTTCAGAAAGTAAACTGCTGAAACACCCAGAATGTATGCATTACAAAGGCATAACAAAACACTTTGGAAAAATCCACAAAAATTCCAGAACTTAGAAAACATGTGAAATATAACTCCTGTAAATTTGCAAGTCATAAATACTTATAGTTTTCAAATGAAAAATCGTGAAACCAGACTGCATTTAAATTCTTAAAACTTAGATTTTGACATATGATCCCATAAAATTCAAAAGCATGACCAATACAACTCCAATTCCCTTCAAACTAATTGGAAAACTTAAATAAGACATTAAACTAAGTTTTTATGCAAAAGTACAGAATTAAATCCTTATAAAACTAGAGCTACAATGCACACATAATCAGCTTTTCGAAACTGTCTCCTGCAGAAAACTGTTTTAGACCCTTTTAACATGTTTTACTTATACAAACGTACACGAGACCTATATATATCACAAGATCTGGTTTAATTAATATATTAACACACATATTTCCAGCCTTTGATGATCATACACATGACACACATATAACACAGAAAATCAGATCAGAAACATGAGTTGATTTACATATCGAAACATCTAATACCGTTATGATTTTATGTGATCTTCTAAATACGTCTTAACATATAATTCGAATAGAATAGATCAGACATTTGTTTAGTATGTATACGGATTAGATTTCAAGTTTATATATATTCAGATTATATGTGCAATCATGTGTCGAATAGAAAAGAGATACAAGATCGATTAGAGATACCTTATGATGAATCGAATAAAGGAGAGAACAAGAACGAAACCCTCACGAATCAAACCCTAATCACGATCCAAACAACAAGCACCAAGGATTCATGATTACATGACTTCAGCAACACTTTTTAAGGGTCACGAACAGCAGCAACTTGATCTTTGATAGAAAGAAAAAAACGCAGCTGACCTTGATCTTTGATAGAGAGAAAAAAAAAACACAGCAGCCTTGTGTGTGTGTGTGTGTGTTTTGGCCGAATGATAGGAGTGGAGAAGAGGTACAAGAATTCACGTTAATAAGGAAGAGGAGTAGGCTGCATATAAGGAAGGTAGTAATGGTCATAATTGTGTTTAATTTGGGCATAATGGATCGGTTATGAGGTAATGATTAGTGGCCGAATTAATGGAGTTTAATGGAAAATTTTCGGTTATGGACATTGATTTGAAACGTGTGATAGATTATCGTTTATGAAAGTTTCTTTGGTGTACAAATTTTTCAATTTAAACATAGACTTAGGTTACTAATTTCTTAATTTAATTATACCATATAGTATATAGGTTAAGGTTTAAAAAAATGAATTATTACAAAGTATAGGGAAATTTTGAAATTAGACGGAAATTTGAGATTCGAAATTTTTTAGGCTTTACAGGGAGGGTCCTTCGAGGCCTCGGGTGGGATTCATGGTGGCGTCCTGGTCCTAGGCGATGCCTGTGCGTGTATGTTTTGTGAATGTGTTCGCTCACCTCGGGAGGGTTCGACGGGGCCACGGAGGGAGTCCAATGGTTTCGCCCTGGATTCACGAGTGAAACTTCACCACTGCGTGTGTATATTTAGTGAATGTATTTTACTCACCCTGGGACGGTCCGACGGGGCCTCGGGGGAATCTATGACTTCACTCTGGGTTCGCGAGTAAAAACTTCACGAGTGCGTGTGTATGTTTTGTGAATGTGTTTGCTCACCTCGAGAGGGTTCGACGGGGCCACGGAGGGAGTCCAATGGTTTCGCCCTGGATTCACGAGTGAAACTTCACGGGTGCGTGTGTATTTTATGTCCGTCGAGGACGCGTGACGTGGGTTTTAACCTTGTGTATTGTTGTTGGTTTCAATTGTGAAAACAAACCTTTGGGCTGTGACCCCTGTTGATTTTTGGAAAGATAAGGATTTGATAATCCTAAATTGTTTTCTATTAAAACTCTCGATGGCATTTTAAACTGTTTCATAAATTGTTTCCCTTTAATTCTGGTCTTTCGGTTTTGGAATGTTTTACCCAAACTCTTGCCTCGGGAAGTACTTTTCGTTACTTTTGGATTTTTGAGGATTCCTGGTTATTGTTATTCGTGGAATGTGAATTGTATGGCTCGTATTTGCACTTTGTTCTTGCACTAGCAAAACAGTGGAGTTTTGCTAACCCCCGAGTATTCGGGGGGTGGATGTCTGTTTTTGCATTCAGGTTTAGGAGCATAACACAGGGTCGGCACGAAGGATGATGAAAGATGAACGATACTAATCACACGAGGACCCGTTGATGTCGTATTGGTTCAGTTGTAGTTTATTTTCCGCTGCAGTATTCTTTCCCGTTGTACGGGAGTGTGTTGTATTCGGCCCCTGCATGGGCATGTATTGTAATTGAGTTGTACGTATTTATTGAAAGACCAAATCGGTCTACTGAGTCATTTTAGCCTTAAAGGCATTGTTGAGTTGTTCTATGTTGTTACCAGCCTGGTAGATCCTTGAGGAAAGGGGTCTACGGCGTGTAATATCCCTGAGCGGATTGGGGGTGTTACATTACGTTCATTAACGTCTACATGTTACGCACGTTATCTTCTTCAAAAAACAGTCCAGTAGCCTCCGTCTTCTGTGTTACGTACGTTAGCAAATTTTAAATTACGTACGTTATCATAGTCAATATATCCGTTGCATGATGACCTATGCCATGACGTCATCTCCAACATTCTTCTTGTTTGAATACTGAAATATCCCCTTACGTACGTTAATCACGTAGAGTTACGTACATTAAACTCAGCCTCTTACGTACATTATGCTATCTGAATAGCGTACGTTATCTTCCTTCTGGCCAGCTTTTTGCGTCTCCAACTTCATCGATGTTTTGCTTTGCTTCTTTGTTGTTTTGCTTTGTTTAGCAACTTTAATCATCAAAACTCTATTAATGAATGTATGGAATAAAATATTCCAACAATCTCCCCCTTTTTGATGATTACAAAACAACCCTTGAATTGGATAAAACCTGCAAAAATAAAAATATATATATTTGCAAAAATCAAAGTTTTCGAATTTGTCAGTTTCGTTAGTTTCACCCATCTTTCTTTTTTTTTCTGTCATTTTCGAGTTCTCCTTTCCATTTTTCAACTCCTCCGTTTCTCCCCCTTTTTGTATACTTTATTTTTCTCCTTTTCGACTTCTTCGATTTTTATTATTCTCTCCTCCTTTTTACTTTTTATTTTTCTCATAAGGATTCATTTTTAGTATACGGTTTGAATCCTAAACCCTGTTTGTTCAAAGTTTATTTCTGAACCGAGAGCATTTGTTCAATTTTTTCGTTTCCACACGAAAATTTCATTGTTAAATTTTTGAGCTCGGTTTGAACTTTCAAGAGATCATCCTTTAAAATATTTTCGTTTTCAACGCATTTAGAATGATCGTTGTCGACAAATTTTCCCTTTTCAAATATTTGGGAATTTTCAATTTCCAATGATATATTTTTATATTTAATGGATTTAATCTCGGATAAAGCATTTTGAAAGTCGGTATGCAGTAATTCAAATGCTTCAAATAATTCATCGTGGGACGATGTACTAACCTGGCTTTCGACGTTGCTATCATCGAATGAACTTCGGTCCATAAGAGCGAGATTATTTTGATTGATAAAATTATCATCTTCGTCTTCATCGCTCCATGTTGCAATTAGAACCTCCTTCTTGGGTTTTGCTCGGCAATTCTTTGCAAAGTGGCCTGGTTTACCACATAATCGACAATTGTTGTCGAATTTCTTAGATTCGCCCGAGATGTCTTTCTTTCTCCATTTTAATAAGGTTTGAAACTTATTAATATTCTTGGCATAATATGCCGATTCTTCATCGCTTTCATCAACCGGGATTTCTTCTCTTATTGACACCTTTGCTTTCAAGGCTATTGATCTTTCCTTCAGCTTTGGTTTAGCGTTCCGAGATTTTAGAACTATCACGTAGTTTATAAGTGAACCAACGAGAGCACTAAAATCAAGATTGTTTAAATTTTTAGATTCCATTATCGCCGTAACCGTGTTGTCCCATTCAACAGGTAGTGATCTTAAGATTTTCTTGACTTCCTCACTACATGATAATGGTTTACCGAACGAAGCTAGTCTATTGGTGATGACCGCAAATTGGTCGAGCATGTTGGTGATGGACTCGTCACCCTTCATCATGAATAACTCGTAGTCATGGAGAAGCATATTGATCTTCATCTCATTGACTTGAGTTGTCGCTTCGTGTCGGATTTCAAGAATTTTCCATATCTCTTTAGCACTTTCACACGATGAGATACGATTGACCTCTTCTGGATTTAAGGCACAATATAGAAATTGAGTAGCCTTACAGTTTAGATGGTCGTTCTTCCAATCCTCATCATTATATTCTTCGAAGCTCTTAAGAGATCCGTCAGGTTTGATTGGAACTTTCGGGCCAAGACAAATGATCTTCCAAATATCTATATCATAGGCACGAATAAAGATTGACATATTTTTCTTCCATGTCATATAATTTGATCCATCAAAGAATGGAGGTCGGTTCAAAGCAAGGCCTTCGACCGGAGCAAATTAGAATGCCATTTAGATATTCTCCTCGGGTGTTAAGCCGCTTATTGGAGGTACCGCTCCGATACCAATTGTTGGAGCACTATTGGTCGGTATCGCCATTTGGAGATAGAGTTGTGAAACTCTTTTGCGTTGCGGAAGCGATTTAAATAAAATGTAGAAAATAAATCGACACAAGGATTTATAGAGGTTCGGCCAAACGTGCCTACATCCTCTCTCAGTATCTTTTTCAATAGGATGAAGATCAACCTCTGCACCTCTCTTCTATCGGTCGAGGGATAACCGTTACAAACTTGTCTTCTATCGGTCCAAGTTAAACCATACAATCTCTATTCTATTGGTCAGGATATTACCGCTTGTACTTGTCTTTGTGTCAGTCCAAGTTAAACCGTTTTCCTTTTCTATTGGACAAGGAATCAACCACTCTAGCTTTCTATCGGTACTAGATAAACCTCACTTAGATATCTATTGCGATTCTAACAATGCCGGATCCTTGTTCCTAATAACACCGAATCCAATCGTATCTTTTCTTTTACCTCTCATGCATGTGTTGAATGTATGAACACTCAAACTATCAATATAAGCACAATTATAACAATAAGAATGTGTATAACAATATATGATCACTGAATCATTTGCTTTGCGTTGTTGTAGGATGAATACCATTAGAATTGGTATTTATAGGCATTTCTCTTCCAACTAGCCGTTAGCTTTATGTGCCTTCCTTACGTACGTTACCAGCCTTCTATTACGTACGCTAGCCACCTTACGTACGTTAACGTCTACATGTTACGCATGTTATCCTCTTCACAAAACAGTCCAGTAGCCTTCGTCTTCTGTGTTACGTAGGTTAGCCAATTTTAAATTATGTACGTTATCATAGTTAATATGTCCATAGCATGATGACCTATGCCATGACGTCATCTCCCACGTTCTTCTTGTTTGAATAATGAAATATCCCATTACGTACGTTAATCACGAAGAGTTACGTACGTTAAACTCAGCCTCTTACGTACGTTATGCTATCTAAATAGTGTACGTTATCTTCCTTCTCACCAGCTTTTTGTGTCTTCGACTTCTTCGATGTTTTGCTTTGTTGTTTTGCTTTGTTTAGGAACTTTAATCATCAAAACTCTATTAATGAATGTATGGAATAAAATATTCCAACAATCTCCCCTTTTTAATGATTAGAAAACAACCATTGAATTGGATAAAACCTGCAAAAATAAAAATATATATATTTGCACAGATCAAAGTTTTCGACTTTGTCCGTTTCGTTATTTTCATCCATCTTTTCTATTTTCCTGTCATTTAAGACTTCTCCTTTTCATTTTTCAACTCCATTTCTCCCCCTTTTTGTATACTTTATTTTTCTCCATTTCGACTTCTTCGATTTTTATTATTCTCTCCTCCTTTTTAATTTTTATTTTTCTAATCATTTCTTCCATGACGCTTTTTATCCGATTCTACTCCTTTCTCCCCCTTTTTGTATTCAGCAAAAAGTGTAAATAATATAAACGAATAAAAATACCAATTGATGTATATAAAAAATCTGCATGATAGGGTATAACTCCCCCTGACAAAAATATCGATTTAAAAATTAATACTCCCCGTGAGTAAAATATCAATTGTTAAAAGTGCGGATTGTGATATCCCACACCGACTAGCAGAGAGCGGGCGAAGTGCCTTGTATGTGCGTGCTGAACTCCTTATAGCATGAGGCCTTTTGGCACCCCAGTGGCTTCGGGGTGATGAGAACTCCGAAGTTAAGCGTGCTCGAGGCGAGAGCAATCTCAGGATGGGTGACCCCCTAGGAAGCTGCTCGCTGGGTTCCCAGAAAAAAAAACCGTAAGGGCCAGCTCAGCGGAGAGCAGCCAGAGCGGACAATATCATGCTATGGCGGAGCGGTCCCGGGATGTGACAATTTGGTATCAGAGCCACTCTGCCGTGTCGTGCGAGTGTGCCGACGAGGACGTCGGGTCCTTTGAGGAGGTGCGGATTGTGATATCCCACACCGACTAGCAGAGAGCGGGCGAAGTGCCTTGTATGTGCGTGCCGAACTCCTTATAGCATGAGGCCTTTTGGCACCCCAGTGGCTTCGGGGTGATGAGAACTCCGAAGTTAAGCGTGCTGGTGCGAGGAGTAGTCTCAGGATGGGTGACCTCCTGGGAAGCTGCTCGTTGGGCTCCCAGAAACAAAACCGTGAGGGCCAGCTCAAGAGGAGAGTGCCCAGAGTAGACAATATCATGCTACGGCGGAGGGGTCCCGGGATGTGACAATTTGGTATCGGAGCCACTCTGCCGTGTCGTGCGAGTGTGCCGACGATAGTTGGTTTTTGTTTCGAAACGTAGACGATATTTGGGATGGCAGTTCCTTTAGGAATCTAAATCTTTTTAACATTTATCATCCGTCTTGGGCTTTTACAATTCGAAATATGATGCCCAATTGTTAAACATTTTTTGCATCGGGATATTTTAAAATTTAAGGAATTTGTTTTTAGTATACGGTTTGAATCCTAACCCTGTTTGTTCAAAGTGAATTTCTGAACCGAGAGCATTTGTTCAAATTTTTTGCTTCCACACGAAAATTTCTTTGTTAAATTTTTGAGCTCGGTTTGAACTTTTAAGAGATCGTCCTTTAAAATATTTTCGTTTTCAACACATTTAGAATGGTCAGTCTCGACAAATTTTCCCTTTTCAAGTATTTTGGAATTTTCTATTTCCAATGATTTATTTTAGATTTAAAAGATTTAATCTCGGATAAAGCATTTTGAAAGCCGGTATGCAGTAATTCAAATGCTTCAAATAATTCATCGTGGGATGATGTACTAACCTGGCTTTCGACGTAGCTATCGTCGAATGAACTTCGGGACATAAGAGCGAGATTATTTTGATTGATAAAATCATCATCTTCGTCTTCATCGGTCCATGTTGCAATTAGAAACTCCTTCTTGGGTTTTGCTCGGCAATTCTTTGCAAAGTGGCCTGGTTTACCATATAATCGACAATTGTTGTCTAATTTCTTAGATTCGCCCGAGATGTCTTTATTTCTCCGGTTTAATAAGGTTTGAAACTTATTAATATTCTTGGCATAATATGCCGATTCTTCGTCGCTTTCATCAACCGGGATTTCTTCAATTTTTGACATCAAGGCCTTCAAGGCTATTGATCTTTCCTTCGGCTCTGGTTTAGCATTCCGATATTTTAGAACTATCTCGTAGTTTATAAGTGAACCAATGAGAGCACTAAAATCAAGATTGTTTAAATATTTAGATTCCATTATCGCCGTAACCGTGTCATCCCATTCAATAGGTAGTGATCTTATGATTTTCTTGACTACTTGATAATGGTTTACCGAACGAAGCTAGTCCATTGGTGATGACCGCAAATCGGTCGAGCATGTTGGTGATGGACTCGTCACCCTTCATCATGAATAACTCGTAGTCATGGAGAAGCATATTGATCTTCGTCTCCTTGACTTGAGTTGTCCCTTCGTGTGTGATTTCAAGAATTTTCCATATCTCTTTAGAACTTTCACACGATGAGATACGATTGACCTCTTCTGGATTTAAGGCACAATATAGAAATTGAGTAGACTTACGATTTAGATGGCCGTTCTTCCAATCCTCATCATTATATTCTTCGAAGCTCTTAAGAGATCCGTTTGGTTTGATTAGAACTTTCGGGCCAAGGCAAATGATCTTCCAAATATCTATATCATAGGCACGAATAAAGATCGACATCTTTTTCTTCCATGTCATATAATTTGATCCATCAAAGAATGGAGTTCGTTTCAAAGCAAGACCTTTGACTGGAGCAAATTGGAATGCCATTTGGATCTTCTCCTCGGATGTTAAGCCGCTTATTGGAGGTACCGCTCTGATACCAATTATTGGAGCACTATTGGTCGGTATCGCTATTTGGAGATAGAGTTGTGAAACTAATTTGCGTTGCGGAAGCGATTTAAATAAAATGCAGAAAATAAATCGGCACAATGATTTATAGAGGTTCGGCCAAATGTGCCTACGTCCTCTCTCAGTATATTTTTCAATAGGATGAAGATCAACCTCTGCACCTCTCTTCTATCGGTCGAGGGATAACCATTACAAACTTGTCTTCTATCTTCACAAGTTAAACCATACAATCTCTCTTCTATCAGTCGAGATATTACCGCTTGTATTTGTCTTTGTGTCGGTCCAAGTTAAACAGTTTTCCTTTCCTATTGGACAAGGAATCAACCACTATATCTTTCTATCGGTACTAGATAAACCTCACTTAGATATCGATTGCGATTCTAACAATTCCGGATCCTTGATCCTAATAACACCGAATCTAATCGTATCTTTTCTTTTACCTCTCGTGTATGTGTTGAATGTATAAACACTCAAACTATCAATATAAGCACAATTACAACAACAAGAATGTGTATAACAATATATGATCACTGAATCGTTTTCTTTGCATTGTTGTAGGATGAATACCATTAGAAGTGGTATTTATAGGCATTTCTCTTCCAACTAACCGTTAGCTTTCTATGCCTTCCTTACGTACGTTACCAGCCTTCTATTACATACGCTAGCCACCTTACGTACGTTAACGTCTACATTTTACGCACGTTATCCTCTTCACAAAACAGTCCAGTAGCCTTCGTCTTCTGTGTTACGTACGTTGGCCAATTTTACATTACGTACGTTATCATAGTCAATATGTCCATTGCACGCTGACCTATGCCATGACGTCATCTCAAACGTTCTTCTTGTTTGAATACTGAAATATCCCATTACATACGTTAATCACATAGAGTTACATATGTTAAATTCAGCCTCTTACGTACGTTATGCTATCTGAATAGCGTAGGTTATCTTCCTTCTGACCAGCTTTTTGCGTCTTCGACTTCTTCGATGTTTTGATTTGCTTCTTTGTTGTTTTGCTTTGTTTATCAACTTTAATCATCAAAACTCTATTAATAAATGTATGGTATAAAATATTCCAACAACTCTACGTTTGGTAGTGACTTTTTCATCTCTCGGATTTCCAGCAGAGTTTGAGTCCATTTTCTTAAAGTCGGTTTCATTCTTTTCGGGAGTTATTACTGAATTGACACTTTCTTGGGCCATGAAAATGGACTTGTAAAGAAAATCGGAAAACCCAAAATTTCTGCACAAAAATTCGACAGAATTAAAGAACGATTATGTGCATCAGTTAAGTGGATGTGAACTATAAGAATCAATTAGTAATTCATTTACAAAAAAAAAAATATCCAGCATGCTCATATGTTCTTCTTTATAGTTATACTCTCCTCTACAGAGATTAGGACAGGACATTACAGTGATTCAAAAATGTAATACGGATAGAATTAGGATTTTTTTCTAATTAGTTTACCAATTTATCAGAAAAATTAAAAACTCAGAACACTAAATTTCTAAGAAATTCAGCACATTTCACCTTACCAACATCATTTCATCATTAATCCCATTGATCAACACCACAACTTTCGCATAATCGAAGAAACACACACACACACACATGGTTCTTGAGAAAAATACCTTTTTTTTCCTGAAGAAATTAAGCACAAAGGAAGTGAAGAAATCAACGATCCTGGGATCACAAACAAGAAATCAATCTGCGAACATTCCTATAAACCCTGATTGTAAAGGCTGCATCAAATAGAAAATTTCAAAAAGGCCGGTATATCCCCATAACAAACGAAAACACAAAATTCACAAAATTCAGGCTGAAGGAGATCGAGGGAGACGATGACTTTGACGATGGGCGGCGAGCCAGCAGCGGCGGCGGCGGAGGACTGCCAGGCCTTGGAGACAACCGACGAGCACTTCATAAGCCAAATAGATCGATCGGCTTTGGCCGTGTCGAGAGTGGCATTGCCGTTGCTATAGTTATCTCATCCTCCATGAGATGAGGGTTTACGGGTGAGAAGAATGAATAGATGAAGAAAGAGACCCTACCAAATAAGAGAAATGATCAAAGTGGGAAGAAGAAAAGGGACCACGCATTCACCTCAACAACAGAATTGAGGAAGCACGATTTCGACCAACACCGACCTTCACTCAAAATTTTGCAAGAATCCCTGAAGAGTTTTTAAAATCGAAAAAGAAAAGACATCATGTAAACAACAAAAAAACGACCAAATCCGAAAGTCCAAGATGGAGGCCCCCCAAAAAGCAAGTTATTCTCTGGAAAAATATCTGCATCAATCTCTAAGAATCTCTAAAAATATTTTACAACAAATTTAATAGTTAAAAAAAAAAAGAAACCCTAGACCGATCAAGAGGCAAGAGAAAGCAGCAAGGAATAGGAGAATCCCTAAATCAATCGAACCAAGACAACCCAATAGCACGAAAGAAGAAGGCATTCCCGAGATTAGAGTTCTGACCTCCACAACGAAAACAATCTTCGACGAAAATATGCGGTGGTGAAATGGAGGCAGTGGATGAAAATTAGGGCATGCGATTTGGGAGAACGAAAAAAGGATTGTCAATCGAAGCGAAAGGGTGAAGGGTGATAAGGCAGGAGATTGCGAGAGTCACAAAAAACGAAGAAGGACGTGCGATAGGAAGATGAAGGATGAAGGACGCAGAAGACAGTGGTGAAACAGGAGGCAACACAGAAGAAAGAACGACGAAGTGATAAGGTCGGCGAGAAGAGTAGTAAAGAAATAGGGTTATCGGGGTGGTCAGAGAAGGAGATAAATAGAACCCATAAGAATGCTTCTAGGCGAAAGAAAAAGAAACAGAAACACGCTTTCGACCAAGCATGCCTTCACTCTTTTAAAATAAGTAGGAAAATGATTCCCTACCCTTAAACAATCAAGTGAGAAATTACTTTTAGTTTCCTATCCAATCTCATTTGAAAGAAAATGAGCAATTACTATCACCCACTTTTCATGAAATATTACATATCTATTAATCATTTTAATACAAGTCTTTGTCAAAAACAAAACAACCCTGCCGTACAACCATATTCTATATTATTTACAGAACCTGAAATTATTCAAGATGAGGAACACAACTGTATAGTAGACCCACTTCAATCATTCATATATTTTTATATACACCTACAACACCATGAATACACTCTTGTCCACTTCAGGGCAGTGTGTTAAGCCTAAACCTCAAAGAGAGACATTCCTCACTGAAAAACTCGAGTCCCGATCAAAAACCGGCGAACTCGACCCCTGAAAGTGAAAACCAGAAATTCTAGTTAGGAATCTCGTGAAACAAACACTGCGTCTGTAATACCGAGATTTCTGTTATGTATTTAGAACTTGTGACATTGTAATTATTGCACTTTTATCTGAGTATTATTCTCCGTATTTCATAATCCGATGTTGTTGAGCGTATGATTTCATGAATGTGATGTAAATTGTGATTCTGCGCATGTAGCGCACGCTATCGACTATGTGTAGCGTACGCTAAGTGGTTTCCATAGCGCACGCTGTGCATGACCTTAGCGCGCGCTATACGTAGTCAGCATGATTAAGACAGGGTGGTAGGTGAGATCGGCTGAGGATTTTGGTCGGATTATGTCGGGATGAACCTGGACGGCTTTCGGGAAAAAGCCAAGTCAACGCGTTAGCGCACGCTACTCACATGATGGTAGCGCACGCTAAAGGCTGAGTACAGTGTAGTTAGTAAGCTTCGTATGGCCGTTAGCGCACGCTATGATTCGGGACTAGCGCGCGCTAATAACCATTTCCTATTTATAGGACGGCATACTTTTTCATTTTTCAGATATTTCCACTTTCCCAAATCCGAATTTTTTGAGCTCAGAGAGTTACTTCCTCCCTCCTCAAACCCCTCATATCATCCTCCTAGCTCGAGTTTGAAGATTGTAGATCATTGAGGATTGGTGTTCAAGCTCTCGGTGTTGGATTTCGTTCAAGTTCCTTCGTGTTCTTCGCTACTTTGAGGTAGGTGATTCTTCGCCAATATTAGTAGTATTCTGTAGGACGTTTGATCATGTTTATCTAGTCAGTTAATTTGTTAATAGTCGAAACATCATGTGTTGGAAGGATATTTTCGATGTTTCGGAACTTATTCATCGTATAAACCATTGAACCTCTTAGTGTTTGAACTCCTAGCATATTCTGAAGCTTCAAACCGATTTGTGATCAGTATATGGAGATTTTCAAGTTCTTATGCCTTTACATAAAGGAATCATATGTTTTGGGACTTATAACGGATTGAACTTAGGATATTCCTTGAAGATCTAGATGAATTATGGTGTAGTAATGATTACACGTAACCTTGTATCTCGTAGTCGTTTAATCCATATAGAACTTTCAGAGACCTTATAAGCATGATGTGCACGGGGATGGCTTGTATTATCACCATAGAATTCATGAGTTCATCACCATTAGAACAAGTTTTCTGCCAGTAGTAATCTGCCATGCACGGTTAGCGCACGCTAACATACGTAAGTTAACGTGCGCTATCGGGAATAAGTTAACGCACGCTACGTTTGGTACGTGACGTACGCTATGTTATCAGTCGAGTCAGTTGGCTGATCAGAGTGAACTGTCAGTCCATGGCTAGCATACGCTAGACTTAGACGATAGCATACGCTAATAGGCAGGCTTAGCGCACGCTACGTAGAGTACGTAGCGTACGCTAAGTGGTTCAGGCAGATTGCATATTTTGAGCTTTTGGCCGTAGACCGAATTGTTAGGCAAATCGTTCGACTTGAGATGATTTGTATATCATTTCTTTTGTTAAGGTTCGAGCTTGCTACGTTGATCGAAGGAGGCGGCCTTCGAGTGTGTTGAGATCATTGAAGTGTTTCGTTCTTGCCATCTTCGAGGCAAGTATCGTAATGTGTTAGAATTGGTAGTTTGAGCATATTTGTGGTTTATTCATGTTGTTGAACATGGAATTTATTTTGTTGAATTGTCATGATATTCGTTATCTAGTGTTTGTATGTTCATGTTGATGGACATAATGATTTGGCATATATGTATGCATGAGTTGTGTTTGTGTACGTTGTACGATCTATGCTGAGGGCGCTGGATCGGATGTCCACCTCGTGTGGGTCCGACGGGATCATCTTGGGATCTAGGCTGAGGGCGCTGGATCATTGGACGGGTTATTTCCACCTCGTGTTGGTTCGACGGGATCATCTTGGGACCTATGTTGAGGGCGCTGGATCATTGGAATGCCCTTGCTGTGTTAATGGAATCTTGTGGATTCGCATTGTCGGATTCCGGTAGCGGAAGTCCGTGTGGTGTATCTTGTTATGTATTGTTGATGCATATTCGATTTGTTTAATATGATACTTGTACTAGCATCGTTTTTCTAACCCCTTCGGGGGTGGACATTTGTTTTGATGTTCAGGTAGCCGAGGAGCGGGGAAACAGCCACAGTACCGATGTGACGACGGAGGGGTTCAGTGATGTTTGTCGTTGCTTTTGATTGTCTTCTTGATTCATTTTCAGTACTCGAGTACGAATGTCTTATTAATATATTTTCGATATGGTTGTATTAATTACTCGTTGAACCAGTTGAATCGGTTTTGTAAACTTGAATTTCCGTGGTATTGATGTTTTATATTTACTTTTCTTTTATTTAGCCTTGTAAATCCTTTCTTAAAGGGTTTACGGCGCTGTAATTATTCCGAATATCTCGGGGTGTTACAGAATATGGTATCGGAGCTAAGATTCATGGATATCTTGGCAGTCGGGTTTTAGTTGGGTCTGTTTACGTTATTTGATTTACGGGTCGTTCGTAACATCACTGTTCAGCCAAAGTCGTCATGTGGACCGTGGTTGTAAGTCTCCTAATCTCTTATACTACCGTTTTACTTAATTACTGTTTTGTGAGTATTGATGGGCTTTATTTCTAAAACTTTGTCCTGGATATTGAGGAATTGTGTTTACAGTATGTTGAGAGGAGGACGTGGACGCGGACGCGGTCGTGGACGCGGACGGGGTAACATGAGACAGGAGGATTCCGCAACTACCCTGCACTATCGGCTAGTCGAACCGATTCCCATTACGGAGGCGGCAAGGATCAGCGAATGACGACGCAAATCCTAACATGCGGGAGTGCTTCAACAGTGGTGGCGCGAGATAAACCCGATTCGCCCGAGTAGTTGACCGCATGCAGACGCGATGGGACAGCGGCACCACGAGGATAAGCGGGAGACAGATGGCTTCTTGAGGTGGTCAAATTGCACCCGCCAAAATTTGTGGATCTGCCGAGGCACTTACTTGGGATCATTGGCTTAAGGAGTTAGAGAAGATATTCGCGGGTCTTAAGCATCCCGAGGACCGGAAGGTTCCCATTGCCCAAGATTTTCCACTGGGAGGCCTTTGATTGGTGGGAAGCTATTCGGCGAGAATCATAATGCGGATTGGACGAATTCAAACTAATGATGGAAGCACGGTATTGTCCTCGTCCGATTAGAGGCAAAGATCCGAGAGTTTTTCTCACCACAGAGTTCAGAAGCATCTGTGACAGATGTAATCAAAACTTTTAATCATCAGCTGACTTGTGTGCGACACTTGGTCAGAACGGAGGCACAAAAGATTTTCCATTTCGATATGCAGATGAAGCCGGAGATTCAGCAGTACATGTCCGGATTCGAGTGCACTACATTGCGACAGTATCAAGACAAAGTGCTGGCCTACGACATGAAAGAGGCGGCATTGGAAAAATCGGTGGAGGCAAAGAAGCAGAAAGTGACCGGAAACTTCTCAGAAAACAAGAGTGGTGGGCCCCGCAAGAGCCAGTCTTCCTTTTATACGGCTAGGAAACCTCCACATCCTTCTAGAGGTGGAAAGAAGTTCTGGACAACATCAGCAGTTTCGGACGCATCAAAGAAATGGTACAATTGTGGTCGAGCAGGGCATATTCGACGTGATTTCCCCGCATCTTCTGTGACATGTTACGATTGTGGACAAGAAGGGCACCGTGCGGCTTTCTGTGGAGTTGCTACTAGATCTTTTGGTACTCGCACTCCAGCACCAGTTCCGAAGGAGATAAGTGTGAACCAGACGCAGTAGAGTGGATTTCAGCAACAGAACGTTGGGAAGAGAGAGACATCCAGTGCTGGGTCCGTTCCTCCGCGCCTGTACGAGATGAGGAAATCTAACGATCAGAACACTGATGTTGCATCAGGTACAATTCAGATCCTTTTGCAACCAGTTAGTGTTTTATTCGATTCCGGAGCTACACATTCTTTCATATCATTGAACTGTGTAAATCGTTTAAAAATCTCGTGCTTATTTGATTGTGAACCATATGTTGTGGGTTTGCCGAGTGGAGAGAGAATTGTGGGAACCCTAGAGGCTAGAGATTTTCCAGTGTCTATAGGAGGGAGAGATTGGCCATCGAATCTTATTGTTGTTGACATCTACGGTGACGATTTAATTCTCGGAGACGATTGGCTCAACCGTTATGGAGCTATTCTGAATTACCGAGAGAGAGTCATTTCTATCATTGCTGATGACGGATCTGAACACTTATTCCGAGGATGGAGACCGGGAAGCTCGGGAAAATTGATTAAAGCAATGAAAGCCGTGAAATTACTGAAGCAAGGATGTCATGGACTTTGGTGCTATGCCATGAGGAAAGAGGAAGGAGTAGAGCTCTCGTCTATTTCAGTTGTGAATGAGTTCTCAGATGTATTTCCTGACGAACTACCTGGGTTACCTCCGCAGAGAGAAGTGGAATTCACAATCGAATTAGAGCCTGGAGCAGCTCCTATTTCCAGAGCACCATACCGCATGGCGCCAACCGAGATGTATGAACTCAAGAAGCAACTGGAGGAATTGTTACAGAAGGGCTATATTCAACCTAGTGTTTCTCCTTGGGGAGCGCCCGTTCTCTTTGTCTGGAAGAAAGACGGATCCCTCCGACTGTGTATTGATTACAGGGAGCTCAACAAGATGACGATCAAGAATAAGTATCCTATATCTTGGATCGACGACTTGTTTGATCAACTGCAAGGGGCAAGGGTATTCTCGAAGATTGACTTGCGATCAGGATACCATCAGTTGAGAATTAAGGAATCGGATATACCGAAATCTGCTTTCAGATCCCGGTACGGGCATTATGAATTTGTAGTGATGCCATTTGGACTTACCAATGCTCCTGCGGTATTCATGCAATTGATGAATCGGGTATTTTTGGAATACTTGGATAAATTTGTGGTCGTCTTCATTGATGACATCTTGATATATTCGAAGGACGCAGAGGAGCATGCCGAACATTTGCGTGTGGTTTTGAGCACCTTGAGGAAGGAATAGCTGTATGCAAAGTTTTCCAAATGTGAGTTCTGGCTTAGGGAAGTAACTTTCCTTGGGCATGTGATATCGGCTGACGGAGTTCAGGTGGACCCTAAGAAAGTCGAAGCAATATTGGAATGGGAAGCTCCTAATAACGTGAAAGAAGTCCGAAGCTTCTTAGGAGTCGCTGGATATTACCACCGTTTTGTAGGGGGGTTTTCCAAAATTGCTCGTCCGCTCACTCAGCTATTATAGAAAACTCAAAAGTTCACGTGGGATGAGAAATGCCAGGCTGGTTTTGATGAACTTAAGAAGAGACTGACGACAGCACCTATATTAGCATTGCCATATGGAACTGATGGATTCATGGTTTACAGCGACGCTTCAAATCAGGGTTTGGGATGTGTGTTGATGCAAAAGGATAAGGTAATTGCCTATGCTTCTCGGCAGTTGAAACCGTACGAAGTAAATTACCCGACTCATGATCTGGAGTTAGCAGCTGTAGTCTTTGCCTTGAAAATTTGGCGACATTATTTGTACGGTACTCATTGTCAGATCTTTACAGATCATAAAAGCCTCAAGTACATCTTCAGTTAGAAAGAATTAAACATGAGACAGAAAAGGTGGCTGGAATTGATCAAGGATTACGACTTGGAAATTCTCTATCATCCGGGTAAAGCAAACGTTGTAGCCGATGCATTGAGCCGTAAACCTGTTTCTCTTCAAGTGTTGGAAGCACTTACGTCCCAAACCAGCATTCAACGAGAACTGATCCGCGAAGGGATTGAAGTATGGGCACTAGGAATTCAAGGGCAACTATATGTGATGGAACTGACTTCGTCACTAGTCGAGGAAATCAAATCTAAGCAGTTGAACGATTCTCTGATCCTTCGGTTATGTGACGAAGCAAAGAAAGGAAAGGCCCTAGGATTCGTGATACAAGATGATGGAGTTCTGAGATTTCAGAGCCGACTTTGCGTTCCCGATAATGATGAATTGAGACGGACTATTCTGAAGGAAGCTCACAACGCGCCCTATTCTATTCACCCTGCAAAGAAGATGTATAAGGATTTAAAACAAAACATCAGGAGGGGGAATATGAAGAAGGACGTAGCTGAGTATGTTTCTAAGTGTTTGTCTTGTCGTGAGTTAAGATTGAACATCAACGACACTGTAGGAATGTTAAATCCGCTTCCGATCCCTGAGTGGAAGTGGGAGGATATCTCGATGGATTTCATCACCAGTATGCCAAGGACTAGAACGGGAATGAACATGATTTGGGTTATAGTTGATCGACTAACCAAGTCGGCTCATTTCCTAGGAATTAAAGATACATGGGGACCCGAGAGATTGGCGCGAGTATTTATTGCGGGGATAGTCAGATTGCATGGGACGCCGAAGACCATTATTTCAGATCGAGATGGTCGCTTCGTATCACATTTCTGGAAGGCAGTTCACAGGGCCTTGGGGACTGAGCTCAACTTTAGCACAGCTTATCATCCCCAAACGGATGGTCAGTCTGAAAGGACTATACAAACAGTAGAAGACATGCTTAGAGCTTGTGCCTTAGATTGGTCGATTGATTGGGAAGTTCATTTGCCGTTGATTGAATTCACTTACAATAATAGTTGGCATGCTTCTATTAAGATGGCACCATTTGAAGCTTTGTACGGGAGAAGATGCTGATCACCCCTGTGTTGGGATGATTCTTCGGATTTGATCGGGACGGAACCGGAATTGATAATTCAGACTCAAGAGAAGATAGCTTTGATTCGAGAAAGACTGTTGACTGCCCAGAGTCGACAAAATTCTTATGCAGACATACGTCGTCGTCCTCTAGAGTTCGACGTTGGGGAACATGTACTATTGAAGGTATCTCCTACACGAGGGAATTTCCGTTTTGGGAAAAAGGGTAAGCTAAGTCCGAGATATATCGGACCATTCGAGATCCTCGAGAGAGTTGGAGATTTAGCATACAGGTTGGCCTTACCGCCATCGCTGAGTCACGTTCACAATGTGTTTCACGTATCCCAATTACGGAAGTATATACCAGATCCCAGTCATATCATTGAGTTCGATGAGATCGAGATAGCTAATGATGGCACCTTCGAGGAGAGACCAATCAAGATACTTGAGAGTCGGATCAAACAGTTGAGGAATAAACCAATACACTTGGTTAAAGTACAACGGTCGCGACACGGAGTTGAATAGGCCACTTGGGAAATGGAGAACAGTATGAAGACTAGATATCCGGAGTTGTTTTCATCTTAAGTTTCGGGACGAAACTTCTTTTTAGGGGGGAAGGTTGTAATACCCGAGATTTCTGTTATGTATTTAGAACTTGTGACATTGTAATTATTGCACTTTGATCTGAGTATTATTCTCCGTATTTCATAATCCGATGTTGTTGAGCGTATGATTTCATGAATGTGATGTAAATTGTGATTATGTGCATGTAGCGCACGCTATCGACTATGTGTAGCGTACGCTAAGTGGTTTCCATAGCGCACGCTGTGCATGACCTTAGCGCGCGCTATACGTAGTCAGCATGATTAAGACAGGGTGGTAGGTGAGATCGGCTGAGGATTTCGGTCGGATTATGTCGGGATGAACTTGGACGGCTTTCGGGAAAAAGCCACGTCAACGCGTTAGCGCACGCTACTCACATGAGGGTAGCGCACGCTAAAGGCTGAGTACATTGTAGTCAGTAAGCTTCGTATGGTCGTTAGCGCACGCTATGATTAGGGACTAGCGCGCGCTAATAACCATTTCCTATTTATAGGACGACATACTTTTTCATTTTTCAGATATTTCCACTTTCCCAAATCCGAATTTTTTGAGCTCAGAGAGTTACTTCCTCCCTCCTCAAACCCCTCATATCATCCTCCTAGCTCGAGTTTGAAGATTGTAGATCATTGAGGATTGGTGTTCAAGCTCTCGGTGTTGGATTTTCTTCAAGTTCCTTCGTGTTCTTCGCTACTTTGAGGTAGGTGATTCTTCGCCAATATTAGTAGTATTCTGTAGGACGTTTGATCATGTTTATCTAGTCAGTTAATTCGTTAATAGTCGAAACATCATGTGTTAGAAGGATATTTTCGATGTTTCGGAACTTATTCATCGTATAAACCATTGAACCTCTTAGTGTTTGAACTCCTAGCATATTCTGAAGCTTCAAACCGATTTGTGATCAGTATATGGAGATTTTCAAGTTCTTATGCCTTTACATAAAAGAATCATACGTTTTGGGACTTATAACGGATTGAACTTAGGATATTCCTTGAAGATCTAGATGAATTATGGTGTAGTAATGATTACACGTAACCTTGTATCTCGTAGTCGTTTAATCCATATAGAACTTTCACAGACCTTATAAGCATGATGTGCACGGGGATGGCTTGTATTATCACCATAGAATTCATGAGTTCATCACCATTAGAACAAGTTTTCTGCCAGTAGTAATCTGCCATGCACGGTTAGCGCACGCTAACATACGTAAGTTAACGTGCGCTATCGGGAATAATTTAATGCACGCTACATTTGGTACGTGACGTACGCTATGTTATCAGTCGAGTCAGTCGGCTGATCAGAGAGAACTGTCAGTCCATGGCTAGCGTACGCTAGACTTAGACGATAGCGTACGCTAACAGGCAAGCTTAGCGCACGCAACGTAGAGTACGTAGCGTACGCTAAGTGGTTCAGGCAGATTGCATATTTTGAGCTTTTGGCCGTAGACCGAATTGTTAGGCAAATCGTTCGACTTGAGATGATTTGTATATCATTTCTTTTGTTAAGGTTCGAGCTTGCTACGTTGATCGAAGGAGGCGGCCTTCGAGTGTGTTGAGATCATTGAAGTGTTTCGTTCTTGCCATATTCGAGGCAAGTATCGTAATGTGTTAAAATTGGTAGTTTGAGCATGTTTGTGGTTTATTCATGTTGTTGAACATGGAATTTATTTTGTTGAATTGTCATGATATTCGTTATCTAGTGTTTGTATGTTCATGTTGATGGACATAATGATTTAGCATATATGTATGCATGAGTTGTGTTTGTGTACGTTGTACGATCTATGCTGAGGGTGCTGGATCGGATGTCCACGTCGTGTTGGTCCGACGGGATCATCTTGGGATCTAGGCTGAGGGCGCTGGATCATTGGACGGGTTATTTCCACCTCGTGTTGGTCCGACGGGATCATCTTGGGATCTATGCTGAGGGCGCTGGATCATTGGAATGCCCTTGCTGTGTTAATGGAATCTTGTGGATTCGCATTGTCGGATTCCGGTAGCGGAAGTCCGTGTGGTGTATCTTGTTATGTATTGTTGATGCATATTCGATTTGTTTAATATGATACTTGTACTAGCATCGTTTTGCTAACCCCTTCGGGGATGGACATTTGTTTTGATGTTCAGGTAGCCGAGGAGCGGGGAAACAGCCACAGTACCGATGTGACGACGGAGGGGTTCAGTGATGTTTGTCGTTGCTTTTGATTGTCTTCTTGATTCATTTTCAGTACTCGAGTACGAATGTCTTATTAATATCTTTTCGATATGGTTGTATTAATTACTCGTTGAACCAGTTGAATCGGTTTTGTAAACTTGAATTTCCGTGGTATTGATGTCTTATATTCACTTTTCTTTTATTTAGCCTTGTAAATCCTTTCTTAAAGGGTTTACGGCGCTGTAATTATTCCGAATATCTCGGGGTGTTACAGCGTCAACGCGGGATGGCTGCCTTACATATAGCCAGCGATGGAAATTGAAATCGAATACTACGATTCTTGTTCTTTCGCCTGAAGAGGAAGGTTGTGTCCGTATCCGAAAATCATCCATCACTGGCTTCTTGGTGAACCGGCGAGACCGCGCCGTCACTGTTGACTCGAAACTAGTTTGATGATTTATTTCCATCTGTACGCCTCTTGTCATCCGTTGTTTGCCCGAGACAGTTGCTAGAAGATCCATATCGGTGAGATAGAGACTCGATCTGAAATCTCCAAGGCCCAAACAGTTGAAACCATATTCACAAAGATGATATTCACCGAATCGTGCATCGATAAATCCTAAATCGGATAGTTGTGAGTAATCTGACACAATAGCCCAAACAGCTTGTCTGGGGTCGTCTGCTCGTTCTGCAGTCACTCGTCGCGACTGTCGCTGCCGGTATTTGCTGCCATCTTATTTTGTTGGTGTGTGCATGTAGATAAGGGCCTACGGCACAGAGGAGACGAGAATACAGAGGGAGAGAGAGCAGATGGCGAGAAGAAGGGAGGAAGAGGAAAGGTGAACTGTGCGTGTGTATGCCTGTGTAGTTTTCAGAAGAAGATGGAGAGGGCTGTAGAGAGGGAGGGAGAGAGAGAAAGGACCGCGGGGAGATGAAGAGAAGAAGGGGCAGCAGCAGATGAGTGTAAATGGGATAGAATAGTACCGAGAAAGAAAAAAAAGGAACTATTAGGATTTGGGTTAATACAAAATTTGGGTTGGGTTCTTACAAATGGGTCAAGTTGATTTATAATGGTGTGAATATGTTGTTGGGCGATATTCATCAATTTGGAGAGTTGAGAAAAGGAGATTAATTTGGGTTAGAGATTTGACTATCCGTTGATTTTCCTAAATTGACAGTTGAATTTCGAATAATTCAGCTACCTTTCAATTTGACTCAATTCAAGGTATGATGTCATTAAATTATTATCTAGTGATAATTAATCGAGTTATTGGAATCAAGTAAATTAATTATAGTATTTTGATTAATTAATCGTGTATTATGGTATGATAATTGGCCATACTTTGGGGACCGTTGAGTTCGTGAGCTATCCCGTGACCGAAAATTGCGTTCATTGGATCCAATGTTTGTTTGATTGATTGGTGTTGTTCTTTCGATCTTCGTTCATTTTGTGGAGGACATTTTGATCGTGCAGAAGCATTTAACATCTTTGGTATTAAGGCAAGTGAATTATTGCGTGGTTATGATGATAATATTTCTTATATATGTTATATATATTTATGTTGATTTATGCTTTATGAATTTCGATACATAGTGATGTTATTATTGATCTTGACGATCATTGATTGAGGAACATTAGTTCCGAGTCTTATTTATATCCTTGTTGCATTTTGGTGAGTTGATTTGATCTTCATTGGATTCGTATTTCCTTTGTGGAGTCGTTTGGTCCCTTGTTGGGAATTGTTAAGTCATTATTGAATTTCGATGTCACTTTTATTATCTAGTAGCATTCCGGGTCACACTGGCATGCCAGTTGATATGTGTAGGATTTTCATATCGGGCACATATAAGATCGTGTGTTGGTAGTTGACCTCACATTGTACTGTGCACACGAGACGGTTACTTCGTGAGACTGATTAGGTATAAGGCCACATGTGTATTTGATCGATACCCGTTGGTGGCTTATGCATGGACACATTCCCATCCCGGGCGTAGTGTGGCGTTATCCTTTGAGCCGTAATTGTTGGTTGATTCATACACCATGTTTGATTGTGTATGTTTTCAACGATTGGGCTATAATCTGGACGATTCTCATTTTGATTGTATATGTTCGACGATTTTATATTATGATCTAACTTGTGGTTTATACAGCATGTGTGATTGCGTATATTTCAGTTTTGGATAATGATTTGTCAATTCATATATCCTGTGAGATTATGTATGTTCGACATATTGAGATTTATTATCTTGTGTAACTGACCCTGTGGTTTTGGTCGAAATATGTTGTTTTATTATATTTTAGGTCGCGGGAAGGCTAAGACACAGGAAAGACAAGGTGACGACGAAGAGTCTCAAGGATACTAGTCAAGATCCCGAGTCTTCTTATTTCCAGATGTATTTCTTTTCAGTTCCGCTGCATTTTTATTCTCCTGTATTTGTAGAACAAGCTGCAATTAAGATACAAACTTACAATGATAGATTCACGAATAGACCTCACAGAGAGAGTGCTATATCCAAATCACGTTTTGGACTCGTGCTAGCATCAGTGCGTACGGTACGAAGTGCAGTTTGATTAGGTTCAGGCATATATGCGAGGAACTTATCGATCAATTATTCAGGTGTTGTTGCACAAAGGAGTATTTTTCGTGACAGTGGAGATGCAAAATCTTTTTCCACTAGAGAATCCAGAAAAGCGAGGAGGCCATTGAAGAATCTGTCGACGTTGATTATCCCCACCAGTTTTTGGTGGATGATCAGTTGTGCCCATGAGAGCATCTAGAATAGATCCTCCAGCGTATCGAAACCTCCTATAAGGATGACGAACGCATTAGCATTAATTACCCATGCTCATGATTCAATCATGCATGGATAACACTCTAAGCTCATTTCCATAAGTCTGTCCAACAAGTGGTGAATCTGCCAAGGGTTTCAATATTACCCCTAAGATTTTTGCATCGCCCATCGAAGAATAGGCTGCCACACGACCCTTTAAAGCTATATTTTCTCCTCCGTATATTATGCTGATTTTTCGTGCGGCCAACACTTCTCCAAAATTTTCAGATGCTTTCCGAAAGCGGACATCTCTACCAAGAGTGGCTCCGGCAAAGACACAGACGGATTGGATGTTATATAAAGGTGATGATGCCATTGGTTTCTAATGTCTCACCGATGCGACTACTTATAGTGGAAAGGCAGCGTAAATGACGAAAAGTGGAATTACGAATTGCGACAGAAGACTTTAAAAAACTATAGAATGACACTTGCTCGCGTAGTCACAATAAAATATCATTGTCAGTGACATGTATCGATTTTTACAGGGCATGGAATAGGTGAGTTGCCTTTGTCCTATGTCTTTTAAAAAAATTCATAGTGGATGAACGTAGTAATATGAACGTAGTTGGTGCGGCATGATATTCTTATATTAGTTCGAATTTTCATAAATGAGAATTTTTTTTGATTAAACAGGGTGTTGGAATTTTGAATTAAAAGGTATCATTGGTCTTTCAAATAAAACGAGAAACTTTGATAGTTCAAATGAAGAATCATTATTTGGCATTTTAATAAAAAGATATTATTTTGAAATTTGGGAGAAGGAAAAAATAGTGATTGAACTTTAAAAGATATGTGTATATATATATAGGGAAGGGTTATAATAAAAACCATCCCCTATATATTAACTAGAAACCAATATTAACCATTTATTGAATCAATATAGATGGATGAGATTTATTTCAAAAATAAGGAAGACTATATAACTTTGACCGAAAATTACCTAAATTAGTCAAACAAGGTTAAGGATGTCAAATTGTGTTACCATCAAACTTACCATAATTTCTTCAGACGTGATTTGTGGAAACGCTATACAAGGAGTACAACTAAAAATTGAGGTATTTTTATTTAAATCGCATGATGCTATTTTTTTATTGTATTGGTTATGGCATGTATCCAACATGTTTTTAATGCATTGCTTAATATTTGTTCTTTATTTTTGTATTATTTATGAAAATAAAATGTTATTGCTTATTATTGATATATACATTGCTTATATTTTATTTATGTATTGCTTATTAACATAATATGTTATTGCTTATTATTGATATATATACATTGCTTATATTTTATTTATGTATTGCTTATTAACATATTATTGATATATACATTGCTTATATTTTATTTATGTATTGCTTATTAATATTGATGTAGTGCTTATTATTGATATATACATTGCTTATATGTTATTTTATGTATTGCTTATTAACATATTATTTATATATACATTGCTTATATTTTGTTTATGCTTTTTTATTAAAATATTAATTATTGCTTATTGTTTTTCTTTTTAAAGATAGCAAATTTCTACACATTTAATTTTAAGATAGCAAGCATCGGCCCCTAAAAAAGAAGATTTGAAGCATCCCACTAATTAAGGGTGAAGCAATTAATTTAAACATTAATAACCTAATATGAGAGAAAATAAATATCTCCACATTTAATACAATGTGTAAAGGATAATTAAGATGGCCTCAATCAGCCGTGAATCACCCTATATAAATGTTTATACAAATACACTAATGCCCTTACGCATAGAAATTAAGCTCTTACTAACTTATTAATCACTAATTAATTGTAACCATTAATCGAAAAAGTTAAAGAGCTCAAATCAGTTTCTAGTTTCTATTTGAACTCTTCCATATATATATATATATATATATATATATGTGTGTGTGTGTGTGTGTGTGTGTGTATACATGCTTAATGAGTATTTTTATTTTGAGAAAAGCTAAACTCCAGAATATTTTATTTTAAAGCAAATGATTGAGGTATTTAAAATTGTATCGTATTACGATCAGAAATATATTGAAGACAAATATATTTTGAATGTTTTATATTTTTTGTGTAATTATTTATAATAATCTCTCGAGGAAATTATTTACGAAAGGTGATGCCAGTGCAGTTGAAAATAAAGGATATTATAATTCTTATTGTGCAATTTTGAGACCTTGAAAAAAATATGGGTTTTAAATGAATATTTTCTTGTGGAGCTAATCTTCAAAATTCTTTTTGGACGACCTATAGTTTTGAGTCATAGGCTATAAGTATTTTACGGCATCTGTGCCGATATCTTAATCAGGTTATTTTATTTTAAGGCGTTCATACATATTAATTAAGAACCTTGATCGTTGTAAGTTCCTGATTTAACTGATACTAGTGAGAACTGAGAAAAGTATATTTAGATATTACGTGTGCGTTTTATGAGTTACGAATTATTTCGAGCATGACGATATTGCCATGATATGTGAAATGATATATTATAAAAATTTGAGAATAAAATTATTTTGACATAAATGCTTTAGAATGTATATAATATATATTAATTAAGAATGATTATGTTATTGTGTTGAGATGATTTAGTACGGCGGGTGGTATTATTTGATGTCGTTGAATGATTGTCAGTACGAATATGGCGGTGGCCAACGTTCAATTCCCCGATGAATTTTTCAATGAAGGTTAGAGAAACTTATGTACCGTGCTTAGTAGTTTAGTTTGGGTGTATTTATCGAGTGAATAATTGGCTAAGTCACGAGGATATTACATATATTATAGATAGTTCACTGCTTAGGTCGCTGAGAATAACTATACATATTTGATGGAGTAAATTCTATATGCTGAGTAATTTTACATATCGAGGATGATATATGTTAATTACCTAGCGGTATCTATATTGGCTTGTTATTGTTGTATTGAATTGGCTATTAGATCAATCGATGTGACAATTTGACTAGGTTACGAATCGAAGCTATAACTCTTGTTAGTGAGAGTCAGGAGGTAATCCGTAATACTAAATGTGCAGAAATATTACATGGTAAACGAAGTCAGATATTAGAAATTGGTACTTCGAGTTTTTCTGTCTTAAGCTTCGGGACGAAACTTATTCTAAGAGGGGTGGTATGTAATACCGCTGATATTTGTTTCATATTTTTTACATAATTCTATTTTTACCTTTTATTAAATATTGAGTTTCATATTATTTATCACATTGGTATCGAACTTTAATTGAGATGTGTTGCTAGCCGCACTGGTATATTTTTCCGAATAAACTGCAATATCTAATATTATACTTCACCACAAGTACTCATTTTTTTTATTATTAGAATCATTCACTTAATTAATAAAATAGTTCTCTACCCTTAAACAATCAAGTGAGAAATTACTTTTAATTTCCTATCCAATATCATTTGAAAGAAAATGAGCAATTGATATCACCCACTTGTAATGAAATATTACATATCTATTAATCATTTTAATACAAGCACAGTGTCTTTGTCAAAAACAAAACAACCATGCCCTACAACCCTATCATATATTATTTACAATACATATGAATGTAGGTCACAAGTCGTCAGGAATAAGTCTAGAGAGGGGAGTGAATAGACTTATCGAAACACTTTTCCTGATAATCAGGTGAGTTTCTCAGATGTGATAAGTACAAATGACTTAAAGTCATCTGCAGACAAGATATGCGGAAGACACAACTGATGACGATAGCAGGTAACTTAATGTTCTCTGCAGATAACTAACTAATGGAACAATAAATATGTATGCAGTAGGTAGGTATGATGTTCAATGCAGTAAAACACGCAGACACTTATAGTGGTTTTAGAGGTGGGGTAATCCTCTACTAATCCACTTCTCTCAAACTAGTTGGAGATAAATTCACTATAACTGTCAACGAGTGATAAAAGTTACAACGAATTTTGCCTAGTTACAACAGCTTCCAACCAGTGGAAACCCATGGCCGTTGCAACTCCCTTGACTTCCTAGCACCTCCTGATTGAAAACCCTTGGATGCCTCAACAATGCTCGAGTTGTCTATCACCTTCCATTCAAGAATCTGTGGATGCATTTACAGTCTCTTTACTTTCAAGGACCTCGTTCAAGAAAGCAACCCCGTACTCAAGTTTTTAGACAAGAGTGTTGTCTTCTCCAACAAAGAGATTCTTTGGATATGATCTCTTAAGATTGCTCTTTCACGATGCTATAGAATGCTTTTGATTGCTTGAATGCTTTGATAGCTTGAACGTTTGTTCGCACCATTCGTTCTGTGTTTAACTCAATTCATATCTTTGGATATTTATAGCACGATCCTTGAGCTTCCTTCATAGCCGTTGCACTACTGTAACAAATCCGTCCGTTGGAGAGTGGACTTCTTTATTTATCTTATCAATCCATTTCAAGGCTTGATTCCCTTTCCAAATTCGATCGTTGAAAGACTTTCTTCGATTTAGCGCTGTTATTCTTTGATTAGAATAAGTATAAAGTCTTCTGAGTGCGGATCTTGATGAATATTTAATTCCTTGCTTTCCGGGAATCTTTCAAATTTGTCTCCTACGTCCGCATGTGACTTTCCGTGAATGTTGACTTTCAATGCTTGCTGACGTGGACTGAGTACCTTGGTTGAACTAAGAACCTGTCTGATCTTCTTGGTCAAACCTGCCTGAAGTGCAGTCAACCTTCTCTGGTGTAAGGTTCTCTGATGTGAAGTCCTCTTCTCTCTGACTTGAACTTCTCTGGAAATAAAGTTCCCTGATCTGATGATCTTTGCTTCTGGACTTCTCTGTTCTGATCTGAACTTCTCTGCTATGAAGTTCTGTGCCTTGAAGTTCTCTGACTTGAACTTCTCTGAGATGATCTTCTCTGCTATGAAGTGAGGTTCTCTGAACTGAACTTCTCTGCCTTGAAGTTCTCTGACTTGAAGTTCTTTGCCTTGGCCTTCTATGAGATAAAGTCCTCTGATCTGGAATGAAATTCTCTGATATTCTCTTATCTGAACCTCTTTGAAAATGAAGTTCTTTGTTCTGTACTTAGTTGATTTTACAACTGATCAATAATACTAAGCTTAAAAACTTATAAGGCCTATAGAAGATACTCATTTGTTTCTTCTTCACATTTTGCCAAGTACTTTAAACATACATTTGAATAATGAATCAATACAGGGATGACATAATCAAAATCTAATAGGTATTCCTAACAAATTCCCCCTATTTTGATGATGGCAAAACTAAAAGCATTCAAATGTAAGCAAGTCTGCACATGATACAGTGCTAGACACAAATCAAACCCAGTCTTCCTTCGAGACAACAAGTGGTTATCACTCAAATGACTGTTATAAAACTTTACTGATATTACATTACAGTGCAGTCTTTGAATGATACAAAATGCAAGTAAATTACAAGTATTTGCCAAAAAATTACAGGTAAATTTCAAACTAAAATTACAAGTAAATTAAATTGCAGGTCTAATCTATCTATCTCCCTCTTCCTCTTACTCTAGAAACCTTCAGCTTTGATAGAGGGATAGACCTTAAAGGTTTTGCACCGATTGGATTTTCAGAAACTGGGGCTAACCGATATTTCCTCTTGATAATCAAGGATGCAAATTCTTGTTCTTCGGGGGATGAGAAATTATTCCCTTCACACAGCTTCTTGATCTCCTCTTGAAGAGCCAACTCATCTAAATCTTGTTTTATCAATGTAAGGGCTTCTTCAGGTCTAAAGCTGGGTATCATAGGATAGGCACCAAACTTCCTGGCATATTTTTTCAGAACAGCCCAGAGCTTTGGCCATGTTGAGGACATAAAATTTATGAATGACTGCTGGGGAGCAATCTTTATCCTGGAGTAACTCCCATAGATAATATTTTTCAATGAACTGCTTTTTTGCTCCTCCCCACATAGGTCCTACTTCTGCAGGTAGAAATTCCTCAACGTGTCATAGCTCTTTTCCCTCCCACTGATATCTTTGCTCAAAGTCCTGTCTGGTCCTCCTCCTCTTGGCTGCAGGTTGAACTTCAGGTTCAGATGGTGTAGCCATCTCCTTCCGCTTCAGGTGAGATGTACCGGATTGGATGAGAGGTAGGTTTGTTCTGGAATAACTTCTCTGCTCTTGCCTTTACCTTTTCCCTTATCTTCCCTGACATCTCTATCTCCCCCTTCTTCCGCCTGCCTGATCTCAGGTGCTCTGACATGCTCTTTTCCTTTATCTTCCCCCTTTTTGTCAGCATCAACAATCACTGCTAGCTTCTCCTCCACCCGGTTCATAAAGTCAGACATGCCAAGAGGTATTCTAGAATTCGTTGGTGTTGGATAAGGGTCTTTCTTGTTGAGTAGAGCGTCCATCTTCAGGTTGAGGGACTGGAGATCGGGCTTCACCTCAGTTGCTAATAACTTGGCAAATGTCTCCTCGATAATCCGTCTGATCAGGTCGGTCAGCTCAGGTGAGATTAGAACTGCAGGTGCCATCTGAGGGGCATTATCACCTGAGTCTTCTTGGGCAGTGAACCTTCTTGCAGTGGACGTTTCTGAAGGTAGACTTCGATCAGCTGGCTTCTGATCAGATGGGGTTTTGTCAGGTGTGCCTTATTTGTCCTCTTCAAGCTGATGCGAGCTAGATACCTGATCAGGTGCACCATCAGCTCCATCATCTCTCTTCTCAACTCGTTTCTTCTCTCCTTCTTCTTTTTCTTCTTGTTTTTCTTCTTCTTTCTCTTCTTCTTCTTCTTTTTCTCCTTCTTTTTCATCTCTTTTCTCTTCCTCCTCTTCTTTTTCTTTTTCTTCTTCTTTCTTTTATTCTCCTTTCTCTTCCTCCTCTTCCTTTTCTTTTTCTTCTTCTTTTTCATCTCCTTTTGCAACTTCTATTTTTTGAACTTCTTCCTCTTTTTCTTTTTCAACCTTTTCAACTCCTTCTTTTTCAACTGCAGCTTCTTCCTCTGCCTCTACAACCACATATTCAACTCTAGCAACCTCAACTTCCTCTTTCCTCTCTCCAGTTTCTTCTTCAAAAATCCTCTTCTCCAGAACCTCCTTCATTACTTGGAGGATGAATTGGTCCATGTTTTGTTGGAAATGGAGCATGAACCAATCCTCCTCATGTAGAACCTGCACGTTAGTTTCTTGACAGAATAATATAACGAGTTGTTCTACAGCTATTGGATGTTCTCAGTGTAATGCCCGGATAATAATGGTGTATTTATCTTGTATTCGACCTTGTATTATTCAACTTCGTGATGTTATTAATCGTAGATTGGTATCCCGTATTCGTACCCTTACGTTTTTATATCCTCAACACTTGTGCTTAACGTACGCTAAGTCTGCTATATAACGTATGTTATATGTTGAGCTTAACGTACGTAAGCTCAGTCAATTCAAGATCCGACAAGGGTCGGCGTGTGGGGACCGGATGAAGATTCGTAGAGATCGCCAGCATGAACCTGGACGGTTTTCCACCCAAGCAAGTCAACGGTTAGTGTATGCTAGGAGAGATTTTTAACATATGCTAAGGTCCTATATGTTACGTACGTAACACCTATAGCCTAACGTACGTAAGCATATGCCAGAAACAGTCCAGTGAGCTCTGTCCGAGAATTAACGCACGCTAATGTTCGAATATAGCATACGATAACCATGTTATGTCCGTAATGGACTTTGGTTAACGTACGTAATGGCTTAAAATCTATTTATAGGACCCGACCCCCATTTCATTTCTAACTCTTAACTTGGCCGATTTTTGTGTTCTTGAGATTATCCCTCACATCATATCTCTCATATCATCATCTACATCCGATTTTGGGAAGCTTAGACCGTGTGGATTGGTGATCAAGCTTTCGGTGAAGAGTTTATTCAAGATTTCCATTGTTCTTCTCCTCTTTAAGGTATGTTAACTCTACACCAAGATGAGGACTTTGTTCTTAGTTATATTATGAGCTTTTCCCAGAGATTATTGAACTTGTGTCGTCGTAATGAATCCAATACCATGTTTAGAAGGATTGTATTGGTTGAATTAAGGTTTCCATGGTTATAGTTGAGCCATAATCTTTACCAACCTTAAGGATGGAATTTATGAGATTGAACACACCTTGTTGATCCTTTCGTAACACTCTTTTTATGATCAAAGTGTTGAAGATTACCCCTATATAAGATGAATTTGTGAAGTTGAACGTTGAGTGTGTTCGATTATAATTCCTGCCTTTGATGAACTCGTTGTTGATCTTCTTGGATGATTAGAACCATGAAAGGATAATTGGAACAATCATTTTGAATGAAGAATTTGATAAGAAAAATTACCCGCGGAAGAACAAGAATCGTAGAGATGAATTAACCTAGAACTAGATTGAACGTGATTATCTCGTTATGTATCGTTGTAGCAACCGAACCTAGCCTTCGAGCTAATAATCAGAATTTAGTACGGAATATGAGATATAATGATATGATGAAGGTGTTTGGGATTGTAGACACCGATTTTGTGTTCCATTACGATCTCTTGAATTCGCATGCCTTTTTCCAAACTTAGTAATCGTCGGAAAATAGAACCAAGAATCAATTATCCGTTATTAATAACTCGATTTTAACTTAAGGCGTTCGGTACTCGTGCATTGGTTTCGGGAGGTTTATTGAATTCCTTGTTATTCCCTTGTACAAGGTGATCGATCGAGGGGGGCGACCTTCGGACGAGTGACATTCGTGGGAGGATTTAATTCTTGCCATCTTTGAGGCAAGTATCGTATTTGAAACTTGTTAATATTGGATTGTTGATCATGCATATGATTTATTCATGTTGTTGAACATGAGATTAATTTCTTTGTAGTTGTCATGGTATTTGTTATTGATTCCTTGATTGTTCATGTCGATGAACATATTGATTTGCATATGTGTATGCCTAATTATACTGTTTATGTTGTAAATGATCCGAGGGGATCATGAGGATCTATGCTGAGGGCGCTGGATCGAATGTCCACCATGCATTGGTCCGACGGGATCATCATGGGGATCTATGCTGAGGGCGCTGGATCGTTGGACGGGTTTTCCACCATGCGTTGGTCCGACGGGATCATCATGGGGATCTATACTGAGGGTGCTGGATCATTGGATTACCCTGTATTGTGTTGATGGAATCGTGAGGATTCGCATTGTTGGATTCCGGTGACGAAAGTCCGTTTTGTATGTTTTATGATGCATTGATGATTTATGTATTATGATACTTGTACTAGCATCGTTTTGCTAACCCCTTCGGGGGTGGACATTTGTTTTGATGTTTAGGTAGGCGAGGAGCGGGGAAGCAGCCACAGTACTGACATGACGATGAAGTGGCTCAGTGATGTGGATTATGTTATTTTGTTTTATGGTTATTTTCCAGTACTCGAGTACGCATATGTTGTTGATGATTTTGGGGATGTTTTGTAATATTGGACTCATTTGAATTGTCGAACGGGTTTTGAACTTCTTTTACATTGATGACACTTTAGTATTATTTCCGTATTTCTCAAATTAGCCTTGTAAATTCTTATACAAAGGATTTACGGCGCTGTAATTATTCCGAATATATCGGGGTGTTACAGAATATGGTATCAGAGCTAAGATTCATGGATATCTTGGCAGTCGGGTTAGTTGGGTCTGTTTACGTTATTTGATTTATGGGTCGTTTGTAACATCACTGCTGAGCCAGCATCGTCGTGTGGACCGTGGTTGTAAGTCTCCTAATCTCAAATACTACCGTTTTATTTAATTCTTGTTTTGTGAATATTGACGGACTTCCTTTTAGAAAATTTTGCCCTGGATATTGAGTATTTGTGTTTACAGTGTAATATCCGGAATTTCTATTACTATTGTTTAATGTTATCCGAGTTATGTTGTACAGCGTGGAATCTGTACAGTATGGGTAAAATAATTGAAGGACCGAGACATCTGTATTTGTATAATTGTCGTACTTGGTCGACAATTGGATGTAAGAAGTATATATATTCAGTATGCCGTATGTTCGTATTCTGTATGTTGAGACGTTGGACAAGAATAGCTGAAAATGGCTAAGTGTAACATTATTAGCGCACGCTAATAATCACGATTAGCGCACGCTATCGTGCAGGTTTAGCGCACGCTACGGACATAACTTAGCGTACGCTAGTGAAATACAGCTCAGAAGGAATCTGCATGTGGACCAGGCCACTTTCGACGCATGTTCTGATAAGTCAACGGATGTTGTAATGTAGTGTTAGCGCACGCTAATGCATGTTGATTAGCGCACGCTAACTGTATATTGGACAAAAAGGAATCTTATCCTCGTCATCACTTTCGGCGTGTGGACCAGTCTTCGGAGCATACAGACAAACGAGTCAACTGATATTAGCGCACGCTAAATGCAAGGACTTGCGTACGCTAGACAGTGTAAGTTACGTACGCTAATGCATGGGCATTACGTACGTAATCTCATGTACGAAACAAGTCAGTAGTCTCGGGACTACGATAGCGCACGCTAACAAAGATAGTTAGCGCACGCTAGAGCTGTAACGTACGTTAAATGAAGATGTTAGCGTACGTTAATAATGTACAGTATATATATAAGTGCAGTTGGCCATTATTCGTTATTTCCGTCCATTTCTTCATGTGAACTGATAGAGAGAGGTCTTAGAGAGAAGTTGAGGTTCCAAACACTTGAGTTAATCATTCCTAACAACATTTGAAGCTTGGAAGTGATTGAAAACGGATTCAACCTTGGGATTCAATCCATTCCTTCAAAGAGGTAATTACTCTTCACTTTGGGATTTTATTTTGGATTGTATATGATGTTCTTGAGTTGATGATCGTCATGTTTATGAGTTTATGAGTATGGTTATGAGATGGATTACTGAGTTATGTTGATAATATGGTTGATATGCGGATATTGATATGATTCGTGTGGTTTTGAACGGTGTTGTTTTTCTTCAAGAGATATGCTGGTTAATATCTCCCTTCATTTCGGGTTTTTAGTGTTGTTGTTATTGTTTACTTCGTATGATGATGAACATGCAAGTGATTATGATTCTTGGTGTATAAGATATGATTAAGAAGACTATATGTTGAAATGTTAGTGGAAATAAGATTTGGACACTTGTTTGGAAAGTAATGTGTATAAGGTTAGACTTTGGAAAATCACCACTGATTCTTGAAAACTCCAAAAATTCTGAAACATAACAGTATAATAGAGCATCGAGTTAGCTTTCTAATAGTTCAAACGGTGAGTTAATCGGAGTCCGGATGAGTGAGTTATGCTCAAAATGGCAAAAACTATACTGTTTGTATTCTGGGAACAGGTAGCGCACGCTATTTATGAAGTTAGCGTACGCTAACATGCCTGGGCGTATAAAAACGTAAAGCAGTCGGGAATTTCATTTCCCAACCCATCCTACACAATCCCCTTTCGTCCCAAATCACCCAAACTCGGTTTTTAACCCCTAAACCTCAGCTTTTGAGTTGGTTTATCAAGTGATAACATCTAGGAAAGCTTGGAACAAGGACTATAACATCATTATTGATTCTTTCGCCGGATTGAAGGTAATTGGCTTGAACTCTAATATTTTGGGATGTTTGAGATTCTTGATATATTTTGGTGGTTTAGTTCGTATCGATGGCTAGAATCATATAATGTTGAAGGATATATATGTTTGTGATTATGTTCTTCGTGTTCTTGATGTGGTTGGTGTTTGTTGATTGATGATTCGAATATACCTTTGAATTCCGCCTTCAAAGTGTTTGATTGAAGTTTTTAAAGAGAAATTGATTGGAATATTTCGGTTAAGTTTGTATACTCGCCTTATCGAATCGATATGTGGGCTTTGTGGAATCATGGGAATGAATTCGTAATTGTTTGAGTTAGATTGTTCGGACTTGTGTTTAATCGAGATATTTTGGAATCGTTGGGTTTGTGGATTAGTTATATCGATTGTTGATTGTTATCGAATGTGTGTTAAATCGATTATTGTAATAGGTTGAGATTATTGATCCATGTTTAGAACCATGCTTTGCGGTCGTATTCAAGAACATTCGTAGATTGCTTTGATCAGGGCCGAGGGACATGTAGACGACGGCAAGGAATTGGTAACGGCTTCATTGGTATCGAGGCAAGTTATTACTTGCTCAGTTTATAATATTTAATGAATGGTTTCAGTTTCATTCGTTTATAATTCGTATAGCAATGTTTATAAATCGTAATCACATGAGAGTTGAGATTATAGGTTGTATTTGAGTTTTGGGAATTAAATCATAATGTATATGATTTACATTCTTGTTGGCATACTTGGTATCGAGGATACATCATGGTATAGACAAAGACGTGAATTATTTACCATCCGTGACATTTCGGATCGTCGAATATTCAGAATAATGGTTCGTGATGGTCTGGACATCGAGATTGCTCTCGAAGGACTTGGGGCAAGTACTCTAATCATTTTTGTCATTTCATGTCGATCATGTTGTGATACATGCGTGTATCGTTGTTGTCATGCATTGTGTATCATTGTTATATGAATTTGTGCATTGTTGTTGTATGTCCACCTCGGGTTGGTCCGACGGGATCATCGGGGGATCTATGCTAGCATGCGCTGGATCAACGGACGGGTTTTCCACCTCGGGTTGGTCTGACGGGATCATCGGGGGATCTAGGCAGTGAATGCTGGATCATCGGATTGCCATGTATTGTTGTTATGCATATGTATATTATGGGTTTGCCATAAGTATACATTGTCGTTATTGTTGTGATCATATTGACGTTGTCATATGAGTATGCATTTGTAGGTCTTGTATTAGGACCATGTCCGTATGTTATGTTGATCTGATCTCGGATTAGACTGACGTGATTGTCATGGTATTTCGAAATCTTGAGGTATGTTCCGTATTTCCTTGGTACTTGTCTTTGATGGACGATCGATTATCGTATTGGAATTGTCGATGTTATCCGATGGATTAAATTGGCCAGAGTTGGTATAATTTCCGTATCGCGAGTTATGATAATATTTTGAGAACCTTGAGTATTGTTGAGATACCGTACAGATATTTCGGTATTATTTTAATGTGTTGTTAAGGATACGAATCGTGGATTCTCGTAAAGTTACAATGGTAAGATTACATTGGTCGTATTCTTACTTAGTATTTCCATTGATATGTAATTATTGACGAGATGTGATGGTTATCATTGTTGGATATTATGGCTGACCCCGTCGTGGGCTTTCTTTTTAGGTTCTTGGATTATCAAGCTTGTAGCGGTCGTGGAGAGATGAACTTCCCGGAGGATACTGGCAAGGGCATGTATTTGTGTTTTGAGTTTCTGATCAGTTGTTGTATTCCGCTGCTAGAGTATTTTAATTGTTTGTCTTTATCCGCTGCGTGAGTATTTTTAAATGACCGTTTTGGTATCCGGTAACTTAGGTTACTTTGGCAATCATTTTCTAAATCTATTAGCCGATGCGTGTAGCGAGAGCTTAACGTATGTTTTTAAACTGTTGAGTTTTGGCATTTTGGGCCTTGTGGTTTCAAATGAGTTTTTACGACGGTTTGATAAACGAGTTTTATAAATCTTTGAATGTTTTTAATAGATAATACCGTTGTTAGCCTCTTGGGTGTTTGTAAATGTTTGCGAAAATTTCCTTCAGCCTTGTGGGTTCCATCTCGGGGCCCACGGCGCTGTAATATTCCCGGTCGGATCTGGGGGTGTTACAGAATATGGTATCGGAGCTTAGGTTGTGAAAACCTAGGTAGTCGGGTCGAGTTGGGTCGTGCTTTTGTCGTGTCATTCGAGTTGTCGGTTGACAAGTGTTTGAGCTCTGGGTTTTTGTTGTTCACTCGGGCTTGTGCGTTATGTGATTTACCAGTGTGGTACTGGGATTGTTGTAACTTTTTCAAATGGTGTTAACGTGTTTCTTCAGATAGAGTTGTGTTGTTTTCTCGAGTTGAACTGAGTTTGCAAAATGTGTGTTTTGAAAATATCTGTGTCGAGTATTTTCTTGAGTCGAGACATGTGCCAGTATCACGGGGAATCGTCGGCTTCACGATCTGTAAGTATTGGATTTTTGAATTGCATTGGGATTTATTGCCGTTCTAAGTTGATATGTTACGAGGTTCGAGAAAGATATTATGCGTTACAGTATAAGATGACGAGTTGGGACAGATTGATGATCTTGAGAAGTTATGATTTTGGAAATCAATATGTCGATTAAGTTTTGGAACAATTTGTGCATTTGGGAGAAATATTGTGGATTGTTGAGGAGAACATGTAGTCATGTTAGTTCATTTTGAGATATATGAATCTGTTTTTGAGCATTTGAAAATGATACTTTTCAAAATGAATGTTTTACGGATGTTTTTAGTAAATGATTTTGGGCGAGACCCAATAGATTTTGAAATTGTTTTATAACTCGGGACTTGGGGTCCGAAAAGAGTTTTCTACTTTTAAACTTCTTGTAATGCGGAGCGAGATACGGCCGAGACCCTAATATTTCAAAAGACTTTTCTTTTCTTAAAAACTCCCGAGACTTGTAAAACACTTTATCAATCGTTTATCTATGTCGTTCTGCCTTTGGGGTTACGGATTACTTGTTCAAAAGAAACTTCTCGGAAGTCTTTCATTGTGTTGATTTGTTTCAATGCATTGTCATAGCATAATTGAGGTGATCCAGGATGGAAAATGATTGACGTTGCGAGTCATATGTGGAAAAGGAGTTTTTAGTCGGAGTTTATATATTGAAAATTTCGGAACTTTATCGTGTGGTTTTCCGATGGAATAGCGAACCGAATTGGTATACAGTAATATGGATGTAGTCCAGCATTTGCATAGTTTTCATTTGAAACTTCGAAATCGTGTAGAATCGAAGGAAACTGTTATCGAATACTTGGCACCTGCGAGCCGATTTAATTTTTTCGAAAATTGATTTCGTGGACATACGAAAAATTTATGTTTTGAGTTTTGAAATTTTTGAAAGAACTTTCGGAAATTTGTCTTTTGACGAGACTATATTATTTCAAACTGGTTTTGAAAATATGATCGATATAAATACGCATTTAGTACATAATGTATATCATGATGGATTTATGAGTGTGACTCACAAACTGGATAAGGCATCAGTACGGTACGATGAATAAAGATTCGAACTTCAGTATGGTAGTTGGTTATCTAGGGATGATCGGTTGATTGATCGGATAAGAAGAATATGCTACAGGATGTGGGATTCATGCACAGGATGTAATTTTGGAACTGTGGGTTTTGTGAAACTGAGACATTGGAGATGGTGACCCCATGCTGGTTGCTTTGAATATTGAGTGGTCGTTCCCACTCCATATAGGATTGGATATGTTCGCCAGTCGGGTATGTTTATTGAGATCTACTGTACGTGATTGGTGTGTCATTTTGAGAATGTTATTCTTTCGTATATCTGTTTCCGTGGTTCTGTGTTGACCATGTTGGAGCTTACCGTGTGAAAGTATTCTCGAAGTGTGTTTTGACCTTTGGATGGTCGAATTAGAGTTTATCATGTCGATGATATTCTTGGATAATTTGTTGATTGATCATCGTTAACGATCGTATGATCGTTCGGACGTTATGTCGATATTTCGGGGTTTGTTGTCATTGTTTTGGACAGTTGTTTCACAGTTGTATTGTGTATTATTGATTTGTATCCGGATTGGGATTTGATTGTGCGATCAGGCAGACAAGATCTGACACGGATAGATTATTTCATCTGATGATAATATATCTGGTTGGGACTTATGGAATTGTTATTGTAAGCGTGTTGAGGCTTTTCAGTGAAGTCACTTGCTAGTATCTCAGGAGGTCGTCGACTTGGCGCATATGTAAGTATGCTATTTTGGTTATTCGGTAATAATGATGATTAATCGTTGTCGTGATTATTTCGGGATATTTTGGTTGAACGGTTTATTTGTTTTTATGACGGATTGCAAGTTTCGAGGACGAAACTTATTTTAAGTGGTGTAGTATGTAATATCCGGAATTTCTATTACTATTGTTTAATGTTATCCGAGTTATGTTGTACAGCGTGGAATCTGTACAGTATGGGTAAAATAATTGAAGGACCGAGACATCTGTATTTGTATAATTGTCGTACTTGGTCGACAATTGGATGTAAGAAGTATATGTATTCAGTATGTCGTATGTTTGTATTCTGTATGTTGAGACGTTGGACAAGAATAGCTGAAAATGGCTAAGTGTAACATTATTAGCGCACGCTAATAATCACGATTAGCGCACGCTATTGTGTAGGTTTAGCGCACGCTACGGACATAACTTAGTGTACGCTAGTGAAGAACAGCTCAGAAGGAATCTGCATGTGGACCAGGCCACTTTCGACGCATGTTCTGATAAGTCAACGGATGTTGTAATGTAGTGTTAGCGCACGCTAATGCATGTTGATTAGCGCACGCTAACTATATATTGGACAAAAAGGAATCTTATCCTCGTCAGCACTTTCGGCGTGTGGACCAGTCTTCGGAGCATACAGACAAACGAGTCAACTGATATTAGCGCACGCTAAATGCAAGGACTTGCGTACGCTAGACAGTGTAAGTTACGTACGCTAATGCATGGGCATTACGTACGTAATCTCATGTACGAAACAAGTCAGTAGTCTCGGGACTACGATAGCGCACGCTAACAAAGACAGTTAGCGCACGCTAGAGCTGTAACGTACGTTAAATGAAGATGTTAGCGTACGTTAATAATATACAGTATATATATAAATGCAGTTGGCCATTATTCGTTATTTCCGTCCATTTCTTCATGTGAACCAATAGAGAGAGGTCTTAGAGAGAAGTTGAGGTTCCAAACACTTGAGTTAATCATTCCTAACAACATTTGAAGCTTGGAAGTGATTGAAAACGGATTCAACCTTGGGATTCAATCCATTCCTTCAAAGAGGTAATTACTCTTCACTTTGGGATTTTATTTTGGATTGTATATGATGTTCTTGAGTGGATGATCGTCATGTTTATGAGTTTATGAGTATGGTTATGAGATGGATTACTGAGTTATGTTGATAATATGGTTGATATGCGGATATTGATATGATTCGTGTGGTTTTGAACGGTGTTGTTTTTCTTCAAGAGATATGTTGGTTAATATCTCCCTTCATTTCGGGTTTTTAGTGTTGTTGTTATTATTTACTTCGTATGATGATGAACATGCAAGTGATTATGATTCTTGGTGTATAAGATATGATTAAGAAGACTATATGTTGAAATGTTAGTGGAAATAAGATTTGGACACTTGTTTGGAAAGTAATGTGTATAAGGTTAGAATTTGGAAAATCACCATTGATTCTTGAAAACTCCAAAAATTCTGAAACATAACAGTATAATAGAGCATCGAGTTAGCTTTCTAATGGTTCAAACGGTGAGTTAATCGGAGTCCGGATGAGTGAGTTGTAATATCCGCAATTTTGAATTTCGGTAATTTTCTTTTTTCGGCGGAAGTCCGTTTTGACGACTCGCTCATGACCTTTCGTCATTTCGAGAATGATTAATTCTGCACTTTTTGTCATCCGAGTTCGTTTCGGTGTCGTTTTATTGAGTTCCGTGTCCTTAATCGACTTTTTCATGTGGGAGTTCGACTTTGTAAAGTCACCATTAATTTTTGGTAACTCCAAAAATTCTAAATCTTTGCAATATTATAGAGCATCGAGTTAGCTTTCCAATGGTTCAAACGGTGAGTCAATCGGAGTCCGGACGAGAGAGTTATGGTCATTTTAGCTCACCCGCTCGTTATTGGCCGATCACTGTCGGCCGAACTCGGCCGTGTCGTCCGACACGGCCCGTGCATCTTTCGTCCGGAAATGCCGGTTTGTCTCGGGACCCGACCGTGTCGTCAGGCCGCGGCCGTCTGCGTACTCGTCGAAATGCCGGAGCCAGGCTGACACGCCCGACCGTGTTCCAGACACGGTCGAGTCGTGCCGAGTCATTGTCGGACGGGTCACTATCGGAAGGCCCCTCGCGCCGCGACCGTGTCTAGCAGACACGGTCGAGTCCCTACCGGACACGGCCGAGTCTGTCACCTATTTAAGGCACAGCGGCGTTTTCTTCACCATTTTCTCGTTCTTTTCTTCCGTGCTGTGCAGTGTGGGTGTGTGAATCTTCTAGAGATGTTGTTGGACAATGAACCCATGAAGTTTTGAGGTTCATATCATCAATCATCCGTCCTATAACATCCTCCGATCTACCGAATCAGGTCAGATTTCCTAGAAATCTAGTTTTGGGGAAATTGGGTGTTTTGGTTGTTTTCATCCGTTTAATCCGATTTAACTTAGGAATATGATGTATTGATGAATATTTAGATGTATTATATCATTTCCTTTATTATTCCATGGTTGGATCGTATCGATTCGTTGTTTGAGTCGAGTTCTTGACCGACGCCTTGAAGGTGTCCAGAAATGTCTTAGAGGGGTTTTCGGGCGTTCTACGATTATTCTTCCTCGTATGATCGATGATTTATTGATTGTATGATGTTAGGGTCGTGTTTCTTGCGAAGAAACGGTGTTGAACCCTTTCGTTCGTCGTCGTCTTCCGTTTCGATAGCATTGGGCGTTTCGAAGCTTTCCGGTTGAGCCGTGTTCGTCGGGATACTTGCGTGCCGATTTTGAGGCAAGTACCTCGTCCATACAATTCTTGTTTTGTGAATATGATAATTGGTGATCGTCTTTATATGTTTGTTTGATTGTTTGAAACGAGTTTTCAAAAGATTCGATTAGCCTGGTTAAAGGCTCTATTTCAAAACGCGTGTGTTTTGTAATTGTGTGGGTTGTAAGTGACTACGTGGATATTTGGATATGTTTGGTGTTGATGTTGCGCTTGATAATACGTGTGTACGTATATTATCTCTTTTCGGTGCGTTTTGGTTTGATGTGGTGTTGTGCTAAGTGTTTGATTCCTCCGTTGAATTGTTTGGATATCCTTGTTGTGACGTGTTAATTGTGTGAATGTATTTCGCTCACCTCGGGAGGTCGACGGGATCACGGAGGAATCCAATGGTATAGCCACGGATTCACGAGTGCGGTTGTTTGTTTTGTGAATGTATTTGCTCACCTCGGGAGGGTTCGACGGGGCCACGGAGGGAATTCCAATGGTATAGCCCTGGATTCACGAGTAAAACTTCACGAGTGCGTGTGTATGTTTGGTGAATGTATTTGCTCACCTCGGGAGGGTTCGACGGGGCCACGGAGGGAATTCCAATGGTATAGCCCTGGATTCACGAGTAAAACTTCACGAATTGGTGTATATGATTTCGAAAACGCATTCTACTCACCTTGGGAGGGTCCGACGGGGCCACGAAGGGAATCCAATGGTATAGCCCTGGATTCACGAGTTGATGTTGTATTTTTGGTGACCAAGGTTTACGTATCTTGGGCGATTATATTGTATTGATTTTATGTCCGCCGAGGACACGTGACGTGGGTTTTAACCCTGTGAACTGTTGTCGGTTTTCTATTGGCAAAAACAAAACCTTTGGGCTGTGACCCTGTTGATTTTTGGAAAGATAAGGATTCGGTAATCCTAAATTGTTTTCTATTAAAACTCTCGATGGCATTTCAAACTGTTTTATAAATTGTTTCCCTTCAACTTGTGGTCTTTCGGTTTCGGAATGTTTTACCCAAACTCTTGCCTCGGGAAGTACTTTTCATTATGTTTGGATCTTTGATGATTCCTGGTTATTGTTATTCGTGGAATGTGAATTGTATGGCTCGTATTTTTGCACTTGTACTTGCACTAGCAAAACAGTGGAGTTTTGCTAACCCCCGAGTATTCGGGGGGTGGATGTCTATTTTGCATTCGGGTTTTGGAGCATGGCACGGGGTCGGCACGAAGGATGATGAAAGATGAACGATACTAATCACACGAGGATCCGTTGATGTCGTATTGGTCTAGTTGTATTTTCTTTTCCGCTGCAGATTTGTTTCCCGTTGTGCGGGTGCGGTTGTATTTTGACCTGCGTGGGCATGAGTTGTATTCGAGTTGTAAGTATTTATTGAAAGACCAAATCGGTCTCTTGAGTCATTTTAGCCTTAAAGGCATGGTTGAGTTGTTATATGTTGTTACCACTGGTAGATCCTTGAGGAAAGGTTCTACGGCGTGTAATATCCCTGAGCGGATTGGGGTGTTACGAGAATGGTATCGAGCTTAGGTTGTGGAAACCTAGGTGTCGGGTTAGTGGTGTCTATTGAGTTTTTGTCTCGTCGGATTTTGTCGACTAAGTCGTGTCGCGACGCGTCGTGCGAGTTTGTTGGTCGTGATTAGTATCGTGGCGATCATCATCTTCGTGCGACCTGTGAATGTAAGTCTCCCTTCTTTGTGTTGTGCCTCGTGTGACACGAGCTATTTTTATGATTATTTGTTAAGTGACGGAATCCTCTTATGGATTTTGATTTCGTGTTATGTGATTATTTGACTCCCATTTTTCGCTCATATGAGGAGTAGTGTTCTTTATCTGTGCATGTTTGACTTTATTTCTTTTATCCATTGCGTGAGTTCTTTTGTAATGGCTTTCGGTATTTTACCGACCGAGTTTTATTTCAAAACCAATTCCCTTAACCGAGTTTTGGCATTATGGCCTTGATCATTTTGGCGAAATTCTTATGACGGAATTTAGTATTTTGTAAATGGATTTTGTGAGTTTTGAAATATTACCGTCATCGGCCTTTTTGGTAGTTTATAAAGGTTTTTAGCACAGTGGGTTCCTGCGCAGGACCCACGGCGCTATATTGTTCCTTGTAATTACCTGAAAATTTTGGGCATTCTAACCCATTGAATTATTTTTGAAAACATTGAGAAACATAGAAAAAAAAAATACGAGACGTACTTTTAAAGCGAATTATTTTCTTGCGGTGTTTTCAAGGTGTAATCTAATTCCGCAATACATTTCAAAAATTTTCGGTTGAGGACCAAAAATATTTTGAGATATTTTCAAATGCGCTTTCTTAGACCCAGGGGTCGAATATTTCTGAAAGTTTTGCACTAAAAGAAATGTGTCCTCATTTTTGTTCAAACGCAAGATGATTTTCAAAGTCTCGATAATGGTGTTTGTACTACTTTTTGTAAAATTTTACTCAAGATCAACCGTCGTTTCCAAACTGTTTTCAAAAGGTGTTTTCGTTTTAAAACCTATCATTCCTGTTTGCGGACCGGAAATGCGTGTATGGTTTTCGAACTTTCGTTACGGTGTTAACTTGGTGTGATTGAATTGGTAGCGTGAGCGTCGAGTCATTCGCCACGCATATATTTTGTTAGCCCTTGTGGGAGGTGTGATGACGATCCTTAATGTTGTCATTTCGTGGTGGCTTGCGTGTTATCGCACCTGTGTGAGCTGTTAAAGCTTGGGTTTGTACGTTTGTGTACATATGTGAGTATTTCATAATGTTTGTAATTATGTGCTGGTTATTGTTCGGGCCGTTGAGGTCGCCGAACGATACCGTCGTTCTTTGTAGTGTTTGTGTGTATTATTTTACGATGATAATCATTGTATATGATATGTATTATGATTCCTTGTTGTCCGAGTTGGCATCTCCGCTATGTTGTTTTGCGACGTTATGCCCCATTGTATCTAGCATTTGTATTTTCGGTATGCCGAGCCGGGCATTTCAACCGTGATGTTCCGGGCATACACGTGTAAATTGTCCTTCTCGTCGGTAACACATTTCAAGTGTGGACTCGAGGACACCGAATTGATTTTGCGGGTGTCTACCGAGACTTTTGGAGTTCGCGCTTCAAAGACAATCATCGAAATCGGCCTTGAGAGGCCTTTGAAAGATGTTTCATCGGTTGCTTGTTGTGTTGTCACCTTGATTTCGTGTTGTGAGTTTCGAAACGACACTTCTTTTAGAAGGGTCGAATATAATACCCGTATTATTTTGGACTCTGCATTTCCTCTTTCTCAGTCTATCGACTCGCTCGTGTTCGTTGACACTTTACGAACTTGTTACGTATTTGGTTTCATCGTTCGAGCAGTGTGATCTTGTTTTTCTGTTTATCGTTGTGACTTTTCCGAGTCGGTTCGATACTTGTGAACCTTGTTCGGATGTAACATCTTTTGGTTCTACTAGTTCTTTTATTCGAAGTGGATCGATTTTGAACTTCGTATATTCTACTTTGTCGACTCATTTATGTTCGTTGACATTTCGAGCTTGTCCTGCCCCTTGTTTTTGTTTATCGAACGAGTGTGGCATCATTTCTAATAACTCGTTTGTCATTGTGACTTTTCAATTTCTATTCCCTTTCATGTGGATCTTATGTGAATGCATACGTTGTTGTTTTCACCGGATCATATAATGTCTCGAGTCGAGATGTGAACCTTGGAGTTGTTGTTTGAATTTTATTGTTCTTCGTGATTCGAACATGATTGTTCGCTTTTGTTGTCTCGACCGTTGTGGTTCGGTCGTTTGTTTGTTCGGTTTTTGTCCTCGTTTCGTGATCGTTGAGCATTCAGGCTCCTTCCTAATTCCCTTAAGTTCGGAAAATTAGTCTCGTTTTCGATCTTCCAACCCTTGAGCGGTGGAATTCCGTATTTGTTCAGCGATTGGCTCGCGTTTTGATTGATGTACCGTTGGGTTGGTCAATCGTATTGATTTTCGTTCGTTGTGTTTTGTGATTGTTCGGATAATTGACTTGATTGTATTATCCATTTGATGACGCTTGTCATTTGTTGGTTTTATTATATCCCTAACGGCGACGTTGTGTTGGTCGTCGTGGAGCGTGTTTTCACGCCGTATGTTTCTTTGCGTTTCTTACAGCATTTCGCCGTTGGGCGCGAGTTTTCTGTTTTTGGTGTATCTCGTCGAGTTTTCCTGGCGGGTATATTGCTCCCCCCTACTTGTTTTAAGTTTCGGGACGAAACTTCTTTTAAGGAGGGTAGAATGTAATATCCGCAATTTCGAATTTCGGTAATTTTCTTTTTTCGGCGGAAGTTCGTTTTGACGACTCGCTCATGACCTTTCGTCATTTCGAGAATGATTAATTCTGCACTTTTTGTCATCCGAGTTCGTTTCGGTGTCGTTTTATTGAGTTCCGTGTCCTTAATCGACTTTTTCACGTGGGAGTTCGACTTTGTAAAGTCACCATAAATTTTTGGTAACTCCAAAAATTCTAAATCTTTGCAATATTATAGAGCATCGAGTTAGCTTTCCAATGGTTCAAACGGTGAGTCAATCGGAGTCCGGACGAGAGAGTTATGGTCGTTTTAGCTCACCCGCTCGTTATTGGCCGATCATCATCGGCCGAACTCGGCCGTGTCGTCGACACGGCCCGTGCCGTACTCGTCGAAATGCCGGGTTTGTCTCGGGACCCGACCGTCGTCCGACACGGCCGTGCCGTACTCGTCCGGAAATGCCGGAGCATTGCCGACATGCCCGGCCGTGTTCCGTGACACGGCCGAGAGTCGTCTTAAGTCATTGTCGGACGGGTCACTATCGGAAGGCCCCTCGCGCCGCGACCGTGTCTAGCAGACACGGTCGAGTCCCTGCCGAACACGGCCGAGTCTCGGCTATTTAAGGCACAGCGGCGTTTTCTTCGACCATTTTCTCGTTCTTTTCTTCCGTGCGCTGTGGGTGTGTGAATCTTCTAGAGATGTTGTTGGACAATGAACCCATGAAGTTTTGAGGTTCATATCATCAATCATCCGTCCTATAACATCCTCCGATCTACCGACCAGTCGATTTCCTAGAAATCTAGTTTTGGGGAAATTGGGTGTTTTGGTTGTTTTCATCCGTTTAATCCGATTTAACTTAGGAATATGATGTATTGATGAATATTTAGATGTATTATATCATTTCCTTTATTATTCCATGGTTGGATCGTATCGATTCGTTGTTTGAGTCGAGTTCTTGACCGACGCCTTGAAGGTGTCCGGTAAAATGTCTTAGAGGGGTTTTCGGGCGTTCTACGATTATTCTTCCTCGTATGATCAATGATTTATTGATTGTATGATGTTAGGGTCGTGTTTCTTGCGAAGAAACGGTGTTGAACCCTTTCGTTCGTCGTCGTCTTCCGTTTCGATAGCATTGGGCGTTTCGAAGCTTTCCGGTTGAGCCGTGTTCGTCGGGATACTTGCGTGCCGATTTTGAGGCAAGTACCTCGTCCATACAATTCTTGTTTTGTGAATATGATAATTGGTGATCGTCTTTATATGTTTTTTTGATTGTTTTAAACGAGTTTTCAAAAGATTCGACTAGCCTGGTTAAAGGCTCTCTTTCAAAACGCGTGTGTTTTGTAATTGTGTGGGTTGTAAGTGACTACGTGGATATTTGGATATGTTTGGTGTTGATGTTGCGCTTGATAATACGTGTGTACGTATATTATCTCTTTTCGGTGCGTTTTGGTTTGATGTGGTGTTGTGCTAAGTGTTTGATTCCTCTGGTTGAATTGTTTGGATATCCTTGTTGTGACGTGTTAATTGTGTGAATGTATTTCGCTCACCTCGGGAGGGTCCGACGGGATCACGGAGGGAATCCAATGGTATAGCCACAGATTCACGAGTGCGGTTGTTTGTTTTGTGAATGTATTTGCTCACCTCGGGAGGGTTCGACGGGGCCACGGAGGGAATTCCAATGGTATAGCCCTGGATTCACGAGTAAAACTTCACGAGTGCGTGTGTATGTTTGGTGAATGTATTTGCTCACCTCGGGAGGGTTCGACGGGGCCAAGGAGGGAATTCCAATGGTATAGCCCTGGATTCACGAGTAAAACTTCACGAATTGGTGTATATGATTTCGAAAACGCATTCTACTCACCTTGGGAGGGTCCGGCGGGGCCACGAAGGGAATCCAATGGTATAGCCCTGGATTCACGAGTTGATGTTGTATTTTTGGTGACCAAGGTTTACGTAGCTTGGGCGATTATATTGTATTGATTTTATGTCCGCCGAGGACACGTGACGTGGGTTTTAACCCTGTGAACTGTTGTCGGTTTTCTATTGGCAAAAACAAAACCTTTGGGCTGTGACCCTGTTGATTTTTGGAAAGATAAGGATTCGGTAATCCTAAATTGTTTTCTATTAAAACTCTCGATGGCATTTCAAACTGTTTTATAAATTGTTTCCCTTCAACTTGTGGTCTTTCGGTTTCGGAATGTTTTACCCAAACTCTTGCCTCGGGAAGTACTTTTCATTATGTTTGGATCTTTGATGATTCCTGGTTATTGTTATTCGTGGAATGTGAATTGTATGGCTCGTATTTTTGCACTTGTACTTGCACTAGCAAAACAGTGGAGTTTTGCTAACCCCCGAGTATTCGGGGGGTGGATGTCTATTTTTGCATTCAGGTTTTGGAGCATGGCACAGGGTCGGCACGAAGGATGATGAAAGATGAACGATACTAATCACACGAGGATCCGTTGATGTCGTATTGGTCTAGTTGTATTTTCTTTTCCACTGCAGTATTTGTTTCCCGTTGTACGGGTGCGGTTGTATTTTGACCCCTGCGTGGGCATGAGTTGTATTCGAGTTGTAAGTATTTATTGAAAGACCAAATCGGTCTACTGAGTCATTTTAGCCTTAAAGGCATGGTTGAGTTGTTATATGTTGTTACCAGCCTGGTAGATCCTTGAGGAAAGGTTCTACGGCGTGTAATATCCCTGAGCGGATTGGGGGTGTTACATGAGTTATGCTCAAAATGGCAAAAACTATACTATTTGTATTCTGGGAACAGGTAGCGCACGCTATTTATGAAGTTAGCGTACGCTAACATGCCTGGGCGTATAAAAACGTAAAGCAGTCGGGAATTTCATTTCCCAACCCATCCTACACGATCCTCTTTCATCCCAAATCACCCAAACTCGGTTTTTAACCCCTAAACCTCAGCTTTTGAGTTGGTTTATCAAGTGATAACATCTAGGAAAGCTTGGAACAAGGATTATAACATCATTATTGATTCTTTCGCCGGATTGAAGGTAATTGGCTTGAACTCTAATATTTTGGGATGTTTGAGATTCTTGATATATTTTGGTGGTTTAGTTCATATCGATGGCTAGAATCATATAATGTTGAAGGATATATATGTTTGTGATTATGTTCTTCGTGTTCTTGATGTGGTTGGTGTTTGTTGATTGATGATTCGAATATACCTTTGAATTCTGCCTTCAAAGTGTTTGATTGAAGTTTTGAAAGAGAAATTTATTGGAATATTTCGGTTAAGTTTGTATACTCGCCTTATCGAATCGATATGTGGGCTTTGTGGAATCATGGGAATGAATTCGTAATTGTTTGAGTGAGATTGTTCGGACTTGTGTTTAATCGAGATATTTTGGAATCGTTGGGTTTGTGGATTAGTTATATCGATTGTTGATTGTTATCGAATGTGTGTTAAATCGATTATTGTAATAGGTTGAGATTATTGATCGATGTTTAGAACCATGCTTTGCGGTCGTATTCAAGAACGTTCGTAGATTGCTTTGATCAGGGCCGAGGGACATGTAGACGACGGCAAGGAATTGGTAACGGCTTCATTGGTATCGAGGCAAGTTATTACTTGCTCAGTTTATAATATTTAATGAATGGTTTCAGTTTCATTCGTTTATAATTCGTATAGCAATGTTTATAAATCGTAATCACATGAGAGTTGAGATTATAGGTTGTATTTGAGTTTTGGGAATTAAATCATAATGTATATGATTTACATTCTTGTTGGCATACTTGGTATCGAGGATACATCATGGTATAGACAAAGGCGTGAATTATTTACCATCCGTGACATTTCGGATCGTCGAATATTCAGAATAATGGTTCGTGATGGTCTGGACATCGAGATTGCTCTCGAAGGACTCGGGGCAAGTACTCTAATCATTTTTGTCATTTCATGTCGATCATGTTGTGATACATGCGTGTATCGTTGTTGTCATGCATTGTGTATCATTGTTATATGCATTTGTGCATTGTTGTTGTATGTCCACCTCGGGTTGGTCCGACGGGATCATCGGGGGATCTATGCTAGCGTGCGCTGGATCAACGGACGGGTTTTCCAACTCGGGTTGGTCTGACGGGATCATCGGGGGATCTAGGCAGTGAACGCTGGATCATCGGATTGTCATGTATTGTTGTTGTGCATATGTATATTATGGGTTTGCCATAAGTATACATTGTCGTTATTGTTGTGATCATATTGACGTTGTCATATGAGTATGCATTTGTAGGTCTTGTATTAGGACCATGTCTGTATGTTATGTTGATCTGATCTCGGATTAGACTGACGTGATTGTCATGGTATTTCAAAATCTTGAGGTATGTTCCGTATTTCCTTGGTACTTGTCTTTGATGGACGATCGATTATCGTATTGGAATTGTCGATGTTATCCGATGGATTAAATTGGCCAGAGTTGGTATAATTTCTGTATCGCGAGTTATGATACTATTTTGAGAACCTTGAGTATTGTTGAGATACCGTACAGATATTTCGGTATTATTTTAATGTGTTGTTAAGGATACGAATCGTGGATTCTCGTAAAGTTACAACGGTAAGATTACATTGGTCGTATTCTTACTTAGTATTTCCATTGATATGTAATTATTGACGAGATGTGATGGTTATCATTGTTGGATATTATGGCTGACCCCGTCGTGGGCTTTCTTTTTAGGTTCTTGGATTATCAAGCTTGTAGCGGTCGTGGAGAGATGAACTTCCTGAGGATACTGGCAAGGGCATGTATTTGTGTTTTGAGTTTCTGATCAGTTGTTGTATTCCGCTGCTAGAGTATTTTAATTGTTTGTCTTTATCCGCTGCGTGAGTATTTTTAAATGACCTTTTTGGTATCCGGTAACTTACGTTACTTTGGCAATCATTTTCTAAATCTATTCTGTCGGTACGTGTAAGCGGTAGCTTAACGTATGTTTTTAAACTGTTGAGTTTTGGCATTTTGGGCCTTGTGGTTTCAAATGAGTTTTTACGATGGTTTGATAAACGAGTTTTATAAATCTTCGAATGTTTTTAATAGATAATACCGTCGTTAGCCTCTTGGGTGTTTGTAAATGTTTGCGAAAATTTCCTTCAGCCTTGTGGGTTCCATCTCGGGGCCCACGGCGCTGTAATATTCCTGGTCGGATCTGGGGGTGTTACATACAGTATTTTGAGGGGAGGTCGTGGACGCGGACGTCGTCGTGGATGTAGACATGGTAATGCGAGATAGGAGGATTCGGCGTCTACCCCAGAATTATCGGCTAGTCGAACCGATTCCCATTCTGGAGGACAGCACGCAAATCCTAATATGCTGGGAGTGCTTCAACAGGTGGTTGCTCAGATAAATCAGTTTGCTCAGGTAGTTGACCGCATGCAGACGGCGATGGGACAGCAGCACAACGAGGATAATCGGGGAGACAAATGGCTTACCGAGGTGGTCAAATTGCATCATCCAAAATTCGACGGTTATGCTGAGACACTTACTTGGGATCACTGGCTGATGGAGTTAGAGAATATCTTTGCAGGGATTAACTGTCCCGACGATAGAAAGGTTCCGATCGCCCAGTATCTCCTGACTGAGGAGGCTTTCAACTGGTGGGAGGCCATTCGACCTGAGGATCATAATGCTGACTGGACGGAATTCAAATTAACGATGGAAGCGCAATATTGTCCTCGCCCAGTTAGAGAGGCCCGAGTCCGGGAGTTTTTCTCACCACAAAATTTAGAGGCATCTGTGACAGATGTGATTAAGACTTTTAATCACCAGCTGACTTATGTGCGCCACTTGGTCAGGACCGAGGCGGAGAGGATTTTCCATTTTGACATGTGGATGAAGCCGGAGATTTAGCAATATATGTTCGGATTTGAATGTACCACCTTGCGACAATATCAGGACAAAGCACTGGCCTACGATATGATAGAGGCGGCAGTAGAGAAATCAACGGAAGCAAAGAAGCAGAAAGTGTCTGCAACTTCACGGAGAACAAGAGTAGTGGGCCCCGCAAGGTCCAGTCCTCATTTCATTCATCCAGGAGACCTACGCATCCTTCTCGAGGTAGAAAGAAGTTCCGGGCAGCACCAACAGCTTCAGACACAGCGAGGAAATGTTATAACTGTGGCAAAACAGGGCATGTTCGACGTGATTGTTACGCACCTGTTGTGACCTGCTTCAAGTGTGGACAGGAAGGACATCGCGCAACGTTCTATGGAAATGCGACTAGATCTTTTGGTTCTCGCACTCCTGCGCCGGTTCCGAAGGATACAAGTGTGAACCAGACGCAGCAAAGTGGTTTCCAGCAGCAGAATGTTGGGAAAAGAGAGGCATCCAGTGCTAGGTCCGTTCCTCCGCACCTGTACGAGATGAGGAAGTCAGACGATCAGAACACTGCTGTTGCATCAGGTACGATTCAGATCCTTTTGCAACCAGTTAGTGTCATATTCGATTCAGGAGCTAGGCATTCTTTCATATATTTGAACTGTGTTAATCGTTTGAAAATCTCATGCTTGTATGTTTGTGAGCCTTATATTGTGGGATTACCGAGCGGAGAGAAAATTGTGGGAATCCTAGAAACTAGAGATTTTCCAGTGTCTATAGGAGGGAGAGATTGGCCATCAAATCTTATTGTAGTCGACATCCATGGTGACGATTTAATTCTCGGAGATAATTGGCTCAACCGTTATGGAGCTATTTTGAATTACCGAAAGAGAGTCATTTCTATCATTTCTAATGACGGATCTGAAAATTTATTCAAAGGATGGAGACCAGGAAGCTCAGGAAAATTGATCAAAGCCTTGAAAGCAGTGAAATTGCTAAAGCAGGGTTGTCATGGATTTTGGTGCTATGCCATGAAGAAATAAGAAGGATTGGAGCTCTCATCTATTCCAGTTGTGAACGAATTCTCAGATGTATTCCCTGACGAACTACCTAGTTTACCTCCGCGGAGAGAAGTAGAGTTCAATATCGAATTAGAGCCTGGAGCCGCTCCTATTTCTAGAGCACCATAATGTATGGCGCCAACCGAGATGTATGAATTAAAGAAGCAGCTGGAGGAATTATTGCAGAAGGGTTACATTCAACCTAGTGTTTCTCCTTGGGGAGCACCCGTTCTCTTTGTCCGGAAGAAAGATGGATCCCTCCGATTATGTATTGATTACAGGGAGCTAAACAAGGTGACGATCAAAAACAAGTATCCTATACCTCGGATCGACGACTTGTTTGATCAACTGCAAGGGGCAAGGGTATTCTCGAAGATTGACTTGCGATCAAGATACCATCAGTTGAGAATTAAGGAATCGGATATACCGAAATCTGCTTTCAGATCCCGGTACAGGCACTATGAATTCGTGGTGATGCCATTCCGACCACCAATGCTCCTGCGGTATTTATGCAATTGATGAATCGGGTATTCTTAGAATACTTAGATAAATTTTTGGTAGTCTTCATCGATGACATCTTGATCTATTCGAAAGACACAAAGGAACATGCAGAGCATTTGCGTATCGTTTTGAGCACTTTGAGAAAGAAACAGCTTTATGCGAAACTTTCTGAATGCGAATTCTAGCTTAAGGAGGTGAACTTCCTTGGGCATGTAATATCATCTGACGGAGTTTAGGTGGACCCGAAGAAAGTCGAGGCAATCTTGGAATGGGAATCTCCTAATAATGTGAAAGAAGTTCGGAGTTTCTTGGGACTTGGTGGATATTATCGCCGTTTTGTAGAAGGATTTTTCAAAATTGCTCGTCCACTTACTCAGCTATTACAGAAGACTCAAAAATTTGTGTGGAATGAGAAATGCCAGGCGGGTTTTGATGAACTTAAGAGAAGACTGACGAAAGCACCTATACTAACGTTACCAGATGGAACTGATGGATTCATGGTATACAACGACGCTTCAAATCAGGGTCTGGGATGTGTATTGATGCAAAAGGATAGGGTGATTGCCTATGCCTCTCGACAATTGAAACCATACGAAGTTAATTACCCGACTCATGATCGGGAGTTAGCAGTTGTAGTCTTTGCTCTAAAAATTTGGCGATATTACTTGTACGGAACTCGTTGTCAGATCTTCACAGATCATAAGAGCCTTAAGTATATCTTCAGTCAGAAGGAGTTAAACATGAGGCAGAGAAGGTGGCTAGAACTGATTAAGGATTACGACCTGGAAATTCTCTATCATCCAGGCAAAGCGAACGTGGTAGCTGATGCACTGAGCCGCAAACTTGTTTCTCTTCGAGGGTTGGAAACGCTCACATCCCAAACCAGCATTCAACGAGAACTGATCCGCGAAGGGATTGAAGTATGGTCACAAGGAGTCCAAGGGCAACTATACGTGATGGAACTAACTTCGTCATTAGTCGAGGAAATCAAATCCAAACAGTTGAATGATTCTTTGATGCTACGGTTATGTGACGAAGTAAAGAAAGAGCCCCCGAACTTCCAAAAACGACCAAGAATTCCACAACCTCACGAACGCTACGAAAATAACATCACCATGAATAAATAATGCTAAACGTAATCCGAATAAACCGGAAAAACAACAAGAACCTGTGGGTTCATTCGAAGAAATCGGAAATCAAGTCCCGAGTGATAAAAATCGATAAACGAGTTACAAAATATGAAGATCATGACCAATACAACGAGATTACCATGAACAATTCATCATAATCGGATAAATCAACGAATCACGAAAAAAATCCCCCAAAATCATACAATCAAGGTTCTAAGTAAGGAAATACCTTGATTCGACGAAGAACAGAGATTGGACGATGATATAATCAACAAGGATCTTCCAAAATGCCTTGGAAATGAGTAAAATCGGCGAAGAACACCTCCTATCGGTCAGTCCCGTCGCCAGCCGCCGCAAAAGATAGGAAAAAACGAAGTGGGTTCAAGTCTGGACGAGCCAGGCCTATAAATAGCCGACAGGGTTACGGCCGTAACCGGCAGTGCCTTACGGCAGTAATTCGGTCAACGCACGTTAGCGTACGCAATGGCCGACAACTTGCGTACGCGACGCTCACATCTTACGGCCGTAATCACCATAGCCTTACGGCCGTAATCGAGCATTCCAGACCACTGGACGAAATCTGTCGAACCATTACGGCCGTAATCGGCTTAATATACGAATCAATAGCGAACAATAACCAATTCAAGAGGTCGATACAATTATTCCAAACTCATTGAGGCATTTCGACAAACACCTTGAAAACAATGTCCCATCCTAAACAACTAATCCCATTTGTATCGAAAATCAACCTCCAATGAATGATCCAATCCACCAAAACACCATCAATACAGTCGATAATCCAATAGGGATACTCAAATCAAGTTTACGATAACATTAAATTGCAAAACCCAATTCCAAGTCAACCTTCAAAGTGTTCTTGAGAAAAACTTCCAACAATCCGATGATAACTCATAAAAACTCATAATCATACGTATATCCATCACAAATCATGATACCATCTAAAACATCATGCTCCAACTCAAAATTGAATCTAGGGTTGAAGAAATTACCTTGGATTAGGATGAAGAATCCAAAAATATGTTGTTAATCCACACCACAACTTGAAGAAGATGAAAATTTCTGAGTTTTGATGATGTTAAAACACCCAAAAATCGCCCACCAATCGCCCAAGGAGGAAAGGAAGAAGGAAAGTGGTGAAATGAATTTGTTTTTCACAACAAACGCAGAAATAGAAAAAATCTGTACTGTGTGCCGCGCACAGGCTGAGTGTGCCGCAGCACCGAGCCAAAATCTGCCTAGGTGCTCGGTAGTGTGCCGCGACCCGGCCAGCAGGGGCCGCGGCCCCTGGTACAGGCGGGTCAGCCACCATTTGCAAAATGTGTGTGTCTCGGCGCACACTCCCTTGTGCCTCGGCGCACACTATTCGGGTCCAAAAATGACGAAAAACGACCCGGGAAGAGAATAAAAGCAATATGATTCAATATTTGGGAACAATAAAACGAAATCGAAGTGCGGAAACCCCAAAACGGTGGTTCCAAGCAATGATTACAAGGATTTGCCCAACAATAGCACGATTTGACAAGGAGGAGATTTGAAATGACATGAACTCCAATATCAACATTGACTAATGAAGCAATTACAACAATCAAGATAATATTCTTTTCTCGATTCCGAAGCAAGGTTGAAACAATGAACAATATCGATACAGGACTCAAAGTTACTCCGAACGGTGAACATGAATGAATGAATGTGGATGATGAATGAATATTAATAAGTGAAAAATTACAGAGTGACAATTACTGAATGAAAATAAATGAGTTCACATCCGGGTATTACATGTACGAATAGTGATTGTGTAAATAATGTTTTGGTGTTAAATCTCGGACTCGTGATGATATTTTCACTAACGTGTTTTGAAGCAAGAACCGGGCTGAGGCCATGACGATTTTCGAAAGAGGTTATGTAAATTTGGGACTCGACGTCCAAAGAGTTTATACTTTAAAAACTCCCGAGATGCTGAATATAATCTTGAAGACTTCATCATTCGTTTACTAATTAATAAAACCTCTCGGTGATATTTTGACAATTGATTGTTGTATTTGATTCGTGATTGCTTTTTGTTTGATATATTTTGTATACTATTATACTTGCACTAGTAAAACAATGGAGTTTTACTAACTCCCGAGTAATCGGGTGGTGGATGTCTGTTTTGCGTCCAGGTACACACTGGTTCAGGGGAGCAGTCACAGGATCGGCACAGGGAGTGACGAGCTACGATACTAATCAAGAGTTCAGAGTTTGGTCGAGTTAAGTTGTATCGACTGAGTTATTGTCAGACTTCCGCACTTGTGTACCTTTACCCCTGCATGGGTATTTATTGTAAAGAGTTGTATTTCATCGCGTTTGCATTAGTCGTGTGACCTCATCGGTCCATGTGGTTGTATTGTAATTGACTTTAATGGTCTGTATTATTGTAATGATTGACTCCGGTCGGTCAAGTTTTGGTAGTTCTGTGTTGTTTAACCTGGTAGGTCGCCATGCGGGAGGCTACAGCTGTAATATTCCCATATGATGCAGGGTGTTAGGCGCATTTTCTGACTTATTTTGATTTTGATTCGATTCGATTCGATTCGAGTCCATTCGATTCGATTGATTCGATTCGATTCGATTAGTCCATTCGATTGATTGATTCGATTCGATTCAATTCGTTCTTCTTCTTCTTATTTTTATTATTAATCTTAATTATTATTATTGTTATTATTACTAATAATATTACTATTATCGTTGTTGTTGTTAATTACTATTATTATTATTATTTACCATTATTATTATTATTATTTACCCATAATATATATTACAGTTCAGTTCAGTTCCATTCAGTTCAGTTCAGTTCAGATCCATTCAGTTCAGTTCAGATTCATTCAGTCTAAAAGAACAGAGCCTTACACTGCAGCACTCCACGAGGTATCTAAATAGCTCATTGATCGTGTGAGGCTTCGATTCCAAAACTTAGCAGAAGCTAACAAGTGAGTGAAAATAGGTTGGTAGTGGTCAGGCTAAATTTTTAATTAGTTAGAAAGAGTATTAATGAATAAATTGTAATTTGTATTAGTGCGCCTTTATCTGTAAAAGTCAAATCAAACGCACAATTAGAAAGGGCAGGAAAAATACTAGTTATTGCGGTAGCTTTTAGCTATCTGTCACAGTGCTACTTAATTGGTGAAAAATTAGTGTTCGGTAAAAGTAGTTATTCCGTTATTCAGGTTATAGGTTGGTCGATGTGGTTTTCTGGTTTTATATTTCTCGAGAGAAATTGGGCTAAAGATGAGGATACCATTAAGGTGAGGTTCTTTCTTGTTGTAGCCGTATGTAAGACGAGGGGATTTTTTCGTCGCCCGCCTCCTGCTTGCCCTGTCTTCTTCACCTCATTGCCCTGATGTTTCGCCCTCCCGTCTGCTCCCTTCATTTTTCTTGGCCGCTTTCTCTTCGATTGACACCTCCTCCTCCATTTCTTTCCACATCTTCCCCTCGTTACTATTCAGGCTCTCACTTTCTTCTTCTCTGTTCGTTTGCCTCGCTTCGGAGTTCCACTTCTTTAGTTCAAGGTTTTTTATCTTCTCTCATTTTTTTGCAGATGGCGACATGGCGGAATATATATATATACAATATAGATGTATTGTTTTCCAGTTAAATTTCTGGCAGATTTTTGCCCTAATTGTCTGTGAGTTTTAATCTCTGCATGCGATTCTTATGCTCCGTTACTGGAAGCGTGAATCGAGCATGGCTTAAAACTTTAGAATTAGATGAAATTGTAATATATTTTGTTTTAGGCCAGTGGAAAAATTGTCTTAATTTACTCTCGAATGCAGAGGCATTGCCGCCGCAGAAGATTCTAGAAAGGAATACTCGGCCTTATTTGTTTCCCAAAACAAGAGTGTCGACGCCTTTGCTGCGTTGGAATGAAATTATTACTTGGAACAAAAATCATTCACATTCACAGGTTTTTCTATCTGGATTTGATCTCTAATTTTGGAGATCTCTTGATTATTGATGCTTGTATAATCCCCCCTCCCATTTTTATAATATACTGTTTATATAATGTTTCAGGCTTTGAAGTGCCAGTTGAAGGAAGTTCCGATTGTAGAGGGTATGCTATCTTTATTAGTACAAATTTAATCTCATTTAAATTTTATTCATAATCTTTTCTTTTTAGTTCCAAGACTGTACTTTGTGATAAGGGATATTGCTTCACTTCTTTATGGTGTCTTTTTGCCAATTTTCTTGGGAATGTTTTTGCAACTTTATGTGTCATGTGTATTGCCCCATCGTTTTATCTTTAAATGAACTCTAAGTTTACTACTCGTTGCTTGTGCCTTGGATGATGTTAATACTAATTCTTTTTCGTTCTTGAGGGAATTGCGATGTGTACAGTATGTAATGAAACATAGGCTTCTGGGATCGCATGTATGTGGCTTTTGTCTTTTAAATGAAGCATAATCAGGCTTCTACTGATGTTTAAAGTTTTTCAATTTCTTCATCTGTTAGATTTAACTTTGTGAGTTTTATAGTTCAGGTTGTTGAATGCCCGCTCAGTAGCATGGATGAGCTATACAATGTCTTGGGCGATCGTCTTGTCCCTGTTGCAGAAGCTGAATCAAATCTTAACTTTAAGTGAGTTCTTAAGTCTCAATCTTAATGATTCAGTTTTCAAACGGAAAATAGTTGGATCTTTACATACGTGTTAAGATCTTATATCACCTAATTGTTTGTAACTGTTCCTAAAGTACCAGTAACATAAACATAAATTGATAAATTTCAAACTACAGATATATTGTTGGTTTGTGTGGACCTGGCGACATGGCGGAGCCAAGCCATTTTTGGCGTTGCCTCATTCGACTATCAAATAAGTTTGAGATAAGAAAAGATCTTCAATGTATCTTACCCAAAAGAGCCACGCCCTCCATCCCTCAATCGCTTCTTCATCTCATGCTTCTGGCCAAAGGTATCCTCTCTCACCTTCATCTTTTTTTTTTCTGCTTTTTTTGCTTTGGATGAGGCTGATGCCTGAAACTTCTAATTTTCGGCATTTTTTTGGCCCCTGCTATGGATTTAGGGTTCAGATTTTGTGTTGGCATATTTATTTTTTCAGCTTAGGTGCTGTTTTTTTTAGTTTTCATTTATTGTGGGCGTCCGTAGAAAAAGTGGCATGCTTCATTCTAAGTTTGTGTGTTTCTTGTTCTTGCGATTTTCTGCCTAATTTTATTAATTTTTTTTCAGATTTCAGTACAATATTTGATTCTGGATTTTCTACAGAAACTTATTGTGGTAAATGTAGAAAGATGTAATCCAGAGGTTTGTCATTCAAATAAAACTTGTTATATGTGTAGTCTGAAGCATTATTATTTCCTGGTGTACATTTGCATCATAACCTGAAATTATTATGATTGAAACTGGTAGGCCCATACTGCACAAGTATGCCAATGAAGATATGTCTCTTGGTGCTTGGTTTATTGGTCTTGAGGTTGAGCACATTGACGACCGTAATATGTGCTGCAGTACTCCACCAGGGATCTGCTTCTCTAAATAGCTCATTGATCGTGTGAGGCTTCGATTCCAAAACTTCGCAGAAGCTAATAAGTGAGTGAAAATAGGTTGGTAGTGTTCAGACTAAATTTTTAATTAGTTAGAAAGAGTGTTAATGAATAAATTGTAATTTGTATTAGTGCGTCTTTATTTGTAAAAGTCAAATCAAATGCACAATCAGAAAGGGATGGAAAAGTAGCTGTTGCGGTAGCTTTTAGCTATCTGTCAGTGCTACTTAATTGGTAAAAAATTAGTGTTCGGTAAAAGTAGTTATTACGTTATTCCGGTTATAGGTTGGTCGATATGGTTTTGTGGTATTATATTTCTCGAGAGAAATTGGGCCAAAGATGAGGATACCATGAAGGTGAGGTTCTTTCTTGTTGTAGCCGTATATAAGAAGAGGGTATTTTTTCGTCGTCCACCTCCTGCTTGCCCTGTCTTCTTCACCTCATTGCCCTGATGTTTCGCCCTCCCGTCTGCTTCCTTCATTTTTCTTGGCCGCTTTCTCTTCGATTGACACCTCCTCCTCCATTTCTTTCCACATCTTCCCCTCGTTACTATCCAGGCTCTCACTTTCTTCTTCTCTGTTCATTTGCCTCGCTTTGGAGGTCCACTTCTTTCGTTCAAGGTTTTTTATCTTCTCTCATTTTCTTTGCAGATGGCGACATGGCGGAATATATATATATATATATATATAGATGTATTGTTTTCCTGTTAAATTTCTGGAAGATTTTTGCCCTAATTGTCTGTGAGTTTTAATCTCTGCATGCGATTCTTATGCTCCGTTACTGGCAGCGTGAATCGAGCATGGCTTAAAACTTTAGAATTAGATGAAATTGTAATATATTTCATTTTAGGCAAGTGGAAAAATTGTCTTAATTTACTCTCGAATGCAGAGGCATTTCCGCCGCAGAAGATTCTGGAAAGGAATACTCAGCCTTATTTGTTTCCCAAAACAAGAGTGTCGGCGCCTTTGCTACGTCGGACTGAAATTATTACTTGGATGAAAAATCATTCACGTTCACATGTTTTTCTCTCTGGATTTTATCTTTTATTTTGGAGATCTCTTGGTTATTTATGCTTGTATAATCCCCCGTCATGTTTTCATAATATACTGTTTGTATAATGTTTCAGGCTTTGAATTGCCAGTTGAAGGAAGTTCCGATTGTAAAGGCAGGGTATGCTATCTTTATTAGTACAGATTTAATCTCATTTAAATTTTATTCACTATCTTTTTCTTTTTAGTTCCAAGACTATACTTTGTGATAAGGGATATTGCTTCACTTCTTTATTGTGTCTTTTTGCCAACTTTCTTGGGAATGTTTTTGTAACTTTATGTGTCATGTGTATTGTCCCATCGTTTTATCTTTAAAAGAATGCTAATTTCAGTACTCGTTGCTTGTGCCTTGGATGATGTTAATACTAATTCTTTTTCGTTCTTGAGGGAATTGCAATGTGTATAGTATGTAATGAAACACATGCTTCTGGGATCGCATGTCTGTGGCTTTTGCCTTCTAAATGAAGCATAATCAGGGTTCTACTGATGTTTACAGTTTTTCAATTTCTTCATCTGTTAGATTTAACTTTGTGAGTTTTATAGTTCAGGTTGTTGAATGCCCTCTCATGGAGCATGGATGAGATATACAATGTCTTGGGCAAACGCCTTGTCCATGTTGCAGCAGCTGAATCAAATCTTAACTTTAAGTGAGTTCTTAAGTCTCAATCTTAATGATTCAGTTTTCAAACGGAAAATAGTTGAATGTTTGCATCTGTGTTAAGATCTTATATCACCTAACTGTCTGTAACTGTTCCTACAGTACCACTAACATAAACATAAATTGATAAATTTCAAACTGCAGATATATTGTTGGTTTGTGTGGACCTGGCGACATGGCGGAGCCTAGCCGTTTTTGGTGTTGCCTCATTCGACTATCAAATAAGTTTGAGATAAGAAAAGATCTTCAATGTATCTTACCCAAAAGAGCCACGCCCTCCATCCCTCAATCGCTTCTTCATCTCATGCTTCTGGCCAAAGGTATCCTCTCTCACCTTCATCTTTTTTTTTTCTGCTTTTTTTGCTTTGGATGAGGCTGATGCCTGAAACTTCTAATTTTCGGCATTTTTTTGGCTCCTGCTATGGATTTAGGGTTCAGATTTTGTGTTGGCATATTTATTTTTTCAGCTTAGGTGCTGTTTTTTTTAGTTTTCATTTATTGTGGGCGTCCGTAGAAAAAGTGGCATGCTTCATTCTAAGTTTGTGTGTTTCTTGTTCTTGCGATTTTCTGCCTAATTTTATTAATTTTTTTTTTCAGATTTCAGTACAATATTTGATTCTGGATTTTCTACAGAAACTTATTGTGGTAAATGTAGAAAGATGTAATCCAGAGGTTTGTCATTCAAATAAAACTTGTTATATGTGTAGTCTGAAGCATTATTATTTCCTGGTGTACATTTGCATCATAACCTGAAATTATTATGATTGAAACTGGTAGGCCCATACTGCACAAGTATGCCAATGAAGATATGTCTCTTGGTGCTTGGTTTATTGGTCTTGAGGTTGAGCACATTGACGACCGTAATATGTGCTGCAGTACTCCACCAGGGATCTGCTTCTCTAAATAGCTCATTGATCGTGTGAGGCTTCGATTCCAAAACTTAGCAGAAGCTAATAAGTGAGTGAAAATAGGTTGGTAGTGTTCAGACTAAATTTTTAATTAGTTAGAAAGAGTGTTAATGAATAAATTGTAATTTGTATTAGTGCGTCTTTATTTGTAAAAGTCAAATCAAATGCACAATCAGAAAGGGATGGAAAAGTAGCTGTTGCGGTAGCTTTTAGCTATCTGTCAGTGCTACTTAATTGGTAAAAAATTAGTGTTCGGTAAAAGTAGTTATTACGTTATTCCGGTTATAGGTTGGTCGATATGGTTTTGTGGTATTATATTTCTCGAGAGAAATTGGGCCAAAGATGAGGATACCATGAAGGTGAGGTTCTTTCTTGTTGTAGCCGTATATAAGAAGAGGGTATTTTTTCGTCGTCCACCTCCTGCTTGCCCTGTCTTCTTCACCTCATTGCCCTGATGTTTCGCCCTACCATCTGCTTCCTTCATTTTTCTTGGCCGCTTTCTCTTCGATTGACACCTCCTCCTCCATTTCTTTCCACATCTTCCCCTCGTTACTATCCAGGCTCTCACTTTCTTCTTCTCTGTTCATTTGCCTCGCTTTGGAGGTCCACTTCTTTCGTTCAAGGTTTTTTATCTTCTCTCATTTTCTTTGCAGATGGCGACATGGCGGAATATAAATATATATATATATATATATATACACACAATATAGATGTATTGTTTTCCTGTTAAATTTCTGGAAGATTTTTGCCCTAATTGTCTGTGAGTTTTAATCTCTGCATGCGATTCTTATGCTCCGTTACTGGCAGCGTGAATCGAGCATGGCTTAAAACTTTAGAATTAGATGAAATTGTAATATATTTCATTTTAGGCAAGTGGAAAAATTGTCTTAATTTACTCTCGAATGCAGAGGCATTTCCGCCGCAGAAGATTCTGGAAAGGAATACTCAGCCTTATTTGTTTCCCAAAACAAGAGTGTCGGCGCCTTTGCTACGTCGGACTGAAATTATTACTTGGATGAAAAATCATTAACGTTCACATGTTTTTCTATCTGGATTTTATCTTTTATTTTGGAGATCTCTTGGTTATTTATGCTTGTATAATCCCCCGTCATGTTTTCATAATATACTGTTTGTATAATGTTTCAGGCTTTGAATTGCCAGTTGAAGGAAGTTCCGATTGTAAAGGCAGGGTATGCTATCTTTATTAGTACAGATTTAATCTCATTTAAATTTTATTCACTATCTTTTCTTTTTAGTTCCAAGACTATACTTTGTGATAAGGGATATTGCTTCACTTCTTTATGGTGTCTTTTTGCCAACTTTCTTGGGAATGTTTTTGTAACTTTATGTGTCATGTGTATTGTCCCATCGTTTTATCTTTAAAAGAATGCTAATTTCAGTACTCGTTGCTTGTGCCTTGGATGATGTTAATACTAATTCTTTTTCGTTCTTGAGGGAATTGCAATGTGTATAGTATGTAATGAAACACATGCTTCTGGGATCGCATGTCTGTGGCTTTTGCCTTCTAAATGAAGCATAATCAAGGTTCTACTGATGTTTACAGTTTTTCTATTTCTTCATCTGTTAGATTTAACTTTGTGAGTTTTATAGTTCAGGTTGTTGAATGCCCTCTCATGGAGCATGGATGAGATATACAATGTCTTGGGCAAACGCCTTGTCCATGTTGCGGCAATTTGAATCAAATCTTAACTTTAAGTGAGTTCTTAAGTCTCAATCTTAATGATTCGATTTTCAAACGGAAAATAGTTGAATGTTTGCATCTGTGTTAAGATCTTATATCACCTAACTGTCAGAATCGTTCCTACAGTACCACTAACATAAACATAAATTGATAAATTTCAAACTGCAGATATATTGTTGGTTTGTGTGGACCTGGCGACATGGCGGAGCCTAGCCGTTTTTGGTGTTGCCTCATTCGACTATCAAATAAGTTTGAGATAATAAAATACCTTTCATTGTATCTTACCCAAAAGAGCCACGCCTTCCATCCCTCATTCGCTTCTTCATCTCATGCTTATGGCCAAAGGTATCCTCTCACTTTCATCTTGTTTTTTTTTCCTTCTACTTTTTTGCTTTGGATGAGGCTGACGCCTGAAACTTCTAATTTTCGCCATTTTTTTTGGCTCCTGCTATGGATTTAGGGTTCAGATTTTGTGTTGGCATATTTATTTTTTAAGCTTAGGTGCTGTTTTTTTTTTTGTTTTCATTTATTGTGGGCTTCCGAGGATAGAAAAAGTGGCATGCTTCATTCTAAGTTTGTGTGTTTCTTGTTCTTGCCATTTTCTGCCTAATATTCTTATTTTTTTTTCAGATATCAGTACTTGATTTGATTCTGGATTTTCTTACTTCTCAATCAGGTAATTGGTTCTTAGAGTTTTTGGTATATTTAGTTTCTTCTACATTAATTAGGGCGATCTTCCATCGCCCGCCTCCTTCTTCACCTTCTCCACCTGCGGTGCTGCCTGCCTCATTGATCCTTCATCGCATGCAACCTGCTTCTTCTGCCTATGTTGCTTTTTCTCATCTCCATCAATTCAGGGCAAAATCCATTTTTTTGTTTTTGTATTTTCAATTTCCGGTTTAGGCTACCTCTATTAATTGTTATTTTTTCTTTATGATCTTTTGTTGTATTTTGTCGAAAATCTGATGTGGTTGCTGATTTACTATTCAACTATATGTATATTCCTTTCTGTTCTTTCAGGTCCAAGTTTTTGCTCTTTTCAGTTCCAACTAAACATGTGATTGGTTAGTTGGTGGACAGGTTGAGCTATTTTCCGAACAGGAAACTTTCGAAATGCTGGATAGGCTTCCTGATGCGCCTTGTGCAAACTAAGACATTGTTCGTTCTACTGACTTGGCTTGTTCTAATTTCAGGAAAAGAACGTGCACTTCTCATCTGTAACCACAGAAGTGATATTGACTGGCTTGTCGGTTGGGTCCTAGCTCAGGTTACATCTGGTTCATATATATATATATATATGTATATATTTTATAAGTGATTCTTGACTTATGGAACGGCTTCTTATAAGATGCTTTGCTATAATCTTTTTAACACATCTCGTTGTTGTGCTTCAACAAACTTTTTCTCTCACTTCTTAATTTCTTTTGTATGGGATAGATATTTTTCCAAACGACTAATGGGCATTATCTAAATTTTCGCAGCATGCAGGTAGCCTTGGCAGCACACTAGCATTAATAAAAAAAGCATCAGTATATCTCCCTGTGATTTTTTTTTTATTTAATCATTCGGATGCAAACTTATATTTGTATTTATTTGATTTGCGAATATTGAGTTCAAGTGATATGCAGGAATAAATTGACCGTTGCTAATGTTATAGTAATTATTACGTTATTCGGGTTATAGGTTGGTCGATGTGTTTTCTGGTTTTATATTTCTCGAGAGAAATTGGGCCAAAGATGAGGACACCATGAAGGTGAGGTTCTTTTTTGTATCAGTTTAGATACCAAAGTTGTCGTCGCCTTATTATTATTATTCTTTTTCGAAGGGACCAATTTTTCTGGTGTGTGTCCCCTTTGTGTTATATTTTTGTTCTTTGCAATTTTTTTTGGAGGTTACCTGGATTATTCCGCCTCCTGCTTCACCTTCCCCACCTGCAGTGTTGCCTGCTTCATTGATCCCTCTTCGCCTGCAACTTGCTTCTTCTGCCTGCTTTTTTTGCTTAACCAACATGGCCCTAAACATGTTGCTTTTTAATTTATGTTAATAAAAATGTATTCCTTTTTTATTTATTTTTTATGTTTTTATTTTTGGTTAATGAAAAAGTTTTAGAAACAGACTATTTTAAAAGAAAAATAAAAACGGCAAAACTATTTTTTTATCTCATTTATTTCTTTATTTATTTTCTGTCAATAATTTTTATAAAAAAAAGGTCATTTTATTATTTCTATCATTTCATTTTTTTATTTTGAAGAATTCAAATAAATTGGTGAGCACGTGAGCCAAATAAAGCTATTTGACCTCTCCAAAATCAATAATTTGTTTAGAGGTACAAATGACTTTTCCGGCCAAAAAGTCAAATTCATGGGCCCATTATGTAATTAAATTCATCTAGGCAAGCATCATGTTGTTATTGTTTGTCCAATAAAGATCCAAATGTAATTAGAACATATAGCAAGGAGTCCAGATGTAATGCATCTAAACTTTTATTTTCATCCCATGTGATGCTTGCAACGGAATCCGAAAAAAAAAAGCAAGAAAGATGTTTCCTAGATTGAGTTTGTTTCAAATTTCTTTGTAGTGTTTGTTAGCCTATTTTCTATTTTGTTAGCATATTTTCGCACCTTGTTTGTTTGTCTTCGTCATATTTAGTGAATCGTTCGATTTCGAAAACAGATAACATCAGTACTATATTTGTCTTTCTGCAATAACTGTGCTGCTGTTTGTTTTAGGTATATTCGAGCTAAGATTATAATTGATCTTCATTTTGGAAAACAACTCTTTAATTGAAATGGAGCATCGTGCATTGTGTAGTTCTACATTAGGAAAAGTCGCGTTTATTATGGAAAAACCGCTTAATATTATTTTTACACTTTTCTTATACTTTAGTTAAAATGGAGCATTGTCTATATGTAGATCTTGCGTTAATGTGACATTGAACTTCTACAACTATTTCATACAATAAAGCATAACACTGCTGGCATATTAATATAACCCTGCAGATATTGATCATTATCATTCATATCAACCAAAACCAAGCAGATATGTATTTCTCCATATGGTGCACATCATACAAACTACAGTCATTTTTATTATCAAAGTCCACCCATGGCACTCCCGTAACAACATATATCGGAGTTTTCAATCTCATTGCCTGTTTGTATTAGATCTTTCGTTTTTGGAAATCTACAAGGAATTTAACCTGTAGTCAATTACACATTGGAGTTTCATCAAGATGCTCATTGCAAAAAATGGGAAAAAATTACTAGATAAAAATTAAATAATGCATATTAGTATAAAAAAACAAAGAGAAATCGAACATTGTGTTTTTTCCGCTCTTTGTTGCATTTTTCACTCTTCTTGATTGTTGGTTTTTAAAATTTTCAGGCAGGACTACAAAAAACCTGCCTGCAACTTCACCTTTATTATGAATTTAGCACATTTATATTCTTATTAAACTACTTGCATATTATCGACATTAATTTTTATTTTGTGTAACATGATTATTTCATATATTTGAGAACTTCCCCAAAAATTAATAATATATATAGGCTCACTAAAGAAATGTACGATATGGATTAAAATATAAAAGAACATTGTTTTACTCTTTTTATAAATAATATTATATATAAACTTATAAGTTCATGCAGAACAGAGTAACCATAATACAATATATATTTAATAACTCAAAAAAACAAGTAGCTATACCGTATTCTTGGCGTATATACATGGAATTGACATAGGACCCAATTTGCTATATCTATTTGTTCCGATCAATCTAAAATAATTCTTATAGTAGCATTTCTAATTTTTATTATAAAAGAACATACTTTCTTGAATATTTTTTTTGAACAATATAAAACAATACTAGAAATAACAAATAGAAAACAGCACCTATGGACAAATAGAGCATCCTGCATTGTATAGTTCTGCGTTAAGAAAATCCGCTTTCAACTTTGCCTTTACTATGAATTTAGCACATCTATATTATTTTTCATTTTGTGTAACATGACTATTTCATATATTTTGAGAACCTCCGTAAAAAAGCCAAAAAAAAAATATTTTGCTTTCATTATAAATAATAATATATATAGACTCACTAAAGAAATGTACGACATGGATTAAAATATAAAAAACCGTTGTTTTGCTATTTTTATAAACAATATTATATATAAATTTACAAGTTCATACGGAATAGAGTTAATTCCATTGTTTCAATGGAGCCAAAAACTCCTTATTCTTTGGTTCTGAATTATAATGGAATAAAACAAAATGACTCACTAAACTAGTTGCACTTCTTTTTCTCATGAAGTACTAGTCATTCCATGCAATTCTCGATGCAATTTTCATTTTGGATCATCCGGAAACAGCATCTCTGTGTTAAGACAGGGGTAAGGCTGCGTACATCCGATCCCCCTTACCCTGCTTTTTGCGGGAGCCGTTGAGGCATTGGGGTAATTTTGTTGTTGTTGTTGTGTACGGAATAGAGTTAACATAATACAATACATATTTAATACCTAATTTTATTACTAAACAAACTCAGTACATAAATTTATATTAAATAATGAAATGTGTACCTATATAATAATTTTTGCGTATATGTGCCTCTAAAATAATTCTTATAGTAGCAATTCTAATTTTTCCCTTTCCTTAGTAAATTCGCACCGGGAACCTTACTTCTTTTTTTTTCCTCAAATATTGAGTTCATTACTAAAAAAATATAGCATATAAATAAAGCATACTTTTTAAAAAAAATTCTAAATATTATAAAATAATACTGGAAATAACAAATTGAAAACAATACCCATGGGCAATCCCGTGCATCGCACGGAGCCCAAAACTAGTATATATATATATATATATGTCAATATTACTTTCTCACCATATTGAGTCAAACACACCAGCTGTAATATCCGACAATAATTCCTTATCTATTTTTGTATTATTTGGATAATTTGAGTATTGTTGTAATCATGTGCATTTAGTTAATGTTATTGATGTCGGGATATATTAGAATAGACTTGATTTTAACTGTCATTCGCATTGTGGTTGATTTCTTGATGTTGTGTAGATTGTTTCATTTTTGGGCTAGGTTTACTGTGGTTAACGTATGCTAGGGATTTAACTTAATATACGCTAATTCGTTGGCTTTACGTACGTAATGGAATGCTGGTTACGTACGTAATGCTTGGAATCTTATCTGATCTCAACTTTCGGCGTGGACATGATCCGGATAAATGACCTTTTCGAGGCAGCCAAGTTGACGTATATTACGTACGTAATACTGAGGCTATAATGTATGTAATGAAGTTGGTATTTTGAGGCAGTAGACTCTAGAGGCAGATTACGTACGTAACATTTTTTATGTAGCGTACGTAAAGGGCTTAACGTACGTTATCTTTATGCGATAACGTACGTAACGAGCTGTGCAGTTTATACAAAGACAGCTTGTGTCTTTCATTTGCATGTCCAAACTCCGATTTTTCTCTCCAAAAATTGCCTCCCTAGGCCGACTTTACTCCCTTCCAACTTGTATTTGAGCCTTGCATCTTGGATTGGAGCTTGTTGATTGGAATTTTAGAGGTGTTCTTGAAACTTGGAGTGTGTTCTTGTGGTTTTGGTAGTTGTTCTTCGTTTCTGAAGGTATGTTGTGCGATTCTACTCTATATTTTCGTAGTTATGATGTTAGTGATATGGTATACTACACCTATTGTTGAATTAATCAAGTAAAACATGTTTGTAGTTAAGCTTTTTAACACTTATTGACGAATATGGTATTTAAGGGTTTGGAATGAAGATGTTCTTGGTGTTTTAATGGTAATGATCATGTTTACGAGAATCATACTCATCTTGCTAGATTAGTAACATCATTAGGACAATAATAATTCTTAGTTTCATCGTAGTTAAGTTTAATCGATGTAATTGTTGACGTAAAATGTATTAGAACACCATGTTAAGAACTTGATGAATGTTAGAGATTGGGGTGATGTTCTTGAACCTAAAAATTATAACTTCACTTCTGTTTTGGCTTAGAAAGTCTTTGAAAGATGATGATGAATACAACTATAACTCTTATATATGAAAATCGGATGTGTTGATAAACTTAAGAATGTATTGATCATCAGGATAAGTGGATTGTAATATCCGGAATTTCTACTACTGTTGTTTAATATTATTTTATCCGAGTTATGTTGTATAGCGTGGAATCTATACAGTATAGATAAAATAATGAAGGACTGAGATGTCAGTACTGGTATAATTGTCGTATTTGGTAGACAATTACAATTGAAAATATCGTGTATCAAGTTATCACACTTTTGATATTGGGTATATCGTATGAGAATATTATTGGATTCAGTATTTGTGTTCAGTGTGTCGTATGTTCGTTTTTGGTATGTCGAGACGTTGAACAGAAATTGCGGGAAATGGCTAAGTGTATCATTATTAGCACACGCTAATATGCATTCCTAGCGCATGCTATCGTGCAGGTTTAGCGCACGCTAATGGTAAAAGATAGCGCACGCTAGTTCAGAACAGATCAAAAGGAATTTATGTGTGGACCAGGCCAATTTCGGCGCATGTTCTGATTAGTCAACTGATGTTTGTCGTAAAGCATTAGCGCACGCTAATGCCTGTTGTTAGCGCATGCTAATATCAGATCGGTCAACAGGGAATCTTGGCTTTATTGGTTGCTTTCGGCATGTGGGGGAATGAGTGGTAGGTGAATACTGTAGTAAGTCAACTTCGGTTAGCGCACGCTAAGGGCAAAGGACTTACGTACGCTAGACAGCGTAAGTTACGTACGCTAATGCATGGGCATTACGTACGCAAGCACATGTACGAAGCCAGACAGTGGCCTCTGGACTCCGATAGCGCACGCTAACAAAGTCAGTTAGCGCACGCTAAGGCTGTTGCGCACGCTAAACATGATATGTTAGCGCACGCTAGTAATGTATTCTATATAAGGGGACTGACGGGTTTTGAGATGCATTTAGTCCATTCTTTCTTCTTCAGTCGATAAAGAGAGCGTTGGGAGATTCTTGAGGTTCCCAAACACTGTGAGATGATGATCTTTAACAAGATTAAGATGGAGAGCATGGATTCAAGCCTTGTTCTTCAAGTTGTTCATGATTCTTGGAATGGAGTCAAGTGTTCTTATTATTGGTTCATCCAATCCAAGTAATTTTCGTATCCCTTTGATGATGGTTCATTTTTCTTGGATGATTACATGTGAGGAGCATGTTGGATAATCAGATGATGATGTTGTATGAGATTCAATGGAATTTTGATAAGAGTTTCGGATGTTAGTTAAGATTCTTCATACTATAAGGATGTTGATTCATTTAACCCGATCTAAGATGGATTTCTGAATCTTGGTAATTATATTGGTCGATTTAAATGAGATGAATCATGATACTAGGTTGAATTCCAGATTGAGTATGATATGATCCTTGTTATCGAGTCAGTTTGATTGTTGATGTTGTTATTGATATATGGACATTGATATGATCCTTGTGATAGTTATGGTGTCGTTTATCTTCAAGAGATATGGAGATTTATGTCTCCCTTCATTTGGATTCGTAGTAGCAAGATGTTAGTCGATGCTTGGAATGCATGCCATTGTACAGCATTAGCGCACGCTAAGCTTACTGGCTAGCGCACGCTAACGGGAGCAACTTAGCGCACGCTACGTTATGCGTTTAACGTGCGCTAAATAGGCAGATAGTGCAGTATTTTTGTGTTGTGATTATGAATTCGTGATGGTTTGATTTGGTTTGTTCTGACTGCGTTTATTCGAGGTTTTGTTGAACCGTTGAGTTCGATTGGTTGGTTTTGTCGGTTGTTGATTATTATCGGATGTGTTGTCATTTGATTATTGCATTAGGTTGCGATAATTGATCGTGGATTACGACCGTTGTGTTGCTTTTGATCGGGGCTGAGGAGCTCGTAGACAAAGGCAATGTGTTCGGTAGCATCTTTGTGGTATCGGTATCGAGGCAAGTTATTACTTGCTCAGTTATAATGTTTAATGAATGGTTTCAGTTTCATTTCGTTTATAATGCATATAACAATGATTATTACTGCAAATTCTGGAGATTTGGATTATGTGTTGTCTTTCCGATTCTGGGAGTTAAATCGTAAGGTTATGACTCATTTCGGTTATTGGCATATTCGGGTATCGAGGTTACATTATGGTTAAGACGAGGATATGAGTATCTGTAGTCCATGGTACGTTTGGATCGCCGAGCATTGCGGATAATCATCGGTGATGGTTTGATATCGAGATTTCTCCCCAAGGACTCGGGCAAGTATCTTATATCGATTCAGTTAGTGTTAGTGATTTGATCATGCAGGTTGTCATTCATGTTGCTGAACATGAGGTCGTCCTAGTTGTGTCATCATAGTGTCGTTCATGTTTTGATTCATATGTTGTTCATGTTGATGAACATATTGATTTGCATATGTGTATGCATAATTGCATTGTTATGTTGTAAATGATCCGAAGGGATCATGAGGATCTATGCTGAGGGCACTGGATCGGATGTCCATGTAATATCCGGATTTATTACGGTGTATTTCATCTGTATTCAAACCCTGTATTATTCGGATTTGTGGTTTTGATTATTGGAGTATGATATTTCTTGCATTGATATCTTTGTACATAAGTATAACAACATGCAAACTCGTGATAGCGCACGCTAAGAATGTAGCTTAACGCGCGCTATCGGGCTACTACTAGCGCACGCTATGCATGTAGGAGTTGCGTGCGCTAAGAACTCAATTATTGAGCGGGACGGCTAGCACATGCGCCAGTCGGGACATGGGTCCGGATAAGATTCCCGCGGATGAACCTGGACAGTTCTGAAGTCAACTCTTATTAGTGCGCGCTAAGGAAGCTTAGTAGCGTGCGCTAACTTGTTAAAATGCAGAATATTATAAATGGGACAACAACCCGTTTTGGCTTACATTTCATCCGTCCATTCTTCATCCTTGAGAGGCCAGAGAGCTGTAATAATCCCTCTACACACTTATAACACATCTTGTTGGTCTTTGTATATTGGTTATCACTTGGGAGTAATCATTGAAGTGGAATAGCACCTTGGAGTGGCACATAACCAACCGGAGTCGGATTCTACCTTGTGGTTCAGTGATTTCGGCATATTAAGGTATGTTCAACCTATCACCAGTCTTAGATTTGGATTCCAAGGGATAAGATGATCATGTTAACAAGATATTGAATTTCATTAGTGAATTATTCAACAACATCATGTTTATAAGATTGGAATGTCTACAATTACGATATTATTGTTGGAACCTTGAAGTCGGAATCCTAGTACTTCAAATGATGAGAGAAACATTCTGAAGTTAACAATCCGTATGATTTATGTTATCTTTGTGATCATGAATTGGAGGTGATATTATAAAGAACTTAAAGGAAGAATCATCTTAGAAAATATTCTTTCGTATAAGTTGGAATTGTTAGTTCACCTCAAGATGAAGTCTGAATATGTATAATGATAGTAGAATCTAATACATCAACCGGAGATCACCAACTTCGCATGAGAATTGTAATCAAGATGGATTATGGTGTTATGATGATTATACGTATACTTGCATCTTGAAGTTGTTATTATCCTTGAGATCATTCATAAGGGTTATGATCATAACATGAAGTCGGATAACAAACATCAAATCACTGAGGAATTCACTTACTTCATCACCATTTGTATAATCTGCTGCCCTCCAGTGAACTGCCATGCACTCTTAGCGTGCGCTAAGATACGTGAATTAACGTGCGCTATCGTGTATGTTTAGCGTACGCCATATTTGCAACTTAGCGTGCGCTAAGTCATCAGGCGAGTCAGTCGGCTGACCAGTGAGGTACTGACCGTGCATGGTTAGCGTACGCTAGGCTGTGTGTATTGCGTGCGCTAACGAGTAGCATTATCGTACGCTACATAGGATGCGTAGCGTGCGTTAAGCTATCCAGACAGATTGCATATTAAGGACTTCCTACCGTAATTGTTGAATTGTTAGCCGTTCGTACGGCATGAAATGAATTCTGTGCTATTTCTTTTGTTAAGGTTCGAGCATAACACGTGATTGATCGAAGGGGACGACCTTCGAGTATTTTGATATTCGTGGAAGTTTATTCTTGTCAACGAACCGAGGCAAGTACTCTAATTAGAATTGTTTATATTATGACAATGTGATTGTATCGTGTAAATATGTTGTGATTATATGTCCACCATGCGTTGATCCGACGAGAATCATCATGGGAATCTATAGCTGTGTGCGCTGGATCGTTGGACAGGTAGTTCCACCATGTGTTGTTCTGACGGGATCATCATGGGAATCTATAGTTGTGTGCGCTGGATCGTTGGAATACCAACAGTATGTTGAAACTGTTATGATATGATATGTGTTGTGAATATTTCTCGTTGGAGAAACTTGTTACGATATAATTGTTGATTATATCATTGTTGTATGATTATTGTACTTGTACTAGCATCGTTGTGCTAACCCCTTCGGGGGTGAACATTTGTGTATGTTCAGATCCAGAGAGCGGGAAACAACCACTGGAGATGCATGACGACGAGGGTGCAGAGTGATGTTTCGGCCGGGTTTATTTGTCTGATGTTTATTGGTTATTTCAATAAGTACTCGAGTACGAAGTCATTTATGCTGAATTTGAATTTGGTGATGTATTATTATTAAGCTCCTGTTGAACAACTGTACTTTCAGTATTTGGTCAGAACTGTTGTATCTTAATTCCGTTATTTCCATTCGTTAGTATCTTTTAATGTCTGTTCAATTCTTCAGCCTTGTAAATCCTTATGTAAAGGATTTACGGCGCTGTAATATTCCTGAATATATCGGGGGTGTTACAGAATATGGTATCGGAGCTAAGATTATGGATATCTTGGCCGTTGGGTTAAATAGGGGTCATTTATGTCTTTTGAGGTAACCGACCGTGAATGATATCACTGCACTGCCTACGTCTTCATGCGAACGGTGGTTGTAAGTTCCTAAACTCTATCCCGTTCTTTAGATGTTGTGTCTCTTTATACTCGAATGTTAGGACGATGTTGTTTCCTGTATATTGAGTATTTATGCTTACAGTATGTTGAGAGGCGGACGTGGACGTGGTCGCGGTCGTGGACGCGGACGAAGAAATGCTGAAAGGGAAGCGTTGCCTTCTAACCAGGCCAGTCATAGCTCAGGCGAGCCGCAACAATCTATTAATAACGAACCGGAACTTGGTGTAACAGAAATCCTTCGTCAAGTCGTGAACCAGATGAATCAGTTCGCTCAGGTCGTGGACCGAATGCAAGTGGCGGCAGGAATTCAGCAGGGAGATGGACACCAAAGGATTCCAGAAATGGGAAATCGAGGTGACCGATGGTTACAAGAGGTGGCAAAGATGCAACCACCCAAATTTGACGGCTTTTCCGAGACTCCCACTTGGGACCACTGGTTGAAGGAACTGAAGAAAATTTTTGCTGGAATTAATTGCCCGGACGACAGGAGAGCTCCTATTGCCCAATACTTTCTGACAGGGGAAGCATCCGAGTGGTGGGAATCTATCCGACCTGCAGATCATGATGCCGATTGGACGGAATTTAAAATGATGATGTAAGCTCAGTATTGCCCTCGTCCTGTGAGGGAAGCCAAAATTCGGGAGTTTTTCTCCGCTCAGCCATCAGATGAACCCGTATCCCAGACGATTAAGACGTTTAACCAGCAGTTAGCATTTGTTCGACATCTGGTCAGAACAGATGCGGAGATGATGATTCATTTTGAAATGAGGATGAAACCATAAATCTAGAGGTACATGTCCGGTTTTGAATGTACCACTCTCTGCCAATACCAGGATAAGGCATTGGCGTACGAAATAAAAGAAGCAGCAATGGAGAAGTTTATGGAGTCAAAGAAACAGAAAGTCTCTGGTACTTTTATAGAGCACAAGAGCAATAGGCCCCGAAAGGCCCAGTCTTCTTTTTCTTTCAAGAAACCTCCGCATCCATCTAAGAGCGGAAAGAATTATGGAACAATGTCAGCCACGACGGATACAGCTAGGAAGTGCTTTAACTGTGGTCGCCCAGGCCACCTTTGGCGTGATTGTTTGCGCACTCCAGTTACATGTTTTGAGTGCGGACAGGAAGGGCACCGTGCGACGTTTTGTAAGGACGCCACTAAGTATAATGGAACCTGTTCATCACAGCCAGTTCAGAAGGAAGCTAGTATCCAACAGACGCAGCAAAGTGTTCAGATGCCTCAAAATTTTGGCCGCGGACGAGGCAGAGGACAATGGGACCAAAAGGGGACATCGAGTGCCGGATCTGTTCCCCCACGTCTGTATGAGATGAGGAGGACATACGATCAGGATGCTGCTGTCGCATCAGGTACTGTCCAAATCCTTTCCCAGCCAGTTAGCATTTTATTCGATACAGGAGCTACGCATTCTTTTATATCTCTGTCTTGTATAAATCATTTGAATATTTCCAGTTTTCATACTTGTAAACCTTATGTTGTTGGTTTACCGAGTGGAGAGAGGATTGTCGGAAACTTAGAAACTAGAAATTTCCCTGTATCATTTGGAGGCAGAGAGTGGCTCTCAAATCTGATCGTGATAGAAATGCAAGGAGATGACCTGATACTCGGAGACGATTGGCTTAATCGATATGGAGCAATTGTAAACTACCGAAGGAGGAATATCTCGCTGATCGCTGACGACGGTTCCGAAATTCTGTTTGAGGGATGGAAACCGGGCAGCTCAGGAAAATTGATCAAAGCGATGAAAGCTGTTAGATTGTTGAAACAGGGCTGTATCGGGTACTGGTGCTATGCAATGAAGAAAGAAGACGAGATTGTTGAACTTTCATCCATTCCTATTGTGAACGAATTTCCAGATGTATTTCCTGACGAGTTACCTGGGCTACCTCCACGAAGGGATGTAGAATTTACCATTGAGCTGGAACCCGGAGCTACGCCAATCTCTAAGGTGCCGTATCGTATGGCACCTACTGAGATGTACGAACTGAAGAAGTAGCTGGAGGAGTTACTGGACAAGGGCTATATTCAGCCAAGCGTTTCACCCTGGGGAGAGCCAGTTCTTTTTGTCCGAAAGAAGGATGGATCGCTTCGACTGTGTATTGACTATCGAGAGCTGAACAAGATGACGATTAAGAACAAGTATCCGTTGCCACGGATTGATGATTTGTTTGACCAGTTTCATGGGGCAACAGTATTTTCTAAAATCGATCTGAGATTAGGATACCATCAGCTAAGGATTAAGGAATCTGAGGTTCCAAAGTCAGCATTCAGAACTCGCTACGGCACTATGAGTTTGTAGTGATGCCATTTGGTCTCACTAATGCACCTACTGTATTCATGCAGTTGATGAACCGAGTGTTCATCGAATATTTGGATAAATTTGTGGTCGTGTTCATTGATGACATCCTGGTGTATTCTAAGAACCCGGAAGAGCATGCACAGCATTTGCGGATTCTATTAGAGCTTTTGAGAAGCGAGCAACTGTACGCCAAACTCTCTAAGTGTGAATTCTGGCTAAAGTAAGTAATGTTCCTCGGTCATGTGGTATCAGCGGAAGGAGTCCGAGTAGATCCTCAGAAGATCGAAGCAATTATGGATTGGAAGCCTCCGAAGAACGTGAAAGAAGTCCGAAGCTTCTTAGGACTTGCTGGATATTATCGACGATTCGTGGAAGGATTTTCTAAAATTTCCCGCCCACTTACTCGACTCCTGCAGAAAACTCAAAAGTTTGAGTGGAATGAGTTGTGTCACATTAGCTTTGATGAATTAAAGAAGAGATTGACGACGGCACCGATTCTATCACTTCCACAGGGAACTGGAGGATTTATAGTTTACAGTGATGCTTCGAACCAAGGAATCGGGTGCGTATTGATGCAGAATGATAAGGTGATCGCTTATGCGTCACGACAACTGAAACCTTATGAAGTAAATTACCCAACACATGATTTGGAGCTAGCAGCAGTGGTTTTTGCTTTGAAGATCTGGAAGCATTATCTGTACGGGACTCACTGTCAGATCTTTACGGATCACAAGAGTCTCAAATACATATTCAGTCAGAAAGAATTGAACATGCGACAAAGAAGATGGTTAGAACTGATTAAGGACTATGACTTGGAGATTTTATATCATCCAGGCAAAGCGAATGTAGTGGCCGATGCACTCAGCCGCAAGCCTGTTTCTATTCGAATCCGGAGACGCCGACCTCCCAACTTAGCCTTCAACGAGAGATGATTCGAGAAGGAATTGAAGTGTGGATACAAAGAGTCCAAGGACAATCATGCGTGATGGAGATAACTTCATCATTAACCGAAGGAATCAAATCTAAACAGTGAGATGATCCTCCGATGATTCGGTTACGTGATGAAGTGATCAAAGGAAAGGCCCTGATTCATAATTCATGATGATGGAGTTTTGAGATTTCGTAACCGACTTTGCATTCCGATGTTGATGTTCAAATGACGATTATGAAGGAAGCTCACAGTTCGCCCTATTCTATCCACCCGGCACCAAGAAATGTATAAGGACTTGAAGCAGAATTTCTGGTGGGGCAACATGAAGAAAGATGTAGCGGACTATGTTTCGAAATGCTTGACTTGTCAGCAGGTTAAGATCGAGCATCAACGGCCTGCCAGAATGTTGAAGCCGCTCCCAATTCCTGAATGGAAGTGGGAGGACATATCGATGGACTTTATCACTAATATGCCGAGAACCAAGACGGGAATGAACATGATTTGGGTGATAGTTGATCGTTTAACCAAATCAGCTCATTTCCTAGGCATTAAGGACACATGGGGACCAGAGAAATTGGGGCGAGTATTTATTTCGGAGATAGTTCGATTGCATGGTACGCCGAAAACCATTGTTTCTGATCGAGATGGCCGTTTTGTGTCTCACTTTTGGAAGGCAGTTCATAAGGCCTTGGGGACCGAATTTAACTTCAGTACATCTTATCACCTGCAGACTGACGGACAATCCGAGAGGACCATTCAAACGGTGGAAGATATGCTGAGGGCTTGTGCCTTAGATTGGTCAAACGACTGGGAAATTCATCTACCATTGATTGAATTTACCTACAACAATAGTTGGCATGCTTCCATTAAGATGGCACCATTCGAGGCATTATACGGGAGGAGATGTAGATCGCCCCTATGTTGGGATGATTCATCAGACTTGATCGGGACAGAACCAGAGTTGATCGTACAGACTCGAGAAAAGATAGCCTTGATTCGTGAAAGGCTGTTAACCGCCCAAAGTCGCCAGAAATCTTACACAGACGTACGCCGTCGCCCTTTGGAGTTCAGTACGGGAGACCACGTACTTTTAAAGGTTTCTCCTACTCGGGGAATCTTTCGTTTTGGAAGGAAAGGAAAGCTGAGTCCGAGATATATCGGACCATTTGAAATCCTTGAGAGAGTTGGAGAATTGGCATACAGATTAGCATTGCCGCCGTCATTGAGCCATGTTCATAACGTGTTCCACGTATCCCAGTTACGGAGGTATATACCAGATCCCAGTCATATCATTGATTTCGGCGAGATCGAAGTCGCGCAGGATGGGACGTTTGAAGAAAGACCGGTCAAGATACTCGAGAGTCGAGTTAAGCAGCTGAGGAACAAACCAATCATTTTGGTCAAAGTTCAATGGTCACGTCACGGAATGGAAGAAGCCACCTGGGAAACGGAAGCTGATATGAAGTCTAGATATCCCGAGTTATTTTCGTCTTGAGTTTCGGGACGAAACTCCTTTTTAGTAGGAGAGTATGTAATATCCGGATTTATTACGGTGTATTTCATCTGTATTCAAACCCTGTATTATTCGGATTTGTGGTTTTGATTATTGGAGTATGATATTTCTTGCATTGATATCTTTGTACATAAGTATAACAACATGCAAAATTTCTCATGCAATCTCGTGATAGCGCACGCTAAGAATGTAGCTTAACGCGCGCTATCGGGCTACTACTAGCGCACGCTATGCATGTAGGAGTTGCGTGCGCTAAGAACTCAATTATTGAGCGGGACGGCTAGCACATGCGCCAGCCGGGACATGGGTCCGGATAAGATTCCCGCGGATGAACCTGGACAGTTCTGAATTCAACTCTTATTAGCGCGCGCTAAGGAAGCTTAGTAGCGTGCACTAACTTGTTAAAATGCAGAATATTATAAATGGGACAACAACCCGTTTTGGCTTACATTTCATCCGTCCATTCTTCATCCTTGAGAGGCCAGAGAGCTGTAATAATCCCTCTACACACTTAGAACACATCTTGTTGGTCTTTGTATATTGGTTATCACTTGGGAGTAATCATTGAAGTGGAATAGCACCTTGGAGTGGCACATAACCAACCGGAGTCGGATTCTACCTTGTGGTTCAGTGATTTCGGCATATTAAGGTATGTTCAACCTATCACCAGTCTTAGATTTGGATTCCAAGGGATAAGATGATCATGTTAACAAGATATTGAATTTCATTAGTGAATTATTCAACAACATCATGTTTATAAGATTGGAATGTCTACAATTACGATATTATTGTTGGAACCTTGAAGTCGGAATCCTAGTACTTCAAATGATGAAAGAAACATTCTGAAGTTAACAATCCATATGATTTATGTTATCTTTGTGATCATGAATTGGAGGTGATATTATAAAGAACTTAAAGGAAGAATCATCTTAGAAAATATTCTTTCGTATAAGTTGGAATTGTTAGTTCACCTCAAGATGAAGTCTGAATATGTATAATGATAGTAGAATCTAATACATCAACCGGAGATCACCAACTTCGCATGAGAATTGTAATCAAGATGGATTATGGTGTTATGATGATTATACGTATACTTGCATCTTGAAGTTGTTATTATCCTTGAGATCATTCATAAGGGTTATGATCATAACATGAAGTCGGATAACAAACATCAAATCACTGAGGAATTCGCTTACTTCATCACCATTTGTATAATCTACTGCCCTTCAGTGAACTGCCATGCACTCTTAGCGTGTGCTAAGATACGTGAATTAACGTGCGCTATCGTGTATGTTTAGCGTACGCCACATTTGCAACTCAGCGTGCGCTAAGTCATCAGGCGAGTCAGTCGGCTGACCAGTGAGGTACTGACCGTGCATGGATAGCGTACGCTAGGCTGTGTGTATTGCGTGCGCTAACGAGTAGCATTAACGTACGCTACATAGGATGCGTAGCGTGCGTTAAGCTATCCAGACAGATTGCATATTAAGGACTTCCTACCGTAATTGTTGAATTGTTAGCCGTTCGTACGGCATGAAATGAATTCTGTGCTATTTCTTTTGTTAAGGTTCGAGCTTAACACGTGATTGATCGAAGGGGACGACCTTCTAGTATTTTGATATTCGTGGAAGTTTATTCTTGTCAACGAACCGAGACAAGTACTCTAATTAGAATTGTTTATATTATGACAATGTGATTGTGTCGTGTAAATATGTTGTGATTATATGTCCACCATGCGTTGATCCGACGGGAATCATCATGGGAATCTATAGCTGTGTGCGCTGGATCGTTGGACAGGTAGTTCCACCATGTGTTGGTCCGACGGGATCATCATGGGAATCTATAGCTGTGTGCGCTGGATCGTTGGAATACCAACAGTATGTTGAAACTGTTATGATATGATATGTGTTGTGAATATTTCTCGTTGGAGAAACTTGTTACGATATAATTGTTGATTATATCATTGCTGTATGATTATTGTAGTTGTACTAGCATCGTTGTGCTAACCCCTTTGGGGGTGAACATTTGTGTATGTTCAGGATCCAGGAGAGCGGGGAAACAACCACTGGAGATGCATGACGACGAGGGTGCAGAGTGATGTTTCGGCCGGGTTTATTTGTCTGATGTTTATTGGTTATTTCAATAAGTACTCGAGTACAAAGTCATTTATGCTGAATTTGAATTTGGTGATGTATTATTATTAAGCTCCTGTTGAACAACTGTACTTTCAGTATTTGGTCAGAACTGTTGTATCTTAATTCCGTTATTTCCATTCGTTAGTATCTTTTAATGTCTGTTCAATTTTTCAGCCTTGTAAATCCTTATGTAAAGGATTTACGGTGCTGTAATATTCCTGAATATATCGGGGGTGTTACAGTCCACCATGCGTTGGTTCGACGGGATCATCATGGGGATCTATGCTGAGGGCGCTGGATCGTTGGACAGGTTTTCCACCATGCATTGGTTCGACGGGATCATCATGGGGATCTATGCTGAGGGCGCTGGATCGTTGGATTACCAGTATTGTGTTGATGGAATCTTGTGAATTCGCATCACTGATTTTTTCATGTGTTGTTGTTCATATGTGTATTGTTGGTTATCCACCTTATGATGATCTGATAGGATCATCAAGGGGATCTATGCTGAGGGCGCTGGATCGTCGGATTTCAATTGAGTATACATCATTGTTATTGTTGTGATCATATTGACGTTGTCATATGAGTATGCATTTGTAGGTCTTGTGTTAGGACCATGTCCGTATTGCATTGATCTGATCTCGGATTAGACTGATATGATTGTCGTGGCACTTCATATCTCGAGGTATGTTCCGTATTTCCTTTGGTATTTGTCTTTGATGGACAATCGGTTATCATTTTGGGATTTGATGATGTTATTCGATGGATCGTATTGGTCAGAAATGGTGTATTTCCGTATCGTGAGTTGGTGATGATAGTTTGAGAATCTTGAGTATTGTTTGAGGTACAATACAAATATTATGTTCGAGTTTATTGGTTAATCGAGTACGAGATGTGAAACTGTGATAATGGTTATTCTGATGAGAATTACTTGAGTAAGTAAAGTTATGGCGGTAAGATTACGTTGGTCGTATTCTTATGTTGTATTCTCATTGGTATGTAATTATTAATTTGATGTGACAGTTATCATTGTTGGATATTATGGCTGACCCTGTCGTGGGATTTCTTTTTAGGTTCTTGGAGTATCGAGCTTGTAGCGGTCGTGAAGAGATGAGCTTCCCGGAGGATACTAGTTAGGACATGTTTTGTGCATTGAGTTTCTTGATTGGTTCTTGTATTCCGCTGCTAGAGTATCTTTATGGTTGGTCTTTTTCCGCTGCGTGAGTATATTGAAATGCTATTTTGGTATCTGGTAACTGAGGTTACTTTGGAAATCATTTTCTAAATTTTTGAGTGTCGGCAGTTTGGCGTTGCGATTTCAAATGAGTTTTTACGACGGTTTTTGATAAATGGATTTTATAAGTCTTTGTGAATTTTTAAAGATAGTACCGTCGTTGGCCTATTGGGCATTTGTTAATATTTCCGAAAATTCCCTTCAGCCTTGTGGGTTCCATCTCGGGGCCCACGGCGCTGTAATATTCCCGGTTAAATCTGGGGGTGTTACAGAATATGGTATCGGAGCTGAGGTTGAGAAAACCTAGGCATTTGGGTCGAGTTGGGTCGTGTTTTTGTCGCGTCATTCGAGTTGTCGATTGACAAATACTAGAACCGTGAGTTTTTGTTGTTCACTCGAGCTTATGGGTTATGTGATTTATTAGTGTGGTACTGGGATTGTTGTAAACTTTTCCAAATGGTGATAACGTGATTCTCTTGAAAGAGATGTGTTGTGTTCTCAAGTTGAACTGATTTTGCAAAATGTGTGTTTTGAAAATATCTGTGTCGAGTATTTTCTTGAGTCGAGACATGAGCCAGTATCACGGGGAATCGTCGGCTTCACGATCTGTAAGTATTTGGATTTTTGGATTTCATTGAGATTTATTGCTGTTCTAAGTTAATACGTTTTGAGATTCAACAGAATATTATGTGTTATGATTATGAGATAACAGAACACAGTAGTTGGACAGGATTGATGATCTTGAGATGCTATGATTTTGGAAATCAATATGTCGGTTAGATTTCGGAACGGAGTTGTGCATTTGGGAGAAATATTGTGGATTGTTCAGGAGAACATGTAGTCATGTTAATTCATTTTATGATACATGACTATTTGTGAGCATTTGAAAATGATACTTTCCAAAATGAATGTTTTACGGACGTTTTGCGGAAAATGATTTTTGGGCCGAGACCCAATTGAATTTGAAATAGTTTTACAATTCAGGACTTAGGGTCCGAAAAGAGTTTTCTACTTTTTGAAATGCGGAACGAGATATGGGCTTAGACCCTGATGTTTCAAAAAAGGCTTTTCTGTTTTCTAAAACTCCGGAGATTTGTAAAACACTTTACCAATCATTTTTATTTCCGCCTTTTGAGGCTTTTGGTTTACTTGTTCAAATGGAACTTCTTGGGAACTCTTTCGCTGTGTTTGATTTGTTGATTTGTTTCAATGTTTTGTCATATCATAGTTGAGGTGATCCAGGATGGATTAAGGATTGACGTTGCGAGTAGTATGTGGAGGAGGAGTTTTAATCAAAATATATATATTAAGATTTTGGAATTTCATCGTGTGGTTTTCCGATGGAATATCAGTGAATTTGGTGACGAGCCGAATTGGTATACAGGAGTATGGATATGGACAAGCATTTGCATAAATTCCATTTTATTTAATCGTGTGTATTCGAAAAGAATTTTTATCGAGAACTTGGCACCAGCGAGCCGATTTAATTTTTAAAATTGATTTCGTGGTCTTACGAAAATTTATGTTTTGAGTTTTCAAACTCTTGAAAGAATTTTTGAAAATTTGTCTTTTGACAAGATTATATGATTTCAAACTGGTTTTGAAAATGGGATTGATGTACATACGCATTTAGTGCATAATGCATATCGTGGTGAAATTCTGAGTGAGACTCACCAACGGGATAACACACTAGCTAGTGGTACTATGAAAGGAGATTCGAACTTTAGTATGGCAGTTTGGTTATCCAGGGATGATCGGTTGATCTATCCGATGAGAGAAATATGCTGCGTATTGTAGATTCATGCACAGGATGCGATTTTAGAAACTATGAATTTTATGAAATCGGGACATATGTGCTATGTGATTCCATTGGTATGGTAGTAGCGCGATTTTACCATAATGATTTTCGAATGTTTTCTTTGTAAGTGTAGGTTTGGGGATGGTAACCCCATGCTGGTTGCTTTGAGAAATGATTGGTCGTTCCCAGTCCATGTGTGATTAGATATGTTCGACGGATTGTGATTGGTTGTTCATATGCCGAGGGGTATGTTCACCAACAACATATGTTTATTGAGATCCACCGTATGTGATTGGTGTTTCGTTTTGAGAATTTTGCTCTTTCGTGTATCGGTTTCTGTGGTTCTGGTTGGTCATATTGGAGTTTATCATGTTGATGATATTCTCGATTGTGTTTTGACCTCTGGTTGGTCATATTGGAGTTTATCATGTTGATGATATTCTCGATTGTGTTTTGACCTCTGGTAGGTCATATTGGAATTTATCATGTCGATGATAAATTCGGTTGACTTATTGGTTGATCATTGTTGGTGATCATCTGAGCATTCGGATTTTATGTCGGTGTCTCGGGATTCGTGTCGTTTTGGGCAGTTGTTTCGAAGATGTATTGTGTATTATTCGTCTTATCGGAATTGGGACTTAATTATGTAATCAGACAGACAGGATTTGATTCGGCTAGATTGTTTCATCTGAAGATGATATATTTTGTTGAGACTCAAGAAATTGTGATTGTAAGCGTATTGAGACTGTACAGTGAGATCGCTTGCTAGTATCTCAGGAGATCGTTGACCTGCGTATTTGTAAGTATGCTCTTTTGGTTATTCGGTAATGATGATGATTGATCGTTGTCGTGGTGGTTTTGGGATATTTTGGGTTGAACGGTATGTTTGTTTGTTTTTATGACAGCTTGCAAGTTTCAAGGCCGAAACTTATTTTAAGTGGTGTAGAATGTAATATCCGGAATTTCTACTACTGTTGTTTAATATTATTTTATCCGAGTTACGTTATACAGCGTGGAATCTGTACAGTATGGATAAAATAATGAAGGACTGAGATGTCAGTATTGGTATAATTGTCGTATTTGGTAGACAATTACAATTGAGAATATCGTGTATCAAGTTATCGCACTTTTGATATTGGGTATATGGTATGAGAATATTATTGGATTGAGTATTTGTGTTAAGTGTGTCGTATGTTCGTTTTTGGTATGTCGAGACGTTGGACAGAAATTGCGGGAAATGGCTAAGTGTATCATTATTAGCACACTCTAATATGCATTCTTAGCGCACGCTATCGTGCAGGTTTAGCGCATGCTAATGGTAAAAGATAGCGCACGCTAGTTCAGAACAGATCAAAAGGAATCTATGTGTGGACCAGGCCACATTCGGCGCATGTTCTGATTAGTTAACTGATGTTTGTCGTAAAGCATTAGCGCACGCTAATGCTTGTTGTTAGCGCACGCTAATATCAGATCGGTCAACAGGGAATCTTGGCTTTATTAGTTGCTTTCGGCATGTGGGGGCACGAGTGGTAGGTGAATACTGTAGTAAGTCAACTTCGGATAGCGCACGCTAAGGGCAAAGGACTTGCGTACGCTAGACAGTGTAAGTTACGTATGCTAATGCATGGGCATTACGTACGCAAGCACATGTACGAAGCCAGACAGTGGCCTCTGGACTCCGATAGTGCACGCTAACAAAGTCAGTTAGCGCACGCTAAGGCTGTTGCGCATGCTAAACATGAGATGTTAGCGCACCCTAGTAATGCATTCTATATAAGGGGACAGACGGGTTCTGAGATGCATTTAGTCCATTCTTTCTCCTTCAGTGGATAGAGAGAGCATTGGGAGGTTCTTGAGGTTCCCAAACACGGTGAGATGATGATCTTTAACAAGATTAAGATGGAGAGCATGGATTCAAGCCTTGTTCTTCAACTTGTTCATGATTCTTGGAATGGAGTCAAGTGTTCTTATTATTGGTTCAACCAATCCAGGTAATTTTCGTATCCCTTTGATGATGGTTCGTTTTTCTTGGATGATTACATGTGAGGAGCATGTTGGATAATCAGATGATGATGTTGTATGAGATTCAATGGAATTTTGATAAGAGTTTCAGATGTTAGTTAAGATTCTTCATACTATAAGGATGTTGATTCATTTAACTCGATCTAAGATGGATTTCTGAATCTTGGTAATTATATTGTTCGATTTAAATGAGATGAATCATGATACTAGGTTGAATTCCAGATTGAGTATGATATGATCCTTGTTATCGAGTCGGTTTGACTGTTGATGTTGTTATTAATATATGGACATTGATATGATCCTTGTGATAGTTATGGTGTCGTTTATCTTCAAGAGATATGGAGATTTATGTCTCCCTTCATTCGGATTCGTAGTCGCAAGATGTTAGTCGATGCTTGGAATGCATGCCATTGTACAACATTAGCGCACGCTAAGCTTACTAGCTAGCGCACGCTAACGGGAGCAACTTAGTGCACGCTACGTTATGCCTTTAACATGCGCTAAGTAGGCAGACAGTGCCGTATTTTTGTGTTGTGATTATGAATTCGTGATGGTTTGATTTGGTTTGTTCTGACTGTGTTTATTCGAGGTTTTGTTGAACCGTTGAGTTCGATTGGTTGTTTTTGTCGGTTGTTGATTGTTATCGGATGTATTGTCATTTGATTATTGCATTAGGTTGCGATAATTGATCGTGGATTACGACAATTGTGTTGCTTTTGATCGGGGCTGAGGAGCTCGTACACAAAGGCAATATGTTCAGTAGCATCTTCGTGGTATCGGTATCGAGGCAAGTTATTACTTGCTCAGTTATAATGTTTAATGAATGGTTTCAGTTTCATTTCGTTTATAATGCATATAGCAATGATTATTACTGCAAATTCTGGAGATTTGGATTATGTGTTGTCTTTCCTATTCTGGGAGTTAAATCGTAAGGTTATGACTCATTTCGGTTATTGGCATATTCGGGTATCGAGGTTACATTATGGTAAAGACGAGGATATGAGTATCTGTAGTCCATGGTACGTTTGGATCGCCGAGCATTGCGGATAATCATCAGTGATGGTTTGATATCGAGATTTCTCCCGAAGGACTCGGGCAAGTATCTTATATCGATTTAGTTAGTGTTAGTGATTTGATCATGCAGGTTGTCATTCATGTTGCTGAACATGAGGACGTCCTAGTTGTGTCATCATAGTGTCGTTCATGTTTTGATTCATATGTTGTTCATGTTGATGAACATATTGATTTGCATAATTTCATTGTTATGTTGTAAATGATCCGAAGGGATCATGAGGATCTATGCTGAGGGAGCTGGATCGGATGTCCACCATGCGTTGGTTCGACGGGATCATCATGGGGATCTATGCTGAGGGCGCTGGATCATTGGATAGATTTTCCACCATGTGTTGGTTCGACGGGATCATCATGGGGATCTATGCTGAGGGCGCTGGATCGTTGGATTACCAGTATTGTGTTGATGGAATCTTGTGAATTCGCATCATTGATTTTATCATGTGTTGTTGTTCATATGTGTATTTTTGGTTATCCACCTTATGATGATCTGATAGGATCATCAAGGGGATCTATGCTGAGGGCGCTGGATCGTCGGATTTCCATTGAGTATACATCATTGTTATTGTTGTGATCATATTGACGTTGTCATATGAGTATGCATTTGTAGGTCTTGTGTTAGGACCATGTCCGTATTGCATTGATCTAATCTCGGATTAGATTGATATGATTGTCATGGCACTTCATATCTCGAGGTATGTTCCGTATTTCCTTTGGTATTTGTCTTTGATGGACAATCAGTTATCATTTTGGAATTTGATGATGTTATTCGATGGATCGTATTGGTCAGAAATGGTATATTTCCGTATCGTGAGTTGGTGATGATAGTTTGAGAATCTTGAGTATTGTTTGAGGTACAATACATATATTTTGTTCGAGTTTATTGGTTAATCGAGTACGAGATGTGAAACTGTGATAATGATTATTCTGATGAGAATTACTTGAGTAAGTAAAGTTATGGCGGTAAGATTACGTTGGTCGTATTCTTATGTTGTATTCTCATTGGTATGTAATTATTAATGTGATGTGACGGTTATCATTGTTGGATATTATGGCTGACCCCATCGTGGGATTTCTTTTTAGGTTCTTGGAGTATCGAGCTTGTAGCGGTCGTGAAGAGATGAGCTTCCCGGAGGATACTGGTTAGGACATGTTTTGTGCATTGAGTTTCTTGATTGGTTCTTGTATTCCGCTGCTAGAGTATCTTTATGGTTGGTCTTTTTCCACTGCGTGAGTATTTTGAAATGCTCTTTTGGTATCTGGTAACTGAGGTTACTTTGGAAATTGTTTTCTAAATTTTTGAGTGTCGGCAGTTTGGCCTTGCGATTTCAAATGAGTTTTTACGACGGTTTTTGATAAATGTATTTTATAAGTCTTTGTGAATTTTTAAAGATAGTACCGTCGTTGGCCTCTTGGGCATTTGTTAATGTTTGCGAAAATTCCCTTCAGCCTTGTGGGTTCCATCTCGAGCCCCACGACGCTGTAATATTCCCGGTTAAATCTGGGGGTGTTACATGGATAGTGTTATTAAGAAGGAAATACTAATTGTGGATGATAATGTCATAATAGAATGAGTATTGAATTCATTATGAGGGTCCTTATATAGAGGTAGAAGTTGAAGAACCGTAAGAACTTGGATAATCCGTTTGTTAATGGTGAATTGATGGTGTTAATGTATAAACTTGTTTATAGTGATAACAAGAGTATTCAAGAGGATATTGTAGTATGGTAATCTGATTATTTAGCCGAATTAGAGGTATTGAATTTCGCCAACAATTGATAGAATGTTCATTGAAATAGAATTAATCGAACGAGTAGGTTTCGGGTGTCGTTTCCTATGAATTGATATCAATATCGTGTGAATGTATTATTGAATAAATTACATTTCATTCAAGGTTGCTTGTTCGATTGAGTAATTAATCCAGGGTATCGTCCGTTGATCATTTGGAGAAGGATTATCATTCACCTACGGAATTGAGGCAAGTTATCTTGCTTGGTTATAATGATGATTGAATTCTTGTGAAGGCAACTTATGAATCTGTGATTCGTAGTCCGATATTGTTCTTGATGATGTTCCATTTTTCACCATGGGATTGCATTCCCAAGTTCATCACCTTTGAATCGTTGATCTCGTTGATCCTTATTGTCAACTCGGTGAGTTTCTTCATCCTTAATCGGATATGTGATTTATTGAATTCATTGTCATGTTGTATCGTGACATATCTGGAATCATATCTGCGTGCCGATTGGTTATTGTGTAGGATTTTTAGCCAGGCACATATATAGTCATACGTGGATGTTTCCATATTGGACTGTGCACACGAGACGTAGTTCGTGAGGCTAATTAGGTATATTGTCACACGTATATCCTGGATTCCGTATACCGGGTGGATATGTGTACAGACACATTTTCGGATCGGGCGTACCGTAATGTCCATCTTTAGCCATATTGTTTGGTCGTTCATAGTCCACATATAATTGGATATGTTCGACAGTTTGTGACTGATTGTTCATACGCCCGAGGGGTATGTTCAATGGTCGGGATGTTTTCTTTGAGATCTAATATATCTGAATTATATGATATCTGGAGAATCATTTATCATGTATATCTGACCATGTGGTTTGGGCGAAATACTTGTGTTGTATTTTAGGTCGAGACAAAGGCAAGGCACGGAAAGAGCATGGTGACGGCGAAGGGTTCAAATGATACTAGTTCAGGGGCCCCAAGTCTTTTGTTGTCCGGTTATGTTCAAACCGTGTAATGTTATTTTTACGCTTCCTTTTAACTATTGTCCGAATGTATTGTTATTTGAAGTATATTCCATCTCCATATGGTTATACTTGTATTTGGATCCTTTGTATGTTAAGGCCATTGGCCATACTATTTATAAACTCCTAATCGGAGTAATGACTATTTATTATGGTTCGGTATCAAAAGGTAATACATATTTAATATGTATTTTGGTATCGCCTGGTGGGTCCAAGTGTGGAGCACACGGCACTGTAATAGCCGCCTTTTGGGGTGTTACATCATAACTATTTTTTCAAATAAGATAAAACCAATCTGTACTGAACACCTCAGCGTAATATCTGACGACGACGCCCAAACATATTTTCGAGCCCCACATGTCCACTTCCTGATCTAAGATTGTGATACGAACACACATGCCCAACAGACTAATTGAATATTTTGATTAACTCAACCAACTATCCAACCATAATATCTTCCACGTGCTTCTTAAGCGTGTCGGTTGAGTCAAATAGCCAGTCAGGCACAACATCCCCGAAAGCCCCAAATGGCCATGAACGGGTCAATGAGGTCAGGTCCACAGGGTCAGTAGGAGATAGGGATAGGTAGTCGGAGATAAGGGAGTCGGATGAAATCCTAGGACCTGAGGGTCGCTCTATAAATAGACAAATAGGGTGATCCGTTAGACTTATTCGGAATATGGCATTCTCTCTCTACCTCTCTTACTTTCAAAACATAACTGCACTCTTACATTCTAACTCTTTCTCTATCTCCCTCTCCAAAACCTAAAGTTATCACTAAAAAATTTAGCCGTCGGACTAGTCAGACAGACTGATCCCCTGCATCATCTACTTCCGTATGCTTCACAATATTATAGTGGTCCATGCTATCTCCCAGACATCGAAAAATCCCACGATCGATTATTTACAATATTCATGTAATTATTTTGCTTTATTATTTATTTGATACTGTTTACTGTAATACCCACGATTTTCGTTCCGGTTATTTTTGATTTTTTCGGATATTTCCCGGTTGCCGAGCGCCGAAATTATTTTCTCGACAACTGATTTTGGTGTTTATGGCCGTATATGGTGTTTTGTTGTATGTTGTTTTCATTTTGGATCAATGATGTTGCCCACGAGCGTTTTGTCGCGTTCGTTCCATACGATTTTGGATAATCGAGTCGTCGAGTCATGGTGGTCGGGCACTGGCCGGACGGTTGCGGGCACTGGCCGGATGGTTGTGGGCACTGGCCGGACGGGTGCGGCAGGAACCGGCGTAGCGCATGCTACGGCCGGAAGTTAGCGCACGCTACGGCTGGGAGGCAGCGCACGCTACGACTGGGAGGCAGCGCACGCTACGACCAGGAGGCAGTGCACGCTACGGCTGGTAAGCTGCATGCGCTAGTCGATCGAGACAGCAGGGGCAGAGGGGTTCTGGACTTCGGGTGGGCAGCAGGTAGCGCACGCCACTGGCGGACACTGCGCACGCTACTGCCGGCAGGTAGCGCACGCTACGGTCGGAAGGCTGCGCATGCTACCTGGCCGAGCAGTCTAGTCCAGGAAGTCTCTGGATTTTAGCCCGGGACGACAGCGCACGTGTCCACCACATGATGGCGGGCCCCGGCCCAACATTCTCGACCATGACCGCCCGTTAGCGCACGCTAGCTCGGCAGCCTAGCGCACGCTAGGCTGCACCAGTATAAATATGGCCGAGCAGTCCAGTTTCAGTCATTTTTCCCATTTCTCTCTTTCTCTTCCGCGGCTGGAGCCTTGGGGATCTTGGAGCCATGATATTTGTCAATCAATCCAAGAAGTTCTAGAGTTCATATCATCAATTGATCATCACATAACATCCTTTAATCCAGCGAATCAAGGTTAGTTTTTCTAAAACATTAGTTTTTGGGAAATTTGGGGTTTTACTTGATTTCGCCCGTTTGATCCGTAATAACTTAGAATAGTGATGGATTGATGATTATTAAGTTGTATTACACCAAATCCCTTGTTTTTCCATGGTTAGATTGGCGAGGATTCGTCGTTTTATTGAGTTTCTAAGCGACGCCTCGTAAGTGTTCGATAAAATGTCACAAAGGGGGATTCAGGCATTCCACGATTATTCTTCCTTTTACGACCGTCAATTTATTCATGGTATGATGTTAGGGTCAGGTTCCTTGCGAAGAACTTGAGTCGGAACCCTTCCATTCGCCGTTTCCCGATCGGCTGTGTTACCGTCATTTCCGAAGGAGAGTTATGGGAATTCGAGGTTTTCTGGTTGAGCCATGTTCGTCGGAGTGTCCGGCATGGACTATCGAGTCAAGTATCTTGCCCATACATTACGTCTTCTGTGGGTTTAACATTTGGAAATCGATGATACGTACTGAGTGAACATCTATAATTAACTTTTATAGAAATCGATATGCTTTTCAATATTTCCTTAAAGATGACTCGTATGATTTCGTGGTTAAATGTGGTTGTCTAAGTATGTGCATTATTGTGAGTATAGGAATAACTTACTTTCGTAGAATATCGTTTTGTGTGATTATAACATTTTTAGTTTTATAGTTTAACCTCTCGTTGAGGCATGTGTGGGGGAACGTGTGTTCATTGATGATCATGTGACATGGTGTGGTAAAGATGGTAACTCCTTTATGAGGAGGTTGTGCCATTCTGCGAGGTTGGAAAGGTACTTCCTCTTGTTGCTATGTTATTGGTACTAGCTGCATCGTTGAATTCTAGTGTTAATTGTATCGTTACTTAGTCATGGGTGTGTGTTGGATGAACTGGCCATTCTAGTATGGTACCTCGACTATATATACTGTGATTGATTTTCGAGGCTTGTGGTTTACAACTGAACTGTGATCTTTCGGGTGCGTGAGTTGTGTTCCTTCCACCCGGAGCGTTCGACGGGATGTCTGGGGGCCGATACTAAGGGGTACGGCCGAGGAAGTGGACTCGGGTGCGTGTGTGGTCGAACTTCCACCCGTAGCGTTCGACGGGGCGTCTGGGGGTCGATACTAAGGGGTACGGCCGAGGAAGTGGACTTGGGTGTGTGTGTGGTTGAACTTCCACCCGGAGCGTTCGACGGGGTGTCTAGGGGTCGATACTAAGGGGTACGGCCACGGAAGTGGTTTCCCACCCAGAGTGTTCCACGGGGCGTCTGCTGGCCGATGCTAAGGGGCACGGCCGTGGGTCACCAAGTGTGGTTTCCGTGATATTGATGTTTTCGTTAATGATGATATTGTCCGTAGTATCACAACGCTTTGCGCTCGGGGTCGAGAGTCATTGTATATCGAGTCTTGGTGCTTGGCTAAAATGGCATAAGAATAATGTGTTATGTGTAATATGTTTTTGGAAGTGAATCTAAGTGGATGATCGGGTCGTGGACCCTGTGTTTGGTGATCGGAATGATCAGGTCGTGGACCCCCTGTTCTGTTAACGGATTTGCATTTTGGAAAATGAACTTTGGGGCTGTGACCCTAAGTGGCTTTCGATGAATTAAGAACTTTTCAATCACAAATGTTTTCAAAACTCCCGATACTTGGAAGTGTTTTCAAAGTGCTTTCTTGTTTTGTTTCTACTTTCAAGACTTGAACTATTTTTAATTAAATGAAATATCTCGGGAAGTCTTTTATTGTATTCTCGGAATGTGTTATGTATGGCTCGTATTTGTACTTTATACTTGTACTAGCAAAACAGTGGAGTTTTGCTAACCCCCGAGTATTCGGGGGGTGGATGCCTATTTTGCATCCAGGTACATGCAGGTTTTGGGAGCAAAACACAGGATCGGTGCGAAGGATGATAGAAGACAAATGATACTAATCACATGAAGGCTAGTTTTGGGTACAATCGGTCGGAGTTCGTTGTATCATCTTTTCTATTGTTGTACTTTTGTTTGTGAGTGTATTTTACCCTTGCATGGGTATGAGTCGAGAAAGAAATATATACTTTGATTTGTATGTTAGTAATAAAAGAGCAAATCGGTTTATTGTGTTGTTATTTTGTTACGTCGGTATGTGATGTAATGTTATGTTTTGTTGTCTAGCCTGGTGGATCCTCATGGAGAGGGTCTGTAGCGTGTAATATTCCCAGTTTGATTTTGGGGGTGTTACATTTATGGTATCAGAGCTTAGGTTTTGGAAACCTAGGCTGTCGGGTCCAGTCATGTAATGTTGGGTCTTGTCTTGTCAGATTGTGTCTGACTGAGTTGTGTCACGACGCGTCGTCTGAGATGTCGGCCGTGATTAGTATCAAGGTGCAGCCATCATCTTCGTGCAATCTGTGGATGTAAGTCTCCCTACTATATTGTGCCTTATGTTATACGAGCTTGTATGATTTTATGTTATGACGTGGAGTTTAAAGGTGATTCGTGATTATGTGGCCTATGCTTGTTTGATCCTCGTATGGTGCTAGAATGAAAGTGGTGCCAACGTGTGTGTATATATATATATATATACATCCTGGTATAAGTCGTTTTTACAAGGGTAATGGCCTTGGTGTGGCTACGCAAAGAAAAATTCGTCAATGTGATATTTTAAAGCTTTACATGTTTTTGGGGAGTCACGTAAGTTGTTGCTTAAAACATCCTCCAAAGGGAGGAAAAAGTTTTATTTTCGTATGATGACCTCAAGGTCAAATTGTTTTTTTGGAGAATTCGAACTACCGATATTTCATTTGCATTTTGTATTATAGGTTTTCAAAAAACTATTTTTTTTAAACACTCAAATGAGGTCTACAAATGTACTCAAGACGTGACTCTTGCTTTTAACTTTTCGGTTTTGAATGACAATTGCCTTTTGATGGTTACTCATGAGGTGTTGTAATTATGTGAATCGATGGCTTCGAGATTCGAATGTTGTTGTTGTTTATTTGTGACCTTCGATTCTAGTAATGTCGTATATATATTCGCAATCATGTTGCTGAAATAAAACAGTTAGCGCACGCTAAGTGTGAGGCTAGCGTGCGCTAATGCAGCATGGGTAGCGCACGCTAAATATTTGTTGTAGAGCGCGTTAGTTAGCCTGGACAGAGGCTAGAGAACCATATTTCTTTTAACTGTTACGCCTAACCTTGGCAGTCGATCACCTGTAACTGTATTCTACTTGTGTTGTATAGTGATGACAACTGTTTTGTGTGAACATGTGTTATGACTTTTCGTTGTGCTAAGTGATAATTGATTTTGTTCAGTAAGTTGATAAATTATGTCTGATGTGTGTGTGTTCGAAAATGTTTTTCCTAAAACTTTCATAAGTTTGTGCAAGTTGCGATAGAATCAATTTTTGAAACTAATTTGACGTTGCGGTTAAGTCGGCAGCTTCGTATGAACTTTGGAAATTGTTTGAAATTTGCGAGCCGGCCTAGGATTCTCAAATAAAACCTCGACGGTATTTGAAAGAGTTGTTTTAAAGTACATTGAACATTTTGTAAAATATTATCGTCGTTGATGTTTGTGTAGTGTTGGGAGAATTTTCGAAAATGATTTTTACGTATTGTTGTATTTTCAAATAATTCGAGTAAATTATTTTCAAAAATCTTTCACATCATAAAAATATTTTATTTCAAAAACCAATATGATTTTTATTTTCAAAAATATATAGTTAAAGTTGAAAAATCTCACTCGATGTAAAGTTCAAACTCGGATTTGGAAATGTTAGAGTATGTAAGAATGGTTTGATGATCTTGCATGGTTAACTTGTTGGTTGTTAACGGTGATGATGATGCGTAGAGGCATGATGATTTTGATAACGCCGGTTACAAGGAATTATTATTTTGCAAATGATTTCAAATGAGACGGTTAAAATATGTTGTTTACAAGTTTTGATGAAACAACCCGAGGTACCAAAAGTACTTTTAAAGTTTATTTTGAATAGCATACAAATCCAAGGATTTTCAAAAGATTTCCTTTAAAAGGATACCTCATGGATTTTCTTATCGAGTGGTTATTGGTTACCTTATGTGATATGTCATGCTAAGTTGGTACTTTAGCATATTGTTTTTGCGAAGTGGTGCAATCGTATTGAGTGAGAATCCGCTTAGTATGCCGAGGGATAGAGGATGCGGCCGTGACCGCAGTACAGTTGGTTATGGAGATTAGATGCGGGACCAAGAGGATATGGCCGGGAAGGTTGCTATTTAAGCACTTCATTCTCATTGTTTAGGTTTCGGGGACGAAACCTCTTTTAAAGGTGATATGATGTAATACCCACATTTTTTTTCTCCTTGTTTCCGTTTCGTTCGACCGTATTGAGGCGATTGTGTTCGTTAATGCTTCTAACCTTCTATTGTTTCTCACCTTTGTCATTCGAGCGAGTTCTGATATTGTTCCAAATTGATGTGTATATTATTGTGATCCTTCCAAGTTCGGATCGATTTCTTGTGAACCGTGTTCGAAATTAACACCTCGTGATTCCTACAAGTTTATTGATGTCTTGATTTGAGGTGTGAACTTCATAGTTGATCGTTGTTGTTCGATCATTGCTATTTGTTCGTCGTTGTACAATCATTATTGTTTGATCTCGTAATCGTGATTATTGAACATCTGGGCCATTTCGTAATTTCCATAAGTGTTGGGAAATTGTCTTCGCATTTGGTCTTCCAAATCTTTGAGTTACTGGAATTTCATACCTTTCAGCGTTGGAATCGTGATTTGATTTATGTATTGCTCGATTTTATCAACCGCAGCGATACATGCTCGTTGCTTTTCGTAAGCATGCTTGCGTATTGAATCGGATCGTAGTAGCTTTATACTGCATGGAGCTCTGGTGTGTTGTCGAGAGTTGCCTTGCTTTGTTTTAAGTTTCGGGACGAAACTTATTTTTAGGGGGATAGAATGTAATACTCACGATTTTCGTTCCGGTTATTTTGGATTTTTTCGGATATTTCCCGGTTGCCGAGCGTCGAAATTATTTTCTCGACAACTGATGTTGGTGTTTAATGGCCGTATATGGTGTTTTGTTGTATGTTGTTTTCATTTTGGATCAATGATGTTGCCCACGAGCGTTTTGTCGTGTTTGTTCCGTGCGATTTCGGATAATCAAGTCGTCGAGTTATGGTGGTCGGGCACTGGCCGGCCGGTTGTGGGCACTGGCCGGACAGGTGCGGCAGGAACCGGCGTAGCGCACGCTACGGCCGGGAGGCAGCGCACGCTACGGCCGGTTAGCTGCGCGCGCTAGTCGGCCGAGACAATAGGGGCAGAGGGGTTGTGGACTTCGGGTGGGCAGCAGGTAGCGCACGCCACTGGCGGACAATGCGCACGCTACGGCCGACAGGTAGCGCACGCTACGGCCGGAAGGCTGCGCACGCTACCTGGCCGACCACTATAGTCCATCAAGTCTCTGGATTTCGGCCTGGGCCGATAGCACACGTGTCCAGCGCATGATGGCGGGCCCCGGCCGAACATTCTCGACCATGAGCGCCCGTTAGCGCACGCTAGCTCGGAAGCCTAGCGCACGCTAGGCTGCACCAGTATAAATATGGCCGACCAGTCCAGTTTTAGTCAATTTTTCCATTTCTCTCTTTCTCTTCCGCAGCTGGAGCCTTGGGGATCTTGGAGCCTTGTGTTAGGACCATGTTCGTATGTTGTGTTGATCTGATCTCGGATTTGACTGACGTGATTTCGTCATGGTATTTCGTATCTTGAGGTATGTTCCGTATTTCCTTGGTACTTGTCTCTTATGGACAATCAATTATCGTATTGGAATTGTCGACGTTATCCGATTGATTGAATTGGCGAGAGTTGGTATAATTTCCGTATCGCGAGTTATGATAATGTTTTGAGAAGCTTGAGTATTGTTGAGATACCGTACAGATATTTCGGTATTATCTTAATGTGTTGTTAAGGAAACGAATCGTGGATTTTCGTAAAGTTACGACGGTAAGATTACATTGGTCGTATTCTTACTTAGTATTTCTATTGTTATGTAATTATTGACGAGATGTGATGGTTATCATTGTTGGATATTATGGCTGACCCCGTCGTGGGATTTCTTATTAGGTTCTTGGATTATCAAGCTTGTAGCGGTCGTGGAGAGATGAACTTCCCGGAGGATACTGGCAAGGGCATGTATTTGTGTATTGAGTTTCCCGACCAGTTCTTGTATTCCGCTGCTAGAGTACTTTAATTGTTGGTCTTTTTCCGCTGCGTGAGTATTTTTAAAATGGCCTTTTGGTTTCTGGTAACTTGAGTTACTTTGGCAAATCGTTTTCTAAACTATTGAGTTTTGGCATTCCAGGCCTTGTGGTTTCAAATGAGATTTTTACGACGGTTTTGTTAAACGGGTTTTGTAACGTCTTCGAATATTTTTAAAGATAGTACTGTCGTTAGCCTCTAGGGCATTTGTAAATGTTTGCGAAAATTTCCTTTAGCCTTGTGGGTTCTATCTCGGGGCCCACAACGCTGTAATATTCCCGGTTAAATCTGGGGGTGTTATAGAATATGGTATCGGAGGTTAGGTTGAGAAAACCTAGGCAGTCGGGTCGAGTTGGGTCGTGTTTTTGTCGCGTCATTCGAGTTGTCGATTGACGAATATTAGAGCCGTGAGTTTTTGTTGTTCACTCAGGCTTGTGCGTGATGTGATTTACCAGTGTATTACTGGAGTTGTTGTAAACTTTTCCAAATAGTGTTAACATGTTTCTTCGAATGGGGATGTGTTGCGTTCTCGAGTTGAATTGAGTTCGCAAAATGTGTGTTTTGAAAATATCTGTGTCGAGTATTTTCTTGAGTCGAGACATGTGCCAGTATCACGGGGAATCGCCGGCTTCACGATCTGTAAGTATTTGGATTTTTGAATTTCATCGAGATTTATTAACGTTCTAAGTTGATATGCTTTGAGATTCAGCAGAATATTATGCATTACAGTATAAGGTGACAGAGTTGGGACAGGATTGATGATCTTGAGAAGTTATGATTTTAGAAATCAATATGTCGATTAAGTTTTGGAATAGAGTTGTGCATTTGAAAGAAATGTTGTGGATAGTCGAGAAGATCATGTAGTCATGTTAGTACATTTTGAGATGTATGAACTGTTTTTGAGCATTTGAAAATGATACTTTTCAAAATGAATGTTTTACGAATGTTTTACGGAAAATGATTTTGGGCCGAGACCCAATAGATTTTTTTGAAATAGTTCTATAACTCAGGACTTGGGTCCGAAAAAGGGGTTTCTACTTTTTAAACTTCTTGTAATGCGGAACGAGATACGGGCTGAGACCCTAATGTTTCAAAAGGCCTTTCTGTTTTCTTAAAACTCCCGAGATTTGTAAAACACTTTACCAATCGTTTTTATTTCCGCCTTTTGAGGTTCTTGGTTTACTTGTTCAAATGAAATTTCTCGGGAAGTCTTTCGATGTGTTTGATCAATTGATTATTCATGTTTTGTCATAGCATATTTTAGGTGATCCAGGATGGGTTAATGGTTGATGTTACGAGTCATATGTGGAAAAAAAAGAGTTTTTGTCGGATTCTATACATTAAGGTTTTGGAACTCTATCGTGTGGTTTTCCGATGGAATGTCAGTGGAATTGGTGACGAACCAAATTGGTATACAAGAGTATGGTTGTAGTCGAGCATTTGCATAATATCATTTCATTTTCATATGTATTCGAAAAGAATTGTCATCGAGAACTTGACACCAACTAGCCGATTTAATTTTTCGAGAATTGATTTTGTGGTCTTACCAAAATTTATGTTTTGAGTTTTGAAATTTTTGAAAGAACTTTCGAAAATTTGTCTTCTTGACAAGACTATATGATTTCAACTGGTTTTGAAAAAATGTGATTGATATGCATACGCATTTAGTGCATAATGTTATTATGGTGAAGATATGAGTGTGACTCACGAACTGGATAGTACATCAGTATGGTACGATGAAACAGGTTCGAAACTTAGTATGGTAGTTTGGTTATCCAGGGATGATCGGTTGATTTATCGGATAAGAGAAAAATACTACGTGTTGCAGGTTCAGGTACATCATGTAATTTTGGAACTATGGGTTTTATGAAACCGGGACATATGTGCTATGTGATTCCATTGGTAGGGTAGTAGCGCGATTTTACCATAGTGATCTTTGAATGATTTCTTTGTAAGTGTAAATCTGGGGATGGTGACCCCATGCTGGTTTTTTTGGATATTGAGTGGTCGTTCCCACTCCTTGTATGAATTGGTATGTTCGTCGATTTGCGATTCGTTGTTCGTATGCCGAGGGGAATGTTCGCCAGTCGGGTATGTTTACTGAGATCTACTGTACGTGATTGATTTGTCGTTTTGAGAATGTTATTCTTTCGTATATCTGTTTCTGTGGTACTGTGTTGACCGTGTTGGAGTTTATCATGGTGATGATGTTCTCGATTGCATTTCGACCTTTGGATTGGTCATATTGAGGTTTATCATGTTAATGATATTCTCGATTAATTTATGGGTTGATCATTGTTGGTGATCATGTGAGCGTTCAGATTTTGTGTCGATATTTCGGGATCCGTTGCCATTATGTTGGGCAGTTGTTTCACAGATGTATCGTGTATTATTGATTTGTATCAGGATTTAGACTTGATTGTGTAATCAGGCAGACAGGATTTGAAACGGATAGATTATTTCTTCCAAAGATTTTATATTTTTGTTGAGACTCATGGAATTGTGATCGTAAGCGTGTTGAAGCTTTACAGTGAAGTCACTTTCTAGTATCTCAGGAGATCGTCGACTTGGCGCATATGTAAGTATGCTATTTTGGTTATTCGGTAATAATGATGATTGATCATTGTCGTGATGGTTTCGGGATATTTTGGTTGAACGGGTTGTTTGTTTTTATGACGGATTGCAAGTTTCGAGGACGAAACTTATTTTAAGTGGTGTAGTATGTAATATCCGGAATTTCTATTACTATTGTTTAATGTTATTTTATCCAAGCTATGTTGTACAGCGTGGAATCTGTACAGTATGGGTAAAATAATTGAAGGACCGAGACATCTGTACTGGTATAATTGTCATACTTGGTCGACAATTGGATGTAATAAGTATATGTATTCAGTATGCCGTATGTTCGTGTTCTGTATGTTGAGACGTTGGACAAGAATAGATGAAAATGGCTAAGTATAGTCTGATTAGCGCGCGCTAATGTCCAAGTATAGCGCATGCTATCATTCATGGTTAGCGCATGCTAGAAGCAGAATGTAGCGCACGCTAATGCAGTCAGATCGGAAGGAATCTGCATGTGGACTAGGCCACTTTCGGCACACGTTCTGATAAGTCAACGGATGTTTGTAATGTAGTACTAGCGCACGCTAAACCCTAAAGATTAGCGCACGCTAATGGTATATTGTACAAAAAGGAATCTTATCCTCGTCAGCACTTTCGGCGGGTGGACCAGTCTTCGGAGCATACAGACAAACGAGTCAACTGATATTAGCACACGCTAAACGCAAGGACTTGCGTATGCTAGAGAGTGTAAGTTACGTACGCTAATGCATGGGAATTATGTACGTAAGCACATGTACGAAGCCAGACAATAGCCTCTGGACTACGATAGCGCACGCTAACAAAGTCAGTTAGCGCACGCTAAGGCCGTAGCGCACGCTAAACATAAGGTTTAGCGCACGCTAGTAATATACCTTATAAAAAGGGACAGACGGGTGTTATGAAGCATTTCGTCCATTTCTTTCCTTTCACTCGATAGAGAGAGATCTGGGAGGTACTTGAGGTCCAGAAACACTCCGAGATGATGATCTTTATCAAGATTAAAGATGGAAATCATGGATTAAAGCTTTGTTCTTGAAATCATTGGTGATTATTGGAAATGGATTCAACCTTGGAAATCAATCCATTCCTTCATAAAGGTAATCACTCTTCATCTTTGTATTTCGTTTTGGATTGAATGTTGATGTTCTTGAGTTGATGATTATTATATAAACACGTTGACAAGCATGATTATGAGATAGATTACCGGAGTATGATGATATTAATATGATTCGTATGGTTTGAATTATGTAGTTCGTTTTCTTGAGATAAGTTGGTGAATCTTTCTTCTCCTTTGCGGATGTTGATATCATTGTTGATGATTAATCTCCGTAATATTAGATTAGGGGAGTGTTGTTAAGGTTCTTGGTGTTCATGATGTTGATATTTGAGGAAGAAGATGATATTTGAATATAAGAATTGGATTAAGGGTTGAATGATTACTTATATGTTAAAGGATATCGGATTTCGTTGTTTTGATATCTATGAGCATGATTTAGAATCACTTAGTGTTCTTGATAATCGCCATATGTTGATCGGTATCTGAAAAACATGCATCAGTACAGCAGTAGCGCACGCTAAGCTTACTGGCTAGCGCGCGTTGACGGGAGCAACTTAGCGCACGCTACGTTAAGTGATTAACGTGCGCTAAGAAGGCAGAAAGTGCAGTATTTTCGTGTTGTGGTTATGAATTCGTGCTGGTTTGAGTTGGATTGATCCGACTAGTGTTTAACCGATATATTGTTGAGCCGTTGGATTTGTGAATTTGTTTTATCGATTGTTGATTGTTATCGAACTTGTTGTCTATCGATTACTGTAATAGGTTAAGAATATTGATCGGTGATTACAACCGTGTGTTGCGGTCGAGCTCGAGAATGTTCGTAGATTGCTTTGGTCGGGACCGAGGAACTTGTAGATGACGACAATGGAATTGGTAACGGCTTCATCGATATCGAGGCAAGTTATTACTTGCTCAGTTTATAATATTTAATGAATGGTTTCAGTTTCATTCGTTTATAATTCGTATAGCAATGTTTATAAATCGTAATCACAGGAGATTTGGGATTATAGGTTTTATTCGAGTCTTGGGAATTTAAATCATAATGTATATGATTTACAATTGTCGTTGGTATACTTGTTATCGAGGATACATCATGGTATATGAAGGAAATGTGAATTATCTACCGTCCGTGATGTTTTGGATCGGTGAATATTCAAAATAATGGTTGGTGATGGTTTAGATATCGAGATTGCTCTCGAAGGACTCGGAGCGAGTATTTTAATCATTTCTGTCATTTGTGTTGATCATGTTGTGATACATTCGTGTATCTTTGTTGTCGTGCATTGTGTATTGTTGTTTTGTGCAGTCGTGCATTGTTGTCGTATGTCCACCATGCGTTAGTCCGACGGGATCATCATGGGAATCTATAGCTGTGTGCGCTGGATTGCTGGACAAGTAATGCCACCATACGTTGGTCCGACGGGATCATCATGGGAATCTATAGCTGTGTGCGCTGGATCGTTGGATTACCATATGTATTGTTGTTGTGCATATGTATATTATGGGTTTGCCATAAGTATACATTGTTGTTATTGTTGTGAGCATATTGACGTTGTTATATGAGTATGCATTTGTAGGTCTTGTGTTAGGACCATGTCCGTATGTTGTGTTGATCTGATCTCGGATTAGACTGACGTGATTTCGTCATGGTATTACGTATCTTAAGGTATGTTCCATATTTCCTTGGTACTTGTCTCTGATGGACAATCAATTATCGTATTGGAATTGTCGACGTTATCCGATGGATTGAATTGGCCAGAGTTGGTATAATTTCCGTATCGCGAGTTATGATAATGTTTTGAGAACCTTGAGTATTGTTGAGATACCATACAGATATTTCGGTATTATCTTAATGTGTTGTTAAGGAAATAAATCGTGGATTTTCGTAAAGTTACGACGGTAAGATTACATTGGTCGTATTCTTACTTAGTATTTCTATTGATATGTAATTATTGACGAGATGTGATGGTTATCATTGTTGGATATTATGACTGACCCCGTCGTGGGCTTTCTTTTTAGGTTCCTGGATTATCAAACTTGTAGCGGTCGTGGAGAGATGAACTTCCCGGAGGATACTGGCAAGGGCATGTATTTGTGTATTGAGTTTCCCGATCAGTTCTTGTATTCCGCTGCTAGAGTACTTTAATTGTTGGTATTTTTCCGCTGCGTGAGTATTTTTAAAATGGCCTTTTGGTTTCTGGTAACTTGAGTTACTTTGGCAAATCGTTTTCTAAACTATTGAGTTTTGGCATTCCGGTCCTTGTGGTTTCAAATGAGATTTTTACGATGGTTTTGTTAAACGGGTTTTGTAACGTCTTTGAATATTTTTAAAGATAGTACTGTCGTTAGCCTACAGGGCATTTGTAAATATTTGCGAAAATTTTCTTCAGCCTTGTGGGTTCCATCTCGGGGCCCACGGCGCTGTAATATTCCCGGTTAAATCTGGGGGTGTTACAGATTTCGGGGGTGTTACATTTACTGACTTGAGTGTCGAAGGATCTTCGTCGAACACTCCCACCAGTGCTCTTTCGTAGGGCTCTAACGTGCATTATCGTGATTGGTAGGTTGCTAGCACCCACCTACCTAGATATCCAAATTTTCGTAGCCGTAGATTTCACCCTCTCCAATCGTGATTCATATACTAAATTTATTATTAATACTTAAAAGCGATCAACTAAATTAGTACTTATCAGCAAATATATTGTTAGTTCTTTTGTTTTTCTAACCTATGATCGCAATTTCTTTACTTATGGAATTCTTTTAATCCCCCAAAAAATTGGTTGCACTAATTCTAAGATCCCCATCAACAAGTACTTCTTATTATGTTTTGGTTGTATATATTAAGAGCCATATGGATATTTTGTACCTACACTTGGCAAGAAAAAGATAAATAATATTTTTAGCTTATCCTTTAGAATTCTCTGTAATTAAGTCATGATAAATGGATAAGCTTAACCTTTAAGTTTACTTTATAATTACGGCTTGTAATGGATCAGTTTAATCCTTTAAGCTTAGTCTATAAATAGGAGTACAAGGTGGAATGAGATATGATTTTCCTTCAACTTCCTTTGCCTTATTTCATACAATTTCCATCTCCCCTCTACTTCTCCCTTGTCCTATATTTCTCTTACATCTTATACTTTCATACACATACTATATATATATATATATGGGATTACATACATACATAGAAGATATATAACAATCAAGCTAAAAGGACATCGTTTGATAATACGTTATTAGCACGAGCTTGTAACGAGGTTCTGCCAGAATTTATTTTGATCACAAAGAGCTCAAGGGAGGTGCTGCTGAAATTAAAGGTATATTTTCTTATCTTATCCCCCCTTTCAATACTATGATGGCTAACCTAACAAAACAATCGTTTGGGCTCCTCGATGTTTCGGGACGAAACTATCAGTTGTGGGCTATAAATATAAAAATACATTTAGAGTCTATGAAACTCGGGATACCATTTCAAAAGGCAATGATATTAAAAGTTCTGGAAAAGCCAAAGCAATGATCTTTCTTCGTCATCACCTCTATTCAGACATGAAGTCTGAATATCTGACAATCCAAGATCTGTCTGATCTTTGGGATAATCTGAAAGAAAGATATGACCACTTGAAGATGGTCAACTTGCCAGAGGCAAGATTTGATTGGCTGCATCTGAGACTGTAGGATTTTAAAACAGTTTGTGAATACAACTCGGCCATGTTCAGAATTACCTCACAACTAAAATTATGTGGTGAAAAAGTAACCAATGAGGAAATGCTGGAAAAAACATTTACATGCCTCGAATTTGCTCATGCAACATCAATATCGAGAAAGGAAATTTACTAAATATTTTGAACTAATTGTATGCTTGTTATTGGCTGAACAAACAATAACTTATTATTAAAAAATCATGAAACACGACGTACTGGTAGTTGCCCATTCTTTGAAGCGAATGTGGCCCAATCTTCAAAAACAGACCAAGTCCATAATAATAAACGAGGAGGATACGGCAGACGTGGTCGCAATTGTGGTTGAGGTCGTGGGCATGGTCGAAGCCAAAATCGTAACCATGGGAGATATGAGACGTACGAAAATAATCAAATAAATAAGAAAAGTCATGATGATAGAGACAAATGCCACAGATGTGGCATGGAAGGACATTGGTCCCATACTCGTACGCCTGAACATCTTGTCAAATTGTACCAGGCTTCGGTAAAGGGAAAAGAAAAAGCTGTAGAAACAAATCTGATCACCAATGATGGTGAAATATGGAATTCCAATATGCCTTTAACGTTGGCTACAGGAGGAGCTAATACCGATGACATGGGCATTGGGACATCATTCATACTGGGCTTCGATGTTGATGACTTTATGGAAGATATTAATTAATATAATGCTAAAAGGCGAGTATTTTGTTATGTACTTTGTATCTTTTGTACTCTTTTTCTATGAAAATTTATTAATATATATGTTTTCTTGTGTTTCTTCCTGTAGAAGAAATGAATACCACATGTAATGGTAATGACACATGCCTTATTGACAGTGCCTGTACACACACAATAATGAAAAGTAAAAGGTATTTTTCCTATATAAAAATGGAAGATACGTCAGTTAACACAATAAGTGGAAGTGCAAATCTGATAAAAGGCTTCGGAAGAGCCATAATGATCATTTTTAGTGGATCGAAACTTATTGTTGAAAATGCACTATTCTCTCCCCAGTCCCGAAGAAACTTGTTAAGTTTCAAAGATATTCACAGAAATGGATATCACATCGAGATATTTGTAACACCCCAAAACCATCCGGGGATATTAGAGCACCGTGGGCCCCGTGCCAGAACCCACAAGGCAAAAAATCATTTTCACAATCGTTTCAAACACGCCAAGAGGCCAAAGATGGTAATATATTTCAAATACTCAAATAGTCTCCAAAAATCTGTTTTCCAAATACCGTTATAGAATACCGTTTGAACGTAAAAGGCCAAAAATGCCAAAATTCAACAGTTTCAAAATGTACGCTAAGCCACCACTTACACGTATCGACGAAGAATAGTTTAGGGGAAAAGGTTTTACGAGATAAACACAAATTTACGAAATACCCAAAAGGCCATTTTAAAATTATACACGAGTTGGTAAAAATTCCGGAAAGCCATTTTAAAAGGCACACGCAGCGGATATAAACACAGTTCAAAATATACATTTGCAGCGGAATAAAACAACCAGTCAAATACTCGATTCCCAAAATAATGCCATAACCAGTATCACCCGAGAAACTCATCTCTTCACGACCGCTACTAGCTCGATGTAATACCCCCAAAACTATCCGGGATATTACAACGCCGTGGGCCCCGCGTCGGAACCCACCAGGCTAAAAACCATTTTCGAAAACGTTCAAAAACACCCAAAAGGTAGATGACGGTAATATTTTTCAAATACTCATGAAAGTCATTTTCCAAATACCAAATACCGTCATAAAATACCATTGAAAATACAAGGCGAATGCCAAATCTCGACAGTTTCAAAAATGTACGTTAAGCCCCCACTTATACGTACCGACAACATAGTTTAGGAAAAAGGGTTTAACGAAATAACCCAGTTTACGAGATGCCCAAAAGGTCATTTTGAAAGTTACACACAAGTTGGTAAAAATACTGGAAAGCCATTTTGAAATACACACGCAGCGGATATAAACACATTTCAAAATATACATTTGCAGCCGAATAAAACAACCAAAAAAGAATACTCAATTATCCAAAAACATGGCACAACCAGTATCACCTGGGAAACTCATCTATTCACGACCTCTACTAGCTCGATCTCCGAGTACCTAAAAATAAAGCCCACGACGGGGTCAGCCACAATACTCAACAATGATAACGATCATATCATCATTAATAATTACATACTCAATGTAATAATACTGTGACAATACTACCAATGTAATCTTAACTTCATAACCTTACCAATCCATAACAATCCATCACAAATCAACCCTTACCATAATCAACATTTCGTATTCTCAAATGACGAAATGAACTCAACAATAATCATTTGTACTCTATTCGCAGAATACCCAGAATCCTCAAAACATCATCATAACTCATAAGTATATAATAATCCATCCGTGACAAATCCTGTCCGTCGGATTAACAATCAAATACCAATCCTGATAAGAACCAAACATACACAATACATCTGTAGATCAACTACCACAAAATAATGATAACAATTTCCAAAACATCAACGTACAGTCCGAGTGCTCATACGATCAATAACAATGATCAAATAATAATCGAGAATACCATCAACATGATAAACCCCAACACGATCAACAAAGTATCAACGATAACCGAGAATACCCTCAACATGGTAGACTCCAAACACGATCAATAAAGGAACAACAATAACTGAGAATACCCTCAACATGGTAAACTCCAAACACGATCAACAATATCCGAGAATACCCTCAACAAGGTAAACTCCAAACACGATCAACAAAGGATCAACAATAACCGAGAATACCCTCAACATGGTAGACTCCAAACATGATCAACAATAATGGATCTCAAAGAAATAACTCCGACTGTCGAGCATACCCCTCGGGCGTATGATCAACCAGTCGAAACCGTCGAACATACCCAACCATAAATGGAGGATGAATGACCAATCAATATGGCTAAAAAATAGACGTCATAGTACGCCTGATCCGGAAATGTGTCCGTGCACATGTCCACCCCGTATACGGAATCCAGGATATATGTGGGACATGTACCTAATTAGCCTCACGAACTACGTCTCGTATGCACGGTTCAATGTGGAAATATCAACATATAACCATAGTGTGCCCAGCTAAAAATCCTACACAATAACCAATCGGAACGCAGATATGACTCCAGATATATCACGATGCAACATGACAACGAAACTCAAAGAATCACATATCCAATAAGGATCAAAAGACTCACCGAAGTGAACGACAACATAGTGACAATGAAAAGTCGACACGACCAATCAATATCCAAACAACAATCCTGGGATCATCATCCCCAATAAATTATCAACACGATCAATATTCTCAAACAACAGTCCTGGGATCATCATCCCTCAACGACCAACCAATACAAATCTCATTATACGAAATCTCAACATATACAACAACTCAACATACTAATTATTCCCATAACTGAACAAACTTAAATTACGTCAAGCCGACGATAATATCCTTTCAACGAACAAACCATCAAACCAAAAATTTACATTTATATTATCATTGCTATATGAATTATAAATGAAATGAAAGCGAAACCATTCATTAAATATTATAAACTAAACAAGTATAAACTTGCCTCGATACCTATACAACGAAGCTGTTGCCAATTTCATTGCCTTTGTCTACGAGCTCCTCAGCCCCGACCAAAAGCAATCTACGAACTCTTCAACCTCAACCGCAACACAACAGTCATAATCCATGATCAAAATATCACAACCTATTGTAATAATCGATTAACACACATTCGATAATACTCAACAACCGATATAACCAACCAATCAAGCTCAACGGTTCTACCAGTCATATACAAAACCAAACAATCCAACTCAACAATTACGAACTCATATCAACAATACAAGCCGAAATACGATAATCAACATTAACAATCAATATAACCGATAACAAACCCAAAGCAATTAATCACGAACCCATAATCACAACGCGAAAATACTACACTGTCTGGTTACTCAGCGCACGCTAAACACATTGCGTAGCATGCGCTAATGGTCACCCGCTAGTGTGCGTTAGACAGTTAGCTAGCATGCGCTAACCTTGTGCAGTTGCATGCATTCCAAGCATCGACTAACACCTTGCGACTACGAATCCGAATGTAAAGGAAATCATACTCCAAGATTAACAATAACTTTTCTAAATTCAATCTCATCACCATACTCGAAATCATATTCATATTCTTATACGAATATTATATCAAAACACATAACTTATTTCTAGACATGAATATCCCATATTCATATCCAAAATACCAACTCCTCCTATACATAATCATCATATCATATAATTCAAGAGTTCTTCAAGAACATGAAATATCCAAAATTACGTTCAAAATGACATAATACGATGTATATATCATCATGTTATCACTTTCTCCATCATGTAATTCACATAACCTAAAGAATCGCAACAAAACCACCATAACCATCATCATATGAAGAAGATATCAACAACAACATCAACATCCGAAAATGAGGAGAAGGATTAACCCATACATCTCAATAAGATGAACAACACTATACAAAACCACATGAATCCTAACAATATCCGCATATCAACAATAACATCAACGATAATCCAACTCAAAATCATACTTATCAACTCATTTATATGATAATCATCAACTCAAAAACACCAATATTCAATCCCAAAACGAAATCCAAAGTGAAGGTTAATTATGTCTTTGAAGAAAATGATTGATTATCAAGGTTGAATACATTTCCAATTGATTCCAAGCTTGATATTGTTACCAACGATCAACTCCATGATAATCAAGTGTTTGGAACCTCAAGACCTCCCCCAAGAATACTCTCTATCGGGTGAGAGGAAGAAATGGCCGAAATGAACAACATTACTTAACTGCACACATATATATATATATATATATATATATATATATATATACTGACTATTACTAGCGCGCGCTACTCTTATAAAATAATGTGCATTACTTGACTTAGCGTGCGCTAACTGACATTGTTAGCGTGCGCTATCGCAGTCCAGAGGCTACTGCCTTGCTTTGCAGATCAACTTACGTACGTAATGCCCATTCAATAACGTACATAAATTACACTATCTAGCGCACGCAAATCTTGGACCTTAGCGTGCGCTAATCATAGTTAACTTGCTACAGTCTGCACCTACCCCGAAGATGCTCGTGAACCCACATGCCGAAAGCAACTAATAAAGCAAAGATTCCCTGTTGACCGATCTGAAATTAGCTTGCGCTAGCCATATGCATTAGCGTGCGCTAATCCTTCATAACAAAAATCGTTGACCTTGTCGGCACATGCGCCGAAAGTAGCCGGGTCCACACGTAGATTCCCTCTGATCTGCTCTGCACTAGCGTGCGCTATCCTTTGTCCTTAGGGTGCGCTAAACCTGCATGATAGCGTGCACTAAGCTTGAATATTAGCGTGCGCTAATCAGGCTATACTTAGCCATTTCCAACTCTTCTCGTCCGTCGTCTCGATATACCAGATGCATATACACGACATACTGAATACATATATTCAATCCAATCATATTCTCATATGATATATCCAATATCAAAAGTACGATAACCTGATACACAATAACCTCAAATGTAATTGTCGAACAACTACGACAATTATACCAATACAGTTGTCCCAGTCTTCAATTTATTTTATGCATACTGTATAGACACCAAGCTATGCAGTATATCTCAGATAAAATAATACGAAAAATTTATACTGAAAATACAGGTATTATACTCGATCTCAGAGTACCTAAAAATAAAGCCCACGATGGGGTCAGCCACAATACTCAACAATGATAACGATCACATCCCATAAATAATTACATACCAATTTAATTACAAAGTAAGAATACTACCAATGTAATATTACCATCATAACCTTACCATCTCATGATAATCCATATCAACCCAATACTTACCATAACCCACATTTCGCATTCTCAAATGACGAAATGAACTCAACTACAACCATCTGTACTATATTCAAATAATACCAAGAATTCTCAAAATATCATCATAACTCATAAGTGTGGAATAATCCATCCGTGCCAAATCCTGTCCGTCGGATTGCACAATCAGATACTAATCTTGATAAGAACCAAATATACATAATATATCTGTAGGCCAAAGACAACAAGTCCAGAAACATCGACACAAAGCCCAAACGCTCATACGATCAATAACCAGATCAACCAATACATCAACTGAGAATATCATCAACATAATTAACTCCAATACAACCAAGCCAAGGTCAAACACAACCGATAATATCATCAACATGATAAACTCCAATACGACCAATCCAAGGTCAAAACACAACCGAGAATATCATCAACATGATAAACTCCAACACGATCAACAAAGGATCAACAACAACCGAGAATATCATCCACAAGATAAACTCCAACACGATCAACAAGGGATCACAAATCACACACAGTGGATCTCAAGGAAACAAACCCTACTGTCGAACATACCCCTTGGTCGTATGAACAACCAGTTGCAAACCGTCGAACATACCCAACTACACATGGAGTATGACGACCAATCAATATGGCTCAATATGGACGTCAGTACGCCCGATCCGGAAATGTGTCCGTGCACAAGCCACCAACGGGTATCGATCGAATACGCATACGGTCTTGTACCTAATCAGTCTCACGAAGTACGTCTCATGTGCACAGCTCAATGTGAAGATAATGAACCTACACATGACTATCCGTGCCCACCCTGAAAATCCTACACATAACCAATCGGCACGTAAATATGACTCTGATATGTTACGATACAACATGACAATGAAACTCAAAGAATGACATATCCAATAAAGATCAAAAGACTCACCGAAGTGAACAATGACACACGGATAATGAAAGATCGACACGACCGACAATATCCAAAACAACCATTATGGGATCACAATCCCCAAAGAATGATCAACACGATCACCAATCTCAACACAACAGTCCTGGAATCATCATCCTTCAACGATCGATCAACACAACCATCGATACCAAATAATGGCCCTGGGATCAACATCCCTCGACGAACAGTCAATACGAATGTCATTATACGAAACCCTAACATACAACATATACAACAACTCAATAGAATAATTATCCTCATAACTGAACAATACTTAAATTTTCCCAAAGCCGAAGACAATATCCATTCCACGAACAAACATCCCCGGACGAATACACAGTTATTCGAATAATCTCGAATGAGGTACAGTCCAGTAATATCAATAAACCACCATCCCGACATCAATGTCGACACGATAAACTATCCTCGATATCCGACATTCCATATCACAGACCAAAGATAACTCACATCTCCGTCTTCACTAAACACATTTAAACTATATACATTATGATTTAATCTAAACCAAAGCACAATATACAAACCATCATCCCGACAAATTACATTTATAATATCATTGCTATATGAATTATAAATGAAATGAAATCAAAACCATTTATTAAATATTATGAACTGAACAAGTATAACTTGCCTCGATACCGATACGACAAAGCTATTACCAATTCCATTGCCTTCGTCTACGAGCTCCTAAGCCCTGACCAAAAGCAATCTACGAACTCTTCAACCTCAACCGCAACACAATGGTCATAATCTGCGATGAATTATCACAACCTATTGCAATAATCGATTAACAACAAGTTCGATAACAATCAACAACCGATATATCCAACCAACAAACTCAACGGTTTAACAATATCGCAATCATATACAAAACCGATCAATACAACTCAAACAATTACGAACTCATATCCACAATACAATACGAAATCCGATAATCATATCAACAATCAATTCAAACCAATAACAAGGGTCTAAACATTATCGATTCCAAATTCAATCTTAAATACGAATTAACAAGGTTCCTCCTTGTAAATTCATAGTTAAAACCAATTACCGATTATCATTATCAATCCAGACCATCCAATTAGTTCAATATTATAGATGATCATATTTATGGGTGTCAAATAATTGAATCGTTCGAATTGAACACTTGCTAAGTACGTATGAACTTCCAAACTCAAAGATGAATAATAATCTCATCAAACTCGTAATCATATTCGTGTCCCAATACGAATATTATACCAAAACACAAAACTTAGTTCTAGATATGAATATTCCATGTTCATATCCAAAAAGCACCAATACCTCTTATACATATTCATCATATAATTCAAGAGTTCCTCAAGAACATGAATTAATCGATAATCATATCCAATTAACATCACTTTGTTTAGAATCACCAAAACAACATAATCCAATATGTTATCTAACTTCCAAACTATCATATTCTTCAACAAATACTTCACATAACATCAAGAATCACAACAATACTACCATATCCATTTTTATAATCAAAACCAAGAGCACCATGATTCCATAATCATGTTCATAAAAACAACATAATCCAAGATATATATATATATATATATATATATATACACACACACATATATATATATATACACATATCATCATATCATCATCTTCCTCAACTCAAACCCTATGAAACTTCAAGAATCGTCACAACACTCCCATAATATATTAGCACACGGATTAATCATCAACAACAATCATCAAAACCCGAAATAAAGAGAGGATTAACCAACATACCTCAAGAAGATGAATAACACAATCAAACACCTCAAGAATCCATAATATCGATATATCTCAAGCTCCCATCCATGCCATCAAGCTCATAATAAAGTTAGAGGAGCCAAAAATCTATCTCGGGGGGTCGAAGGGCGAAAAACAAAGCGAAACTTTCAAAATGATGAAATGACGGAGCCCTCATATTTATATAAACTTCAGTCGTTACGTACGTTACCTGAGTCACATTTGGAAAACTTTCCATAAAGTTGCTCTCGTCTTAACACGTCGAGAACCTGATGAAGATGAACCTCGTGTTCCTCTCGGTTACGAGAATAAATCAAAATGTCATCGATGAAGACAACAACAAACTGATCCAAAGAGTCGATGAAAACCCGATTCATTAACTCCGTGAATACCGCAGGTGCATTAGTCAATCCAAACGGCATAACCACAAACTCATAATGACCATAGCGTGTTCGAAACGCCGTCCTCGCGATATCCGACTCTCGAATCCGCAACTGATGATATCCAGATCTTAAGTCGATCTTGGAAAATACTGAAGCTCCCTGGAGTTGATCCAAAAGATCATCAATACGGGGTAAGGGATACTTATTCTTGATTGTCACCCTATTCAACTCCCGATAATCAATACACAAGCGAAAAGATCCATCCTTTTTCTTGACAAACAACACCGATTCTTAAATCTCAAAAGTCCATCCTCATGGACCACGAATCCAGGGGATTTCCCCTGAGCCACATCTTCACGGATGCGCAACAATGATGGGTCTGAACCCTGATTCTCTCTGATTGCCTCCTCAAGCGGCGATGAAATCTCTAACATGCAAAGTTGCCCTTGCACTCGCTGAAGCCAGACCTGGATCTCGGGTCTAAGGAATTACTATTGAAGCTCTTTCTGAACTGTTAAACGAGCCATCATCTGCTCCTGAACGGACTTACGACTCAAGGCATCGGCGACAATGTTCGTCTTGCCCGGGTGGTAAAGGATCTCGATATCGTAATCTTTGATTAATTCCAACCACCGTCTCGGTCGCATATTTAACTCCTTCTGAGTAAATATATACTTTAAACTCTTGTGATCGGTGAAAATCTGACAGGTGATGCCATAAAGGTAATGACGCCAAATCTTCAACGCGAAAACCACGGCTGCTAACTCCAGGTCGTGGGTCGGATAATTAACCTCGTAAGGTCTCAATTGCCGCGAAGCATAGGCAATAACCTTCCCATTCTGCATGAGTACACATCCGAGACCCTGCCTGGACGCATCACTATAAACCACAAATCCTTCCATCCCTTGCGGCAAGGAAAGTACAGGTGCTGAAACTAACCGGCTCTTGAGTTCCTCAAAACTCCGTTGACACGCGTCGGACCACGTGTATTTCTTATCCTTTCGCATAAGGTTCGTCATGGGTTGAGCTATTTTAGAAAATCCTTCCACAAACCGCCGATAATAACCGGCTAATCCGAGAAAGCTCGGATTTCCTTAACATTCTTCGGAGGTAACCAATCTTGGATAGCCTCCGTCTTCTGAGGATCAACACGCACCCCATCTGATGAAATTACATGCCCGAGAAAAGTCACTTCGGACATCCAGAACTCACATTTGGAAAACTTTCCATAAAGTTGCTCTCGTCTTAACACGTCGAGAACCTAATGAAGATGAACCTCGTGTTCCTCTCGGTTACGAGAATAAATCAAAATGTCATCGATGAAGACAACAACAAACTGATCCAAAAATTCGATGAAAACCCGATTCATTAACTCCATGAATACCGCAGGTGCATTAGTCAATCCAAACGGCATAACCACAAACTCATAATGACCATAGCGTGTTCGAAACGCCGTCCTCGCAATATCCGACTCTCGAATCCGCAACTGATGATATCCAGATCTTAAGTCGATCTTGGAAAATACTGAAGCTCCCTGGAGTTGATCCAAAAGATCATCAACACGGGGTAAGGGATACTTATTCTTGATTGTCACCCTATTCAACTCCCGATAATCAATAAACAAGCGAAAAGATCCATCCTTTTTCTTGACAAACAACACCGATTCTTAAATCTCAAAAGTCCATCCTCGTGGACCACGAATCCAGGGGCTTTCCCCTGAGCCACATCTTCACGGATGCGCAACAATGATGGGTCTGAACCCTGATTCTCTCTGATTGCCTCCTCAAGCGGCGATGAAATCTCTAACATGCAAAGTTGCCCTTGCACTCGCTGAAGCCAGACCTCGATCTCGGGTCTAAGGAATTCCTATTGAAGCTCTTTACAATCATTAAACGAGCCAAGATTCGCTCTGAACGGACTTACGACTCAAGGCGTCGGCGACAACGTTCGCCTTGCCCGGGTGGTAAAGGATCTCGATATCGTAATCTTTGATTAATTCCAACCACCGTCTCTGTCGCATATTTAACTCCTTCTGAGTAAATATATACTTTAAACTCTTGTGATCGGTGAAAATCTGACAGGTGATGCCATAAAGGTAATGACGCCAAATCTTCAACGCGAAAACCACGGCTGCTAACTCCAGGTCGTGGGTCGGATAATTAACCTCGTAAGGTCTCAATTAGCGTGAATCATAGGCAATAACCTTCCCATTCTGCATGAGTACACATCCGAGACCCTGCCCGGACGCATCACTATAAACCACAAATCCTTCCGTCCCTTGCGGCAAGGAAAGTACAGGTGCTGAAACTAACCGGCTCTTGAGTTCCTCAAAACTCCATTGACACGCGTCGGACCATGTGTATTTCTTGTCCTTTCACAAAAGGTTCGTCATGGGTTGAGCGATTTTAGAAAATCCTTCCACAAACCGCCGATAATAACCAGCTAATCCGAGAAAGCTTCAGATTTCCTTAACATTCTTCGGAGGTAACCAATCTTAGATAGACTCCGTCTTCTGAGGATCAACACGCACCCCATCTGATGAAATTACATGCCCGAGAAAAGTCACTTCGGACATCCAGAACTCACATTTGGAAAACTTTCCATAAAGTTGCTCTCGTCTTAACACGTCGAGAACCTGATGAAGATGAACCGCGTGTTCCTCTCGGTTACGAGAATAAATCAAAATGTCATCGATGAAGACAACAACAAACTGATCCAAAAAGTCGATGAAAACCCGATTCATTAACTCCGTGAATACCGCAGGTGCATTAGTCAATCCAAACGGCATAACCACAAACTCATAATGACCATAGCGTGTTCGAAACGCCGTCCTCGCGATATCCGACTCTCGAATCCGCAACTGATGATATCCAGATCCTAAGTCGATATTGGAAAATACTGAAGCTCCCTGGAGTTGATCCAAAAGATCATCAATACGGGGTAAGCGATACTTATTCTTGATTGTCACCATATTCAACTCCCGATAATCAATACACAAGCGAAAATATCCATCCTTTTTCTTGACAAACAACACCGGTGCTCCCCACGGGGACGCAATCGGTCAGATATAACCTTTCTCGAACAATTCCTCAAGTTGTTTCTTCAACTCCTGCATTTCGGTCGGGGCCATCCGTTACAGTGTTGTAATACCCGGTTCTAATTCAGTCATTATCATTCAGTAATTTCATTCGGTGATTGTCACTCAGTGGATTTTCACTCATTTATAATCATTCATCAATCATGTTCATTCACCCGTGTTCACCGTTCATAGAAACTTCGAGTTGTGTATCGTTATTGTTCATTGTTACAACTTTCCTCATATGAGTTCGACTTTGTTAGATCACCATTAATTTTTGCTACCCCTTATTCTGTTCATCCGGGGTCCAGCAAGATGTACAAGAACTTGAAACAAAATTACTGGTGGAGTAATATGAAGCGAGAAGTCGCGGAATTTGTTTCGAGATGCTTAACTTGCCAGCAAGTCAAGATTGAACATCAGCGACCGGCGGGTATGCTGAAACCTCTCCCTATTCCGGAATGGAAGTGGGAAGACATTTCTATGGATTTCATCACGAGTTTGTCGACGAGTCGTCGTGGCATGAATACGATCTGAGCGATCGCGGACTGCTTTACTAATTTAGCTCATTTCCTTGAAATCAAGGATTTGTGGAGTCCCAAGAGACTGGCCCAGTTGTTCATCAAGGAGATAGTGAGACTGCACGGTACTCCTAAGAGTATCGTTTCCGATCGTAACGGACGATTAGTATCCCATTTTTGGAAATCAGTTCATCATGCTATGGGAACTCAGGTTAATCTCAGTACTGCCATTCATCCTTAGTCCGACGGACAATCAGAGAGAACTATTCAGACATTAGAGGACATGTTGAGAGCTTGCGTCCTCGATTGGAAGGACGATTGGGAAGCCCAACTACCGTTGATCGAGTTCACCTATAATAATAGTTGGCATGCCTCCATTAAGATGGCACCTTACGAGGCCTTGTACGGTCGTCATTGTCGATCTCCCTTGTGTTGGGATGACTTGTCAGAATCAATCGGCACCGAACCCGATATGCTTATAGCCGCCCGGGAGAAGGTAGCTTTGATCAAGTCGTATGTTGACAGCTCAGAGTCGACAGAAATCATATGCATATAATCATCGTCGACCACTAGAGTTCGAGACGGGTGACCATGTTTTGGTCATGGTATCCCCAAGTCGAAGTACTTTTCCGTTTCGGAAAACGGGGGAAGTTGAGCCCAAGATTCATTAGACCGTTTGAAATTTTGGATCGAGTAGGCGTGTTAACTTATCGATTGGCTTTACCTCCGGCTTTGAGCCAAATTCATAATGTGTTTCATGTCTCTCAGTTGCGGAAGTTTGTTGCCGACCCGAGTCACATACTTCAGTTCGAAGAAATCGAGATCGCGGATGAGCATTCGTACGAGGAGCGTCCTGTATGAGTGTTGGAGCGGCGAATCAAAAAGTTGAGAGATAAGACGATCCCTTTGGTCAAGATTCAGTGGTCTAGACACGGAGTCGAAGAGGCTACTTGGGAAACCGAGGATAGTATGCGGGAGGGTTATCCCGAGTTGTTTGACCCTTAGTTTCGGGGACGAAACTCTTTTAAGGGGGGGTGTATGTAATACCCGGTTCTAATTCAGTCATTATCATTCAGTAATTTCATTCGGTGATTGTCACTCAGTGGATTTTCACTCATTTATAATCATTCATCAATCATGTTCATTCACCCGTGTTCACCGTTCGTAGAAACTTCGAGTTGTGTATCGTTATTGTTCATTGTTACAACTTTCCTCATATGAGTTCGACTTTGTTATATCACCATTAATTTTTGGTAACTCCAAAAATTCTAAATCTTTGCAATATTATAGAGCATCGAGTTAGATTTCCAATGGTTCAAACGGTGAGTCAATCGGAGTCCGGACGAGAGAGTTATGGTCGTTTTAGCTTAACCGCTCATTTTTCAAGATTGGCGATCACCGCCGAACGAACTTCGGCCGTGTCGTCCGACACGCCCGCGGCTGCATTTCGGCCCGGAAAATGCCGGCAAGTGTTCGCCAGGACCCGACCGTGTCGCCTCGACACGGCCGAGTCGAACCTTCCGGATAAGCTGAATCGTCGCCAAAGACGCCCGACCGTGTCGCCCGCACGGCCGAGTCATGCCGAAGTCAGCCGGACGGTCATCGTCAAGGCCCTCGCGCGCGACCGTGTCAAGCGGGACACGGTCGAAGTCCTCGCCGCCACCGCCGGTTACCAGGCGACACGACCGTGCCGATCGGCACGGGCCGTGTCCGGCAGGGTAGTCAACCCTTATAAATTCATTTTTTCAGCATTTCAGCCCATTTTTATTCCTTTTCTTCACCTTCAACCGAGAGAGAAAGCTTGAGGGAGGGTTTTTCCTTCACAAATCATTTGGGTGTTTGATTTTCTTCATCTCCTTTCGATCGTGAAGCCCGGATACTCGATTAAACGCGTGTTCTTCGGATTAAAGCACTTGGATCATCAAGAGGTAATTCCTTCAACACTTTGGACTTCGATTTTGTGTTGAGATATGATGTTTTGGACGTTATAATCATGTTATATGAAGGGATATGTATATGATTATGAGTTTGTATAAGGATTCATTGGATTATTGAGGGATTATTCAAGAACACCTTGAATATCGAGTTGGAATTGGGGATTTTCGACTAATTGTTGTTATAATCACATTTTTTTATATTCATAACGGATTATTGATCGTATTGGAGATGTTTTGTTGGTTTAAAACACTTCTTGGAGATTTTGATATTGGTATATTGAGGTTTGATTGTAAACAATCGGAGTTTGGATACAACGTGTTTGATTTAATGCCTCTATGGACTTGGTTTAGTCGTATCGACGTTTTGAGTTCGTTATATTCGTGTTTGATTCGTATATTGAACGGATTATTGGTAATTGTATTATTCAAGGTTGTTCGAGCGACCGATATCTCAATTAGGACGTTGTTCGTGGAAGGATAATTGTCACCGGTATTGAGTAAGTTAATTCTTACTCGGTTAAAAGGATATTCATACCTTTTGTTGTTGATCATTCATAATCATAACTCATTCATCATTGTATTAATCATATTGAGACTTGTAATTGTTGAACAATCACTTCATTAACGTTAACGGCAGTTCCAACCATTCCATTAAAACTATCCATCACTTCATTATTACTCTCATCTCGGTGAGTCATTCTTAACTTTGTCAGATCATTATTTATTCTTTGATATTCATTACGGTCATTCTCGTTCATATGACCTTCTGGGTTCATATTGCGTGGCCGGGTGCGGATGTGTGGAATTTTTAGTCGGGCACGTTATGGCCATGTATTGGGAGTGATACATCGACTGCACACGGTAATGCAGTTACCTCCGTGAGACTAATTAGGTACAAGGACGGGTGTGTCCGGTCATTCGTCTTGTACACTTGCACAGAACACTACGGGCGTACTATGATACCCCTCTTCAGCGTAATTCATAACTAAGGATAATTCATAACTTCAGTTAAATCATGTTTGTGTATTTTCAACCCTTGAGGATTGTTGTTCTGTTTAACTGACCCCGGCTGGGGATTTTGTTTTTCAGGTCATGGCAAGGCAAACGCACGGGAATAGCATGTTGATGTCGAGGAGTCCTAGTGATACTAGTAGGGGGCCCCGATCTTTCAGTTATTCATGTTATTGTCCTTTATTTTCCGCTGCAGACTTTCATTTTGAATACTCCGTTTCATTCAGTGTTGTGTATTTTATCTTCATATAAAATACACTAGTATTCGGTATTGTCCTGGTGTGTTGTAACTAAACTCCTCGTCGGAGTAATTATGGCTGTAATGTAGTTCGGTACTACATTTATCTTGTGTAATTCATTCATTTTCATTTGCCTGGTGGGTCCCAGTTGGGGATCTACGGCACTGTAATATCCGCCTAGTTTGGGGTGTTACAGAGTTGGTATCGGAGAGTGGTTTTGAATACTACCTTCCGAGTCATGTCTCATTTGAAATCATCGTCATCAGACTAGTATCATTGGACTTTCGCGCCACGTGTGACCTGTGCAAATGCCGAGCCAATCAGACCGAAAGAACTGTAAGATTTCTAATGCCATGGTATAATTTCTGGCAATAGTCATTCATTCATCATTCATCAATTAACAATCCTCAAACATCATCATTCATTGTGATTAGGACGATTATGTTAACTCATTAATCACTTAATTCATTTCAATACTCAGTTAATAATCAGGACGATCATGTTAACTCATTAATTACTCAATTCATTTCATTACTCGGTTGTCAATCTGGATGATCATATTATCAATCTTGTTAAGTTATTCAAGATAATCATTTCAAGAATTTCATCAGATAATCATGTAACTTCAGTAAATCATTCATATAATCACTAAGTTAGAGCATGTATACTCATTTTCATCATCTCATGACATAATCATAACGTGCTAATCATGCGGGAAATATAATCATTATGCGACCTTCCTACTTCCGTATGGAGAGAGCTGTCAGGGGATGCATGAGAAGAGGCCGCGGTGCGAACCGAAACCCGAGAAATAATCACTCGCTGCCGGGAAATCGTGCCCAGGACTCGGCTCGATCAGAAGATGTTCGGGTTGATCCAATCACTTTTATGCAGGCCATGATGACCCATGTGCAGTTGCACAATCATCATTGCGCCACTTTGGCCGGATTAATCGAGAGAACTCTCCCGTATGAGCCAGCTGCTAAGGAAAGTGCTGAACAACAACCTTCATCTTTCAGCAAGAAATCAACGAAGCGTAATCAATCCGAAGGCGGTCAGTCAACCTTCAAGAAGCCTCGTGTGAGCCCTATCGTTTCGGAGCGACCTCCTACGGCGCATAATCGTGCAGGATCTCATTCCCGAGCGCCGCTTCGCCATCACTGTTTCAATTGTGGAACGCCGGGTCATTTCAGCACCGAGTGTCTCAAACCGTCTATCACGTGCTATAATTGTGGGAATTTTGGGCATAAGGCCCGTTTTGCCGAAAGGACTCCAAGTCGACTCCGCGGCATCTCAGCCCCGAAGCAACCAAGTTTAATCGACCGCTTTGTCATCGCTGCTTAAGGCAATGGAAGCAAATAGAGTTGGAACTCGTATTTATCAGACGGAGCGTCTGGTCGGGACCGCAAGTCCTGCATTCATATGATGAGGAGGATCGACGATCCGGTGGTTCGAATGATTTCAGGTATACTCGTAATTTTATTTCAACTTGTGTGTACCTTTTGATGCTGGTACACCGCATTCATTCATTTTCGAATCATGCTTGAATAGACTTATTTCGGGATAGTCCTATTACTTCTGGACCTCATACCATCGGTCTACCTGACGATGGAAGAATTTTCGGAATCATACCGAATTAAGCTTAATGACCGCGATTGGTTGATGGATCAAATCGTGGTGAACTTATCTTAGGACGATGTAATTTTCGGTATTAGTTGGTTTAACCGTCTTGATACTATCCTCAGTATTTGTTAGCGTTTGGTCGCTATCTTTCCGTCGTTGGTTGTCGATTGTGTGCTTCAGGGAAGTAATCCCCGTTGTTCCAGTAGAATTTCTATTATGGCGGAAGCAGAGAAATTCCGCAATCGAACTATTCAATCATTCATTGTATCATTCTCATCGATTGGCCTTTCTAGGGCAATCGAGTTATTCAATCATTCCTTGTATTATTTCCATCGATTGGCTTTTCTAAGACAATCGAGTCATCCAATCATTCATTGTATCATTTTCATCGATTGACCTTTCTAAGGCAATCGAGTTATTCAATCATTCATTGTATCATTTTCATCGATTGGCTTTTCTAAGACAATCGAGTCATTCAATCATTCATTGTATCATTTTCATCGATTGGCCTTTCTAAGGTAATCGAGTTATTCAATCATTCATTGTATCATTTTCATCGATTGGCCTTTCTAGGGCAATCGAGTTATTCAATCATTCATTGTATCATTTCCATCGATTGGCCTTCCTAAGACAATCGAGTTATTCAAACATTCATTGTATCATCTTCATCTATTGACCATTCTAGGGCAATCGAAATGTTCAATCATTCGTGGTATCATTGTCATCGATTGATGATGTATTTGCCTTCACTTAGAGTAAGGGAATTCAGGAGTGAGTGGGAGCCGGTACGTCCCATTTATCGAAGGCACCATATCGGATGGCCCCGACCGAAATGCAGGAGTTGAAGATTCAACTTGAGGAGTAGTTCGAGAAAGGTCATCTCCGACCGATTGCGTCCCCGTGAGGAGCACTAGTGTGATCTGTCAAGGAGAAGGATGGCTCGTCTCGTGTGTGTATTAATTACCAGGAGTTAAATATGCGACAGAGACGGTGATTGGAACTACTCAAAGATTATGATATCGAAATCCTTTACCACCCGGGCAAGGCGAGCATTGTCGCCGACGCCTTGAGTCGTAAGTCCGTTCAGGAGCAGATGCTTGCTCGTTTATCAGTTCAGAAGGAACTCCAACAGAAATTCCTTAGACCCGAGACCGAGGTCTGGCTTCAGCGAGTTCAGGGACAGCTTTGTATGTTAGAGATTTCATCATCTCTTGAGGATGCAATCAGGGAGAATCAGGGTTCAGACCCAGCATTGTTGCGCATTCTTGAGGATGTGGCTCAGGGGAAAGCCCCTGGATTCGTGATCCACGAGGATGGACTTTTGAGATTTAAGAATCGGATGTGTGTACCGGCGAATGTCGAGTTAAAAAAACTCTATTTTGAGAGAAGCTCATGCTACCCCTTATTCTGTTCATCCGGGGTCCAGCAAGATGTACAAGAACTTGAAACAAAATTACTGGTGGAGTAATATGAAGCGAGAAGTCGCGGAATTTGTTTCGAGATGCTTAACTTGCCAGCAAGTCAAGATTGAACATCGGCGGCGGGTATGCTGAAACCTCTCCCTATTCCGGAATGGAAGTGGGAAGACATTTCTATGGATTTCATCACGAGTTTGTCGACGAGTCGTCGTGGCATGAATACGATCTGAGCGATCGCGGACTGCTTTACTAATTTAGCTCATTTCCTTGAAATCAAGGATTTGTGGAGTCCCAAGAGACTGGCCCAGTTGTTCATCAAGGAGATAGTGAGACTGCACGGTACTCCTAAGAGTATCGTTTCCGATCGTAACGGACGATTAGTATCCCATTTTTGGAAATCAGTTCATCATGCTATGGGAACTCAGGTTAATCTCAGTACTGCCATTCATCCTTAGTCCGACGGACAATCAGAGAGAACTATTCAGACATTAGAGGACATGTTGAGAGCTTGCGTCCTCGATTGGAAGGACGATTGGGAAGCCCAACTACCGTTGATCGAGTTCACCTATAATAATAGTTGGCATGCCTCCATTAAGATGGCACCTTACGAGGCCTTGTACGGTCATCGTTGTCGATCTCCCTTGTGTTGGGATGACTTGTCAGAATCAATCGGCACCGAACCCGATATGCTTATAGCCGCCCGGGAGAAGGTAGCTTTGATCAAGAGTCGTATGTTGACAGCTCAGAGTCGACAGAAATCATATGCAGATAATCGTCGTCGACCACTAGAGTTCGAGACGGGTGACCATGTTTTGGTCAAGGTATCCCCAAGTCGAAGAACTTTTCCGTTTCGGAAAACGGGGGAAGTTGAGCCCAAGATTCATTGGACCGTTTGAAATTTTGGATCGAGTAGGCGTGTTAACTTATCGATTGGCTTTACCTCCGGCTTTGAGCCAAATTCATAATGTGTTTCATGTCTCTCAGTTGCGGAAGTTTGTTGCCGACCCGAGTCACATACTTCAGTTCGAAGAAATCGAGATCGCGGATGAGCATTCGTACGAGGAGCGTCCTGTACGAGTGTTGGAGCGGCGAATCAAACAGTTGAGAGATAAGACGATCCCTTTGGTCAAGATTCAGTGGTCTAGACACGGAGTCGAAGAGGCTACTTGGGAAACCGAGGATAGTATGCGGGAGGGTTATCCCGAGTTGTTTGACCCTTAGTTTCGGGGACGAAACTCTTTTAAGGGGGGGTGTATGTAATACCCGGTTCTAATTCATCATTATCATTCAAGAATTTCATTCGGTGATTGTCACTCAGTGGATTTTCACTCATTTATAATCATTCATCAATCATGTTCATTCACCCGTGTTCACCGTTCGTAGAAACTTCGAGTTGTGTATCGTTATTGTTCATTGTTACAACTTTCCTCATATGAGTTCGACTTTGTTATATCACCATTAATTTTTGGTAACTCCAAAAATTCTAAATATTTGCAATATTATAGAGCATCGAGTTAGCTTTCCAATGGTTCAAACGGTGAGTCAATCGGAGTCCGGACGAGAGAGTTATGGTCATTTTAGCTCAACCGCTCATTTTTCAGTATTGGCCGATCACTGCCGAACGAACTCGGCCGTGTCGTCCGACACGGCCCGTGCCGTACTCGTCCGGAAAATGCCGAAGCCTGTACAGACTCGACCGTGTCGTCGACACGGCCGAGTCGAACCTTCCGGATAAGCTGAATCGTCGCCAAAGACGCCCGACCGTGCCGCTCGCACGGCCGAGTCATGCCGAAGTCAGCCGGACGGGTCACTATCGGAAGGCCCTCGCGCCGCGACCGTGTCAAGCAGACACGGTCGAGTCCTGTCGGCTGCCATCGGCCACCATGCGACACGACTGCCGATCGGCACGGGCCGTGTCCGGCAGGTAGTCAACCCCTATAAATTCATTTTTCAGCATTTCACCATTTTTATTCCTTTTCTTCACCTTCAACCGAGAGAGAAAGCTTGAGGGAGGGTTTTTCCTTCACAAATCATTTGGGTGTTTGATTTTCTTCATCTCCTTTCGATCGTGAAGCTTGGATACTCGATTAAACGCGTGTTCTTGGATTAAAGCACTTGGATCATCAAGAGGTAATTCCTTCAACACTTGGACTTCAATTTTGTGTTGAGATATGATGTTTGGACGTTATAATCATGTTATATGAAGGGATATGTATATGATTATGAGTTTGTATAAGGATTCATTGGATTATTGAGGGATTATTCAAGAACACCTTGAATATCGAGTTGGAATTGGGGATTTTCGACTAATTGTTGTTATAATCACATTTTTTGATATTCATAACGGATTATTGATCGTATTGGAGATGTTTTGTTGGTTTAAAACACTTCTTGGAGATTTTGATATTGGTATATTGAGGTTTGATTGTAAACAATCGGAGTTTGGATACAACGTGTTTGATTTAATGCCTCTATGGACTTGGTTTAGTCGTATCGACGTTTTGAGTTCGTTATATTCGTGTTTGATTCGTATATTGAACGGATTATTGGTAATTGTATTATTCAAGGTTGTTCGAGCGACCGATATCTCAATTAGGACGTTGTTCGTGGAAGGATAATTGTCACCGGTATTGAGTAAGTTAATTCTTACTCGGTTAAAAGGATATTCATACCTTTTGTTGTTGATCATTCATAATCATAACTCATTCATCATTGTATTAATCATATTGAGACTTGTAATTGTTGAACAATCACTTCATTAACGGGAACGGCAGTTCCAACCATTCCATTAAAACTATCCATCACTTCATTATTACTCTCATCTCGGTGAGTCATTCTTAACTTTGTCAGATCATTATTTATTCTTTGATATTCATTACGGTCATTCTCGTTCATATGACCTTCTGGGTTCATATTGCGTGGCCGGGTGCGGATGTGTGGAATTTTTAGTCGGGCACGTTATGGCCATGTATTGGGAGTGATACATTGGACTGTGCACACGGTAACAGATTACCTCCGTGAGACTAATTAGGTACAAGGACGGGTGTGTCCGGTCATTCGTCTTGTACACTTGCACAGAACACTACGGGCGTACTATGATACCCCTCTTCAGCGTAATTCATAACTAAGGATAATTCATAACTTTAGTTAAATCATGTTTGTGTATTTTCAACCCTTGAGGATTGTTGTTCTGCTTAATCGACCCCATTTGGGATTTTGTTTTTCGTGTCATGGCAAGTCAAACGCACGGGATTAGCATGTTGATGTCGTGTAGTCCTAGTGATACTAGTAGGGGGCCCCGATCTTTCAGTTATTCATGTTATTGTCCTTTATTTTCCGCTGCAGACTTTCATTTTGAATACTCCGTTTCATTCAGTGTTGTGTATTTTATCTTCATATAAAATACACTAGTATTCGGTATTGTCCTGGTGTGTTGTAACTAAACTCCTCGTCGGAGTAATTATGGCTGTAATGTAGTTCGGTACTACATTTATCTTGTGTAATTCATTCATTTTCATTTGCCTGGTGGGTCCCAGTTGGGGATCTACGGCACTGTAATATCCGCCTAGTTTGGGGTGTTACAAGTGCCTTCGATATTGGAGATGTACCAGGCTCCAACTCAATCGTGAATTCCACATCTCTCTGTGGAGGCAAACCAGGTAACTCGTCTGGAAAAACATCAGCATATTCCCTCACTACCGGAATATCCGTCAACATTACTGATGATTTCTCGGTTTTGGTCATATAGCACCAATAACCAACACACCCCTGACTGAGTAATCTCACTGCTTTCATCAAATTAATAACTCTTCCAGAACAGTTGGGATTACCTCCCTGAAACACACATTCGACCCCATCGTCTGAAATGATAGTGACCATATGCTTGCGGACACTAATGATGGCATCATGACGATCCATCCAATCAATACCCAAGATGACGTCGTCTCTCGGCAAATCTACCACGATTAGGTCCGCTGGCCATACACGGCCATGAAGCTGAATCGGACAATTCTGAATCTCACGATTTCCGATAATTCGTCTACCATCAGGTAGACCAATGACATAAGGCTCATAACTAGTAGCACTACTCCGACGTAGTCTACTCAAACATGACTCGGAAATGAATGAATGCGATGCACCAGTATCAAAAAGGGTACACACAGGTTGATATAGAATATCGAGTGTACCTGAGATCATCCGGGCCTCTGGATCATCGGTCTTCTTCATCTCATAAATCCGGGGCTTGCTAGTCCCGGCACCGGACGCTCCCGTCTGCTGGCTATAGGCTCCACCTTTATTCACTCCTGTCTTCTTGAACGACGCAGACTGAGTAGCTTGATTGTGAACGGTTGACTGCTTCGGGGCCTGAGATGCCGCCAGAGTATTTTTTGAGTCTCTTCGGCAAAAACGGGCCTTATGCCCAATAATTCCGCAATTATTGCACGTGACCGACTGTCTCGGACACTTGGTGCTGACATGACCAAGATCCCCACAGTTAAAACAGGTGATGGCCGAACTGGCCGCTCGTGATTGAGATTCCGCAGGCTTAGGCGTCACAGGAGGCCGCTCCGAAAAAGCAGAGCCCGCACGAGGTTTCTTGAAAGTGGCCTGACTGCCGTCAGACTGATTACGGTTCTTGGACTTTTTGCTAGCAGATGAAGGTTGCTGCTTAGCAATCTCTTTAGCAGTAAGCTCATAGGTAAGAGCTTTCTCAATGAATTCGGCCAACGTGGTGTAATTATGATTAAGCAACTGTAGTCTCATACGGGGTTTCAGCCTCTTGCTGAAATACTTGATCTTATTCGCCTCGGAGTGAATAATAGATGAGGCGAACGGAAGAAGTTCCTGAAATTTCTCGGCAATGGCGAGAACATACTCGTCTGCTGAGGGGTCGGGAGTGAGTAATTCTGACAGCTTGGCCTCTTTGAGTGGGGCCGGATAATACCTCTCAATCATGAGAGTCTTGAACTGATCCCAAGTACATGATCCGTCGGTGGGCTTCAACGACAACCACCAAGAATGTGCACTTTTACCCAGATAGTAAGCCGCAACTGAGACTTTATGTCCTTCGGGACACTCTACCATAGCGAATAACTTCTCGAAATGTTCGAGCCAATGAATAATATCCGCCGGCTCAGACGAGCCTTCAAAAGTAGGTGGCCTTTGGCGAGAGATATCGCCGATGATACTGCTCACATTCCTCTCTTGCCTCTGAGGTGGCGGCGGAGGAGCCTGTTGATTTTGATTAGCTGAATTATGCATCGTCTCCATTAGTTGTGCCATCTGCGTCATTTGGGCCATCATGCCCTGCATAAAAACGAGTGGGTCAACCCGAACACCTTCTGACTGAGCCGTGTCCCGGGTACGACTCCCCGATAGTGAATGATCACGTCCAGGTGAATGAGTGGCAGCGTCGCTGCTCGATGAATTAGCATTATTCCTTGCTTTCACACGTGTATTCACACGAGCTCTCGGGATTCGGCCCACACCACGGCCTCGTCCTCCTCGTCCTCTTCTTGCTCTCTCCATACTGAAGTAGGAAAGTCACATGATGATTATATTCCCCGCATGAATATCACATTATGATTATGACATGAGATGATGAAAATGAGCATACACGCTCTAACACAGTGATTACATGAATGATCAACTGAGGTGACATGATTATCTGATGAAATTATTGAAATGATTATCTTGCACAAATTAACAAGATTAATGATATGATCTTCCTGATCAACAACTGAGTAATGAAATGAATTGAGTGATTAACGAGTTAACATGACCGTCCTGGTCAAAATGAAAATGATGAGTGATGATTGTTAACTAATGAATTATGAATGAATGATTTTTATTGCCAGAAATTATACTATGGCGTTAGAAATCTTACAGTTCTTGGTCTGATTGGCTCGACATTTGCACAGGTCACACGTGACGCGAAAGTCCAATGATACTAGTCCGATGACGATGATTTCAAATGAGACATGACGCGGAAGGTAGTATTCAAAACCACGCTCGGATACCAACTCTGTAACACCCCAAACTAGGCGGATATTACAGTGCCGTGGACCCCCGACTGGGACCCACCAGGGGAATGAAAACTGATGAATTAAATAATATAATTGTAGTACCGAACCACATTATATTACCAAATACTCCGATGAGGAGTTTAACTACAATACACCAGGACAATACAGAATACTAGTATATTTTATATGAAGATAAAATACACCACCCTGAATAAATAAACATCTCAAACGGAATTTTGCAGCGGAAAATACAAATGACGGAAATGACTGAAATGACTGAAATAACCGGAATGACTGGGGCCCCCTACTAGTATCATCAGGACTCTCGCCGTCAACATGCTCTTCCTGCCTTTGCCTTGCCGTGACTCGAAACAAAATCCCCAACGGCCGGGCCATACGTAACAACAATCCTCAAGGGTTGAAAATACACAATCTTGATACATCTGAAGTTATGAAATATCCTTAATTATGAATTACGCTGAAGAAAAGTATCATAGTATGCCCGTAGTGTTCTGTGCAAGTGTAAAAGACGGATGACCAGACACACCCGTCCTTGTACCTAATTAGTCTCACGGAGGTAATCGTTACCGTGTGCACAGCCCAATGTATCACTCCCAATACATGGCCATCGCGTGCCCGAGTAAAAATTCCACACATCCGCACCCGGCCACGCAATATGAACCCAGAAGGTCATATGAACGAGAATGACCACAATGAATATCAATGGATAATAATTCGACAAGGTCAAGAATGACTCACCAAGATGAAAATAATAGTGAAGTGATTGATAAACCAATTAAATGATCGGGACCGCCGTTCCTCGTGAATGAAATGATTATTCGACAATTACAAGTCTCAATACGGTTAATACAATGATGAATGAGTTATGACTATGAACGAACAACAACAAAAGGAATGAATATCCTTTTAACCGAGTAAGAATTTACTTACACAACACCGGTGAAAATTTTCCTTCCACGAACAACGTCCTAATTGAGATATCGGTCGCTCGAACAACCTTGAATAACACAATTACCAACAATCCGTTCAACATACGAATCAAACACGAATATAACGAACTCAAAATGTCGATACGATTAAACCAAGTTCATTGGGGCATTATATCGAACACTTTGTGGCCAAACTTCGATTGATTATAACCAAACCTCAATAATACTAACATCAAATCCCCAAGAAGTGTTTCAAACCAATAAAACATCTTCAATACGATCAATAATCCATTATGAATATTCAAATTTGTGATTACAACAACGATTAATCGAAAACCCCCAATTCCAACACAATATTCAAAGTGTTCTTGAATAATCCTTCAATAATCAAATGGATAATCAAACATATCCATAATCATGCGTATATCACTTCGTACAACATGATCTTAACATCCAAAACATCATATCTCAATACAAAATCGAAATCCAAGATGTTGAAGAAATTACCTCTTGAAGATCCAAGCACTTTGATCCGAAGAACACATGTTAGATCGAGTATCCGGGCTTCACGATCGAAAGGAAATGAAGAAAATCAAACCCTCAAGTGATGGATGATGAAAAGTTCCTCCCCTCAAGCTCTCTCTCTCGCAGGTTGAAGAAAAATGGAAGAAATGAGCTGAACTCGCTCAAAAAAACGCAATTATAGAGTTGACTGCCCTGTGTGCCGCGGCCCGGCCGAAGTGTGCCGCGGCACAGGGCCAAATCTGCCCCGGTGATCGGGCAGGCCGCGCCTGCACGAGTGTGCCGCGGCAGTGACTCGGCAGTGTGCCGCGGCCCCGTCGGCATGTGCCGCGGCACACGGTACATAAGGTTTGGCCGATAAGTGCAACATGAGTGTGCCGCGGCCCGGACGAGTGTGCCGCGGCAGTGACTCGGCAGTGTGCCACGGCCCAGCCGGCATGTGCCGCAGCCCACGGTACAGACTGCTCGGCCAAAAACTGGAAAATGTGTGTGCCGCGGCGCACAATCCTTGTGCCGCGGCCCACACCCCCCTTGGGTCCCAAAATGATAAAAAATGACCCGGGAAGAGAATAAAAGCAATAGGAATCAATATTTGAGAAACAATAACACGAAATGGAAGTACGAAAACCCCAAAACGGTGGTTCCAAGCCATGATTACAAGGGTTCGCCCAACAAAACACAAATTGAACAATGTGGAGATTAGAAATGACATGAACTCCAACGTCAACAACGACTAATGAATCAATTGCCACGATCAAGATAATACTCTGGTCTCGATTCCCAAGTAAGGTTGAAACAATGAACAATATCGATACACAACTCGAAGTTATTCCGAACGGTGAACACGGATGAATGATTATAACGAGTGAAAAATTTACATAGTGACAATTACCGAATGAAATTACTGAATGATAATGACTGAATTACAACCGGGTATTACATACACCCCACCTTAAAAGAGTTTCGTCCCCGAAACTAAGGGTCAAACAATTCGGGATAACTCTCCCGCATACTATCCTCGGTTTCCCAAGTAGCCTCTTCGACTCCGTGTCTAGTCCACTGGATTTTAACCAAAGGAATCACCTTATTCCTCAACTGTTTGATTCGCCGCTCTAAGACTCGTATGGGTCGCTCCTCATACGAATGATCATCTGCGATCTCAATTTCGTCGAACTGAAGTATGTGACTCGGGTTGGCAACATACTTCCGTAGTTGAGAGACGTGAAACACATTATGATTTCGGCTTAACGCCGGAGGTAAGGCCAAACGATAATCTAGCTCACCTACTCGTTCCAAAATCTCAAACGGTCCAATAAATCTCGGACTCAACTTCCCCCGTTTTCCGAAATGGAAAATACCTCAACTCGGAGATACCTTGACCAAAACGTGGTCACCCTTCTCGAACTCTAGTGGTCGACGACGATTGTCTGCATAAGATTTCTGTCGACTCTGAGCGGTCAACAAATGACTCCTGATCAAAGCTACCTTCTCACGGGCGACTATAAGCATATCGGGCTCGGTGCCGATTGATTCTGATAAGTCATCCCAACACAAAGGAGATCGACAACGACGACCGTACAAGGCCTCGTAAGGTGCCATCTTAATCGAAGCATGCCAACTATTATTATACGTGAACTCGATCAATGGTAGTTGGGCTTCCCAATCGTGTTTCCAATCGAGGACACATGCCCTCAACATGTCCTCCAAAGTCTGAATAGTCCTCTCTGATTGTCCGTCGGACTGAGGGTGAAAAGATGTGCTGAAATTAAGCTGAGTTCCCATGGCACAATGAACTGATTTCCAAAAATGAGACACAAACCGTCCGTCACGATCGGAAACGATACTTTTAGGAGTACCGTGCAGTCTCACTATTTCTTTGATGAACAGTTGAGCAAGTCTCTCGAGACCCTACGTATCCTTAATCTCGAGAAAGTGAGCTGACTTAGTTAAGCGGTCCACAATCACCCAGATCGTATTCATGCCACGACGACTCGTCGGCAAACTCGTGATAAAATCCATAGAAATGTCTTCCCACTTCCATTCTGGAATAGGGAGAGGTTTCAGCATACCCACGGCTGATGTTCAATCTTGACTTGTTGACAGGTTAAGCATCTCGAAACAAATTCCGCAACTTCTCGCTTCATATTACTCCACCAATAATTTTGTTTCAAGTCTTTATACATCTTGCTAGATCCCGGATGAACATAATAAGGGGTAGCATGAGCTTCTCTCAAAATCGAGTTTTTCAACTCGTCATTTACCGGTACGCACAACCGATTCTTAAATCTCAAAAGTCCATCCTCGTGGACCACGAATCCAGGGGCTTTCCCCTGAGCCACATCTTCACGGATGCGCAACAATGATGGGTCTGAACCCTGATTCTCTCTGATTGCCTCCTCAAGCGGCGATGAAATCTCTAACATGCAAAGTTACCCTTGCACTCGCTGAAGCCAGACCTAGATATCGGGTCTAAGGAATTCCTATTGAAGCTCTTTCTGAACTGTTAAACGAGCCAGCATCTGCTCCTGAACGGACTTACGACTCAAGGCGTCGGCGACAACGTTCGCCTTGCCCGGGTGGTAAAGGATCTCGATATCGTAATCTTTGATTAATTCCAACCACCGTCTCTGTCGCATATTTAACTCCTTCTGAGTAAATATATACTTTAAACTCCTGTGATCGGTGAAAATCTGACAGGTGATGCCATAAAGGTAATGACGCCAAATCTTCAACGCGAAAACCACGGCTGCTAACTCCAGGTCGTGGGTCGGATAATTAACCTCGTAAGGTCTCAATTGCCGCGAAGCATAGGCAATAACCTTCCCATTCTGCATGAGTACACATCCGAGACCCTGCCTAGACGCATCACTATAAACCACAAATCATTCCGTCCCTTGCGGCAAGGAAAGTACAAGTGCTGAAACTAACCGGCTCTTGAGTTCCTCAAAACTCCGTTGACACGCGTCGGACCACGTGTATTTCTTATCCTTTCGCAAAAGGTTCGTCATGGGTTGAGCGATTTTAGAAAATCCTTCCACAAACCGCCGAGAATAACCGGCTAATCCGAGAAAGCTTCGGATTTCCTTAACATTCTTCGGAGGTAACCAATCTTGGATAGCCTCCGTCTTCTAAGGATCAACACGCACCCCATCTGATGAAATTACATGCCCGAGAAAAGTCACTTCGGACATCCAGAACTCAAATTTGGAAAACTTTCCATAAAGTTGTTCTCGTCTTAACACGTCGAGAACCTGATGAAGATGAACCTCGTGTTCCTCTCGGTTACGAGAATAAATCAAAATATCATCGATGAAGACAACAACAAACTGATCCAAAAATTCGATGAAAACCCGATTCATTAACTCCATGAATACCGCAGGTGCATTAGTCAATCCAAACGGCATAACCACAAACTCATAATGACCATAGCGTGTTCGAAACGCCGTCCTCGCGATATCCGACTCTCGAATCCGCAACTGATGATATCCAGATCTTAAGTCGATCTTGGAAAATACTGAAGCTCCCTGAAGTTGATCCAAAAGATCATCAATACGGGTAAGGGATACTTATTCTTGATTGTCACCCTGTTCAACTCCCGATAATCAATACACAAGCGAAATGAACCATCCTTTTTCTTGACAAACAACACCGGTGCTCCCCATGGGGACGCAATCGGTCGGATATAACCTTTCTCGAACAATTCCTCAAGTTGTTTCTTCAACTCCTGCATTTCGGTCGGGGCCATCCGGTATGGTGCCTTCAATATTAGAGATGTACCAGTCTCCAACTCAATCGTGAATTCCACATCTCTCTGTGGAGGCAAACCAGGTAACTCGTCTGTAAAAACATCGGCATATTCCCTCACTACCGGAATATCCGTCAACATTACTGATGATTTCTCAATTTTGGTCATATAGCACCAATAACCAACACACCCCTGACTGAGTAATCTTACTGCTTTCATCAAATTAATAACTCTTCCAGAACAGTTGGGATTACCTCCCTGAAACACACATTCGACTTCATCGTCTGAAATGATAGTGACCATATGCTTGCGGACACTAATGATGGCATCATAACGATCCATCCAATCAATACCCAAGATGACTTCGTCTCTCGGCAAATATACCACGATTAGGTCCGCTGGCCATACACGGCCATGAAGCTGAATCGGACAATTCTGAATCTCACAATTTCCGATAATTCGTCTACCATCACGTAGACCAATGACATAAGGCTCACAACTAGTAGCACTACCCAGACGTAGTCTACTCAAACATGACTCGGAAATGAATGAATGCGATGCACCAGTATCAAAAAGGGTACACACATGTTGAGATAGAATATCGAGTGTACCTGAGATCATCCGGGCCTCTGGATCATCGGTCTTCTTCATCTCATAAATCCGGGGCTTGCTAGTCCCGGCACCGGACGCTCCCGTCTGCTGGCTATAGGCTCCACCTTTATTTGCTCCTGTCGTCTTGAACGACGCAGACTGAGTAGCTTGATTCTGAACGGCTAACTGCTTCGGGGCCTGAGATGCCGCCGGATTATTTTTTGAGTCTCTTCGGCAAAAACGGGCCTTATGCCCAACAATTCCGCAATTTTGGCACGTTACCGACTGTCTCGGACACTTGGTGCTGACATGACCAAGATCCCCATAGGTAAAACAGGTGATGGCCGAACTGGCCGCTCGTGATTGAGATTCCGCAGGCTTAGGCATCACAGGAGGCCGCTCCGAAAAAGCAGAGCCCGCACGAGGTTTCTTGAAAGTGGCCTGACTGCCGTCAGACTGATTACGGTTCTTGGACTTTTTGCTAGCAGATGAAGGTTGCTGCTTAGCAATCTCTTTAGCAGTAAGCTCATAGGTAAGAGCTTTCTCAATGAATTCGGCCAACGTGGTGCAATTATGATTAAGAAACTGTAGTCTCATACGGGGTTTCAGCCTCTTGCTGAAATACTTGATCTTATTCGCCTCGGAGTAAATAATAGATGAGGCGAACGGAAGAAGTTCCTGAAATTTCTCGGCAATGGGGAGAACATCCTCGTCTGCTGAGGGGTTGGGAGTGAGTAATTCTGACAGCTTGGCCTCTTTGAGTGGATCCGGATAATACCTCTCCATCATGAGAGTCTTGAATTGATCCCAAGTACATGATCCGTCGGTGGGCTTCAACGACAACCACCAAGAATGTGCGCTTTTACCCAGATAGTAAGCCGCAACTGAGACTTTGTGTCCTTCGGGACACTCTACCATAGCGAATAACTTCTCGAAATGTTCGAGCCAATGAATAATATCCGCCGGCTCAGACGAGCCTTCAAAAGTAGGTGGCCTTTGGCGAGAGATGTCACCGATGATACTGCTCACATTCCTCTCTTGCCTCTGAGGTGGCGGCGGAGGAGCCTGTTGATTTTGATTAGCTGAATTATGCATCGTCTCCATTAGTTGTGCCATCTGCGTCATTTGGGCCATCATGCCCTGCATAAAAACGAGTGGGTCAACCCGAACACCTTCTGACTGAGCCGTGTCCCGGGTACGACTCCCCGATAGTGAATGATCACGTCCAGGTGAATGAGTGGCAGCGTCGCTGCTCGATGAATTAGCATTATGACTTGCGTTCGCACGTGTATTCACACGAGCTCTCGGGATTCGGCCCGCACCACGGCCTCATCCTCCTCATCTTCTTCTTGCTCTCTCCATACTGAAGTAGAAAAGTCACGTGATGATTATATTCCCCGCATGAATATCACGTTATGATTATGACATGAGATGATGAAAATGAGCATACACGCTCTAACACAGTGATTACATGAATGATCAACTGAGGTGACATGATTATCTGATGAAATTATTGAAATGATTATCTTGCAAAAATTAACAAGATTAATGATATGATCTTCCTGATCAACAACTGAGTAATGAAATGAATTGAGTGATTAATGAGTTAACATGACCGTCCTGGTCAAAATGAAAATGATGAGTGAGGATTGTTAACTGATGAATTATGAATGAATGACTCTTATTGCCAGAAATTATACCATGACGTTAGAAATCTTACAGTTCTTGGTCTGATTGGCTCGGCATTTGCACAGGTCACACGTGACGCAAAAGTCCAATGATACTAGTGCGATGACCATGATTTCAAATGAGACATGACTCGGAAGGTAGTATTCAAAACCACGCTCCGATACCAACTCTGTAACATGTTAGGCATATTTTTATGCGCTTTTATATTATCATTTTATATCCATCTTGAGCCTAATTCAGCATAAATGAGCTTTTAATGCACTATTCTTATATGTTTTGCAGGAAATCGGAGTCCGGAAGCCGAAACGATGAAAAACGGGCGAAAACAGCAGTTTTTGGTCATGAGCCGCGGCACAGGAAGATGGCTCAAAGCGCCTGTGCAAATCAGATTGAGCCGCGGCACGCATAAGCCGAGCCACGGACAGAAGGAAAAACGCGCCAAGTTTTAATCAGGTTCTCGTGAGCCGCGGCACAGCTTAAGTGAGCCGCGGCCCACCGGGCGGTTTTGCTGAATACTCTGCGTTTCTGGGCCGTTTTGGAGCCTGTTCTCGACCTAATCACACGGACGCGTTTTGGAGGCTGATGACGACTATAAATAAGCATTGAAGGGCTGAAGAAAACAAAAAAATCAAGGAGCATCGATAGATAGAGAGAAGAACACAAGGAGGAGATTTGTGGGGCGACGACAAGACCACGGATCCCTACGGTTTTTCTTAATTTTTCCGCATCTTAGTTTCTAGATCTATTCGAGTAGGGTTTTGATTGTAGCCGATTACATGACTGTTTGATTTATTTATTATTATTTCAATTCATTTGTTATTCTATTGAATTGGATTCTTCTCATTGTTCTTAATGCTTTTTAATTGTCTGGCCAACAGTTAAATTGTTTAGAATGTCTTTATGGATTCGGGAGATGAAATTTAGGCATAGTTCTTGTGAGACGAATCATAATTTTCATGAGATAGGAATATACTCTTGGGAATTGTGAAGCCTATTTATTGTGGGAATTCTTGAACTGCTTTAGCTATTAATTATCTAATTCGAATAGGGATATATCGAGTTAATAATTCGTAGTATTTTCTATCGACCTTGGGAAAGGCTTTAGAATAATTTAGGAATTCCTGGCTTACAATCAATTGAATAAAAGTGAATTGAATTGAATAAATATCATTCCTGATTGTTTGAGGTGAAAATCATAATCCTACGCCCTTATTATTATTATTATTATTATTATTATTATTAGTACTACTATTTATTTTCTGCAATTAGTTTAAAAATAAATTCCATATAATTATTCTTCAAATAAAATTACGAGTTGACTATATTTTGGTACTTAGTGAAATCAGTCCTCGAGGGAACGATACTTTACTTATCACTTTATTACTTGTCGACACCGTGCACTTGCGGCATATTGTGAGGGATTTTCCCACAACAAGTTTTTGGCGCCGTTGCCGGGGACTGATTTTTTCGCTAATATCAATACCAAGCGACTCTAATTTTAATTTGAAGTTTTTTTAGTTTCTATTTTTTCTTTCTTATTTCTTTTTTATTATGTATTCCTTTGATTATCGTGACCCTAGGCATTTCATAAATTTCGATAATCTTAATAATTTGCCTAATAGGGTCAGTCAGCCCCCTCCCCCAAAACAAAAGACCATGCTTGAACAATGTGTAGATACTCTTAAAAATCCTGATAGTACCCTTTTTGAGCTAGAATGTGCAAGTCATGGTCTTGAGATTCACTACGGTTATTTTCCAGCTCATATATTTAGTAGTGAAGTTGAGGGGGAGGTTGAGAAGAACGACATGTTGAGTTTTAGCGTCGATCCCCCAGCACCTGATAATTACATAAAGTGTGATGAGCCTGTAGAAGAAGTTACCATCGATGATGTTTCCAAAGTAATTCCATTAAATTGTCATCAAACTTCGACTAATAAGGTGAACACTTATGTGCCTAAAATTTTATTAACGGTGCCACGCATAATTTTTCCTAAATCCATAATGGGAGAGATTAACCCCATTACTCGTGATTTTGTTGAGGCTGATTCTTTGAGTTCTAATGAGTTTGTGTATGATAAGTCTTTATTATTTACCCATTCGAACTCTGCTTATTTTTTGTGCCTTACAATTATTATATTCTTCCATTATTTTTTGGTTGTCCGCATAATTATTCTTACTCATTATTTTTGGAAACCGGGCATGAACCAAAGCCTCCCTTGTGGAATAAGAGGCTTATAGATTGTAAGAAGGGGGTATTTGACAATCTCCCTAGAAAGAAGCCACGCTGATTCTTTGTTTGCCACGTCGTGCTCAAGACGTAAAATAGAGCGCTTGATGGGAGGCAACCCACCATTTTTACTTGCTTTCTAGTTAGTTGTTTTTATTTGATTTTTGTTATTAAATAATTTTTTACTTTTTTTTGTTATTTCGTTTGGATTCGTGTATTCTTGTTGGCCCTTATTTCTCTAATATTTTTATATAACCCCAATGAGTTATTATTCTTCATATTCTAGTCTTTCTTGATTTAATGTCTACTGTTATCCCATGACTAGAGACTAAGTTTGGGGGTCCCTCGTGATGTTGGGCATTACTTGAAGTATGACAGACGATTCCACTCAGACATGTGCTGGCTTTCAAGAAGACATTTGGAATAAGTTTCACTTTTCCTTATCTCTTTTATTTTCACATGAGTTTTAGTGTTGATGAATTTATGTGTAGTGGAATAGATCGAAGCATGCGTTAATTTCTTAATTTTTCTTGGTTATAAATTGCGATTTCATCATTGCTTTATTTTTCTTGCGTGCTGTCGATGGTTAAAAACGTGAATTTTTCGTGAATTTTTCGTGCTTCCGTGTGTAAAACTGATGTTACGATACTGATTTCCCTTGGATGAAACGGTTGACTTTTGGTCGAGTTGCATTCAACGATTTCTGTTTCTGTTGAGTATTCACTTAGGTCCAAAATTTTATCGTTTTTGTAGAAATCTTAGCAGATTAGAAAGGAGACATACGTGTTTTCAAATCGCCGCCTATACGTTTGGTTATACTTTTTGGTTAGCTAGTCGTCCAGTAACATAAGTCGTGTGGGCACTTGAATTGAGTTTAGAGTCGGACAGTTCTCCCAAAAAGTCGAGATATTATACATGATCTATGATGGGGAGTTTAGTAACCGGGGGTATTCACGTGACCCGTTGTTTACTCTCGCGTAAAACGACGACCCTGAATAGATTAATAATTTAGAAATATCGTATTACCGATGATGGGAAGCCTAGTAACCGGGGGTATTCACGTGACCCGTTGTTTACTCTCGCGTAAAACAGCAACCTTGACATGCGGAAATAGCTATTCGAGTTGTTTCTCCGCTGTGGAGGGGAACTTAGTAACTAGAAGCATCCATGTGCCCCATGAGTGTCTTTTACGTCAAACGGTTTCCCAATGCATGAGAATGGAATTCCACCCTAGGATTATCCCGATGAAACATCCCGAGAGCCGAAACCTAGTGGTTAACTCGAATCATATTATTGATCATACATAAGGGAATGCTGTCCTAGGAATAATTTTGATAATGAAACTCTTGAATTTTGCCACTAGACTGTGGGATCAAGCGAATTGGCTTGTTTAATCTAACCCTTCATATTGACGGTCGGTTAAATTCACGCTTGTTAATCTTTGAGCTTGATTTTCTTCATGAACGATTGATTAGGACTGAAATTGGTTACTTAGTGGAATCAGTGTCCTGGATGTGACTCGCTATTACGATACTTGTACTATTCTTTGAGATTTTCAGGGTGGTATTGATTAAGTCGAGCACTATGGACTTGCATGATTATTCACGATGCATTTTGTTTAAAATTGATAATCTTTGCTTGAGGACAAGCAAAGGGTCAAGTTTGGGGGTATTTGTTAGGCGTATTTTTATGCGCTTTTATATTATTATTTTATATCCATCTTCAGCCTAATTCAGCATAAATGAGCTTTTAATGCACTATTTTTATATGTTTTGCAGGAAATCGGAGTCCGGAAGCCGAAACGATGAAAAACGGGCGAAAACAGCAGTTTTTGGTCATGAGCCGCGGCACAAACCATGTGAGCCGCGGCACAGGAAGATGGCTCAAAGCGCCAGTAAATCAGACTCGAGCCGCGGCATGCATAAGCTGAGCCACGGCACAGGAAGGAAAAACAGCGCCCAGGTTTTAATCTGTGCCCTGTGAGCCGCGGCCCACCGGGCGATTTTGCTGAATACTCTGCGTTTCTGCGCCGTTTTGGAGCCTGTTCTCGACCTAATCACACGGACGCGTTTTGGAGGCTGATGACGACTATAAATAAGCATTGAAGGGCTGAAGAAAAAAAAAAATCAAGGGAGCATCGATAGATAGAGAGAAGAACACAAGGAGGAGATTTGTGGGGCGACGACAAGACCACGGATCCCTACGTTTTTTCTTAATTTTTCCGCATCTTAGTTTCTAGATATATTCGAGTAGGGTTTTGATTGTAGCCGATTACATGACGGTTTGATTTATTTATTATTATTTCAATTCATTTGTTATTCTATTGAATAGGATTCTTCTCATTGTTCTTAATGCTTTTTAATTGTCTGGCCAATAGTTAAATTATTTAGAATGTCTTTATGGATTCGGGAGATGAAATTTAGGCATAGTTCTTGTGAGACGAATCATAATTTTCGTGAGATAGGAATATACTCTTGGGAATTGTGAAGCCTATTTATTGTGGGAATTCTTGAACTGTTTTAGCTATTAATTATCTAATTCGAATAGGGATATATCGAGTTAATAATTCGTAGTATTTTCTATCGACCTTGGGAAAGGCTTTAGAATAATTTAGGAATTCCTGGCTTACAATCAATTGAATAAAAGTGAATTGAATTGAATAAATATCATTCCTGATTGTTTGAGGTGAAAATCATAATCCTACGCCCTTATTAGTATTATTATTATTATTAGTACTACTATTTATTTTCTGCAATTAGTTTGGAAATAAATTCCATATAATTGTTCTTCAAATAAAATTACGAGTTGACTATATTTTGGTACTTAGTGAAATCAGTCCTCGAGGGAAAGATACTTTACTTATCACTTTATTACTTGTTGACACCGTGCACTTGCGGCATATTGTGAGGGATTTTCCCACAACAAGTTTTTGGCGCCATTGCCGGGGACTGATTTTTTCGCTAATATCAATACCAAGCGACTCTAATTTTAATTTGAAGTTTTTTTAGTTTCTATTTTTTCTTTCTTATTTCTTTTTTATTATGTATTCCTTTGATTATCGTGACCCTAGGCATTTCATAAATTTCGATAATCTTAATAATTTGCCTAATAGGGTCAGTCAGCCCCCTCCCCCAAAACAAAAGACCATGCTTGAACAATGTCTAGACGCTCTTAAAAATCCTGATAGTACCCTTTTTGAGCTAGAATGTGCAAGTCGTGGTCTTGAGATTCACTACGGTTATTTTCCAGCTCATATATTTAGTAGTGAAGTTGAGGAGGAGGTTGAGAAGAACGACATGTTGAGTTTTAGGGTCGATCCCCCAGCACCTGATAATTACATAAAGTGTGATGAGCCTGTAGAAGAAGTTACCATCGATGATGTTTCCAAAGTAATTCCATTAAATTGTCATCAAACTTCGACTAATAAGGTGAACACTTATGTGCCTAAAATTTTATTAACGGTGCCACGCATAATTTTTCCTAAATCCATAATGGGAGAGATTGACCCCATTCCTTAATATGCCGTGCACTTGCGGCATATTGTGAGGGATTTTCCCACAACATAACACCCCAAACTAGGCGGATATTATAGTGTCGTGGACCCCCGACTGGGACCCACCAGGCGAATGAAAACTGGTGAATTAAATAATATAATTGTACTACCGAACCACATTATATTACCAAATACTCCGATGAGGAGTTTAAGTACAATACACCAGGACAATACAGAATACTAGTATATTTTATATGAAGATAAAATACACACCCTGAATAAATGAACATCTCAAACGGAATTTTACAGTGGAAAATACAAATGACGGAAATGACTGAAATAACCGGAATGACTGGGGCCCCCTACTAGTATCACTGGGACTCCTCGCCGTCAACATGCTCTTCCCGTGCCTTTGCCTTGCCGTGACCTGAAAACAAAATCCCCCAACGGGCCGCCATACGTAACAACAATCCTCAAGGGTTGAAAATACACAATCATGATACATCTGAAGTTATGAAATATCCTTAATTATGAATTACGCTGAAGAGGAGTATCATAGTACGCCCGTAGTATTCTGTGCAAGTGTACAAGACGGATGAACGGACACACCCGTCCTTGTACCTAATTAGTCTCACGGAGGTAATCGTTACCGTGTGCACAGCCCAATGTATCACTCCCAATACATGGCCATCGCGTGCCCGACTAAAAATTCCACACATCCGCACCCGGCCACGCAATATGAACCCAGAAGGTCATATGAACGAGAATGACCACAATGAATATCAATGGATAATAATTCGACAAGGTCAAGAATGACTCACCGAGATGAAAATAATAGTGAAGTGATTGATAACCCAATGAAATGATTGGAACTGCCGTTCCTTGTGAATGAAATGATTATTCGACAATTACAAGTCTCAATACGGTTAATACAATGATGAATGAGTTATGACTATGAATGAACAACAACAAAAGGAATGAATATCCTTTTAACCGAGTAAGAATTTACTTACACAACACCGGTGACAATTATCCTTCCACGAACAACGTCCTAATTGAGATATCGGTCGCTCGAACAGCCTTGAATAACACAATTACCAACAATCCGTTCAACATACGAATCAAACACGAATATAACGAACTCAAAACATCGATACGATTAAACCATGTTCATTGGGGCATTATATCGAACACTTTGTGGCCAAACTTCGATTGATTATAACCAAACCTCAATAATACCAACATCAAATCCCCAAGAAGTGTTTCAAACCAACAAAACATCTTCAATACGATCAATAATCCATTATGAATATTTAAATTCGTGATTACAACAATGATTAATCGAAAACCCCCAATTCCAACACAATATTCAAAGTGTTCTTGAATAATCCTTCAATAATCCAATGAATAATCAAACATATCCATAATCATGTGTATATCACTTCATACAACATGATCTTAACATCCAAAACATCATATCTCAATACAAAATCGAAATCCAAGATGTTGAAGAAATTACCTCTTGAAGATCCAAGCACTTTGATCCGAAGAACACACGTTAGATTGACTATCCGGGCTTCACGATCGAAAGGAAATGAAGAAAATCAAACCCTCAAGTGATGGATGATGAAAAGTTCCTCCCCTCAAGCTCTCTCTCTCGCAGGTTGAAGAAAAATGGAAGAAATGAGCTCAACTCGCTCAAAAAACGCAATTATAGAGTTGACTGCCCTGTATGCCGCGGCTGGCCGAAGTGTTCCACGGCACAGGGCCAAATCTGCCCCCAGTGATCGGCAGCGTGCCGCGGCCCGGACGAGTGTGCCGCTGCAGTGACTCGGCAGTGTGACGCGGCCCCGTCGGCATGTGCCGCGGCACACGGTACAGAAGGTTTGGCCGATAAGTGCAATACGAGTGTGCCGAGGCCCGGACGAGTGTGCCGCGGTAGTGACTTGGCAGTGTGCCGCGGCCCTGCCGGCATGTGCCGCGGCCCACGGTACAGACTGCTCGGCCAAAAACTGGACAATGTGTGTGCCGCGGCGCACACTCCTTGTGCCGCGGCCCACACCCCCCTTGGGTCCTAAAATGATGAAAAATGACCCGGGAAGAGAATAAAAGCAATCGGAATCAATATTTGGGAAACAATAACACGAAATGGAAGTACGAAAACCCCAAAACGGTGGTTCCAAGCCATGATTACAAGGGTTCGCCCAACAAAACACAAATTGAACAATGTGGAGATTAGAAATGACATGAACTCCAACGTCAACAACGACTAATGAATCAATTGCCATGATCAAGATAATACTCTTGTCTCGATTCCCAAGTAAGGTTGAAACAGTAACAATATCGATACACAACTCGAAGTTATTCCGAACGGTGAACACGGATGAATGATTATAACGAGTGAAAAATTTACATAGTGACAATTACCGAATGAAATTACTGAATGATAATGACTGAATTACAACCGGGTATTACAGCTAGGCATTTTTTTGGCCGTGGGCCGTGGCACACTCGACCTGGTCCGCGGCACACGGGCTTTTTCTGCACTTTTTCAGCAGATTTTCGAGGAGAAAACTTCATTTTTCTCCTCTCTTCTTCCTCCTTCCATCTAGGGCGATTTGTGGGCGATTTTTGGGCGGTTTATCTCTGGGAATTCATCTTATTCAAGTTCTTGGTGTGGATTAACAACATCAAATCCGTGTTCTTCGTCCGAATCTAGGTATTTTGGCTTGAACCCGTGTTTTTGAAGATTTTGGGCATTTTCCTTTGGATTTCGATTCCAATCCATTGTTGATCAATTAATTATTGTATAAACGTTGTTTTGGACATGTTCTACAGATTGTATATCCGTATTTCAAGTTTGTTGGAACCCAATTGGGATTTTTGGTTTTCTAAGGAACCTTGAACATTTAGTAGCCGATTAAATGTCTCAAAGGGTTCCATTCGATTCTTGATCGTGTTTTCCTTTTTTCAATTATTATTCTCATAGTAACCGTGTTTCCGTTGGATTTCACAGAGGATTGTAGGTGTTCGGGGTTTTTCGGGTTGTGCCGTGTTCATAGGAATATTCGGGTGCCGACGATCAAGGCAAGTATCTTATTATACGACTTGTATCTTGCGACTTGAAATCACGTATTAGGTTATGATGATTTTGCTTGCCTTCGTAAATATGTTACGTTTGAGTTGGTTGTGTATTCCGTAATTTGAAGGCTTTGTGATAATAGTGTTATATTGGTATACGTGTTAGGTGTTGTGCCATTTGTGCAGGATTACGACGTACATATTGGATGGTTGTACACTTGATTGTGCAATGTATTGTGTACCGATCGTGTGTTATGTTGGTTGTGTGTCGTTGATTGATGACAGTTGTTGGGAGTGTTGAGATTGTGTTATGTGCGTGTGATGTACGATGTTGTGGTGATCAACGTGATTGATTAAATGTGCTCATTGTTGTATGAAATATGAATGTGAATGTGAATATGTGTGTGACCGCTAAGTTCACTCGTGATGGTTCGACGGGACCTACGAGGACTCGTGGCAGTGGACTACGGGGTCATAACTTAGTGAGGTACTGAGGTCCAATTGTGCTGGTCTGACGAGACCTACGATAGCACATGGTAGTGGACCATGAGTTTCGGGCACAGTGCGTCCAACTGGGTGAGCTCTATGGGGCTTACGGTGACAAGTAGCAGTGGACTACGGTGTTAAGACTGTGTGTGATTGTTGTGATTGATATAGTCCATGTGGGTTGTCGAACCTATGGAGACAGGTGACAGTGGATCACGGTGTCGGAATTGGTTATGTTTGGTTATTTGTATGTGGAATAGTCCGTGTAGGTTGTTAAACCTACGGAGCCACGTGACATGGGGTCACGGTGTCGGAATTGATTATGTTTGTTTATTTGTGTGTGGTGTAGTCCGTGTGGGTTGTTGAACCTACGGAGACACGTGACAGTGGATCATGGTGTCATGAATATGTTTTGACAATCAAAGTTTTGAAAGGAAAGTTTTATGAAAACGAATGTTGGATCGAGTCCCGAGCGATTGGGTAAATGTTTTTCGTGTTGTGAACTGTTAAGTTGTGAAACAAGATTTGGGTTAAGACCCTAAAGTTTTTCGAAAGGATTTGTAACTTGGGACTTGATGCCTTAAAGATTTTTGTTCCTAAAATTCCCGAGATGATAAGTTTATTTTTTTAAATGCGTCATAGCTTATTTTCCTTTGTTAAAACCACCCTGGAATATTTTGGTACTTGGTTATTAAATTTGATTATGATCAATATTTGCTCATTACATTTCGTATGGTTTGATACTTGCACTAGTAAAACAGTGGAGTTTTACTAACCCCCAAGTAATCGGGGGGTGGATATCTGTTTTGCGTCCAGGTACATGGAGGTTCAGGGGAGCAGTCACAGGATTGGCACAGGAGGATGATGAGCTGCGATACTAATCAAGAGTTGAGAGTTGGTAGAGTTTGGTTGTATTGTCAGAGTTGATTTCAGTCTTCCGTTGTATTATGTTTCAACCAATGTATGGGTATTGTTGTATAAGTCAGTTTTGTTGATTGAGTTGTGCGACCTCATCGGTCTGTATATTTACATGTAAGTGACCATAACGGTCTGTATTATTTTATCGTTTGACCCTGGCCGGGCAAGCATTTGGTCGTTTTGTAAGGTATAGCCTGGTAGATCCTCGTAAAAAGGGGTCTACGGCGTGTAATATTCCCATATGATTTTGGGGGTGTTACATTTATGGTATCGGAGCTTAGGTTGTGGAAACCTAGGCTGTCTGGTTTAGTGGTGTCTGTTGAGTTTTGTCTCGTTGGATTTTGTCTGACTGAGTCGTGTCGCGACGCGTCATCTGAGTTGGTCGGTCGTGATTAGTATCGTGGGGCGATCATCATCTTCGTGCGACCTGTGGATGTAAGTCTCCCTTCTTTGTGTTTGTGCCTCATCTGATGCGAGTTACTGGTATGATTATGTGTTAAGTGACGGAATCTTTATGCAGATTTTTAGTTTCATGATTGCGTTTATATGACTCATATTTCGTCTATTGAGAAGCGGTATCGCTGCTAATGTATTTTCGAACTGTATTTTATCCGTTGCGTGAGTTCTTTCAAAATGACTTTCAGTATTTTGCAAACTGAGTTTTACTTCGTAAAACCGACTCCCTAAATCGAGTTTTGGCATTTTGGCCTTGAATGTTTTATGACGGTTTGATAAATGATTGTGTGAGTTTTGGGCATTCCGGCCTATTGAATTTCTGAAAACCTTGAGTATCTTAGAAAATAAATTTCGAGACGTACCTTTCAGATGGATTATTTTCTCGTAGTACTTTCAAGGTGCCACAATACGATTCAAAATTATTCCAGTCGAGGACCAAAATATTTTGAGACATTTTCAATTATTTAGAAATGCTTTGCTTAGACCCGAGGGTCTAATATTTCTGAAAATTTTTCACTAAAGAAATGTGTCCTCATTTTTTTTATCAAACGCAAGACGGTTTTCAATGTCTCGATAACAATGTTTGCACTACTTTTTGAAAGGTGATACTCAAGATCAAATGGTGTTTCCAATTTTTTTTCTCAAAAGGTGGTTCTCGTTTTTTTTAAAACATATCACTTCCTACTTATGGTCAGAGAAGGCGTGTATGATGACAGTACTTTTGTTAGGGTGTTAACCCACGAGTTGTGATTGAATTGGTGGTGTGAGCGTTGAGTCGTTCGCCACGCATATGTTTTGTTAGCCCTCTGTGGGAGGTGTGAAGTTGATCTTTAATGTTGTCATTTCGTGGTGGTTTGCGTGTTATCGCACCTGTGCGAGCTGTTAGAGATTAGGTTTGTGTGATTGTGTACATCCATGATTGTTTCATGATGTTTTGTGATTGTGTGCTGGTTATCGTTCGGGCTGTTTAAATCGCCGAATGTATGCCGTTGTTTTTGTGGTTTGGTGTACGTGGGTTACCTTACGTTGATATGTTGTGTTGAATTGGCATCTCTAGTATGTTGTTTTGCGATGTTATATTCCTTTGTACCTAGCAGTTGTACTTTCGGTATGCCGAGGCGCTCCATCTGTAATGTGCCGGGGCATGTTCGTGCAAATTGTCTTTCCCCGCTAGTAGCAGATTACAAGTGTGGACACGAGGGACACAGAATTCAGTTTTGCAAATTGGTTACCGAGACTTCCGGAGTTCGCGCTTTAGCACAGATATCAGGGATCGGCTTTGAGAGGCCCATGGGAGATGTTTATGTCAGTTGCTTTTTGTGTTGTTAGCTTGCTTCCATTGTTGTGAGTTCCGGGGATGATATTTCTTTTATAAGAGGTCGAATGTAATACCCGTGTTATTTTTGACTTCTGCATTTTATCCTTCTAAATTCCATCGACTTGCTCATGTTCGTTTTGAAACTTTTTGACCTTGTTTGGTATCTCGGTTGTCATCGTTCAAACGGGTTGTGACCTTGTTTCGGATTAATCTATTTATCGTTGTGACTTTTCCGAGTTCGGTTCGATTCTTGTGAACCTTGTCCGAAATTAACGTCCTTTAGTTTCTACAAGTTTTGTTTATATCTTTAGTTGAGATGTGAACTTCGGAGTCGTTGTTCGACCGTTGTTATTCGATCGTTATTGTTCGATCATTGTTGTTCGGTCGTTGGTGTCCGATCGTTGTTGTCCGATCGATGTTGTTTGATCGTTGTGTCTGATTGATGTTGTTTGATCGTTGTTGTCTGATAGTGTTGTTCGATCATTGTTGTTCAATCATAGTTGTCCGATTGCTGCTGTCTAGTCTCGTACTGCGAAGAATTGTCGTTCACCGTTAGTCAACTGCTTCGAGTGTGGCAAGGTGGGTCACCGAGCCGTGCATTGCGAGATGGTAGCTGAGAGAATTTGGAATCGAGGTTGCGTACGGAGATGCCTAGTGTGGTTTTTGAGGAATTCGGCGTAGTCCGAATTGTATGTGATTGTCCTTGTGGATCGTTTTGTGTTTATTTTCGGTTTTCTCGACTGTGCGTGTTTTCTTGTAATAGGTGCTTTTTGTTTCGTGATTTTTCGGATAATTGACTTGATTGTATTATCTGTTTGATGACGCTTGTCACTTGTTGGTTTTATTATGTCTCTACCGGTGGCGTTGTGTTGGTCGTCGTGGAGCGTGTTTTCATGCCGTATATTCTTTTGCGTTGCTTGTAATATTTCGCTGTGGGATGTAAGTTACGCGTTTCTTGTGTTTCTCGTTGATTTTTCCTGGCGGGATATTTCTTCTCCCTACTTGTTTTAAGTTTCGCGACGAAACTTCTTTTAAGCAGGGTAGTATGTAATATCCGCAATTTTGATTTCCGGTAATTTTCTTTTTTGTCAGAATCCCATCTTAGGGACTCTATTGTGACCGTTTCATCATTCCGATAATGATTAATTCTACGCTTTTTGTCATCCGAGTTCGTTTCGGTGTCGTTTTATTGAGTTCCGTGTTCTTAAGCGACTTTTTCAAGTATGAGTTTGACTTTGTAAAATCATCATAAATTCTTGGAAACCGCAAAAATTCTTAATCTTTGTAATATTATAGAGAATCAAGTTAGCTTCCCAATAGTTCAAACGGTGTGTCAATAGGAGTCCGTACTAAGGAGTTATGGTCGAAATAGCTAAGACTGCACAATGTGCCCTTTTGGTGCTGGAGCGGGCTGTACCGCGGCCCGCGGCCCCTGCTGGCCGGGCCGCGGCACTAAGCTGATTGCTCGGCGTTTTTTGGCCATGGGCCGCGGCACACTAGAGCCGGTCCGCTGCACACGGGCTTTTTCTGCACTTTTTCAGCAGATTTTCGAGGAGAAAACTTCATTTTTCTCCTCTCTTCTTCCTCCTTCCATCTAGGGCGATTTGTGGGCGATTTTTGGACAGTTTATCTTAGGGAATTCATCTTATTCAAGTTCTTGGTGTGGACTAACAACATCAAATCCGTGTTCTTCGTCCGAATCAAGGTATTTTGGCTTGAACCCATGTTTTTGAAGATTTTGGGGATTTTCCATTTGATTTCGATTCCAATCCATTGTTGATCAATTAATTGTTGTATAAACGTTTTTTTGGACATGTTCTATGAATTGTATATTCGTATTTCGAGTTTGTTGGAACCCAATCGGGATTTTTGGTTTTCTAAGGAACCTTGAACATTTAGTAGCCGATTAAATGTCTCAAAGGGTTCCCTTCGATTTTTGATCGCGTTTTCCTTTTTTTTCAATTATTATTCTCGTAGTAACCGTGTTTCCGTTGGATTTCACAGAGGATTGTAGGTTTTCGGGGTTTTCCGGGTTGTGCCGTGTTCATAGGAATATTCGGGTGCTGACGATCGAGGCAAGTATCTTATTATACGACTTGTATCTTGCGACTTGAAATCACGTATTAGGTTATGATGATTTTGCTTGCCTTCGTAAATATGTTCCGTTTGAGTTGGTTGTGTATTCCGTAATTTGAAGGCTTTGTGATAATAGTTTTACATTGGTATACGTGTTAGGTGTTGTGCCATTTGTGCAGGATTGCGACGTACATATGGGATGGTTGTACACATGATTGTGCATTGTATTGTGTACCGATCGTATGTTATGTTGGTTGTGTGTCGTTGATTGATGACAGTTGTTGTGAGTGTTTAGATTGTGTTATGTGCATGTGATGTACGATGTTGTGGTGATCAACGTGATTGATTAACTGTGCTCATTGTTGTATGAAATGTGAATGTGAATGTGAATATGTGTGTGACCGCTAAGTTCACTCGTGATGGTTTGACGGGACCTACGAGGACTCGTGGCAGTGGACTACAGGGTCATGACTTAGTGAGGTACTGAGTCCAATCGTGCTGGTCTGACAAGGCCTATGATAACACATGGCAGTGGACCATGAGTTTCGGGCACAGTGCGTCCAATCGGGTGAGCTCGACGGGGCTTACGGTGACACGTGGCAGTGGACTACGGTGTTAAGACTGTGTGTGTGATTGTTGTGATTGATATAGTCCGTGTGGGTTGTTTAGCCTACGGAGACACGTGACAGTGGATAACGGTGTCGGAATTGGTTATGTTTGGTTATTTGTATGTGGAGTAGTCCGTGTGGGTTGTTGAACCTACGGAGACACGTGACATTGGATCACGGTGTCAGAATTAATTATGTTTGTTTATTTATGCGTGGTGTAGTCCGTGTGGGTTGTTGAATGTACGGAGACACGTGACAGTGGATCACGGTGTCATGAATATGTTTTGACAATCAAAGTTTTGAAAGGAAAGTTTTATGATAACGAATGTTGGATCGAGTCCCGAGCGATTGGGTAAATGTTTTTCGTGTTGTGAACTGTTAAGTTGTGAAACAAGATTTGGGTTAAGACCTTAAAGTTTTTCGAAAGGATTTGTAACTTGGGACGTGAGGCCTTAAATATTTTTGTTCCTAAAATTCCCGAGATGATAAGTTTATTTTTTAAATGCGTCATAGCTTATTTCCTTTGTTAAAACCTCCCGGGAAGATTTTGGTACTTGGTTATTAAATTTGATTATGATCAATATTTGCTCGTTACATTTCGTATGGTTTGATACTTGCACTAGTAAAACAGTGGAGTTTTACTAACCCCCGAGTAATCGGGGGGTGGATGTCTGTTTTGCGTCCAGGTACATGCAGGTTCAGGGGAGCAGTCACAGGATTGGCACAGGAGGATGACGAGCTGCGATACTAATCAAGAGTTGAGAGTTCGTAGAGTTTGGTTGTATTGTCAGAGTTGATTTTAGTCTTCCGGTGTATTATGTTTCAACCCATGTATGGGTAATGTTGTATAAGTCAGTTTTGTTGATTGAGTTGTGTGACCTCATCGGTCTGTGTATTCACGTGTAAGTGACCATAAAGGTCTGTATTATTTTATCGTTTGACCCTGGACGGGCAAGCATTTGGTCGTTTTGTAAAGTATAGCCAGGTAGATCCTCGTAAAAAGGGGTCTACGACATGTAATATTCCCATATGGTTTTGGGGGTGTTACATTTATGGTATCGGAGCTTAGGTTGTGAAAACCTAGGCTGTCGGGTTTAGTGGTGTCTGTTGAGTTTTGTCTCGTTGGATTTTGTCTGACTGAGTCGTGTCGCGAAGCGTCATCTGAGTTGGATGGTCGTGATTAGTATCGTGGGGCGATCATCATCTTCGTGCGACCTGTGGATGTAAGTCTCCATTCTTTGTGTTTGTGCCTCATCTGATGCGAGTTACTGGTATGATTATATGTTAAGTGACAGAATATTTATGCAGATTATTAGTTTCATGATTGCGTTTATGTGACTCTCATATTTCGTCTATATGAGGAGTGGTATCGCTGCTAATGTATTTTCGAACTGTATTTTATCCGCTGCGTGAGTTCTTTCAAAATGACTTTCAGTATTTTGCAAACCGAGTTTTACTTCGTAAAACCGACTCCCTAAATCGAGTTTTGGCATTTTGGCCTTGAATGTTTTATGACGATTTGATAAATGATTGTGTGAGTTTTGGGCAATCCGGCCTATTGAATTTCTGAAAACCTTGAGTATCTTAGAAAATAAATTTCGAGACGTACCTTTCAAATGGATTATTTTCTCGTAGTACTTTCAAGGTGCCACAGTACGATTCAAAATTATTCCAGTCGGGGACCAAAATATTTTGAGACATTTTCAATTATTTAGAAATGCTTTGCTTAGACCCGAGGGTCTAATATTTCTAAAAAATTTCCACTAAAGAAATGTGTCCTCATTTTTTTTTTTATCAAATGCAAGACGGTTTTCAAAGCCTCGATAACAATGTTTGCACTACTTTTTGAAAGGTGATACTCAAGATCAAATGGTGTTTCCAAATTTTTTTCTCAAAAGGTGGTTCTCGTTTTTTTTTTAAAACATATCACTTCCTACTTGTGGTCAGAGAAGGTGTGTATGATGACAGTACTTTTGTTAGGGTGTTAACCCACGAGTTGTGATTGAATTGGTGGTGTGAGCGTTGAGTCGTTCGCGACGCATATGTTTTGTTAGCCCTCTGTGAGAGGTGTGAAGTTGATCTTTAATGTTGTCATTTCGTGGTGGTTTGCGTGTTATCGCACCTGTGCGAGCTGTTAGAGATTAGGTTTGTGTGATTGTGTACATCCATGATTGTTTCATGATGTTTTGTGATTGTGTGCTGGTTATCGTTCGGGCTGTTTAAATCGCCGAATGTATGCCGTTGTTTTTGTGGTTTGGTGTACGTGGGTTACCTTACGTTGATATGTTGTGTTGAATTGGCATCTCTAGTATGTTGTTTTGCGATGTTATATTCCTTTGTACCTAGCAGTTGTACTTTCGGTATGCCGAGGCGCTCCATCTGTAATGTGCCGGGGCATGTTCGTGCAAATTGTCTTTCCCCGCTAGTAGCAGATTACAAGTGTGGACACGAGGGACACAGAATTCAGTTTTGCAAATTGGTTACCGAGACTTCCGGAGTTCGCGCTTTAGCACAGATATCAGGGATCGGCTTTGAGAGGCCCATGGGAGATGTTTATGTCAGTTGCTTTTTGTGTTGTTAGCTTGCTTCCATTGTTGTGAGTTCCGGGGATGATATTTCTTTTATAAGAGGTCGAATGTAATACCCGTGTTATTTTTGACTTCTGCATTTTATCCTTCTAAATTCCATCGACTTGCTCATGTTCGTTTTGAAACTTTTTGACCTTGTTTGGTATCTCGGTTGTCATCGTTCAAACGGGTTGTGACCTTGTTTCGGATTAATCTATTTATCGTTGTGACTTTTCCGAGTTCGGTTCGATTCTTGTGAACCTTGTCCGAAATTAACGTCCTTTAGTTTCTACAAGTTTTGTTTATATCTTTAGTTGAGATGTGAACTTCGGAGTCGTTGTTCGACCGTTGTTATTCGATCGTTATTGTTCGATCATTGTTGTTCGGTCGTTGGTGTCCGATCGTTGTTGTCCGATCGATGTTGTTTGATCGTTGTGTCTGATTGATGTTGTTTGATCGTTGTTGTCTGATAGTGTTGTTCGATCATTGTTGTTCAATCATAGTTGTCCGATTGCTGCTGTCTAGTCTCGTACTGCGAAGAATTGTCGTTCACCGTTAGTCAACTGCTTCGAGTGTGGCAAGGTGGGTCACCGAGCCGTGCATTGCGAGATGGTAGCTGAGAGAATTTGGAATCGAGGTTGCGTACGGAGATGCCTAGTGTGGTTTTTGAGGATTTCGGCGTAGTCCGAATTGTTTGTGATTGTCCTTGTGGATCGTTTTATGTTTATTTTCTATTTTCTCGACTGTGCGTGTTTCCTTGTAATAGGTGCTTTTTGTTTCGTGATTGTTCGGATAATTGACTTGATTGTATTATCTGTTTGATGACGCTTGTCACTTGTTGGTTTTATTATGTCTCTACAGGTGGCGTTGTGTTGGTCGTCGTGGAGTGTGTTTTCACGCCGTATATTCTTTTGCGTTGCATGTAATATTTCGCCGTGGGCTGTAAGTTACGCGTTTCTTGTGTTTCTCGTTGAGTTTTCCTGGCGGGATATTTCTTCTCCCAACTTGTTTTAAGTTTCGCGACGAAACTTCTTTTAAGGAGGGTAGTATGTAATATCCGCAATTTTGATTTCCGGTAATTTGTTTTTTGGCAGAATCCCATCTTATGGACTTTATTGTGACCGTTTCGTCATTCCGATAATGATTAATTCTACACTTTTTGTCATCCGAGTTCGTTTCGGTGTCGTTTTATTGAGTTCCGTGTTCTTAAGCGACTTTTTCAAGTATGAGTTTGACTTTGTAAAATCATCATAAATTCTTGGAAACTTCAAAAATTCTGAATCTTCGCAATATTATAGATAATCAAGTTAGCTTCCCAATGGTTCAAACGGTGAGTCAATAGGAGTCCGTACTAAGGAGTTATGGTCGAAATAGCTAAGACTGCACAATGTGCCTTTTTGGTGCTGGAGCGGGCTGTACCGCGGCCCGCGGCCCCTGCTGGCCGGGCCGCAGCACTAAGCTGATTGTTGGGCTTTTTTTGGCCATGGGCCGCGGCACACTAGAGACGGGTCGCGGCACACGGGCTTTTTCTGTACTTTTTCAGCAGATTTTCGAGGAGAAAACTTCATTTTTCTCCTCTCTTCTTCCTTCTTCCATCTAGGGCGATTTGTGGGCAATTTTTGGGCGGTTTATCTCAGGGAATTCATCTTATTCAAGTTCTTGGTGTGGACTAACAACATCAAATCCATGTTCTTCGTCCGAATCAAGGTATTTTGGCTTGAACCCATGTTTTTGAAGATTTTGGGGATTTTCCATTTGATTTCGATTCCAATCCGTTGTTGATCAATTAATTGTTGTATAAACGTTGTTTTGGACATGTTCTACGGATTGTATATTCGTATTTCAAGTTTGTTGGAACCCAATCGGGATTTTTGGTTTTCTAAGGAACCTTGAACATTTAGTAGCCGATTAAATGTCTCAAAGGATTCCCTTCGATTTTTGATCGCGTTTTCCTTTGTTTTCAATTATTTTTCTCGTAGTAACCGTGTTTCGGTTGTATTTCACGGAGGATTGTAGGTGTTCGGGGTTTTCCGGGTTGTGCCGTGTTTATAGGAATATTCGGGTGCTGACGATCGAGGCAAGTATCTTATTATACGACTTGTATCTTACGACTTGAAATCACGTATTAGGTTATGATATATTCCATTTGAGTTGGTTGTGTATTCCGTAATTTGAAGGCTTTGTGATAATAGTGTTACATTGGTATACGTGTTAGGTGTTGTGCCATTTGTGCAGGATTGCGACGTACATATGGGATGGTTGTACACATGATTGTGCAATGTATTGTGTACCGATCGTGTGTTATGTTAGTTGTGTGTCGTTGATTGATGACAGTTGTTGTGAGTGTTTAGATTGTGTTATGTGCGTGTGATGTACGATGTTGTGGTGATCAACGTGATTGATTAACTATGCTCATTGTTGTATGAAATGTGAATGTGAATGTGAATATGTGTGTGACCACTAAGTTCACTCGTGATGGTTCGACGGGACCTACGAGGACTCGTGGAAGTGGACTACAGGGTCATGACTTAGTGAGGTACTGAGTCCAATCGTGCTGGTCTGACGAGGCCTACGATAACACATGGTAGTGGACCATGAGTTTCGGGCACAGTGTGTCCAACTAGGTGAGCTCGACGGGGCTTACGGTGACACGTGGTAGTGGACTACGGTGTTAGGACTGTGTGTGTAATTGTTCTGATTGATATAGTCCGTGTGGGTTGTTGAACCTACGGAGACACGTGACAGTGGATCACGGTGTCGGAATTGGTTATGTTTGGTTATTTGTATGTGGAGTAGTCCGTGTGGGTTGTTGAACCTACGGAGACACGTGACAGTGGATCACGGTGTCAGAATTAATTATGTTTGTTTACTTATGCGAGGTGTAGTCCGTGTGGGTTGTTGAATGTACGGAGATACGTGACAGTGGATCACGGTGTCAAGAATATGTTTTGACAATCAAAGTTTTGAAAGGAAAGTTTTATGAAAACGAATGTTGGATCGAGTCCCGAGCGATTGGGTAAATATTTTTTGTGTTGTGAACTGTTAAGTTGTGAAACAAGATTTGGGTTAAGAGCCTAAAGTTTTTCGAAAGGATTTGTAACTTGGGACGTGAGGCCTTAAATATTTTTGTTCCTAAAATTCCCGATATGATAAGTTTATTTTTTTAAATGCGTCATAGCTTATTTCCTTTGTTAAAATCTCCCGGGAATATTTTGGTACTTGGTTATTAAATTTGATTATGATCAATATTTGCTCGTTACATTTCGTATGGCTTGATACTTGCACTAGTAAAACAGTGGAGTTTTACTAACCCCCGAGTAATCAGGGGGTGGATGTCTGTTTTGCGTCCAGGTACATGCAGGTTCATGGGAGCAGTCATAGGATTGGCACAGGAGGATGACGAGTTGCGATACTAATCAAGAGTTGAGAGTTGGTAGAGTTTGGTTGTATTGTCAGAGTTGATTTCAGTCTTCTGCTGTATTATATTTCAACCCATGTATGGGTAATTTTGTATAAGTCAGTTTTGTTGATTGAGTTGTGTGACCTCATCGGTCTGTGTATTCACGTGTAAGTGACCATAACGGTCCGTATTATTTTATCGTTTGACCCTAGCCGGGCAAGCATTTGGTCGTTTTGTAAGGTATAGCCTGGTAGATCCTCGTAAAAAGGGGTCTACGGCAAGTAATATTCCCATATGGTTTTGGGGGTGTTACAGATATTGACTGCTCAGAGCCGACAGAAGTCATATGCCGACATCCGTCGTCGACCTTTGAAATTCGAGGTGGGAGATAATGTTTTGCTGAAGGTGTCGCCGACTAGGGAAGTTTTCTTCTTCGGGAAGAAGGGAAAGTTGAGTCCGAGATTTATTGGGCCTTTCGAGATTCTCAAGAGAGTAGGCTAATTGGCTTACCATTTGGCGTTGCCCCCGGCTTTGATCCATGTTCATAGCGTTTTCCATGTTTCCCAACTAAGGAAATACGTTACGGATCCTAGTCACGTCATCAACTATGGTGAGATTGATATCTGTTAGGCGTATTTTTATGCGCTTATTTATCATTAGTTTATACCCATTTTTAGCCTAAAAATGCATAAATGAGCTTTTAATGCACTATTCTTATATGTTTTGCAGGAAATCGGAGTTCGGAAGCCGAAACGACGAAAAACGGGCGAAAACGGCAATTTTTGGTCGGGGGCCGCAACACGAACCAAGTGAGCCGCGGTGTAACACCCCCAGAATACGTCCGGGAATGTCACACGCCGTAGGCCCATCTCACAAGGATCTACCAGGCTACACTCCAATAGACTACTTAAATGATTGACCGACTGGGGTCAATCTAATTACAAAGCAGACCGACAAGGTCATTAAACAATTCAGAACTAATGAAATTCACATCTCAATGACAAGAATAAACTTTAATACAGAAAGAAATGACAACTCAATTTAATAAATGAAAACTACACCCATGCAAGGGTGAATACTCGACCAAAATGGGAATACCGACCAAAGTGAAAACAAAAGGAAAGACTCAGACTCTTGTGTGATTAGCATCGTCGTCTTCCATCTTCTTCCAAGCCAATCCCGTGACTACTCCCGGGCTGCCAAAACCTGAGCGCATAACAGGCACCCACCCCCCGAAATCTCGGGGGTTAGCAAACTGGAAATTTGCTAGTGCAAGTACATAATATACAAGATATACGAACAATAACAACACAAAATTCAACCACCGCGAAGCCTTAACATAATCCACACAATTCCACAAACAGCACATCAAAGCATTTGTTTACACAAGGTGAAAGGTAATCATATAGCCATATTCCCTTTACGGGTCATAACATCAATGAAACTCTAAAGCAAGCCCAATGAGTCAAAAGATCTAGCTTGAACAACCCCTTTTATAAAAGGAAAACCAATTTGATAAGATAGTTTGAAAACATTATTATTGACTCGGGCCGTCTTGGGGTTTTGAAAATCGAATGGGAATACTTTTGGAAATAATTTCAAAAGCTCTCGGGTCCTTGACCCAACATATGGAAAACAATTACACGAAAACCAAGTCAACTTATTCGGGGTCCTCGACCCAATTTATTTAACACTGTCACAAACGAAATCATTACAACATCTCACAGGGTTGTCAACCCAATCCAACTAACATCACCACGAAATCAAACATCTCAACATTCCACAGGGTCCTTGACCCAATACACAGAATAGCACCACAATACAATCAAAGGCACAATCTCTCATTCGACATATCCTGCTCAAGACCCCCGATTATTAAGCCTCAGAGATTTCATCAAACCTCCTTGTTTAATTAACCCTGATACCAACGCTTTAAAAACAAGTTGAAACAAGCTTTGAAAAACACGAATCGCGGTCTATATCAAGAAAAACATTTAAAAGTGAGTTGAAAGAATTTGAGATGCGAACATCGTTGGGTAACGGGGTCTTAGCTATCACTCAAATACCCGTAACCAATAAGCCTGCCAGGCGCCTCCCTTGCGCACCTGTGTATCGGCGTTCACTCCATCATGTTGTCCGCTTAAGGAACATGTAACCGCGCCGACGATCACTCCCGCAAGAGCCGCCCCTTGCGCGCGCATTAGGTAACATCGGCGTTCACCACCCATATGGTGCCGCACATTGCAGCATACACCAGGCCGTAGTGCACGCCCCGCCTTCAGAGGTTCCCGGATACGACGTTTCTCACAACAAGTATCCACATTATTTCAAACATCAAGCACACGGACAAACGTCACAACAATTTTCAACTCGGTACATCAAGTCACACAATTTCTCCGCCAGTCCATAACCACACAAATAAACAATAACACACACGTTATCAATCAAACTCAATCACAATAAGCCTTCAAGCATAACCAATCAACACCGCACATATATCTCTATATTGCGGCTCAACCGAATATATATTTATATATATAGATATATAGATATATATATATAACCTTACTATATTATATGAATAACTATAGTTCATCCATCAATCCAAGTTGAGTACGTCAACTAGTGTTAGCATTCATCACTCGTCGATCACCGACATAAGCATATATATCAATATACGTATATACATACATATATTGAACATATAAATATATATAATTATATATATATGTATATATATATATATATACACATATATATATATACACATATATACATCCGTATAAACTCATACACTTCGACAACAACGATTTCACGCAGTTACAATTCGTATATCGAGGTACTTGCCTTGGTAATCTCTCGCGGATACTCCGAAAGTACAGTCGGTTGGCAAAATACGGAACTCCAACGAAAACAACGATCGGAAGGGCTCAACACCAGATTTTTGTAGGGAAATCGTCCCTAATATCCTATCATCGAATAAACAATCAATCACACGAGGAAAATCATCACAAAACGACCAAATTCCTCTCTGCGGCATTTCCCCGGACACCTTGAAGGCGTCAAACGGTAGTTCATATAATCGATGAATCGGAAATGGTAAAACCGTGGAAAGATGATGAAAATGATTGAATACAACTTAATCTACAATTATCCATCAGTAATTTAAGTTCATAAGGCTCAAACGGACGAAATCTACAAAGATCCCCAAATCCAACTCAATATTCAAAGTGTTCTTGAATAATCCTTCAATAATCCAATGAATAATCGAACATATCCATAATCATGCGTATATCACTTCATACAACATGATCTTATCATCCAAAACATCATATTTCAACACAAATCGAAAATCCAAGAGGTTTGATGAATATTACCTTTGAAGATCTAAGCACTTTTGATTCGAAGAACACGCGTTAGATCGACTATACGGGCTTCACGATCGAAAGGAAATGAAGAAAATCAAACCCTCAAGTGATGGATGATGAAAAGTTCCTCCCCTCAAGATCTCTCTCTCACAGGCTGAAGAAAAATGGAAGAAATGAGCTGAACATGCTCAAAAAACGCAATTATAGAGTTGACTGCCTGTGTGCCGCGGCCCGGCCGAAGTGTGCCGCGGCACAAGGTACAGACGGATTTGGCCGAAAATGCAATACGAGTGTGCCGTGGCCCGGACGGGTGTGCCGCGGCCCGGCCGGCATGTGCCGCGGCACAAGGTACAGAGTGCTCGGCCAAAAACTGGAAAATGTGTGTGCCGCGGCGCACACTCCTTGTGCCGCGGCCCACACCCCCTTGGGTCCTAAAATGATGAAAAATGACCCGGGAAGGGAATAAAAGCAATAGGAATAGATATTTGGGAACCAATAACACGAAATCGATTGTCGAGAAAAATAATTCCAACGCTCGGAAATTGAGAAATTTCCGGCCTAAAAAAAAGAAAAATTCGAATTAATCAGAATAAAAATCTCGGATTTTACATTCTACCCCCCTTAAAATAAGTTTCGTCCCGAAACTTAAAATAGAGAGCGGCGGAACAATCAAGGAAATAACTACTTGCTCAGCCCCAAAACATCAAGAGCAATGCGCGAATGCGAGGTTCTAAAAATGTAAGTAAACATGATAAGTCGAGGTGGAGGAGTACGAATTTCGAGACAAAAGCTCCAAGAGTTAAGAAAATCACAAGACGGCTCAGACGTCCTGAAACCATGTTTCGAGCTCGACCAACTGCATCCAAGTTCATAACACATTCGGAAGTGTTACTTGCACGCGTGGTAATAATAGTTTCGAACAAAATTTGCAACGATTAAGTTCAAATATGGAAAGACCACAATAATCCACGGGATTTAACAAAACAGCTCCGAAATTCGTTCGGAGGATGGTAGGATAAGTAGAACAAGGTAGTTTAAAATCGTCAAAAGGATCATAATTGAATTACCAGCAATAAAAAGTCACACAATACCGGAAATACTAAGAAAAGTACGGGTAATACACTCCACCATACTAAAAAGACATTTCGATCCCGAAACTTAGGACAACAAGAGATGGAAACATAGAGTAATGAAATGGAGAACGATCAAAGTCACGATTGTTCAAAACAGCAACGATTAGGACATATTACAAAATATTCATCCTCCCATGTTAGGCTCTTCAGAAGGAGACATAGGGTTTCGGGACATTCCCCGGTCACTTGCTCTGATCGCCAATAGGGTATCATTCTTTGCCAATTCGGAAATTATCTCACAATGCTTCTCTCGATGACCTTCACACCCGCACCGGTAACAAGTCAAGAGTGGAAAGGGACAATTTGCACGAACATGTCCCTGACGATTGCAGTTGAAGCACCCTCCCTTCTTACCGAGAGTCACTGATGCTGGCTTGGGATTCCCAGCGCTCACTCCCGATCGCGAAGACGACGCGTTCGAACGACGTGGGAGTTTGGGAGCCTTAGACTCTTCACCGACCAAAAATTTCCCAGATGTCCTCGGTCTCTTGGCTTCGCTCGTGGGCTCGACCACTGAGGAGATTTCATAGGATATCGTTTGATCTTGATACTCCTTCACCGTAGCATGAATCGTGGTCGTACGAACCACCTCGCCGCTTCTATTTCCATCATCACGTCTACGTTCGCCGAGGCTCGACATACTAATACGGATAACACCGTTCAACAGTATTAGTTTATCAGTCGTACAACATACCACAATTATCAACCCGAGTTTTAGTTAGCATCCTTAGAATAACGGTAATATCATAAAGCACAAAGTTTTATGAAGTCAATTTCGAGTCCTTCGACGAGGACGATCATTATATGTATGCACTTAATGAAAACAATTTTTTTTTTTTTGAAAAAGAGGGCTAGTCACGTTGCGCCCAAGACTCATGAATACTGTATTTTATTTTGGAAGAGGAAGTTTATATAACGACTCTAAAAATTATTTTCGAGTGATGTATAAAAGAGAAAAAAAAAATTCAAAATTGAATTGTAACTAATTTGAAATATTTCAAAAGTGTTAGAGTCCCAATACCACAATTTTGAAAATCTTTCCTCTTCTACCAAAATGTTTATTCGAAAGCATTTTCCACCGAGATACGTGACCATTTAACATGACGACATTAAATCATGGCTTTTCACAATGTTAGAAAATTTCAAAGCACCACTTTAAAATATTCGTGATACTACAGCGTCGTGGGTCCCGAGCCGGAACCTACCAGGCTAAAAATCATTTAAAAAAATGTTCAAAATGCCAAAAAGGCCGATGTCGGTAATATTCTCAAATACTCACAAAAGTCATTTATAAAATATTAAATACCGTCATAAGAATACTATCAAAACGTGCAAGACCAAAATATCAAACTCGGTTTGCAAGATACCAAAAGCCATCTTAAAATACTCATGCGGTGGATAAAATTATCATTCATAAATTTATTCTAATAAAGTGCAGAAACAGATAAATATGCTCGACTTCCGAAGCATACTACATAACCATTTTTACTCGGACCGCATACGCATGTTATATCCTAAAACAATAATATCACCAACAAGTTCCAATTCCTAGTTCACATTAAACATATTAGCACAATATAATCAAATACGTATATAAGGGGACTTACGATCGGGAGGCTTACCATCACGGATTGCCAGAAGATGATGTCGGAACCACGATACTAATCACAACTCTGATGCGCGCGACTTACACAAGACATGGACTTGACCCAACGGCCTAGGTTTTTCGCAAACCTAAGCTCTGATACCATAAATGAAACACCCCCAGAATACGTCCGGGAATGTCACACGCCGTAGGCCCATCTCACAAGGATCTACCAGGCTACACTCCAATAGACTACTCAAATGATTGACCGACCGGGGTCAATCTAATTACAAAGCAGACCGACAAGGTCATTAAACAATTCAGAACTAATGAAATTCACATCTCAATGACAAGAATAAACTTTAATACAGAAAGAAATGACAACTCAATTTAATAAATGAAAACTACACCCATGCAAGGGTGAATACTCGACCAAAATGGGAATACCGACCAAAGTGAAAACAAAAGGAAAGACTCAGACTCTTGTGTCATTAGCATCGTCGTCTTCCATCTTCTTCCAAGCCAATCCCGTGACTACTCCCGAGCTGCCAAAACCTGAGCGCATAACAGGCACCCACCCCCCGAAAACTCAGGGGTTAGCAAACTGGAATTTTGCTAGTGCAAGTACATAATATACAAGATATACGAACAATAACAACACAAAATTCAACCACCGCGAAGCCTTAACATAATCCACACAATTCCACAAACAGCACATCAAAGCATTCGTTTACACAAGGTGAAAGGTAATCATATAGCCATATTCCCTTTACGGGTCATAACATCAATGAAACTCTAAAGCAAGCCCAATGAGTCAAAAGATCTAGCTTGAAAAACCCCTTTTATAAAAGGAAAACCAATTTGATAAGATAGTTTGAAAATATTATTATTGACTCGGGCCATCTTGGGATTTTGAAAATCGAATGGGAATACTTTTGGAAATAATTTCAAAAGCACTCGGGTCCTTGACCCAACATATGGAAAACAATTACACGAAAACTAAGTCAACTTATTCGGGGTCCTCGACCCAATTTATATAACACTGTCACAAACGAAATCATTACAACATCTCACAGGGTTCTCAACCCAATCCAACTAACATCATCACGAAATCAAACATCTCAACATTCCACAGGGTCCTCGACCCAATACACAGAATAGCACCACAATACAATCAAAGGCACAATCTCTCATTCGACATATCCTGCTCAAGACCCCCGATTAATTAACCCTTGAAGATTTCGTCAAACCTCCTTGGTTAATTAACCCTGATACCAACGCTTTAAAAACAAGTTGAAACAAGCTTTCAAAAACACGAATCGCGGTCTATATCAATACAAACATTTAAAAGTGAGTTGAAAGAATTTGAGATACGAACATCGTTCGGTAACGGGGTCTTAGCTATCACTCAAATACCCGTAACTAATAAGCCTGCGAGGCGCCTCCCTTGCACACCTGTGTATCGGCGTTCACTCCATCATGTTGCCCGCTCATTGAACATGTAACCGCGCCGGCGATCACTCCCGCAAGCGCGCATTAGGTAACATCGGCGTTCACCACCCATATGGTGCCGCACATTGCAGCATACACCAGGCCGGAGTGCACGCCCCACCCTCAGAGGTTCCCGGATACGACGTTTCTCACAACAAGTATCCACATTATTTCAAACATCAAGCACACGGACAAATGTCACAACAATTTTCAACTCGGTACATCAAGTCACACAATTTCTCCGCCAGTCTATAACCACACAAATAAACAATAATACGCACGTTATCAATCAAACTCAATCACAATAAGCCTTCAAGCATAACCAATCAATACCGCACATATATCTCTATATTGCGGCTCAACCGAATATATATTTATATATATATAGATATATAGATATATATATAACCTTACTATATTATATGAATAACTATAGTTCATCCATCAATCCAAGTTGAGTACGTCAACTAGTGTTAGCATTCATCACTCGTCGATCACCGACATAAGCATATATATCAATATACGTATATACATACATATATTGAACATATAAATATATGTAATTATATATATATACATATATATATATGTATATATATACACATATATATATATATATACACACATATATATATATATATATATATACACATATACATCCGTATAAACTCATACACTTCGACAACAATGATTTCACGCAGTTACAATTCGTATATCGAGGTACTTGCCTTGGTAATCTCTCGCGGATACTCCGAAAGTACGGTCGGTTGGCAAAAATCGGAACTCCAACGAAAACAACGATCGGAAGGGCTCAACACCAGATTTTTGTAGGGAAATCGTCCCTAATATCCTATCATCGAATAAACAATCAATCACACGAGGAAAAACATCACAAAACGACCAAATTCCTCTCTGCGGCATTTCCCCGGACACCTTGAAGGCGTCAAAGGAAGTTCATATAATCGACGAATCAAAAATGGTAAAACCGTGGAAACATGATGAAAATGATAGAATACAACTTAATCTAAAATTATCCATCAGTAATTTAAGTTCATAAGGCTCAAACGGACGAAATCTACCAAGATCCCCAAATCCAATTCAATATTCAAAGTGTTCTTGAATAATCCTTCAATAATCCAATGAATAATCGAACATATCCATAATCATGCGTATATCACTTCATACAACATGATCTTATCATCCAAAACATCATATTTCAACACAAATTGAAAATCCAAGAGGTTTGATGAATATTACCTTTGAAGATCCAAACACTTTTGATTCGAAGAACACGCGTTAGATCGACTATCCGGGCTTCACGATCGAAAGGAAATGAAGAAAATCAAACCCTCAAGTGATGGATGATGAAAAGTTCCTCCCCTCAAGCTCTCTCTCTCGCAGGTTGAAGAAAAATGGAAGAAATGAGCTGAACACGCTCAAAAAACGCAATTATAGAGTTGACTGCCCTGTGTGCCGCGGCACAGGGCCAAAAATGCCCCCCAGTGGTCGGTAGTGTGCCGCGGCCCCGTCGGCATGTGCCGCGGCACAAGGTACAGACGGGTTTGGCCGAAAACGCAATACGAGTGTGCCGCGGCCCGGACGGGTGTGCCGCGGCAGTGACTCGGCAGTGTGCCGCGGCCCTGCCGGCATGTGCCGCGGCACAAGGTACAGAGTGCTCGGCCAAAAACTGGAAAATGTGTGTGCCGCGGCCCACACCCCCTTGGGTCTTAAAATGATGAAAAATGACCCGGAAAGGGAATAAAAGCAATAGGAATAGATATTTGGGAACCAATAACACGAAATCGATTGTCGAGAAAAATAATTTCAATGCTCGGAAATCGAGAAATTTCCGGTCTAAAAAAAAGAAAAATTTGAATTAATCAGAATAAAAATCTCGGATTTTACACGCGGCACACGAAGACAACCAGCGAGCCCCGAGTGGACTGTACCCTGAGCCGCGGCACAAGGATGCTGAGCCACGGCCCAGGAGGAAAATGCAGCACCCAGGCATTTTGCTGAGCAGTAGGGGCCGCGGCACAGATTAAGTGAGCTGCGGACCACCGGGCGGTTTTGCTGAATATTCCGCGTTCCTCGGCCGTTTTGGAGCCTGTTCTCGACCTAATCACACAGACGCGTTTTAGAGGCTGAGGAGGGCTATAAATAAGCATGGAAGGGCTGAAGGAAGAAGAGGCCAGATCATCAAATCGGAGGAACGCATCGCGGGATCGAAGAACACAAGGAGGAGATTTGTGGGCGACGACAAGACCACGGATCCCTTACGGTTTTTCTGAATTTTCCGCATCTTAGTTTCTAGATCTGTTTGAGTAGGATTGTGATTGTAGCCGATTACATGACGGTTTGATTTATTTATTTTTATTTCAATTTACTCGTTATTCGTATTGAGTTGGATTTTTCTTATTGTTCTTAATGCTTTTTAATTGTCTGGCCAACAGTTGAATTATTTTGAACGTCTTTATGGATTCGGGAGATGAAATTTAGGCATAGTTCTTGTGAGAATAGTCATGATTTTTGTGAGATAGGGATATACTCATGGGAATTGTGAAACCTATTTATTGTGGGAATTCTTGAACTGTTTTAGCTATTAATTATCTAATTCGAATAGGGATATATCGAGTTAATAATTCGTAGTATTTTCTATCGACCTTGGGAAATGACTTTAGAATAATTTAGGAATTCCTGGCTTACAATCAATTGAATAGAAGTGAATTGAATTGAATAAAAATCATTCCTGATTGTTTGAGGTGAAAATCATAATCCTACACCCTTATTATTATTATTATTATTATTATTAATATTATTACTATTATTATTTTTTTATTTACTTTTCTGCAATTAGTTTAGTAATAAATTCCACATTATTGTTCTTCAAATAAAATTGTGAGTTGACTATATTTTGGTACTTAGTGAAATCAGTACTCGAGGGAACGATATCTTACTTATCAGTTTATTACTTGTTGACACCGTGCACTTGCGGCATAGTGTGAGGGATTTCTTCACAACAAGTTTTTGGCGCCATTGCCGGGGACTTATTTTTTCGCTAATATCAATACCAAGCGACTCTAATTTTAATTTGAAGTTTTTTTTAGTCTCTTTATTTTTATTTTTTTCATTATGTTTTCCTTTGATTATCGTGACCCTTGGCATTTCATAAAATTCGATGATATTAATAATTTGCCTAATAGGGTCAGTCAGCCCCCTCCCCCGAAACAAAAGACCATGTTTGAACATTGTGTAGACGCTCTCGAAAATCCTGATAGTACCCCTTTTGAGCGAGAATGTGCACGTCGTGGTCTTGAGATTCACTATGGTTATTTTCCAGCTCATTTCATTAGTAGTTAAGTTGAGGAGGAGGTTGAAAAGAAAGACATGTTGAGTGTTAGGGTCGATCCCCCAGCACCTGATAATTACATAAAGTGTAATGAGCCTGTAGAAGAAGTTACCATTGATGATGTTTATAAAGAAATTTCATTAAATTGTCAGCAAACTTCGACTAATAAGGTGAACACTTTTGTGCCAAAAATTTTATTAACGGTGCCACGCATAATTTTTCCTAAATCCATAATGGGAGAGATTGACCCCATTACTTTTGATTTTGTTGAGGTTGATTCTTTGAGTTCTAATGAGGTTGTTCATGATAAGTCTTTATTATTTACCCATTCGAACTCTGCTTATTTTTTCATGCCTTATCATTATTATATTCTTCCATTATTTTTTGGTTGTCCGCATAATTTTTCCTACTCATTATTTTTGGCAACCGGGCATGAACCAAAGCCTCCCTTGTGGAATAAGATGCTTATAGATTGTAAGAAGGGGGTATTTGGCAATATCCCTAGAAAGAAGCCACGTTAAATTCTTTTTGCCACGTCGTGCTCAAGACGTAAAATAGAGCGCTTGATGGTAGGCAATCAAGCTCATTTTTACTTGCTTTCTACTTAGTTGTTTTTATTTGATTTTTAGTTAATAATTTTTTCCTTTGTTTTGTTATTTCGTTTGGATTCGTGTATTCTTGTTGGCCCTTATTTCTCTAATATTTTGTTTTATCCCAATTAGTATTATCCTTCATATTCTAGTCTTTCTTGACTTAATGTCTACAATTATTTCATGACTAGAGACTAAGTTTGGGGGTTCCTGGTGATGTTGGGCATTACCTGAAGTATGACAGACGATTCCACTCAGACATGTGCTGGCGTTCAAGAAGACATTTGGAATAAGTTTCACTTTTCCTTATCTCTTTTATTTTCACATGAGTTCTATTATTGATGATTTTATGTGTAGTGGAATAAATCGAAGCATGCGATAATTTTCTAAATTTTTCTTAGTTATAAATTGCGATTTCATCATTGCTTTATTTTTCTTGCATGCTGTTGATGGATAAAAAAAGTGAATTTTTCATAAATTTTTCGTGTTTCTCTTTGTGTAAAACTGATGTTACGATACTCATTTCTCGGGGAAGAAACGGTTGAGTTTTAGTTGAGTTGTAGTCAGTGATATCTGTTTCTGTTGAGTATTCATTTAGGTCCGAAATTTTATCGTTTTTGTAGAAATCTTAGCAGATAAGAAAGGAGACATACGTATTTTCAAATCACTGTCTATACATTTGGTTATACTTTTCGCGTAGCTAGTCGTCCAGTAACATAAGTCGTGTGGGCACTTAAAGTGAGTTTAGAGTCGGACAGTTTTTCCCAAAAAGTCGAGATATTATGCATATTCTATGATGGGAAGTTTAGTAACCGGGAGTATTCACGTGACCCGTTGTTTACTCTCGCGTAAAATGACGACCCTAAATAGATTAATAATTTAGAAATATCGCACTACCGATGATGGCAAGCCTAGTAACCGGGGGTATTCACGTGACTCGTTGTTTACTCTCGCGTAAAACAGCAACCTTGACATGCAGGAATTGCTATTCGAATTTTTTATCCGCTGTAGAAGGGGGCTTAGTAACTAGAAGCATCCATGTGCCCCATGAGTGTCTTTTACGTCAAACAGTTCCCCGATACATGAGAATGGAAATCCACCCTAGGATCATCCCGATGAAATATCCCGAGAGCCGAAACTTAGTGGTTAACTCGAATCATATTATTGATCATATATAAGGGAATACTGTCCGAGGGTTATTTTTGATGACGAAACTCTTGAAATTTTTGCCACTAGACTGTGGGACTGGGCGAGTTAGCTTGTTTATTTTAACCCTTCATATTGGCGGTCGGTTAAATTCACGCATGTTAATCTTTGAGCTTGATTTTCTTCATGAACGATTGGTTAGGACTGAAAATGATTACTTCTTGGAATCAGTGTCCGTGGATGTGACTCACTATTACCACACTGGTATTATTCTTTGAGATTTTCAGGGTAGTATTTATTAAGTTGAGCACTATGGACTTGCAGGATTATTCACGATACATTTTGTTTGAAATTTATTTTTGCTTGAGGACAAGCAAAGGCTCAAGTTTGGGGGTATTTGTTAGGCGTATTTTATGCGCTTATTTATCATTAGTTTATACGCATTTTTAGCCTAGAAATGCATAAATGAGCTTTTAATGCACTATTCTTATATGTTTTGCAGGAAATCGGAGTCCGGAAGCCAAAACGACGAAAAACGGGCGAAAACGGCAATTTTTGGTCGGGGGCCGCGGCACGAACCAAGTGAGCCGCGGCACACGAAGACAACCAGCGAGCCCCGAGTGGAATGTACCCTGAGCCGCGGCACAAGGATGCTGAGCCGCGGCCCAGGAGGAAAATGCAGCGCCCAGGCATTTCGCTGAGCAGTAGGGGCCGTGGTACAGATTAAGTGAGCCGCGGCCCACCGGGCGGTTTTGCTGAATATTCCGCGTTCCTGGGCCGTTTTGGAGCCTGTTCTCGACCTAATCACACGGACGCATTTTAGAGGCTGAGGAGGGCTATAAATAAGCATGGAAGGGCTGAAGGAAGAAGAGGCCGGATCATCAAATCGGAGGAAGGCATCGCGGGATCGAAGAACACAAGGAGGAGATTTGTGGGCGACGACAAGACCACGGATCCCTTACGGTTTTTTTGATTTTTCCGCATCTTAGTTTCTAGATCTGTTTGAGTAGGATTGTGATTGTAGCCGATTACATGACGGTTTGATTTATTTATTTTTATTTCAATTTACTCGTTATTCGTATTGAGTTGGAATTTTCTCATTGTTCTTAATGCTTTTTAGTTGTCTCGCGAACAGTTGAATTGTTTTGAATGTCTTTATGGATTCGGGAGATGAAATTTAGGCATAGTTCTTGTGAGAATAATCATGATTTTCGTGAGATAGGGATATACTCATGGAAATTGTGAAGCCTATTTATTGTGGGAATTCTTGAACTGTTTTAGCTATTAATTATCTTATTCGAATAGGGATATATCGAGTTAATAAATCATAGTATTTTCTATCGACCTTGGGAAAGGCTTTAGAATAATTTAGGAATTCCTGGCTTACAATCAATTGAATAGAAGTGAATTGAATTGAATAAAAATCATTCCTGATTGTTTGAGGTGAAAATCATAATCCTACACCCTTATTATTATTATTATTACTATTATTATTTTTTATTTATTTTTCTGCAATTAGTTTAGTAATAAATTCCACATTATTGTTCTTCAAATAAAATTGTGAGTTGACTATATTTTGGTACTTAGTGAAATCAGTCCTCGAGGGAACGATATCTTACTTATCACTTTATTACTTGTTGACACCGTGCACTTGCGGCATAGTGTGAGGGATTTCCTCACAACAAGTTTTTGTTAGGCGTATTTTTATGCGCTTATTCATCATTATTTTGTATTCTTTTCATGATTAAATTTGATTAAATGAGCTTTTAATGCACTATTCTTCTATGTTTGGCAGGAAATTGGAGTCCGGAAGCTCGAACGATGAAAAATGGGCGAAAACGGCAACTTTTGGCCTGGGGCCGCGGCACAAGGAGATTTAGCCGCGGCACACGAAGATAACCTGAAAGTCCCGAGCACACTGTACCCTGATCCGCGGCACAAGGATGCTGAGCCGCGGCCCAGGAGGAAAATAGACGCCCAGGTATTAGGCGCTGAACACCGTGAGCCGCGGCACAGATTAAGTGAGCCGCGGCCCACAGGGCCGTTTTGGTGTGTTCTGCGCGGGTTTGGGCCGTTTTGAAGCCGGTTCTCGACCTAATCACACGGACGCGTTTTGGAGGCTGATGGAAGTTATAAATAAGGGTTTAAGGTCATAATTGAAGGATTATCTGGGGATCATCGGAGGATCGATCAGAGAGGAATCAAGAGAAGAAGCAGAAACCACCAAGAGCAGAGAGCGGAAGCCAGAAGAACGGAGGAATCCGAGTTCTTCATCTGCGTTTGATATCAATGCTTTCTCTAATTATTTATGTATTTTTATTCTTTAGCATGTCAGGCTAAAACCATGTTCTAGGATTTTGATGAAACTGAGGTTTTGACGGATTTACTTTGATTATCTATATAATTCCCTTATCTGTTGAGTTTTCCCAATTGTTTTTAATGCTTTCAATTGTGTGGCCTATAATTGAATTGTTTTAATCACGCAACTCGAATCGGGAGAGGAGAGTTGGTGAGGAAATATTGGTGAGAACCGTTTTATCTTGTGAGATAGGAATATACTCATAGGAACTACATGGCTTTTTGAAGATTCCGTGCCTTTGGCCTATTGTCGAATTAATTCACCTAGGGATAGAGTGTATTATTCGCCTTTAGAAAAATCTGCTGACCTCGGGAGAGACGGTAGAGTACTTTAGCAACCTTCGCCTTCAATAAATTGGGAAATCATTAACTTCAGATAATCGAGAGTAAATTCGGACAAACCGAGGTGGATTCATAATCCTAGATTGATTTCATATTTGATCTTCTTCCCTTGCATAATCGATTTTCTATTCTTTACTTTTATTAAATTTCCTTAATTATTTCTTGCACCTAAAATTTCGATAGTTCAGATAAAATTAGAATACGAATAAATCGGTAGTTAGTAATTCAGTCCTCGTGGGAACGATATCTGACTCATCATTTTATTACTTGTCTACGATAACGTGCACTTGCATTAAAAAAATAATCATTTTCAAACAAAAGAATATCGTGAATGATCGTGCAACTCATAGTGCTCAACCTAATCAATACTACCCTGAAAATCTCAAAGAATAATATAAGTATCGTACTAGTGAGTCACGTCCAGGACACTGATTCCACAAAGTAACCAATTTCAGTCCTAATCACTCGTTCATGAAGAAAATCAAGCTCAAAGATTAACAAGCGTGAGTTTAACCGACCGCCAATATGAAGGGTTAAAATAAACAAGCCAACTCGCCCAGTCCCACAGTCTAGTGGCAAAAATTTCAAGAGTTTCGTCATCAAAAATAATCCTCGGACAGTATTCCCTTATATATGCTCAATGAGATGATTCGAGTTGACCACTAGGTTCGGATCTCGGGATGTTTCATCGGGATAATCCTAGGGTGGAATTCCATTCTCATGTATTGGGGAACCGTTTGACGTAAAAGACACTCATGGGGCACATGGATGCTTCTAGTTACCAAGTTCCCCTCCACAGCGGAGAAACAACTCGAATAGCTATTCCCGCATGTCCAATTCAAGGTCGCTGTTTTACGCGAGAGTAAACAATGGGTCATGCGAATACCCCCGGTTACTAGGCTCCCCATCATCGGCACATGCGAAATCTCTAAACCACTAGTCTAATCTGGGTGGTCGTTTTACGCGAGAGTAAACAACGGTTCACTCGAATACCCCCGGTTACTAGACTTCCCATCATAGAACAAATAATATCTCAACTATTTGGGAAAAACTGTCCGATTCTAAACTCAATTTAAGTGCCCACACGACTTATGTTACTAGACGACTAGCTAACCAAAAAGTATAACCAAACGTATAGGCGGCGATTTGAAAACACGTATGTCTCCTCTCTTATCTGCTAAGAAAAAATTTTGGACCTAAATGAATACTTAACAGAAACAGATATCGCTGACTACAACTCAACTAAAATTCAACCGTTTCTTCAGAGAGAAATCAGTATCGTAACATCAGTTGTATACAAAAAGAAGCACGAAAAATTCACGAATGCAAATAATATCACGACAAGCAAGGCTAGCAACAAAAAGTAACGAAAAATAATGAATAAGTACAGCAATAATAATAGCAACAGAAAGTAAACCCCCCCAAACTTAGGATGTACATTGACCTCAATGGACAAAAAGAATAATATGCAATAAAAGAAAAAGGTCAAGTACTCCCCTACAGTCTGCTCACGAACTGGTGCCGGCGTCGTCCGGCGAGGAGGGTGGCGTGGCTGGGCGAACAGGTGGAATGAATGGCCCGTACTGGTGCATAATGTGGGCCGTCCATGCAGCAAGGTACTCCTGGTGGTAAGCATCTCTCGCTGCCAGGCGCCTCGTCTCACGTCGGTTGGCCCGGCGGGCCTGCTCTCTCGTCTCATCTCGGACGGCAGCGATGATGCTCTCTCTCTCTCTCTCTCTCTCTCTCTCTCTATCTGCCTCTCCTCTCCCTGGGCAGCCAGAAGTCTCTCTCTCTCTCTCTCTCTCTCTCTCTCTCTCTCTCTCCTCATCTCCTCTCTCTCTCTCCTCATCTCCTCGCTCAACCCGTCGAACATCGCCTGCAAGTGCTCTCTGTCGGGCGGCGGGCTGGACTCCATCTGCCCCTGCGTCAGAAGAAGAGCCTCGGGGGACTGCTCGTGTGCCTCATCAAGTAGAAATCCTCGCCCCCGAGTGTGTGTCGGTGCTCCTCCCCACTGGTCGAAGTGCGAAATGATGTGATGATCAATCGGACCCTGGGGGGCTAACATCGGCTCGTCATCCGACCACGTCATCCCCGACTGCCGGCATAGAGCGCAGATGAGCGAGGGGTGCTTCAGCCCCGTCTTGGCCCCTCCCTGAATGCATAGAAGAATAGATCGGACCAGGAGAGGAGCCACATCGAATCGCAGCCCAGAAGTGATAACATATAATGTACGTGCTCGAGAGAGTAAAACAGATCGGATCTGCGAGGTGGGATCAACACGAGCGCAGATAAAGTACAACCAGGCTCGCCCGAGCCGACTGAGGCGCAAGCTCTTAAAGTAGAAAGCCGACGAACCCGAAGCGCGCATCTCCCAGACAGAGCTGGGTTGAGTGAGTGTCTCGAGCAGGGCCTCCCTCGTGAGGCCACTCGTAGCTCGCGTATAAGCCGTCTCATCCACCACAGGCAGCTCGAATAATCTCCATATGGCAGCCACCGAAAAATCTACTGTAATGCCTCGAACGACGACCTGCGTCCGAGTGTCTGACTGTGGTATCATCTGCCCTGCCCGAATGTGCTTCAACAGAGCGCTCGCATAAAACTCCTGTACGATGGAGATCACCGCCGGCTCGGGAGGTGCAGCAAAATGGGCCCACCCCATCTCATCTATCATCATCAGAAGCTCCCCATCCTGGGGGGCTGGGGTGAATCCCCTCTCCGGGTGCAGAGGTCGAGGGCGGATCTTTTCATTGAAGATTTTATGAATCTCCGGGTCGGAGAATTGGTGCGCCTCGAACTTGGCTCGGCTGTGTGAAGTTTCCCCTCGTGTGGGGGACGATCGAGTCCTGGCCCTTGTGCTAACCTTTCTCTTTCTAGCCATAGCGAGTCCTGAAAAGATAAACACCGGAGTTTACTTACTTACGCAATAAGGAGAACAACACTTCTCGGCTAAGGATATGCAAAACGTGAATCAAGAATTTAACGAGCTTGCACCGCTGTGAAGGAAAATTAAAATTGATCATTTCACGTTTAAAATTGACGTAAGGGTTAGGGTCACTGAAAATCCAGAAACGAATTCGTGGCACATAGTTTCAAAACATTGTCTTAACAAAGAAAAATTTTCATTCAAGCATTTCATCAAACACCTTGTGTGCATAATTTTAATTGAGGAACAAACATTGCAATAGCTTGTTTTAATCCCCAAAAATAACATCCTCAATCGATCATCATGACAAACATAATCAATTCATTCATAATTTAAAGATAATCATCAATAATCAATCAAAAACATCATATCCCCAACTCAACCTTTGATAGGACTTTGAAAAACAACAACATAATCAATATTGAATGAAGAACAACATCTCATTTCGCAATTCATGAAGCAATTAATACAAAGGATTGAGAATTACCTTGATTAGATTTGAGGGATGCAAGAAGAAGGGGAGAAGGGTATCGGCCGATCGCTGTGCAAAGAAAAGGAGGAAGTATACCTGGGGGCCCGGTCGATTTGTATTAAAAAGGATACCTGGGCTGTTTAACTTCCGAACGGGGGCCGCGGCACAGCTTAAGTGAGCCGCAGCCCAGAGTACAGTCTGTTCAGACTCCATTGTTCCATCGCCATGTGTCGCGGCTCAGCATACGGGTGCCGTGGCTCAGAGTGTTAGTGTGCCGCGGCTCAGCACATATGTGCCGCGGCACTGAGTACAGGATGTTTAGCACTCTTTTTCGACTTGTGTGTGTCGCGGCCCATTTTCCTTGTGCCGCGGCACAATGCTGAATTTTCCCCTGGGATAATTCCTGCACAGAATTTTCAGAAGAAAACATCCAGAGCGTGAGAGATAAGCATATCTAAGCTAAAATGACGAAAAAATAAAGATCCAAAAATGCAAGAAAACACTGAAACATAAAAAATCTACACTAATACTCGGGTTGCCTCCCGAGAAGCGCTAAGTTTATAGTCTTCAGCCGGACTGATTGAAAATCAGTTTGCTTTTCGCAAAGACCATTTGAACTCCGCCCCGTCCATCGAACCGTTAATATGTGTTTTAAAATTTTGACCATTGGTCTTTAACAATCCGATTTTCGGTTTGGACACCAAATGTTCTTTGCGAAAAGATTTTAACGAAAACAACTTTCCGAAGCACCCATTTTGCACATGACTTGGTGCCCGTTTGACATCCGGCTTAATTTTCAACTCCATGGGCGAACTTAAGACAGAATGAGGATTTTCTGATTGTGGATGAACGGATGTTGAAGATGACATATTCAAATGCCTAAGGTATGCGACTTGCTCTTCATGTTTATTAGGCGTCGGGGCAGCTGGAACGGATTCTGAATTTTTCGACCGATAATTCTTCCGGTGTGTGTCCTTCGCAGAGGTATCTACACTTTCAATTTGCGAACTCTTCCTAACACTAGTTGGACATGGAAAGGATTTAAATACTTGGAAAGTGACCTGCTCATCTTGAACCCGCAGAGTGAGTCTCCCTTTTTCCACGTCTATGAGAGTTCGACCGGTAGCTAAGAATGGTCTTCCCAAAATAATTGGGATGTCTTGATCCTCCTCCATATCGAGCACAATGAAATCAGCTGGAAAGATGAACTTATCTACCTTTACTAAGACGTCCTCTATTACTCCCCTCGGATATTTAATCGATCTATCGGCTAATTGCAGCGAGATTGTCATCGGCTTTGCTTCTCCAATGTTTAGCTTCTTAAATATGGAAAGTGGCATCAGATTAATGCTGGCCCCGAGATCGCACAACGCCTTATCAAAAGAGAGGTTTCCTATGGTGCACGGTATATTGAAGCTTCCCGGATCCTTCAATTTTGGCGGAAGCTTTTTCTGAAGAATAGCGCTGCACTCCTCCGTCAATGCGACTGTCTCATACTCCTCGAGCTTTCTTTTGTTTGACAAGATTGCTTTCATGAATTTCACGTAACTCGGCATTTGTTCCAAGGCGTCGGCAAATGGAATGTTGATATGCAGTTTCTTGAAGACGTCGAGAAACTTAGAGAATTGCTTGTCCACCTTTTTCTGTTGTAATCGGTGTGGAAACGGGATGGGTGGCATATATTCCGTCGGATTATCCGGAAACAGTATCGAGGGTCTAGACATTTGTGATTCCTCAGTCGCTGAATTTTTCTTCTCCTCATCCTCACTTCTCTTTTTGTTCTGCCCGGGCAGCTCACCCAATTCTTTCCCACTTCTCAACCCAGTGGCATTGACACTCTCTCTGGGATTTGTTTCGATCGTACTTGGCAAGGTACCTTCCGGGCGGGCTGTTAATACATTAGCAATCTGGCCCAGTTGGACTTCCAAGTTGCGTATAGAAGCGGAATGGTTTTGCAAGGTCGCTTCCGTACGGGCCATGAACTGACTCGTGTTTGCTGCCAATTTCGCCATTGCTTCTTCTAGAGAGATTTTTGGAGCGGGAGAAGGTTGCTGTTGGTGTTGAGCAAACTGAGGCTGGTTCGAGCTTTGTCCGTTTCTCCATGAGAAGTTAGGATGATTTCGCCATCCCGGATTATAAGTGTTGGAGTACGGATTATTTTGCCGGTTCCCGTTCCCCACGAACTGAGCTTGTTCCATCGAAGGTTGCTCGAAAGGGTTTACGACTTGGCATTCTGTGCTAGGATGAGATCCATTACACCAATTGCACGATTCAATGGTAACGGGGGAAGGAGCATGTGAAAAGGCTTGAAGTTGCTGCGTCAAGGCGGCGACTTGAGCTGATAATGTAGAGATCGAATCATTATTGGAGATTTCCATTACTCGTTTCGGGTTTACTCGTTCGGACGGCCATTGATAAGCATTCGCAGCCATAGCTTCCAATAGAGAGTGGGCTTCGGCCATTGTTTTTCCCATTAAGGCACCCCCAGCGGTTGCATCAACGAGAGTGCGTGTGGAGGCACTCAATCCGTTGTAAAATGTTTGAATTTGGAGACAATCCAGTAAGCCGTGATGCGGGCATCTCCCCAGTAAATCCTTGTATCGCTCCCAAGCTTCATGAAGCGACTCCATATCGAATTGCCCGAAGGTAGTAATTTCGTTCCTCAGTCTCGCCGTCTTTGATGGTGGGAAGAATTTAGCCAGGAAGGCTTGCGCTAATTCCGCCCATGTCGTGATAGAGCCCGGCGGTAAAGAGTTCAACCAAAATTTGGCTTTGTCCCTCAAAGAAAAAGGGAAAAGCCGTAGACGAATAGCATCATCGGTGACACCGTTGTTCCTGAAGGTGTCACAAATCTCGAGAAAAGACGCGATGTGCGCGTTGGGGTCATCATTCGGCAATCCACAAAACTGGCTTGCTTGCACCATCTGAATAATCGCAGGCTTGATTTCGAAATTGTTCGCCTGGATGGTTGGATGCCGAATTCCCGAAAAGTTCGCATTTATTTGTGGCATAGCATAATCGCGGAGCGCTAGTGCCGGTTGAGCTTGCACCATGGGGTTTTCCGCTTTGTGATTTCCCGTGTTATCGGACATGGTGACTGTTGTCGGTAGCTCACGTTTCTCCTTCTTGCTTCTCCGAAGAGTGCGCTCGAGTTCGGTATCCAAAGGTAGTAGGCCTTCGTTACCGAATTTTCTCTTGCACTAACCGGAAACTCCTGAAAGGAAAAACAAATAAATAAAATTACACAAAAATAAAAAAAATGTTCAAACTAAGACTAGAAATACTGAAATCGATATTAGTAAAAAAATCAGTCCCCGACAACGGCACCAAAAACTTGTTGCGAATTTCGTTTAACGCAAGTGCACGTTATCGTAGACAAGTAATAAAATGATGAGTCAGATATCGTTCCCACGAGGACTGAATTACTAACTACCGATTTATTCGTATTCTAATTTTATCTGAACTGTCGAAATTTTAGGTGCAAGAAATAATTAAGGAAATTTAATAAAAGTAAAGAATAGAAAATAGATTATGCAAGGGAAGAAGATCAAATATGAAATCAATCTAGGATTATGAATCCACCTCGGTTTGTCCGAATTTACTCTTGATTATATAAATTTGATGATTTCCCAATTTATTGAAGGTGAAGGTTGCTAAAGTACTCTACCGCCTCTCCCGAGGTCAGTAGATTTTTCTAAAGGCGAATAATACACTATATCCCTAGGTGAATTAATTTGACAATAGGCCAAAGGCACGGAATCTTCAAAAAGCCACGTAGTTCCTATGAGTATATTCCTATCTGACAAGATAAAACGGTTCTCACCAATATTTCCTCACCAACTCTCCTCTCCCGATTCGAGTTGCGTGATTAAAACAATTCAATTATAGGCCACACAATTGAAAGCATTAAAAACAATTGGGAAAACTCAATAGAAAAGGGAATTATATAGATAATCAAAGTAAATCCGTAAAAACCTCAGTTTCATCAAAATCCTAGAACAGGGTTTTAGCCTGACATGCTAAAGAATAAAAATACAGAAATAATTAGAGAAAGCATTGATATCAAACGCAGATGAAGAACTCGGATTCCTCCGTTCTTCTGGCTTCCGCTCTCTGCTCTTGGTGGTTTCTGCTTCTTCTCTTGATTCCTCTCTGATCGATCCTACGATGATCCCCAGATAATCCTTCAATTATGACCTTAAAACCTTATTTATAACTCCCATCAGCCTCCAAAACGCATCTGTGTGATTAGGTCGAGAACCGGCTTCAAAACGGCCCAAACCCGTGCAGAATACACCAAAACCGCCCCGTAGGCCGCAGCTCACTTAATCTGTGCCGCGGCTCACGGTGTTCAGCGCCTAATACTTGAGTGTTTATTTTCCTCCTGGGCCGCGGCTCAGCATCTTTGATTATGAATTACGCTGAAGAGGAGTATCATAGTATGCCCGTAGTGTTCTGTGCAAGTGTACAAGACGGATGACCGGACACACCCGTCCTTGTACCTAATTAGTCTCACGGAGGTAATCGTTACCGTGTGCACAGCCCAATGTATCACTCCCAATACATGGCCATCGCGTGCCCGACTAAAAATTCCACACATCCGCACCCGGCCACGCAATATGAACCCAGAAGGTCATATGAACGAGAATGACCACAATGAATATCAATGGATAATAATTCGACAAGGTCAAGAATGACTTACCAAGATGAAAATAATAGTGAAGTGATTGATAACCCAATTAAATGATTGGAACCGCCGTTCCTCGTGAATGAAATGATTATTCGACAATTACAAGTCTTAATACGGTTAATACAATGATGAATGAGTTATGACTATGAATGAACAACAACAAAAGGAATGAATATCCTTTTAACCGAGTAAGAATTTACTTACACAACACCGGTGACAATTATCCTTCCACGAACAACGTCCTAATTGAGATATCGGCCGCTCGAACAACCTTGAATAACACAATTACCAACAATCCGTTCAACATACGAATCAAACACGAATATAACGGACTCAAAACGTCGATACGATTAAACCAAGTTCATTGGGGCATTATATCGAACACTTTGTGGCCAAACTTCGATTGATTATAACCAAACCTCAATAATACCAACATCAAATCCCCAAGAAGTGTTTCAAACCAACAAAACATCTTCAATACGATCAATAATCCATTATGAATATTCAAATTCGTGATTACAACAACGATTAATCGAAAACCCCCAATTCCAACACAATATTCAAAGTGTTCTTGAATAATCCTTCAATAATCCAATGAATAATCAAACATATCCATAATCATGCGTATATCACTTCATACAACATGATCTTAACATCCAAAACATCATATCTCAATACAAAATCGAAATCCAAGATGTTGAAGAAATTACCTCTTGAAGATCCAAGCACTTTGATCCGAAGAACACATGTTAGATCGACTATCCAGGCTTCACGATCGAAAGGAAATGAAGAAAATCAAACCCTCAAGTGATGGATGATGAAAAGTTCCTCCCCTCAAGCTCTCTCTCTCTCTCTCGCAGGTTGAATAAAAATGGAAGAAATGAGCTGAACTCGCTCAAAAAAACGCAATTATAGAATTGACTGCCCTGTGTGCCGTGGCCCGGCCGAAGTGTGCCGCGGCACAGGGCCAAATCTGCCCCTAGTGATCGGCAGCGTGCCACGGCCCGGACGACTGTGCCGCGACAGTGACTCGGCAGTGTGCCGCCTCCCCGTCGGCATGTGCCGCGGCACACGGTACATAAGGTTTGGCCGATAAGTGCAACACGAGTGTGCCGCGGCCCGGACGAGTGTGCCGCGGCAGTGACTCGGTAGTGTGCCGCGGCCCTGCCGGCATGTGCCGCGGCCCACGGTACATACTGCTCGGCCAAAAACTGGACAATGTGTGTGCCGCGGCGCACACTCCTTGTGCCGCGGCCCACACCCCCCTTGGGTCCTAAAATGATGAAAAATGACCCGGGAAGAGAATAAAAGCAATAGGATTCAATATTTGGGAAACAATAACACGAAATGGAAGTACGAAAACCCCAAAACGGTGGTTCCAAGCCATGATTACAAGGGTTCGCCCAACAAAACACAAATTGAACAATGTGGAGATTAGAAATGACATGAACTCCAACGTCAACAATGACTAATGAATCAATTGCCACGATCAAGATAATACTCTTGTCTCGATTCCCAAGTAAGGTTGAAACAATGAACAATATCAATACACAACTCGAAGTTATTCCGAACGGTGAACACGGATGAATGATTATAACGAGTGAAAAATTTACATAGTGACAATTACTGAATGAAATTACTGAATGGTAATGACTGAATTACAACCGGGTATTACATACACCCCCCCCTTAAAAGAGTTTCATCCCCGAAACTAAGGGTCAAACAATTCGGGATAACTCTCCCGCATAATATCCTCGGTTTCCCAAGTAGCCCTTCGACTCCGTGTCTAGACCACTGGATTTTAACTAAAGGAATCGCCTTATTCCTCAACTGTTTGATTCGCCGCTCTAAGACTCGTATGGGTCGCTCCTCATACGAATAATCGTCTGCGATCTCGATTTCGTCGAACTGAAGTATGTGACTCGGGTTGGCAACATACTTCCGTAGTTGAGAGACGTGAAACATATTATGAATTCGGCTTAACGCCGGAGGTAAGGCCAAACTATAAGCTAGCTCGCCTACTCGTTCCAAAATCTCAAACGGTCCAATAAATCTCAGACTCAACTTCACCCGTTTTCCGAAACGGAAAATACCTCAACTCGGGGATACCTTGACCAAAACGTGGTCACCCGTCTCGAACTCTAGTGGTCGACGACGATTGTCTGCATAAGATTTATGTCGACTCTGAGCGGTCAACAAACGACTCCTGATCAAAGCTACCTTCTCACGGGCGGCTATAAGAATATCGGGCTCGGTGCCGATTGATTCTGATAAGTCGTCCCAACATAAAGGAGATCGACAACGACGACCGTACAAGGCCTCGTAAGGTGCCATCTTAATCGAAGCATGCCAACTATTATTATACGTGAACTCGATCAATGGTAGTTGGGCTTCCCAATCGTGTTTCCAATCGAGGACACATGCCCTCAACATGTCCTCCAAAGTCTGAATAGTCCTCTCTGATTGTCCGTCGGACTGAGGGTGAAAAGATGTGCTGAAATTAAGCTGAGTTCCCATGGCACAATGAACTGATTTCCAAAAATGAGACACAAACCATCCGTCACGATCGGAAACGATACTTTTAGGAGTACCGTGCAGTCTCACTATTTCTTTGATGAACAGTTGAGCAAGTCTCTCGGGACACCACGTATCCTTAATCTCGAGAAAGTGAGCTGACTTAGTTAAGCGGTCCACAATCACCCAGATCGTATTCATGCCACGACGATTCGTCGGCAAACTCGTGATAAAATCCATAGAAATGTCTTCCCACTTCCATTCTGGAATAGGGAGAGGTTTCAGCATACCCGCCGATCGCTGATGTTCAATCTTGACTTGTTGACAGGTTAAGCATCTCGAAACAAATTCCGCAACTTCTCGCTTCATATTACTCCACCAATAATTTTGTTTCAAGTCTTTATACATCTTGCTAGATCCCGGATGAACATAATAAGGGGTAGCATGAGCTTCTCTCAAAATCGAGTTTTTCAACTCGTCATTTACCGGTACGCACAACCGATTCTTAAATCTCAAAAGTCCATCCTCGTGGACCACGAATCCAGGGGCTTTCCCCTGAGCCACATCTTCACGGATGCGCAACAATGATGGGTCTGAACCCTGATTCTCTCTGATTGCCTCCTCAAGCGGCGATGAAATCTCTAACATGCAAAGTTGCCCTTGCACTCGCTGAAGCCAGACCTCGATCTCGGGTCTAAGGAATTCCTATTGAAGCTCTTTCTGAACTGTTAAACGAGCCAACATCTGCTCCTGAACGGACTTACGACTCAAGGCGTCGGCGACAACGTTCGCCTTGCCCGGGTGGTAAAGGATCTCGATATCGTAATCTTTGATTAATTCCAACCACCGTCTCTGTCGCATATTTAACTCCTTCTGAGTAAATATATACTTTAAACTCTTGTGATCGGTGAAAATCTAGCAGGTGATGCCATAAAGGTAATGACGCCAAATCTTCAACGCGAAAACCACGGCTGCTAACTCCAGGTCGTGGGTCGGATAATTAACCTCGTAAGGTCTCAATTGCCGTGAAGCATAGGCAATAACCTTCCCATTCTGCATGAGTACACATTCGAGACCCCGCCCGGACGCATCACTATAAACCACAAATCCTTCCGTCCCTTGCGGCAAGGAAAGTACAGGTGCTGAAACTAACCGGCTCTTGAGTTCCTCAAAACTCCGTTGACACGCGTCGGACCACGTGTATTTCTTATCCTTTCGCAAAAGGTTCGTCATGGGTTGATCGATTTTAGAAAATCCTTCCACAAACCGCCGATAATAACCGGCTAATCCGAGAACGCTTCGGATTTCCTTAACATTCTTCGGAGGTAACCAATCTTGGATAGCCTCCGTCTTCTGAGGATCAACACGCACCCCATCTCATGAAATTACATGCCCGAGAAAAGTCACTTCGGACATCCAGAACTCACATTTGGAAAACTTTCCATAAAGTTGCTCTCGTCTTAACACGTCGAGAACCTGATGAAGATGAACCTCGTGTTCCTCTCGGTTACGAGAATAAATCAAAATGTCATCGATGAAGACAACAACAAACTGATCCAAAAAGTCGATGAAAACCCGATTCATTAACTCCATGAATACCGCAGGTGCATTAGTCAATCCAAACGGCCTAACCACAAACTCATAATGACCATAGCGTGTTCGAAACGCCGTCCTCGCGATATCCGACTCTCGAATCCGCAACTGATGATATCCAGATCTTAAGTCGATCTTGGAAAATACTGAAGCTCCCTGAAGTTGATCCAAAAGATCATCAATACGGGGTAAGGGATACTTATTCTTGATTGTCACCCTGTTCAACTCCCGATAATCAATACACAAGCGAAAAGAACCATCCTTTTTCTTGACAAACAACACCAGTGCTCCCCACGGGGACGCAATCGGTCGGATATAACCTTTCTCGAACAATTCCTAAAGTTGTTTCTTCAACTCCTGCATTTCGTTTGGGGCCATCCGGTATGGTGCCTTCGATATTGGAGATGTACCAGGCTCCAACTCAATCGTGAATTCCACATCTCTCTGTGGAGGAAAACCAGGTAACTCGTCTGGGAAAACATCGGCATATTCCCTCACTACCGGAATATCCGTCAACATTACTGATGATTTCTCGGTTTTGGTCATATAGCACCAATAACCAACACACCCCTGACTGAGTAATCTCACTGCTTTCATCAAATTAATAACTCTTCCAGAACAGTTGGGATTACCTCCCTGAAACACACATTCGAATCCATCGTCTGAAATGATAGTGACCATACGCTTGCGGACACTAATGATGGCATCATGACGATCCATCCAATCAATACCCATGATGACGTCGTCTCTCGGCAAATCTACCACGATTAGGTCCGCTGGCCATACACGGCCATGAAGCTGAATCGGACAATTCTAAATCTCACAATTTCCGATAATTCGTCTACCATCAGGTAGACCAATGACATAAGGCTCACAACTAGTAGCACTACCCAGACGTAGTCTACTCAAACATGACTCGGAAATGAATGAATGCGATGCACCAGTATCAAAAAGGGTACACACAGGTTGAGATAGAATATCGAGTGTACCTGAGATCATCCGGGCCTCTGGATCATCGGTCTTCTTCATCTCATAAATCCGGGGCTTGCTAGTCCCGGCACCGGACGCTCCCGTCTGCTGGATATAGGCTCCACCTTTATTCGCTCCTGTCGTCTTGAGCAGCCTTGTCGAGTAGCTTGATTCAACGAGCAGATGGCGCCGGGCCTGAGATGCCGCCAGAGTATTTTTTGAGTCTCTTCAGAAAAAACGGGCCTTATGCCCAACAATTCCGCAATTTTGGCACGTGACCGACCGTCTCGGACACTTGGTGCTGACATGACCAAGATCCCCATAGTTAAAACAGGTGATGGCCGAACTGGCCGCTCGTGATTGAGATTCCGCGGGCTTAGGCGTCACAGGAGGCCGCTCCGAAAAAACAGAGCCCGCACGAGGTTTCTTGAAAGTGGCCTGAGTGCCGTCAGACTGATTACGGTTCTTGGACTTTTTGCTAGCAGATGAAGGTTGCTGCTTAGCAATCTCTTTAGCAGTAAGCTCATAGGTAAGAGCTTTCTCAATGAATTCGGCCAACGTGGTGCAATTATGATTAAGCAACTGTAGTCTCATACGGGGTTTCAGCCTCTTGCTGAAATACTTGATCTTATTCTCCTCGGAGTGAATAATAGATTAGGCGAACGGAAGAAGTTCCTGAAATTTCTCAGCAATGGCGAGAACATCCTCGTCTGCTGAGGGGTTGGGAGTGAGTAATTCTGACAGCTTGGCCTCTTTGAGTGGGTCCGGATAATACCTCTCCATCATGAGAGTCTTGAATTGATCCCAAGTACATGATCCGTCAATGGGCTTCAACGACAACCACCAAGAATGTGCACTTTTACCTAGATAGTAAGCCGCAACTGAGACTTTGTGTCCTTCGGGACACTCTACCATAGCGAATAACTTCTCAAAATGTTCGAGCCAATGAATAATATCCGCCGGCTCAGACGAGCCTTCAAAAGTAGGTGGCCTTTGGCGAGAGATGTCGCCGATGATACTGCTCACATTCCTCTCTTGCCTCTGAGGTGGCGGCGGAGGAGCCTGTTGATTTTGATTAGCTGAATTATGCATCATCTCCATTAGTTGTGCCATCTGCGTCATTTGGGCCATCATGCCCTGCATAAAAACGAGTGGGTCAACCCGAACACCTTCTGACTGAGCCGTGTCCCAGGTACAACTCCCCGATAGTGAATGATCACGTCCAGGTGAATGAGTGGCAGCGTCGCTGCTCGATGAATTAGCATTATTCCTTGCGTTTGCACGTGTATTCACACGAGCTCTCGGGATTCGTCCCGCACCACGGCCTCGTCCTCCTCGTCCTCTTCTTGCTCTCTCCATACTGAAGTAGGAAAGTCACATGATGATTATATTCCCCGCATGAATATCACGTTATGATTATGACATGAGATGATGAAAATGAGCATACACGCTCTAACACAGTGATTACATGAATGATCAACTGAGGTGACATGATTATCTGATGAAATTATTGAAATGATTATCTTGCACAAATTAACAAGATTAATGATATGATCTTCCTGATCAACAACTGAGTAATGAAATGAATTGAGTGATTAACGAGTTAACATGACCGTCCTGGTCAAAATAAAAATGATGAGTGAGGATTGTTAACTGATGAATTATGAATGAATGATTCTTATTGCCAGAAATTATACCATGGTGTTAGAAATCTTACAGTTCTTGGTCTGATTGGCTCGACATTTGCACAGGTCACACGTGACGCGAAAGTCCAATGATACTAGTCTGATGACGATGATTTCAAATGAGACATGACTCGGAAGGTAGTATTCAAAACCACGCTCCGATACCAACTCTGTAACACCCCAAACTAGGCGGATATTACAGTGTCGTGGACCCCCGACTGGGACCCACCAGGCGAATGAAAACTGATGAATTAAATAATATAATTGTAGTACCGAACCACATTATATTACCAAATACTCCGATGAGGAGTTTAAGTACAATACACCAGGACAATACAGAATACTAGTATATTTTATATGAAGATAAAATACACCACCCTGAATAAATGAACATCTCAAACGGAATTTTACAGTGGAAAATACAAATGACGGAAATGACTGAAATGACTGAAATAACTGGAATGACTGGGGCCCCCTACTAGTATCACTGGGACTCCTCGCCGTCAACATGCTCTTCCCGTGCCTTTGCCTTGCCGTGACCTGAAAACAAAATCCCCCAACGGGGTCAGTTACACAGAACAACAATCCTCAAGGGTTGAAAATACACAATCATGATACATCTGAAGTTATGAAATATACTTAATTATGAATTACACTGAAGAGGAGTATCATAGTACGCCCGTAGTGTTATGTGCAAGTGTACAAGACGGATGACCGGACACACCCGTCCTTGTACCTAATTAGTCTCACGGAGGTAATCGTTACCGTGTGCACAGCCCAATGTATCACTCCCAATACATGGCCATCGCGTGCCCGACTAAAAATTCCACACATCCGCACCCGGCCACGCAATATGAACCCAGAAGATCATATGAACGAGAATGACCACAATGAATATCAATGGATAATAATTCGACAAGGTCAAGAATAACTCACCGAGATGAAAATAATAGTGAAGTGATTGATAACCCAATGAAATGATTGGAACCGCCGTTCCTCGTGAATGAAATGATTATTCGACAATTACAAGTCTCAATACGGTTAATACAATGATGAATGAGTTATGACTATGAATGAACAACAACAAAAGGAATGAATATCATTTTAACCGAGTAAGAATTTACTTACACAACACCGATGACAATTATCCTTCCACGAACAACGTCTTAATTGAGATATCGGTCGCTCGAACAACCTTGAATAACACAATTACCAACAATCCATTCAACATACGAATCAAACACGAATATAACGAACTCAAAACATCGATACGATTAAACCAAGTTCATTGAGGCATTATATCGAACACTTTGTGGCCAAACTTCGATTGATTATAACCAAACCTCAATAATACCAACATCAAATCCCCAAGAAGTGTTTCAAACCAACAAAACATCTTCAATACGATCAATAATACATTATGAATATTCAAATTCGTGATTACAACAACGATTAATCGAAAACTCCCAATTCCAACACAATATTCAAAGTGTTCTTGAATAATCCTTCAATAATCCAATGAATAATCAAACATATCCATAATCATGTGTATATCACTTCATACAACATGATATTAACATCCAAAACATCATATCTCAATACAAAATCGAAATCCAAGATGTTGAAGAAATTACCTCTTGAAGATCCAAGCACTTTGATCCGAAGAACACACGTTAGATTGACTATCCGGGCTTCACGATCGAAAGGAAATGAAGAAAATCAAACCCTCAAGTGATGGATAATGAAAAGTTCCTCCCCTCAAGCTCTCTCTCTCGCAGGTTGAAGAAAAATGGAAGAAATGAGCTGAACTCGCTCAAAAAAACGCAATTATAGAGTTGACTGCCCTGTATGCCGCGGCCCGGCCGAAGTGTGCCACGGCACAGGGCCAAATCTGCCCCCAGTGATTGGCAGCGTGCCGCGGCCCGGACGAGTGTGCCGCTGCAGTGACTCGGGAGTGTGCCGCGGCCCCATCGGCATGTGCCGCGGCACACGGTACAGAAGGTTTGGCCGGTAAGTGCAACACGAGTGTGCCGCGGCCCGGACAAGTGTGCCACGGCAGTGACTCGGCAATGTGCCGCGGCCCTGCCGGCATGTGCCGCGGCCCACGATACAGACTGCTCGGCCAAAAACTGGACAATGTGTGTGCCGCGGCGCGCACTCCTTGTGCCGCGGCCCACACCCCCCTTGTGTCCTAAAATGATGAAAAATGACCCGGGAAGAGAATAAAAGCAATATGAATCAATATTTGGGAAACAATAACATGAAATGGAAGTACGGAAACCCCAAAATGGTGGTTCCAAGCCATGATTACAAGGGTTCGCCCAACAAAACACAAATTGAACAATGTGGAGATTAGAAATGACATGAACTCCAACGTCAACAACGACTAATGAATCAATTGCCACGATCAAGATAATACTCTTGTCTCGATTCCCAAGTAAGGTTGAAACAATGAACAATATCGATACACAATTGGAAGTTATTCCGAACGGTGAACACGGATGAATGATTATAACGAGTGAAAAATTTACATAGTGACAATTACCGAATGAAATTACTGAATGATAATGACTGAATTACAACCGGGTATTACAGCTAGGCATTTTTTTGGTCGTGGGCCGTGGCACACTCGACCCGATCCGCGGCACACGGGCTTTTTCTGCACTTTTTCAGCAGATTTTCGAGGAGAAAACTTCATTTTTCCCCTCTCTTCTTCCTCCTTCCATCTAGGGCGATTTTTGGGCGATTTTTGGGAAGTTTATCTATGGGAATTCATCTTATTCAAGTTCTTGGTGTGGACTAACAGCATCAAATCCGTGTTCTTCGTCCGAGTCAAGGTATTTTGGCTTGAACCCATGTTTTTGAAGATTTTGGGCATTTTCCTCTGGATTTCGATTCCAATCCATTGTTGATCAATTAATTGTTGTATAAACGTTGTTTTGGACATGTTCTACAGATTGTATATCCGTATTTCAAGTTCGTTGGAATCCAATTGGGATTTTTGGTTTTCTAAGGAACCTTGAACATTTAGTAGCCGATTAAATGTCTCAAAGGGTTCCCTTCGATTCTTGATCGTGTTTTACTTTTTTTCATTTATTATTCTCGTAGTAACCGTGTTTCCGTTGGATTTCACAGAGGATTATAGGTGTTTGGGGTTTTTCGGGTTGTGCCGTGTTCATAGGAATATTCGGGTGCCGACGATCAAGGCAAGTATCTTATTATACGACTTGTATATTGCGATTTGAAATCACGTATTAGGTTATGATGATTTTGCTTGCCTTCGTAAATATGTTACGTTTGAGTTGGTTGTGTATTCCGTAATTTGAAGGCTTTGTGATAATAGTGTTATATTGGTATACTTGTTAGGTGTTGTGCCATTTGTGCAGGACTGCGACGTATATATTGGATGGTTGTACACTTGATTGTGCAATGTATTGTGTACCGATCGTGTGTTATGTTGGTTGTGTGTCGTTGATTGATGACAGTTGTTGGGAGTGTTGAGATTGTGTTATGTGCGTGTGATGTACGATGTTGTGGTGATCAACGTGATTGATTAAATGTGCTCATTGTTGTATGAAATATGAATGTGAATGTGAATATGTGTGTGACCGCTAAGTTCACTCGTGATGGTTCGACGGGACCTACGAGGACTCATGGCAGTGGACTACGGGGTCATAACTTAGTGAGGTACTGAGGTCCAATCGTGCTGGTCTGACGAGACCTACGATAGCACATGGTAGTGGACCATGAGTTTCGGGCACAGTGCGTCCAACCGGGTGAGCTCTATGGGGCTTACGGTGACAAGTGGCAGTGGACTACGGTGTTAAGACTGTGTGTGATTGTTGTGATTGATATAGTCCGTGTGGGTTGTCGAACCTATGGAGACACGTGATAGTGGATCACGGTGTCGGAATTGGTTATGTTTGGTTATTTGTATGTGGAATAGTCCGTGTAGGTTGTTAAACCTACGGAGACACGTGACATGGGGTCACGGTGTCGGAATTGATTTTGTGCGTGGTGTAGTCCGTGTGGGTTGTTGAACCTACGGAGACACGTGGCAGTGGATCACAGTGTCATGAATATGTTTTGACAATCAAAGTTTTGAAAGGAAAGTTTTATGAAAATGAATGTTGGATCGAGTCCCGAGCGATTGGGTAAATGTTTTTCTTGTTGTGAACTGTTAAGTTGTGAAACAAGATTTGGGTTAAGACCCTAATGTTTTTCGAAAGGATTTGTAACTTGGGACTTGATGCCTTAAAGATTTTTGTTCCTAAAATTCCCGAGATGATAAGTTTATTTTTTTAAATGCGTCATAGCTTATTTTCCTTTGTTAAAACCTCCCTGGAATATTTTGGTACTTGGTTATTAAATTTGATTATGATCAATATTTGCTCGTTACATTTCGTATGGTTTGATACTTGCACTAGTAATGTTGGGATTCGGTGCCTAAAACAAAGGCCCAGCGGAAGCGGTAAAACGAAATTTAATTCGATCCGAATCCCTACGAGGATCGATCGAGCTACGCATATACGAATATAAAATAAGCAAAGGAAGATTCGAAATCATACCCTTGTTGTCCGTTGATTATATGGATTTCCTTCTCTTGAGCTATTCCCCAAACGATCCAAAATGCTCCAAGCCCTTGGATGATCCAACGCCGAAAAAACTGCGTCTCTACTTGTCACGCGCCGGAGAAACGAACGGAATGACAACACTCGATTAACCTCTAAGGTTACGGCTAGAATCAAGTGATGAAGCTTTGATTATAACACTCTAAGTGTTTTAATTTATATCTCTCAATATATCTTGAATTTTCTCCAAGAGAACTCAAGAATAAAAATGAAGAAGATGATGAAGACTTGAGAAGAATAATATTCTCACTCTGTTTCACTTTCACGTATGGAAGCTTATCTCTGTAAGTGATAGTCATCCTTCTTTATTTATTCAACTCCCCACTACCTTTAACAACTCATGCATGTGGGAATCTAACCCCACCTCCACAATAATAATACATTAAAGAATGGAGACATAAGTCCAAAAGGAAGGTGGGTGGAATGTGGGGGGGCGGCCCATGCTAGAAATCGGACGAGTTCGGTTCGTTTCGGACTCAGGGTCTAAACAGATAAACTCCGATTCCGTATCGATGTATTTATATCGATTAATTAATCCAATTAATTAAACATATCAAATACAAAATAATATAATTAATTTCTCCAAGAAATAATTATATACATGAATTAAATTAATCACCCAGTAATTTATTTAATTCATTAGGCCGTAAATCAATTTATCCAATAAATCGATTTAAACATCCAATGTTCCAAAATTAGATATCCGATATCTAATATTCATAATGAGAGAATTAGCTTGAATCATTCCGTCGTCAATCCTATTGCGCGACTCGGTAGGTCCGTCTCAGTCAGCAATGGGAGGAACCAAAGAGTAGTAGCACCACCTAGCCAGCCTGGCGGCCTACACTGTACCCCAACTGAGAACGAATGATTGGGATCATTCAAGAACCATTCTGTCGTGAATACCAGTATACGTATAAACCCTTCTTTCAAATGTCCCGATCAAGTTATAGAGTCACGATCAGTCAAACCCTATCTGTACTTGACGCTATGCATGCGTTAGTGCAAATCGAGATCATCGAGCTGTCGTGTATCTAATACAACTAGCTCCAATGCTTTGGCCAAAGACTTATGATCTCATCTGCCAATAACCGCATAGGACATATAACCCGCTCACTAACGGGAGAAAGAATTCTATCTTGGTATTCAGTAGGACCTGCTACTTGCCCGTCAAGATGCACGTCGAGGTTGACCCCCACCTTCCGGTTTACAGGGTCGAACTACTCTAATGAAAATCTTGACGTCACAAGCACATCCCTACTAAATCCTCAAGTCGAAGGTTCACGAATACCTATCACAACCTTTCGATTCCATCATTGACTGTCCCAGAGTGAAATCCATGTGACGAATCGAGGGTGAGTCGGTTCGAGTATACTAATCCAATTAGCATACCTATAACGTGTGCTCCCACTAACCATTAGCGTTCGACAGGCACTCTCCATGTCAAAGAACACGTCATACAAGTCTTCACATAAACTTAACGCCCAGTCAAGTTTCATCGACTTGCGAACGATTAAGTATTTGAGCTATAACCTTTCCAGTGCCGACCCCCTTATCCAATAAGGAGTGGAACGTTTTGCTCTCAAATACACGGACTAGTTTCTATGTGTTTATTTACGAGTTAGGAATGCCAGTAACTACCAGTAAATAAAGAAACATTCATTTGCCTTATATAAATGGTTTACATAATTACAAGTACAATGCCCTCACTCAACAACCTCTGAGTGGCATTCGAGGGCATACTCCTAACAAGTAAAACAGTGGAGTTTTACTAACCCCCAAGTAATCGGGGGGTGGATGTCTGTTTTGCGTCCAGGTACATGGAGGTTCAGGGGAGCAGTCACAGGATTGGCACAGGAGGATGATGAGCTGCGATACTAATCAAGAGTTGAGAGTTGGTAGAGTTTGGTTGTATTGTCAGAGTTGATTTCAGTCTTCCGTTGTATTATGTTTCAACCAATGTATGGGTATTGTTGTATAAGTCAGTTTTGTTGATTGAGTTGTGCGACCTCATCGGTCTGTATATTTACATGTAAGTGACCATAACGGTCTGTATTATTTTATCGTTTGACCCTGGCCGGGCAAGCATTTGGTCGTTTTGTAAGGTATAGCCTGGTAGATCCTCGTAAAAAGGGGTCTACGGAATGTAATATTCCCATATGATTTTGGGGGTGTTACATTTATGGTATCGGAGCTTAGGTTGTGGAAACCTAGGTTGTCTGGTTTAGTGGTGTCTGTTGAGTTTTGTCTCGTTGGATTTTGTCTGACTGAGTCGTGTCGCGACGCGTCATCTGAGTTGGTTGGTCGTGATTAGTATCGTGGGGCGATCATCATCTTCGTGCGACCTGTGGATGTAAGTCTCCCTTCTTTGTGTTTGTGCCTCATCTGATGCGAGTTACTGGTATGATTATGTGTTAAGTGACGGAATCTTTATGCAGATTTTTAGTTTCATGATTGCGTTTATATGACTCATATTTCGTCTATATGAGGAGCGGTATCGCTGCTAATGTATTTTCGAACTGTATTTTATCCGCTGCGTGAGTTCTTTCAAAATGACTTTCAGTATTTTGCAAACTGAGTTTTACTTCGTAAAACCGACTCCCTAAATCGAGTTTTGGCATTTTGGCCTTGAATGTTTTATGACGGTTTGATAAATGATTGTGTGAGTTTTGGGCATTCCGGCCTATTGAATTTTTGAAAACCTTGAGTATCTTAGAAAATAAATTTCGAGACGTACCTTTCAGATGGATTATTTTCTCGTAGTACTTTCAAGGTGCCATAATACGATTCGAAATTATTCCAGTCGAGGACCAAAATATTTTGAGACATTTTCAATTATTTAGAAATGCTTTGCTTAGACCCGAGGGTCTATTATTTCTGAAAATTTTTCACTAAAGTCTCGATAACAATGTTTGCACTACTTTTTGAAAGGTGATACTCAAGATCAAATGGTGTTTCCAATTTTTTTTCTCAAAAGGTGGTTCTCGTTTTTTTTTAAAACATATCACTTCCTACTTATGGTCAGAGAAGGTGTGTATGATGACAGTACTTTTGTTAGGGTGTTAACCCACGAGTTGTGATTGAATTGGTGGTGTGGGCATTGAGTCGTTCACCACGCATATGTTTTGTTAGCCCTCTGTGAGAGGTGTGAAGTTGATCTTTAATGTTGTCATTTCGTGGTGGTTTGCGTGTTATCGCACCTGTGCGAGCTGTTAGAGATTGGGTTTGTGTGATTGTGTACATCCATGATTGTTTCATGATGTTATGTGATTGTGTGCTGGTTATCGTTCGGGCTGTTTAAATCGCCGAATGTATGCCGTTGTTGTTGTGGTTTGGTGTACGTGGGTTACCTTACGTTGATATGTTGTGTTGAATTGGCATCTCTAGTATGTTGTTTTGCGATGTTATATTCCTTTGTACCTAGCAGTTGTACTTTCGGTATGCCGAGGCGCTCCATCTGTAATGTGCCGGGGCATGTTCGTGCGAATTGTCTTTCCCCGCTAGTAGCAGATTACAAGTGTGTGTTGGGTACCAAATCGGATATTTGCGCCGTTTTATGCGGAAGCGAAAATAAATTGCGGAAAATAAAGGACACGAGGATTTATAGAGGTTCGGCTATTAACAAAGCCTACGTCCTCTCTCGATGTATCTTTTTCCTTAGGCTTAAGATCAAAACCTCTACGCCTCTCTTATATCGGTCGAGGGATTACCGTTACAAGCTCGTCTTCTATCGGTCCGAGTAAAACCGTTTTTCCTTCTCTATTGGATAAGGAATCAACCACTCTAGCTTTCTATCGGTACTAGATAAACCTCACTAAGATAACGATTGTGATTCTAACAATGCCGGATCCTTGATCCTAATAACACCGAATCAAATCGTATCTTTTCTTTTTATCGCTCGTGTATGATCTTGTGTATAACACTCAATCACTCTTAATTAAGCTCAAGAACAACAACTATAATGTTTACAATGATATAACACGTATGTATGCTTTGCTCAATGTTGTTGTCTGGAATAATACCAACTCCTTGGTATTTATAGCCTTCTTCCTCCTTACTAGCCGTTCTTTGCCGGTTGACTAGCTAGCGTGCGCTAGCCTTCCTTCTTAGCGTGCGCTATCGCACATTTTTGCTCTAGCGTACGTAAAGGCTTTCATGTAGCGTGCGTTAATCACTTTATATTTCAGTCCAGTAGCTACTGCCCTTAACAGTTAGCGTGCGCTACCACTTCCTTTGTAGCGTGCGCTAATCCAATATATCCGTTGCATGGATTGTCAAAGTGACCGTTTGATATGCTGACTTTGACCTGCTTTTCCCAACGTTCGGATTGACTAGATTCAAATATCTTAGCGTGCGCTAATCATCCTTTGTAGCGTGCGCTAATGATAGAGGGTAGCGTGCGCTAATAATATAGTGTAGCGTGCGCTATCCATCTGCTGACTTCACTGCAGCTTACTACGATACTAGGCTGGAATGCAGCTGACTCCTCGTTAGCGTGCGCTAACATATGTCCCTTAGCGTGCGCTAATGCAGTCCAGATTGCAATTTTTGCGTCTTCGCACCTTCGCCGTTTTGCTTCGCCTCGATGTTGTTTTGTAGTTTAGCAACTTTAATCATCAAAACATAAATTAAATAATGTGTGGAATAAATATTCCAACAATCTCCCCCTTTTTGATGATTACAAAACAACCCTTGAATTGGATAATCTGTAAAAAATAATATATGTATATTTATACGAATCAAAGTTTTCGGCTTTGATCGTTTCGTTAGTTTCTCCATTTCTTTTCTTTTTCTTCTTTTTCGACTTCTTCATTTTTCAACTCCGTCGTTTTTCGTTTTTCAATTTTTTTTTAACTCCCCCTATTTGTATGCTTTTCTTTTCTTTTCGACTTCTTCGATTTTTCTCATTTTTATCTCCTCTTCATCTCCTTCTCATTTTTATCATTTTTGTCTCAATTCATATCTTTCTCCCCCTTTTTGTTTTCATCAAAAAATATAAAGGATACCAAATGAAATATAAATATGCATGATACCAATTTATGCATTAATAAGGGTATAAACTCCCCCTGAAAATATTATTTCCTTCTCCCCCTTTGTAAAATATCATTTGTCAAAATTTATTTTTGGGGATCCAACCGATAGTTGGTTTTTCTTTTGAAACATAGACGATGTTTGAAACGTTTGTTCCTTTAGGAACCCAAATCTTTTAATTTTTATCAAATGCTTTGGGCTTTTGCAATTTGAAATGTGATGCCCAATTTTCAAACATTTTTCACATCGGGGTATTTTGAAATTGACGGATTCATTTTTCGAACGTGATTTGAATCCTAACCCCTCTTTATTTAAAGTATATTTTTGAACACATAACATTTGTTCAAATTTATCGTTGCCGCACGAGAATTTCTTTGTCAAAATTTTTAGTTCATCTTGAACTTTTAAAAGATCATTTTTCAAAATATTTTCATTTTCAAGGCATTTCGAATGATCAATTTCGACAAATTTCCCTTTTTCAAGTATTTTGGAGTTTTCAATTTCCAAAGTTTTATATTTAGACTTGAGGGACTTAATTTCATTTAAAGCATTTTGATAGTCCGTATGTAATAATTCGAATGCTTCAAAAAGTTCGTCGTAAGAATTACTTACTTGGCTTTCGACGTCGCTATCGTCGAATGAACTCCGGGCCATGAGCGCGAGATTATTTTGTTCAAGAAAATCTTCATCGGGATCTTCGTCGCTCCATGTTGCGATTAGAACCTCCTTTTGCTTTACTCGACAGTTCTTAGCAAAGTGGCCTGGTTTACCACATAATCGACAAGTGTTGTCGAATTTCTTAGGTTCGCCCGCTTGAATGTCCTTCTTTCTCCGGTTTAATAAGTGTTGGAACTTATTAATATTTTTGGCATAATATGCCATTTCTTCGTCACTTTCGTCCACCGGAGTTTCTTCTTTCTTCTTCGACATTTTAGCCTTGAAGGCTATCGACCTCTCCTTCGGTTTTGGTTTGGCATTCCGAGATTTTAGAACAATCTCGTAGTTGATAAGAGAACCAACGAGAGCACTAAAATCGAGAGTATTTAAATCTTTGGATTCCATTATTGCCATAACCGTACCGTCCCATTCTCGAGGTAGTGATCGGAGAATTTTCTTTACTTTCTCACTACTCGAAAGTGGTTTTCCAAAACATGCTAATCCATTAGTGATGACCGAAAATCGGTCGAGCATAATCGAGATGGATTCATCGTCCTTCATTTGGAATAATTCATAATCGTGAAGGAGCATATTTATCTTCGTCTCTTTAACTTGAGACGTACCTTCGTGTGTTACCTCAAGCATTTTCCAGATTTCTTTGGCACTATCACACGATGATATCCGGTTGTGTTCTTCCAGATTTAAGGCACAATAGAGAAGTTGAGTTGCCTTACAATTGTAGTGGTCGTTTTTCCAATCGGAATCGTCAAATTCTTCGAAGGTTTTGAGCGTACCGTTGGAATTTGTTGGAATTTTCGGACCAAGACAAATCACCTTCCAAAGCTCGATGTCATATGCTCGGATGAATATAGACATCTTCTTCTTCCACGTCATGAAGTTTGAGCCATCAAAAAATGGTGGTCGGTTGAGAGCAAAGCCTTCGACGGGACCCATTTGAAACGCCATTGGATCTTTTCTCCTCGGATGTTAAGCCGCGTATTGGAGTACCTCTCCGATACCAATTGTTGGGTACCAAATCGGATATTTGCGCCGTTTTATGCGGAAGCGAAAATAAATTGCGGAAAATAAAGGACACGAGGATTTATAGAGGTTCGGCTATTAACAAAGCCTACGTCCTCTCTCGATGTATCTTTTTCCTTAGGCTTAAGATCAAAACCTCTACGCCTCTCTTCTATCGGTCGAGGGATTACCGTTACAAGCTCGTCTTCTATCGGTCCGAGTAAAACCGTTTTTCCTTTTCTATTGGATAAGGAATCAACCACTCTAGCTTTCTATCGGTACTAGATAAACCTCACTAAGATAACGATTGTGATTCTAACAATGCCGGATCCTTGATCCTAATAACACCGAATCAAATCGTATCTTTTCTTTTTATCGCTCGTGTATGATCTTGTGTATAACACTCAATCACTCTTAATTAAGCTCAAGAACAACAACTATAATGTTTACAATGATATAACACGTATGTATGCTTTGCTCAATGTTGTTGTCTGGAATAATACCAACTCCTTGGTATTTATAGCCTTCTTCCTCCTTACTAGCCGTTCTTTGCCGGTTGACTAGCTAGCGTGCGCTAGCCTTCCTTCTTAGCGTGCGCTATCGCACATTTTTGCTCTAGCGTCGTAAAGGCTTTCATGTAGCGTCGTTAATCACTTTATATTTCATCCGGTAGCTACCGCCTTAGATTAGCGTGCGCTACCACTTCCTTTGTAGCGTGCGCTAATCCAATATATCCGTTGCATGGATTGTCAAAGTGACCGTTTGATATGCTGACTTTGACCTGCTTTTCCCAACGTTCGGATTGACTAGATTCAAATATCTTAGCGTGCGCTAATCATCCTTTGTAGCGTGCGCTAATGATAGAGGGTAGCGTGCGCTAATAATATAGTGTAGCGTGCGCTATCCATCTGCTGACTTCACTGCAGCTTACTACGATACTAGGCTGGAATGCAGCTGACTCCTCGTTAGCGTGCGCTAACATATGTCCCTTAGCGTGCGCTAATGCAGTCCAGATTGCAATTTTTGCGTCTTCGCCTGCTTCGCCGTTTTGCTTCGCCTCGATGTTGTTTTGTAGTTTAGCAACTTTAATCATCAAAACATAAATTAAATAATGTGTGGAATAAATATTCCAACAGTGTGGACACGAGGGACACAGAATTCAGTTTTGCAAATTGGTTACCGAGACTTCCGGAGTTCGCACTTTAGCACAGATATCAGGGATCGGCTTTGAGAGGCCCATGGGAGATGTTTATGTCAGTTGCTTTTTGTGTTGTTAGCTTGCTTCCGTTGTTGTGAGTTCCGGGGATGATATTTCTTTTATAAGAGGTCGAATGTAATACCCGTGTTATTTTTGACTTCTGCATTTTCTCCTTCTAAATTCCATCGACTTGCTCGTGTTCGTTAAAACTTTTTGACCTTGTTTGGTATCTCGGTTTTCATCGTTCTTACGGGTTGGGACCTTGTTTCGGATCAAACTATTTATCGTTGTGACTTTTCCGAGTTCGGTTCGATTATTGTGAACCTTGTCCGAAATTAACGTCCTTTAGTTTCTACAAGTTTTGTTTATATCTTTAGTTTAGATGTGAACTTCGGAGTCATTGTTCGACCGTTGTTATTCGATCGTTATTGTTCGATCATTGTTGTTCGGTCGTTGGTGTCCAATCGTTGTTGTCCGATCGATGTTGTTTGATCGTTGTGTCTGATTGATGTTGTTTGATCGTTGTTGTCTGATAGTGTTGTTCGATCATTGTTGTTCAATCATAGTTGTCCGATTGCTGCTGTCTAGTCTCGTCCTGCGAAGAATTGTCGTTCACCGTTAGTCAACTGCTTCGAGTGTGGCAAGGTGGGTCACCGGGCCGTGCATTGCGAGACTGTAGCTGAGAGAATTTGGAATCGAGGTTGCGTACGGAGATGCCTAGTGTGGTTTTTGAGGATTTCGGCGTAGTCCGAATTGTATGTGATTGTCCTTGTGGATCGTTTTGTGTTTATTTTCTGTTTTCTCGACTGTGCGTGTTTTCTTGTAATAGGTGCTTTTTGTTTCGTGATTGTTTGGATAATTGACTTGATTGTATTATCTGTTTGATGACGCTTGTCACTTGTTGGTTTTATTATGTCTCTACCGGTGGCGTTGTGTTGGTCGTCGTGGAGCGTGTTTTCACGCCGTATATTCTTTTGCGTTGCTTGTAATATTTCGCCGTGGGATGTAAGTTACGCGTTTCTAGTGTTTCTAGTTTATTTTTCCTGGCGGGATATTTCTTTTCCCTACTTGTTTTAAGTTTCACGACGAAACTTCTTTTAAGCAGGGTAGTATGTAATATCCGCAATTTCGATTTCCGGTAATTTTATTTTTTGTCAGAATCCCATCTTAGGGACTCTATTATGACCGTTTCGTCATTCCGATAATGATTAATTCTACACTTTTTGTCATCCGATTTCGTTTCGGTGTCGTTTTATTAAGTTCCGTGTTCTTAAGCGACTTTTTCAAGTATGAGTTTGACTTTGTAAAATCATCATAAATTCTTGGAAACCGCAAAAATTCTTAATCTTTGTAATATTATATAGAATCAAGTTAGCTTCCCAATAGTTCAAAGGGTGAGTCAATAGGAGTCAGGACTAAGGAGTTATGGTCAAAAAAGCTAAGACTGCACAATGTGCCTTTTTGGTCTTTGGAGCGGGTGCATGACCGCGGCCCCTCTTTGGCAGCCGCGGCACTAAGCTGATTGTTGGGTGTTTTTTTGGCTATGGGCCGCGGCACACTAGAGCCGGGCCGCGGCACACGGGCTTTTTCTGCACTTTTTCAACAGATTTTCGAGGAGAAAACTTCATTTTTCTCCTCTCTTCTTCCTCCTTCCATCTAGGGCGATTTGTGGGCGATTTTTGGGCAGTTTATCTTAGGGAATTCATCTTATTCAAGTTCTTGGTGTGGACTAACAACATCAAATCCGTGTTCTTCGTCCGAATCAAGGTATTTTGGCTTGAACCCATGTTTTTGAAGATTTTGGGGATTTTCCATTTGATTTCGATTCCAATCCGTTGTTGATCAATTAATTGTTGTATAAACGTTGTTTTGGACATGTTCTACGGATTGTATATTCGTATTTCGAGTTTGTTGGAACCCAATCAGGATTTTTGGTTTTCTAAGGAACCTTGAACATTTAGTAGCCGATTAAATGTCTCAAAGGGTTCCCTTCGATTTTTGATCGCGTTTTCCTTTTTTTTTCAATTATTATTCTCGTAGTAACTGTGTTTCCATTGGATTTCACAGAGGATTGTAGGTGTTCGGGGTTTTCCGGGTTGTGCCGTGTTCATAGGAATATTCGGGTGCTGACGATCGAGGCAAGTATCTTATTATACGACTTGTATCTTGCGACTTGAAATCACGTATTAGGTTATGATGATTTTGCTTGCCTTCGTAAATATGTTCCGTTTGAGTTGGTTGTGTATTCCGTAATTTGAAGGCTTTGTGATAATAGTGTTACATTGGTATACGTGTTAGGTGTTGTGCCATTTGTGCAGGATTGCGACGTACATATGGGATGGTTGTACACATGATTGTGCAATGTATTGTGTACCGATCGTGTGTTATGTTGGTTGTGTGTCGTTGATTGATGACAGTTGTTGTGAGTGTTTAGATTGTGTTATGTGCGTGTGATGTACGATGTTGTGGTGATCAACGTGATTGATTAATTGTGCTCATTGTTGTATGAAATGTGAATGTGAATGTGAATATGTGTGTGACCGCTAAGTTCACTCGTGATGGTTCGACGGGACCTACGAGGACTCGTGGCAGTGGACTACAGGGTCATGACTTAGTGAGTTACTGAGTCCAATCGTGCTGGTCTGACGAGGCCTACGATAACACATGGCAGTGGACCATGAGTTTCGGGCACAGTGCGTCCAACTGGGTGAGCTCGACGGGGCTTACGGTGACCCGTGGCAGTGGACTACGGTGTTAGGACTGTGTATGTAATTGTTCTGATTAATATAGTCCGTGTGGGTTGTTGAACCTACGGAGACACGTGACAGTGGATCACGGTGTCGGAATTGGTTATGTTTCGTTATCTGTATGTGGAGTAGTCCGTGTGGGTTGTTGAACCTACGGAGACACGTGACGGTGGATCACGGTGTCAGAATTAATTATGTTTGTTTATTTATGCGTGGTGTAGTCCGTGTGGGTTGTTGAATGTACAGAGACACGTGACAGTGGATCACGGTGTCATGAATATGTTTTGACAATCAAAGTTTTGAAAGGAAAGTTTTATGAAAACGAATGTTGGATCGAGTCCCGAGCGATTGGGTAAATATTTTTCGTATTGTGAACTGTTAAGTTGTGAAACAAGATTTGGGTTAAGAGCCTAAAGTTTTTCGAAAGGATTTGTAACTTGGGACGTGAGGCCTTAAATATTTTTGTTCCTAAAATTCCCGAGATGATAAGTTTATTTTTTTAAATGCGTCATAGCTTATTTCCTTTGTTAAAATCTCCCGGGAATATTTTGGTACTTGGTTATTAAATTTGATTATGATCAATATTTGCTCGTTACATTTCGTATGGTTTGATACTTGCACTAGTAAAACAATGGAGTTTTACTAACCCCCGAGTAATCGGGGGGTGGATGTCTATTTTGCGTCCAAGTACATGCAGGTTCAGGGGAGCAGTCACAGGATTGGCACAGGAGGATGACGAGTTGCGATACTAATCAAGAGTTGAGAGTTGGTAGAGTTTCGTTGTATTGTCAGAGTTGATTTCAGTCTTCTGCTGTATTATGTTTCAACCCATGTATGGGTAATGTTGTATAAGTCAGTTTTGTTGATTGAGTTGTGTGACCTCATCGGTCTGTGTATTCACCTGTAAGTGACCATAACGGTCCGTATTATTTTATCGTTTGACCCTGGCCGGGCAAGCATTTGGTCGTTTTGTAAGGTATAGCCTGGTAGATCCTCTAAAAAAGGGGTCTACGGCATGTAATATTCCCATATGGTTTTGGGGGTGTTACAGATATTGACTGCTCAGAGCCGACAGAAGTCATATTCCGACATCCGTTGTCGACCTTTGAAATTCGAGGTGGCAGATAATGTTTTGCTGAAGGTGTCGCCGAGTAGGGAAGCTTTCTTCTTCGGGAAGAAGGGAAAGTTGAGTCCGAGATTTATTGGGCCTTTCGAGATTCTCAAGAGAGTAGGCTAATTGGCTTACCATTTGGCGTTGCCCCCGGCTTTGATCCATGTTCATAGCATTTTCTATGTTTCCCAACTGAGGAAATACGTTCCGGATCCAAGTCACGTCATCAACTATGGTGAGATTGATATCTGTTAGGCGTATTTTTATGCGCTTATTTATCATTAGTTTATACCCATTTTTAGCCTAAAAATGCATAAATGAGCTTTTAATGCACTATTCTTATATGTGGTGATCAACGTGATTGATTAACTGTGCTCATTGTTGTATGAAATGTGAATGTGAATGTGAATATGTGTGTGACCGCTAAGTTCACTCGTGATGGTTCGACGGGACCTACGAGGACTCGTGGCAGGGGACTACAGGGTCATGACTTAGTGAGGTACTGAGTCCAATCGTGCTGGTCTGACGAGGCCTACGATAACACATGGCAGTGGACCATGAGTTTCGGGCACAGTGCGTCCAACCGGGTGAGCTCGACGGGGCTTACGGTGACACGTGGCAGTGGACTACGGTGTTAGGACTGTGTGTGTGATTGTTGTGATTGATATATTCCGTGTGGGTTGTTTAACCTACGGAGATACGTGACAGTGGATCACGGTGTCGGAATTGATTATGTTTGGTTATCTGTATGTGGAGTAGTCCGTGTGGGTTGTTGAACCTACGGAGACACGTGACAGTGGATCACGGTGTCGGAATTGATTATGTTTGTTTATTTATGCGTGGTGTAGTCTGTGTGGGTTGTTGAATGTACGGAGACACGTGACAGTGGATGATGTGAATCAAGAAGCAGTCAGTCAGTCAGAAGAAGAACTATACATTCCTGTGGGACCAATAACAAGATCACGAGCAAATGCGATAAAGAATTCATTAACAATGCTCGTGCAAAATCATTTTAATCAGACTGGTGATCATAAATATAATAACATATTAATTTGTGTTATTGAAGCCGTCACATGTTAGATTAAAAGTGTTGATGTCATCATTCCAAGCAATAAGCCTAACTGAAGATGCGATACAATTGAAAGCAGGCGTTGGAATTTCAGATACGATACATGTTCGTATTTTTTTCATAACTTTCACGTCCGATATCCGATTGAGACGATTCAGGTGTATTTGAAAAGCTAAGAGGCAGTACTACAATTATCTAGAGGACATCAAGATCAAAATCCGAAGTCTAGGATCTGTTATTCCACTAAAACGACAACAGCATATTTTTCTTTAACTTTGTTTTCTTATTTTCAAAACTCAAGTCTTGGTCCTTGATTTTTGTCCCCTAAAAATGTGTTGACTCCTTAACTTATGGGTTGATTTGTCATGGATCAGATTTTAGGAGCTTTGAATGTTGAATTTATAATTTTTTAGTCTTTATTTTATAATTTTATATTGTAATAGTTGTAGGAATTTTGGCTATAAATAGCCCTCATTTTCATTTGTAATGACACCTGGAAATTTATCAAAATTGTGAGTGTTTGTGTTAACAAACTTTCTTCTTATTTTGTTGAGTGTGTCTCCAAAATATAAATCGTGATTTCAATTCACTTATCGAGGCGTAAGAAACCTTGTGGCGTGTTTGAATCGCACCTTCCGGTTTGCTACGGCGCGTCACGTAGAGGGCTTGAAGTAAAACAATCATTTGCTTAATATTGGAACGATCTTGGGAACTAAACTCATACTAGCGATAGCGGTTACCACGGCACGTCGTGTGGGGGTCGCATCAGTTGGCTTCAGAGCTCGGTTTTTTCCATTACTAAGTGGTATCTATTTTCCTTCATTTTCATAATCTTCTTATCTTACCTCATCCTATAAAAATAAAATTATTAAAAACTAATTAATTTAAAGTAAAAACGAGTAGACTAGTTCATAATTATGGGTGAAATGTATCAATACTAGTCACAGATAAGTGTATAAAACTGACACTTATCACACCCTCCAAACTTGAATTCTTGCTAGTCCCGAACAAGACTCTTTATTATTCACACTCAATGTAAAAAATAAAAATAGCACATAAATTAATAAAACACACACAAATTAATAAAAATACTTATATATATAAAGAGAAAAAGAGATCAAAATACCATTTACACAACAACCAGCTTTATACAGTAGATAGAAATGAATCAAAATCCAAAATAAATCTACTAATGATTTTGAAGTTAAAACACGGTTTTATTTTTGTAATTCCAAAATGCAAGATTCCTCCCCAAAAAGGTTGATTATTTCTTTCCCACTCGTGACACACACGACTCCCTTTAATGGTTGCTCTGGATCACTCGTTTATTTTTCGACTCAATAAGAAAAAGAATTTCATCGGCATCATCAAATATTGTGATTGCTCACGAAATTGAGTGTATTGAAATTCAGCCATCAATTAATTCAAATCTGCTTATAATGTACATCCTTTTAGTGATAGCTTTCACACCGTTAGTTGCTAACGTGTTGCTCTTTTCACCAACACATTTTCCATCTCTTTTTTTAGGTAATAGCTTTCACATCGTTATTTGCTAACGTGTAGCTCTTTTCACCAACACATTTTCCATCTCTTGTGAGACGGCAGATACGCACCAACAATGGGTCGGTCCTTTATTTTTTTCGTTGTTATTTTAGGACCCCCAAAATTAGGCAGCTGTTCCTGCTCAACACCTCTTTTTTTTTCAACTAGCCTCCTTTCACCAATGACTTTTTTTAGGAAATAGAATTTTTGCAGAAAATAGTTTATTAGCTAATCATGAAAAATCAAAAACTCCTCAAATTAACTAAATTTCAGTTCTATTTTTCATCAACCGACCGATTCTTCTTTTCTCAAGGTGACGAATGGCTCGATTATACATGATAACTACAAGGCTTGAAAAGAGAGATTAAGGCTCAAAAATTTTGGAATATACAATTTTTTAACCGGTTAAAATGATTTTAGAAGCCTGTATATAACTAACTTATTGGTGTTATGGCCATATCTAGAAATCTCACAAATCAAAATAAACAAAATAAATATATATATATATATATATATATAAACATACACTAAAAAAAATCAAAGCCAAATAACAAAACTAATCAAAACACACCACAATAATCAAAGCTAAAGACAACAAAATAATCAAAACACACCAAAATAATCAAAACACACCACACCCCCAAACTTGAAAAAGAAACTGCCCCCAGTTTAAAAAAATAATAATAAAAAGCAAGGGAGAAAAGCAGAATACTCCCTATTATGAAAGTTGATGCTTGAGCTAACGCCTTTTTGGATCCGCAAGAAAAAAATATACGAGGCAAACACCAGAACAAACAAAAAAATTAAAATAAAATATACCCGGAAGTATAACAGAATTTTTAAGATGCGCTTCAGGAAAGTCCGAAGAGTCACCTTACGCTGCCATCAATGCTTTTATTAAAAAAAAATAATAAAAATTACAGCAATAAAAATAACAATACATAAATCGCGAATAAATGCGCATCAAGAGATCAAAAAGAAACTCCTTAAGCTGCCATCATTTAGCACGATTTTTACACACGACAGAAAGTAAAAATAACAATATGGGTTATCAAAGGGAGACGAATGAATCTACTTTTCATTTTTTCACGGTAAAATCTTCCATCCAGACAATATTAGATAGAGCTGGATCTGGTTGAGGAACAAATTCAATGAGTTTATTGATTAGTTCTTCTGGTGTTGTTGCAACGACTATGATTCGTTTAGCACGCTCGGAAATAAAATCTTTATCAGCAGAGTAGTCGATGAAAGATAGTAAACCATCAAAGAAACCATTGACATTAAACACACGTATTGGTTTTTTATGAACATTTAGCTGGGCTCTGGTAACCACATGAAAAAGTTCCTCAAGAGTACCAAAACCACCGGGAAGAGTGATAAAGGCGCCAGAATTATTCATCATGTGAGTTATGCGATCTTGCATATTTACAGCTCTAAACCCATCTCCAATAGTTGCCCCGGTGATTTTACTTTCAACCAGAGGTTTTAGAATTATTCGTAACACTTTTACTACTTCCATATAGACAGAAGCAGTAGCGCGTCCCATTAATCCTAGACTTCTTCCTCCGTAAACTACATGAATGCATTTTTCTCGTAAGGTACGACCCAAGTTGTGGGCTGCTTCAGTAAAGCATGCCTCTGTTCCATAACTAGCTCCACCAAAAATGTAGACTGAGTTAAATCTTTTTGTGGAAGATGATGATTCCATTTTTGAAAAGAAACTAATTTGAGAGAAAAAAAATGAAAAGTACAAGTTTGAGGGATGAATAAAAGAAACAAGCACAATGATTATTTATAGAAGAAGAATAAGGTAAAAAAAATGTTTAACAAATATGTGATTGTGTTAATTGCGCTTCCACTACTCAATAGAATAACGAATGGATTTATTGCGTATCACTTTTTTTATTTAGAAAATCTCACCATACGACAAAAATAAAAGATACTCACGTGTATGTACAGTAGTTGTGATTGTGGCTCACATCTTCCTCTGATTTTACGTTCAGAAACGGCTTAAACGCCTTCTATGAGTCGGGGAGAAGCTTCCCATCCAATTTTCTTACAAATTGGCAAACAGGGTCTTTTAACGTCAGATTCCCAAGACGTTGTTCATATTCTGGTTTGAATTTATCCCACAAACACCGAATTCCGTAATGTACGAGTCCACTAGGATGCGTGTCAAGGGAAATTTCGATATTATCTAAATTCTCTTTATTTAGACCATCCTTATGAACTGGATTTTATCTTCTCTGTTTGTAGATGGAATTCCTAAAGATCGACATTTTGAATTGCAGTTCCATCTTGCACATTTATAGCAAACGGATATTATCTTTGCTCATCGTTTCTTGTCATATGAAATTTTTCCAAGTCCTGGTAAAATCTAGTAGGTATTTCTGTGAATTCACCTGGTATTCTCACTTTGGCTTCAATTATGAATCTAATGTCAAAAGGTATGCTTTTATTCATAAGCAACCTCATCCTTTCAAGTCTTGTCTTGTAAATTTTTAAAATGACTTTTTTGCTAAGAAAGGGAAATCTCTTTTCAATGCTATTCAAAGTTTCTTCCATGATAAATAAAATAAAATAAAAATAAAAGGAGAAAATATCTACAATTATCAGTTGTTGTGGGAAAATGAAGAATCCGACTTTAATAGTCACGGAGTACCGTTATCCGCCACTTGACCGGACAAACACAATTGAGTACTAAGTTACAATGTCGAGAAATTGTATCTATAACAATAGTTTACAATGTAAGATTTCAAAAATAACACTTACACTTCCCCGGCAACGGCGCCAAAAACTTGACACGTCTTTTGTGTAACTATCGCGAGTGCAGGATATCGTATCAAGTAGTAAGTGGACTTTTTGAGTCCGGTTTATCGATCCCACGAGGAAGTTAAGTTATATATTTAATTATACACTTTATCTATTTGTTATAGAGATTTACAAGAGCGAAACACACAATTAAAGAGTTTGGTTTGACAATTGCAAGGAAAATGCAATAATAGTACTAAAATTTAAGAAAATAAAAGATTGCACTTAATAATAGATTAATAAAAGGTAAAATGAAATAGTTGGGATTACAAACTTAGTTCATCATTATTTATGGAAGATGTATAGGAGATCATAAGATGTATTTACTTATTTGTTGTGTAGATTCGATTTTCCTTAAAAAGACGGTTCCTCTTCCGAATGTCAAAACGCCCCTTATGTATTGAATCAATCCACTATATTTCTATGTTGATTGGCTTCAATACATAGCATTAGGTTTTATGAAAATAACTCAAAGAATCATCTAAGGTGTAGATGTAACACCCCGATATATTCAGGAATATTACAGCGCCGTAAATGCTTTACATAAGAATTTACAAGGCTGAATAAATGAAAAGACAATAACAGATATTAAATTATGAAATCACGGAAATAAATTACGACAGTTCTGGTTCAATACCTAGAATACAAATATCCAAATGAAGAATATTAATACATCACTGAAATCCAAACATCACAAATTACGACGTACTCGAGTACTTATTAAAATAACCAACAACAGACAATAAACCCGGCCGGAACATCACTCTGCACCCTCGTCGTCATGTAACTCCAGTGGCTATTTTCCCGCTCTCCTGGATCCTGAACATAAACAAATGTTCACCCCCGAAGGGGTTAGCACAACGATGCTAGTACATGTACAATAATCATACAACAGTGATGTAATCAACAATTATCATAACAAGTTTCTCCAACGAGAAATAACAACACATATCACATCATAACAGTCTCAACATACTGATGGTATTCCAATGATCCAGCGCACACAGCTATAGATTCCCATGATGATCCCGTCGGACCAATGCATGGTGGAACTACCTATCCAACGATCCAGTGCACATAGCTATAGATTCCCATGATGATTCCCGTCGGATCAACGCATGGTGGACAATTAATCACAACACATGTACATAATACAATCACAATATTACTGACATAATATAAACAATTCTAATTAAAGTACTTGCCTCAATTCAATGACAAGAATAAAGCTTCCACGAATATCAAAACACTCGAAGGTTGTCCCCTTCGATCAATCACGTTGCTATGCTCGAACCTTAATAAAAGAAATAATATAGAATTCATCTCAAGTCGAACGAATATCTAACAATCCAAATTACGGTCGGAAGTTTATAAAACGTAATCTGCCTGGCTTGCTTATCGCACGCTACGTATCCTATGTAGCGTACGTTAGGGCTACTCATTAGCGCACGTAAACAACAAAGTCTAGCGTAGGCTATATAAGTATCGGCAGTCCCTCTCTAATCAGCCAACTGACTTCTATGATGATTTTAACATATGTTATGTACCAAACATTGCGTACGTTAACTAAGCCCGATAGCGTACGTTAATCTATATAGCTTAGCGTACGCTAAGAGTGCATGGCAGTTTCACTTCTGGACAGATGACTGTTCTAGCTGTGATGAAACTTACGAACACCTCGGTGATTTACGTACGTTACTTGTCTACATATCATAAACTTATGAATAATCTTACGGATTCAATCATCTTTGAATTCAAGTAAATGAATATCATCACAACTCTTATATTCAATCTCGATTATCATTCTCATTTGAAGTTCGGTGATCTCAGGTTGATGCACTAGATTCCATTACCATTATCACATTCAGACTTCATCTTAATGGTGAACTAACGATCCCAATGAAAAGATACAACCTAGGATGATTCTTTATTAAGTCCTTATAACAAAAGTGATATCAACTCCAAGTTTACGATAAATATGGCAACGTTAATCATACGAATAATCAACCTCAGAATATTCCTCTCATCATTTGACGTACTAGGATTCCAACTACAATGTTTTCAATGACGATATCATAAGCATAATCATTCTGACTTCTAAACATGATGTTCGTTCGAATAATTCATCAATGCAACTCAATATCTTGGTAGCATGATCATCTTATTCTCAAGAACACGAATCTAAGGCTAGATAGAATTAACATACCTTAAGATGAAGAAAACACCGAGTCAAAAAGGTAGAATCCAACTCCCGTTGTTTGAATGTCAATCCAAGGTGCTTCTCCACTTCAACGATCAATCACAAGTGACATCCAATCTCCAATGATCAAGTAGAGGAGGTCTATGTGTGTTTAAGGAAGATATGAGGCTCTCTGGTCTCTCAAGAACGAAGGACAAGTGAAGAGAATGTAAACCAAGTAAAATGGGGTGTTGTCCCTTTATAGCATTTCTGTTCGTATGTTATTTAGCGCACTCTATCACAGTATCCTTAGCACATGCTAACAAGCGTTGACTCCAAATCTGTCCAGGTTCGCCCGCGGGAATCTTATCCGGACCCATGTCCGGCTGGCACATGTGCTAGCCGCCTACCTCGATAATTGACTACCTAACGCACGCAATTCTTCATTCGTAGCGTGCGCTAGTTTTAGCCGATAACGCATGTTAAGCTACAGTCTTAGCGTGCGTTATCACGAGTTTCCATGAGAAAATTTGTATGATGCTATACTCATGTACAAAGATACAAATGTGAGAAATATCATACTCCAATTATCGATATCACGATTCCGAATAATACATGGCTCAAATACAAATGAAATACTCAATAATAAATCCGGATATTACATACTCTCCTACTAAAAAGGAGTTTCGTCCCGAAACTCAAGACGAAAATAACTCTGGATATCTGGACTTCATGCTATCTTCCGTTTCCTAAGTGGCTTCTTCCACTCCGTGGCGTGACCACTGAACTTTGACCAAAGTAATTGGTTTGTTCCTCAACTGTTTAACTCGACTCTCGAGTATCCTGACCGGTCTTTCTTCAAATGTTCCATCCTGAGCGACTTCGATCTCGCCGAAATCAATGACATGACTAGGATCCGGTATATATCTCCGTAACTAGGATTCGTGGAACACGTTATGAACATGGCTCAATGATTGCGGTAATGCTAATCTGTATGCCAACTCTCCAACTCTCTCAAGAATCTCGAATAGTTCGATATATCTCGGACTCAGCTTTCCTTTTCTCCTAAAACGAAAGATTCCCGGAGTAGGAGAAACTTTTAAAAGTACATGATCTCCAATACTGAACTCTAATGGACGACGACGTACATCTGCATAATATTTCTGTCGACTCTGGGCGGTCAACAGCCTTTCGCGAATCAAGGCTATCTTTTCTCGTGTCTGAACAATCAATTTTGGTTCCGTTCCGATCAAGTCTGATGAATAGTCCCAACACAGGGGCGATCTGCATCTTCTCCCGTATAAGGCCTCAAATGGTGCCATCTTAAAGGAAGCATGCCAGCTATTGTTGTATGTGAATTCAATCAACGGCAGATGAATTTCCCAATCATTTGACCAATCTAAGACACAGGACCTCAGCATGTCTTCCACTGTTTGAATAGTCCTCTCGGATTGTCCGTATGTCTGTGGGTGATAAGCTGTGCTGAAGTTCAATTCGGTCCCCAAGGCCTTATGAACTGCTTTCCAAAAATGCGATACAAAGTGACCGTCTCGGTCAGAAATAATAGTCTTCGGCGTACCATGCAATCGAACTATCTCCGAAATAAATACTCGTGCCAACCTCCCTGATCCCCACGTGTCCTTAATGCCTAGAAAATGAGCTGATTTGGTTAAACGATCAACTATCACCCAAATCATGTTCATTCCTGTCTTGGTTCTCGGCATACTAGTGATAAAGTCCATCGATATGTCCTCCCACTTCCATTCAGGAATCGGGAGCGGCCTCAGCATTCCGGAAAGTCATTGATTCTCGATCTTAACCTGCTGACAAGTCAAGCATTTCGTAACATAATCCGCTACATCTTTCTTCATGTTGCCCCACCAGAAGTTCTGCTTCAAGTCCTTATACATCTTACTAGTGCCCGGGTGGATAGAATAGGGCGAGCTGTGAGCTTCCTTCATAATCGTCTGTTTCAGAACATCGACTTCGGGAATGCAAAGTCGGTTCTGAAATCTCAAAACTCCATCATCATGAATTATGAATCCAGGGGCCTTTCCCTTGATCACTTCATCACGTAACCGAATCATCAGAGGATCATCTACTTGCTTAGATTTGATTTCTTTGGTTAACAATGAAGTTATTTCCATCATGCACAGTTGTCCTTGGACTCTTTGTAACCATACTTAAATTCCTTCTCGAATCATCTCTCATTGAATGCTAAGCTGGGAGGTCAGAGTCTCCAGTGTTAGGCGTATTTTTATACGCTTATTTATTATTATTTTGTATTCTTTTCATGAGTAAATCTGCATAAATGAGCCTGTAATGCCCTATTATTTTATGTTTTGCAGGAAATTGGAGTCCGAAAGCCGAAACGATGAAAAACGGACGAAAACGGCGAATTAAGGCTTGGGGCCGCAGCACAAGGCAAGCGGGCCGCGGCACACGCAGAGGACCAGCGACCCCCAGAGTAAAGTGTACTCTGTGCCGCGGCACAGATTTAGTGAGCCGCGGCCCAGAAGAAAAAAATGGCGCCCAGGCAATGCGCTGAGTCCCGTGAGCCGCGGCACAGATTAAGTGAGCCGCAGCACACGGGGCGGTTTTGGTGTACTCCGCGTGGGTTTGAGCCGTTTTGAAGCCATTTCTTGACCTAATCACACGGACGTGATTTGGAGGCTGCGGGGAGCTATAAATAAGGGTTTAAGGCCTTAATTAATGATCTGGGGGAAGATCGATCAATCTTGGAGGAGGAATATCGCAGAAGAGAGGGATAAGCAGAAGACACCAAGAGCAGAGGGTGGAAGCCTGAAGAACGGAGGAATCCGAGCTCTTCATCTGCGTTTGATTTTCATGCTTTCATTTATTAATTCTGTATTTTTATCTTTTAGCATGTCAGGCTAAAACCCTGTTCTAGGATTTTGATGAAACCTAAGTTTTGACGGATTTGCTTTAGATTATCTATATAATTCCCTTTTTCTGTTGAGTTTTCCCAATCGATTTTAATGCTTTCAATTGTCTGGCCAATAATTAGATTGTTTTAATTACGCAACTCGAATCGGGAGAGGAGAGTTGGTGAGGAACTATTGGTGAGAACCGTTTTATCTTGTGAGATAGGAATATACTCATAGGAACTACGTGGCCTTTTGAGGATTTTGTGCTTTTTGCCTATTGTCGAATTAATTCACCTAGGGATAGAGTGCGTTATTCGCATTTAGAAAAATCTATTGACCTCGGGAGAGGCGGTAGAGTATATTAGCAATCTTCGCCTTCAATAAATTGGGGAAATCATTAACTTCAGATAATCGAGAGTAAATTCGGATAAACCAAGGTGGATTCAGAATCCTAGACTTATTCATCATTTGATTTTCCTTCTTCAAGCGATCATTTTTACTGTTAGTTCTTTTATTGATTTTATTTAGTTATTAATTGCAACCCAAATTTCGACTGTTCAAATAAAATTAGAATACACAAAAATCGGTACTTAGTGATTCAGTCCTCGTGGGAACGATACTCACTCATCACTTTATTACTTGTCAACGATAACGTGCACTTGCGTTTACGAAATATCGCAACAACTTTCCCCTTGCGAACCGGATGTACAACGTGCACGCTGTACTCTGTGCCGCGGCTCACTTATGTTGTGCCGCGGCCCACCGTTCGGAATTTGAACAGCCCAAGTAGCCTTATAACACGCATTCAGCCGAACCCAGGTACATTTCTTTCCCCTTTCCTTTGCACAAGCGATCGGCCGACTCTTCCCTTCTTCTTTTTCCTCTTGCGAACTACAATCTATACCAGGTAATCCTAATTCCCTTGATCCTTATCGTTACATGAGTTGAAAAGTAAGTTAGTTGTTCGTTGAATGATTATGTTGATTAGTTTTTTTTTCAAAAGTTCTATCAAGTTGAGTTGAGGATATGATGGTTTTGATCGATTTTTAATGATTATTTTCGATTATGAATGAATTGAATATGTCGTTTGTCATGAAGAATGATTCGTGTTGTTGTTTTTAGGGATTTAATGAAGTTATAGTCATATTTGTTCTTCAATTAAAAGGATGCACTCAAGGTGTTTGATGAAATGCCTGAATGAAGTTTTTGATGAATGTTAAGTCAATGTTTTGAACTATGTGCAACAAACTCATTTCTGGATTTACAGCGACCCCAACCTTTACGACAATTTTAAGCGTAGAATGCTCAATTTCAATTTTCTCTCACGGCGGTGCTAGCTCGTTAGATTCATTCATGTTTAGATATCCTTAGCCGAGTAATGTCATTCTCATTATTGTTTAAGTAAGAAAACTCCAGTGTTTAACGTTTCAGGAACTCGCTATGGCTAGAACCAAAAAGCTCAGCAAAAGGGCCAGGACTCAGTCGTCCCCCACACGAGGGGAAACTTATCATAGTCGGGCCGAGTCGGAGGCGCATCAATTCTCTGACCCAGAGATCCATAAAATCTTCAACAAGAAGATTCGCCCTCGACCTCTGATCCCGGAGAGGGGATTCACCCCAGCCCCCTAGGACGGGGAACTTCTGACCATGATCAACGAGATGGGGTGGGCCCGTTTTGCTACACCTCCCGAGCCAGCGGTGATATCTATTGTGTAGGAGTTTTATGCAAGCGCTTTGTTGAAGCACATTCGGGCGGGGTAGATGTTACAGCACTTAGACACTCGGACTCAGCTCGTAGTCCGAGGCATTACGGTGGATTTTTCTGTAGCTGCTATTCGGAGGTTATTTGAGCTGCCGGTGGTTGATGAGACGGCTTATACGAGAGTTATGGATAGCCTCACGAAGGAGGCTCTGCTCGAGACTCTTACACAGCCCGACTCCGACTGGGAGAGGCGCGCACCAGCTTCTTCCACCTTCTACTTTAAGAGCTCGCGCCTCAGTCGGTTCGGGCGAGCTTGGTTGTACTTCATCTACGCACGTATTGACCCTACCTCGCAGATCCGCACTGTTTTTCTCTCTCGAGCCCATACATTATATGCTATCACCTCCGGGCTGCGATTTGATGTGGCTTCTCTCCTGGTCCGATCTATCTTCCAGTGTATTCAGGGAGGGGCCAAGACGGGGCTGAAGCACCCCTCTCTTATTTGCGCTCTTTGCCGGCAGTCGAGGATGACGTGGTCGAACGACGAGCCGATGCTAGCCCCCCAGGGCCCGATTGATCACCGCATCATTTTTCATTTCGACCAGTGGGGAGGAGCGCCGGCACACGCTTGGGGGCGAGGATTTTTACTTGATGAGGCCCACGAGGGGTCCCCCGAGCCTCTTCTTCTGACGCAGGAGCAGATGGAGTCCAGTCCGCCGCCCGACAGAGAGCGCTTGCAGGAGATGTTCGACGGATTGAGAGTGGAGATGAGGAGAGAGAGAGAGAGAGGAGTTGAGGAGAGAGAGAGAGAGAGCCTTCTGGCTGAGATGAGAGAGGAGAGGCGGATGGAGAGGGAGAGCATCATTGCTGCCGTCCGAGATGAGATGCGAGAGCAGGCCCGCCGGGCCAACCGTCGTGAGTCGAGGCATCTGGCAGCGAGAGATGCCTACCACCAGGAGCACCTTGCTGCATGGATGGCCCATATTATGCACCCGGACGGTCCATTCATTCCACCGGCTCGGCCAGCCACACCACCCTCCTCGCTGGACGACGCCGGCACCAGCTCGTGAGCTGACTGTAGGGGAGTACTTGACCTTTTTCTTTCATTGCATATTATTATTTTCGTCCATTGAGGTCAATGTACGTCCTAAGTTTGGGGGGGGGGGGGGTTACTTTCTGTTGATATACTTATTGCTGTACTTATTTGTTGCACTTTTCATTATTTTTCGTTATATTTGTTGTTGCTAGCCTTGCTTGTCATGATTTTACTCTTATTCGTGAATTTTTCGTGCTCCTTTTTGTGTGAAACTGATGTTACACTACTGATTTCTCTCGGAAGAAACGGTTGAGTTTAGTTGAGTTGCAGTCAGTGACATCTGTTTCTGTTAAGTCCTCATTTAGGTCCGAAATTTTTTCGTCTTTGTAGAAATCTTAGCAGATAAGAAAGGAGACATACGTGTTTTCAAATCGCCGTCTATACGTTTGGTTACATTGTTCGCGTAGCTAGTCGTCCAGTAACATAAGTCGTATGGGCACCTAATTTGAGTTTAGAGTCGGACAGTTTTTCCCAAAAGTCGAGATATTATATGTTCTATGATAGGAAGTCTAGTAACCGGGGGTATTCGCGTGACCCGTTGTTTACTCTCGCATAAAACGACAACCCTGATTAGACTAGTGGTTTAGAGATTTCTCTTGTGCCAATGATGGGGAGCCTAGTAACCGGGGTTATTCGCGTGACCCATTGTTTACTCTTGCGTAAAACAGCGACCTTGAATCGGACATGCGGGAATAGCTATTCGAGTTGTTTCTCCGCTGTGGAGGGGAACTTAGTAACTAGAAGTATCCATGTGCCCCATGAGTGTCTTTTATGTCAAACGGTTCCCCAACACATGAGAATGGAATTCCACCCTAGGATTATGCCGATGAAACGTCCCGAGATCTGAACCTAGTGATCAACTCGAATCAATTTATTGACCGTATATAAGGGAATACTGTCCGAGGGTTATATTTGTTGTGGGAACTCTTGAAATTTTTGCCACTAGACTGTGGAACTGGGCGAGTTATCTTGTTTATTTTAACCTTTCATATTGACGGTCGATTAAATTCACTCTTGTTAATCTTTGAGCTCGATTTTCTTCATGAACGATTGATTAGGACTGAAATTGGTTACTTTGTGGAATCAGTGTCCTGAACGTGGCTCACTATTACAATACTTGTACTATTCTTTGAGATTTTCAGGGTAGTATTGATTAGGTTGAGCACTATGAGTTGCACGATTATTCACGATATTCTTTTGATGAAATTGTTTATTTTTGCTTGAGGACAAGCAAAGGCTCAAGTTTGGGGGTATTTGTTAGGCGTATTTTTATACGCTTATTTATCATTATTTTGTATTCTTTTCATGAGTAAATCTGCATAAATGAGCCTGTAATGCCCTATTATTTTATGTTTTGCAGGAAATTGGAGTCCGAAAGCCGAAACGATGAAAAACGGACGAAAACGGCGAATTAAGGCTTGGGGCCGCGACACAAGGCAAGCGGGCCGCGGCACACGCAGAGGACCAGCGACCCCCAGAGTAAACTGTACTCTGTGCCGCGGCACAGATTTAGTGAGCCGCGGCCCAGAAGAAAAAAATGGCGCCCAGGCAATGCGCTGAGTCCCGTGAGCCGCGGCACAGATTAAGTGAGCCGCGGCACACGGGGCGGTTTTGGTGTACTCTGCGTGGGTTTGAGCCGTTTTGAAGCCAGTTCTCGACCTAATCACACGGACGCGATTTGGAGGCTGCGGGGAGCTATAAATAAGGGTTTAAGACCCTAATTAATGATCTGGGTTATGTTATGGAGTTGGATAACTTATTTGTGGCAAAAAAAGGGACATGAAAACGAGTAAACGGAACTTTTGGGCATAATTCATAATTTCTTAAAGTTTGGGTACTAAACTGAAATTTACGAAAATAAAACATCCTGGACCTTGGAAAGTAAATATTATATAATGTATGGTCTGCTCGTAAGTTTTGAAGTAATTCGGAGTTCGATATCTAAACTTATTAGTCATATCGCAATTTTAAAACAATTCCGGGGTCAAAATACAAGAAAATAAAAATTCTGGACCAAGTCCGATTTTTTCTGGAATTTTCACAAATCTGGAATTCCAGGTTCATCACGAGTCATCTCGTAAAATTTCGTTAAATTCCGAGCTAAATTCATAGCACTATAAGCCTCGGAACGATTTCTTTAAGTTTCGGGGCGATACCGCAATTTCTGGAAATTTATGTCTTGAAACTGGAAATTTCCGAATTTTCCTTAAATCTGGAGTCGAGGAAGTATTTTTGACTTCTTCATAAATTTTCATGACCATCCGATTTCGTTTCATATTCCAAACGCTTAGGCTCGAACCTAAGGGTAAAAACGTCCTTTCAACCTATTCCAGAAAATCCTCGTTTTCATTTCATCGAACCTATCCATCTAATATATCTGACCAGAACTGATCAGACCATTAATAAATTATTGAGAATATTTTCGAATTTATATACAAGTCCTATCCCGTATTACCGTGCCACAAATATAAGTAACCATATTCCATACTTAATCAAAAGACGCTATTAACCTCACTAACCGAATGTTTACGTGATACTTGTGAAATGCGTCTAATTGATAACTGTGACTGTCCGGGAACTAAGTGCTATACAAACAAAGTGCCACGGACGGGTCCGCCTCTAACTCTATCGGGACAAAGTGCCACGTCGACGGACGGGGGCCACCTCTTGAGCCCATACGAAACAGAGAGCCGACCTACAATCCGGGGCTACCTCTTGAGCTGTAGGAGCCACCTCTAGATTCCCAATAGTTAGACCGATCTTGGAGCGAGCAGCGCAGCTGCGGTTCATGAACAAGGAAGGCTGCCGTTGTTGCCTATTCCCATAACCGAGGAACAGAGTGTTCTGAGGGACCTAGGTCATAGACTTGGGGTATAATCGCGATTATAGTGTAATTCGGGTATTGACCCACAGCTAAGGACATACCGAGCCCAGATAAGAGATAAGGAAGCACACGCTAAGTGTGAGAGCGAAGGCTCAGCTATTGGGGCGACGGTCCAATTCTTGGGGCGACGACCTATATTGCTATGAGTAATAAGGAGAGTCTAGAATCCAAAGTCCACATCGGCAGGATTCGAAACTGGATTGATTGATCGACTGACGACTTTACTTGACATCCGTCCACGGGGACAGGATTATAATATTACAACTACATTATGATTATTGTTTTTATAAAATTCCGATATAATTGTAACTATTTCCACATTCTCATAATTGATAAAATCATGCATCACTTAAATATTTTCAAAGAAAAGAGCCACACCTGCACACGATCACCCACTCACTGATACCCTTTGTATCACCCCACCGTTTTCCCTTTTAAAACCAGAGAACGAGCCACCAGCCGAAGACGAAGAAATTCTCGAGGAAGAGACTGAATAGAAGACTGCCATCAAGACTTAGAATTTCTGTTGTTATCCCAACTTGTAATAGTTAACTATGCTTTGTACTTAACTCGTTTGGTATTTTTCCGCTGCAAACTTATGAACAGTGTAATTTCGATTATCAGCTTTTGTCACAATGAATCTTAGGACATCGGCCTAAGATTGTTGTTTTGAAATATTATCCAATCGTTATTTTGCTTCCGCAATTATTGTTGCATTTTGATTGATTGATCGACTGATGCATCGCGCCCTCGTCCTTCCCGATGTTGGGGGCGTGACACAACCCCTGTGGAAGAGATGCCTGCTACTGTCGATACAGTAGATCCGGAGCCTTTGGCGGCTACGACAGATGATCAGACATCTGCCAACTTGAAAGACTCTAGCGAGTCGGCTGCCACTTTGGAGCGAAAAGCTACTTCTCCTATACGGGATTCCACACCCGTTAAGTATCCATCTCCCATCAGGGTCCCAACCCCTGTTAGGTATCCCTCTCTGATATAGGATACCACACCTGTAGAGGAACCAATGCCTACGGCGGACCCAGGCGCTGTACGCAGTCCCTCCCCGGAGCAGGCGAAAGCTGAGAGACAACAGGAGGAATCAGTCCCTCCTGTATCCATGTCTTCAAAATCCATCCCCGAACAGCCGCAGGAAACAGCCACTTCTGTCGCTAAGCCCGCATCAGATGCAACCGCTCCTGATGCTACTGCCCCTTCAACTGTCTTGGAATCCAACGATGGTATTATACCTGAGGAGATCCATCTCGAGTCTCGTCCTAATGGGAACTTGAGACAGTTAAATAGAGCTGAGGATTTTTCTAAGCCTGATTCTCCCCGATCCGCCAAAAGAAAAGAGCAACTGCACTCTCTTGCCTATCAAACTATGTTCTTGTAGGATGCTCTCAATGCCCTGCACTCTGTTGAGAAATCTCTCGATTGGCTACATCAATCTGCTGTTGAAAAGATGACCGATTTGCGGCATGAAGTAATGAAAGTGGAAAAGGCCTTCCGCATCCTTCCGACCGTCTTCAAGGAAGCACTTAGCCAACTGCAACAGCGACAGGAGCAGATCCTGAAAGAAGAACAAAGCAAACTTCGAGTATCTGAGGCAAAGACTGCATCCGCTCTTGTTGAATCTGGTTCACAGCTTCGAGCCCATGACAAGAATATTAAAGACATGTCACAGGTGCTTAATTCCCTTGTTAATAAAATGACAACCTTTGAGGCGAAACAAGACGTTGCAATGAAGATCCTTGAACGACATGATGAAAAGGTGTCCTACCTTGATGACACCAAAAAGGGGGAAGAAGCTAGAGAAGCAGCAAGGAGAATAAGGGTCGAGCAAGAGAAGGAGATGGAAGATGCATTTGGAGATAGCTTCACTGCTGAAATTAATCGTTTAGCCTCTCCGGCTCACAGTGTCAGAATACAGGGAAATCGTCCAGAATTTCAGGACCCTAAGTTTCCTTGGAAGAGCGAAGTTCAAAAGCCGCAAGCATTAAACCTCCCGGCCAACCGTCAGCCCACTGCAGATGAGATCAAGAACTGGAGGAAGAATGAACTGCTAAGATACTTCATTGTTCTTATCAGAGAATCTACCTTATTCAACAGTTGCAAAATGGTGCAGGAAGCCGCAGAGGAGTTTAAGAAAAGGCTGGATGAAGGAACACTCCCGCTCCAACAGAAGATGAAGTCCAAGCATAATCAAGGTGACTTGGTAACCCACCCAGAGGATTGGATCCTAGTTATCGATAAATCCTACGAAGGATGAGCCATCTACCTAAATCGAAACAGGGACGCTCATCAAAATTGGTGGAAGGGTACCAAGAATGACCCTAAAAGCACTTGGAGACATTCCGATTATAGGAGCTAGATTTCCTCCTGTATTCTGATCTTGTATTCTTATCCTGTTTTCTGATTTTTGAGATAACTTGTAATCTTGGATCAATATCAATAAAATATTTTTCTCTTGAAAGATTACAACTCGAAATCTACTGTGTTCTTATATGATTACGATACTTAACTCATTTGCTAAATTAATACAAGTATAGAAGCTTGTTTAAAAATTAAGTTGTACGAACTTGTCTGTGAACAGTTCATAGATTCAGTGTATGTATCTAGAAAACATTGTAAGATTGTGCCTGCGCGCCAATCATAAGCTTAAGTTGTAAATACTCTTAATTGTATCGAAATTGAACTCGCCTGCGAGCAGTTCATAATATTAGACTAGTTGCTGAAAGCCAGATCATTCACAGAAGACCAAGAAATCTGCCCTCCTGAAAGATATTTCAAAAGTTATTGGCATCATCAAGAAGGTTTTGGCATCATCAAGAATGTTTGAAAAACTTCAAAAGGATTTGAAGGATTTAGACTTGGCAAATTATCAAAAAGGGGGAAATTGTTGGGATAACAATCCCTGTATTGAAAGTTTTGATAAAGTGTTTTGACAATGTGCCAATCAACAAGCAAACTGTATCGAAAGTCGATCAAAGTCGTTCACACTGTATCGAAGACTTATCATAGTGCCAGCATACAGCGAGCCTTCGCATTTCCAAGATACAGCAACAAAGTATAAAGCGCCAAGTATGGAAGCTGTCCTGCATATAACATCTTTCCATACAGTATCAGTTAATCCATTATTGCCTACAACATAATTGGATACAACATTCATATCAAAACAGGACTGAAGACCGCTTGAAAAGGAATCTTTGTTATCCGCTAAAGTCAAGTCCCGTTTGATAAGAAGTATTTATGTAAATGGATTTTCCGTATGAATTTTTCGCGTTACTTTATCTAAGATATACTGGATGGCTTGGTGTCTATATAGTATGGATAAAATTAATTAAGAACTGAGATAGCTGTATTTGTACTGGTATAACTGTCGTAGTGGTTCGACAATTATTTTGAGGATATCGTGTATCAGGTTATCGTACTTTTGATATTGGGTATATCGTATGATGATGTTATTGGATTCAGTACATGTATTCAGTATGACGTATGTTCGTATTTGGTATGTCGAGACGGACGAGGAGAGTTGGAAATGGCTAAGTATAGCCTGATTAGCTCGCGCTAATGTTCAAGTATAGTGCACGCTATCGTTCATGGTTAGCGCACGCTAGAGGCAGAATGTAGCGCACGCTAATGCAGTCAGATCGGAAGGAATCCGCGTGTGGACCAGGCCACTTTCGGCGCACGTTCTGATAAGTCAACTTGTAATGTAGTACTAGCACACGCTAAAGCCTAAAGGTTAGCGCACGCTAATGGTATATCGGTCAAAGGGAATCTTATCCTTGTCAGATGCTTTCGGCATGTGGGTCACGAGCATCTTCGTGGTAGGTGTAGACTGTAGCAACTCAACTGATATTAGCGCACGCTAAATGCAAGGACTTGCATATGCTAGACAGGATGTATTACGTACGCTATTGCATGAGAATTACGTACGTAAGCTGATGTACGAGCAAGACAGTGGCCTCTGGGCTGCGATAGCGCACGCTAACAAAGTCAGTTAGCGCACGCTAAGGCTGTTGCGCACGCTAAACATGAGATGTTAGCGCACGCTAGTAATGTTTATTATATAAGGGGACAGACGGGTTTTGAGATGAATTTAGTCCATTGTTTCTCCTTCAGTCGATAAGCGTTGACTCCAAATCTGTCCAGGTTCGCCCGCGGGAATCTTATCCGGACCCATGTCCGGCTGGCGCATGTGCTAGCCGCCTACCTCAATAATTAACTGCCTAACGCACGCAATTCTTCATTCGTAGCGTGCGCTAGTTTTAGCCGATAACGCACGTTAAGCTACATTCTTAGCGTGCGTTATCACGAGTTTGCATGAGAAAATTTGTATGATGATATACTCATGTACAACGATACAAATGTGAGAAATATCATACTCCAATTATCGATATCACGATTCCGAATAATACATGGCCCAAATACAAATGAAATACTCAATAATAAATCCGCATATTACAGTAGAGGTATATTTCTATCTCCTAAAACAACTTAGAGTGAAGATCATTTGATCTAATCAAACATATTTTCTTTCGAAACATATGAAGACCATAAATATCATCAGTTATTGGCCAAATAAATAAAGATTGGTAAAACAATAATCACACACAATAATAAGTAATCCGTAATAAATCTTTATACAAACTTAAATAACATGACAAACCTTGTTTATAATCCCAACTAAGGATAACTTAGCCCATGAAGGGTTTATTCAACATATTACAAGCTTGAGTGGTTATTATTAGTTGAAAAAGGAAACAATTGATCCTAACTCCGTTAGTAGATAAAGGATAAATAAGCAATAAACTCCCTCAACAACATAAGCTAAACCACTATTACATACACTCTCTCAAGAACATAAGTGTGTTCTTCACACAAAAAAAAATATTACAAAGTAGGGAAAATATAAGATGAATGATGCTAAATGATAGATCTAAGGGGTCTATTTATATACCTAAAGTCGTATAATAGCTCCAAAACTCCAGCATTGTTACATTAGATCGGATCAAGGCCATCCATCCCCTCAATAATAGACCAAAAGTATAAAAGATTTAAAAATGATCATACATCTGTCAAGAGTTACGGCCGTAATTTTCAGATGTTACGGCCGTAACTTTGCTTCGGCTTTCTGCACATTATCTGTTGTGTGAGTTACGGCCGTAACTTTTAGATGTTACGCTCGTATGGAGTTTCAGACTTCATCTTCAGCTCATAATTTCTTGGACTTTTGCGTTTTCGCCCCAAATCTTCTTCGGATGATAACTTTTGATATATAACTCTGATTTTGAATCCGGAAAGACTGTTGAACTCATCTCGAAAAGCTCTACAACATGAATACATAAAAACTCAATATAGAGAATATTTTATAAATATGTTATTTCTTGAGTAAATCAGTAATTCAATCCGATTAAGGCTAAATTTACATCTTCCTCCTATAAAAATAAAATTATTAAAAACTAATTAATTTAAAGTAAAAACGAGTCGACTAGCTCATAATTATGGGTGAAATGTATCAATACTAATCACAGATAAGTGTATAAAACTGACACTTATCATAAACCTTTCCAGCGCCTATCCCCTTATCCAATAACGAGTGGAATGTTTTACTCTCAAATACACGGACTAGTTTATATATATATATATATATATATATTTATATATTTACGATTTAGGAATTCCATTAACTACCAGTAAATAAAGAAACATCCATTTGCCTTATGATAATGAATTACATAATAACAAGTACAATACCCTCACTCATACATCCCCTGAGTGGCATTCGAGGGCATACTCCTAACAATCTCCCACTTGCACTCAATGCCACACACTTTGATATCTAATACCCATGTTCTCCAGATGACGCTCCAAGCTAATCTGAGGAAGTGGCTTGGTCAGTGGATCAACGACATTGTCGGCTGAGTCTACTCTATGCAGCACAATGTATCCCTTGCGAACAAATTCTCTTACGAGATGATACTTTATCTTAACGTGTTTGGTACTGTTGTGAAACCTCGTCTCCTTGGCTTGCGCTATAGCTCCATCGTTGTCACAGTACTGCGGAATAGGCAGCTCAGCACATGGTATCACTTGAAGTTCTCCCATAAACTTCTTAATCCAGAACCCTTCCTTGGAAGCCTCCGAGGCTGCTTGATACTCAGCCTGACATGTGGAATCAGCTGTCGCGCTTTGCTTGGCGCTACGCCAAGATACTACTACTCCATTAAGAGTAAATATGTATCCAGAAGTAGACATCGAATCGTCCTTCTGTCCTTGGAAGTCCGAATCAGTGAATCCCACCACATCCAAATCTCCACCTCCATACATAAGAACCATATCTCTAGTCCTTCTCAAGTACTTGAGGAATCTATTTAGGGAAACCGTCTTTACCTCCATTTGCCATATCTCATAATCGTGGTAGGCAGTTATAGCAAGCATCATGCAGATAGACTTGATCATTTCTACGGGCGAGAAGGTATCGTGATAATCAATCCCTTCCTTTTGGGTATAACCCTTTGCCGCAAGCCTGGCCTTATAGGCGTCAACCTTGCCATCACCATCATTTTTTCTCTTGTAGATCCACTTGTTCCCAATAGGCACTATGCCCTTGGGGCGGTCTACTAGAGTCCAGACCTGATTGACATGCATCGAGTCTATATCAGCTTCCATAGCTTCACGCCATTTCGCGGAGTCTACATCCACCATCGCATGGTCATAGGTGGTTGGGTCGGTCTCTTGGCTATTACTTGGAACCTCATGGAGACTCAGCTCATCTAAGTTCACAGATAAATGAGACACCCTACTCGACCTACGAGGTGGTTGTACTTGTGTTTCAGAAGGTTTGGTTCCAATTTCTTGCACAGGTGTCTCCTGAGGAGTTTCATTGTATTCTTCCAAAGAAATACTTCTATCTGCTCCGCCTTCCTGAATGAACTCATCTTCCAGGAAGTGTGCTTGCATAGCAACAACAATCTTTTGATCTTCGGGAATGTAGAATAGATAACCCATCGTCCCAGACGGGAATCCAATGAAACGTCCCTTCACGGACCTCGCTTCCAACTTCTCCACCTTAATCTTCTTGACATAGGCGGGTGATCGGTCAAAAACTTATCATAAAAATAGGAGTTTTTTGAGTCTCTCACATATATATATATTGTAATATCCGCATTTTTTTTCCCTTGTATTTTCATTTTCGGTGTATTTCTCAGACGTAGTGACCCTCGTGTATCTTTCAGTGTATCTTTTCACTCACCTATTGATGTGATTCTCGTTATTGTTGCGCGGAACCGCCATTTAGGGGTTGTCGTGGATCCATTCTACGTTATGATATGTTTTGAGATATTCCGTTTGATGTTTCGTTCATATTCCGGTGTTTTGGACCGTTTATATTTCGTACCTAGTGCACGCTATCTTTTATGCATAGCGCACGCTAGATGTCCCTTAGTAGCGCACGCTACGACTGCTTCGTAGCGCGCGCTAGAGAGCAGCCCTGGGAGTGGCAGTACTGATTCTAGCCCTCTTGACTGGCGGATTAGCGTACGCTACTTAGTCTAGCGCACGCTAATGTCGGGGGCTAGCGCACGCTGAGACGCCCGGTAGCGTGCGCTAGTGTGAATGTCCAGTACTGGAGAGTTTGCCACTGGACTCGACTGATGCCCAGGTAGCGCACGCTATTGGTCGATAGCGTGCGCTACCGAGAGGTTATTAGCGCGCGCTATGTTTGGAGTAGCGCACGCTAATGGCCAGAATTCTCGCTACTGGACTGGAGTTTGTTTCGTTAGCGCACGCTAACCTTGAGGATTAGCGCGCGCTAACACTCCCTGGCTATATAAACCAGGGAGTTGACTGTAACATCCCAATTCACAAATGGGACATTACACGCCGTGGAACCCTCGTAAGGTCTACCAGGCTAACACATGACACGTAAACCACAATGTAATTCCAAACGATGCACTCAAAAGTAAGTAAGGCCGTGGCCTCGGCCAAAACAATTTTAACAGAGTACATGAACATAAAATAAATACCAATTCGTTGCCCACGCAGGGGACTTAAACCAAGTTTAAAAGTAGACAGACTAATTCTAGTACTCGACAAATGCAATGACAAAACACAAAATTTCAGACTCGAGCCACATCATCAAGCCAGCCCATCCTTTACGTGCGTGTCCCGTACCTGCTCCTCAGCTCTCCCGGTACCTGAAATGCATAAGACGCATTTCCCCCATTTAAGGGGTTAGCATTCGAATAGCTAGTGCAAGTACACAATTACACAACATTATATACAATATACGGTTTTACACAATCATCTCAATCAGAAATCATTTGCCATAAATATTCCGGAATACTACATTGGCAATCAAATCAGTTCCAATCATCACGATATCACAAGATCACAACTGGTATCCCGTGGCCGTACTCCTTAGTATCGACCCCCAGACATCCCGTCGAACACTTCGGGTGGGACACCACTTCCGCGGCCGTACCCCTTAGTATCGACCCCAGACATCCCGTCGGACACTCCGGGTGGAAGTTCAATCACACACGCACCCAAGTTCCCTTCCGCGGCCGTACCCCTTAGTATCGAACCCCAGACATCCCGTCGGACACTCCGGGTGGAAGGAACACAACTCACGCACCCAAAAATCACAATTCATCATTCATTTCGAAAATCACAACATACATAACGAAATGTAATACATGTACTTGCCTTGAATGAAACGAAACGAAGGAAACAACGAAGGAATAGGTTTCGGTCCGAACAATCCTCCCATATCCGTTCCTAACACAATAACTGTATACACAAGTCTCAATAATGCGGAAAGGTAAGAATAAATCCTAATTCTACCCGCTGGAACAATTTGTCGGTCATGACTTGGGTATCGTCGACTATAAGTGACGAACAATGGAAAACTTGAAGTTTAAAACCACAAATCATCAATAAAACGAAGGATTACAAGTACACGATCGAAGTCTAGCGATAACCCAAGGATAATTCGGACTAAAAGAGTCAAATCCCAAGAAATCCCCAAAATTTCCCCAGAATCTCAAAACAAGGGTTTCGGGAATTCTTACCTTGATTCGGATGGTGGAAAGTGTTAGGAACTTGTAGAATTCACGCAAGGAATGCACGATGGTAGTGAATGATGATCTACAGTCGGAATCGTCCCTAACCCTCGCCTGGAATCGCTCAAAGCCGAGAAGGATAAGAAATGAAGGAAAAATGACGAAGTTGACTGCTGTTGTCCTATTTATATTAAACAGTCTTAGCGCAGGCTACGCACAAGCATTAGCGTGCGCTAACGGGGCGTGGAAGAACAGTCTACCTACTGTCCTCCAGTTAGCGTACGCAAGCTAACATGGTTAGCGTGCGCTAATACTAGGAATTAGCGTGCGTTAACGCTGAAATAGCGTACGCTACGGTCCCGATCAAGTACCGAACCTACTATCCTGCATCAATAAATCGTTAGCGCACGCTACGAACCCCAGGTTAGCGTACGCTAACCACACAGTGATAGCGCACGTAAGTAAGCTCGGAGTAGCGTGCGCTACTCAGGCAGCAGTTCAGTACTGCACAGTACACTGCTGCCAACAACACAAAAGTGCCGAAATGCGAAGCAAGACCAGAATCCGGAAACAAAAACACGTAATAATCAAGATGACAGAGCTGAGCGTTGAAATAGAATATAATCCCGATCAATGGAGAGTCCGAAATGAAGCAAACAAAGCGAAATTCCCCAAACTTATGAAAATTACAAAAACGGCCCAAGTGCCCGAAAAATCGCGATACAACGTCGGATTAACAATCCGAAAGTTTCAACACGACCAACTCAACCATACAAACTTATACAAATCAAGAAACAACACAAACGAACAAGTTTTACGAGAATCGAACGTACATGCGGCAAGATATAATTCAAGATGAAATTATGCAAAAACATCCTCGAAACTCGTCCAGACGGAAAAACTCCAAGAACAAAATAGATTCATAATTCCAAAACAGTACTAAGCGAGTTGTCCGAAACGAACATACACCAAAAATAGAAATTACCGAAAATAGAAAACACGGATATTACATTATCCCCCCTAAAAATAAGTTTCGTCCCGAAACTTACAACGCGAACAACTCGGGGTATCTCGACCGCATACTCTCTTCCGTCTCCCATGTGGCTTCCTCGGATCCATGTCTCGACCATTGAACTTTAACCAGAGGAATGGTTTTATGATGAAGTTGCTTTACCCGACGCTCTAAAATCTGAATCGGCCTCTCCTCGATGGTAATGTCGGGTCCCAATTCGATCTCTCCAAAATCAATAATATGGCTAGGATCCGATACGTACTTCCTAAGCTGGGAAACATGAAATACGTTATGAACGCGACTCAAAGACGGCGGCAAGCCTAACCGATAGGCAAGCTCTCCCACTCTCTCTAAAATCTCAAACGGCCCAATATATCTCGGACTAAGTTTGCCCTTCCGGCCGAAGCGGTAAACTCCCCGTGTCGGCGACACCTTAAGCAAAATATGATCTCCCACCTCAAACTCCAACGGCCGGCGACGCGTGTCGGCATAAGACTTCTGCCGACTCTGGGCCGTCAACAATCTATCACAAATCAGAGTAATCTTCTCTCTCGTCTCAACTACCATATCGGGCTCGGTACCAATAAGCTCGGACGCATCGTCCCAACACAACGGCGATCTGCACTTCCTCCCATACAATGCCTTAAATGGTGCCATTTTGATTGAGGCGTGCCAACTATTGTTGTACGTGAACTCGATCAACGGCAAGTGCGACTCCCAATCATCCTTCCAATCTAGGGCACAGGCTCTCAACATATCCTCCAACGTCTGGATCGTCTGCTCTGACTGCCCGTCAGTCTGAGGGTGGTAAGACGTACTGAGTCTCAACTCAGTCCCCAAGCTCGATGAACAGCCTGCCAAAAATGTGATACAAACCGGCCATCATGATCCGAAACAATACTCTTAGGAGTCTCATGTAATCTCACGATCTCTGCAATAAACACTCGTGCCAGTCTCTCTGGACCCCAAGTGTCCTTAATACCTAGGAAATGAGCTGATTTGGTCAGTCGATCGACAATAACCCAAATCATGTTCATCCCAGTCCGAGTCCTAGGCATACTGGTAATAAAATCCATAGAAATATCCTCCCATTTCCACTCCGGGATAGGAAGTGGTCGCAAAAACCCCGCGGGTCGTTGATGCTCGGTCTTAACCTGCTGATAGGTCAAACATCTCGACACAACCTCGCTAACGTCTGTCTTCAAATTACTCCACCAGTAGTTACTCCTCACATCCTTGTACATTTTACTCGTACCAGGATGTATGGAGTAAGGTGTGGTATGAGCTTCGCTCAAGATCTTCTGTCTCAGCTCAATAACATTCGGTACACATAGTCTGCTGCGAAATCTCAGAACGCCATCATCCTGAACCACAAATCCAGGGGCTTTCCACTTCCTCACATCCTCCCTCAACTGGACCAAACACGGATCATCATACTGTTTCGCCTTGATATCATCAGTCAAGGACGAAGTGATCTCTAACGCACATAACTGGCCCTGAACTCTTTGAACCCAAACCTCAATATCCTGACAGATGAAATCTCGCTGGATCCTAGTCTGTGGTGTAAGTACCTCTAACATCTGTAAAGCCATCAGTTTTCGGCTCAACGCATCAGCCACTACGTTGGCCTTACCCGGATGGTAAAGTATCTCGAGGTCGTAATCTTTAATTAGCTCTAACCACCTACGCTGCCTCATATTCAACTCTTTCTGACTGAAGATGTACTTCAGACTCTTGTGGTCCGTAAAAATCTTACACGACGACCCATAGAGATAATGCCTCCATATCTTTAAGGCGAAAACGACCGCAACTAACTTCAAGTCGTGCGTGGGATAATTTACCTCATAAGGTTTCAATTGGCGGGACGCATAAGCAATCACTCTATCTCTCTGCATCAAAACACATCCAAGCCCAAGGCCCGAAGCATCACTATACACTACGAAATCCTCGTTCCCCTGAGGCAATGCTAAAACGGGTGCGGTAGTCAAACGTCTCTTTAACTCGTCAAAACTGTCCTGTCTGTCTGCAGTCCACTCGAACTTCTGAGTTTTCTGGAGCAACTGAGTGAGTGGTCTAGCGATCTTAGAGAATCCATCAAAGAATCTACGGTAATAGCCGGCAAGACCCAGAAAACTCCTCACCTCCTTCACATTCTTATGCGGCTCCGAAGCCATCACTGCTTCTATCTTCTGCGGATCTACCCGAACTACCTCTGCTGAAATCACATGCCCGAGGAACATCACTTCCTCGAGCCAAAACTCACACTTAGAGAACTTCGCGTACAACTGCTCAGCCCTCAAAGTGTCTAATACAATCCGGAGATGTAAGGCGTGCTCCTCCCGACTCCGTGAATAGATAAGAATATCGTCGATAAAAACGACTACGAATTTGTCCAGATACTCAATGAAAACTTTGTTCATCAACTGCATGAACACTGCTGGGGCATTTGTTAGCCCGAAAGGCATAACCACAATCTCGTAATGGCCATATCTCGTCCGAAAGGCAGCTTTCGGAATATCGACGTCCCGAATCCTCAACTGGTAGTAGCCCGATCGCAAATCAATCTTCGAAAAGATTGTCGCCCCCTGAAGTTGATCAAACAAATCGTCAATCCTGGGCAAAGGGTATTTATTTTTGATGGTTAGCTTGTTTAATTCTCGATAGTCGATGCATAAACGAAGCGATCCATCCTTCTTCTTAACAAAAAGTACAAGCGCACCCCAAGGCGATGCGCTCGGTCGAATATATCCTTTATCTAACAACTCTCCCAACTGATTCTTCAATTCTAACATCTCCGACGGTGCCATACGGTACGGCGCTCGAGAAACAGGGGCCGCATATGGCTCTAGATCAATAGGGAACTCCACCTCTCGCTGTGGTGGTAATCCCGGCAAGTCATCCGGAAATACATCGGGGTATTCGCTAACAACTGGAATTGATGATAAATCAACTCCACCATCTTCCGCCTTCAGAGCGTAACACCAGTAGCCGACACAACCATGGTTCAGAAGTTTCATCGCCTTCAAGGCGCTAATCACACTCCCCGATCTACCCGACTTACAACCAACTAGAGTATGCTCGGTGCCATCCTCGGCCACGATTGAAATAGTACGAGTCCGATAGTTCATTATATCACCATGACGATCCAACCAATCGTCCCCGAGGATCAAATCCTCACCCTTAAGGTCTATAACAATGAGATTCGAGGGCCAATCTCGGCTCCCGATCCTCACTGGGCAATCCCTAACCTCCCGATCCCCAACCATACGATCCCCGCTGGGCGTACTCACTACAAATGACTCACACTCAAACAAGCAGTCAAAACCAATACGACTTACACAATCCGATGCAATAAAGGAATGGGTAGCACCCGAATCAAAAAGCACTGAAACTGGATGAGTAAGGATTTGAGTGGTACCTGACGCCACCAGAACGTCTGTCTCCTCTGTGCGCCTCATCTGATACAATCGAGGGTGAACTGAACCCGAACTCGAGGCTGCGCGGCGATCCGGCTGACCCCGTCCCCTACCACGACCCAAACTCTGCGGAACATGAGTAGCTGGAGTGCTGTGATCCCTATGATCGGTAATGGTAGTCGGAACTCTAACAGCCCTGGTGGCCCTCTCACAATGAGTCGCCCGATGCCCGGTCTGCCCGCAAGTGAAGCAAGTAACTGGAGGAAAAGGGCAATCCTTCATCAAATGCTCATATTGGTTGCAGTTAAAACAAACCCTGCCACCAGAAGCAACGGACTGAACTGAACGGTTACCCTGAGATCCCCCAGCCTGGTGAAACGGTCTCTTCCCAGGTGTAGGGGCAGACTGTGCTCTCGAAAATCGGCCACTCTTGCCGGCTGAGAAGCTGCCAACTGTTTTCTGTTTCTTGGCCTCGGCACCCAACTCTGATTCCGGTGCGGCCATCTCAATCGCTAGAGCGCGATCCTGATACTCCTTCAAAGTGGCACATATGAGCGGTGCCATACTCTGCCTAATATGCGGTTTCATGCGCATATTAAAGTAACGGATTTTATCAGCCTCCGTCCTCACTTGATCTCTCACGAAACCCAACTGCTGATTGTAAGTAATGATGGCCTGAGGAATAGGCACATCCTGAGGTGTAGCGGTGAAGAACTCCACAATTCTGCGCTCCTTAACTGGCGGTGGACAATATTCTGCTTCCATAGCAGCCTTGAATTCCTCCCAGGTAGCTCGACGGTCTCTGGGTGCAACGGCCTTCCACCATTCCGTAGCTTCCTTATCCAGGAGGTACTGGGCAATATGTACCCTCCTGTCTTCAGGACAAGCTACGGCATCGAAGGTTCTGGACAACTGAAAGAGCCAATTCTCCCAACCGAGGGAGTCAGAAGATCCGGAGAAACGAGGTGGGTGCATCTTATTCACCGTCTGAAGCCACTTACTAGCTTCCTCTTCCGGTGTCGGGGGTGGATTCTGGCGTCCACCCTGAGCTATCTGAGTAAGTTGGGCTACTAACTGCTGAAGTACGGCAGTAGCCCCGGCATCGGCATTATTACCCGACGGCACTGAGTGAGAGGCTGAGTCCGCAGAGGACTGAGAAAGTGAGCCCTCCTCATTATCAGCACCCCGACCATGGCCTCGGCCGCGTCCCCTAGCTGGTCTACCACGACCTCTCAACATACTGAAGGAAAACAAGAAAAGAACAAGATCATAAAGATTCACAATTCACAAAGTTGGTAACACAAGTCACAATTCCGAACAACGCAAGAAAACGAATTATAGAAATATAAGAGTTCGAGGAGACTTACAGTCACGGGTCGCACGAAAAGACGGTAGCATGATGACATTAGGCTCAACGACTGACTCTAACGACGCAACTGATAGACCCAAAATTCACCGACAGCCTAGGTATTCAAAACCTAAGCTCTGATACCATAAATGTAACACCCCAATTCACAAATGGGACATTACACGCCGTAGAACCCTCGTAAGGTCTACCAGGCTAACACATGACACATAAACCACAATGTAATTCCAAACGATGCACTCAAAAGTAAGTAAGGCCGTGGCCTTGGCCAAAACAATTTTAACGGAGTACATGAACATAAAATAAATACCAATTCGTTGCCCACGCAGGGGACTTAAACCAAGTTTAAAAGTAGACAGACTAATTCTAGTACTCGACAAATGCAATGATAAAACACAAAATTTCAGACTCGAGCCACATCATCAAGCCAGCCCATCCTTTACGTGCGTGTCCCGTACCTGCTCCTCAGCTCTCCCGGTACCTGAAATGCATAAGACGCATTTCCCCCATTTAAGGGGTTAGCATTCGAATAGCTAGTGCAAGTACACAATTACACAACATTATATACAATATACGGTTTTACACAATCATCTCAATCAGAAATCATTTGCCATAAATATTCCGGAATACTACATTGGCAATCAAATCAATTCCAATCATCACGATATCACAAAATCACAACTGGTATCCCGTGGCCGTACCCCTTAGTATCGACCCCCAGACATCCCGTCGAACACTCCGTGTGGGACACCACTTCCGCGGCCGTACCCCTTAGTATCGACCCCCAGACATCCCATCGGACACTCCGGGTGGAAGTTCAATCACACACGCACCCAAGTTCCTTTCCGCGGCCGTACCCCTTAGTATCGACCCCCAGACATCCCGTCGGACACTCCGGGTGGAAGGAACACAACTCACGCACTCGAAAATCACAATTCATCATTCATTTCGAAAATCACAACATACATAACGAAATGTAATACATGTACTTGCCTTGAATGAAACGAAACGAAGGAAACAACGAAGGAATAGGTTTCGGTCCGAACAATCCTCCCAAATCCGTCCCTAACACAATAACGGTATACACAAGTCTCAATAATGCGGAAAGGTAAGAATAAATCCTAATTCTACCCGCTGGAACAATTTGTCGGTCATGACTTGGGTATCGTCGACTATAAGTGACGAACAATGGAAAACTTGAAGTTTAAACCACAAATCATCAATAAAACGAAGGATTACAAGTACACAATCGAAGTCTAGCGATAACCCAAGGATAATTCGGACTAAAAGAGTCAAATCCCAAGAAATCCCCAAAATTTCCCCAGAATCTCAAAACAAGGGTTTCGGGAATTCTTACCTTGATTCAGATGGTGGAAAGTGTTAGGAACTTGAAGAATTCACGCAAGGAATGCACGGTGGTAGTGAATGATGATCTACAGTCGGAATCGGCCCTAACCCTCGCCTGGAATCGCTCAAAGCCGAGAAGGATAAGAAATGAAGGAAAAATGACGAAGTTGACTGCTGCTGTCCTATTTATATTAAACAGTCTTAGCGCACGCTACGCACAAGCATTAGCGTGCGCTAATGGGGCGTGGAAGAACAGTCTACCTACTATCCTCCAGTTAGCGTACGCAAGCTAACATGGTTAGCGTGCGCCAATACTAGGAATTAGCGTGCGTTAACGCTGAAATAGCGTACGCTACCTGGTCCAGTACCGAAGTACTGAACCTACTGTCCCAGACCGTTGAAATCGTTAGCGCACGCTACGAACCCCAGGTTAGTGTACGCTAACCACACAGTGATAGCGCACGTAAGTAAGCCCGGAGTAGCGTGCGCTACTCAGGCAGCTCAAGATTGCATGCGACATCACGCCAACAAAGACAAAAGTGTCGAAATGCGAAGCAAGACCAGAATCCGGAAACAAAAACACGTAATAATCAAGATGACAGAGCTGAGCGTTGAAATAGAATATAATCCCGATCACTGGAGAGTCCGAAATGAAGCAAATAAAGCAAAATTCCCCAAACTTATGAAAATTACAAAAACGGCCCAAGTGCCCGAAAAATCGCGATACAACGTCGGATTAACAATCCGAAAGTTTCAACATGACCAACTCAACCATACAAACTTATACAAATCAAGCAACGAAAACAAACAAGTTTTACGAGAATCGAACGTACATGCGGCAAGATATAATTCAAGATGAAATTATGCAAAAACAACCTCGAAACTCGTCCAGACGGAAAAACTCCAAGAACAAAATAGATTCAGAATTCCAAAACAGTACAAAGCGAGTTGTCCGAAACGAACATACACCAAAAATAGAAATTGCCGAAAATAGAAAACACGGATATTACATTGACCGAGATGAACGTATTATTTTCATTTCTTCCTGTTTACAGTGATGCTTCGGGTCAGCGTCTTGGGTGCGTATTGATGCAGCACGGCAAAACCATTGCATATGCGTCGAGACAGTTGAGGCCGTATGAGCTTAACTACCCTACTCACGATTTGGAGTTAGCGGCAGTTGTTTTTGCGCTCAAGATCTGGCGTCACTATCTTTTCGGCTCTGCATGTCAGATTTTTACTGATCATAAAAGTCTGAAATACATATTTACTCAACGGGAGTTGAATATGAGGCAGAGGAGTTGGTTAGAGTTAATTAAGGATTATGACCTCGAAATCCTTTATCATCTGGGCAAGGCGAACGTCGTGGCTGACGTCTTGAGTCGGAAACCGGTTGCATTGCTAACGCTTGAGATCCTTACGTCTCAGTCTGAGCTTCGGCGGGTTTTGATCGAGTTAGATATTGAGGTTTTGTTGCCTGGAGCTGTCGGGCAACTTTGTGCTTTAGAGATTTCGTCGTCTTTGATCGATGAAATTAAGCTGAAGCAGTTAGAGGATCCGATGATTACTCAAATCCGAGAGAACATTCTTAAAGGAAAGTCTCCTGGGTTTGTGATTCACGAGGATGGCGTTTTGAGTTTCCAGAGTCGACTTTGTGTACCGAACGACTCAGAGTTGAGACAGAGTATTTTGCGTGAGGCCCATGCTACACCTTACTCCGTTCATCCTGGTTCGAGTAAGATGTACAAGGACCTGAGTAGTAATTTCTGGTGGAATGATATGAAGGGAGAGGTCGCGAAGTTTGTAGCGAGATGTTTGACTTGTCAGCAGGTCAAAATCGAGCATCAGCGACCGGCTGGGTTATTACAGTCACTTCCCGTTCCGGAATGGAAATGGGAAGATATATCTATGGATTTCGTTACGAGTTTGCCGAGATCAAGGTCGTACATGAATATGGTATGGGTGATTGTTGATCGTCTGAACAAGTCGGCACATTTTCTAGGCATCAAGGACACTTGGGGCCCCGGATAAGTTAGCCCATGTGTTTATCGCGCAGACTGTGAGGCTTCACGGTACTCCGAAGTCTATTGTTTCGGATCGTGATGGCTGTTTTGTATCGCACTTTTGGCAGGCGGTGCATAGGGCATTGGGTACTCGGTTGCGTTTGAGTACCTCTTTTCATCCTCATTCTGATGGACAGTCGGAACGCACTATCCAGACATTTGAGGATATGTTGCGTGCTTGTGCTCTCGACTGGAGTAGCGACTGGGAGGAGCATTTGCCATTGATCGAATTCACGTACAACAATAGTTGGCACGCATTGATTCGGATGGCACCGTATGAGGCGCTTTATGGTCGACGTTGTCGATCACCGATTTGTTGGAATGAGGCGTCCGATTTGGTTGGGACCGATCCGGATGTTGTTTTAGAGACGAGGCGGAAGATAGAATTAATTCGGGAACGGATGTTGACTGCCCAGAGTCGATAGAAGTCGTATGCCGATGTCCGTCGTCGACCTTTGGAATTCGAGGTGGGAGACCACGTTTTACTAAAGGTGTCGCCGACGAGAGGAGTTTTTCGTTTCGGGAAAAAAGGGAAGTTGAGTCCGAGATTTATTGGACCCTTCGAGATTCTCGAGCGAGTTGGTGGGTTGGCATACCGTTTGGCATTACCCCCGGCCCTGAGTCATGTTCATAGCGTTTTTCATGTTTCCCAGCTGAGGAAATATGTCCCGGATCCTAGTCACATCATCGACTATGTAGAAATTGATGTTGCCGAGGATATTACTTTTGAAGAACGTCCCTTGAAGATTTTGGAGCATCGCGAGAAATGACTGAGGCATAAGACCATCCCTTTGGTCAAAGTGCAGTGGTCGAGACATGGTATCGAAGAGGCAACTTGGGAGACCGAGGATAGCATGCGTGCTAGGTACCCTGAGTTGTTTGTTTCTTAAGTTTCGGGACGAAACTTATTTTTAGAGGGGTAGAATGTAATATCCGCATTTTTCTTTCCCTTGTATTTTCATTTTCGGTCTATTTCTCGGTCGTAGTGACCCTCGTGTATCTTTCAGTGTATCTTTTCACTCACCTATTGATCTGATTCTCGTTATTGTTGCGCGGAACCACCTTTTCGGGGTTGCCGTGGATCCATTCTACGTTATGATATGTTTTGAGATATTCTGTTTGATGTTTCGTTCATATTCCGGTGTTTTGGACCGTTTATATTTCGTACCTAGCGCACGCTATCTTTTCTGCATAGCGCACGCTAGATGTCCCTTAGTAGCGCACGCTACGACTGCTTCGTAGCGCGCGCTAGAGAGTAGCCCTGGGAGTGGCAGTACTGATTCCAGCCCTCTAGACTGGCGGATTAGCGTACGCTACTTAGTCTAGCGCACGCTAATGTCGGGGGCTAGCGCACGTTGAGACGCCCGGTAGCGTGCGCTAGTGTGAATGTCCAGTACTGGACAATTTGCCACTGGACTCAACTGATGCCCAGGTAGCGCACGCTATTGGTCGATAGTGCGCGCTACCGAGAGGTTATTAGCGCGCGCTACGTTTGGAGTAGCGCACGCTAACGTCCAGAATTCTGGCTACTGGACTGGAGTTTGTTTCGTTAGCGCACGCTAACTTTGAGGATTAGCGCGCGCTAACACTCACTGGCTATATGAACCAGGGAGTTGACCGAGATGAACGTATTATTTTTATTTCTTCCTTCTCTCCGCGGCTAAGGCGATTTCGGGCGATTTCTTGGCGATCTCTTCCTCCGATTATTTTAGGCATCCCGTACCTTGAGTTTTTGAAGTAGATTAACAACACCTACTTGTGTTCTTCATCCTCAATCCAAGGTAAATCTCTTAGAACCCTACTTTTGGGCGATTTGGGGGTTTTTGGATTTTCGTCCGATTCGTTCCGTTTTGTTGGTTAATTCATGATGAATATGATTAATCTTGTTAGTATCATTAATTTTCCTACGGATTCATGGTATATTTTGTAGTTTTTACGGAATCGAGAGGGTTTGGTTGTGGTCCGCCCTCGTTGTTGTTTATATATGAATATACATGAATCGTAGGCGGGTTTTCGGGTGTATTTCATTTCCGTATTCATCTAGAGTTGGTTGTGATTATGTTCTCCGAATCGTTAGGTTCGGTTCCGTTGGTTCATAGCGTTCGTCGGTGATTATTCTTTCCATTCGTTGTGTCGTCAATTATTCAAGGCAAGTATTTTTGGAAACCTTTATGCTTAACGTGAAATGGTAATGTATATTGTGTGTGATTGTGCTCACCCCGGGAGGGTCCGACGGGGCCTCGGGGGAATCTATGACTTCACTCTGGATTCATGAGTTTGTTTAGTTAGCCAGCTCGGGAGGGTCCTTAGAGGCCTCGGGTGGGATTTGTGGCTTTGTCCCTATCCTAGGCGATGCATGTGCGTGATTTGTTTTATGATATGGCCAGCCCGGGAGGGTCCTTAGAGGCCTCGGGTGGGATTTGTGGCTTCGTCCCGGTCCTAGGCAAATTTGATTGTGACTGTTTGTTTCCGGAAAAGACATGTCTGGTTTTGGTTTTTGAATGATATTGGTGCATGTACTATGAAATGTGTAAGCGATTGGTTTGCCTTGATTACTTGTACTAGCGTAATTGCTAACCCCTTTGGGGGACCCGTTGTGGGGAAATTCTTGTTATGGATTTCAGGTTATGATCATCCGGACGAGCGAGCACTGGGACAGTACGAGGATGTTGGCCAGGGTCGTTGACATATGCATTTGGGTCATCTTATTTCTTTTGCCCACTTCGATATGGTTGTTTCCACATTTATAAACTTATAGTTTGTACTCGCGAGTACTTAGGCTTTTCATTTCGAACTCCGTTTGTATTACCCTATATTGCTACGTTGTTGGCTGATGCTTAATTCGCCGGTTGCTCCGGGCATATTCTTACTTGTTGTATTATTAAAATATGTGTCCTCGCTAATCGAGATGGTTAGTCGAGTGGAGTTTTCTTGTTGTAGCATGGTGGGTCCCATGTAGGGGTCCACGGCGCAGTAATATACTCTGAATATCTCGGGGGTGTTACATATACGAGGTAGAAATAGTTGTGGTAAGTTCTACCAAGGTCTTTTCTCTCGAGGATTATTCAACAGGGCTTCGTATAATATTTTGTATAGATTGCAAGAAATAAATACTAAAACATTCTAAAATATATTTTTGAGTTTTTAAATTAACTAAATTAAATGCACTATTTTTAATTTAAACTATTTTTATTAAGACTATTTATACTAGACTATTTATACTAAGACTACTTATACTAGATTATTTATATCTAGACTATTTATACTAGACTATTTATATTAAGACTATTTTTACTGGACTATTTATATTAAGACTATTTTTAATACTACTATATTTAATACTGGTATTTTTAATGAGACTATTTTTATAGTAGGCTATTTATATTAAGACTATTTATAACTAGACTATTTTTAAAGTAGACTATTTTTAACTAGTGAAAATGAATAGAATTAAAATGAGTTGGGAATTTATAAAATCTAGGGGATTACGGGTTCATTAAATTAGGTTTTTAATTAAGTGTAGGAATTGATTTACACTGATATAAAAGAAAAATGAATGTTTATCGAGTAATCAATTTTTCTCCTCATAACTTTCGTATTCAAAGACGTCTTAATCACTTTCGCTATCTTAATATGTTGATAATAAGATTAACACTTGATAGATTGAAAAGATGTGTTTCCAATACACTTAACAATCAATCAAGGAGGTTTCACTAGTAGAAATAGGATATGATCAATCTCTATTTAAACCAATTAGTCCTTTCATTTCTTTAACTTGACTATTTTTAGGATAAACGATTGTTCATCGAGTAATCAACTTTTCACCTCATAACTTTCTTATTCAAAGGTGTCTTAACCACTTTCGCAATCTTAAGATGTTGATAACAAGATTAACACTTGATAGATTGAAAACATATGTTTCCAATTCACTCAACAATCAATCAAGGAGGTTTCATTAGTAGAAATAGGATATGATCAATCTCTATTAAAACCAATTAGTCCTTTTTAATCAAAATAGTGTAAATCAATCAAATACTCAATATATAACCTAATAGAAATCCCCCTTCCTCTAGGAAGAAAGATTAGCTACTCATTGGTTTATACAAACTAAAATTATAATCGAAATAATTGATATACATAATTTATATAGAAAGTTTTAATTACTAGAACTTAATGACAATAGATGAAACTTACTTGAATATGATGTATCAAAGTGCAAGAAACATACTTCAATATATAACTTCAAACTTGTTCAAAAGTTACAAGCTTACAAAAATTGAAAGTAAAACACTAAGTGCTTATTGATCAAGCACTTTTCAATTACAAACTAAATGAAAAAAAAAACTTCAAACCAAAAATGAAATACAAACTAAAGCAAAGAGTTGTAACGAAAATATCTTGCTAAAAGAAAGGGGTGTTTCTTGGCAAGAAGAGGAGATATTTTTTCTTCATGGGTGAAGGTGTCCTTTTATAGGTGATTTTCAAGAATACAATTGATTATTTAATTCAAAATACCTATTGTAGTATCTTGATTAATTCTTTGTTCACACTTCACCCATGTCTTTGATTTTTCAGATTTTTGACCATAAAAATATCTTGTGGTTGAGTTCACAAGATGGTCAAAAGTGGACTATTTTTGCATGGCATCTGCTGAAAAACGGCGCTGGAAAATGGCTCATTTTGCGCCGTATTATATAGTCGTATTAGGATGACTCGGTCTTGTCCGGAACACGCGCAAGGACCCGGCGAAAAATGTGCGCCGTGTGAGAAACGGCGCAAGACACGATCGAGATATGTGCCATGTTGTAAACGGTCGAGAGAAACGGCCCTATTTGTGCCGTGTGTTCCACCGTGTTTTGTCACATTTTTTCTTGGAAAATTCTGATTTTGATTTCGGTTTGGTTTTTCGACCTTTTTGACATTTTATGCCAATAACCTGCAAAATAAACATTATTTAAATTCTATCAAAATCAGTATGATTATGCCAGAAAAAGGTGATATTTTGTATATGATTTTTAGATCAATTATGCGCTAATCAACTACCCCACACTTGAATTCTTGCTAGTCCCGAGCAAAACTCTTCATTATTCATACTCAAAATAAAATAAGAGAAAAAAATGCGACACAAATTAAAATAATACACACATAAATTAAGAACAATACTTATATTATTAAAGAGAGAAAGAGATCAAAATGGCATTTACACAACAACTAGCTTTATACAGTAGATAGAAATGAATCAAGATCCAAAATAAATCTACAAATGATTTTGAAGTTAAAACACGGTTTTATTTTTGTAATTCCAAAATGGAAGGTTATCCCCCAAAAGATTGATTATTTCTTTCCACTCATGACACACACGACCCCCCTTTAAAGGTTGCTCTCGATCACTCGTTTATTTTTCGATTCAATACGAAGAAGAATTTCATCGGTGTCATCAAATATTGTGATTGTTCACGAAATTGAGTGTATTGAAAATCAGCCACTAATTAATTCAAATATGCTCATAATCTACATCCCTTTTATAGACTTAATAACTCGAACTAGTAGGTGATAGCTTTCACACCGTTATTTGCTAACGTGTTGCTCTTTTCACCAACACATTTTTCATCTTTTTTTTAGGTGATAGCTTTCACACTGTTATTTGTTAACGTGTAGCTCTTTTCACCAACACATTTTCCATCTCTTTTTTTTAGGTGATAGCTTTCACACCGTTATTTGCTAACATGTAGCTCTTTTCACCAACACATTTTCCATCTCTTTTTTTAGGTGAAATAGAATTTTTGCAGAAAAATCGTTTATTAGATAAGCATGAAAAATTCAAAAACTCCTCAAATTAAGTAAATTTCAGTTCTATTTTTTATCAACCGACTGATTCTTCTTTTCTCTAGGTAACGAATGACTCGATTTTAAATGATAATTACAAGGCTTGGAAAGATAGATTAAGGCTCAAAAATTCTGGAATATACAATTTTTTTCTTTTTTTTTTACCGGTTAAAATTATTTTTGAAACTTGTATATAGCTAACTTATTGATGTTGTGGCCATATCTAGAAATCTCACAAATAAACAAAATACATATATATATATATATATATATATATATATATATATACATTCAAAAAAATCAAAGCCAAATAACAAAAATAATCAAAACACACCACAATAATCAAAGCTAAACACACCAAAAGAATCAAAACACACCACCCCAAAACTTGAAAAAGAAACCGTCCTCGGTTTAAAAAAATAATAAAAAGCAAGAGAAAGAAAAAGAAAAGAATACTCCCTGTTATGAAAATTGATGCTTGAGCTAACGGCTTTTTGGATCTGCATAAAAAAATATACGAGGCAAACAACAAAAGAGAAAAAAAATATACTTGGAAGTATAACATAATTTTTAAGATGCGCTTCAAGAAAGTCCGAAGAGTCGCCTTACGCTGCCATCAATGCTTGTATTAAAAACAAAAAAAATTACGGCAATAAAAATAATAATACATAAATCACGAATAGATGCGCGTCAAGAGATCAAAAAGAAACTCCTTAAGCTGCCATCATTTAGCACGATTTTTACACATGACAGAAAGTAAAAATAACAAGAGGTCTGATATGGGTTATCAAAGGGAGAGGAATGAATCCACTTTTCGTTTTCTCACGGTGAGATCTTCCATCCAGACAATATTAACTAGAGCTGGATCTGGTTGAGGAACAAATTCAATGAGTTTTTTGATTAGTTCTTCTGGTGTTGTTGCAACGACTATGATTCGTTTAGCACGCTCGGAAATAAAACCCTTTTCAGCAGAGTAGTTGATGAAAGATAGTAAACCATCAAAGAAACCATTGACATTAAGCAGACCTATTGGTTTTTGATGAACATTTAGCTCGGCTCTGGTAACCACATGAAAAAGTTCCTCAAGAGTGCCAAAACCACCGGGAAGGGTGATAAAGGCGCCAGAATTATTTATCATGTGAGTTATGCGATCTTGCATATTTACAGCTCTAAACTCATCTCCAATAGTTGCCCCGGTGATTTTACTTTCAGCCAGAGGTTTTGGAATTATTCCCAACACTTTTACTCCTTCCATATAGGCAGAAGCAGCAGCGTATTCCATTAATCCTAGACTTCCTCCTCCATAAACTACATGAATGCATTTTTCTCCTAGGGTACGACCCAATTTGTGGGCTGCTTCAGTAAAGCATGCCTCTGTTCCATAACTAGCTCCATCAAAAATGCAGAGTGAGTTAAATCTTTTTGTGGAAGATGATGATTCCATTTTTGAAAAGAAACTTATTTGAGAGGAAAAGAGAAAAGTACAAGTTTGAGGGATGAATAAAAGAAACAAACACAATGTTTATTTATAGAAGAAAAATAAGGTAAAAATATTTAACAAATCTGTGATTCTGTTAATTGCGCTTCAACTACTCAATAGAATAATGAATGCATTTATTGCGTATCACTTTTTTTATTCAGAAAATCTCACCATACGACAAAAATAAAAGACACTCACATATATGTATAGTAGTTGTGATTGTGGCTCACCTTCCTCTGATTTTACGTTCAGAAGCAGCTTAAACGCCTTCTATGAGTCGGAGAGAAGCTTTCTATCTAATTTTCTTACAAATTGGCAAACAGGGTCTTCTAACGTCATATTCCCAAGACTTTGTTCATATTCTGGTTTGAATTTATCCCACAAACATCGAATTCCGTAATGTATGAGTCCACTAGGATGCGTGTCAAGAGAAATTTCGATGTTATCTAAATTCTCTTTATTCAGACCATCCTTAATGAACTGAATTTTATCTTCTCTGTTTGTTGATGGAATTCATAAAGAACGACATTTTGAATTACATTTCCATCTAGCACATTTATAGCAAACGGCTATTATCTTTGCTTGTCGTTTCTTTGCATATGAACTTTTTCCAAGCCCTGGTAAAAATCTAGTCGGTATTTCTGTGAATTCACCTGCTATTCTCACTTTATCTTCAATAATGAATCTAATGTCAAAAGGTATGTTTTTATTAATAAGCAACCTCATCCTTTCAAGTCTTATCTTGTAAATTTTTAAAATGACTTTTTTGCGAAGAAAGGGAAATCTCTTTTCCATACTACTCAAAGTTTCTTCCATGATAAAAAAATAAAATAAAAAGAGAAAATATTAACAAATATTTGTTGTTGTGGGAAATTGAAAAATCCGACTTTGATAGTCACGGAGTACCGTTATCCGCCACTTGACTGGACAGAAGAATAAAAGATGCAGAAGTAAACAAAGATAAAATAACAAGATATAAACGAAAGTATACAAAAAATTATATTTGGCCTAAAAAAATCCCCGGCAACGGCGCCAAAATTTGATCGGTCAAAAACTTATCCTAAAAATAGGAGTTTTTTGTGTCTTTCGCAAATATATACGAGGTAGAAGTAGTTGTGGTTGTAATACCCGCAATTTCGGATTTCGGTGATTTTCTTTTTTTCGGCGGGAGCCCATTTTGACGACTTGCTCGTAATCGTTTCGTCATTCCGAGAGTATTTAATTCTGAACTTTTTGTCATACGAGTTCGTTTTGGTATCGTTTTGTTGAGTTCCGTGTTCTTAAGCGGTTTTTCCGCACTTGAGTTCGATTCTTGTGAATCGCGTCCGAAACTGTTGTTTCGAGTTTCTCGTAAGTTCATTTAATGTTATTATTGATGTTGCAAGCTTTCGCTTGGTGTTTCGATCGTGTATCGTGTATTTCGGACGTTTTGGGCCATTTTCGTAATTTCCCAAAGTTTGGGGTAATTACTTTCCGTTGTCAAATTTCGAGCCTTCGGGTGGTCGGAATCGTGTGTTCTCTTAGTGCTCGAATTCGTATTTGCGAGTACTTCGTAACCGTATCTTCTATTTGTATTAAAGTTCGGGTTTTGGGGTCGTCCGGGCCGTCGGAGTTGGTCCCAGTCGAGTCATGGCCGGGCAGGTTGGGCCCAGGCCAGCCCTGGCCGAGTTACGACCGGACGGTCCCGGCAGTTACATACGTAAGGCCGGTTACGTGCGTAAGCCGTGGCCGGTTACGTACGTAATGCTGCCGGCATTTCTGGGCAGTGAGCTCGGCCATGGCCGGTTACGTAGGTTAGCCCTTGGCCGGTTACGTACGTAACTCTGCCGGCAGGTAGCCTATTTAAGGCCCTGCAGACGGGTTTTTCACCATTTTTCTCATTCTTTTCCTTCTCTTCCGCGGCTGGAGGTGTGCTTATCATGGAGAGATGTTGTTGGAAAATCAATCCATGAAGTCTTGGAGTTCATATAGTCAATCATCCATCCTATAACATCATTTGATCGAGCGAATCAGATTAGATTTTATAGAAATCTAGTTTTGGGGAATTTGGGTATTTTGGTTGTTTTCATCCATTTAATCCGATTTAACTTAGGATTGTTATGGATTGATGATTATTTAGATGTATTATATCATTTCCCTTGTTATTCCATGGTTGGATCGTATCGATTCGTTGTTTCGGTCGAGTTCTTGATCGACGCCTTGAAGGTGTCCGGTAGAATGTCATAGAGGGGTTTCCGGGCGTTCTACGAATATTCTTCCTCGTATGATCATTGATTTATTAATTATATGATGTTAGGGTCGAGTTTCTTGCGAAGAACCCGTGTTGAACCCTTCCGTTCGTCGTTGTCTTCCTTTTCAATAGCATCGGGCGTTCCGAAGCTTCTCGGTTGAGCCGTGTTCGTCGGAATACTTGCATGTCGTTTTCGAGGCAAGTACCTTGTCCATACAATTCTTGTTTTGTGAATATTATAATTAATGATCGTCTCTATGTGTTTGTTTGATCGTTTGATTTAAACATTCAAAAGATTCGGTTTAGCCTCGTTAAGGGCTCACTTTCAAAATGCGTGTGTTTTATGAATATTGTGCCCCGTGAATGATTAAGTGAACCCTATGAATTCGCTTGTTGTTGTTGTTGTTGTTATGCTTTGATAATATATATACACATATTATCTCTTTCCGGTGCGTTATGGTTTGACGTGGTGTTTTGCTAAGTGTTGGTTGCATTAACTCATGATTTGATATGTTTGTGATTTTGGCAAATGTGAAACCCTTGTTGTTGTGAACTCGATGCATTGATGATTTGACCACAAAGCTATCAATTCGGGTAGGTCTGGAGAGGGCTCCGAGATTCGTCACTTGCGAGTGCGATGTCACGATAACTTGTGGGTATGTTCGATTGATGTTTGACCGGGTAGGGACCTGTGAGGCCTCCGGCGGCGTGTACTTGCAAGTACAGCCAGTGTGTATGATTTGACCATAAGGTTATCTAATCGGGTAGGTCTGGAGAGGGCTCCGAGAATCGGTACTTGCGAGTACGATGTCAAGATAACTTATGGGTGGTTTGAGTGTGTTTCGCTAGCCAGCTCGGGAGGGTCCTTCGAGGCCTCGAGTGGGATTCGTGGCTTCATCCCGGTCCTAGGAGACGTGTTTGCGTGATTCGTTTTATGATTGTGGTCAGCTCGGGAGGGTCCTTAGAGGCCTCGAGTGGGATTTGTGGCTTCGTCCCATTCCTAGGCGATGCTTGTGCGTGATTACGTTGTGTTGATTTTATGTCCGTCGAGAACACGTGATATGAGTTCAGACCTTGTGAATTGTTAGTGGTTTTCTATTTGCGAAAACAAAACCTTTGGGCTGTGACCCCTGTTGATTTTTGGAAAGATAAGGATTTGATAATCCTAAGTTGTTTTCTATTATTTGTGATCTTTCAGAATTGGAAAGTTTTACTCAAACTCTTGCCTCGGGAATGCAACACCCCCAAATCCCATTGGGTTATTACAGTGCCGCGGACCCCTCACCAAGTGATCCACCAGGCGAATACGACTAAAATACAACAAACTGACCAAAATAAGAAATCACAGACCCTACTATGACGTCCGACATACTATTCCGATATGGAATTTCAACGACAAGGATGGTCCTACATGGCCAAAATAAAATACAACAACATCCACGAGCCTTGCTCGGATAATACAAAACGACAACGACTGAACAAAACTGGAGTACTCCAAATTGTCTGACCGATATGAATACAAAATCATCTCGGACTAGTATCGCTCGAATGCCTCGTCGCCAACGTCATGCCCCTGTGTCTCAACTCTCTCCTCGCAAGCACCTAAAACATGAAAACATGTTCCGCCCCCACGGGGTCAGTCATCCAGATAATGAATATCAAATACATGTGCTACATGATATGCATCCAAAGGCATAATGAACAGTACAACAATGGTAGTACGAGATGCTCACAAACCAAAGTAAGAATCGAGCATTCGTGAAACACTATGCCCATGGCATACGATCAATACCTGCTCAATAGGTTAGAACATTAGTGCCCATCGGCGAATCATCAATATATAACACAACAATACATTACCCGAAGGTAAACCAAACCAACGCTGAAATAAATACGAATCACAATGCCGAAGGCTCCAACGGAAATACATCACAATGGCCTGAAAGCCCCTCAGCCGAAGCTGCCAAAATATCACGATGGCCTGAAAGCCGAACAGCCCGAAGCTGCCAAAATATCACGATGGACTGAAAGCCGAACAGCCCGAAGCTGTATATCATCACAATACGGATCTCAAAGAAACAAACCTGACTATCGGACATACCCCTCGGCGTATCAACAACTAGTCGCAAATCGTCGGACATATCCAATACAACATGGACTATGAATGACCAAACAATAAGGCTCAAGAGGGACATCACAGTACGCTCGATCCGGAAATATGTCCGTGCACATGTCCACCCCGTATACGGAATCCAGAATATACGTGGGACAATGTACCTAATTAGCCTCACGAACTACGTCTCGTGTGCACGATCCAATGCGGAAACATCCACGCATGACCATCGTGTGCCTGGCTAAAAATCCTACACATAACCAATCGGCAAGCAGATATGATTCTGGATATGTCACGATACAACATGACAATGAAACTCAAAGGATAACACATCCAATACGGATCATACGACTCACCAAGTGAACGATGACATACGAATAATGAAGGATCGACACGACCAACAATATTCAAAACAACCATCCTGGGATCAAAATCCCTAAGGACCGATTAACACGAGCAACAATCACAACACAACAATCCGGGAAATCCTCAACCTTCAACGATCACAAAATTACCGAGTTCACAAGAATAATAGTGTCCTGCCTTGAGTCGGCCAACACGACGATAATAATTCAACGGATGGGAACTATCCACGACAGTCCCAATTCAATACTTCGATTACCGTAGAACGGCCAATCGATAACAACGATACAACGGATGGGAATGTTTTCGACATTCCCAATTCAATACATTGATTACCTTCAGGACGGTAAATCGATAACAATTATACAATGGATGGGAATTAGCTTTGATAATCCCAATTCAATATACCGATTACCTTTAGAGCGGACAATCGATAATAATTATACAACAGATGGGAATTATCTTTGATAATCCCAATTCAATACATCGATTACCTTTAGAACGGTTAACCGATAACAATTATACAACGGATGTCTCGGCACCTTTAATCGGTTACCGATAACGAAGATGATAATCGAATACGTCAATGCCTTCAATCGGCCAATATGACATCAATAGAAAAACACTGATATCAATGACGACGATTCACAACAATATCTTGATGGAATATCAATCGATACGTCGATGCCCCAAACCGGCTATCGACAATAATATCTCAATGGAACATCAATCAACAATAACTATCGATATGTCAATACCGCGAACCGGCTATCGACAACAATATCTCAATGGAACATCAATCAACAATAACAATCGATATGTCGATACCGCGAACCGGCTATCGACAACAATATTACCAACAAGTATCGCAATGCCTTAAACCGGCCATTTACGAACAACAATAAAATTTGGCATAATTTGCCGAAGGGTATCGTATCAAACAATCCCTTGATATCAACAAAATCATAAAGAGACCAAGTCTCGAATGATACACACATTCATACACATATATGATAACATTAATCTCATTGACTAGTACAAATATAAAACTTGCCTCAAGCCGAAGGCGAGAAAGTCCTTCCACGATCAACGTCCTACCACAAATCGATCAACGACGTCCTCCGACAATCACAAGCACTCGAACAATCTTGAATGAAATACAATTCATTCGATAACACGATATCGACTGAAAACAACATAATAGATAACTCTGATTCCAACACGAACACATACTATACTCGTATTTACCCGTATACACACATACATATATAATATACGTACATCACACCCACAATATATATATATATATACAACCCACACACTGTACACAATATATATATATATATATACTCAACACACCCACATTATATATATATATACATATATACACACCAGCCACACACAGTGTACAAATTATATATATATATATATATATATATATATATATATATACACCTTACCAGAAGAAGTCGATCGGACAGGCAACCCTCGCCGGAATCAGATCAGAAAAAAAAACAACTTCCCTGTCGCAATATTTGAACTCGGTCGCCGGCAATCTGACCCGCCGGACCTCGTCCAACTCCAGCCCATTCCCGACCATGGCCGGTTTCTCACCCAACTCCATCTCCGCCTGCAACTCCTCGCCGGAAGTTTTCCGTGCCTCCGTTCCACCGTCCGTCCCGGTCAGAAACCATCTCCGGTTGCTGGAATCTATGGAGCCGCGTCCATGGCCGAAGACCATGAAGAGCACCCGGCGCCTGAGCTCCGTCTCGCCAGAAAAATTCCGGAACAGCTCGACCCGGTTTTCAACGCCGTCCGTTTCGGACGTTCCGACCAGGCCATCGCTGCTCCAGTCAAGAGCCACCACGCCGCCGTCGAGCTTCGGTCGTCGCCGGAGACGTCAGTCCATCACTCCGGTCGTCAACTCCTGTCTGTCGCCGAAACTATGAAGAAGCCGGATGCCATCCATAAGCTCTACCTCGTCGGAAAAAAAAACGAGAGAGATGAGAGAAGAGAGAGAGAACGAGAGAGAGAGAGGACGAGAGAGCTGGAGAGAAAGGGAGGAGAGAGAGGACGATAACGTGAGAGGGAGAGAGAAGACAAAGTGAGAAGGTGAGGGAGAAATAACATGACAACGTGAGAGGGAGAAGACAAAGTGAGATGATAACATATTTACATATATATATATATATATATATATAAATAATCCCCCAAAGATACCCTGGCCCTACCAGCCGAAAGTTGACTACGCGGAAGGTTCCTACCACCGACCACGCATTACGTACGTAAACCTCAGGGCGCAACGCACGTAATCGCAACAAATTAGCGTACGTAATGCTACATAGGTAGCGTACGCTATGGCTATAAACTTAGCCAAAATTCCAAACTCACCAAGCAACAACCAAACGATGAAACCAAACCGACGACCAGTAAAAATATTTCGATCCCGAAATATTCTAATACAATATACATTGTATCGGTTCAAACAACAACACTTGTATAATTCCAAATGAATATGTACAACTCAACAATAACACGAAAAAAAATTATCCCCGGATATTACATACTCCCCCCCTTAAAAAGAGTTTCGTCCCCGAAACTCAGGGTGCACAAGTCGGGGCACGGACTATTCATCAGGATAAGAAAACAACATCTCCAGGAATACTCCTCAATACGAGAAATTCCGCCTGAGTAACTGGGCCGACCCCACGGGTCCCCACGTCTCCTCTGCCTGAACAAGGCGAAAAAAATCAAGTGATAAAGACACTCAAGCAAGTGCGAGATTAGCCGAATCATGACTCTCCTGCTAGAGACCAGCCAGGAAGTCGCAGCAACCGCATGACTAGTAACACCGGCATACACGTCCCGGGGGAGCCGCTCATTGTACATGCCTACAACCATAGGTGTACACTTCCCCGTTCTCGTCAGCATCGGACGCCCATGCAATCACTGACTCGCACCACAAAAGAAAATAACAACGCACAAATAGTCCTCGGGGCCATATCAACCGCACGCTGTTAGGCATATTTTTATGCGCTTTTATATCATTATTTTATATCCATCTTGAGCCTAATTCAGCATAAATGAGCTTTTAATGCACTATTCTTACATGTTTTGCAGGAAATCGGAGTCCGGAAGCCGAAGCGATGAAAAACGGGCAAAAATAGCAGTTTTTGGTCATGAGCCGCGGCACAAACCATGTGAGCCGCGGCACAGAAGATGGCACAAGCACCCGAGGCAATCAGTACTGAGCCGCGGCACGCATAAGCCGAGCCGCGGCACAGGAAGGAAAAACAGCGCCCAGGTTTTAATCTGTGCCCCGTGAGCCGCGGTACAGCTTAAGTGCGCCGCGGCACACGGGGCGGTTTTGGTGTACTCCGCGCGGGTTTGGGCCGTTTTGGAGCTTGTTCTCGACCTAATCACACGGACGCGTTTTGGAGGCTGAGGAAGACTATAAATAAGCATCATAGGGCTGAAGAAGTGGAGGATCGATCGAGAGGAACTTGGAGGTGGATCGATAGCTAGGGCAAAGAACACAAGGAAGAGATTTGTGGCCGACGACAAGACCACGGATCCCTACGGTTTTTCTGCATCTTAGTTCCTAGATCTATTCGAGTAGGATTTTGATTGTAGCCGATTTCATGACGGTTTGATTATTTATTATTATTTCGATTTACTCGTTATTCTATTGAATTGGATTCTTAAATCTTGCTCTTAATGCTTTTTAATTGTCTGGCCAACAGTTAATTTGTTTTGAATGTCTTTATGGATTCGGGAGATGAAATTTAGGCATAGTTCTTGTGAGACGAATCATAATTTTCGTGAGATAGGGATATACTCATGCGAATTGTGAAGCCTGTTATTGTGGGATTTCTTGAGCTGTTTTAGCTATTGATTATCTAATTCAAATAGGGATATATCGAGTTAATAATGCGTAGTATTTTCTATCGACCTTGGAAAAGGCTTTAGAATAATTTAGGAATTCCTGGCTTACAATCAATTGAATGAAAGTGAATTGAATCGAATAAATATCATTCCCGATTGTTTGAGGTGAAAATCATAATCCTACGCCCTTATTAGTAGTGTTATTATTATTAGTACTATTATTTATTTTCTGCAATTAGTTTAGATATAAACTCTATTTAATTGTTCTTCAAATAAAATTGTGAGTTGACTATATTTTGGTACTTGGTGAAATCAGTCCTCGAGGGAACGATACTTTACTTATCAGTTTATTACTTGTTGACACCGTGCACTTGCGGCATATTGTGAGGGATTTTCCCACAACAAGTTTTTGGCGCCGTTGTCGGGGACTGATTTTTTGCTAATATCAATACCAAGCGACTCTAATTTTAATTTGAAGTTTTCTTTAGTCTCTTTATTTTTATTATGTTTTCGTTTGAGTATCGTGGCCCTTGGCATTTCATAAATTTCGATGTTCTCAATAATTTGCCGAATAGGGTCAGTCAGCCCCCTCCCCCAAAACAAAAGACCATGCTTGAACAATGTGTAGACACTCTTAAAAATCCCGATAGTACCCTTTTTGAGCTAGAATGTGCACGTCGTGGTCTTGAGATTCACTATGGTTGTATTCCAGCTCATATATTTAGTAGTGAAGTTGAGGGGGAGGTTGAGAAGAAAGACATGCTAAGTTTTAGGGTCGATCCCCCAGCACCCGATAATTACATAAAGTGTGATGAGCCTGTAGAAGAAGTTACCATTGATGATGTTTCCAAAATAATTTCATTAAATTGTCATCAAACTTCGACTAATAACGTGAGCACTTTTGTGCCAAAAATTTTATTAACGGTGCCACGCATAATCTTTCCTAAATCCATAATGGGAGAGATTGACCCCATTACTTCTGATTTTGTCGAGGCTGATTCCTTGAGATCTAATGAGGTTGTTCATGATAAGTCTTTATTATTTACCCATTCGAAGTCTGCTTATTTTTTCATGCCTTATCATTATTATATTCTTCCATCATTTTTTGGTTGTCTTCATAATTATTCTTACTCATTATTTGTGGCAACCGGGCATGAACCAAAGCCTCCCCTATGGAATAAGAGGCTTATAGATTGTACGAAGGGGGCATTTGGCAATCTCCCTAGAAAAAAGCCACCTTAAACTCTTTTTGTCACGTCGTGCTCAAGACGAAAAATAGAGCGCTTGGTGGGAGGCAACCCATCATTTTTACTTGCTTTCTAGTTAGTTGTTTTTATTTGATTTTTCGTTATTAATATTTTTTCCTTTGTTTTGTTATTTCGTTTGGATACGTGTATTCTTATGGCCCTGATTTCTCTAATATTTTGTTTTACCCCAATGATTTATTATTCTTCATATTCTAGTCTTTATTGATTTAATGTCTATTGTTATCTCATGACTAGAGACTAAGTTTGGGGGTCCCTCGTGATGATGAGCGTTATTCGAAGGATGGATTGACCGACATTTCCACTCAGACATGTGATGGTATTCAAGAAGACATTTGGAATAAGTTTCACTTTTCCTTATCTCTTTTATTTTCACATGAGCTTTATTATTGAGGATGTTATGTGTAGTGGAATGAATTGAAGCATGCGATAATTTTCTTAATTTTTCTTGGGTATAAATTGCGATTGCTTTATTGTCCTTGCATGCTGTTGATGGTTTTGTTCAAAAACGTGATTTTTCGTGAATTTTTCGTGCTTTCGTGTGTAAAACTGATGTTACGATACTGATTTCTTTTGGAAGAAACGGTTGAGTAGAGTCGAGTTGTAGTCAGCGATATATGTTTCTGTAGAGTATCCATTTAGGTCCGAAATTTTATCGTTTTTGTAGAAATTTTAGCAGATAAGAAAGGAGACATACGTGTTTTCAAATCACCGTTTATACATTTGGTTAAACTTTTCGCGTAGCTAGTCGTCCAGTACCATGAGTCTTGTTGGCATTTTAATTGAGTTTAGAGTCGGACAGTTCTTCCCAAGAAAAAGTCGAGATACTTTTGGTCTATGATGGGAAGTCTAGTAACTGGGGGTATTCACGTGACCTGTTGTTTACTCTCGCGTAAAACGACGACCCTGAATAGATTAATAAATTAGAAATATCGCATTACCGATGATGGGAAGCCTAGTAACCGGGGGTATTCACGTAACCCGTTGTTTACTCTCGCGTAAAACAACAACCTTGGCACGCGGGAATTGCTATTCGAGTTTTTTCTCCACTGTAGAGGGGGCTTAGTGACTAGAAGCATACATGTGCCCCATGAGTGTCTTTTACGTCAAACGGTTCCCCGATACATGAGAACGGTAATCCACCCTAGGATCATCCCGAAGAAATATCCCGAGAGCCGAAACCTAGTGGTTAACTCGAATCATATTATTGATCATACATAAGGAAATGCTGTCCTAAGAGTTATTTTGATAATGAAACTCTTGAATTTTGCCACTAGACTGTGGTACTGGGCGAATTGGCTTGTTTAATCTAACCCTTCATATTGACGGTCGATTAAATTCACGTTTGTTAATCTTTGAGCTTGATTTTCTTCATGAACGATTGACTAGGAATGAAATTGGTTACTTGGTGGAATCAGTGTTCTGGATGTGACTCGCTATTACGATACTTGTACTATTCTTTGAGATTTTCAGGGTAGTATTGATTAAGTTGAGCACTATGGACTTGCATGATTATTCACGATACATTTTGTTTAAGATTGATAATTTTTTGCTTGAGGACAAGCAAAGGCTCAAGTTTGGGGGTATTTGTTAGGCATATTTTTATGCGCTTTTATATCATTATTTTATATCTATCTTGAGCCTAATTCAGCATAAATGAGCTTTTAATGCACTATTCTTACATGTTTTGCAGGAAATCGGAGTCCGGAAGCCGAAGCGATGAAAAACGGGCGAAAACAGCAGTTTTTGGTCATGAGCCGTGGCACAAACCATGTGAGCCGCGGCACAGGAAGATGGCCTGAAAGCACCCAGGCAAACTGTACTCTGAGCCACGGCACAGACAAGCTGAGCCGCGGCACAGGAAGGAAAAACAGCGCCCAGGTTTTAATATGTGCCCCGTGAGCCGCGGCACAGCTTAAGTGCGCCGCGGCACACGAGGCGGTTTTGGTGTACTCCGCGCGGGTTTGGGCCGTTTTGGAGCTTGTTCTCGACCTAATCACACGTACGCGTTTTGGAGGCTGAGGACGACTATAAATAAGAATCATAGGGCTGAAGAAGTGGAGGATCGATCGAGAGGAACTTGGAGGTGGATCGATAGCTAGGGCGAAGAACACAAGGAAGAGATTTGTGGCCGACGACAAGACCACGGATCCCTACGGTTTTTCTGCATCTTAGTTCCTAGATCTATTCGAGTAAGATTTTGATTGTAGCCGATTTCATGACGGTTTGATTATTTATTATTATTTCGATTTACTCGTTATTCTATTGAATTGGATTCTTCTTACTGTTCTTAATGCTTTTTAATTGTCTGGCCAACAGTTAATTTGTTTTGAATGTCTTTATGGATTCGGGAGATGAAATTTAGGCATAGTTCTTGTGAGACGAATCATAATTTTCGTGAGATAGGGATATACTCATGCGAATTGTGAAGCCTGTTATTGTGGGAATTCTTGAGCTGTTTTAGCTATTAATTATCTAATTCGAACAGGGATATATCGAGTTAATAATGCGTAGTATTTTCTATCGACCTTGGTAAAGGCTTTAGAATAATTTAGGAATTCCTGGCTTACAATCAATTGAATGAAAGTGAATTGAATCGAATAAATATCATTCCCGATTGTTTGAGGTGAAAATCATAATCATACGCCCTTATTAGTAGTGTTATTATTATTAGTACTATTATTTATTTTCTGCAATTAGTTTAGATATAAACTCTATTTAATTGTTCTTCAAATAAAATTGTGAGTTGACTATATTTTGGTACTTAGTGAAATCAGTCCTCGAGGGAAAGATACTTTACTTATCACTTTATTACTTGTTGACACCGTGCACTTGCGGCATATTGTGAGGGATTTTCCCACAACACACGCCCAAGTCCTCATGACTTGACGTCTCGAATCACAAAGAATAATTACCCAGATTATCACGAAATCTCGGTTACAAGACCAAAAGGAAAGGAAATCACATCAAACAACCTCAAAACTCAAGATTCTCAAATACTATCGTTATAAGATAGATCAACAACAAATGGTTCGCAACCACAATACTAAAATACAGATTAAGTCAAACATCAATCCGAAAAAATTAAGGAAAATACAAATCAAGGTTACATCTCAAATGTACCCGAAACCAACATCCTCCAGATCTTCGAGCTCCTCGATCTCATCGAGTCGAGGAAGACCCAAATCTGAACTCGCTACTCCCCCCTCGGTGTAACACCCCCGATATATTCAGGAATATTACAGCATTGTGGGCCCCGAGATGGAACCCACAAGGCTGAAGGAAATTTTCGCAAACATTTACAAATGCCCTAGAGGCTAACGACGGTATTATCTATTAAAAACATTCGAAGATTTATAAAACTCGTTTATCAAACCGTCGTAAAAACTCATTTGAAACCACAAGGCCCGAAATGCCAAGACTCAACGGTTTAAAAACATACGTTAAGCTATCGCTTACACATACCGACAGAATAGTTTAGAAAACAATGGCCAAAGTAACCCAAGTTACCAGATACCAAAATGCCCTTTAAATAAACACTCACGCAGCGGATAAAGACAAACAATTAAAATACTCTAGCAGCGGAATACAACAAATGATCAGAAGATCAATACACAAATACATGTCCTAGACAGTATCCTCCAGGAAGCTCATATCTTCACGACCGCTACAAGCTTGATAATCCAAGAACCTAAAAAGAAAGCCCACGACGGGGTCAGCCATAATATCCAACAATGATAACCATCACATCACATCAATAATTACATATCAATGGAAATACTAAGTAAGAATACGACCAATGTAATCTTACCGTCGTAACTTTACGAAAATCCACGATTCGTATCCTTAACAACATAATAATATAATATCGAAATATCTGTACGGTATCTCAACAATACCCAAGGTTCTCAAAACATTATCATAACTCGCGATACGGAAATTATACCAACTCTGGCCAATTCAATCCATCGGATAACGTCGACAATTCCAATACGATAATCGATTATCCATCAAAGACAAGTACCAAGGAAATACGGAACATACCTCAAGATACGAAATACCATTACCATCACGTCAGTCTAATCCAAGATCAGATCAACACAACATACGGACATGGTCCTAACACAAGACCTACAAATGCATACTCATATGACAACGTCAATATGATCACAACAATAACGACAACGTATACTTATGGCAAACCCATAATATACATATGCACAACAACAATACATGGCAATCCGATGATCCAGCGTTCACTGCCTAGATCCCCCGATGATCCCGTCAGACCAACCCGAGGTGGAAAACCCGTCCGATGATCTAGCGCACGCTAGCATAGATCCCCCGATGATCCCGTCGGACCAACACGAGGTGGACATATGACAACAATGCACAACTGCACAAAACAACAGTACACAATACACGACAACAACAAGGCACAAATGCATGACAACAACGATACACGAATGTATCACGACATGATCGACACAAATGACAAAAATGATTAAAATAATTGCTCCGAGTCCTTCGAGAGTAATCTCGATGTCCAAACCATCACGAACCATTATTCTGAATATTCGACGATCTAAAATGTCACGGACGGTAGATAATTCACGTCTTCGTCTATACCACAATGTATCATCAATACCAAGTATACCAACAATAAATGTAAATCATATACCTTATGATTTAATTCCTAAAACTCGAATACAACCTATAATCCCAAATCCCCTGTGATTACGATTATAAACATTGTTATACGAATTATAAACGAATGAAACTGAAACCATTCATTAAATATTATAAACTGAGCAAGTAATAACTTACCTCGATACCGATGAAGCCGTTACCAATTCCATTGCCGTCATCTACAAGTACCTTGGCCCTGATCAATGCAATTCACGGACATTCTCGAACACGACCGCAAAGCATGGTTCTAATCACCAATCAATAATCTCAACCTATTACAATAATCTATAGACAACAAGTTCGACAACAATCAACAATCGATAAAACCAATTCACAAACCTAATGTCTCAACAATATATCAGTTAACCACAAGTCTGATCAAACCAACTCAAACCAGCACGAATTCATAACCACAAGACGAAAATACTGCACTTTCTGCCTTCTTAGCGAACGTTAATCACTTAACATAGCGTCCGCTAAGTGGCTCCCGTTAGCGTGCGCTAGCCAGCAGGCTTAGCGTGCGCTAATGACATGCAGTTGCATGTATTTCGGATACCAATCAACATATGGCGATTATCAAGAACACTAAGTGATTCTAAATCATGCTCATAGATATCAAAACAACGAAATCCGATATCTTTTAACATATAAGTAATCATCCAACCCTTAATCCAATTCTTATATTCAAATATCATCTTCTTCCTAAAATATCAACATCATGAACACCAAGAACCTTAACAACACTCCCCTAATCTAACATTACGGAGATTAATCATCAACAATGATATCAACATCCGCAAAGGAGAAGAAAGATTCACCAACTTATCTCAAGAAAATGAACTACATAATTCAAACCACACGAATCATATTAATATTATCATACTCCGATAATCCATCTCATAATCATGCTTGTCAACTTGTTTATATAATAATCATCAACTCAAGAACTTCAACATTCAATCCAAAACGAAATCCAAAGATGAAGAGTGATTACCTTTATGAAGGAATGGAATGATTTCCAAGGTTGAATCCATTTCCAAGAATCACCAATGATTTCAAGAACAAAGATTTAATCCATGATTTCCATCTTTAATCTTGTTAAAGAGGATCATCCCTCAGTGTTTAGGAACTCCAAATGTCCTCCCAAGGTTCTCTCTATCGGGTGAAAGGAAAGAAATGGACGAAATGCTTCATAACATCCGTCTGTCCCTTTTTATAAAGTATATTACTAGCGTGCGCTAAACCTTATGTTTAGCGTGCGCTACGGACTTAGCGTGCGCTAACTGACCTTTGTTAGCGTGCGCTATCGCAGTCCAGAGACTACTGTCTGGCTTCGTACATGAGCTTACTTACGTAATGCCCATGCATTAGCGTATGTAACTTACACTGTCTAGCGTATGCAAGTCCTTGCATTTAGCATGCACTAATATCAGTTGACTCATTTGTCTGTATGCTCCGAAGACTGGTCCACACGCCGAAAGTGCTGACGAGGATAAGATTCCTTTTTGTCCAATATACTATTTGCGTGCGCTAACCTTTAGGGTTTAGCGTGCGCTAGTACTACATTACAAACATCCGTTGACTTATCAGAACGTGCGCCGAAAGTGGCCTGGTCCACACGTAGATTCCCTCTGAGCTGTTCTGCACTAGCGTACGCTAACATATGCCCGTAGCGTGCGCTATACCTGCACGATAGCATGCGTTATACATGAATATTAGCGTGCGCTAATAAGGCTATACTTAGCCATTTACACTGATCTTGCTTGTCGTCTCAACATACTAGATACGTATACATGACGCACTATATCCTTTGTCGACCAATTACGACAATTATACCAATACAGATGTCTCAGTTCTACAATTATTTTATCCATACTGTACAGATTCCACGCTGTACAACATAACTCGGATAAAATAACATTAAACAATAGTAATAGAAATTTCGGATATTACACTCGGGTGTCCATACCTCTGGCTCCCGAAGCCCGATATGACCTCTTGGATGAAGTACGGACTGAAGCAACAAAATCTCTCGAGGCCCGTGAGCTCTCTCGAGACCTACTAGTACGAGAACTCCTACAGTATTCTGAAGGTGTCCCTGCCTCCCACACCAAAAATAAATAATAACTGGAACCGTACATCGAGTACTAACATGCCCCACTGAATCACAGTTAAAACAAACAACATTCGAATTCGTCGCCTGAGAAGAAGATGCTTTCCCAGCACGAAGCCGACTAGAAAATGACCTCTTGGACGTCGGAGCTCGATGTCCCTCTGAACAAATCAGCATCCTAGTCCTCTCACCAGAAGAAACCGAAGGATCCTTCTGAGTAAGCTCCTTGATCGAAAGCTCTGCTCCAAGAGCCTTCTCGATGAATTTGCCAAGTGAACTACAATTGTGATTGAACAACTACATCCTCAACCGCGGGTTCAGCCTCTTGTTAAAATACTTGATCTTATCCACCTCAGTACGGATAACAGATGAAGTAAACTGAAGAAGTCTTGAAACTTTTCAGCAATAACAATAACACCCTCGTCCTCGATGAATTCGGGGTTCAAAACCTCCGACAACTTGGCTTCATGAAGTGTAGCCGGATAATACCTCTCTAACATGAGAGTCTTGAACTCACTCCAAGCACAATCACGATCGGTGGGTTCTCGGGCACGACTCCGAAGATGATTCGTCAGCCACCAATGTATTGGTACGAGGTTTCGGGTTTTGGCTCACTCTGTGGCCTCTACCCCCTCTGTCACGTCCTCTTTCCAGACTGAAAGAATAACATTCAATCATGACCACAGCTCAAATACACCTCAACGGCCCGAATGTTAGGTCAACGCAAAACACGAGTATACATACTCAACAGATAGACGATCACATCGATCGTGCTAATCATAGCCGATACAGAGCCCACACGCTCCAAAGCAAATAATCATAAATCAATCGCACCCGATCGTCACATACAAGTGTCAACAAAACAGGTTTAATCAATGACATAATGAATGTATGCATATAAAAGAGAATAGAGTCCTTACACAGGTCATACGAAGCTTCGAGGTCTTGAGATACTAGTCTTCACTGATGACGACTCGATGAAAAAAATGACTCATACAGTCGTCCAACTATCACGACTCACAAAACCCGACTGCCCAGGTTGTCATAACCTGACAGCCCCACTACTACCGCGTCGCTAGAGCCACATAACTCACATATCAGGGTATCTCACAACCCAATTCTCTTATACCATCTTATGTAACACCCCCAAATCCCATTGGGCTATTACAGTGTCGTGGACCCCACACCAAGTGATCCACCAGGCGAACACGACTAAAATACAACAAACTGACCAAAATAGGAAATCACAGACCCTACTATGATGTCCGACATACTATTCCGATATGGAATTTCAACGACAAGGATGGGCCTACATGGCCAAAATAAAATACAACAACATCCACGAGCCTTGCTCGGATAATACAAAACGACAACGACTGAACAAAACTGGAGTACTCCAAATTGTCTGACTGATATGAACACCAAATCATCTCAGACTAGTATCGCTCAAATGCCTCGTCGCCATCGTCATGCCCCTGTGTCTCAACTCTCTCCTCGCAAGCACCTAAAACATGAAAACATGTTCCGCCCCCACGGGGTCAGTCATCCAGATAATGAATATCAAATACATGTATAACATGATATGCTTCCAAAGGCAGAATGAACAATACAACAATGGTAGTACGAGATGCTCACAAACCAAAGTAAGAATCGAGCATTCGCGAAACACTATGCACACGGCATACGATCAATACCTGCTCAATAGGTTAGAACATAAGTGCCCAACGGCGAATCATCAATATAGAACACAACAATACATTACCCGAAGGTAAACCAAACCAACGCTGAAATAAATACGAATCACAATGCCCGAAGGCTCCAATGGAAATACATCACAATGGCCTGAAAGCCCCTCAGCCGAAGCTGCCAAAATATCACGATGGTCTGAAAGCCGAACAGCCCGAAGCTGCCAAAATATCACGATGGCCTGAAAGCCGAACAGCCCGAAGCTATATATCATCACAATACGGATCTCAAAGAAACAAACCTAACTTTCGGACATACCCCTCGGTGTATGAACAACCAGTCGCAAATCGTCGGACATATCCAATACAACATGGACTATGAACGACCAAACAATAAGGCTCAAGAGTGACATCACAGTACGCCCGATCCGGAAATGTGTCCGTGCACATGTCCACCCCGTATACGGAATCCAGAATATACGTGGGACAATGTACCTAATTAGCCTCACGAACTACATCTCGTGTGCATGGTCCAATCCGGAAACATGCACGCATGACCATCGTGTGCCTGGCTAAAAATCCTACACATAACCAATCGGCACGCAGATATGATTCCGGATATGTCACGATACAACATGACAACGAAACTCAAAGGATAACACATCCAATAGGGATCATACGACTCACCAAGTGAACGATGACACATGAATAATGAAAGATCGACACGACCAACAATATTCAAAACAACCATCCTGAGATCAAAATCCCTAAGGACCGATTAACACGAGCAACAATCACAACACAACAATCCGGGAAATCCTCAACCTTCAACGATCACAAAATTACCGAGTTCACAAGAATAATAGTATGCTGCCTTGAGTCGGCCAACACGACGATAATAATTCAACGGATGGGAACTATCCACGACAGTCCCAATTTAATACTTCGATTACCGTAGAATGGCCAATCGATAAAAACGATACAACGGATGGGAATGTTTTCGACAGTCCCAATTCAATACATCGATTACCTTCAGGACGGTCAATCGATAACAATTATACAATGGATGGGAATTAGCTTTGATAATCCCAATTCAATATATCGATTACCTTTAGAGCGGACAATCGATAATAATTATACAACGGATGGGAATTATCTTTGATCATCCCAATTCAATACACCGATTACCTTTAGAACGGTGAACCGATAACAATTATACAACGGATGTCTCAGCACCTTTAATCGGTTACCGATAACGAAGATGATAATCGAATACGCCAATGCCTTCAATCGTCCAATACGATATCAATAGAAAAACACTGATATCAATGACGATGATTCACAACAATATCTTGATGGAATATCAATCAACAATAACAATCGATACGTCGATGCCGTGAAACGGCTATCGACAACAATATCTCAATGGAACATCAATCAACAATAACAATCGATATGTCGATACCGCAAACCGGCTATCGACAACAATATCTCAATGGAACATCAATCAACAATAACAATCGATATGTCGATACCGTGAACCGGCTATCGACAACAATATTACCAACAAGTATCGCAATGCCTTAAACCGGCCATTTACGAACAACAATAATATTTGGCATAATTTGCCGAAGGGTATAGTATCAAACAATCCCTTGATATCAAAAAAATCATAAAGAGACCAAGTCTCGAATGATACACACATTCATACACATATATGATAACATTAATCTCATTGACTAGTACAAGTATAAAACTTGCCTCAAGCCGAAGGCGAGAAAGTCCTTCCACGATCAACGTCCTACCACGAATCGATCAACAGCGTCCTCCGACAATCACAAGCACTCGAACAACCTTGAATGAAATACAATTCATTCGATAACACGATATCGACTGAAAACAACATAATAGATAACTCTGATTCCAACACGAACACATACTATACTCGTATTTAACCGTATACACACATACATATATAATATACGTACATCACACCCACAATACACAATATATATATATATATATATATATATATATAACCCAGACACTGTACACATTATATATATATATATATATACTCAACACACCCACACACTGTATACATTATATATATATACACCAGCCACACACAGTGTACAAATTATATATATATATATATATATATACACACACAACACACACACACATCGTACTAGCCACACACACACTTTACACAATATATATATATATATATATATATACATACACACACAACTTACTAGAAGAAGCCGATCGGCCGGGAAACCCTCGCCGAAATCAGATCAGAAAAAAACAACTCTCTTGTCGCAACACTTGGACTCGGTCGCCGGCAATATGACCCGCCGAACCTCATCCAACTCCAGCCCGTTCCCGACCATGGCCGGTTTCTCACCCAACTCCATCTCCGCCTGCAACTCCTCGCCGAAAGTTTACCGCACCTCCGTTCCGCCGTCCCTCCCGGTCAGAAACCATCTCCGGTCGCTGGGATCTATGGAGCCGCGTCCATGGCCGTAGACCATGAAGTGCACCCGGCGCCTGAGCTCCGTCTCGCCAGAAAAAGGCCGGAACAACTCGACCGGATTTACAACGCCGTCCGTTTCGGATGTTCCGACCAGGCCGTCGCTGCTCCAGTCACGAGCCACCACGCCACTGTCGAGCTTCATTCATCGCCGGAGACGTCAGTCCATCACTCCGGTCGTCAACTCCAGTCCGTCGCCGGAAACTATGAAGAAGCCGGCTGTCATCCATAAGCTCTACCTCGTTGGAAAAAAAAACGAGAGAGATGGAGAGAAGAGAGAGGGAACGAGAGAGAGAGAGGACGAGAGAGCTGGAGATAAAGGGAGGAGAGAGAGGACGATAACATGAGAGGGAGAGAGAAGACAAAGTGAGAAGGTGAGGGAGAAATAACATGACAACGTGAGAGGGAGAAGACAAAGCGAGATGATAACATATATATATATATATATATATATATATATAATCCCCCAAAGATACCCTGGCCCTACCAGCCGAAAGTTGACTACGAGGAAGGTTCCTACCACCGACCACGCATTACGTACGTAAACCTCATGGCGTAACGTACGTAATCGCAACAAATTAGCGTACGTAATGCTACACATGCTATGGCTATAAACCTAGCCAAAATTCCAAACTCACCAAGCAACAACCAAACGACGAAACCAAACCGACGACCAATAAAAATATTTCGATCCCGAAATATTCTAATACAATATACATTGTATCGGTCCAAACAACAACACTTGTACAATTCCAAATAAATATGTACAACTCAACAGTAACACGAAAAAAAAATTATCCTCAGATATTACAGGGAAGTATTCGTTTCGTTGTATTTGAATCATTGAGAATTCCTGATTATTGTTATTCTTGGAACTTGAATTATATGGCTCGTATTTGCACTTTGTACTTGCACTAGAGAAACAGTGGAGTTTTGCTAACCCCCGAGTATTCGGGGGGTGGATGCCTGTATTGCATTCAGGTTTCAGGGAGAGTGGCACAGGGTCGGCATGAAGGATGATGAAAGATGATCGATACTAATCACATGTGGAACCGTTCGTTGTGTATTGGTTCAGTTGTTCATTATTTCCCGCTGCAATATATTTTCCCCGTTGTACGGGAGTTGTTGTATTTTGACCCCTGTGTGGGCATCTATTGTAATTGAGTTGTATGTTTTATTGAAAGACCAAATCGGTCTGTTGAGTCATTTTAGCCTTAAAGGCATTTTTGAGATGTACGGTGTTGTTTACCAGCCTGGTAGATCCTTGAGAAAAGGGTCTACGGCGTGTAATATCCCTGAGCGGATTGGGGGTGTTACAGTGGTAAGTTCTACCAAGGTCTTTTCTCTTGAGGATTGTTCAACAGGGCTTCGTATAATATTTTGTATAGATTGCAAGAAATAAATACTAAAATATTCTAAAATATATTTTTGAGTTTTTAAATTAACTAAATTAAAATGCACTATTTTTAATTTAAACTATTATTATTAAAACTATTTATACTAGACTATTTATACTAAGACTATTTATACTAGACTATTTATATTAAGACTATTTATACTAGAGTATTTTTACCAGACTATTTATATTAAGACTACTTTTAATATTACTATTTTTAAGACTACTTTTAATGAGACTATTTTTATACTAGACTATTTATATTAAGACTATTTATAACTAGACTATTTTTAAAGTAGACTATTTTTAACTAGTGAAAATGAATAGAATTAAAATGAGTTGGGAATTTATAAAATCCAGGGGATTACGGGTTCATTAAATTAGGTTTTTAATTAAGTATAGGAATTGATTTACATGGATATAAAAGAAAAACGAATGTTTATCGAGTAATCAACTTTTCACCTCATAACTTTCGTATTCAAAGATGTCTTAATCACTTTCGCTATCTTAAGATGTTGATAACAAGATTAACACTTGATAGAATATACTTAACAATCAATCAAGGAGGTTTCACTAATAGAAATACGATATGATCAATCTCTATTTAAACCAATTAGTCCTTTCATTTCTTTAACTTGACTATTTTTAGGATAAACGATTGTTCATCGAGTAATCAACTTTTCACCTCATAACTTTTGTATTCAAAGGTGTCTTAACCACTTTCGCAATCTTAAGATCTTGATAACAAGATTAACACTTGATAGATTGAAAAGATATGTTTCCAATTCACTCAACAATCAATCAAGGAGGTTTCATTAGTAGAAATAGGATATGATCAATCTCTATTTAAACCAATTAGTCCTTTTTAATCAAAATAGTGTAAATCAATCAAATACTCAATATATAACCTAATAGAAATCCCCCTTCCCCTAGGAAGAAGGATTAGCTACTCATTGGTTTATACAAACTAAAATTATAATAGAAATAATTGATATACATAATATATATAGAAACTTTTAATTACTAGAACTTAATGACAATAGATGAAACTTACTTGAATATGATGTATCAAAGTGCAAGAAACATACTTCAATATATAACTTCAAACTTGTTCAAAGGTTACAAGCTTACAAAAATTGAAAGTAAAACACTAAGTAAAATACTAAGTGCTTATTGATCAAGCACTTTTCAATTACAAACTAAATGAAAAAAAAAAATTCAAACCAAAAATGAAATATAAACTAAAGTAAAGAGTTGTAAGGAAAATATCTTGCTAAAAGAAAGGGGTGTTTCTTGGTAAGAACAGGAGATATTTTTTCTTCATGAGTGAAGGTGTCCTTTTATAGGTGATTATCAAGAATACAATTGATTATTTAATTCAAAATATCTATTGTAGTATCTTGATTAATTCTTTGTTCACACTTCACCGATGTCTTTGATTTTTCATATTTTTGACCATAAAAATATCTTGTGGTTGAGTTCAAAAGATGGTCAAAAGTGAACTATTTTTGCATGGCATCTGCTGAAAAACGGCGCTGGAAAATGGCTCATTTTGCGCCGTATTATGTAGCCGTATTAGGATGACTCAGTCTTGTCCGGAACACATGCAAAGACCCGGTGGAAAATGTGCGCCGTGTGAGAAACAGCGCAAGACACGACCGAGATATGTGCCGTGTTGTAAATGGTCGAGAGAAACGGCCCTATTTTCGTCGTGTGTTCCGCCGTGTTTTATCACATTTTTTCTTGGAAATTTCTGATTTTGATTTCTGTTTGGTTTTTCGACCTTTTTGACATTTTATGCCAGTAACCTGCAAAATAAACATTATTAGCTCATGTTTTGATATTTCTTCAAAATAATTAAATTCTATCAAAATCAGTAAGATTATGCCAGAAAAAGGTGATATTTTGTATATGATTTTTAGATCAATTATGCGCTAATCAGCGGGACATCCCCAAATCCTAATGTGATTAAGACTTGGTTTCCTGCCCTCCCACATCTCATGTGGAGTTTTAGGAACGGATTTAGAAGGACATCTCTTCAAGATATATACAGCAGTCAGGGGTGCATACCCCCACAGGTAAATTGGTAAGTCAGTATAGCCCAGCATGGAACGGACCATGTTCAACAAGGCCCGGTTACTTGTTTCTGACACATCATTTAACTGAGTAGTACCTGGAGGTTTTAGTTGTGATACTATTCCATGTTCCTTTAGGAACTCGTCAAACTCCACACTCATATACTCGCCACCTCGGTCCGACTGAAGTTCTTTGATATGATTTCCAGTTTGTTTCTCGACTAGGGCCTTAAATTTCTGGAATTTCTCAAAGGCCTCAGATTTATGTTTCATTAAGTATACATAAACATACCTAGTATGATCATCTGTAAACGTAATGAAGTACTGATATACGTCATGTGGTGCATCCAAAGCACCACATACATCGGTATGGATTAATCCTATTATATCAGCGGCTCTTTCAAAAGTCCCTGTAAAGGGGGACTTAGTCATTTTGCCTTTAAGGTAAGATTCACAAGTAGGAAATGGATCCGATCTCAATGGACCCATAAGTCCATCTTTTCCATTTTGTAAACCTTGGTCTGACCAACATGACCAAGTCTAAGATGCCATTTCAAACCTTGATTAGTTTCATCCTACGACGCTTTCTAGTCATAGTATTCACAATGACTTTGTTACTAAGGTTTATATGATACAGTCTATTTAACAATGTAAAAGTGCCCACTAGTTTATTTCTAAAATAAATTTTGCAGGAACCATCACTAATGAAAAATGAAAAGCCTTTCCGATCGATGACCGGAATGGATACAATGTTTTTATGCCCCTTGGGCAGAACAAGTACATCTTCTAAACTCAGAACAAAACCGGATTCTAAACCCAAAAGAAGTGATCCTATGTCGGTTGCCTCGACACTATGCCCGCTTTCGACAGTGATCATCACTTCCCCAGCTCCAAGCTTCCTACTTTGTTCCAGATCCTGATTCACGGTACAAATATGATAACTAGCACCAAAATCCAATATCCAAGAAGTAGAAAATACAGTAGCAGAACAATTTGTTTCCAAAACTAAAAGTTTTGTACCTGAAGCGCCATGAAGAATCGGACAGTCTCTTGCCCAGTGGCCCAACCCACTGCATTTGAGACAAGCGTCCTTCTTCTTGCTCTTTGGAACTATCGGGGCCTTGCCCTTACCCTTAAGGTCCTTGACTTGTGGTCCCGTCCGCTTCTTGCTCTTTTTCTTCTTATTCTTGGACCTCAGAGATCCAGAAGAAATCACAAGGGCAAACTCCTTCATCCGCGGAGTTTTAATATGAGACTAAGCAGTCACTAGTTTGTTCATTATCCTAGCTAAGTTGCATGCAATCTCATTGCAGTTGAAATTCATAACAAACTATGATAAGGAATCAGGGAGAGATTGTAGGATAAGGTCGGTTTGGAGAGAAGCATCCATCTTAAAATCAAGAGCCTCCAATCTCTCCATTATATATATCATTTTTAGGACATGGTCCCCAACCTTCTCACCTTCCTTCATCCTAGCACCGAATAGTTGCTTGGATATCTCATATCTAGCAGTTCGACTGTGCTCACCATAAAGCTCGGTTAAGTGAGATAGAATCTTCCTAGCAAAAGTCATTTTCTCATGAGCTCTCTGAAGCTCGTTAGACATAGAAGCCATCATGTAAGCACGGACTTTTACGTCATCCTTAACCCACTTTTCGTGGTTTTCAATCTTTTCCTGATTGGATCTTGTCCGCACTGGAGGCGCCGGAATGTCCGTCTCCAAGACGTATCCTAGTGCCTCTATACTGAGGACTATCATCAGATTGCGAAGCCAATCCACAAATTTAGGTCCGATTAAGGTGTTCTTTTAGAGTAGAATTGTGAGTGGGTTCATTGTCATATTGAGAGTTATGTCTGCATTAAGTACGCTAGATTAATTAGTGACTCGTTTAATTATGATCTGACTATAGAATTAATGGCTTTTCTATTCTTGTTACCCAGCTCCCACTATTTTTATCGGAATAACACACTCCCATGTGAAATCCGGAAGTATCATTCCCTCTACTTCATAGTGGCGATCGAGTTCTTTATAAATCTTAATACAGGGCAACCGAACAGGTTTCTAGTTTATTAATTTTCATAAAGTGGTGTCTAACACCAATACATCTAATGGATGATTCGATCTTCTTTTTGTCCTTGTTCACTCCCCTCAACCTATACGGTTTCTATGGTTCGTGAACAAGTTAAGTTTATACCATCGACGCAAATCAATTTCACAATTGAATCTTATCCGGCAACCTACCAGGTTTCTAGGGATAAAATTTACTCCAACCGAAGGCATCCACTACGCTCCTGGTAATTTATCCATCCTCCCCGAACGACTACCCAGATAACTCGGAAGCATAGCACATCCGGTTTGGATTTCAATATCCCGAAAGCTCGATGGAGGGAAGGAAAACCTTGAAACCTTATAAACTTAATAATTTGTCGTGGGAGAATTTCCGCAATTAATGTTACACTTTTAACATTAATTCATTTAAGCGCGTTTGTAGCATTCATACAATATGAATAAGCATTCACAACCTAGTTGCTACCAACATGTAGTTCATGGACCGTTCCTAGAATCAAAAACTCTATAATCTAATTACAAGTCTTCGGTCTTGAATCTTTGTCTTCTCGAACGGATCTTCCTCCGGTCTTCGTCATTACATATAAATTTTACATTGAAAAATTGCATCCTAGATACAAATATTTCTAGTAAAATAAATAGGCTCAAAACGGCCTTTACAACCCAATCGAATAAAACTGAACGATTCAAAACTAAGTCCATGAACCACATCTCCATTCAAAAGCATTCAACTAATAAATACTCTATAAACGGATTGCGTAGAGTTACATTGATCCAATCAATATATAAACAATAAATAGAATAGATCCAATCAATTCACACCACCGGTAATATGAAAACGTTCAAAGTATTCTGTCACCCACAAATATTCCAGTTAATCAAATTTCTCTTATAAAATGAAATACCATAAATCATTTTAATCATATTAAATCCAATTTAACACGCGGGAGATTAATTTTCTGGGACACAAAAAAAAATCGAGCCAGGGCGAAACTGCCTGCCGGACACGGCCCGTGCCGAATGGCATGGTCGGGTTACCCCGACAGCTTCTAAAGCTGGTCTGTCAGATACGGCCGTGTCAAATGACACGGTCTGGTTGTCCCGACAGTCTGCCAGCCAGACACGGCCCGTGCCAAATGGCACGGTCGGGTTACCCCGACAGTGTTCCAAGACTGGCCTACTGGCACGGCCCGTGTCAGCTGACATGGTCGGGTCAGCCTAGCAGTTTCCTTCCCTTCGTCCGAAAAGTCATCCAACAACGATTCAGGGATAGATTTTTGACCGGATATCCAATATAAATATTTCCCGACTTTCATATATTCAATATAAATCACTTTTCCAAGAAATTAAAGATTTATATTTAGATATAAACTTACGAAAAATACAACTACAATGAACAAAAAACATACACCACGATTATGACTATAAATGATTCCAAATCATTCACCATCCAATCAAGCATTCCAAATGCAAATATCATATATACGATCGCAAGACCTATGCTCCGATACCATTGTTGGGATTCGGTGCCTAAAACAAAGGCCCAGCGGAAGCGGTAAAATGAAAATTAATTCGATCCGAATCCCTACGAGGATCGATAGATCTATGTATATACGAATATTAAACGAAGCACAAGATGATACGAGAACATACCCTTGTAGTCCGTTGATTAGATAGTGTCCTTCTCTTGAGCGATTCCCCAAGCTTTAGTTGATTTTCCTACGATCCAATCCGCTCCAAGCTCTTGGATGATCCAACACCGAAAAAACCGCGTCTCTACTTGCCATGCGCTGGAGAAACGAACGGAACGACGATCACCCAATTAACCTCTAAGGTTACGGCTAGAATCAAGTGATGGAAGCTTTCTATGTGATTATGACACTCTAAGTGTATAACTCACAATCTCTCAATATATCTCTCAATTTTTCTCCAAGAAAATCAAGAACTTGTGAAGAAGAGGAAAAAGACTTGGAGAAGCTTTTCTCTCTCTCTTAATCTCACTCAACCGTATGGATGCAATAGGTAGTGGTGAGAGTTAGTCTTCCCTCCCTTTTATTCTCCAATCAATCACATGAAATCACCTTTACATAATAAAAGGAGATTCCATGTCCCCTTAGAAAAAATAATTCATGATTTTAAATCATGAAGTCTTCCACCACATTAGGTGGAAGACAAAGGGGAGGCGTCCATCTAGAAGGGTATGAAAGAGTTCGATCCATTTCGGACTCCCGTGAGTCGAAACAGATAAACTCCGATTCCGTTCCGATGTATTTATATCAATTAGTTAATCCAATTAATTAATCATATCAAATACAAAATAACATAATTAATTTCTCCAAGAAATAATTATATTTATGAATTAAATTAATCACCCAGTAATTTATTTAATTCATTAGGCCGTAAATTAATTTATCCAATAAATCAATTTATACATCCAATGTCCCAAATTAGATCTCCAATATCTAATATTCATAATGAGAAAATAAGCTCGATTCATTCTGTTGTCAATCCTATTGCGTGACTCGGTAGGCCCGTCTCAGTCAGCAATGGGAGGAACTAAAGAGTAGTAGCACTACCTAGCCAGCCTGGCGGTCTACACTGTACCCCAACTAAAAACGAATGATAGGGATCATTCAAGAACCATTCTGTCGTGAATACCAGTATACGTATAAACCCTTCTTTCAAATGTCCCGATCAAGTTATAGGATCACGGTCAGTTAAACCCTATCTGTACTTGACCCTATGCATGAGTTAATGCAAATCGAGATCATCGAGCTCTCGTGTATCCAATACAACTAGCTCCAATGCTTTGGCCAAAGACTTATGATCTCATCTGCCAATAACTGCATAGGACATATAACCCGTTCACTTACAGGAGAAAGAATTCTATCTTGGTATTCAGTAGGACCTGCTACTTGCCCGTCAAGACGCACGTCGAGGTTGACCCCCGCCTTCCGGTTTATAGGGTCGAACTACTCTAATGAAAATCTTGACGTCACAAGCACATCCCTACTAAATCCTCAAGTCGAAGGTTCACGAATACCTATCACAACCTTTCGATTCCGTCATTGACTGTCCCGGAGTGAAATCCGTATGATGAATCGAGGGTGAGTCGGTTCGAGTATACCAATCCAATTAGCATACCTATAACGTGTGCTCGCACTAACTATTAGTGTTCGACAGGCACTCTCCATGTCAAAGAACACGTCATACAAGTCTTCACATAAACTTAACGCCCAGTCAAGTTTCATCGACTTGCGAACGATTAAGTATTTGAGCTATAAGCCTTTCCAGTGCCAAACCCCTTATCCAATAAGGAGTAAAATGTTTTGCTCTCAAATACATGGACTAGTTTCTATATATATTTACGAGTTAGGAATTCCAATAACTACCGGTAAATAAAGAAACATCCATTTGCCTTATGATAATGAATTACATAATAACAAGTATAATGCCCTAACTCATACATCCCTTGAGTGGCATTCGAGGGCATACTCCTTACACTATTGTTGTACGTAAATTCGATCAGCGGTAAATGTGTCTCCCAATCGTCCTTCCAGTCCAACACACAAGCTCTCAACATATCCTCGAGTGTCTGAATCGTATGCTCTGATTGTCCATCAGTCTGAGGATTATATGATGTACTGAACTTCAATTCAGTCCCCAAAGTCCGATGAACAGCCTGCCAAAAATGCAATACAAGCCGGCCATCTCGATCAGAAATAATGCTTTTTGGAGTCCCATGCAACCTTATGATTTCCGCAATGAACATCCGTGCTAGTCTCTCTGGTCCCCACGTATCCTTAATACCCAGAAAATGAGCAGAATTGGTTAGTTGATCGACAATGACCAAAATCATGTTCATTGCAGTACGGGTCCTAGGCATACCAGTAACGAAATCCATAGAAATATCCTGCCACTTCCACTCCGGAATGGGAAGTGGCTGCAATAACCCTGCGGGTCGCTGATGCTCGATCTTAGCCTGTTGACAGGTCATGTAATACCCGTAATTTCGATTTCCGGTAATTTCTTTTTTTTCGGCGGAAGTCCGTTTTGACAACTTGCTCATGACCGTTTCGTCATTCTGAGAATGATTAATTCACTTTTTGACATCCGAGTTCGTTTCGGTGTTTTTTTGTTGAGTTCCGTGCTTTTTAGCGACTTTTCCGCACTTGAATTCGATTCTTGCGAATCTCGTTCGAAACTGTTGTTTCGAATTTCCCGTAAGTCTGTTTAACTTTGTTAGACATGTTGTGAACTTCGGTTTGGTTATTCGATCACGTATCGTGATTTCGGGCGTTTTGGGCCATTTTGTAATTTACCCAAAGTTATGGGTATCCGTATCTTTATTTGTTGTCTCGACCCTTTTCTTGGTCGCGTATGATTAATTATTGCATTATGTTTTCATTTCGGGTCGTTGATGTTGTCCGCGAGCTTTTCGTCGTGTTCGTTCCGTACGTTTTCGGAAATCGAGTCGTCGGATCACGACGGCTGAGCACTGGCTGGACAGGTGCGGCTGGCACGGTCGGAAGTGCTGGGCACTGGCCGGGTAAGCACGGCAGGAACCGGCGTAGCGCACGCTACAGCCGGAAGGCTGCGCGCGTTAACCGGCAGGTGTAGCGCATGCTATCGGCTGGCCCAGCGTACGCTGTCGGGCTGGGCAGAGGGGTTACTGGAGTACTAGACTCGGGGACGATCGACAGGTAGCGCGCGCTACGGTCGGAAGGATGCGCACGCTACCTGGCCGAGTCAGTAGGGCAGTGGGGGCTCTGGATTGCGGCCTGGGCCGATAGCACACGCTAGCTCGGCAGCCTAGCGCACGCTAGTCCGGCCCAGTATAAATGTGACAGAGCAGCCTCATTTTCACTCGTTTTTCATTTCCTTTCTTTTCGATATGCGGCTGGAGCTTCGGAGGAGGCGAAGCCATGTTGTTGTACAACAAATCCATGAAGTCTTGGAGTTCATATCATCAATTGTCAATCCTCTATCATCCTTTGATCCAGCGAATCAAGGTAATTTCTTCTTAGAACCCTAGTTTCTTGAATTTTGGGGTTTTTGCATTTTTGGCCGATTCGTTCGGTATCTTTGATTAATACATGATGGGTATGATTAATCTTGGTAGTATTCTTGTGTTTAACATCATTTAATCCATTGTTCTTCGTCGAATCGAAGTATATTTCTTGATTTCCTTCGAATCGACTTTTTGGGGAATTTGTTCTCGATCTCGTTTTCCATCCGTTTTTGTTGGATCGATTGTGGTTAAATGATGTTTTTAAACATATTCTATGGATTTTATATCCATATTTTGACTTGGAATTCCGTTTTCGTGTTTTGTCGGGACGAATCGTGTTCTTGGCCGTTTTGGGGAAAATACTTGAACTTCCGTCATGCGTTCTTTGAATTCAACGGCTTTGAGTCGTGCTATGGAATTCATTTCATTGTTGTTATTGTCCTTCGTAGTTTATGAATGCGAGTTGGCGATCGGTGGAGTCGGCGGGTTCGTAGTCGGTTCGTGCCAACCTACTTCGATCGATTCTCCGTGTTGTTCTTATTCGAGGCAAGTACCTTGTCCATACAATTCTTGTTTTATGGATATGATAATTAGTGATCGTCTAAATGTGTTTGTTTGGTCATTTGAGTTGAACTTTCAAAGATTTGGTTTAGCCTCGTTAAAGGCTCTCTTTCAAAACCGTGTGTATTTTGTGATTGGTGTGTTTCGTAAACGACTATGTGAATTTTATGAATATGCTTGGTGTTATTGTTGTGCTTTGATAATATATATGTGTATATTATCTCATTTTGGTACGTTGTGATTTGACAATGGTGTCGTGCTTTGTGTTTGTTGTATTTAGGTGAATTGCTTGGATATCTTGTGTGATATATTATTTGTGCATGATTGCATCGCTCACGGCGGGTTGGTTCGACGGGGCCACGGCGGGAATCCAATGGTAGAGCCCTGGATTCACGAGTGGTGAATGTATTTTACTCATCGTGGGTTGGTTCTGTAACACCCCCAAGATATTCGAGGTGTATTACAGCGCCGTGGACCCCTACATGGGATCCACCAGGCTAACACAAGAAAACACCTCTCGACTAACCGTCTCGGTTAGCAAGGAAACAATTGTTAACAACAAGAACATAAAGCAACACGTCCGGTACAACCGGCATAATAAACATCAACCGACAAATAAAGTAACTCCAACGAAGTCCAAACACAATCCGAAAGGAAAAGCCTAAGTACTCGTGAGTACAATCTATAAGTTTACAATTTGGAAAACATCCACATCAAAAGAGACAGTAGGAAATAACAAGACTCAATTGCACATGTCAACAACCTTGGCCGACATCCTCGTACCATCCAGTAGCCGCTCGTCTGCATTTGAACATAACCTGAAATCCATAACAAGAATTTCCCCGACAACGGGTCCCCAAAGGGGTTAGCAATTACGCTAGTACAAGTATTCAAGGCAAACCAATCGCTTACACATTTCATAGTACATGCATCAATATCATTTCGAAAACCAAAACAAGACATGTCTTTTCCGGAAACAAACAGTCAAACAATTTGCCTTGGGAACAGAGTAATATCATAGATTCCCGCACGAGGCCTCTAAGGACCCTCCCGCTGGCTATATTATAAAACAAAACACGCACATGCATCGCCTTGGGAATGAGTAATATCATAGATTCCCACGAGGCCTCTAAGGACCCTCCCGCATGGCTAGCTAAACAAACTCGTGAAATCGGGCGCGGCATAGATTTCCCTCCTTGACCCGTCGGGCCAACACGAGGTGAGTTACACACAAGTAATATACATCACCATTTCATGTTAAGCTTAAAGGTTTCCAAAAATACTTGCCTTGAATTATTGACGACGCAACGAACGGAAAGGAAAGTCACCGACGAACGCTAGGAACCAATGAAACCGAACCTAACGATTCGAAGAATACAATCACAACCATTTCTAAATGAATACGGAATTGGAATACACCCGAAAACCCGCCTACGATTCATGTATATTCGTATATAAACAACAACGAGGGCGGACCACAACCAAACCCTCTCGATTCCGTAAAAATCACGAAATATACCATGAATCCGTAGGGAAACTAAGAATACCAACAAGATTAATCATATTCATCATGAATTAATCGACAAAACGGAACGAATCGGATAAAAACGCGAAAATCCCCAAATCTACCCAAAAGTAGGGTTCTAAAGATCTAACCTTGATTCGATGGATCGAAGGATGTTATAGGATGATTGATCAACGATATAACCTCAAGAACTTCATGGATTTGTTGTTCAACAACATGGTTTCGTCTCCTCCGAAACCCCAGCCGCGGACCGAAGAGAAATGAAATGAAAAATGACGGAGAAAGTCGATGGTCTGTCATTTATATCTTGGTAGGAACTAGCGTGCGCTAGCCTTCCCGACCTAGCGTGCGCTATCGGCCAAGATGTCGGCCGAGCACACTCGGCCATGGCCCGCCACGACCCGGCACCACCGACCACTGCCGACCGTGACTCGACCACCCGACTCCCGCTAGCGTGCGCTACGGCCGGAAGCTGCGCGCTGCGGCTGTCCGGTAGCCACCGGGTGACAACTCATCCGTGCGTCGCTAGTCGGCCGGCGTCGCTACCCCTGCCCGGTTAGCGCGCGCTACCCTGCCGGTTAGCGCGCGCTACGACCGACGATGGCGTGCGCTACCGCCGATCTGACCGAGTCGAACCTCGAATACCTGCACAGGCGATAGCGTCTGTTGGTGACTCGGCAGCGTGCGCTGCTGCTGAAGCTAGCGCGCCTGCGTCCGGCCGTGGCGTGCGCTTACGCCGGGTCTGCCGTGCTGCTCGGCGATGTCGGCACTCGTCCGGCGATCCATAACCGTCCGGCTTGCTCAACCGCCACGACCCGACGCCTCGATTTAAACGCACGGAGCGGACACGGCGAAAAGTTCGCGGACGACGTCAACGACTCGAGATGAAAACGTAATGCAATAATTAATCATACGCGACCAAGAAAAGGGTCAAGACGACAAATCTGAGATATGGATACCCGTAACTTTCAAGAAATTACAAAATGGCCCAAAACGCCCGAAAATCACGATACGTGATCGAATAACCAAACCGAAGTTCACAACACGTCTAACAAAGTTAAACGGACTTGCGGGAAACTCGAAACAGCAGTTTCGGACGAGATTCGCAAGAATCGAACTCAAGTGCGGAAAAGTCGCTAAAACCACAGAACTCAACAAAACAACACCGAAACGAACTCGGATGACAAAAAGTGTAGAATTAATCATTCTCAGAATGACGAAACGGTCATGAGCGAGCCGTCAAAACGGACTCATTTGAAAAAGAAATTTACCAAAAATCGAAAATTGCGGATATTACATTCTACCCTCCTTAAAAGAAGTTTCGTCCCGAAACTTAAAATAAGTAGGGAGAAGCAATATCCCTTGCCAGGAAAACTCGACGAGATACACAAAACCGAAGACTCGCGCCCGACGGCGAAACGCTGCAAGGAACGCAAAGAGACATACGGCGAGAAAATACGCTCTAGGGCGACTAACACAACGTCACCGGTAGAGACATAATAAAATCAACGAGTGACAAGCGTCATTAAACGGATAATACAATCAAGTCAATTATCCGAACAATCACAAAACACAACGAACGAAAATCAATATGATTGACCAACCCAACGGTTCATCAATCAAAACGCGAGCCAAACACTGAACAATCACGAAACGAGAACAAAAACCGAACAAACAAACGATTGAGACAACAAAAATCGAACAATCATGTCCGAAACACGTAGGATAATAAAATTCAAACAACAACTCCCAGGATGACCTGGTGAGAACAGCAAGACGTGCATTCCCACAATATCCACAGGAAAGGGAATAGCGATTGAAAAGCCACAACGACAAACGAGTTATTCCGAAACAATACCACCCTCGTTCGATCAACAAAAGCAAGGGATAGGGAAAGTTCAGAAATGTTAACGAGCATAAACGAGTTGATAGAGCTAAAAATACAGAAGTTCAAAATCCGATCCACTTTGAATAAAAGAACTATTAGAACCAAAAGATGTTACTTCCGAACAAGATTCACAATAGTCGAACCGAATTCGGAAAAGTCACAGCGATAACCAGATCGACTCAAAACCAGATTACAGCTCGTTCGAATGATGAAACCAAGGTATAGATCAAGTTCAGAAGGTATCAATGAACACGAGCGAATCGATAGACTGGAGAAAGAGAAGATATAGAAGTCAAAATAGTACGGGTATTACTTTTGACCTCGCTCCCGAAACTCACAACAACGGAACCAAGGTAACAATACAATAAGCAACCGACACGATGCGGAACAATCACCGATGCACACAATCATACCAACCCGAGCTCTAACAGCTCGCATATATGCGATAACGCATAAACCGCTCTGGCGACAACATCCAATACCAATATCACACCCCTCGCAGAGGCTACCACGACAACCGTGTGGCGCGACTCAACGCTCACACCACCAATTCAACAACAACTCGGGGTTAACACCCTAACGAGAGCACGAACATCACACATATATTCCGGACCACAATTAGGAATGATAGGTTTTGAAAACAAAACCATCTTTTGAAAATAACTTGCAAGCACCAGTTGGTCTTGAGTATCATATATCAAAAAGTAGTACAAACATCGTCATCGAGACTAAAAAAATCATCTTGCGTTTGAAAAAAAAGAAATGAAGACACCTTTCGTTAAATTAAAACTTGTCAGCTATATTCGACCTTCGGGTCTAAGCGAATGCATTTCTAAATCATTAGAAATATTTCAAAATATTTTGATCCTCAAAGTAGAATAATTTTGAAACATAGCGTGACACTAGTAGGCATCTTGAGAACCTTTGTGAGAAAATAATTTATTTTAAAAGTACGTCTCGAGGTTTATTTTCTAAGATACTCAAGGTTTTTCGAAGTACAATAGGCCGGAATGCCCAAAATTCGCACGTATCAACATTTACTTAAACACATCATATCACACGCATCAAATCGCTCAAAATCACGGCAGGTGATATACAATCCTCGGGATATGTTTAACAACATCGTTAAAACAACAATCGGTTTATCAAAACTGGATGGAAAACGATATCAAGAACAAAACTCCAAAAAGTCAACTCTAGGGATTCAAGAAAATACGGATTCGCGAAGAACAATGGATTAGATGATGTTAAAAATCATCTAGGATACTCCAAAACACCTTTGGGTGGAAGAAAAATCAGCCCGGATGCGAAACCGAGTCGCTACGTCTCAAACTCATGGAGGAAGGAGAAGAAATGAAGAAAAATGAAACTTCTAGACGGTGTCCAGATTTATATCGACACGATTAGCGTGCGCTAATCATTAAGGTTAGCGTGCGCTATCACGGCACCAAACAAAACTCCCGACCAAAAATACACCGTTAGCGTGCGCTAACCCCAAGTGTTAGCGTGCGCTAACGAGAACTTCGAACCAGTCCGGTAGCTCTGGGATCGCCTGAACTACCGTGTAGCGTGCGCTATCCTCCCCTTAGCGTGCTACCACGCACTCTTGCGCGCGCTAGGCCGCAAAGCGTAGCGTGCGCTAACGACCCACGAGACAACAACAGAACACACCGAGAAAAATTACATGCCGTAAACCTTTCTCACAAGGATTTACCATGCTAAGCACAATTTCCCATGTCATTTCGAAAATGCTAAAAAGACCAATGACGGTAATATTTTTCCAAAGCTCACAAAATCATTTGTCAAACCATCATGAAATATTCAAGGCCAAAATGCCAAAACTTGATTCAAGGAATCGGTTTTACGAAATAAAACTCAGTTTGCAAAATACCGAAAGCCGTTTGAAAGAACTCACGCAGCGGATAAAATACGGTACGAAAATACATCAGCAGTGACGACACTCCTCGTATAAACCAAATACGAGAGTCTAATAAACACATATCGTGAAATCAAAATCCACAGAAGGATTCCATCATTTAACGACTAATCATACAAATAACTCGTGTCACACGAGGCACAACACAAGGAAGGGAGTTTAACATCCATAGGTCGCACGTAAGTGACGACCACCCCTCGATACTAATCACGACCAATGATCTCAAACGACGCGTCGAGATGCGACTAAGTCAGACAAAATCCGACGAGACAAAACTCAACAAACACAACTTGACTCGACAGCCTAGGTTTCCCCAGGCTAATCTGATTTTAAAATCGTATACTCTAGTTATTCGAAAATAAAACCGATAAGTTAAAAATCGTTTTCAAGAGCCTTTCAAATACGACAAGGGCTTAACAGCGGTGGCATTTTATAAAATGTCCTAAAACACTTTTAAACACGACCTTTAAATACCGGCTCAAGGTTTTATTTGAAAATACAAGGCTGGCTCGCCCAAATTCATGTCACTTTCAAAAACCCACAATACGATCAAGTCTAAGAAATTTTCAAGCATGCACGCCGCATGTATTATTATTAATAGAAACACATTGGTTGTAAATAACAATAATTAGCCAAGTACCAACAATTTCCGAACACACGCATATACGGCATCCAAAAATCACCAGTTCAACAAGCGCAACTCGGGAATACTAATTCCAAGCATATGTCAAACTATCTCTTCAAGTTTGACAACAGAACTAAAGATCACCGATTTGGACGTATGTCGAAACCAGCTATGTGAGTTTCTCAACAAACTCTGCCATCAATACCTATACCGGAACATATCAATGTTTAAAACTTCTACATCATACTGCACCCTTCGGTGTCCAACCCATCAGTACATTCGGCTCAACATACATTTAGTATATCGCAATTACCAAACACAGATTCCATCATACAACAAAAGACTAGAGAGTCAAGCCCTCTCACAATATACCACGGAGCAAAATTTGGATCTTTCGATCACCAACGATCCCACCAATGCTAGGAAGTTTAGCGATGGAAGGCTCACAAAACGACAAACGGTCAAGCCCAGGACGGCGCACATACTCCAGAGAGATAAAGGACTGCGCAATACTAGAATCAAAAGTACACAACCGGATGGATCGAGAAACAACTCGACGATAAGTACGAGAGAGGCAATCACAGTTCAAGAAGTGGAATTTCAATACGAGAAAACAAGAGAATTGAGTAAGGAAAACTTACGAGCACTGGATGTACTGAGATGCCGGCAGCGGTGTGACAATGTGCAAAACAAAACACAACTAGACCCAAATAACCAACAAGCCTAGGTATCCATAAACCTAGATCTCTGATACCATTTTCTGTAACACCCCCAAGATATTCGAGGTGTATTACAGCGCCGTGGACCCCTACATGGGATCCACCAGGCTAACACAAGAAAACACCTCTCGACTAACCGTCTCGGTTAGCAAGGAAACAATTGTTAACAACAAGAACATAAAGCAACACGTCCGGTACAACCGGCATAATAAACATCAACCGACAAATAAAGTAACTCCAACGAAGTCCAAACACAATCCGAAAGGAAAAGCCTAAGTACTCGCGAGTACAATCTATAAGTTTACAATTTGGAAAACATCCACATCAAAAGAGACAGTAGGAAATAACAAGACTCAATTGCACATGTCAACAACCTTGGCCGACATCCTCGTACCATCCCAGCGCCCGCTCGTCTGGCTGAACATAACCTGAAATCCATAACAAGAATTTCCCCGACAACGGGTCCCCAAAGGGGTTAGCAATTACGCTAGTACAAGTATTCAAGGCAAACCAATCGCTTAACACATTTCATAGTACATGCATCAATATCATTTCGAAAACCAAAACAAGACATGTCTTTTCCGGAAACAAACAGTCAAACAATTTGCCTTGGGAACAGAGTAATATCATAGATTCCCGCACGAGGCCTCTAAGGACCCTCCCGCGCTGGCTATATTATAAAACAAAACACGCACATGCATCGCCTTGGGAACAGAGTAATATCATAGATTCCCGCACGAGGCCTCTAAGGACCCTCCCGCACTGGCTAGCTAAACAAACTCGTGAAATCCGGGCGCGGCATAGATTTCCCTCCTTGACCCGTCAGCCAACACGAGGTGAGTTACACACAAGTAATATACATCACCATTTCATGTTAAGCTTAAAGGTTTCCAAAAATACTTGCCTTGAATTATTGACGACGCAACAAACGGAAAGGAAAGTCACCGACGAACGCTAGGAACCAATGAAACCGAACCTAACGATTCGAAGAATACAATCACAACCATTTCTAAATGAATACGGAATTGGAATACACCCGAAAACCCGCCTACGATTCATGTATATTCGTATATAAACAACAACGAGGGCGGACCACAACCAAACCCTCTCGATTCCGTAAAAATCACGAAATATACCATGAATCCGTAGGGAAACTAAGAATACCAACAAGATTAATCATATTCATCATGAATTAATCGACAAAACGGAACGAATCGGACAAAAACGCGAAAATCCCCAAATCTACCCAAAAGTAGGGTTCTAAAGATCTAACCTTGATTCGATGGATCGAAAGATGTTATAGGATGATTGATCAACGATATAACCTCAAGAACTTCATGGATTTGTTGTTCAACAACATGGTTTCGTCTCCTCCGAAACCCCACCCGGACCAAGAGAAATGAAATGAAAAATGACGGAGAAAGTCATTTGTCATCATTTATATCTTGGGCCGGAACTAGCGTGCGCTAGCCTTCCGGCCTAGCGTGCGCTATCGGCGATGTCGGCCGAGCACACTCGGCCATGGCCCGCACGACCCGGCACCACCGACCAGTCTGCCGACCGTGACTCGGCCCGACTCCGCTAGCGTGCGCTCTACGGCCGGAAGCTGCGCGCGCTTGACACATCCGGAGAGCCACCGGGTGACAACTCATCCGTGCGTCGCTAGTCGGCCGCGGCGTGCGCTACCCTGCCCGGTTAGCGCGCGCTACCCTGCCGGTTAGCGCGCTACGACCGGCAGATGGCGTGCGCTACCGCCCGATCTGGCCGAGTCGAACCTCGTAATACCTCTGCTGGGCGATAGCGTCTGCCGGTGACTCGGCAGGCGTGCGCTACAACTGAAGCTAGCGCGGCCTCCGGCCAGAAGCGTGCGCTTACGCCGGTTCTGCCGTGCTGCTTTCGGCGATGTCGGCACTCGTCCGGCGATCCATAGCCGTCGGCGGTGCTTTCGGCCGCCACGACCCGCCTCGATTTCGAAAATGCAGGCAGACACGACGAAAAGTTCGCGGACGACGTCAACGACTCAAGATGAAAACATAATGCAATAATTAATCATACGCGACCAAGAAAAGGGTCAAGACGACAAATACAGATATGGATACCCGTAACTTTCAAGAAATTACAAAATGGCCCAAAACGCCCGGAAATCATGATACGTGATCGAATAACCAAACCGAAGTTCACAACACGTCTAACAAAGTTAAACGGACTTGCGGGAAACTCGAAACAGCAGTTTCGGACGAGATTCGCAAGAATCGAACTCAAGTGCGGAAAAGTCGCTAAAAAGCACAGAACTCAACAAAACAACACCGAAACGAACTCGGATGACAAAAAGTGTAGAATTAATCATTCTCAGAATGACGAAACGGTCATGAGCGAGCCGTCAAAACGGACTCCGGCCGAAAAAAGAAATTTACCAAAAATCGAAAATTGCGGATATTACAGGTTCGATGGGGCCACGGCGGGAGTCCAATGTAGAGCCCTGGATTCACGAGTAAAAACTTCACAGGTTGGTGTATATTTAGTGAATGTATTTTACCCACCGTGGGTTGGTTCGACGGGGCCACAGCGGGGGTCCAATGGTAGATCCCTGGATTCACGAGTAAAAAACTTCACAGGTTGGTGTATATTTAGTGAATGTATTTTACTCACCGTGGGTTGGTTCGACGGGGCCACGGCGGGAGTCCAATGGTAGAGCCCTGGATTCACGAGTAAAACTTCACGAGTTGATATTGATTTTTATGTTTGTCGAGGACACGTGACGTGGGTTTTAACCCTGTTAATTATTGTCGGTTTTCTATTTGCGAAAACAAAACCTTTGGGTTGTGACCCCTGTTGATTTTGGAAAGAGAAGGATTCAGTAATCCTAAATTGTTTTCTATTAAAACTCTCGATGGCATTTTAAACTGTTTTATAAATTGTTTCCTTTTATTTGTGATCTTTCGGTTTTGGAATGTTTACCCAAACTCTTGCCTCGGGAAGGACTTTTGGTTACGTTTGGATCTTTGAGGATTCCTGGTTATTGTTATTCGTGGAATGTGAATTGTATGACTCGTATTTTTGCACTTGTACTTGCACTAGCAAAACAGTGGAGTTTTGCTAACCCCTGAGTATTCGGGGGGTGGATGTTTGTATTGCATTCAGGTTTTGGAGCATAGCACCGGGTCGGCATGAAGGATGATGAAAGATGAACGATACTAATCACACAAGGATCCGTTGATGTCGTATTGGTCTAGTTGTATTTTTCTTTCCGCTGCAGTATCTTTTCCCCATTGTATGGGAGTTTATTGTACTTTGACCCCTGCGTGGGTATGTGTTGGAATTGAGTTATATGTTATTACTGAAAGACCAAATCGGTCTACTGGGTCATTTTAGCCTTAATGGCGATGTTTAGATGTTTGATTTTAGTTATCAGCCTGGTAGATCCTCGAGGAGAGGGTCTACGGCGTGTAATATCCCTGGGATGTTACATAAATGGTATCGCAGCTTAGGTTGTGGAAACCTAGGCTGTCGGGTCAAGTCGTGTTGTTTGAGTCTTGTTTCGTCGGATTTTATCTGACTGAGTCGTGTCGCGACGCATCGTATGAGTTGGTTGGTCGTGATTAGTATCGTGGGGCGATCATCACCTTCATGCGACCTGTGGATGTAAGTCTCCCTTCTTTGTGTTTGTGCCTCGTCTGATGCGAGCTATTTTTATGATTATTTGTTAAGTGACGGAATCCTCTTATGGATTTTTATTTCTTGATATGTGGTTATTTAACCCTCATATTTCATTCATATGAGGAGTAGTGTTGCTGGATTGTGCATGTTTGACTTTATTTCTTTTATCCGCTGCGTGAGTTCTTTTGTAATGGCTTTCGGTATTTTACCGACTGAGTTTTATTTCGAAAACCGATTCGCTTAACCGAGTTTTTGGGATTATGGCCTTGATTGTTTTGGCGAAATTCTTATGACGGTATTTAGTATTTTGTAAATGGCTTTTGTGAGTTTTTGAAATATTACCATCATCGGCCTTTTTGGTATTTTTGTAAATGGTTTTTAGCCTGGTGGGTTCCGGCACGGGACCCACGGCGCTATAAAGTTTTGTGTAATTACCTGAAATTTTTGGGCATTCTAGCCCATTGAATTACCTTTGAAAACCTTGAGTATCTTAGAAAATAAAATTCGAGACGTACTTTTAAATGGATTGTATTTTCAAGGCGCCTAATAGCGCAACTATTTGTTTCAAAATTCTTCCACCTTGAGGACCAAAATATATTTTTTTTCTTTCCAGTAATTTTGGAAATGCTTTGCTAGACCTGAGGGTCGAATATTTTTGAAAGTTTTTCACTAAAAGAAAAGTGTCCTCATTTTGGTTCAAACGCAAGATGGTCTTCAAAAGTCTCGATAATGGTGTTTGTACTACTTTTTGTAAGGTGATACTCAAGATCTATCGGTGTTCCAAATTGTTTTCAAGAGGTGGGTTTCGTTTTCTTTTAAAACCCATCGTTTCCTGCTTGTGGTCGGAGAAGTTGGGTATGATTATGTACATACGTGCCTATTTCGTGATGTTTAGTAATTATATGCTGGTTATCATTCGGGCCATTATAATCATCGAACGATGCCGTGGTTGTTGTGATTTTAGTATGTGTTGATACGTTATGCCAAGTTGGCATCTCCGGTTTGTTGTTTTGCGACGTTATATTCCATTGTGCCTAGCAGTTGTATATTCGGTATGCCGAGCCGAGGTGTTTCAACCGTGGTGTGCCGGGGGCATGCAGGTACCAATTGTCCTTCTCGTCAGTAACGCATTTCAAGTGTGGACCCGATAGGTACAGGATCTAGTGTTGCGAGTTGGGTTCTGAGTCTTTCGGGGCACGAACTTCAGTACAGATATCAAGATCGGCTCTAAGAGGCCCATGGGAAATGTTTCCGTCAACTGCTTTTGTGTTGTTGCCTTGTTTTCGTTATTGTGAGTTGCGGGGACGACCTTCTTTTATAAGAGGTCAAATGTAATACCCGTATTGTTTTTGGACTTCTGCATTTCCTCTTTCTCAATTCTATCGACTCGCTCGTGTTCGTTGATACTTTCTGAACTTGTTCTGTATTTCAGTTTTATCGTTCGAACGAGCTGTGATCTTGTTTTGGGTCGATCTGGTTATCACTGTGACTTTTCCGAGTTTGGTTTGATTCTTTTGAACCTTGTTCGGAAGTAACATCTTTTGGTTCTACTAGTTCTTTTATTCGAAGTGGATCGGATTTTGAACTTCTGTATTTTCGACTCTATCGACTCGTTTATGTTCGTTGACATTTCTGAGCTTGTCTTGCCCCTTGCTTTTGTTGATCGAACGAGTGTGGTATTGTTTCGGAATAACTCGTTTGTCGTTGTGACTTTTCAATTGCTATTCCCTTTCCTGTGGATCTTATGTGATTACATATCTCGTTGTTTTCACTGGATCATATATATTGTCTCGAGTCGAGATGTGAACCTTGGAGTTGTTGATTGAATTTTATTGTTCTTTGTGATTCGAACATGATTGTTCGATTTTTGTTATCTCGATCGTTGTGGTTCGATCATTTGATTGTTCGGTTTTTGTTGATCTCGTTTCGTGATCGTTGAACGTTCAAACTCCTTCGTAATTCCCTTAAGTTCGGGAAATTAGTCTCGTTTTCGATCTTCCAACCCTTGGGCGGTGGAATTCCGTATTTGTTCAGCGATTGGCTCGTGTTTTGATTGATGTACCGTTAGGTTGGTCAATCATATTGATTTTCATTCATTGTGTTTTGTGATTGTTCGGATAATCGACTCGATTGTATTGTCTGTTTGATGACGCTTGTCACTTGTTGATTTTATTATGTCTCTACCGGTGGCATTGTGTTAGTCGCCGTGGAGTGTATTTTCACGTCGTTTGTCTCTTTGCATTTCTTGCAGCGTTTCGCCATCGGGCGCGAGTTTTCAGTTTTTGTGTATCTCGTCGAGTTTTCCTGGCAGGGGGTATTGCTTCTCCCTACTTATTTTAAGTTTCGGGATGAAACTTCTTTTAAGAAGGGTAGAATGTAATACCCGTAATTTCGATTTCCGGTAATTTCTTTTTTTCGGCGGAAGTCCATTTTGATGACTCGCTCATGACCGTTTCGTCATTCTGAGAATGATTAATTCTACACTTTTTGACATCCGAGTTTGTTTCGGTGTTGTTTTATTGAGGTCCGTGCTTTTTAGCGACTTTTCCGCACTTGAGTTTGATTCTTGCGAATCTCGTTCGAAACTGTTGTTTCGAGTTTCCCATAAGTCCGTTTAACTTTGTTAGACTTGTTGTGAACTTCGGTTTGGTTATTCGATCACGTATCGTGATTTTCGGGCATTTTGGGCCATTTTGTAATTTACCCAAAGTTATGGGTATCCGTATCTGTATTTGTTGTCTCGACCCTTTTCTTGGTCGCGTATGATTAATTATTACATTATGTTTTCATTTTGGGTCGTTGATGTTGTCCGTGAGCTTTTTGTCGTGTTCGTTCCGTACGTTTTCGGAAATAGAGTCGTCGGATCATGACGGCTGAGCACTGGCCGGACAGGTGCGGACGGCATGGTCGGAAGTGTTGGGCACTGGCCGGGCAAGCACGACAGGAACCGGCGTAGTGCACGCTACGGCCGGAAGGCTGCACGCGCTAACCGGCAGGTGTAGCGCACGCTATGGTCTGGCCCAGCGTACGCTGTCGGGCTGGGCAGAGGGGTTACTGGAGTACTGGACTCGGGGATGATAGGCAGGTAGCGCACGCTACTGTCGGGCATTGCGCACGCTACGACCGGAAGGTAGCGCGCGCTACGACCGGAAGGCTGCGCACGCTACCTGGCCGAGTCAGTAGGGCAGTGGGGGCTCTGGATTGCGGCCTGGGCCGATAACGCACGCTAGCTCGGCAGCCTAGCGCACGCTAGTCCGGCCCAGTATAAATGTGACAGAGCAACCTCATTTTCACTCGTTTTTCATTTCCTTTCTTTTCGATACGCGGCTGGAGCTTCGGAGGAGGCGAAGCCATGTTGTTGTACAACAAATCCATGAAGTCTTGGAGTTCATATCATCAATAGTCAATCCTATATCATCCTTTGATCCATCGAATCAAGGTAATCTCTTCTTAGAACCCTAGTTTCTTGAATTTTGGGGTTTTTGCGTTTTTGGCCGATTCGTTCCGTATCGTTGATTAATCCATGATGGGTATGATTAATCTTGGTAGTATTCTTGTGTTTAACATCATTCAATCCATTGTTCTTCGTCGAATCGAAGTATATTTCTTGATTTCCTTCGAATCGACTTTTTGGGGGATTTGTTCTCGATCTTGTTTTCCATCCGTTTTTGTTGGATCGATTGTGGTTAAATGATGTTGTTAAACATATTCTATGGGCTGTATATCCATATTTTGACTTGGAATTCCGTTTTCGTGTTTTGTCGGGACAAATCGTGTTCTTGGCCGTTTTGGGGAAAACACTTGAACTTCCATCATGCGTTCTTTGAATTCAACGGCTTTGAGTCGTGCTATGGAATTCATTTCATTGTTGTTATTGTCCTTCGTAGTTTATGAATGCGAGTTGGCAATCGGTGGAGTCGGTGGGTTCATAGTCGGTTCGTGCCAACCTACTTCGGTCGATTCTCCGTGTTGTTCTTATTCGAGGCAAGTACCTTGTCCATACAATTCTTGTTTTATGGATATGATAATTAGTGATCGTCTAAATGTGTTTGTTTGGTCATTTGAGTTGAACTTTCAAAGATTTGGTTTAGCCTCATTAAAGGCTCTCTTTCATAACCGTGTGTATTTTGTGATTGGTGTGTTTCGTAAACGACTATGTGAATCTTATGAATATGCTTGGTGTTGTTGTTGTGCTTTGATAATATATATGCGTATATTATCTCATTTTGGTACGTTGTGATTTGACAATGGTGTCATGCTTTGTGTTTGTTGCATTTGGGTGATTTGCTTGGATATCTTGTGTGATATGTTATTTGTGCATGATTGCTTCGCTCACCGCGGGTTGGTTCGACGGGGCCACGGCGGGAATCCAATGGTAGAGCCCTGGATTCACGAGTGGTGAATGTATTTTACTCACCGTGGGTTGGTTCGACGGGGCCACGGCGGGAGTCCAACGGTAGAGCCCTGGATTCACGAGTAAAAACTTCACAGGTTGGTGTATATTTAGTGAATGTATTTTACGCACCGTGGGTTGGTTCGACGGGGCCACGGCGGGAGCCCAATGGTAGAGCCCTGGATTCACGAGTAAAAAACTTCACAGGTTGGTGTATATTTAGTGAATGTGTTTTACTCACCGTGGGTTGGTTCGACGGAGCCACGGCGGGAGTCCAATGGTAGAGCCCTGGATTCACTAGTAAAACTTCACGAGTTGATATTGATTTTTATGTCCGTCGAGGACACGTGACGTGGGTTTTAACCCTGTGAATTATTGTCGGTTTTCTATTTGCGAAAACAAAACCTTTGGGCTGTGACCCCTATTGATTTTGGAAAGAGAAGGATTCAGTAATCCTAAATTATTTTCTATTAAAACGCTCGATGGCATTTTAAACTGTTTTATAAATTGTTTCCCTTTATTTGTGATCTTTCGGTTTTGGAATGTTTGCCCAAACTCTTGCCTCGGGAAGTACTTTTCATTACGTTTGGATCTTTGAGGATTCCTGGTTATTGTTATTCGTGGAATGTGAATTGTATGACTCGTATTTTTGCACTTGTACTTGCACTAGCAAAATAGTAGAGTTTTGCTAAGCCCCGAGTATTCGGGGGGTGGATGTTTGTCTTGCATTCAGGTTTTGGAGCATAGCACAGGGTCGGCATGAAGGATGATGAAAGATGAACGATACTAATCACACGAGGATCCGTTGATGTCGTATTGGTCTAGTTGTATTTTCCTTTCTGCTGCAGTATCTTTTCCCCGTTGTACGGGAGTTTATTGTACTTTGACCCCTGCGTGGGTATGTGTTGGAATTGAATTATATGTTATTATTGAAAGACCAAATCGGTCTACTGAGTCATTTTAGCCTTAAAGGCGATGTTTAGATGTTTGATTTTAGTCATCAGCCTGGTAGATCCTCGAGGAGAGGGTCTACGACGTGTAATATCCCTGAGTGGATTGGGGGTGTTACAGGTCAAACACTTCGATACAAAGTCACTAACATCCTTCTTTAAGTTACTCCATCAAAAGTTGCTCTTTACGTCCTTGTATATGTTTCTAGTACCAGGATGCACAGAGTAGGGTGTAGTATGAGCTTCTCTCAAAATTTTTTGCTTCAACTCGTTGTCGCACAGTACACATAATCTTCCTTGAAATTTCAAAACCCCATCATCCTGGATTACTGACATGTTCTTAGTGTAATTATCGCAAGTGCACGATATCGTATCAAGTAGTAAGTGGACTTTTTGAGTCCGGTTTATCGATCCCACGAGGAAGTTTGGTTATAATTTGAATTATACACTATTAGTCTATTTTTATAGATACTAAGATGCGTGAAACACACAATTAAAGAGTTTGGTTTAATAATTGCAAAGAAAATGCAATAATAGTTCTAATATTTTAAGGAAATAAAAAGATTGCAATAATAATAGATTGATTAACGATAAAATGAAATAGTTGGAATTACAAACTTAGTTCGTCGTTAGTTATAGAAGATGTATAGGAGATCATAAGATGAATTTACTTATTATGTTGTGTAGATTCGATTTTCCTTAAAAAGACGATTTCTCTTTCGAACTATAAAACGCCCCTTACATATTGAATCAATCCACTATATTTCTATGTTGATTGGCTTCAATACATAGCATTAGGATTTATGAAAATAACTCAAAGAATCATCTAAGGTCTATAGGTATATTTCTATCCCCTAGAACAACTTAGAGTGAAGATCATTTGATCTAATCAAACATATTTTCTTTCGAAACATATGAAGACCATAAATGTAACACCCCCAAACCGCTTGGGAATATTACAGCGCCACAGACCCTCTCCGCGAGGATCTACCAGGCTAAATACAAAAAAACGCATCACTTCACATGCCGACATGGCTACGTAAAGGACCATTAGACCGATTTGGTCTTTCAATACAACACACACAACATTACATAACTTTGATTCTTTCCCAGAACACATACCCACGCAGGGGCTAGAATACCATAACACTCCCATAAAACGGGAGAACAAACCATCGGAGGATTAACCAACAAGACTCTAACAAATACTCTGCAATTGGTCTTCATGTGATTAGTATCGTCGTCTCCCATCATCCGTCATATCGAACCTGTGATTTGCTCCCCAGCAACCTGCAAGTACCTGGACGCAATACAGACATCCACCCCCCGAATACTCGGGGGTTAGCAAAACTCCACTGTTTTACTAGTGCAAGTATAAAATAGAAGTACAAGCCATACACAACGTGCTTCAAGAATATAATAATCTTGAATATAATTCCCGAGATAATTCACTTAATCAAAACATTTCGATTTAAAAAGGTAGGAATAGAACCATGTATCTCATACAAAATATTTTACGATCTCGGGAGTTTACAAACATTTGGAATTAAGGAATTCTCAAGTCTTTCGAAAACAATTAGGGACACGGCCCAAAATCATCTTTCCAAAATACGATTCCAATAATAAAACGCGGGTTCACAACTCAATTCACAACACACGAGGTCTAAGACCCAAATCATAAGCCACAGGGTCCACGACCCATATCACATAACACATGTTCCTAAGGATTATTCGCGTCCCGTGCTAACAAGCCACGAACTTCAGATGCTCCCGTAGAACATACTCGAGTGAATAACCCAATAGGAAACCATACCAAATCACATGTCCTCGTGACAACAGTCACGGAACCATTCCAAACCGCAACCATATGTTATCCCAGCATCGGGCTAACAAGCCACGAACCTCGGAGTCCCTGCAAGACATACCCGATGATAACCCCCATGAGTTTTCCCAGCATCGGGATAGCAAGCCCCGAACCTCGGAGTCCCCGCAAGACATACCCGGATCGGATAACCCTACGGTCATGCCCGACCCATACTAGCAAGTATGGATCCCGGAGATTCAACAATCCTACCTGGAGGCACATCACTTTCAACGATCACATAACAATGAGCAGAACATCAAGCCAAGCAACACTTAAACATCACAACCTCCTTTCAAAGGAGTAACAACTAATATCACACCCAATACATTCTTACCGAACAAGTACACATAACAATACGTAATCCCCGGCAAAGGATTACGGTCTATTAAACTCACTCAAAGTGGTCATAGCATCTTTCAACATACAAAACCAGCACACATATTCTGAGAACACATATATTCACAAAGTACACAAATTATCATTGAAAGACAACATTTATTGAGAACATACCGATCCCTTTTTACGTTCATTAAACATTGGGTTTCGCATAAAATCATTTATCAATACTTACGCCTACGAAACATGAAACGTATGGACAAGATACTTGCCTCGATATCACGAGTGATGAAACGACGAACGGGCACGATCGGGCAGCCTTCGAACTTCCAAAAATGACCGAGACTTCGACAGCCCACGAATACTACGAAAATATTATCACCATGAATCAACCATACTTCGAAAATATAGGAATCATCCTAATTTCTACCCATTGGAGCATTTCGCCGGACATCTCAAAGGCTCATACTAACATAATCGACGAACATAAGGATTTACGAACTTCATACCACAAGGTCTCAACATTAACAAAGGATCTCGAGTATACAACGAAGATCTTACAAAAAATCTGGTCTAAATCGGTTTAAATCGGCCGAAACCTCACAAACCCCCAAAATTCAAGAATTAGGGTTCTAAGAAGAGATTACCTTGATTTGGATCAAGAAGACGATTAGATGTTGTTAAACATCTACAAATCCGTTCCAAAATGGAGCTTGATGAAGAAGATTGCTCCAAGTCGTCTCTGGAGCTCACTCTCGTCGGAAAGGATGGAGAAAAGGGGGAAATGACGACTTAATGCTGCTGTCCAGTATTTATATTGGACAGTTATTAGCGCGCGCTAAACACCCTGCATTAGCGTGCGGTAACGGGGTCAACGCTCCAGAGAATCCGCCCATAACACAGTTAGCATGCGCTAGCCAAAAGCCGTAGCGTGCGCTAACGGGTCACAAAACTAGTCCAGTAGCCCCTGGACAGATCTGCACCTACCATGTAGCGTGCACTAGAAATAACGATTAGCATGCGCTAAGCAGTCGATAGCGTACGCTAGCTATCGACCTTAGCGTGCGCTAACAAAGCCCAGATCCCGATCCGGTAGCTCTGGATCGCCTTCGATCGCCGATTAGCGTGCGCTACACATTCGGTAGCGTGCGCTAACCACAATGCCGTAGCGTGCGCTATTCCACAAGCATTAGCGTGCGCTACACCACAAAAACCCGAAAACTCCAAAGTGATCCGAAATGCCTCCAAACACATGCCCCAATAAGGCACGACCAAAATATGACACAAAATTCCAACGATGAGGACAATGACAATCCGATAAAACCCAGAAAACCCAACGAATCCGGAATAAAGATCTCGGGTATTACATTCTACCCCTCTTAAAAGAAGTTTCGTCCCCGAAACTTGAAACATAAAACGAATAACGCAAAACAATTCCAGATGACACAAGCTATCCGTTGTCGACAACGTGTAACGAATCACATGCAGCACGTGGCTACTACCATGCATGTCGCTACGTCAGAAAGATAACAGAACGCAACGAACAAAATCAATATGGTTGACCAGCCCGAACAGTACGCCAATCAAAATGCGATCTAATCGCTGAACAAATACGAAATTCTACAACACAAGGATTGGGAGGTCGAAAATGAAGCAAATTTCCCGTACTTAAGGAAATCACGAAGGAGTCCGAATGCTCAACAATTACGAAACGAGATCAACAAAAACTGAACCATCAAACGATTGAGTTACAATGATCGAGACAACAACAGTCGATTAATCCTGTTCGAATCACGATGAACAATAATACTCAAACAACAACCCCAAAGTTCACATCTCCACTCGAGACAATATACGATCCGGTGAAGACAACAAGATGTGCATTCACATAAGATCCACAGGAAAGGGAATAGCAATTGGAAAGTCATAATGACAAACGGGTTATTCTGAAACAATACCACAACTCGTTCGATCAACAAAAGCACAAGACAGGACAAGTTCAGAAAATATCAACGAACATAAACGATTCGACAGAGTCGAAAGTACAGAGTTCAAAATCCAATCCACTTCAAATAAAAGAAGTTAATCTCTAGAATATCGAAACAACAAAACAAGGGAAATAACATAACAAACAACTGATAGGCTAAGCCACTCAGGGGCTTCTCGGAGTCGATCCAGATATCGGTGCTCAAGTCCGTGCCCCGGAAGGCTCGGTAACCATCTCGCAAACTGAACTCGGTGTCCCTTGAGTCCGCACCTGTAACACGTTACTGGCGGAGAAGGACAATGTGCACGAACATGTCCCGCCACATTACAGTTAAAAGATCCCCTGGCTTTACCAGGACTCAGAGCAGACAACTTGGAACTCTCAGTTCCACGCATCGAGCGATGGAGCTTCACAGCGGAAAGGCTACGACATTGAAAACTAGAAACACCAACTCCTGCACCGTCCACACGGTCATCGGACTTCCTCTGCTTCTTCGACTCGGGCACACGCTCCGACGATAATGAAGCTAGTTCACGGGCTAATGCTCGATCTTGATAGTCCCTCATTGAATCCCGACATATACACGCGAATATCCGGCCTCATCCGTCTGTCAAAGTGAAGGATCCTCTCTTCCTCGGTTCTCACCCGGTCTCGTACATAACTGAGTTGTTTGCTATAATCGATAATAGCTTGCGACACCGATATATCTTGCGGTTCTTCCAAGTAGAATTTGTGAATTCTCTGCTCTCTAATCGATTTCGGACAGAACTCAGCTTCCATAAAATGCTTGGAAGTCCGCCCACGTGACATCACGATCACGAGGTTTAAAAGCTTCCCACCAATTAGCGGAATCTTTGTCCAGAAGGTACTGAGCGATAGGTACCTTCCGCTCTTCAGGACATCCGACAGCCTCGCAAATCTTTCCCAATTGGAAAATCCAACCATCCCAGCCCAATGCATCCGCAGCACCGGCGAATCAAGGGGGATTCATACGAACTACCTCGCGAAGCCATTGATTTACACCAACGTTCTGACTCGCGTCAATGCTACGTTGAACCACCTGGGTCAACTGAGTCATCTGAGTCGCTACTTGTTGCAATGTAGTAGCAACACCCAAACTAAAATCATTCCCAGCAACATTCTCTCGATTCTGCATCTGATCCCCGTGGCCATCAGCACCACGGTTACGACCACGACCTCTGTCCCTCGGCATACTAACAAACAACAACCTATGATAACGAAAGATCATAACACATAGCAAGATATTCACATCTCCGTTTTTAATCAAACATCATTAAATACATATTACGATTTAATTCCAGCTAGAGCACAGTATACAAACTATTATCCCGAAAATCTTCATTTATAATGCCGCTGTTATGTGAATTATAAATGCAATGAAATTAAAGTCATTCATTATATAAAAATTATTTTCTGTACGGGTTCCGCGCCGGAACTCACCAAGTTGAAATCTATTTTAAAAAAACATTCAAAAATGCTAAAAAGGCCGATGACGGTAATACTTTCCAAATACTCACCAAAAATCATTTTCCAAATACCATATACCGTCATAAAATGCCATTTGAAATTACAAGGCGAAGACGCGAAAACTCAATAGTTTCAAAATATACGTTAAGTCACTCGACAAAAGCGTTAGGAAAAAGGGTCAATGAAATAACTCAAATTTACGAACCCGAAAGGTCATTTTAAAACACACACTATTTGGTAAAAGTACCAAAAAGTCATTTTGAACTTTACACCCGCAGCGGACAAGAACACAGTTCAAATTACACATAACCACACACAACAATTGTTATTCATGAACAACACACATAAAGTACGGTCTCAACCAGTCAGCCTAACAATCGCAAAAGTTAGACTTACGGCCAGAATATAGTTTCTGAGCTCCTGCTCAGACCAATTAGTGTATGATCTAACAAAGACTTAGCGTGCGCTAGCCATGCCACGTTAGCGCGCTCTAGCCATTCTAATCCAGCAACACATTCATGAGCATATACTAAATGATATCAAAAGTCGAAGGTTAAAAATATACAGCAACATGCGAATTCAAATGCCAACAATTTTCATCCTCATTACATAACTTTTAACCGAAATTCATGAAACCGAAAAGTCGAAGGCGAAAGTCACGTCTCAAGTAAACTTTTGATAGACCTCGTTCGAGCGTTTAAAAATCAAATTTCGAAAAAAAATTCAATACAAGATGAACAAAATATATGTAGTTAAAATCCCAAAATCTTTGGTCTCGAGGTCATCATACGAAAATCAAATCATTTTTCCTCCTCGAAGGATGTTTTGAAATATAATTTACGTGACTTCCCCAAAACATTTGAAGTTTAAAATACCACATTGATAAACATTTTATTGAGTAGCCAATCCAAAACATCACTCCTGTAAAAACGATTTCACACAAGGATGTATACATATACATACATAACCGTACTACTCTTTACTCCAACACAATACGAGAATCAATTAAGTATGTAGTAAGTATTCATGAGGCACAATTAAACTCCACATAATAACACAGAATCACATAAACTCGTATAACACGAGACACAACAAAGTGGGGAGACTTACATCCACAGATCGCACGAAGATGATGGTTGCGCCTCGATACTAATCACGACCGACAACTCAGACGACGCGTCGCGACACTACTCAGTCAGACCAAATCTGACAAGACAAGTGTAACGCCCCCAAAATGAACCGGGACGCCACAGTGCCGTAGATCCCATGAGGGACCCACAAGGCAAGTTTTTGAAAATATTTTCTAAAATATTTTATTAGAAGTGGTAATATACGGAAGTAATTAAGAAAGTATTCGTACAACCCAAAGTACAAAAGCAAATAGTGTCCGTACATACGGTTATTACACAACGTGGAATGTTCAAATTGATTTAAGAAATTAACAGGCCTTCTTCCAACACAGCTCATGCCTGGCCGTAACCTTCGGGGGTGTCCTACACAAATTCAACAAATTTACCTGGCACGACATGTCGTGCCAGTAACCTAGGTCAGAAACAATCCCAACCAAACTCAAAGGTAAAATCTAATTATTTCAAGGAATAAAGTTATCACCGAATGTTCCATGTTATTCCTTTTATCAGCACATAAACTCCCAAGGTCGCAACCAAGGGTCACGGAAGTATCTACACAGGAATACTCCAGACGTGGGTACCATTCAGGTTTTATCCCACAACACGGTCCAACGAGAAAACTCCCAAGGCTGCGGCCAAGGGTCACGGTAGTATCTACTCGGGAATACTCCGGACAAGATAATTGTAAAAGCACCATTCCACAATAGTAACATTTACTATGTCTAAAATTATAAGACGTGAAGTCTGAGCAAGATTCACTTGCCTCAAATCCGACGCGAGTTATTTCTTGACAAGGCAACGGCTTGAACGATCGCACTTGGAAATCCGACCTATTACATGTTTGCCGATTAACATCTTATGATAATAATGATGATCAACGACGTTCCTCCCTCTCCCGCCTGTTAGAACCCTATCCTAGTTGCTTGTGATGTCGGAATCGAATTTCTCCGTTTTTAGCCATAATGCGTGCCATTAATTTCTTAAGTTCGACAACATTCTTTATAAGTTATCCTTCCGCTAAACAATAGTGTTCTAACACAACATTCCTAGTTAATTATAACCAACAATCACCAAGATTTCATCGTTGTCTTAATATGCAAGTCTAGAACGATTAATCCATCATCTTAACATGTTTCGGTATCTATTCGGCTAGAAATTGTTGGTAACTTCATCAAGGATTCATTAACGGTTTTATTCAACATGATAATACGGTTATACATGAAATCCTTCAAGATGATTCCGAGAAGTTGGTGATTAGCAATATGATTATGAGTTCTACCATTATTCATTCCAATTTCTAGCTTTGATGGATATCGATTAACAATTGCGATAGTTATATACCGGTTCGATTATTACTGAGGGTTCTAATCTACCCAAGGCATCCGAGGTTTACTAAAACTTACTAAACAATACTGAAATGAGTTCAAGATTGGATAAACTTACCTTTACTAACAAAAGATGATGAAGAACGACGGTGGACGAAGGAGAACGAGAGGATAACACCTTCAAGACCTTCCCCGAAGCTTGATTAACGTACTCTAATAGGATAGCACTTGAATTGGGAGGTTAGAATTGGTTCAATGATGGTGGAGAGTAGTGTACAATGAAGGAGAATGATTTTTGGGACGGAAGAAATGAAAGGCAAAGTGTTCTTTTATAAACTCAGATTTCTCTTGCGTACGTTATGCCTGACGGTTTACGTACGTAAGAGACTTTACATACATTATGGCAAAATATTAACGTACGTAAGAAACTCGCTAGAACGATTTACCCACATCGTTACGTACGTAACGAAATCGGGTTAACGTACGTAACACCTCGTTGACTTGCCTGTCGCAATCACGCCGAAAGTTGGTCGGCATGCGTACTACCTGACGAAGATTCCTGTTCGAAGACCGAAGACTGACGTTATGTACGTAAGGGCCGATATTTAACGTACGTAATGACTCATATATAGCGTGCGTAATGACTTGGAGTATAACGTACGTAAAGGGCAGTTTTGTTGCTAAATTATTATCACACTAATTTCTTATGACACGACTCCCTTTCCATGTCGTCTGGAAATCTCTCGGGGAACAAGACGTTGTCCACCATCATATTCGCACCGATAATTACCTAACGACATCGAGGTATGTCACTGAAAGTTCGTCAATCATCATACCATCACAATACACGAATAACAGATGCGAACAATACAGTACAACCATATTATACAAAATATGTTTTATTGCAATGGAGTACATTTATTCATCAAACAGAAGAAATGGACGTGAGCGCCCAAAGTGAAAAAGCATGTAATACTGGTGGTATTACATACCACCCCCCTTAAAAATAGTTTCGTCCCGAAACTAACAAAATAACTCGGGATGATTCTCTCTCATGCTCGCCTCGGTCTCCCAAGTCGTTTCTTCCGTACCGTGGTGCAACCACTGAACTTTAACAAGGCGTATGTTCTTGTTCCTTAGTGTCTTTACGCGTCGATCCAAAATCGCTGTTGGAACTTCCCTAAAGGTAGCATCATTGGAAATCTCTACTTCCTCGAAGTTGATCTTGTGGCTAGGATCGTACACGTACTTTCTCAGCTGGGAGACGTGGAAGACATTATGCACTCCGTCTAACGATGGTGGTAATGCTAGCCGATAAGCGAGTCTACCGACTCGGTCCAGTATTTCGAACGGGCCGATAAATCTCGGGCTTAGTTTGCCCTTCTGGCCGAAGCGTCGAATGCCCCGCATTGGCGATACTTTAACCCAAACATGATCCCCAACCATAAATTCCAACGGTCGCAGCCAGACCATAGCATAAGACTTTTGGCGACTCTGCGCTGCCAACATGTGTTTTCGAACAATGGATATCTTCTTAATAGATTCCTGGATTAGATCCAACTCGGTGGCGATGACATCGGATGCATCGTCCCAACATAGGGGAGACTTGCACCTTCTACCATACAAGGCCTCAAAGGGGGCCATGCCTATTCTTGCATGCCAGTTATTGTTGTACGAAAATTCCACTAAGCAGAGGTGTTTAGCCCAGTCCTTGCCCCAATCGAGTACACATGCTCTCAACATATCTTCCAGGGTCTGTATGGTGCGTTCTGTTTGTCCATCCGTTTGAGAGTGATAGGCAGTGCTGAAATGCAGTTGAGTACCCATGGCCTGGTGGACCGCCTTCCAGAAGCGGGACACATATCTAGTGTCTCTATCCGAAATAATCCCCGAGGGAACGCCATGTAATCTCACGATTTCCCGAACAAAGATGGTAGCCAGCTGTTCTGTTCCGATGGCCTCCTGAATTGGAATGAAGTGTGCCGACTTTGTCAGTCGGTCTACAATAACCCATATCGTGTCCTTTCCCCCCGCCGTCACTGGTAACTTGGTGACAAAGTCCATTGATATGCTCTCCCATTTCCATTCCGGGATGGGTAAGGGCTGCATGATTCTGGCCGGTCTACGGTGTTCAATCTTCACCTGTTGATATATCATACATCGAGCGACAAACCTTGCTACCTCTTGCTTCATATTCTTCCACCAGAAACTCTTTCGCAGGTCTTTGTACATTTTGCTCGCCCCGGGATGTATCGAATAGGGAGTAGAATGAGCTTCCTTGAGTATAGTTTGCTTAAGCTCGTCATTAGGTGGAATGCAAATCCTGTTCTTGAATCTAACTAAGCCCCCTTGGATCCTGTAGTCTGAAATAACTCCCCCTTCGGCCTTTGCGCCGATCGCACGAAGTTCTGGATCCTCCATCTGTGCTAGGCGTATCTCGTCCAGCAGAGACGAGCGAATATCAATCGAGCACAACTGTCCCTGGCGGTGTTGTATCCACACTTCAATGTCATTTCTCCTGAGATCTTGCTGCAACTCCAGCTGTACTGTCAAACCAGATAGTGTCACCTCCTGCGCAGTTTTCCGACTTAGTGCGTCTTCTACGACGTTGGCCTTTCCAGGGTGATATAGAATCTCTACATCGTAATCCTTGATTAACTCCAGCCAACGCCTCTGTCTCATATTTAACTCTTTCTGCGTGAAAATATACCTTAAACTCTTGTGGTCCGTAAAGATCTTACAGGTAGCCCCATATAGGTAATGTCTCCAGATCTTAAGAGCGTGGACCACTGCAGCTAGTTCCAAGTCATGTGTCGGGTAGTTCACCTCATAAGGTTTAAGTTGTCGAGAGGCATAAGCGATAACCCTGTCATTTTGCATGAACACACATCCCAGCCCGTGCTTAGACGCATCGGTGCATATTACGAATCCTTCCGTACCCTGCGGTAGTACCAACACTGGGGCAGTTGTAAGCTTCCTTTTTAGCTTGTCGAAACTCTCTCGACAATCATTGTCCGGACAAACTTGGTGTTCTTCCTAAGCATTTGTTAATGGTGGCGACACAGAGAAGGCCTCGGCGAACCGTCGATAATATCCTGCCAACCCCGGAAACTCCTCACCTCTTTGACGTTTCTAGGTGGTTCCCAATTCATAACTGTCTCGATCTTCTGGGGTCTACTTTAACGCGTCTGCGGAAATCACATGCCCCAAAAAGGTTACCTCGCATCCGAACTCGCATTTAGAAAGTTTAGCATACGATTGATGTTGCCTTAAAACGCTCAACACTCCGCCTCAAGTGTTCCTCATGCTCCCATCGGCTTCGGGAATAAATTAAAATATCGTCAATGAAAACCACCACACACTTATCGAGAAACTCTGTCAGAACCCTGTTCATCAATTCCATAAAAACGGCTGGAGCATTAGTCAGGCCAAACGACACCACCATGTACTCGTAGTGCCCATATCTCGATCGAAATGCGGTTTTAGGAATATCCTCCTCTCGAATTCTTAATTGGTGATATCCCGAACGTAAGTCGATCTTTGAAAACACAGTCGCCCCTTGCAGTTGGTCCAGTAAATCATCAATCCTTGGAAGTGGGTAACGGTTCTTAATAGTGACCTTATTAAGTTCCCTGTAATCGATACACAGGCGCAGAGAGCGGTCCTTTTTCTTCACAAAAGGAATTGGCGCACCCCATGGCGAAGTACTTGGACGAATGAGCCCCTTCCTTAGCAATTCTTCGAGTTGTGACTTCAGTTCCTTCATTTCGGCTGGTGCCATCCTGTATGGTGCCTTGGAGATAGGCGTCGTTCCTGGCTCAAGTTCGATTAAGAGATCGACCTCTCTTTGTGGTGGCAATCCAGGTAGTTCGTCGGGGAATATGTCCGGAAATTCGTTCACTACAGGAATGTTAGCAACCGACAATTGTGACGTGCCCTCCTGAAGAATATAGCACCAGTAATACGCTCCTCGATCATCATGAGATGCTAATGCTGAAAGGAGACTGAGGGACCCTTTTGTGCTGAAGTGTTCTCGGCCTCTAATTGTGTGAGTGGCACCGTCATGGGTCGTAATAGAAATGGTCAGGTGATAGGTATCCAATACCGTCTTGTGCATCGTCATCCAGTCCATACCTAAAATCACATCTTCGTTTTGGAGTGGAAAGACCATGAGATTGGCTGTCCAGCCCGGATTATTGATACGAATTGGACAGTTTCGAACTTCCAAGTTACCCTCCACCCTGCTACCCTCGGGTAGTTTAACAGTAAAGGACTCACAGGGTACACAAGGGAGATGCAAACGGTTAACACATTCTATGGATATAAACGAGTGGGTTGCTCCAGTATCAAACAGTACATGAACAGGCTGAGATTTAATAAGGAGTGTACCTGAGACAGCAGGAGTAGTCTGGTCGTTAGTAGCCCTTAGTTCGAACACGCGGGACGGCAGTGTCCCCGAGGAGGGTGCAGCACCTCCCCCGCGACCACGTCCTCTTCCGGCACCGTGTAGAGGAGATTGGTGAGGTGGAGATCGGTAGTCGGAGATGGCAGACGCTCTGGATGTCTGTACCGAGCCTTGTTGACTCTGAGGGGCTAGGTTTGGTGTAGGTTTGATCCGAGAACAGTAGCGAGACATGTGCCCACCCCTTCCGCATGAAAAGCACTTCGTCGATGCTTTACGACACTGACTCATGGTATGCCCTGCTATGCCACAATTGAAACAGCTACGACGAGAAGGCCCGTCAGATGTTCCTTTCTGTTGGGACGAAGTTGTTGATTTGGAGGGGAACCCAATTCCCAAATTCACTCTGCTGGTGCTCCTGGACTGATTTGCTGTCTTCTGCTTCTTTTGGTTGTGCCCGGCATCCGAACTGACAACCGTACCGGCGTATGCTGTGACCACGTCCTCATATGCCCTCAACGTGGTGCAATGAAACCCCACCGCGTAGCGTTGAACATCCTCCGGCAACCGTTGAGCAAGGTGACAAATTCGCTGGTCTTCGGATGGAACCATCTGTGCGACATAGCTTAGCTCGGTCCTATATGCCCGAATGATTTCTGCATCGCAAATTCGAGGCCTGGCCCGAAGAAACTCCGCTCGTGCGGTTTGAACTGATCGGGGATGCTCGTCTCTCAATAGTTTGGAAAACTCGGGCCATCCGACTATTCATTCTCTCGCTTATAGGTCCTCCACCATCGGCTGCGGTGTCACGGAGGTGGTTGATCCCGAGTGGCACTTTTCGGTTTCTGGCGGCCGATCACCTCGGCGCCTCCATCTCCGAGATCCAATCGTCCACGTGCTTATCCCCTGACCCATCGAATAATGGCGGTCTGGCCTTCAGCATTTCTCCCAGCCAACGGTCCTTCCCGGTGTTCTCTTCTATGTTAATGACTGGTACTTGTTCTGCCCGGTTGACCTGAGCGATTCCCATAGCAATGGCCTGGGCGAGAGTCTGAACAAAGGCTGGATCAAATCCCCCATTGTTCTGGTTTTCCGCTTCCTGTTCGTTCTGATTAACAGGCGGTGGTTGATTTCCGGCTGGATTAGTTTCTCCAGTGTTTCTGTCTTCCTGCTGGTTCATAGCGGAACCTTGTGCGTCATTTACATTTCTTCTAGCTCCTCGACGTGCCATTGGTGATGTTCGTTCAATCTAACAGGTTAGTTTAATGCAAACACTCTCTGAGTTCTTACTGAATCCAAACATCATACTTGATCCTTAAGAATTTACGTGTATTTTACCTCGACATCCCTCGAGGAGTTACGGTCGTCAGAAGTGTTGGATTTTGAAGGCAAAACATTTTCAAAATATTTTTGGTAAAACTTTCCACGTGAGTGTTTGTCTCTGATACCATTTTCTGTAACGCCCCCAAAATGAACCGGGACGCCACAGTGCCGTAGATCCCATGAGGGACCCACAAGGCAAGTTTTTGAAAATATTTTCTAAAATATTTTATTAGAAGTGGTAATATACGGAAGTAATTAAGAAAGTATTCGTACAACCCAAAGTACAAAAGCAAATAGTGTCCGTACATACGGTTATTACACAACGTGGAATGTTCAAATTGATTTAAGAAATTAACAGCCTTCTTCCAACACGGCTCATGCCTGGCCGTAACCTTCGGGGTGTCCTGCACAAATTCAACAAATTTACAGCACGACATGTCGTGCCAGTAACCTAGGTCAGAAACAATCCCAACCAAACTCAAAGGTAAAATCTAATAATTTTAAGGAATAAAGTTATCACCGAATGTTCCATGTTATTCCTTTTATCAGCACATAAACTCCCAAGGTCGCAACCAAGGGTCATGGAAGTATCTACACAGGAATACTCCGGACATGGGTACCATTCAGGTTTTATCCCGCAACACGGTCCAACGAGAAAACTCCCAAGGCCGCGGCCAAGGGTCACGGTAGTATCTACTCGGGAATACTCCGGACAAGATAATTGTAAAAGCACCATTCCACAATAGTAACATTTACTATGTCTAAAATTATAAGACGTGAAGTCTGAGCAAGATTCACTTGCCTCAAATCCGACGCGAGTTATTTCTTGACAAGGCAACGGCTTGAACGATCGCACTTGGAAATCCGACCTATTACATGTTTGTCGATTAACATCTTATGATAATAATGATGATCAACGACGTTCCTCCCCCTACCGCCTGTTAGAACCCTATCCTAGTTGCTTATGATGTCGGAATCGAATTTCTCCGTTTTTAGCCATAATGCGTGCCATTAATTTCTTAAGTTCGACAACATTCTTTATAAGTTATCCTTCCGCTAAACAATAGTGTTCTAACACAACATTCCTAATTAATTATAACCAACAATCACCAAGATTTCATCGTTGTCTTAATATGCAAGTCTAGAACGATTAATCCATCATATTAACATGTTTCGGTATCTATTCGGCTAGAAATTGTTGGTAACTTCATCAAGGATTCATTAACGGTTTTATTCAACATGATAATACGGTTATACATGAAATCCTTCAAGATGATTCCGAGAAGTTGGTGATTAGCAATATGATTATGAGTTCTACCATTATTCATTCCAATTTCTAGCTTTGATGGATATCGATTAACAATTGCGATAGTTATATACCGGTTCGATTATTACTGAGGGTTCTAATCTACCCAAGGCATCCGAGGTTTACTAAAACTTACTAAACAATACTGAAATGAGTTCAAGATTGGATAAACTTACCTTTACTGACAAAAGATGATGAAGAACGACGGTGGACGAAGGAGAACGAGAGGATAACACCTTCAAGACCTTCCCCGAAGCTTGATTAACGTACTCTAATAGGATAGCACTTGAATTGGGAGGTTAGAATTGGTTCAATGATGGTGGAGAGTAGTGTACAAGGAAGGAGAATGATTTTTGGGACGGAAGAAATGAAAGGCAAAGTGTTCTTTTATAAACTCAGATTTCTCTTGCGTACATTATGCCTGACGGTTTACGTACGTAAGAGACTTTACGTACGTTATGGCAAAATATTAACGTACGTAAGAAACTCGCTGGAACGATTTACCCACATCGTTACGTACGTAACGAAATCGGGTTAACGTACGTAACACCTCGTTGACTTGCCTGTCGCAATCACGCCGAAAGTTGGTCGGCATGCGTACTACCTGACGAAGATTCCTGTCCGAAGACCGAAGACTGACGTTACGTACGTAAGGGCCGATATTTAACGTACGTAATGACACATATATAGCGTGCGTAATGACTCGGAGTATAACGTACGTAAAGGGCAGTTTTGTTGCTAAATTATTATCACACTAATTTCTTATGACACGACTCCCTTTCTATGTCGTCTGGAAATCTCTCGGGGAACAAGACGTTGGCCACCGTCATATTCGCACCGATAATTACCTAACGACATCGAGGTATGTCACTGAAAGTTCGTCAATCATCATACCATCACAATACACGAATAACAGATGCGAACAATACAATACAACCATATTATACAAAATATGTTTTATTGCAATGGAGTACATTTATTCATCAAACAGAAGAAATGGACGTGAGCGCCCAAAGTGAAAAAGCATGTAATACTGGTGGTATTACAACAAGGCCCGACAACACACAACTCAACCCGACAGCCTAGGTTTCCTCAACCTAAGCTCTGATACCATATTCTGTAACACCCCCAAACTGCTTGGGAATATTACAGCGCCGCAGACCCTCTCCGCGAGGATATACCAGGCTAAATACAAAACAATGCATCATTTCACATGCCGACATGGCTACGTAAAGGACCATTAGACCGATTTGATCTTTCAATACAACACACACAACATTACATAACTTTGATTCTTTCCCAGAACACTTACCCACGCAGTGGCTAGAATACCATAACACTCCCATAAAACGGGAGAACAAACCATCGGAGGGTTAACCAACAAGACTCTAACAAATACTCTGCAATTGGTCTTCATGTGATTAGCATCGTCGTCTCCCATCATCCGTCGTATCGAACCTGTGATTTGCTCCCGGAACTTTGCAAGTACCGGACGCACACTGAGACATCCACCCCCCGAATACTCGGGCGTTAGCAAAACTCCACTGTTTTGCTAGTGCAATTATAAAACAGAAGTACAAGCCATACACAACGTGCTTCAAGAATATAATAATCTTAAATATAATTCCCGAGATAATTCACTTAATCAAAACAGTTCGATTTAAAAAGGTAGGAATAGAACCATGTATCTCATACAAAATATTTTACGATCTCGGGAGTTTACAAACATTTGGTATTAAAGAATTCTCAAGTCTTTCGAAAACAATTAGGGACACGGCCCAAAATCATCTTTCCAAAATACGATTCCAATAATAAAAGGTGGGTTCACAACCCAATTCACAATACACGGGGTCTAAGACCCAAATCATAAGCCACAGGGTCCACGACCCATATCACATAACACATGTTCCTAAGGATTATTCGCGTCCCGTGCTAACAAGCCACGAACCTCAGATGCTCCCGTAGAACATACCCGAGTGAATAACCTAATAGGAAACCATACCAAATCACATGTCCTCGTGACAACAGTCACAGAACCATTCCAAACCACAACCATAAGTTGTCCCGGCATCGGGCTGACAAGCCACGAACCTCGGAGTCCCCGCAAGACATACCCAATGATAACCCTATGGTCACGCCTGACCCATACTAGCAAGTATGGATCCCGGAGATTCAACAATCCTACCCGGAGGCACATCACTTTCAACGATCACATAACAATGAGCAGAACATCAAGCAAAGCAACACTTAAACATCACAACCTCCTTTCAAAGGAGTAACAACTAATATCACACCCAATACGTTCTTACCGAACAAGTACACATAACAATACGCAATCCCCGGCAAAGGATTACGGTCTATTAAACTCACTCAAAGTGGTCATAGCATCTTTCAACATACAAAACCAGCACACATATTCCGAGAACACATATATTCATGAAGTACACGAATTATTGTTGAAAGACAACATTTATTGAGAACATACCGATCCATTTTTACGTTCATTAAACATTGGGTTTCGCATAAAATCATTTATCGATACTTACGCCTACGAAACATGAAACATATGGAGAAGATACTTGCCTCGATATCATGAGCGACGAAACGACGAACGGGCACGATCGGGCAGCCTTCGAACTTCCAAAAATGACCGAGACTTCGACAGCCCACGAATACTACGAAAATATTATCACCATGAATCAACCATACTTCGAAAATATAGGAATCATCCTAATTTCTACCCATTGGAACATTTCGCCGGACATCTCAAAGGCTCATACTAACATAATCGACGAAAATAAGGATTTACGAAGTTCATACCACAAGGTCTCAACATTAACAAAGGATCTCGAGTATACAACGAGGATCTTACAAAAAAATCTGGTCTAAATCGGTTTAAATCGGCCGAAACCTCACAAACCCCCAAAATTCAAGAATTAGGGTTCTAAGAAGAGATTACCTTGATTTGGATCAAGAATACGATTAGATGTTGTTAAACATCTACAAATCCGTTCCAAAATGGAGCTTGATGAAGAAGATTGCTCCAAGTCGCCTCTGGAGCTCACTCTCGTCGGAAAGGATGGAGAAATGGGGGAAATGACGACTTAATGCTGTTGTCCAGTATTTATACTGGACAGTTATTAGCGCGCGCTAAACACCCTGCATTAGCGTGCGCTAACAGGGTCAACCCTCCAGAGAATCCGCCCATAACACAGTTAGCGTGCGCTAGCCAAAAGCCGTAGCGTGCGCTAACGGGTCACAAAACCAGTCCAGTAGCCCCTGGACAGATCTGCACCTACCATGTAGCGTGCGCTAGAAATAACGATTAGCGTGCGCTACGCAGTCAATAGCGTGCGCTAGCTATCGACCTTAAGCGTGCGCTAACAAAGCCCCAGTCCCAGTCCAGTAGCTCCTGGACTCCCCCTGGACTGCCAGTTAGCGTGCGCTACACATTCGGTAGCGTGCGCTAACCACAACGCCGTAGCGTGCGCTATGCCACAAGCATTAGCGTGTGCTACACCACAAAAACCCGAAAACTCCAAAGTGATCCGAAACGCCTCCAAACACATGCCCCAATAAGGCACGACCAAAATATGACACAAAATTCCAACGATAAGGACAATGACAATCCGATAAAACCCAGAAAACCCAACGAATCCGGAATAAAGATCTCGGGTATTACAATAAATATCGTCATTTATTGGCCAAATAAATAAAGATTGTTAGAACAATGAAAATCACACACAATAATAAGTAATTCACAATAGATCTTTATACAAACTTAAATAACATGACTAACCTTGTTTATAATCCCAACTAAAGGTAACTTAGCCCATGAAGGGTTTAATATACATAATACAAACTTGAATGGTCATTATTAGTTGAATCAAGAGAAAGAATTGATCCTCACTCCCTTAGTAGATAAAGGAGAAAGAAGCAATAAACTCTCTGAACAACATATGTTATACCACACTTACACAAATCACTCAAGAACACAAGTGTGTTCTTTACACAAAAAGAAAATATTACAAAAGTGGAAAAATTATAAGATGAATGATGAAGGATCTAAGGGGTCTATTTATACACCTAAAGTCATCTAATAGATCCAAAACTCCAGCATTATTACAATAGATCGGATCAATGCCAGCCATCCCCTCAATAATACACAAAAAGTATAAAAAATTAGACAAATTATCACAATCTGTCAAGAGTTACGGCCGTAACATTAAGGAGTTACGGCCGTAACTTGGATGACTTACGGCCGTAACATTTAGTAGTTACGGCCGTAACTTGGCTTCGTCAATTTGCTCACTGGTTGCTTTGAGAGTTACGCTTTCAGCCCAGAATTTCTCAGACTTTGCGTTTTTACCCCAAATCTTCTTCGGATGATAACTTTTGATATATAACTCTGATTTTGAATCCGGAAAGGCTGCCGAATTCGTCTCGGAGAGCCCTACAACATGAATATATTAAAATTCAACAAATAAGATATTTTATAAACATGTTATTTCTTGAGTAAATCAGTTATTCAATCCGATTAAGACTAGATTAACATCATCATCCGATAAAAATAAAATTATTAAAAACTAATTAATTAAAAGCAAAAAACGAGTAGACTAGCTCAATTATGGGTAAAATTTACCGATACAAACCATGGATAAATGTATAAAACTGACACTTATCACACCCCCAAACTTGAATTCTTGCTAGTCCCGAGCAAGACTCTTTATTAATCACACTCCAAAAATAAAAATAAAAATAAAAAATAAGACACAAAAATACTAATACACACATAAAATATAAAAAGAGAAAAGGAGATCAAAATGTCATTAATACACAACAACCAGTTTTATACAGTAGATATAAATGAATCAAGATTCAAAATAAATCTACTAACGATTTTGAAGTTAAAACACGGTTTTAGTATTGTAATTCCAAAATGTAAGGTTTCCCCCCAAAAGGTTGATTATTTCTTTCCCACTCGTGATACACACGACTCCCTTTAATGGTTGCTCTCGATCACTCGTTTATTTTCGACTCAATATGAAGAAGAATTTCATTGGCGTCATCAAATATTGTGTTTTTTCACGAAATTGAGTGTATTGAAATTCAGCCGCTAATTAATTCAAATCTGCTCATAAACTACATCCCTTAGTGATAGCTTTCACACCGTTATTTGCTAATGTGTAGCTCTTTTCATAACACAATTTCTATCTCATTTTTTTAAAAGGTGATAGCTTTCACACCGTTATTTGCTAACGTGTAGCTCTTTTCACCAATTTTTCTGTGAGACGGCAGCTACGCACCAACAATGGTTAGTCCTTTATTTTTCGCAAAATTTTAAGACCCCCAAAATTAGGCAGCTGTTGCTGCTCAACACTTCTCCTTTTTGTCATTTTTTTAAGGTGATAGCTTTCACACCGTTATTTGCTAACGTGTAGCTCTTTTCACCAATGACTCCTTTTTTTAGGGAATAGAATTTTTGCAGAAAATCATTTATTAGTTAAGCATGAGAAATCAAAAACTCAACAAATTAAGTAAATTTCAGTTCTATTTTTCATCAACCGACTTAATCATCTTTTCTCAAGGTAACGAATGACTCGATTTTATATGATAACTACAAGGCTTGGAAAGAGAGATTAAGGCTCAAAATTTTTGGAATATACAATTTTTTTACCGGTTAAAATGATTTTAGAAGCTTGTATATAGCTAACTTATTGGTGTTATGGCCGGATCTAGAAATCTCATAAATCAAAATACTATATATATATATATATATACTAAAAAAATTTTTAAGGCAAATAATCAAAATAATCAAAACACACCAAAATACCAACACACCAAAATAATTAAACACACCACCCCCAAACTTGAAAATAAAACTGTCCTCATTTTAAAAAAAATAAAATAAAAAGCAATGCAGAAAAGCAGAATACTCCCTGTTAATAAAGTTGATGCTTGAGATAACGCCTTTTAGAATATGCAAGAGAATAAATATACGAGGCACACAACAAAAGAAAACAAAATATACTCGGAAGTATAACGCAATTTTTAAGATGCGCATCAAGAAAGTCCGAAGAGTTGCCTTACGCTGCCATCAATGCTTTTAAAAAAAAAACACAATAAAAATTACAGCAATAAAATAACAATACATAAATCGCGAATAGATGCGCGTCAAGAGATCAAGAAGAAACTCCTTAAGCTGCCACCATTTAGCACGATTATTACACACGACAGAAAGTAAAAATACAAGAGGTCTGACATGGGTTATCAAAGGGAGAGGAATGAATCCACTTTTCATTTTCTCACGGTAAAATCTTCCATCCAGACAATTTTAGCTAGAGCTGGATCTGGTTGAGGAACAAATTCATTGAGTTTTTTGATTAGTTCATCTGGTGTTGTTGCTGTAATATCTGCATTTTTTCTTCCCCTTGTATTTTTCTTTTTCGGCGTATTTCCCGATAGTAGTGACCCTTGTGTATCTTTCAGTGTATCTTTTCTATTATCTATGGGTTTTATCCCCGTTATTGTTGAGCGGAACCGCCGTTTCGGGGTTGCCGTGGGTCCATTCTATGTTATGTGAACCGTTGAGATGTTCCGTTGGATATTTCGTTCACCTTCCGGTGTTTTGGAACCGTTCATATTTCATACCTAGCGCACGCTATTTTTCTGCATAGCGCGCGCTAGGGGTTCCTTAGTAGCACACGCTACGTTTGTTCCGTAGCGCGCGCTATCGAGTAGCCCTGGGAGTGGCAGTGTTGTTTTTCTAGCCTTCTGGACTAGCGTATTAGCGTACGCTACATATGCTAGCGCACGCTAACGTCAAGGGGCTAGCGCACGCGGATGATGCCCGGTAGCGTGCGCTAGCGTGAGTGTCCAGTACTGGACAGTTCACTACTGAACCCGTTCAGGTGCCAGTTAGCGCACGCTACGCTTGTATGGTAGCGCACGCTAACGGATTAGATAGCGCACGCTACGCTTGTATGGTAGCGCACGCTAACATATCAGGTGGGTTCTGGGCAGTTTGCCACTGGACTCGGCTGATGTTCAGGTAGCGCACGCTATTGGTCGATAGCGCGCGCTACCGAGAGGTTATTAGCGCACGCTACTCATGTATGGTAGCGCACGCTAACGGCCAAAAACCTGGTTACTGGACTGGGACGCTAACGATAAGATTTGTAATCTTATCCCGTTAGCGCACGCTAATCTTGAGGCTTTAGCGTGCGCTAACACTCCCTGGCTATATAAACCAGGGAGTTGACCGAGATGAACACCATTTCTCATTTCTTTCCTTCTTCAGCGGCCGAGCGACCCTGCAGGCGATTTGAGGCGATTTTCTCCTTCCAATCACTTCAGAGATTCTTTTGCTTGAGTTCTTGGTGTAGACTAACATCATCCACTTGTGTTTCTCATCCTAAATCCAAGGTAATCTCTTAGAACCCTACTTTTGGATAATTTGGGGGTTTTGGGATTTTCTTCCGATCCATTCCGTTTTGTTGATGGATTCATGATGAATATGATTAATCTTGTTGGTATTCTTAGTTTCCCTACGGATTCATGGTATATTTCGTGATTTTTACGGAATCGAGAGGGTTTGGTTGTGGTCCGCCCTCGTTGTTGTTTTTATACGAATATACATGAATCGTAGGCGGGTTTTCGGGTGTATTCCAATTCCGTGTTCATTTAGAAACGGTTGTGATTGTGTTCTTCGAATCGTTAGGTTCGGTTTCGTTGGTTCCTAGCGGTTGTCGGTGACTTTCCTTTCCGTTCTCCACGTCGTCAATAATTCGAGGCAAGTATTTTTGGAAACCTTTAAGCTTAACATGAAATGGTGATGTATATTACTTGTGTGTAACTCACCTCGTGTTGGCCCGACGGGGTCAAGGAGGGAAATCTATGCTGCCGCCCTGGATTTCACGAGTTTGTTTAGCTAGCCAGTGCGGGAGGGTCCTTAGAGGCCTCGTGCGGGAATCTATGATATTACTCTGTTCCCAAGGCGATGCATGTGCGTGTTTTGTTTTGTAATGTAGCCAGTGCGGGAGGGTCCTTAGAGGCCTCGTGCGGGAATCTATGATATTACTCTGTTCCCAAGGCAAATTATTTGACTGTTTGTTTCCGGAAAAGACATGTCTTGTTTTGGTTTTCGAAATGATTTTGGTGCATGTACTATGAAATGTGTAAGCGATTGGTTTGCCTTGAATACTTGTACTAGCGTAATTGCTAACCCCTTTGGGGACCCGTTGTCGGGGAAATTCTTGTTATGGATTTCTGGTTATGATTATCAGGACGGCGAGCACCAGGACAGTACGAGGATGTTGGCCAGGGTCGTTGACATGTGCATTTGGGTCTACTTATTTCCTTTGTCCATTTCGATATGGTTGTTCCCACAGTTTTAAACTTATAGATTGTACTCGCGAGTACTTAGGCTTTTTGTTTCAAACTCCGTATTGTATTGTTTTTTTTAAACTGTCACGTTGTTGGTTGATGCTTATTTTGCCGGTTGCTCCGGGCGTATCTTTATATGTCATATTATTTAATCGTGTATCCTCACTAACCAAGATGGTTAGTCGAGTAGAGTTTTTCTATTGTAGACTGGTAGGTCCCATGTAGGGGTCTACGGCGCTGTAACATATTCCGAATATCTCGGGGTGTTACAGAAAATGGTATCAGAGCTCTAGGTTTATGGATACCTAGGCTTGTCGGTTACTTGGATCTAGTCGTGTTTTGTTTTGCACATTGTCACACCGCTGCCGGCATCTCAGTACTTCCAGTGCTCGTAAGTTTCCTTACCCGATTGTTTGCTTTCACATACTGTATTTCGTTTCTTGAACCGTGGTTATTCTCCCTCTTTTGCTTATCATCGTAGTTTTCCTTACTCATCCTCGATATGCTCCTGTTATCTTTTAACACCAGTATGGATGCCGAGGAAACCGTGGTCGTGGTCGTGGTCGTGGCCGTGGACGCGGCCGAGGACGTGGGGCCGGTGGGCGGCCACGCCGCACTCTTCAGAGCCGGCAGCATCGGCGACCGTCACGATCATGCTTCTTCGGGAGCGCGCCAATCTTGGTATTGCTTTGTCATGCAAGAAATGGTTAACCAGATGGCGGCTATAGCACAGTGGTTGTAACCCCGATCGTGCCCATGCTAATCGGGCGGAGCGGATCGGCGGCTTCAGGATGTCATCAAGAGGCATCCTCCTCGGGGAGCTTCGACCCGATCGGGCCGGGAAGGGTGGATCAAGGAGATATCCAAAGTCTTCATGCTACTAATTGCCCCGAGGACCGTAGGGTCCCTATTGCTCAATACTTTCTCACGGGAGATGCTACAGATTGGTGGGAGGCCGTTGGTCCCAAAGATCACGTTGCTTCATGGGCCGAATTCCAAGAATTGATGGAGACCGAATATTGTCCGTGGCCGGTCGGACGTGCTCGAGTGCATGCTTTCTACGATGCTCAACCTCGGGATATTCCCGTATCCCAAGCTATTGCTGATTTCAACAAAGAGTTGGGTTATGTGAAGACCCAAGTTGTCGCAGAGCGACAAAATTTTTCCATTTTCCGGGAGGATGAAGGCGCCCATTCGGGACTATATGTGCAGGCTCGTCTGTACTACCTTGAAGGATTATCGAGTCGAGCCCTTGCTTATGATATGTCGGTGACGGCTAGCGATTTGGCTCGTGAGAGCAAGAAGCGAGTCGGTCGGAAATTTTTACAGTCCTAAGAGTGGAGGCCGGCGAAATCTCAAGCCGCAAATATTTCAACGGGCGGTTCGGCTCGTTTCTGCAGGAGTTTTCGGGTGCCGCGGAACCTCCGCTCGTGAACCCACATGTTTTAACTATGGTGTGCGGGGCCATAGGAACCGCGGTGTTCTCGTCAAGTTTACTTGTCACACTTGTGGGCATTTGGGCCACAAGGCCCCTTTTGTGAGCAGATCAAGCGGCTTCGTGGCGCCCGTACAACCCAATCAGAACCGATAGAGCCTAGTGTGAACCAGGTCTCATATGCTCCGCCGCCTCAACCGAGTCCCGGCCGAGGAAAGGGTCGGGGACAACACTCTAGGGGTGGAGCTTCCAGTGTCGGCTCTGCTCAGCCACGTATATATGAGATGAGGAGGGCCGATGATCCAGCAGCTACTGTGGCGACAGGTACCATTCACATTCATTTCCATCCTGTCAGTGTGCTTTTCGATTCGGGTGCTACACATTCATTCATTTCTCTAGAGAGTGTACGCCGTTTAAGTGTCGACGGTTAGTCACCTTGCGTGCCTTTGATCGTTTAACTTCCTAGCGGTGTTTGAATTTTCGGTGATCGTGAGGTCCGAGGCGCTCTGTGTTTATTTGTGAGAGAGCTTGGCTCTCTAATCTTATTGTCGTTAATATCGAGTGTGTGGATTTGATTCTCGGGGATGGTAGCTCGAGCGGCATGGCGCAATCATGAACTACCGCACGAGAATCATCACTATGTTAGCCGAGGACGGCAGAGCACTCTTTCGCGGGCGAAAGAGGGGAAACAGTCGTCATTAATGCCTTGAAGGCGATGAGTCTCTGCGAAATGGGTGTCTTGGATATTGGTGCTACGCCTTGAAGGCGGAGGATGGTGGAGTCGAGCTTTCGTCGATTCCAGTCGTTAATGAGTTTCCTGATGTAATACCTGACGAATTACCGGATTGCCACCGGATCGTGAGGTTGAGTTTGCTATAGAGTTAGAGCCGGGCGCGGCTCCTATTTCGAAGGCGCCCTATCGCATGGCACCTTCAGAGATGTCCGAGTTGAAGAAGCAGTTGAGTGAGCTTCTTGAGTCGGGGTATGTTCGACCAAGTGCCTCGCCTTGGGGCGCACCGGTCCTGTTTGTGCGGAAGAAGGATGGTTCACTACGTTTGTGTATCGACTATCGCGAACTAAACAAGGTGACCATCAAGAACAAGTATCCTTTACCGAGAATCGATGACTTGTTTGACCAGTTGCAGGGAGCTGCGGTATTCTCGAAAATTTATTTGAAATCGGGGTACTATCAGCTTCGGGTGAGAGAGTCCGACGTGCCGAAAACAGCTTTTCGAACGAGATACGGACATTATGAATTCGTAGTTATGCCTTTCGGGTTAACTAATGCGCCGGCGGTGTTCATGCAGTTGATGAACAAAGTCTTTATCGAGTATTTGGATAAGTGTGTCGTCGTCTTCATTGACGATATTCTTATCTATTCGAGGAATGAGGAAGAGCATGCCCATCATTTGCGGATAGTGTTAGACATTTTGAGGACCGAGCAACTCTATGCGAAGTTCTCGAAATGTGAGTTCTGGCCGAAGGAAGTGATGTTTTTGGGTCACGTGATTTCAGCCGAAGGGGTTCGTGTGGATCCGCAGAAAATTGAGGCAGTATTGGATTGGGCATCGCCCACAAATGTGAAGGAGGTCCGTAGTTTCTTGGGTTTGGCTGGCTACTACCGTAGGTTCGTCGAGGGTTTCTCAAAACTAGCTCGGCCACTTACTCAGTTGCTCCATAAATCCGAGAAGTTCGTCTGGACCGATGAGAGGCAGTCGAGTTTCGAGGAGCTGAAGAAGCGTTTGACTTCAGCCCCGGTCTTGGCGTTGCCATGTGGCAACGAGGAATTCGCCGTTTATAGCGATGCTTTGGGTCAGGGTCTTGGGTGCGTATTGATGCATCACGGCAAGACCATTGCCTATGCGTCGAGACAGTTAAGGCCGTATGAACTTAACTACCCTACTCACGATTTGGAATTAGCGGCGGTAGTCTTTGCACTCAAGATTTGGCGTCACTATCTTTTCGGCTCTACATGTCAGATTTTTACCGATCATAAAAGTCTGAAATACATATTTACTCAGCGGGAGTTGAATATGAGGCAGAGGAGGTGGTTAGAGCTGATTAAGGATTATGACCTTGAAATCCTTTATCATCCAGGCAAAGCGAACGTCGTGGCCGACGCCTTGAGTCGGAAACCGATTGCGTTGCGAACGCTTGAGGTCCTTACGCCTCAGGCTGAGCTCCGTGGCTCGATCGAGTTAGATGTTGAAGTTTTGTTGCACTGAGTCATCGGCCAACTTTGTGCTCTAGAGATTTCATCGTCTTTGATCGATGAAATTAAGTCAAGCAATTAGAGGATCCGATGATTGATCATATCCGATAGAAAGTTATTAAGGGAAAGTCTCCTGGGTTTGTGATTCTCGAGGATGGAGTTTTGAGATTCCAGTCGGCTTTGTGTGCCGAGCGATCGAGTTGCGACAGTATTTTGCATGAGGACCATTCCACACCCTATTCCGTTCATCCTGGTTCGAGTAAGATGTACAAGGACCTGAGGAGGAACTTCTGGTGGAATGATATGAAGGAGGAGGTCGCACGGTTTGTGGCGAGATGCTTGACTTGCCAGCAGGTCAAAATCGAACATCGGCCATTTGGATTATTGCAGTCACTTCCCATTCCAGAATGGAAATGGGAGGATATATCGATGGATTTTGTTACGAGTTTGCCGAGATCGAGGTCGGGCATGAATATGGTATGGGTGGTTGTTGACCGTCTGACCAAGTCGGCACATTTTCTGGGCATCAAGGACACTTGGGGCCCGGAGAAATTGGCTCGTGTGTTTATCGCACAGATTGTGAGACTTCACGGTACTCCGAAGTCTATTGTTTCGGATCGTGATGGCCGTTTTGTATCGCACTTTTGGCAGGCGGTGCATAAGGCGTTAGGTACCCGTTTGCATTTGAGTACCTCTTTTCATCCCCAGTCAGATGGACAGTCGGAGCGCACTATCCAAACATTCGAGGACATGTTGCATGCTTGTGCCCTCGATTGGAGTAGCGACTGGGAGGAGCACTTGCCATTGATCGAATTCACGTACAACAATAGTTGGCACGCGTCGATTCGGATGGCACCGTATGAGGCACTATATGGGCGGCGATGTCGATCGCCGATTTGTTGGAATGAGGCGTCCGATTTGGTCGGGACCGAACCGGATGTCGTTTTAGAGACGAGACGGAAGATAGAATTAATTCGAGAACGGATGTTGACCGCCCGAGTCGGCGAAGTCATATGCCGATGTCCGTCGTCGACCTTTAGAATTCGAGGTGGGAGACCACGTTTTGCTGAAGGTTTCACCGACGAGAGGAGTTTTCCGTTTGGGAAGAAGGGAAGTTGAGTCCGAGATTTATTGGACCCTTCGAGATCCTTGAGCGAGTCGGTGGGTTAGCATACCGGTTGGCGTTACCCCGGCCCGAGTCATGTTCATAACGTTTTCATGTTTCCCGGTGAGGAAATATGTCCTGATCCTAGTCACATCATCGACTATGGGGAGATTGACGTTGCGAGGACATTACTTTTGAGGAACGTCCTTTGAAGATTTTAGAACATCGGGAGAAACGGTGAGGCATAAGACCATCCCTTTGGTCAAGGTGCGGTGGTCGAGACACGGTGTCGAGGAGGCAACGTGGGAGACCGAGGATAGTATGCGTGCTAGGTACCCCGAGTTGTTTGTTTCTTAAGTTTCGGGACGAAACTTGTTTTTAGAGGGTAGAATGTAATATCCGCATTTTTCTTCCCCTTGTATTTTTCTTTTCGGTATTTCCCGATAGTAGTGACCCTTGTGTATCTTTCGTGTATCTTTTCTATTATCTATGGGTTTTATCCCGTTATTGTTGAGCGGAACCGCCGTTTGGGTTGCCGTGGGTCCATTCTATGTTATGTTAACCGTTGAGATGTTCCGCTGGATGTTTCGTTCACCTTCCGGTGTTTTGGAACCGTTCATATTTCATACCTAGCGCACGCTATTTTTACGCATAGCGCGCGCTAGGGGTTCCTTAGTAGCACACGCTACGCTTGTTCCGTAGCGCGCCATCGAGTAGCCACAGGAGTGGCGGTGTTGTTTTCCGGCCTTACGGACTAGCGTATTAGCGTACGCTACATATGCTAGCGCAGCTAACGTCAAGGAGCTAGCGCACGCGGATGATGCCGATAGCGTGCGCTAGCGTGAGTGTCCGATCTTGGGCGATTCACTCTGAACCCGTTCGAGTGCGATTAGCGCCACGCTACGCTTGTATGGTAGCGCACGCTAACGGATTAGATAGCGCACGCTACGCTTGTATGGTAGCGCACGCTAACGATCAGTGGGTTCGGGCGGTTTGCCACCGACTCGGTGATGTTCGAGTAGCGCACGCTATTGGTCGATAGCGCGCTACCAGAGGTTATTAGCGCACGCTACTCATGTATGGTAGCGCACGCTAACGGCCAAAAACCTCGTTACCGGATCGGGACGCTAACGATAAGATTTGTAATCTTATCCCGTTAGCGCACGCTAATCTTAAGGCTTTAGCGTGCGCTAACACTCCCTCGCTATATAAACCAGGAGTTGACCGAGATGAACACCATTTCTCATTTCTTTCCTTCTTCCGCGGCCGAGCGACCCTGAGGCGATTTGAGGCGATTTTCTCCTTCCAATCACTTGAGATTCTTTTGCTTGAGTTCTTGGTGTAGACTAACATCAACCACTTGTTTTTCTCATCCTAAATCCAAGGTAATATCTTAGAACCCTAGTTTTGGCTAATTTGGGGGTTTTGGGATTTTCTTCCGATCCGCTCCGCTTTGTTGATGGATTCATGATGAATATGATTAATCTTGTTGGTATTCTTAGTTTCCCTACGGATTCATGGTATATTTCGTGATTTTTACGGAATCGAGAGGGTTTGGTTGTGGTCCGCCCTCGTTGTTGTTTTTATACGAATATACATGAATCGTAGGCGGGTTTTCGGGTGTATTCCAATTCCGTGTTCATTTAGAAACGGTTGTGATTGTGTTCTTCGAATCGTTAGGTTCGGTTTCGTTGGTTCCTAGCGGTTGTCGGTGACTTTCCTTTCCGTTCTCCACGTCGTCAATAATTCGAGGCAAGTATTTTTGGAAACCTTTAAGCTTAACATGAAATGGTGATGTATATTACTTGTGTGTAACTCACCTCGTGTTGGCCCGACGGGGTCAAGGAGGGAAATCTATGCTGCCGCCCTGGATTTCACGAGTTTGTTTAGCTAGCCAGTGCGGGAGGGTCCTTAGAGGCCTCGTGCGGGAATCTATGATATTACTCTGTTCCCAAGGCGATGCATGTGCGTGTTTTGTTTTGTAATGTAGCCAGTGCGGGAGGGTCCTTAGAGGCCTCGTGCGGGAATCTATGATATTACTCTGTTCCCAAGGCAAATTATTTGACTGCTTGTTTCCTAAAAGACATGTCTTGTTTTGGTTTTCAAATGATTTTGGTGCATGTACTATGAAATGTGTAAGCGATTGGTTTGCCTTGAATACTTGTACTAGCGTAATTGCTAACCCCTTTGGGGACCCGTTGTCGGGAAATTCTTGTTATGGATTTCAGGTTATGATTATCCGGACGAGCGAGCACCAGGACAGTACGAGGATGTTGGCCAGGGTCGTTGACATGTGCATTTGGGTCTACTTATTTCCTTTGTCCATTTCGATATGGTTGTTCCCACAGTTTTAAACTTATAGATTGTACTCGCGAGTACTTAGGATTTTTGTTTCAAACTCCGTATTGTATTGTTTTTTTTAAACTGTCACGTTGTTGGTTGATGCTTATTTTGCCGGTTGCTCCGGGCGTATCTTTATATGTCATATTATTTAATCGTGTATCCTCACTAACCAAGATGGTTAGTCGAGTAGAGTTTTTCTATTGTAGCCTGGTAGGTCCCATGTAGGGGTCTACGGCGCTGTAACATATTCCGAATATCTCGGGGTGTTACAGTTGCAACGACTATGATTCGTTTAGCACGCTCGGAAATAAAACCCTTTTTAGCAGAGTAGTCGATGAAAGATAGTAAACCATCAAAGAAACCATTGACATTAAGCAGACCTGTTGGTTTTTGATGAACATTTAGCTGGGCTCTGGTAACCACATGAAAAAGTTTCTCAAGAGTGCCAAAACCACCGGGAAGGGTGATAAAGGCGCCAGAATTATTTATCATGTGAGTTATGCAATCTTGCATATTTACAGATCTAAACTCATCTCCAATAGTTGACCCGGTGATTTTACTTTCAGCCAGAGGTTTTGTAATTATTCCCAACACTCTTACTCCTTCCATATAGGCAGAAGCAGCAGCTCGTCCCATTAATCCTAGACTTCCTCCTCCGTAAACTACATGAATGCATTTTTCTCCTAAGGTACGACCCAAGTTGTGGGCTGCTTCAGTAAAGCATGCCTCTTTTCCATAACTAACTCCACCAAAAATGCAGACTGTGCTAAATTTTTTTGTTGAAGATGATGACTCCATTTTTGAAAAGAAATATTTTAGAGAGAAAAAGAGAAAAGTACAAGTTTGAGGGATGAATGAAAGAAACAAGCACAATGTTTATTTATAGAAGAAAAAGAAGGTAAAAATTGTTTAACAAGTTTGTGATTGCGTTGATTGCGCTTCAACTACTCAATAGAATAATGAAAGCATTTATTGCGTATCACTTTTTTTATTCAGAAAATCTCACCACACGACAAAATTAAAAGATACTTATGCGTATGTATAGTAGTTGTGATTGTGGCTCACATATTCCTCTGATTTTACGTTCAGAAATGGCCTAAATGCCTTCTATGAGTCAGGGAGAAGCTTTCCATCCAATTTTCTTACAAATTGGCAAACAGGGTCTTTTAACGTCGGATTTCCAAGACGTTGTTCATATTCTGGTTTGAATTTATTCCACAAACATCGAATTCCATAATGTACGAGTCCACTAGGATGCATGTCAAGAGAAATTTCGATATCATCTAAATTCTCTTTATTCAGACCATCCTTAATGAATTGAATTTTATCTTCTTTGTTTGTAGATGGAATTCCTAAAGATCGACATTTTAAATTACAGTTCCATCTAGCACATTAAAAACTTGACACGCTCTTAGTGTAATTATCGTAAGTGCACGATATCGTATCAAGTAGTAAGTGGACTTTTTGAGTCCGGTTTATCGATCCCACGAGGAAGTTTGGTTATAATTTGAATTATACACTATTAGTCTATTTTTATAGATACTAAGATGAGTGAAACACATAATTAAAGAGTTTGGTTTAATAATTGCAAAGAAAATGAAATAATAGTTCTAATATTTTAAGGAAATAAAAAGATTGCAATAATAATAGATTGATTAACGATAAAATGAAATAGTTGGAATTACAAACTTAGTTCGTCGTTAGTTATAGAAGATGTATATGAGATCATAAGATGAATTTACTTATTATGTTGTGTAGATTCGATTTTCCTTAAAAAGACGGTTTCTCTTTCGAACTATAAAATGCCCCTTACATATTGAATCAATCCACTATATTTCTATGTTGATTGGCTTCAATACATAACATTAGGATTTATGAAAATAACTCAAAGAATCATCTAAGGTCTAGAGGTATATTTCTATACCCAAGAACAACTTAGAGTGAAGATCATTTGATCTAATCAAACATATTTTCTTTCGAAACATATGAAGACCATAAATATCGTCATTTATTGGCCAAATAAATAAAGATTGTTAAAACAATGAAAATCACACACAATAATAAGTAATTCACAATAGATCTTTATACAAACTTAAATAACATGACTAACCTTGTTTATAATCCCAACTAAAGGTAACTTAGCCCATGAAGGGTTTAATATACATAATACAAACTTGAGTGGTCATTATTAGTTGAATCAACAGAAGGAATTGATCTTCACTCCCTTAGTAGATAAAGGAGAAAGAAGCAATAAACTCTCTCAACAACATATGCGATACCACACTTACACAAATCACTCAAGAACACAAGTGTGTTCTTTACACAAAAAGAAAATATTACAAAAGTGGAAAAATTATAAGATGAATGATGAATGATGAAGGATCTAAGGGGTCTATTTATACACCTAAAGTCATCTAATAGCTCCAAAAATCCAGCATTATTACAATAGATCGGATCAATGCCAGCCATCCCCTCAATAATACACAAAAAGTATAAAAAATTAGACAAATTATCACAATCTGTCAAGAGTTACGGCCGTAACATTAAGGAGTTACGGCCGTAACTTGGATGGCTTACGGCCGTAACATTTAGTAGTTATGGCCGTAACTTGGCTTCGTCAATTTGCTCACTGGTTGCTTTGAGAGTTACGTTTTCAGCCCAGAATTTCTCAGACTTTGCATTTTTACCCCAAATCTTCTTCGGATGATAACTTTGGATATATAACTCTGATTTTGAATCCGGAAAGACTGCCAAATTCGTCTCGGAAAGCCCTACAACATGAATATATCAAAATTCAACAAAGAAAATATTTTATAAACATGTTATTTCGTGAGTAAATCAGTTATTCAATCCGATTAAGACTAGATTTACATCATCATCCGATAAAAATAAAATTATTAAAAACTAATTAATTAAAAGCAAAAAACGAGTAGACTAGCTCAATTATGGGTGAAATTTATCGATACAAACCATGGATAAGTGTATAAAACTGACTCTTATCAATTACAAATCCCGGAGCTTTCCCTCTTTTACATCCTCCTTCAATTGAACCAAAAACGGATCCTCATTTTGTCTTGCCTTGATATCATTAATCAAGGACGAAGTGATTTCCAATACATTCAACTAACCTTCAACTCTCTGAAGCCAAACTTCAATACCTTGCCTAATCAAATCCTTTTGAATTCTCTGTTGAGGTCTTAGTACCTCCAACATCTGAAGTGACATTGGTTTGCGACTCAAGGTATCCGCCACAACATTCGCCTTGCCTAGATGATATAGAATTTCAAGATAATAATCATTGATTAATTCTAACCATCTTCGTTGCCTTATATTCAATTCCTTATGACTGGAGATATACTTCAGACTCTTGTGGTCCGTGTAAATCTTACACGACGACCCATAAAGATAGTGTCTCCAAATTTTTAAAGCAAAAACGACCGCAGCTAACTCTAAGTCATGTGTAGGGTAATTTGCTTCATAAGGTTTCAACTGACGAGACGCATAAGCAATAACCCTATCTCTCTGCATCAAAACACATCCTAGTCCAAGTCTTGAAGCATCACTGTACATTAGAAAATCATCAGTACCATGTGGTAAGGCTAAGACTGCGCGGTAGTCAACCGTCTCTTCAACTCCTCGAAACTATTCTGCGTATCCACGTTCCACTCGAACTTCTGAGTTTTCTGAAGTAACTGAGTTAGTGGTCGAGCGATCTTGGTAAATCCTTCAACGAACCTACGGTAATAACCCGCAAGTCCTAGGAAACTCCTCACTTCTTTCACGTTCTTAGGTGGTTCCCATGCCAGCACCACCTCTATCTTCTGAGGGTCAACTCGGATTCCTTCCACTGAAATCACATATCCGAGAAACGTCACTTCATTGTGCCAAAACTCACACTTAGAAAATTTCGCATATAACTGTTCGGTTCTCAAAATGTCTAATACAATGCGAAGGTGCTCCGCATGCTCCTCCCGATTCTTGGAATAAATAAGAATATCATGAATAAATACGACCACAAACTTGTCCAAGTATTTAATAAATACTTTGTTCATTAATTGCATAAATACAGCTGGGGCGTTGGTTAGCCCAAAAGGCATAACCACAAACTCGTAATGACTATACCGCATCCGAAAAGCAGTCTTCGGAATATCAGTATCCCGAATTCTCGATTGATAATAGCCCGATCGAAGATCAATCTTCGAGAAAACAGTCACTCCCTGGAACTGATCGAAAAGATCGTCGATTCGAGGCAACATATATTTATTTTTGATGGTCAACTTGTTTAATTCTCGATAATTGATACATAAACGGAGCGATCCATCCTTCTTCTTAAATAATAATTCTCCCAACTGTTTCTTCAATTCCACCATCTCTGACGTTGCCATCCGATACGGTGCCCGAGTAACAGGAGTGGCACTCGGCTCTAAATCAATAGAAAATTCAACTTCCTGATGTGGTGGCAATCCCAGTAAGTCATCCGAAAATACATCGGGGTATTCATTAACAACAGGTATCGACGACATCTCAACTCCTCCATCCTCCGTCTTCAAGGCGTAACACCAGTAACCTACACAACCCTGATTAAGAAGTTTTATAACTTGAAAAGCACTAATCACACTTCCCGATCTACCAGGTTTACAACCTTCCAAATTATGTTCGGTACCGTCCTTGGCCACTACTGAAATAGTACGAGTTCTATAGTTCATAATAGCTCCGTGATAGTCTAACCAATCATCCCCAAGGATCAAATCCTTGTTCTTCAAGTCAACAACAATAAAATTCGAAGGTCACTCTCGATTCCCAATTCTTACCGGACACTTTCTAACTTCCCGACTCCCGACTATACAATCCCCGTTAGGCAAACCCACTACAAATGGTTCGCATTCAAATAAACAATCTATACTAAGACGATTCAGATAATCTAATGTTATAAATAAATGGGTGGCACCCGAATCAAACAATACCGAGACTGGGTGGGAAAGATCTGAGTGATACCTAATGCCACCAGGACGTCCGTCTCCTATGCATGTCTCATCTAATAAATACGGGGATGAGCTGATCCCGAACTCGACACGGTCCGAGGGTCTGGCTGACCCGAACCCTTCCTCTACCCGCACTCCGAGGATTCTGTGAAACTGGGGTCTTCTACTCAACATTAAATTCCTTCTGGTTGTAGTGGCTGCTGGACTACTAACTGCTCTGGACACTTTCTCACAATGAATGGCTTGATGTCCGCTCTGCCCGCAAGTGTAACAAGTAACCAATGGAAACGGGCATTCCATTGATAAATGATCCTTCTGGTTGCAATTAAAACAATCTCTGCCTCCAGAAGAAACAGACTAAACCGGATGATTACCACGAGAAATATCGGTAGGATGAAACGATCTCTTCCTGGTGCAGAAACAGATTGTGACTTCGGAAATTTTCCACCGTTACCGGTCAAGAAATTTTCAGTATTATTTTCCTTTAGTTTCGGAACTAATATTGGCTTCCGCAATAGCCATCTCAATCGCCAGAGCGCGATCGTGGTATTCTTTCAGTGTAGTACATGCAATATGCGCCATACGGTGTTGAATATGAGGCTTCATACGCATGTTGAAATAACAAATTTTATCTGCCTCAGATTTCACTTGATCTTTAACATATCTAAACTATTGATTGTATGAGATAATAGCCTGGGATATTGGTCCATCTTGTGGTGTATCCGAAAAGAACTCAACAATTTTACGTTCCCAAACCGGTGGTGGACAATATTCCACCTCCATGGCAGTTTGAAACTCTTCCCAAGTAGATGCTCGATCCCTGGGAGCCACTGCCTCCCACCAATCTGCAACTTCCACATCTAAGAGATATTAGGCAATAGGTACTCTTTTATCCTCCGAACATGCCACAACATCAAAAATTCTTCCTAGCTGAAAAAGCCAATTTTTCCAACCCAAAGTGTTTGTAGAGCCAGCAAAACAAGGAGGGTGCATCTTAATCACTTTCTCAAGCCATCTCCTAGCCTCATCCTCCACAGTCGAGGGCGGATTCTGGTGACCACTCTGAGCAATCTGAGTTAATTGAGTTACAAGTTTTTGAAGAATAGAGGTGGTCCCAAGTTCGGCCCTATCACTTTTCGGTTGATCTTAGCTAACCGAAAGATCCTGACGCCCTTTAGAATTCAAAGGCGGATTACTGGATCTGCCTGTGATGCCGAGTCAGTAGATGACCGGGAAGACATGACCCCCTCATCAGCCGCACCACGTCCACGGCCTCGGTCGCGTCCTCGTGCTGGTCTACCCCATCCTCTCAACATACTGAAGAATAAGAAACAAGACGGAAGAAAATCAACACAGTTCAAAAGTTCACATTAACCGGTATTTCAATGCACAATTCCAACAAATAATACGAATCAAATAGAACATAACGATTTGAGGAGACTTACAGCCGCGGGTCGCATGGAGGAATGATAGCACGATGATGTTAGGCTCAACAGCTGACTCTTACGACATAATAACAGGCCCAACTCAACCATAGCCTAGGTATTCACAACCTAAGCTCCGATACCATAATTGTAACACCCCAAATCACCCAAGAGTTATTACACGTTGTAGGACCTTCATTAGGCCTACCAGGCTAAACACACACATGAATACCGACGTCAAAATGACATTAAAAACATCAAACGAGATATCAGGCTGTGACCTCGGCCAAAACATTTTAATTCGAACACATAATTTGACGTAAATCCATTGCCCACGTAGGGGACTTGAACCATAAAACAGAAACCATTTATCCTGTCTCAAATGATCAACATGAAAATCAAAACAACTCTCAAGACTCGAGCCTCATCATGCCTGATCACCCTTCACGTGCGCTTCCCGTGCCGGCTCTTCAGAACGTCCAATACCTGAAATGCAAAAACATTTCACCCCATACAGGGGTTAGCATATGAAATGCTACTACAAGTACATAATTACACAATGTTACGTATAACCATATATCAACATCCTGTCACAGTTCGAAAACATTTATGAAAGAAACATATTCCGGAATACCATATTTTCATCAAGAACATTTATATCATCAAGCCATGGCAATGCAACTCATCATCACAAAATCCTACCAGGTAACCCGTGGACGTACCCCTTAGTATCGACCCTTAGAGTCCCCGTCGAGCCTTTCCCAAGTGGGAAACCACTTCCGCGGCCGTACCCCTCAGTATCGGCCCCAGAGGCCTCGTCAGACCCTCCCTGGGTGGAAGAACAACCACACATGCACACATATCCACTTCCGTGGCCGTACCCCTTAGTATCGGCCACAGAGGCCTCACATGCCATCCCCGGGTGGAAAAACAACATCACAAACATGGTTTCACAAAGCAACATTCATGTCAAATACGCATCATACGCAACAAAATGTAATTCATGTATTTGCCTTGATTATTATGATGATTAAATGAGGTCGGTAAAACTCGGACAAGAAGCTATCAATCCCCAATTTCTGAACCTAAGATGATCAATATAGCAAGACTCGCATCAGGACCGCTGATTATAATCACAATAACACTTGGAATTCGAATCCATACTCTAAGGGGATTTTTATCGAACACCTAGCGGGCATTTTGTCTATAAGAAATATTATAGTTGAAGAATCTGATCTCTACCCCACTAGAATCGATGAAAACCACTCAAGAACATCTTAGAATCTAAGAATATCTAAGAACCATCCTAGAAACAAGAACTTATAAGAATCTATTGGAGGAACTTGAAGGACTTCATCACATACCTTGATTTAACCCAAAAAAATGGATGATTCTTCGAGAACAACATTGATATCCAGATTCTACAATGTTAGGAACAAGTTTATGGCTTGATTTTGGAGCAAAAAACTGAAAATATTCATGAAGAATGAGGTTGGGTCGAAAGAATGCCCTAGAACACTTCAGAAATGAGTGAGATAGCTATTTATACTCATCCGGTAGGATTTTCTAGATTTTAGCATTTCCCAACCGTGTCAAATGACACGGTTGAGTCACGGGTCGTGTCAACCATCCAGAGAGTTTTTCTTAACTAAAAAAGTTCGAAACGGTCGCGTCAAATGACACGGCCGTGTCACTGTACCAGACTGAAAGTGTAGTCTGCTATTTCGACTATAACTCCTTCGTCCGGACTCCGATTGACTCACTGTTTGAACCATTGGAAAGATAATTCAATATTCTATAATTATATAAAGTTTTAGAGTTTTTTTATTTTTCTGTAATTTATGGTGATTGATCAAATTCGGTCCTTGCGCATATCACTATCCAGAAATATCTACTCGTATTTGTATTAACACCCTTTGGTAATCCACTCATATCTTGAATGGTACAATGATATAATACTTGAGACAATAGTTTTACATGAAGGTTACAAAAACTCTAAGTTTATACTAACATAAAAATCTCGGATATTACAGACCAAACTCTCAACTCTTGATTAGTATCGTAGCTCGCCACTTCCTGTGCCGATCCTGGAACTGCTCCTCGAGAACCCGCAGGAACCTGGACGCAATACAGACATCTACCCCCCGATTACTCGAGGGTTAGAAAAACTCTACTGTTTTACTAGTGCATGTATCAAATCATACGAAATGTAACAAGCAAACATCAACCATGAATCAAATACAATAACCAAGTACCAAATCATTCCCGAGAGGTTTTAACAATTTAGAAAACACGTAATTCCAATATATTCATCATCTCGGGATTTTAGAAATATAAAAACTTTAGGACATCAGGTCCTAAGTTTTATGAATCATTTCAAAACGTTAGGGTCTTAACCCAAATCTCATTTAAATATCAATAGTTTTTACAATACGAGAACGTTTCCACATATCACTTGGGTCTCAGCCCAATCATTTCATTTTCATCAAAAAAGCATTTCCTTTCGTAACTTTGTTTATCAGAACATGTTCCCAACTCCATGATCCACTGTCATGAGTCACTGTAGGTTCAACAACCCGCACAGTCTTAACCAACACAATAGTCACAAACATTATCAACTCCATTATCCACTGTCACGAGTCACACGTAGGTTCAGCAACCCGCATGGTCTTCCAGATACAACATCACAAACAATATCAACTCTGTGATCCACTGTCACGAGTCACCGTAGGTTCAACAACCCGCATGGTCTTAACAAGATACAACATCATAACTACCAGTCCCGACTACGCGATCCTCTTTCACGAGTCATCGTAGGCCTCGTTGAGCCCACACGGTTGGACGTATTATGCCCTGACCCCATGATCTTCTGTCATGTGTCATTGTAAGCCTCGTCAGACCCGCACGATTGGACCACAACACCATATACTAAGTTCTGATCTCATGATCTTCTGTCATGAATCCTCGTAGGTGCCGTCGAACCCACACGAGTGAACTTAGCATCACAACACACAACATTACTCACATTCACATTCTGTCAACAAAGGACACAGTCAATCAATCACATTGATCACCACGAAATCACGCATCACGTGCACATAATACAATCTCAACAATCCAACTATCATCATCAATGACACGCAATCCATCATAACTCGTGATGAACACACAATACATTGCACAACCAGGGGTACAACCAAACCAACACGATTATCACAATCTTGCACACATAACACAACACATAATACATGTACCAAGATAACACAGTCATCACCAAGCCTTCAAAACACGTAATACATAACCAACTCAAATGAAACCATATTTACGAAGGCAAACAAATCATCACAAACCTAATACGTGATTTCTAGTCACAAGCTACAAGTCGTATAAGCAAGATACTTGCCTCAGAATCGGCACGCACATACTCCGACGAACACGGCTCGACCGAAGTGCCTCAAAACCAACAACCGCCACAGGACATAATGAAAACACGATCACGACGAGGTTCAAGACCAACAACAACAGAAATCATATCAAACTATCGAAGGAAGATTCATTAAACATTTAATCGAACATTAAATGTTCCCGGTTCTTCAAGAATCCTAGAATCAACAACTGGTTGAACAAATCGGAATTACGGACACACAATCCATAGAACATGATCAATGACAACATATACTAACAACCGATCTATCACAATCGGATTGGAAATGAGATTAAGAACAAAATCTCCAAAAAGGTCAACTCAAGAAAAACCAAGAATTTACCTCGATCCGATGAAGAACAATGGATTAGAGGATGTTATAATCACCTAGAAACCTCCAAACCACCTTGGATGGAACAAATTCGACCAGAAGTCCAAACCCTAGTCGCCCTCATCTCAAACCCGCGGAGAGAAAAAGAAATGAAGTGGAAATGACAATTCACGACGGTTGTCCAGTTTATATAGTGGACAGCTTAGCGTGCGTAATCATCCCAGATTAGGTGCGCTATCGAAGCCTCGCCATACAGAGTTCTATCCAATGCACAATTAGCATGCGCTAACAACAATCGTTAGCCTGCGCTAACGAGTCCCTCAACCCAGTCCAGTAGCTTCTGGACTGCCCCGGAACCACCAGTTAGAGTATGCTACTACAACATGTAGCGTGCACTACTACAACACCTTAGCGTGCGCTAGCCTACTACATAGCGTGCGCTAGACGACACTCCGACCCAGTCCAGTAGCCTCTGGACTGTTGTTGCACCTCCAGTTAGCGTGCGCTAATGAAGCCTCAATGTGCGCTAGCGATGCCCTAGTAGCGCACGCTACCCATGCAAGTAGCATGCACTATCTTTGCTGCACAGGCAATAGAATCGCAACAAAACTCATCACAACAACAATTCAACCAACGGAATGATAACTCAAAATAATCTGAATCGCAACCAAATACGTGTCAATGTATGACACACGATTATATAGGCACAAACAACATACAATCCACTAAACAGTAGAAAAAAATTCAACACAACCAAACACAAAAATCTCGGGTATTACAGGAACGCTGTATTTTCGCGGATACATATATGATATCAATTAATATTTTAATCGTATCCAATTTCATACTTTTATACACAGCAAACTGTTTTAATTCCACGTGCACTGTCTGAATTTGAAACGATTTATCTTTCAATGCTAGATAGACACCGAGATTCTAATGCCTTAAAAAACGCAATTTCAAAATTCGAACTGCCGTTTCGTGTAATAGTGGAAGACGAACTGTGTCAGAAGTGGGACCACTCATTAATTTCAAAACTGACAGATTATACGTACAAAGTTACATCTGAATCCATCTTGTACGTTCATTTAAAAACGGTTCCCATCCCTTAAATCTGACCGTTCACTGTAACCTAGTCTTTCGTGCACCCTATAAAAGGGTAAGTATGCTGATCTGCAGACTCTTTACGTTTTTTGCATATTATCGAGCCTACAACATACAGTCTACATCTTTCTAGCCTTCTACTTACATATATTTCAATCTTTTTCTGCGAACATGTCTTCTTCCCAAACCTCATCTTTCTCAACGCATGCGTGCATGTGCGAGGAAACCTACCTGCAAGGCAGTTGTCAAAGGTTTAATCTTGATTCATCAAACTGGAAACAGAAGCTAAAGCAGGCGTGTCAGATGTTTCATATTTCCGATAAAATCAAATCTTAAAAGTCGATTCCCATGACCGATAAGTCCCGACTCTTGATTCTTCGGATTGGTCAGTCAACCCCTCTAGAAGGTCGGTTTTGTCTTACTTGATAGATGCTTCGGATTTTACACCTCTCTACATGAGATGATCTCGTCAATGATATTATGACATGGATAGATATATATTTCTCTTAGTATGTAGGACAAAAGGGGTTTTTTTGCTTTCACTAGGTCTTGAAGAGCCTTATCTTGCCAGTTCTAAGCTCTTCTCCTTACTAATTGAGTGGTTCCTCTTGACCCAGTATGCCTACGCAATTCACTCCTCAAGACAAGAAAGCAACCTATCTTACTAGTAATTAAGGTTTTGAAGAACCATTTATTACTGCATGCAGATGGGTGCCTTGGGTTCCTTCTTGCTTCTTGTTTAGGTAAATCTGGATAATGACTGGCTAAGCCCCTGTGACCTCTTCATCGAGAGACTAAGGTGGGCCGAGGGAAGGAACCATGTAGAAATGTACAAGGGAAAGCAGCACTTTCGAGCTACATGCGCGGCTTAACGTCTTGAGACATTAATTGGTTAAGGCACTTGCTTTTAGCGGCACCAAAGCAGCAATCCCCCAATATGTTCGTTCGATTTCTCTAATCGATGAAGAGAAAAGGAGGCTAGGAAAGACTTTCAGCAGTTATCCGATCCGTACTTAGCTACCCACTTTCTCTCTTCTGTCTCTTTCCTTCTTGATTATTTTGATGCAAGACGACCGAAAGTGAAAGCCCTAAGAAGAAGTACTTAATCATCAATGGAAGAGTCTTTACACACTTAGTTTTTCCGGAGCATATAGTTTTGAGGATGAAGGTGTGGCTGGGATGAACCTTGTTGTATCCCGTGTAAAGCAAACCAGCCTCTACCATCTGGTTAGCCTGCATCCGGAGAGCTGTGATGAACAAATTGTTGAAGAGTTCTTTGTTGACGCTGAGTTTCAGTATCCGTCGAACAAGAAGCATTCTGACGTCACTGCCATCATCAGCACCGTCCAAGATAAGGAGATAACCATCAACATGGAACTTCTTGAATGCTTATAGGGACTTCCCTCTGATGGGTTATCATTGGAGGAGCTGGAGTCTTTTGGATCTGAGGAGCTTTTGAAGTCTTATTGGGATCTGTTCACTGGGACTCCCAATCTTCTCAAGTTAATTTATATTATAACAAGAAGAACTTCACCCTGCCTTATCTTTATTTGCATCATTTCTGTTGCAGGGTGGTTGAGAACAGAACTAGTGCATTTGAGATGTGCACAAGCCTGCGTTTCAGGATGATGGTGGCCATCATGACTGTAGAAAAGGTGAATTGGTGCTAGATCATCTTGAAAAGGATTCGGGAGGAAGCATCAAAGCATGACTCTGCCAGAAAATCTTTTGTCCTCATATTGAACTACATCCTGACTAGATGTGGCATATAGCAGTCAGCCAATGCCAAGAAGATTCTTGCCAGGAAGTTCCTTGGTGGCTCAAAGCCATCAGTTTTTAACAAGGACTCACTTCTCGCCAACAGTCCCAATCCCTTCTCCCTCCCAACATCCAAAGATCCCACGGATGTTACTGATCTTCCCTCAAAATCCTAACTAGTTGACAGCAAGAAGAAAGTTGGTAGCAAGAAAAGAAGCGTTCCTAACAGCAGCTCGCCTACAACTATCGAGAAAAAGAAGAAGAAAACTAAGAAATCTGTGAAGCCCGAAGCTGCTCATACAGCAACCCCGGTGGCTATAGTGGCCATTGAGGCAGTCTCGCATGTTGTATCTGCCGAAACAACAATCCCACAGGGCGCAACCCATTTGCAAGGAACTCTGGCTGCTCCCACGGCAGATCCTGAGCCCATTAAGGCTATGACGGATGACTAGATGTTCATGAAAATTGAAGGAACTGGTGAATCGGATGCCCATTTTGAGCCGACAACCACCACTCCAAACAGGGCACCCACCCCTGTACAGAGTCCCTCTCCCGACAGGGCATCCCACCCTTTCAGGGATCCCGCTTCTCCACAGGTTCCCTTACCTGTCGAGAATCCTAACCGTACAGTAGAACCCACTACTGTTCGGAGTCCCTCCCCGACTGATATTATTAACAACACTCTCCTTCAGGTCCAGGTAGAGGAAGCCCTCGAGCACCTCAAAGTATGGAAATCATATAGGGTCGCTCCCTACGACACCTTGTACAACTAGAAGGAAGAAGATTTGTTTGCTTTGTGACGGACACCCAAAATGTCGAAGTCCTGATCAAGTGGGATAATCACCTTTGCCAAGAACTTATCTCTTCACACTTCGTGGCAAGGAAGAAGACAAGACTGTAAGGGAAATCTCCATTCACTGACAAGCTCAAGAGCCTGAGTCACCACTCCGACTCTGACAAAGACCATGATAACCTTCAGACAGGTCTGAGATTAATCCATGATGAGGCTCATGAGAATGAATTTGCTCAGTACAAGGCTACAAATAGCCAAAGAATGTCTGCCGAGCAACCCCCATCAGCACCCATGCTGTCTGACAAGATGAATCAGTCCCTCTTAAGGAACAAGTGGCCACTAAGAGCCAACAGGAGGACCCAGTCCTTCCTGTACCATAGGCTACAGAATACGAATAGAGACAAGAGGAATCAGTTCCCTCTGTCTCACCATCAACTCAAGCAGAACCATATGAGGTTCCTGCTCCGCAACCTACACCCACTCCTCTCCAACCAGGATCTCTATCTGAATCGGACGAAGATCTCATATTTGCTGATGATGCATCCCAAAGGCCCTATTACAATGTTGTGCAAAAACTACTTGGAGAATCTTCAAACGCCAAGCTCGCGCACCCACACTCTCCGCACACAGAGGCACATATAGAGTAACTCGAAGCCATCGGTCGCCAAACCGTCTTCTTATAGGATGTCATCAAGGCCCTATACAACGTCGGGAAGGAACTCGACTAGATGAGGGAAATTGATCAGGACAAGCTCCCAAAGCTGCAGAGGGCCATTACGAACGTGGAAGAGGCTTTTCGGCTCGTGTCCACAGCATTATGACAAGACCTCAACCAAATGAGCACCATCATGAGCGAATCCTGAAACAAGAACAAGAGAAGTTGTGTGTCACTGAGGCTAACACTGTTGCCTCCCTGGAATTCACAGGATCAAAATTCACTGCACATGATCAAAAGATCTACGACCCGACTGCAGTAGTTGTGAGCCTGGTAGAATGTGTCACTGATCTTAAGGACAAACAGGTCGAATCATTGGAACTCCTTTGGGATATTCACAGCAAAGTCTCAGATCTTTATACTGTCAAAAAGGGGAAAGACTCACGAGAGGCTGCAAGAAAATGTTGCCTGGAGAGAGAAAATGAGATGGAGGCTATTCTTGATGATAGTGTTGTTGCCGCCATTGGAAGGCTAGCCGAATAGGGCTAGGAAAAGGAAACAAGGGATACAGAATATCTGGTTCTCGTCCAGAGTTCTAGGATCCCAACTTCCCATGGAAAAATAATGTGCAGAAGCCTGCAGAAATGAAACTTTCAATAGGTAGACAGTCTACAACAGTGGTGTAATACCCGTACTTAATTTTTGAATCATTGGATTTGACGTTCTTTCACTTTTGTCACTCTTGTAAGCACTTATTGAGATGTTGTTATTGTTGTTGTTGATCATCTTAGATTTTCGTACCTTTCGGGACGTGTTCGTATTGTTTGGACTGTTTTTTAGTAAGGCAGATAGCTAGGCGTAAGCTAATCCACGTTATTTTCATTGCGTAGCGCGCGCTAGCTTCGCCTGTAGCGCACGCTAATGATCCGGGCTTGGCAGAAGCAGCTCTATGGGTTTTGCCCTCTGGACTATTAGTTAGCGCACTCTAGGCGTGATCTAACGCACGCTAATCGTGCTTGGTAGCACGTGCTAGCATCGGATGTAGCACATGCTAACTGCTCGGGTTTGCAGTGGCACTAGGGGTTTCTGCTCTCTGGACTAGCAGGTAGCGCACGCTAGGCGTGAGCTAGCGCACGCTATAGGTATTGCGTAGCACGCACTAGTGCCGGATGTAACGCATGCTATCGATGCAGGTCAGAGACTACTGGACTACAGGGTGACCTCGTTAGCGCATGCTATACTTCAGAATTGGCGCACGCTAATTAGGACCTATATAAACTGGGCCAGCCGCCTTCTTCGTCATTTTCTTCTCATTTTCCACATTTCCGAAAAGAGCACCATAGAGGTGATCCTGAGGCGATTTGGAACAACTTTTCATCATCCATCACCATCTTTGGTCGAATAACAAGGATTATACAACTTCTAATCCGTTCTTTCCCTCCGAATCAAGGTAAATTTTATAGAACCCTAGTTTGAGGAATATTTGGGGATTTTCTTAGATCCGTCCAATTTATCTGTCTTGAATCTTGAAATACTTGAGATTATGATGTGTCCACTCCATATCCAATTTTCCCTTACGATTATACGAATGATTTTGCGTATTACTTGAAGTAGAGAGGGTTTGGATGATTTCCAACCTCTATGTGAATACTTTGAATATTTATGAATCACAAAAGGGGGGTTTCGGGAGTCTTCCTTGAGAATTGAGTATTGATGATTGATTATCGTATTTCTCTATGAATCGTTTAGGCCTGGAAGTGCGTTCTTGGACCTCTAGAGCTTGAACACCATTTTCACTTCGGTTCTAATGTCTCAAAGGCAAGTATTGTTTATGATTGTACGTTCTTGACTTTGAAAGTGAGGTTATGAATTGTATGATTGTATATATTCACTCTGGGATGAACCGACGGGTCCTTAGAGGGTTCCGTTGCCTTTGGTGCGGTTCCACGAATATTTAGGTTAACCACTCTGGGAGGGTCCGACGGGGCCTCACAGGGTTCTGTTGCCTTCGGTGCGGTTCCATGGTTAATCACGTATGCATTGAATTGAAGTGCTATGAGATTTAGTTATTCCTGAATACTAGTCTTGAGTTTGATGAAATGATGATTACATTTACTTTATTTTCGAGAATTATTGTATTTCATATTCGATATACTTGTACTAGCTATTCGACGGCTAACCCCGTTTGGGGGAAATACCTTTCATGTATTTCAGGATCCAGGAGAGGAGAAAGGTGTGTACCGGGTCGACACAAAGATGATGGGCAAGAGTGATGCTGTGTCTTAATTATGTCTGTGTTTTGCACCTTGTTCCATTTGGTATTGTTGAACTTGGAATGGTTTGAATACTCGAGTAATGTTTCAGATGTTCACGATGTTGTGGCCTGTGTTGCCGTGACTTTCAAATTCCCAATGTATTGCGTTCTGTCGAATTAGTTATTACATTGGTATCATTCTTATCTTCTCTTGGGATTATGTTTAGACCTTATCGGTCGAAGTTTATGGTTCCGCGTAATTATAGCCTTGTGGGTCCCACTGAGGGGCTCACGGCACTGTAACATACCCTGAATAGCTTCGGGGTGTTACAGTATATGGTATCAGGGCTTAGGTTTATGGATACCTAGGTTGTCGGTCTTTTTGGGTCGAAATTGAGTTATCGTTCGAATACAGTCTCACTGTATTGCCATCATCTTGGTGTGACCGGTACTAGTAAGTCCTTTTTCTCTTCTTGTATTTTTCCTAATCGCTTCGATTTTGATATGATATTCTTGGGAATCGGTCACCTCGATGATGGGCCATTTGAATTGTACTTATGTATTTTGTGTATCCTTCAGAATGTCTGCTGACAGGGGTCGAGGACAAGGTCATGGTCGTGGATGCGGATGAGGACGTGGCGCGGCAGCTTCCCTCAGTTCCGTTGCGGGATCGGCTACCCCTAGTTTATCTAACTCGGTGCATCCTGATACTGAAAGTCAACATGACCAGTCGACCGGTCAAGGGAATAATGCAGATTGGGATTACGAATGTTCTTCAATAGCTGGCAAATCAGATGACTGTCCTGGCCCAAGCCGTTCAACTGAATAATCCTAGTCCGACAACGGATGTTTTACTCCAGAATGTGTTCGTATGCATCCCCCGCAGTTCAATGGTGCTACTGACCGAGCGGGTTGGGAATGTTGGCTATTTGAATTGGAGAAAGTGCTTGAAGTGGTTGACTGTCCGGAAATGAGGAAGGTACCGATTGCTCAGTACTTCCTTACTAAGGAAGCCGTGACTTGGTGGAAAGCAATTAAGCCACAAGATCATGCTGCTACATGGGACGAATTTAAGGATCTGCTAGAGGCTGAGTTTTGTCCTTGGCCAGTGCAAGAAAGCAGGATCCGTTCCTTTTTCGAAGCTAAGCCGTAGAACATTCCAGTCTCAGGTGATAGTGGAATACAACCAACAGCCGATTCATGTGAAGAATCAGGTGCGTGATGAGCGAGACAAGATCCACCACTTCGACATGCGAATGAATATGACATTATGGCATTATATGGCCGGGTTTGCTTGCACTACTTTGAAAGAATAGCAAGACAGGGCTCTAGCATATGACATGTTAAGTTCCAACAATAATACCACAGAGGAGCTGAAGAAGCAAAAGACCACTGGTAATTTTTCTGGCTCTAAAGTTGGAAACGTTCGGAGACCTCAGACGGCTAACCATTTTGTCGGGCAGTCGTCGTGTTCTTTTAAAGGGAAGAAGAGTTTTCGTTCTGCTCCGGTGACCTATTTTAATTATGCTCCGGCACCTCAACTCGCCCGGTGACCTATTTTAATTGTGGTTATCCAGGCCACATCAACCTGGAGTGCAACTTCCCACCTATGAAGTGTCACACTTGTGGTCAGATGGGACACAGGGCAGTCTATTGCCCCAAACAGGATCAGACTTTGGATACTCGGGCTTCTACCCCAGCACATAGAGATCAGAGTATGAATCAGCGACCATCCGTTAGTAAAACGGATTTCACACAAGGATGTATACATATACATACATAACCGTACTACTCTTTACTCCAACACAATACGAGAATCAAATAAGTATGGAGTAAGTATTCATGAGGCACAATTAAACTCCACATAATAACACAGAATCACATAAACTCATATAACACGAGACACAACAAAGTAGGGAGACTTACATCCACAGATCGCACGAAGATGATGGTTGCGCCTCGATACTAATCACGACCGACAACTCAGACGACGCGTCGCGACACTACTCAGTCAGACCAAATCTGACAAGACAAGACCCGACAACACACAACTCAACCCGACAGCCTAGGTTTCCTCAACCTAAGCTCTGATACCATATTCTGTAACACCCCCAAACCGCTTGGGAATATTACAGTGCCGCAGACCCTCTCCGCGAGGATATACCAGGCTATATACAAAACAACGCATCACTTCACATGCCGACATGGCTATGTAAAGGACCATTAGACCGATTTGGTTTTTCAATACAACACACACAACATTACATAACTTTGATTCTTTCCCAGAACACATACCCACGCAGGGGCTAGAATACCATAACACTCCCATAAAACGGGAGAACAAACCGTCGGAGGGTTAACCAACAAGACTCTAACAAATACTCTGCAATTGGTCTTCATGTGATTAGTATCGTCGTCTCCCATCATCTGTCGTATCGAATGTAACACCCCAAACTAGGCGGATATTACAGTGCCGTGAATCCCCGACTGGGACCCACCAGGCGAATGAAAAGGATGAATTACACAAGATAAATGTAGTACCGAACCACATTACAACAGTAATTACTCCGATGAGGAGTTTAATTACAACACACCAGGACAATACCGAATAATAGTGTATTTTATATGAAGATAAAATACACAACACTGAATGAAACGGAGTATCCAAATGAAAATCTGCAGCGGAAAATAAAGGACAATAATATGAATAACTGAAAGATCGGGGCCCCCTACTAGTATCACTCGGACTCCTCGACATCAACATGCTATTCCCGTGCGTTTGCCTTGCCATGACCTGAAAAACAAAATCCCCAAACGGGGTCAGTTACAAAGAACAACAATCCTCAAGGGTTGAAAATACACAATTATGATTAACTGAAGTTATGAATTATTCTTAGTTGTGAATTACGTTGAAGAGGAGTACCATAGTGCGCCCGTAATGTTCTGTGCAAGTGTACAAGACGAATGACCGGACACACCCGTCCTTGTACCTAATTAGTCTCACGGAGGTAAGCGTTACCGTGTGCACGGTCCGATGTATCGGTGAACCCAATACATGACCATCATGTGCTCGACTAAAAATTCCACACAGCCACACCCGGCCACGCAATATGAACCCGGAAGGTCACATGAACGAGAATGACCATGAAGAATATCAATGAATAATAATTAGACAAGGTCAAGAATGACTCACCGAGATGAAAATAGTAGTGAAGTAAATGACAGCTCAATGAAATGATTGGAACCGTCGTTCCTTATGACTGAAGTGATTAATTGACAATAACAAGTTTTAATATGATTAATACAATGATGAATGAGTTATGATTATGAATGATCAACAACAAAAGGTATGAATATCCTTTTAACCGAGTAAGAATTAACTTACTAAATACCGATGAAGAAAGTCCTTCCACGAACAAATGTCCTAAATGAAGTGTCGGACGCACGAACAACCTTAATTCAATACAATTACCGACAATCCGATCAATATACGAATCAAACACGAATATAACGAACTCAAAACGTCGATACGATAAAACTAAGTCCATTGAGGCATTAAATCAAACACGTTGTATCCAAACTCCGATTGTTTACAATCAAACCTCGATATATCAATATCAAAGTCCCCAAGAAGTGTTTCAAACCAACAAAACATCTCCAATACGATCAATAATCCGTTATGAATATCCAAAAATGTGATTATAACAACAATTAGTCGAAAATCCCCAATTCCAACTCGATATTCAAGGTGTTCTTGAATAATCCCTCAATAATCCAATGAATCCTTATACAAACTCATAATCACATACATATCCCTTCATATAACATGATTATAACGTCCAAAACATCATATCTCAACACAAAATCGAAGTCCAAAGTGTTGAAGAAATTACCTCTTGAATATCCAACCAATTCGATCCGAAGAACACGAGTTTAATCGAGTATCCAAGCTTCCCAAATGATTGAAGGTGATGAAAAATACACACTCAAATGATAATTGATGAAGAAATCTCTCCCTCAAGTATTTCTCTCTCGGTTGCAGGTGAAGAAGATGGAAAAAATGGGAGAAATGAGCTCAAAATGCTCAAAAAATGAATTTATAGGGGTTGACTCGGCCAACAGGCTCGACCGTGCCCGCCTGACACGGTCGTGGCGCGCAGCCGGCCGGCAGGGACTCGACCGTGTCCTGCTTGACACGGTCGAGGCGCGAAGGGACCCACCGACAGTGACCCGTCCGCGTCGCTCGGCATTGACTCGACCGTGTCCCGGAACACGGTCGGGCCTCTGGGCAGTCGCTACTGGCTAATCCGGAAGAGTTCGACTCGGCCGTGCCAGACGACACGGTCGGGTCCTGAGGCAGACGCTTCGGCACTTTCCGGACGAGTACGGCACGGGCCGTGTCGGACGACACGGCCGAGTTCGTTCGGCAGTGATCGGCCAAAACTGAAAAATGAGCGGTTGAGCTAAAACGACCATAACTCTCTCGTCCGGACTCCGATTGACTCACCGTTTGAACCATTGGAAAGCTAACTCGATGCTCTATAATATTGCAAAGATTTAGAATTTTTGGAGTTACCAAAAATTAATGGTGATCTAACAAAGTCGAACTCATATGAGGAAAGTTGAAACGATGAACAATAACGATACTCAACTCGAAGTTTATACGAACGGTGAACACGGTGAATGAACATGATTGATGAATGATTATAATTGAGTGAAAATACACTGAGTGACAATCACCGAATGAAATTACTGAATGATAATGACTGAATTACAACCGGGTATTACATACTCCCCCCCTTAAAAAGAGTTTCGTCCCCGAAACTAAGGGTCAAACAACTCGGGATAACTCTCCCGTATAATCTCCTCGGTTTCCCAAGTGGCCTCTTCGACTCCATGTCTGGACCACTGAATCTTGACCAAAGGAATCGACTTATTTCTCAACTGTTTGATTCGCCGCTCTAAAACTCGTATAGGACGCTCCTCATATGAATGATCGTCGGCGATCTCGATTTCGTCGAACTGCAGTATGTGACTCGGGTCGGCAACATACTTTCGCAACTGAGAGACATGAAACACATTATGAATTCGGCTCAGAGCCGGAGGTAAAGCCAATCGATAAGCTAACTCGCCTACTCGATCCAAAATTTCAAACGGTCCAATGAATCTCGAACTCAACTTCCCCCGTTTTCCGAAACGGAAAATACCTCGACTCGGGGATACCTTGACCAAGACGTGGTCACCCGTCTCGAACTCTAGTGGTCGACGACGATTATCTGCATATGATTTCTGTCGACTCTGAGCTGTCAACATACGACTCTTGATCAAAGCTACCCTCTCCCGGGCGGCTATAAGCATATCGGGTTCGGTGCCGATTGATTCTGACAAGTCATCCCAACACAAGGGAGATCGACAACGACGACCGTACAAGGACTCGTAAGGTGCCATCTTAATGGAAGCATGCCAACTATTATTATACGTGAACTTGATCAATGGTAGTTGGGCTTCCCAATCGTCCTTCCAATCGAGGACGCATGCCCTCAACATGTCCTCTAATGTCTGTATAGTTCTCTCTGATTGTCCGTCAGACTGAGGATGAAAGGCGATCGAGATTGAGCCGAGTTCCCATAGCACGGTGAATCGATTTCCAAAATGAGATACAAATCGTCCGTCACGATCGGAAACGATACTCTTAGGAGTACCATGCGGTCTTACTATCTCCTTGATGAATAATCGGGCGATCTCTCGGGACCCCACGTATCCTTGATCTCAAGGAAATGAGCTGATTTGGTTAAACGGTCCACAATCACCCAGATCGTATTCATGCCACGACGACTCGTCGGCAAACTCGTGATGAAATCCATAGAAATGTCTTCCCACTTCCACTCTGGAATAGGGAGAGGTTTCAGCATACCCGCCGGTCGCTGATGTTCAATCTTGACTTGCTGGCAAGTTAAGCATCTCGAAACAAATTCCGCGACTTCTCGCTTCATATTACTCCACCAGTAATTTTGTATCAAGTCCTTATACATCTTGCTAGACCCCGGATGAACAGAAAAAGGGGTAGCATGAGCTTCTCTCAAAATCGAGTTTTTCAACTCGTCATTTGCCGGCACGCACAACCGGTTCTTAAACCTCATAAGTCCATCCTCGTGGACCACGAATCCAGGGGCTCTCCCCTGAGCCACATCCTCACGAATGCGCAACAATGCTGAGTCTGAACCCTGATTCTCCCTGATTGCATCCTCAAGAGATGATGAAATCTCTAACATACAAAGCTGTCCCTGAACTCGCTGAAGCCAGACCTCGATCTCGGGTCTAAGGAATTCCTGTTGGAGCTCCTTCTGAATTGTTAAACGAGCAAGCATCTGCTCCTGAATGGACTTACGACTCAAGGCGTCGGTGACAACGTTCGCCTTGCCCGTGTGGTAAAGGATCTCAATATCATAATCCTTGATTAGTTCTAACCACCGCCTCTGTCGCATATTTAATTCCTTCTGAGTAAATATATACTTTAAACTTTTATGATCGGTGCATATGTGACAAGTAACGCCATAAAGATAATGACGCCAAATTTTTAAAGCGAACACCACGGCTGCTAGCTCCAGATCGTGAGTCGGATAATTAACCTCGTAAGGTCTCAATTGCCGTGAAGCATAAGCAAAAACCTTCCCATTCTGCATGAGTACACATCCGAGACCCTGTCCGGACGCATCACTATAAACCACAAATCCCTCCGTCCCCTGCGGCAAGGAAAGTATAGGTGCTGACATTAACCGGCTCTTGAGTTCCTCAAAACTCCGTTGACACGCGTCGGACCACGTGTATTTCTTATCCTTCCGCAAAAGGTTCGTCAAAGGTTGAGCAATTTTGGAAAATCCTTCCACAAACCTCCGATAATAACCGGCTAATCCGAGAAAGCTTCGGATTTCCTTAACATTCTTCGGAGGTAACCAATTCTGGATAGCCTCCGTCTTCTGAGGATCAACACGCACTCCATCTGATGAAATTACATGTCCGAGAAAAGTCACCTCGGACATCCAGAACTCGCATTTGGAAAACTTTCCATAGAGTTGCTCTCGTCTCAACACGTCGAGAACTTGGTGAAGATGAATTTCGTGTTCCTCTCGGTTACGAGAATAAATCAAAATGTCATCGATGAAGACAACAACAAATCGATCCAAAAAGTCGATGAAGACCCGATTCATTAGTTCCATGAATACCGCAGGTGCATTAGTTAGCCCGAACGGCATAACTACGAACTCAAAATGACCATAGCGTGTTCGAAATGCCGTCCTCGCGATATCCGACTCTCGAATCCGCAGCTGATGATATCCAGATCTTAAGTCGATCTTGGAAACAGCACTGGTGCTCCCCACGGGGACGTACTCGGTTGGATATAACCTTCCTCGAACTATTCCTCAAGTTGAATCTTCAATTCCTGCATTCTGGTCGGGGCCATCCGATACGGTGCCTTCGATAAAGGGGACGTACCGGCTCCAACTCACTCCTGAGTTCCCTTACTCTATGTGAAGGCAACCAGATAACTTGTCTGGAAATACATCGTCAACTGATGACAATGATACTATGAATGATTGAACATTTCGATTGCCCTAGAATGGTCAATCGATAAAAAGAGATACCAATAATGATTGAACAACTCGATTGCCTTAGAAAGGTCAATCGATGAAGATGATATAATGAATGTTTGAATAACTCGATTGCCTTTGAAAGGCCAATCGATAAAAATAATACAATGAATGATTGAATAACTCGATTGCCTTAGAAAGGCCAATCGATGAAAATGATACAATGAATGATTGAATGACTCGATTGTCTTAGAAAAGCCAATCGATGGAAATGATACAAGGAATGATTGAATAACTCGATTGCCTTAGAAAGGCCAATCGATGAAAATGATGCAATGAATGATTGAATAACTCGATTGCCCTAGAAAGGCCAATCGATGAAAATGATACAAGGAATGATTGAATAACTCGATTGCCTTAGAAAGGCCAATCGATGAAAATGATGCAATGAATGATTGAATAACTCGATTGCCCTAGAAAGGCCAATCGATGAAAATGATACAAGGAATGATTGAATAACTCGATTGCCTTAGAAAGGCCAATCGATGAAAATGATGCAATGAATGATTGAATAACTCGATTGCCCTAGAAAGGCCAATCGATGAAAATGATACAAGGAATGATTGAATAGTTCGATTGCGTAATTTCTCTGCTTTCGCCATAATAAAATTCTACTGGAACAACGGGGATTACTTCCCTGAAGCACACATTCGACAACCAACGACGGAAAGATAGCGACCAAACGCTAACAAACACTGAGGATAGTATCAAGACGGTTAAACCAACTAATACCGAAAATTACATCGTCCTAAGATAAATTCACCACGATTAGGTCCACCAACCAATCGCGGTTACTAAGCTTACTTAGGTATGATTCCGAAAATGAATGAATGCGGTGTACCAGCATCAAAAGGTACACACAAGTTGAAATAAAATTACGAGTATACCTGAAATCATTCGGGCCACCGGATCGTCGGTCCTCCTCATCATATGAATCTGGGACTTGCCGGTCCCCGAACCGGACGCTCCCGTCTGATAAATACAAGCTCCAACTCTATTTGCTTCCATTGTCTTAAACGACGATGACAAAGCAGTCTGATTCTGAAACGCTGGTTGCTTCGGGGCCTGAGATGCCGCCGGAGTCGACTTGGAGTCCTTTCGGCAAAAACGGGCCTTATGCCCAAAATTCCTACAATTATAGCACGTGATAGACGGTTTCCGACACTCAGTGCTGAAATGACCCGGCGTTCCACAATTGAAACAGGTGATGGCCGAACTGGCCGCTCGGGAATGAGATCCCGCACGATTATGCGCCGTAGAAGGTCGCTCAGAAACGATAGGTCTCACACGAGGCTTCTTGAAGATTGACTGACCGCCTTTGGGTTGATTATGCTTCGTTGATTTCTTGCTGAAAGATGAAGGTTGTTGTTCAGCACTATCCTTAGCAGCCGTCTCATACGGGAGAGTTCTCTCGATTAATCCGGTCAGAGTGGTGCAATGATGATTGAGCAACTGCACATGGGTCATCATGGCCTGCATAAAAGTGAGTGGATCAACCCGAACATCTTCTGATCGAGCGAGTCCAGGCACGATTTCCCGGCGGCCAGTGATTATTTCTCGCTTTCGGTCCGCCGTCTCTTCTCGTGCATCCTCGACTCTCTCCATACGGAAGTAGGAAGGTCGCATAATGATTATATTTCCCGCATGATTAGCACGTTATGATTATGTCATGAGATGATGAAAATGAGTATACATGCTCTAACTTAGTGATTATATGAATGATTTCTTGAAGTTACATGATTATCGATGAAATTCTTGAAATGAATATCTTGAATAACTTAACAAGATTGATAATATGATCATCCAGTTGACAACGGAGTAATGAAATGAATTGAGTAATTAATGAGTTAACATGATCGTCACGATTATTAATCGAGTAATGAAATGAATTAAGTGATTAATGAGTTAACATGATCGTCTAATCACAATGAATGATGATGTTTGAGGATTGTTAATTGATGAATGATGAATGAATGACTATTGCCAGAAATTATACCATGGCGTTAGAAATCTTACAGTTCTTCCGGCTCGATTGGCTCGGCATTTGCACAGTCACACGTGACGCGAAAGTCCAATGATACTAGTCGATGACGATGATTTCAAATGAGACATGACTCGGAAGGTAGTATTCAAAACCACTCTCCGATACCAACTCGTAACACCCCAAACTAGGCGGATATTACGGTCTGTGAATCCCCATTTGGGACCCACCGGGCGAATGAAAAGGATGAATTACACAAGATAAATGTAGTACCGAACCACATTACAACAGTAATTACTCCGATGAGGAGTTTAATTACAACACACCAGGACAATACCGAATACTAGTGTATTTTATATGAAGATAAAATACACAACACTGAATGAAACGGAGTATCCAAATGAAAATCTGCAGCGGAAAATAAAGGACAATAATATGAATAACTGAAAGATCGGGGCCCCCTACTAGTATCACTCGGACTCCTCGACATCAACATGCTATTCCCGTGCGTTTGCCTTGCCATGACCTGAAAAACAAAATCCCCAAACGGGGTCAGTTACAAAGAACAACAATCCTCAAGGGTTGAAAATACACAATTATGATTAACTGAAGTTATGAATTATTCTTAGTTGTGAATTACGTTGAAGAGGAGTACCATAGTACGCCCATAATGTTCTGTGCAAGTGTACAAGACGAATGACCGGACACACCCGTCCTTGTACCTAATTAGTCTCACGGAGGTAAGCGTTACCGTGTGCACGGTCCGATGTATCGGTGAACCCAATACATGACCATCATGTGCTCGACTAAAAATTCCACACAGCCACACCCGGCCACGCAATATGAACCCGGAAGGTCACATGAACGAGAATGACCATGAAGAATATCAATGAATAATAATTAGACAAGGTCAAGAATGACTCACCGAGATGAAAATAGTAGTGAAGTAAATGACAGCTCAATGAAATGATTGGAACCGTCGTTCCTTATGACTGAAGTGATTAATTGACAATAACAAGTTTTAATATGATTAATACAATGATGAATGAGTTATGATTATGAATGATCAACAACAAAAGGTATGAATATCCTTTTAACCGAGTAAGAATTAACTTACTAAATACCGATGAAGAAAGTCCTTCCACGAACAAATGTCCTAAATGAAGTGTCGGTCGCACGAACAACCTTAATTCAATACAATTACCGACAATCCGATCAATATACGAATCAAACACGAATATAACGAACTCAAAACGTCGATACGATAAAACTAAGTCCATTGAGGCATTAAATCAAACACGTTGTATCCAAACTCCGATTGTTTACAATCAAACCTCGATATATCAATATCAAAGTCCCCAAGAAGTGTTTCAAACCAACAAAACATCTCCAATACGATCAATAATCCGTTATGAATATCCAAAAATGTGATTATAACAACAATTAGTCGAAAATCCCCAATTCCAACTCGATATTCAAGGTGTTCTTGAATAATCCCTCAATAATCCAATGAATCCTTATACAAACTCATAATCATATACATATCCCTTCATATAACATGATTATAACGTCCAAAACATCATATCTCAACACAAAATCGAAGTCCAAAGTGTTGAAGAAATTACCTCTTGAATATCCAACCAATTCGATCCGAAGAACACGAGTTTAATCGAGTATCCAAGCTTCCCAAATGATTGAAGGTGATGAAAAATACACACTCAAATGATAATTGATGAAGAAATCTCTCCCTCAAGTATTTCTCTCTCGGTTGCAGGTGAAGAAGATGGAAAAAATGGGAGAAATGAGCTCAAAATGCTCAAAAAATGAATTTATAGGGGTTGACTCGGCCAACAGGCTCGACCGTGCCCGCCTGACACAGTCGTGGCGCGCATGGCCGGCAGCGAGGACTCGACCGTGTCCTACTTGACACGGTCGAGGCGCGAAGGACCCACCGACGTGACCGTCGCGTCGCTCGGCATTGACTCGGCCGTGTCCCGAACACGGTCGGGCCTCTGGCGATCGCTCATCGCTAATCCGGAAGAGTTCGACTCGGCCGTGCACGACACGGTCGGGTCCCGAGGCGTACGCGGCACTTTCCGGACGAGTGCAGCACGGGCCGTGTCGGACGACACGGCCGAGTTCGTTCGGCGTGATCGCAAGCCAAAAAAATGCGGTTGAGATAAAACGACCATAACTCTCTCGTCCGGACTCCGATTGACTCACCGTTTGAACCATTGGAAAGCTAACTCGATGCTCTATAATATTGCAAAGATTTAGAATTTTTGGAGTTACCAAAAATTAATGGTGATCTAACAAAGTCGAACTCATATGAGGAAAGTTGAAACGATGAACAATAACGATACTCAACTCGAAGTTTATACGAACGGTGAACACGGTGAATGAACATGATTGATGAATGATTATAATTGAGTGAAAATACACTGAGTGACAATCACCGAATGAAATTACTGAATGATAATGACTGAATTACAACCGGGTATTACATCGAACCTGTGATTTGCTCCCCAACAACCTGCAGGTACTTGGACGCAATACAGACATGCACCCCCCGAATACTCGGGGGTTAGCAAAACTCCACTGTTTTTCTAGTGCAAGTATAAAACAGAAGTACAAGCCATACACAACGTGCTTCAAGAATATAATAATCTTGAATATAATTCCCGAGATAATTCACTTAATCAAAATAGTTCGATTTAAAAAGGTAGGAATAGAACCATGTATCTCATACAAAATATTTTACGATCTCGGGAGTTTACAAACATTTGGAATTAAGGAATTCTCAAGTCTTTCGAAAACAATTAGGGACACGGCCCAAAATCATCTTTCCAAAATACGATTCCAATAATAAAACGCGGGTTCACGAACCCAATTCACAACACATGGGGTCTAAGACCCAAATCATAAGCCACAGGGTCCACGACCCATATCACATAACACATGTTCCTAAGGATTATTCGCATCCCGTGCTAACAAGCCACGAACCTCAGATGCTCCCGTAGAACATACCCGAGTGAATAACCCAATAGGAAACCATACCAAATCACATGTCCTCGTGACAACAGTCACGGAACCATTCCAAACCGCAACCATAAGTTATCCCAGCATCGGTCTAACAAGCCACGAACCTCGGAGTCCCTGCAAGACATACCCTATGATAACCCCCATGAGTTATCCCGGCATCGGGATAGCAAGCCCCGAACCTCGGAGTCCCCGCAAGACATACCCAGATTGGATAACCCTACGGTCACGCCCGACCCATACAAGCAGGTATGGATCCCGGAGATTCAACAATCCTACCCGGAGGCACATCACTTTCAACGATCACATAACAATGAGCAGAACATCAAGCCAAGCAACACTTAAACATCACAACCTCATTTCAAAGGAGTAACAACTAATATCACACCCAATACGTTCTTACCGAACAAGTACACATAACAATACGTAATCCCCGGCAAAGGATTACAGTCTATTAAACTCACTCAAAGTGGTCATAGCATCTTTCAACATACAAAACCAGCACACATATTCCGAGAACACATATATTCACGAAGTACACGAATTATCATTGAAAGACAACATTTATTAAGAACATACCGATCCCTTTTTACGTTCATTAAACATTGGGTTTCGCATAAAATCATTTATCAATACTTACGCCTACGAAACATGAAACGTATGGACAAGATACTTGCCTCGATATCACGAGTGACGAAACGACGAACGGGCACGATCGGGCAGCCTTCGAACTTCAAAAAATGATCGAGACTTCGACAGCCCACGAATACTACGAAAATATTATCACCATGAATCAACCATACTTCGAAAATATAGGAATCATCCTAATTTCTACCCATTGGAGCATTTTTCCGGACATCTCAAAGGCTCATACTAACATAATCGACGAACATAAGGATTTACGAAGTTCATACCACAAGGTCTCAACGTTAACAAAGGATCTCGAGTATACAACGAAGATCTTACAAAAAATCTGGTCTAAATCGGTTTAAATCGGCCGAAACCTCACAAACCCCCAAAATTCAAGAATTGGGGTTCTAAGAAGAGATTACCTTGATTTGGATCAAGAAGAAGATTAGATGTTGTTAAACATCTACAAATCCATTCCAAAATGGAGCTTGATGAAGAAGATTGCTCCAAGTCGCCTCTGGAGCTCACTCTCGTCGGAAAGGATGGAGAAAAGGGGGAAATGACGACTTAATGTTGTTGTCCAGTATTTATACTGGACAGTTATTAGCGGGCGCTAAACACCCTGCATTAGCGTGCGCTAACGGGGTCAATGCTCCAGAGAATCCGCCCATAACACAGTTAGCGTGCGCTAGCCAAAAGCGGCAGCGTGCGCTAACGGGTCACAAAACCAGTCCAGTAGCCCCTGGACAGATCTGCACCTACCATGTAGCGTGCGCTAGAAATAACGATTAGCGTGCGCTAAGCAGTCGATAGCGTGCGCTAGCTATCGACCTTAGCGTGCGCTAACAAAGCCCCAGTCCCAGTCCAGTAGCTCCTGGACTGCCCCTGGACTGCCAGTTAGCGTGCGCTACACATTCGGTAGCGTGCGCTAACCACAACGCCGTAGCGTGCGCTATGCCACAAGCATTAGCGTGCGCTACACCACAAAAATCCAAAAACTCCAAAGTGATCCGAAACGCCTCCAAACACATGCCCCAATAAGGCACGACCAAAATATGACACAAAATTCCAACGATGAGGACAATGACAATCCGATAAAACCCAGAAAACCCAACGAATCCGGAATAAAGATCTCGGGTATTACATTCTACCCCTCTTAAAAGAAGTTTCGTCCCCGAAACTTGAAACATAAAACAAATAACGCAAAATAATTCCAGATGACACAAGCTATCCGTTGTCGACAATGTGTCACGAATCACATGCAGCACGTGGCTGCTACCATGCATGTCGCTACGTCAGAAAGATAACAGAACGCAACGAACAAAATCAATATGGTTGACCAGCCCGAACAGTACGCCAATCAAAATGCGATCTAATCGCTGAACAAATACGAAATTCCACAACACGAGGATTGGGAGGTCGAAAATGAAGCAAATTTCCCAAACTTAAGGAAATCACGAAGGAGTCCGAATGCTCAACAATTACGAAACGATATCAACAAAAACTGAACCATCAAACGATTGAGTTACAATGATCGAGACAACAATAGTCGATCAATCCTGTTCAAATCACGACGAACAATATTACTCAAACAACAACCCCAAAGTTCACATATCGACTCGAGAAAATATACGATCCGGTGAAGACAACAAGATGTGTATTCACATAAGATCCACAGGAAAGGGAATAGCAATTGGAAAGTCATAACGACAAACGAGTTATTCTGAAACAATACCACAACTCGTTCGATCAACAAAAGCACAAGACAGGACAAGTTCAGAAAATATCAACGAACATAAATGATTCGACAGAGTCGAAAGTACAGAGTTCAAAATCCGATCCACTTCAAATAAAAGAAGTTAATCTCCAGAATATCGAAACAACAAAACGGGGGAAATAACATAACAAACAACTGATAGGCTAAGCCACTCAGGGGCTTCTCGGAGTCGATCCTGATATCGGTGCTCAAGTCCGTGCCCCGAAAGGCTCGGTAACCATCTCGCAAAACTGAACTCGGTGTCCCTCGAGTCCGCACCTGTAACACGTTACTGGCGGAGAAGGACAATGTGCACGAACATGTCCCGCCACATTACAGTTAAAACATCTCCTGGCTTTACCAGGAGTCAGAGCAGACAACTTCGAACTCTCAGTTCCACGCATCGAGCGATGGAGTTTCACAGCGGAAAGGCTACGACATTGAAAACTAGAAACACCAACTCCTGCACCGTCCACACGGTCATCGGACTTCCTCTGCTTCTTCGACTCGGGCACACGCTCCGACGATAACGAAGCTAGTTCACGGGCTAATGCTCGATCTTGATAGTCCCTCAACGAAGTGCAATTGAATCCCGACATATACACGCGAATATCCGGCCTCGTCCTTCTGTCAAAGTGAAGGATCCTCTCTTCCTCGGTTCTCACCCGGTCTCGCACATAACTGAGTTGTTTGCTATAATCGATGATAGCTTGCGACACCGATATATCTTGCGGTTCTGCCAAGTAGAATTCTCGAATCCTCTGCTCTCTAATCGGTTTCGGACAAAACTCAGCTTCCATAAATGCTTGGAACTCCGCCCACGTGACATCACGATTATGAGGTTTAATAGCTTCCCACCAATTAGCGGCATCTTTGTCCAGAAGGTACTGAGCGATAGGTACCTTCCGCTCTTCAGGACATCCGACAGCCTAGAAAATCTTTCCCAACTGGAAAATCCAACCATCCCAGCCCAATGCATCTGCAGCACCGGCGAATCGAGGGGGATTCATACGAACTACCTCGCGAAGCCATTGATTTACACCAACGTTCTGACTCGCGTCAATGCTACGTTGAACCACTTGAGTCAACTGAGTCATCTGAGTCGCTACTTGTTGCAATATAGTAGCAACACCCAGACTAAAATCATTCCCAGCAACATTCTCTCGATTCTGCATCTGATCCCCGTGGCCATCAGCACCACGGTTACGACCACGACCTCTGCCCCTCGGCATACTAACAAACAACAACCTATGATAACGAAAAATCATAACACATAGCAAGATATTCACATCTTTGTTTTTAATCAAACATCATTAAATCTTATATATATTACGATTTAATTCCAGCTAGAGCACAGTATACAAACTATTATCCCAAAAAATCTTCATTTATAATGCCGCTATTATGTGAATTATAAATGCAATGAAATTAAAGTCATTCATTATATAAAAATTATTTTCTGTACGGGTTCCGCGCCGGAACTCACCAAGTTGAAAACCATTTTAAAAAAACGTTCAAAAATGCCAAAAAGGCCGATGATGGTAATACTTTCCAAATACTCACCAAAAATCATTTTCTAAATACCATATACCGTCATAAAATGCCATTTGAAATTACAAGGCGAAGACGCGAAAACTCAATAGTTTCAAAATATACGTTAAGTCACTCGACAAAAGCGTTAGGAAAAAGGGTCAACGAAATAACTCAAATTTACGAACCCGAAAGGTCATTTTAAAACACACACACTATTTGGTAAAAGTACCAAAAAGTCATTTTGAACTTTACACACGCAGCGGACAAGAAAACAGTTCAAATTACACATAACCACACACAACAATTGTTATTCATGAACAACACGCATAAAGTACGGTCTCAACCGGTCAACCTAACAATCGCAAAAGTTAGACTTACGGCCAGAATATAGTTTCTGAGCTCCTGCTCAGACCAATTAGTGTATGATCTAACAGAGACTTAGCATGCGCTATCCATGCCACGTTAGCGCGCTCTAGCCATTCTAATCCAGCAACACATTCATGAGCATATACTAAATGATATCAAAAGTCGAAGGTTAAAAATATACAGCAACATACGAATTCAAATGCCAACAATTTTCATCCTCATTACATAACTTTTAACCGAAATTCATGAAACCGAAAAGTCGAAGGCGAAAGTCACGTCTCAAGTAAACTTTTGATAGACCTCGTTCGAGCGTTTAAAAATCAAATTTCGAAAAAAAATTTCAATACAAGATGAACAAAAATATATGTAGTGAAAATCCCAAAATCTTTGGTCTCGAGGTCATCATACGAAAATCAAATCATTTTTCCTCCTCGAAGGATGTTTTTAAATAGAATTTACGTGACTTCCCAAAAACATTTGAAGTTTAAAATACCACATTGATAAACATTTTATTGAGTAACCAATCCAAAACATCACTCGTGTAAAAACGATTTCACACAAGGATGTATACATATACATACATAACCGTACTACTCTTTACTCCAACACAATACGAGAATCAAATAAGTATGGAGTAAGTATTCATGAGGCACAATTAAACTCCACATAATAACACAGAATCACATAAACTCGTATAACACGAGACACAACAAAGTAGGGAGACTTACATCCACAGATCGCACGAAGATGATGGTTGCGCCTCGATACTAATCACGACCGACAACTCAGACGACGCATCGCGACACTACTCAGTCAGACCAAATCTGACAAGACAAGACCCGACAACACACAACTCAACCCGACAGCCTAGGTTTCCTCAACCTAAGCTCTGATACCATATTCTGTAACACCCCCAAACCACTTGGGAATATTACAGCGCCGCAGACCCTCTCCGCGAGGATATACCAGGCTAAATACAAAACAACGCATCACTTCACATGCCGACATGGCTACGTAAAGGACCATTAGACCGATTTGGTCTTTCAATACAACACACACAACATTACATAACTTTGATTCTTTCCTAGAACACATACCCACGCAGGGGATAGAATACCATAACACTCCCATAAAACGGGAGAACAAACCATCGGAGGGTTAACCAACAAGACTCTAACAAATACTCTGCAATTGGTCTTCATGTGATTAGTATCGTCGTCTCCCATCATCCGTCGTATCGAACCTGTGATTTGCTCCCCAGCAACCTGCAAGTACCTGGACGCAATACAGACATCCACCCCCCGAATACTCGGGGGTTAGCAAAACTCCACTGTTTTGCTAGTGCAAGTATAAAACAGAAGTACAAGCCATACACAACGTGCTTCAAGAATATAATATTCTTGAATATAATTCCCGAGATAATTCACTTAATCAAAACAGTTCGATTTTAAAAGGTAGGAATAGAACCATGTATCTCATACAAAATATTTTAGGATCTCGGGAGTTTACAAACATTTGGAATTAAGGAATTCTCAAGTCTTTCGAAAATAATTAGGGACACAGCCCAAAATCATCTTTCCAAAATACGATTCCAATAATAAAACGCGGGTTCACAACCCAATTCACAACACACGAGGTCTAAGACCCAAATCATAAGCCACATGGTCCACGACCCATATCACATAACACATGTTCCTAAGGATTATTCGCGTCCCGTGCTAACAAGCCACGAACCTCAGATGCTCCCGTAGAACATACCCGAGTGAATAACCCAATAGGAAACCATACCAAATCACATGTCCTCGTGACAACAGTCACGGAACCATTCCAAACCACAACCATAAGTTATCCCGGCATCGGGCTAACAAGCCACGAACCTCGGAGTCCCCGCAAGACATACCCGATGATAACCCTACGGTCACGCCCGACCCATACTAGCAAGTATGGATCCCGGAGATTCAGCAATCCTACCCGAAGGCACATCACTTTCAACGATCACATAACAATGAGCAGAACATCAATCCAAGCAACACTTAAACATCACAACCTCCTTTCAAAGGAGTAACAACTAATATCACACCCAATACGTTCTTACCGAACAAGTACACATAACAATACGTAATCCCCGGCAAAGGATTACGGTCTATTAAACTCACTCAAAGTGGTCATAGCATCTTTCAACATACAAAACCAGCACACATATTCCGAGAACACATATATTCACGAAGTACATGAATTATCGTTGAAAGACAACATTTATTGAGAACATACCGATCCCTTTTTACGTTCATTAAACATTGGGTTTCGCATAAAATCAGTTATCAATACTTACGCCTACGAAACATGAAACGTATGGACAAGATACTTGCCTCGATATCACGAGCGACGAAACGACGAACGGGCACGATCGGGCAGCCTTCGAACTTCCAAAAATGACCGAGACTTCGACAGCCCACGAATACTACGAAAATATTATCACCATGAATCAACCATACTTCGAAAATATAGGAATCATCCTAATTTCTACCCATTGGAGCATTTTGTCGGACATCTCAAACGCTCATACTAACATAATCGACGAACATAAGGATTTACGAAGTTCATACCACAAGGTCTCAACATTAACAAAGGATCTCGAGTATACAACGAAGATCTTACAAAAAATCTGGTCTAAATCGGTTTAAATCAGCCGAAATCTCACAAACCCCCAAAATTCAAGAATTAGGGTTCTAAGAAGAGATTACCTTGATTTGGATTAGGAAGACGATTAGATGTTGTTAAACATCTACAAATCCGTTCCAAAATGGAGCTTGATGAAGAAGATTGCTCCAAGTCGCCTCTCGAGCTCACTCTCGTCGGAAAGGATGGAGAAAAGGGGGAAATGACGACTTAATGCTGTTGTCCAGTATTTATACTGGACAGTTATTAGCGCGCGCTAAACACCCTGCATTAGCGTGCGCTAACGGGGTCAACGCTCCAGAGAATCCGCCCATAACACAGTTAGCATGCGCTAGCCAAAAGCGGCAGCGTGCGCTAACGGGTCACAAAACCAGTCCAGTAGCCCCTGGACAGATCTGCACCTACCATGTAGCGTGCGCTAGAAATAACGATTAGCGTGCGCTAAGCAGTCGATAGCGTGCGCTAGCTATCGACCTTAGCGTGCGCTAACAAAGCCCGATCGATCCGGTAGCTCTGGATCGCCTCGATCGCGATTAGCGTGCGCTACACATTCGGTAGCGTGCGCTAACCACAACGCCGTAGCGTGCGCTATGCCACAAGCATTAGCGTGCGCTACACCACAAAACCCCGAAAACTCCAAAGTGATCCGAAACGCCTCCAAACACATGCCCCAATAAGGCACGACCAAAATATGACACAAAATTCCAACGATGAGGACAATGACAATCCGATAAAACCCAGAAAACCCAACGAATCCGGAATAAAGATCTCGCGTATTACAATAAATATCGTCATTTATTGGCCAACTAAATATGACTAACCTTGTTTATAATCCCAACTAAAGGTAACTTAGCCCATGAAGGGTTTAATATACATAATACAAACTTGAATGGTCATTATTAGTTGAATCAAGAGAAAGAATTGATCCTCACTCACTTAGTAGATAAAGGAGAAAGAAGCAATAAACTCTCTGAACAACATATGATATACCACACTTACACAAATCACTCAAGAACACAAGTGTGTTCTTTACACAAAAAGAAAATATTACAAAAGTGGAAAAATTATAAGATGAATGATGAATGATAAAGGATCTAAGGGGTCTATTTATACACCTAAAGTCATCTAATAGATCCAAAACTCCAGCATTATTACAATAGATCGGATCAATGTCAGCCATCCCCTCAATAATACACAAAAAGTATAAAAAATTAGACAAATTATCACAATCTGTCAAGAGTTACGGCCGTAACATTAAGGAGTTACGGCCGTAACTTGGATGGATTACGACCGTAACATTTAGTAGTTACGGACATAACTTGGCTTCGTCAATTTGCTCACTGGTTGCTTTGAGAGTTACGTTTTCAGCCCAGAATTTCTCAGACTTTGCGTTTTTACCCCAAATCTTCTTCGGATGATAACTTTTGATATATAACTCTGATTTTGAATCCGGAAAGACTGCCGAATTCATCTCGGAGAGCCCTACAACATGAATATATTAAAATTGAACAAAGAAAATATTTTACAAACATGTTATTTCTTGAGTAAATCAGTTATTCAATCCGATTAAGACTAAATTAACATCATCATCCCATAAAAATAAAATTATTAAAAACTACTTAATTAAAAGCAAAAAACGAGTAGACTAGCTCAATTATGGGTAAATTTATCGATACAAACCATGGATAGGTGTATAAAACTGACACTTATCACACCCCCAAACCTGAATTCTTGTTAGTCCCGAGCAAGACTCTTTATTAATCACACTCCAAAAATAAAGATAAAAATAAAAAATAAGACACAAAAATACTAATACACACATAAAATATAAAAAGAGAAAAGGAGATCAAAATGCCATTAATACACAACAACCAGTTTTATACAGTAGATATAAATGAATCAAGATTCAAAATAAATCTACTAATGATTTTGAAGTTAAAACACGGTTTTAGTATTGTAATTCCAAAATGTAAGGTTTCCCCCCAAAAGGTTGATTATTTCTTTCCCACTCGTGATACACACGACTCGCTTTAATGGTTGCTCTCGATCACTGGTTTATTTTTCGACTCAATATGAAGAAGAATTTCATTGACGTCATCAAATATTGTGATTTTTCACGAAATTGTGTGTATTGAAATTCAGCCGCTAATTAATTCAAATCTGCTCATAAACTACATCACTTAGTGATAGCTTTCACACCGCTATTTGCTAACGCGTAGCTCTTTTCACTAACACAATTTCTATCTCATTTTTTTAAAAAGGTGATAGCTTTCACACCGTTATTTGCTAACGTGTAGCTCTTTTCACCAATTTTTCTGTGAGACGGCAGCTACGCACCAACAATGGTTAGTCCTTTATTTTTCGCAAAATTTTAAGACCCCCAAAATTAGGCAGCTGTTGCTGCTCAACACTTCTCCTTTTTGTCATTTTTTTAAGGTGATAGCTTTCACACCGTTATTTGCTAACGTGTAGCTCTTTTCACCAATGACTCTTTTTTTAGGGAATAGAATTTTTGCAGAAAATCATTTATTAGTTAAGCATGAAAAATCAAAAACTCCACAAATTAAGTAAATTTCAGTTCTATTTTTCATCAACCGACTTATTCTTCTTTTCTCAAGGTAACGAATGACTCAATTTTATATGATAACTACAAGGCTTGGAAAGAGAGATTAAGGCTCAAAAATTTTGGAATATACAATTTTTTTACCGGTTAAAACGATTTTAGAAGCTTGTATATAGCTAACTTATTGGTGTTATGGCCAGATCTAAAAATCTCATAAATCAAAATACTATATATATATATATATATATATATATACTAAAAAAAATTTAAGGCAAATAACCAAAATAATCAAAACACACCAAAATACCAACACACCAAAATAATTAAACACACCACCCCCAAACTTGAAAATAAAATTGTCCTCAGTTTAAAAAAAATAAAATAAAAAGCAATGCAGAAAAGCAGAATACTCCCTGTTAAGAAAGTTGATGCTTGAGATAACGCCTTTTAGAATATGCAAGAGAATAAATATACGAGGCACACAACAAAAGAAAATAAAATATACTCGGAAGTATAACACAATTTTTAAGATGCGCATCAAGAAAGTCCGAAGAGTCGCCTTACGCTGCCATCAGTGCTTTTAAAAAAAAACACAATAAAAATTACAGCAATAAAATAACAATACATAAATCGCAAATAGATGCGCGTCAAGAGATCAAGAAGAAACTCCTTAAGCTGCCACCATTTAGCACGATTATTACACACGACAGAAAGTAAAAATACAAGAGGTCCGACATGGGTTATCAAAGGGAGAGGAATGAATCCACTTTTCGTTTTCTCATGGTAAAATATTCCATCCAGACAATTTTAGCTAGAGCTGGATCTGGTTGAGGAACAAATTCATTGAGTTTTTTTATTAGTTCATCTGGTGTTGTTGCAACGACTATGATTAATTTAGCACGCTCGGAAATAAAACCCTTTTCAGCAGAGTAATCGATGAAAGATAGTAAACCATCAAAGAAACCATTGACATTAAGCAGACATATTGGTTTTTGATGAACATTTAGCTGGGCTCTGGTAACCACATGAAAAAGTTCCTCAAGAGTGCCAAAACCACCGGGAAGGGTGATAAAGGCGCCAGAATTATTTATCATGTGAGTTATGCGATCTTGCATATTTACAGATCTAAACTCATCTCCAATAGTTGACCCGGTGATTTTACTTTCAGCCAGAGGTTTTGGAATTATTCCCAACACTCTTACTCCTTCCATATAGGCAGAAGCAGCAGCTCGTCCCATTAATCCTAGACTTCCTCCTCCGTAAACTACATGAATGCATTTTTCTCCTAAGGTACGACCCAGGTTGTGGGTCGCCTTGATAAAGCATGTCTCTTTTCCATAACTAGCTCCACCAAAAATGCAGACTGTGCTAAATTTTTTTGTTGAAGATGATGACTCCATTTTTGAAAAGAAATATTTTAGAGAGAAAAAGAGAAAAGTACAAGTTTGAGGGATGAGTGAAAGAAACAAGCACAATGTTTATTTATAGAAGAAAAATAAGGTAAAAATTGTTTAACAAGTTTGTGATTGCGTTGATTGCGCTTCAACTAATCAATAGAATAATGAAAGCATTTATTGCATATCACTTTTTTTATTCAGAAAATCTCACCACACGACAAAATTAAAAGATACTTACGCGTATGTACAGTAGTTGTAATTGTGGCTCACATCTTCCTCTGATTTTACGTTCAGAAACGGCCTAAACGCCTTCTATGAGTCGGGGAGAAGCTTCCCATCCAATTTTCTTACAAATTGGCAAACAGGGTCTTTTAACGTCAGATTCTCAAGACGTTGTTCATATTCTGGTTTGAATTTATTCCACAAACATCGAATTCCATAATGTACGAGTCAAGAGAAATTTCGATATCATCTAAATTCTCTTTATTCAGACCATCCTTAATGAATTGAATTTTATCTTCTTTGTTTGTAGATGGAATTCCTAAAGATCGACATTTTAAATTACAGTTCCATCTAGCACATTTATAGCAAACGGCTATCATCTTTGCTCGTCGTTTCTTGGCATATGAACTTTTTCCAAGCCCTGGTAAAAATCTAGTCGGTGTTTCTGTGAATTCACCTGCTATTCTTACTTTGGCTTCAATTATGAATCTAATATCAAAAGGTATGCTTTTATTCATAAGCAATCTTATCCTTTCAATTCTAGCTCTGTAGATTTTTAAAATTGCATTTTTGCTTAGAAAGGGAAATCTTTTTTCAATTTTATACAATGTTTCTTCCATGATAAAAAAAATAAAAAGAAAAAGGATAAAATATCTACAAATATCAGTTGTTGTGGGAAACTGAAAAATCCGACTTTAATAGTCACGGAGTACCGTTATCCGCCACTTGACCGGACAAACACAATTGAGTACTAAGTTACAATGTCGAGAAATTTGTACCTATAAAAATAGTTTACAATGTAAGATTTCAAATATAACTTATACTTCCCCGGCAACGGCGCCAAAAACTTGACACGTTCTTAGTGTAATTATCGCAAGTGCACGATATCGTATCAAGTAGTAAGTGGACTTTTTGAGTCCGGTTTATCGATCCCACGAGGAAGTTTGGTTATAATTTGAATTATATACTATTAGTCTATTTTTATAGATACAAAGATGAGTGAAACACATAATTAAAGAGTTTGGTTTAATAATTGCAAAGAAAATGCAATAATAGTTCTCATATTTTAAGGAAATAAAAAGATTGCAATAATAATAGATTGATTAACGATAAAATGAAATAGTTGGGATTACAAACTTAGTTCGTCGTTAGTTATAGAAGATGTATAGGAGATCATAAGATGAATTTACTTATTATGTTGTGTAGATTCGATTTTCCTTAAAAAGACGGTTTCTCTTTCGAACTATAAAATGCCCCTTACATATTGAATCAATCCACTATATTTCTATGTTGATTGGCTTCAATACATAGCATTAGGATTTATGAAAATAACTCAAAGAATCATCTAAGGTCTAGAGGTATATTTCTATACCGTAGAACAACTTAAAGTGAGGATCATTTGATCTAATCAAACATATTTTCTTTCGAAACATATGAAGACCATAAATATCGTCATTTATTGGCCAAATAAATAAAGATTGTTAAAACAATGAAAATCACACACAATAATAAGTAATTCACAATAGATCTTTATACAAACTTAAATAACGTGAGTAACGTTGTTTATAATCCCAACTAAAGGTAACTTAGCCCATGAAGGGTTTAATATACATAATACAAACTTGAGTGGTCATTATTAGTTGAATCAAGAGAAGGAATTGATCCTCACTCCCTTAGTAGATAAAGGAGAAAGAAGCAATAAACTCTCTGAACAACATATGCTATACCACACTTACACAAATCACTCAAGAACACAAGTGTGTTCTTTACACAAAAAGAAAATATTACAAAAGTGGAAAAATTATAAGATGAATGATGAATGATGAAGGATCTAAGGGGTCTATTTATACACCTAAAGTCATCTAATAGCTTCAAAAATCCAGCATTATTACAATAGATCGGATCAATGCCAGCCATCCCCTCAATAATACACAAAAAGTATAAAAAATTAGACAAATTATCACAATCTGTCAAGAGTTACGGCCGTAACATTAAGGAGTTACGGCCGTAACTTGGATGGCTTACGGCCGTAACATTTAGTAGTTACGGCCGTAACTTGGCTTCGTCAATTTGCTCACTGGTTGCTTTGAGAGTTACGTTTTTAGCCCAGAATTTCTCAGACTTTGCGTTTTTACACCAAATCTTCTTCGGATGATAACTTTTGATATAGAATCCGGAAAGACTGCCGAATTCGTCTCGGAAAGCCCTACAACATGAATATATTAAAATTCAACAAAGAAAATATTTTATAAACATGTTATTTCTTGAGTAAATCAGTTATTCAATCCGATTAAGACTAGATTTACATCATCATCCGATAAAAATAAAATTATTAAAAACTAATTAATTAAAAGCAAAAAACGAGTAGACTAGCTCAATTATGGGTGAAATTTATCGATACAAACCATGGATAAGTGTATAAAACTGACACTTATCAATTACAAATCCCGGAGCTTTCCCTCTTTTACATCTTCCTTCAATTGAACCAAAAACGGATCCTCATTTTGTCTTGCCTTGATATCATCAATCAAGGACGAAGTGATTTCCAATACATTCAACTAACCTTGAACTCTCTGAAGCCAAACTTCAATACCTTGCCTAATCAAATCCTTTTGAATTCTCTGTTGAGGTGTTAGTACCTCCAACATCTGAAGTGACATTGGTTTGCGACTCAAGGTATCCGCCACAACATTCGCCTTGCCTAGATGATATAGAATTTCAAGATAATAATCTTTGATTAATTCTAACCATCTTCGTTGCCTTATATTCAATTCCTTTTGACTTGAGATATACTTCAGACTCTTGTGATCCGTGTAAATCTTACACGATGACCTATAAAGATAGTGTCTCCAAATTTTTAAAGCAAAAACGACCGCAGCTAACTCTAAGTCATGTGTAGGGTAATTTGCTTCATAAGGTTTCAACTGACGAGACGCATAAGCAATAACCCTATCTCTCTGCATCAAAACACATCCTAGTCCAAGTCTTGAAGCATCACTATACATTACAAAATCATCAGTCCCATGTGGTAAGGCTAAGACTGCGCGGTAGTCAACCGTCTCTTCAACTCCTCGAAACTATTCTGCGTATCCACGTTCCATTCAAACTTCTGAGTTTTCTGAAGTAACTGAGTTAGTGGTCGAGCGATCTTGGTAAATCTTTCAACGAACCTACGGTAATAACCCGCAAGTCCTAGGAAACTCCTCACTTCTTTCACGTTCTTAGGTGGTTCCCATGCCAGCACCACCTCTATCTTTTGAGGGTCAACTCGGATTCCTTCCACTGAAATCACATATCCGAGATCGATCACTTCCTTGTGCCAAAACTCACACTTAGAAAATTTCGCATATAACTATTCGGTTCTCAAAATGTCTAATACAATGCGAAGGTGCTCCGCATGCTCCTCCCGATTCTTGGAATAAATAAGAATATCATGAATAAATACGACCACAAACTTGTCCAAGTATTTAATAAATACTTTGTTCATTAATTGCATAAATACAGCTGGGGCGTTGGTTAGCCCAAAAGGCATAACCACAAACTCGTAATGACTATACCGCATCCGAAAAGCAGTCTTCGGAATATCAGTATCCCGAATTCTCAATTGATAATAGCCCGATCGAAGATCAATCTTCGAGAAAACAGTCACTCCCTGGAGCTGATCGAAAAGATTGTCGATTCGAGGCAACATATATTTATTTTTGATGGTCAACTTGTTTAATTCTCGATAATTGATACATAAACGGAGCGATCCATCCTTCTTCTTAAATAATAATTCTCCCAACTGTTTCTTCAATTCCACCATCTCTGATGGTGCCATCCGATACGGTGCCCGAGTAACAGGAGTGGCACTCGGCTCTAAATCAATAGAAAATTCAACTTCCTGATGTGGTGGCAATCCCAGTAAGTCATCCAAAAATACATCGGGGTATTCATTAACAACAGGTATCGACGACATCTCAACTCCTCCATCCTCCGTCTTCAAGGCGTAACACCAGTAACCTACACAACCCTGATTAAGAAGTTTTACAACTTGAAAAGCACTAATCACACTTCCCGATCTACCAGGTTTACAACCTTCCAAATTATGTTCGGTACCGTCCTTGGCCACTATTGAAATAGTACGAGTTCTATAGTTCATAATAGCTCCGTGATAGTCTAACCAATCATCCCCAAGGATCAAATCCTTGTTCTTCAAGTCAACAACAATAAAATTCGAAGGTCACTCTCGATTCCCAATTCTTACCGGACACTTTCTAACTTCCCGACTCCCGACTATACGATCCCCATTAGGCAAACCCACTACAAATGGTTCGCATTCAAATAAACAATCTATACCAAGACGATGCACATAATCTAATGTAATAAATGAATGGGTGGCACCCGAATCAAACAATACCGAGACTGGGTGGGAAAGATCTGAGTGATACCTGATGCCACCAGGACGTCCGTCTCCTCTGCATGTCTCATCTAATAAATACGGGGATGAGCTGATCCCGAACTCGACACGGTCCGAGGGTCTGGCTGACCCGAACCCTTCCTCGGCCCGCACTCCGAGGATTCTATGAAACTGGGGTCTTCTACTCAACATTAAATTCCTTCTGGTTGTAGTGGCTGTTGGACTACTAACTGCTCTGGACGCTTTCTCACAATGAATGGCTTGATGTCCACTCTGCCCGCAAGTGTAACAAGTAACCAATGGAAACGGGCATTCCCTTGCTAAATGATCCTTTTGGTTGCAATTAAAACAATCTCTGCCTCCAGAAGAAACAGAATGAACCGGATGATTACCACGAGAACTATCGGTAGGATGAAACAATCTCTTCCCTGGTGCAGAAACAGATTGTGACTTCGAAAATTTTCCACCATTACCGGTCAAGAAATTTTCATTATTATTTTGCTTTAGTTTCGGAACTAATATCGGCTTCCACAATAGCCATCTCAATCGCCAGAGCGCGATCCTGGTATTCTTTCAGTGTAGTACATGCAATATGCGTCATACGGTGTTGAATATGAGGCTTCATACGCATGTTGAAATAACGAATTTTATCTGACTCAGATTTCACTTGATCTTTAACATATCTAAACTGTTGATTGTATGAGATAATAGCCTGGGATATTGGTCCATCTTGTGGCGTAGCCGAAAAGAACTCAACAATTTTACGTTCCCAAACCGGTGGTGGAAAATATTCCACCTCCATGGCGGTCTGAAACTCTTCCCATGTAGATGCTCGATCCCTGGGAGCCACTGCCTCCCACCAATCTGCAACTTCCACATCTAAGAGATATTAGGCAATAGGTACTCTTTTATCCTCCGAACATGCCACAACATCAAAAATTCTTCCTAGCTGAAAAAGCCAATTTTTCCAACCCAAAGTGTTTGTAGAGCCAGCAAAACAAGGAGGGTGCATCTTAATCACTTTCTGAAGCCATCTATTAGCCTCATCCTCCACAGTCGAGGGCGGATTCTGGTGACCACTCTGAGCAATCTGAGTTAATTGAGTTACAAGTTGTTGAAGAATAGAGGTGGTCCCAAGTTCGGCCTTATCACTTTTCGGTTGATCTTAGCTAACCGAAAGATCCTGACGCCCTTTAGAACTCAAAGGCGGATTACTGGATTTGCCTGTGATGCCGAGTCAGTAGCTGACCGGGAAGACATGACCCCCTCATCAGCCGCACCACGTCCACGGCCTCGGTCGCGTCCTCGTGCTGGTCTACCCCATCCTCTCAACATACTGAAGAATAAGAAACGAGACGGAACAAAATCAACACAGTCCAAAAGTTCACATTACCCGGTATTTCAATGCACAATTCCAACCAATAATACGAATCAAATAAAGCATAACGATTTGAGGAGACTTACAGCCGCGGGTCGCATGGAGGAATGATAGCACGATGATGTTAGGCTCAACAGCTGACTCTTACGACACAATAACAGGCCCAACTCAACCATAGCCTAGGTGTTCACAACCTAAGTTTCGATACCATAATTGTAACACCCTGTAACACCCCAAACTAGGCGGATATTACAGTGCCGTAGATCCCCAACTGGGACCCACCAGGCAAATGAAAATGAATGAATTACACAGGATAAATGTAGTACCGAACCACATTACAACAATAATTACTCCAATGAGGAGTTTAGTTACAACACACCAGGACAATACCAAATACTAGTGTATTTTATATGAAGATAAAATACACAACACTGAATGAAACGGAGTATCCAAATGAAAGTCTGCAGCGGAAAATAAAGGACAATAACATGAATAACTGAAAGATCGGGGCCCCCTACTAGTATCACTGGGACTCCTCGACGTCAGCGTGTTCTCCCCGTACTTTTGCCTTGCCAAGACCTGAAAAACAAAATCCCCAAACGGGCCGCCATTACGTAACAACAATCCTCAAGGGTTGAAAATACACAAACATGATTTAACTGAAGTTATGAAATATCCTTAATTATGAATTACGCTGAAGAGGGGTATCATAGTACGCCCGTAGTGTTCTGTGCAAGTGTACAAGAGGAATGACCGGACACACCCGTCCTTGTACCTAATTAGTCTCACGGAGGTAATCTGTTACCGTGTGCACAGTCCAATGTATCACTCCCAATACATGGCCATAACGTGCCCGACTAAAAATTCCACACATCCGCACCCGGCCATGCAATATGAACCCAGAAGGTCATATGAACGAGAATGACCGTAATGAATATCGATGAATAAATAATAATCTGACAAAGTCAAGAATGACTCACCGAGATGAGAGTAATAATGAAGTGATTGATAGTTTCAATGGAATGATTGGACCGCCGTTCCCGTTAATGAAGTGATTATTCAACAATTACAAGTCTCAATATGATTAATACAATGATGAATGAGTTATGATTATGAATGATCAACAACAAAAGGAATGAATATCCTTTTAACCGAGTAAGAATTAACTTACACAACACCGGTGATAATTATCCTTCCAGGAACAACGTCCTAATTGCAATATCGTTCGCTCGAACAACCTTGAATAAATACAATTACCAACAATCCGTTCAATACACGAATCAAACACGAATATAACGAACTCGAAACGTCGATACGAATAAACCAAGTTCATTGGGGCATTATATCGAACACTATGTGGCCAACTTCGATTGTTTATAACCAAACTTCAAAAATACCAACATCAAATCCTCAAGAAGTGTTTCAAACCAACAAAACATCTCCAATACGATCAATAATCCATTATGAATATCCAAAATCGTGATTTCAACAATAATTAATCGAAAACCCCCAAATTCAACACAACATTCAAAGTGTTCTTGAATAATCCTTCAATAATCCAATGAATAATCGAACATATCCATAATCATACGTATGTCACTTCATACAACGTGATTTTAACATCCGAAACATCATATCTCAACACAAATCGAAAATCCAAGAGGTTTGATGAAAGTTACCTTTGAAGATCCAAGCACTATGATTCGAAGAACACGCGATAGATCGATGATCCGAGCTTCACAACCGAATGAAAATGATTAAAAACCACACTCAAGTGATAATTGATGAAGAAATCTCTCCCTCAAGACTCTCTCTCTCTCTCGTATGAAGGTGGAAGAAATGGAAGGAATGAGCTGAAATGCTCAAAAAACGAATTTATAGGGGTTGACTGGTCTGTCGGACACGGCCCGTGCCGATCGGCACGGCCGCGGCACGAAGGGGCCTTCCGATAGTGACCTGTCCGACAGTGACTCGGTACCGCTCGGCATTGACTCGACTGTGTCCTGGAACACGGTCGGGCGTATGGGCAGTCGGTTCTGGCTTATCCGGAAGAGTTCGACTCGGTCATGCCAGACGACACGGTCGGGTCCTGTGGCAGAGACTTCGGCATTTCCGGACGAGTACAGCACAGCCGTGTCGGACGACACGGCCAAGTTCGGTCGGCAGTGATCGGCCAAAAACTGAAAAAATGAGCGGGTGAGCTAAAACGACCATAACTCTCTCGTCCGGACTCCGATTGACTCACCGTTTGAACCATTGGAAAGCTAACTCGATGCTCTATAATATTGCAAAGATTCGGAATTTTTGGAGTTACCAAAAATTAATGGTGATCTAACAAAGTCGAACTCATATGTGGAAAGTTGAAACAATGGACAATAACGATACACAACTCGAAGTTTTTCCGAACGGTGAACACGGGTGAATGAACATGATTGATGAATGATTATAAATGAGTGAAAATCCACTGAGTGACAATCACCGAATGAAATTACTGAATGATAATGACTGATTACAACCGGGTATTACATACACCCCCCCTTAAAAGAGTTTCGTCCCCGAAACTAAGGGTCAAACAACTCGGGATAACTCCCCCGCATACTCTCCTCGGTTTCCCAAGTGGCCTCTTCGACTCCGTGTCTAGACCACTGAATCTTAACCAAAGGAATCGCCTTATTCCTCAACTGTTTGATTTGCCGCTCTAACACTCGTATGGGATGCTCCTCATACGAATGATCATCTGCGATCTCGATTTCGTCGAACTGAAGTATGTGACCCGGATCGGCAACATACTTCGGCAATTGCAAGACGTGCAATACATTATGAATTTGGCTCAACACCAGAGGTAAAGCCAAACGGTAAGCTAACTCGCCTATTCGATCCAGAATCTCAAACGATCCAATGAATCTCGGACTCAAATTCCCCTGTTTTCCGAAACGGGAGATACCTCGACTCGGGGATACCTTGACCAAAACATGGTCACCCATCTCGAACTCTAGTGGTCGACGATTATCTGCATATAATTTACGCCGACTACGGCGGTCAACAGACGACTCCTGATCAAAGCTACCTTCTCCCGGGCGGCTATAAGTATATCGGGCTCGGTGCCGATTGACTCTGATGGGTCGTCCCAACACAAGGGAGATCGACAACAACGACCGTACCAGGCCTCGTAAGGTGCTACCTTCATCGCAGCATGCCAACTAAACTGTACGTGGACTCAAACAACAGTAATTGGGCTTCCCAATCGTCTACTAATCGAGGACGCATGCCCTCAATATGTCCTCCAATGTCTGAAAAGTCCTCTCTGATTGTCCGTCGGACTGAGGATAAAAAAAAAAAAAAAAAAAAAAAACGGTAATGATATTAAGCTGAGTTCCCAAAGCACGATGAACTGATTTCCAAAATGAGACACGAATCACCCGTCACTATCAGAAACGATACTCTTAGGAGTACCGTGCAATCTCACTATCTCTTTGATGAACAGCTGGGCAAGTCTCTCGGGACCCCACGTATCCTTAATCCCAAGGAAATGAGTTGACTTAGTTAAGCGGTCCTCGATCACCCAGATCGCATTCATGCCACGACGAATCGAGGCATCGGCAACCACGTTCGCCTTACCCGGGTGGCACAGGATCCCGATATCATAATCTTCGATTAGTTCCCACCACCGCCTCTGTCGCATGTTTAACTCCTTCTGAGTAAATATATACTTCAAACTCTTATGATCGGTGAATAACTGACAGGTGACGCCATAAAGGTAATGACGCCAAATTCCCAACGCGAAAACCACGGCTGCTAGCTCCAGGTCGTGGGTCGGATAATTAACCTCGTAAGGTCGCAATTGCCATGAAGCATAGGCAATAACCTTCCCATCCTGCATTAATACACATCCGAGATCGTGTCCGGATGCGTTACTAAAAACCACGAATCCTTCCGTCCTTTCTGGCAAGGAAAATACAGGTGCTGAAATTAACCGGTTCTTGAGTTCCTCAAAACTCCGCTGACACACGTCGGACCACGTGTATTTCTTACCCTTTCGAAAAAGGTTCGTCATTGATTGAGCGATTTTAGAAAACCCTTCCACAATTCACCGATAACAACCGGCTAATCCGAGAAAGCTTCGGATTTCCTTAACATTCTTCGGAGGTAACCAATCCTAGATAGCCTCCGTCTTCTGAGGATCAACACGCACTCCATCTGATAAAATTACGTGTCCGAGAAACGTCACTTCGGACATCCAGAACTCACATTTGGAAAACTTTCCATAAAGTTGCTCTCGTCTCAACACGTCGAGAACCTGATGAAGATGAACCTCGTGTTCCTCTCGGCTACGAGAATAAATCAAAATGTCATCGATGAAGACAACAACAAACTGATTTAAAAAGTCGATGAAAACCCGATTCATTAACTCCATGAATACCGCAGGTGCATTAGTTAGCCCGAACGGCATAACTACGAACTCATAATGACCATAGTGTGATCGAAACGCCGTCCTCGCGATATCCGACTCTCGAATCCGCAACTGGTGATATTCAGATCTTAAGTCGATCCTGGAAAATACTGAAGCTCCCTGAAGTTGATCTAAAAGATCATCAATACGGGGTAAGGGGTACTAATCTTGATCATCACCCTGTTCAACTCTTGATAATTAATACACACACGAGACGAGCCATCCTTCTCCTTGACAGATCACACTGGTGCTCCTCTCAGGGACGCAATCGGTCGGAGATAACCTTCTTCGAACTATTCCTCAAGTTGAATCTTCGACTCCTGCATTCTGGTTGGGGCCATCCGATACGGTGCCTTCGATAAAGGGGACGTACCGGCTCCAACTCACTCCTGAATTCCACTACTCTATGTGAAGGCAACCAGATAACTCGTCTGGAAATACATCGTCAATCGATGACAATAATACCACAAATGATTGAACATTTCGATTGCCCTAGAATGGTCAATCGATAAAAAGTGACACAATGAATGATTGAACATCTCGATTGCCTTAGAAAGGCCAATCGATGAAAATGGTACAATGAATGTTTGAATAACTCGATTGCCTTAGAAAGGCCAATCGATGAAAATGATACAATGAATGATTGAATAGCTCGATTGCCTTAGAAAGGCCAATCGATGAAAATGATGCAATGAAGGATTGAATAACTCGATTGCCTTAGGAAGGTCAATCGATGAAAATGATACAATGAATGATTGAATAGCTCGATTGCCTTAGAAAGGCCAATCGATGAAAATGATGCAATGAAGGATTGAATAACTCGATTGCCTTAGGAAGGTCAATCGATGAAAATGATACAATGAATGATTAAATGACTCGATTGCCTTAGAAAGGCCAATCGATGAAAATGGTGCAATGAATGATTGAATAGCTCGATTGCGGAATTTCTCTGCTTCCGCCATAATAAAAATTCTACTAGAACAACGGGGATTACTTCCCTGAAGCACACATCGACAACCAACGACGGAAAGATAGCGACCAAACGCTAACAAACACTGAGGATAGTATCAAGACGATTAAACCAACTAATACCAAAAATTGCATCGTCCTAAGATAAATTCACCACGATTAGGTCCACCAACCAATCGCGGTCACTAAGCTTACTTCGGTATGATTCCGAAAATTCTTCCATCGTCAGGTAGACCGATGGTATGAGGTCCACAAGCAATAGGACTATCCCGAAATAAGTCTATTCAAGCATGATTCGAAAATGAATGAATGTGGTGTCCCAGCATCAAAAGGTACACACAAGTTGAAATAAAATTATGAGTATACCTGAAATCATTCGGGCCACCGGATCGTCGATCCTCCTCATCACATGAATCTGGGACTTGCCGGGCCCCGAACCGGACGCTCCCGTCTGATAAATATGAGCCCCAACTCTATTTGCTTCCATTGTCTTCAACGACGTTGACAAAGCAGTCTGATTCTGAAACGATGATTGCTTCGGGGCCTGAGATGCCGCCGGAGCCGACTTGGAGTCCTTTCGGCAAAAACGGGCCTTATGCCCAAAATTCCCACAATTATAGCACGTGATAGACGGTTTCAGACACTTAGTGCTGAAATGACCCGGCGTTCCACAATTGAAACAGGTGATGGCGAAGCCGCTCGGGGATCGAGATCCGCACGATTATGCGCCGTAGAGGTCGCTCGAAACGATAGGACTCACACGAGGCTTCTTGAAGGTTGACTGACCGCCTTGGGTTGATTACGCCGTTGATTTCTTGCCGACAGATGAAGGTTGTTGTTCAGCACTTTCCTTAGCAACCGGCTCATACGGGAGAGTTCTCTCGATTAATCTAGCAGTGGCGCAATGATGATTGAGCAACCGCACATGGGTCATCATGGCCTGCATAAAAGTGAGTGGATCAACCCGAACATCTTCTGATCGAGCCGAGTCCTGGCACGATTTCCCGTGCCAGTGATTATTTCTCGGGTTTCGGCCCGCCGCGCCTCTTCCGTGCATCCACGACTCTCTCCATCTTGAAGTAGGAAGGTCGCATAATGATTATATTTCCCGCATGATTATCACGTTATGATTACGTCATGAGATGATGAAAATGAGTATACATGCTCTAACTTAGTGATTATATGAATGATTTCTTGAAGTGACATGATTATCGATGAAATTCTTGAAATGATTATTTTTAATAACTTAACAAGATTAATAATATGATCATCCGGATCGACAACCGAGTAATGAAATGAATTGAGTAATTAATGAATTAACATGATCGTCACGATCAATAATCGAGTAATGAAATGAATTAAGTGATTAATGAGTTAACATGATCGTCTAATCACAATGAATGATGATGTTTGAGGATTGTTAAATGATGAATGATGAATGAATGACTATTGCGTAAATTATACCATGGCGTTAGAAATCTTACAGTTCTTAGGTCGATTGGCTCGGCATTTGCACAGTCACACGAGGCGAAAGTCCAACGATACTAGTATGATGACGATGATTTCAAATGAGACATGACTCGGAAGGTAGTATTCAAAACCACGCTCGATACCAACTCGTAACACCCCAAACTAGGCGGATATTACGGTCGTAGATCCCCAACCAGGACCCACCAGCAAATGAAAATGAATGAATTACACAGGATAAATGTAGTACCGAACCACATTACAACAATAATTACTCCGATGAGGAGTTTAGTTACAACACACCAGGACAATACCGAATACTAGTGTATTTTATATGAAGATAAAATACACAACACTGAATGAAACGGAGTATCCAAATGAAAGTCTGCAGCGGAAAATAAAGGACAATAACATGAATAACTGAAAGATCGGGGGCCCCTACTAGTATCACTGGGACTCCTCGACGTCAGCGTGTTCTCCCCGTACATTTGCCTTGCCAAGACCTGAAAAACAAAATCCCCAAACGGGGTCAGTTACACAGAACAACAATCCTCAAGGGTTGAAAATACACAAACATGATTTAACTGAAGTTATGAAATATCCTTAATTATGAATTACGCTGAAGAGGGGTATCATAGTACGCCCGTAGTGTTCTGTGCAAGTGTACAAGACGAATGACCGGACACACTCGTCCTTTTACCTAATTAGTCTCACGGAGGTAATCTGTTACCGTGTGCACAGTCCAATGTATCACTCCCAATACATGGCCATAACGTGCCCGACTAAAAATTCCACACATCCGTACCCGGCCACGCAATATGAACCCAGAAGGTCATATGAACGAGAATGACCGTAATGAATATCGATGAATAAATAATAATATGACAAAGTCAAGAATGACTCACCGAGATGAGAGTAATAATGAAGTGATTGATAGTTTCAATGGAATGATTGGGACCGTCGTTCCCGTTAATGAAGTGATTATTCAACAATTACAAGTCTCAATATGATTAATACAATGATGAATGAGTTATGATTATGAATGATCAACAACAAAAGGAATGAATATCCTTTTAACCGAGTAAGAATTAACTTACACAACACCGGTGATAATTATCCTTCCACGAACAACGTCCTAATTGCGATATCGGTCGCTCGAACAACCTTGAATAAATACAATTACCAACAATCCGTTCAATACACGAATCAAACACGAATATAACGAACTCGAAACGTCGATACGAATAAACCAAGTTCATTGGGGCATTATATCGAACACTATGTGGTCAACTTCGATTGTTTATAACCAAACTTCAAAAATACCAACATCAAATCCTCAAGAAGTGTTTCAAACCAACAAAACATCTCCAATACGATCAATAATCCATTATGAATATCCAAAATCGTGATTTCAACAATAATTAATCGAAAACCCCCAAATTCAACACAACATTCAAAGTGTTCTTGAATAATCCTTCAATAATCCAATGAATAATCGAACATATCCATAATCATACGTATGTCACTTCATACAACGTGATTTTAACATCCGAAACATCATATCTCAACACAAATCGAAAATCCAAGAGGTTTGATGAAAGTTACCTTTGAAGATCCAAGCACTATGATTCGAAGAACACGCGATAGATCGATGATCCGAGCTTCACAACCGAATGAAAATGATTAAAAACCACACTCAAGTGATAATTGATGAAGAAATCTCTCCCTCAAGACTCTCTCTCTCGTATGAAGGTGGAAGAAATGGAAGGAATGAGCTGAAATGCTCAAAAAACGAAATTATAGGGGTTGATGCAGCCGGACACGGCCGGTGCCGATCGGCACGGCCGCGGCGCCCAGCGGCGGGGACTCGACCGTGTCCTGCTTGACACGGTCGCGGCGCGAAGGGGCCTTCCGATAGTGACCGTCCGACGGTGACTCGTAACGCTTCGGCATTGACTCGGCCGTGTCCTGGAACACGGTCGGGCGTCTGGCGATCGGTTACGCTTATCCTAAGAGTTCGACTCGGCCGTGCGACACGGTCGGGTCCTGTGGCAGACTTCGGCATTTCCGACGAGTACAAAGACGGCCGTGTCGGACGACACGGCCAAGTTCGGTCGGCAGTGATCGGCCAAAAACTGAAAAAATGAGCGGGTGAGCTAAAATGACCATAACTCTCTCGTCCGGACTCCGATTGACTCACCGTTTGAACCGTTGGAAAGCTAACTCGATGCTCTATAATATTGCAAAGATTCAGAATTTTTGGAGTTACCAAAAATTAATGGTGATCTATCAAAGTCGAACTCATATGTGGAAAGTTGAAACAATGGACAATAACGATACACAACTCGAAGTTTTTCCGAACGGTGAACACGGGTGAATGAACATGATTGATGAATGATTATAAATGAGTGAAAATCCACTGAGTGACAATCACCGAATGAAATTACTGAATGATAATGACTGAATTACAACCGGGTATTACACACCCCAAATCACCCAAGGGTTGTTACACGTTGTAGGACCTTCATTAGGCCTACCAGGCTAAACACACACATGAATATCGATGTCAAAATGACATTAAACACATCAAACGAGATATCAGGCTATGACCTCGGCCAAAACATTATAATTCGAACACATAATTTGACGTAAATCTATTGCCCACGTAGGGGACTTGAACCATAAAACAGAAACCATTTATCTTGTCTCAAATGATCAACATGAAAATCAAAACAACTCTCAAGACTCGAGCCTCATCATGCCTGATCACCCTTCATGTGCGCTTCCCTTGCCGGCTCTTCAGAACATCCAATACCTGAAATGCAAAAACATTTCACCCCATACAGGGGTTAGCATATGAAATACTAGTACAAGTACATAATTACACAACGTTACGTATAACCATATATCAACATCCTGTCACAGTTCGAAAACATTTATGAAAGAAACATATTCCGGAATACCATATTTTCATCAAGAACATTTATATCATCAAGCCATGGCAATGCAACTCATCATCACAAAATCCTACCTGGTAACCCGTGTCCATTCCCCTTAGTATCGACTCTTAGAGTCCCCGTCGAGCCTTTCCCAAGTGGGAAACCACTTCCGCGGCCGTACCCCTTAGTATCGGCCCCAGAGGCCTCGTCAGACCCTCCCTGGGTGGAAGAACAACCACACATGCACACATATCCACTTCCGCGGCCGTACCCCTTAGTATCGGCCATAGAGGCCTCACATGCCATCCCCGGGTGGAAAAACAACATCACAAACATGGTTTCACAAAGCAACATTCATGTCAAATACGCATCATACGCAACAAAATGTAATTCATGTACTTGCCTTGATTATTACGATGATTAAATGAGGTCGGTAAAACTCGGACAAGAAGCCATCAATCCCCAATTTCCGAACCTAAGATGATCAATATAGCAAGACTCGCATCAGGACCCCTGATTATAATCACAATATCACTTGGAATTCGAATCCATACTCTAAGGGGATTTTTATCGAACACCTAGCGGGTATTTTGTCTATAAGAAATATTATAGTTGAAGAATCTGATCTCTACCCCACTAGAATCGATGAAAACCACTCAAGAACATCTTAGAATCTAAGAATATCTAAGAACCATCCTAGAAACAAGAACTTATAAGAATCTATTGGAGGAACTTGAAGGACTTCTTCACATACCTTGATTTAACCCAAAAAAATGGATGATTCTTCGAGAACAACATTGATATCCAGATTCTACAATGTTAGGAACAAGTTTATGGCTTGATTTTGGAGCAAAAAACTGAAAATATTCATGGAGAATGAGGTTGGGTCTCGGGTCGTGTCAACCATCCAGAGAGTTTTTCCTAACTAAAACAGTTCGACACGGTCGCGTCAAATGACACGGCCGTGTCACTGTACCAGACTGAAAGTGTAGTCTGCTATTTCGACTATAACTCCTTCGTCCGGACTCCGATTGACTCATTGTTTGAACCATTGGAAAGATAATTCAATATTCTATAATTATATAAAATTTTAGAGTTTTTTTTATTTTTCTGTAATTTATGGTGATTGATCAAATTCGGTCCTTGCGCATATCACTATCCAGAAATATCTACTCGTATTTGTATTAACACCCTTTGGTAATCCACTCGTATCTTGAATGGTACAATGATATAATACTTGAGACAATATTTTTACATGAAGGTTCCAAAAACTCTAAGTTTATACAAACATAAAAATCTCGGATATTACAGACCAAACTCTCATCTCTTGATTAGTATCGTAGCTCGCCACTTCCTGTGCCGATCCTGGAACTGCTCCTCGAGAACCCACAGGAACCTGGACGCAATACAGACATCTACCCCCCGATTACTCGAGGGTTAGAAAAACTCTACTGTTTTACTAGTGCATGTATCAAATCATATGAAATGTAACAAGCAAACATCAACCATGAATCAAATACAATAACCAAGTACCAAATCATTCCCGAGAGGTTTTAACAATTTAGAAAACACGTAATTCCAATATATTCATCATCTCGGGATTTTAGAAATATAAGACCTTTAGGACATCAGGTCCTAAGTTTTATGAATCATTTCAAAACGTTAGGTTCTTAACCCAAATCTCATTTAAATATCAATAGTTTTTACAATACGAGAACGTTTCCACAGATCACTTGGGTCTCAGCCCAATCATTTCATTTTCATCAAAAAAGCATTTCCTTTCGTAACTTTGTTTATCAAAACATGTTCCCAACTCCATGATCCACTGTCATGAGTCACTGTAGGTTCAACAACCCGCACAGTCTTAACCAACACAATAGTCACAAACAATATCAACTCCATTATCCACTGTCACGAGTCACATGTAGGTTAAGCAACCCGCATGGTCTTCCAGATACAACATCACAAACAATATCAACTCCGTGATCCACTGTCACGAGTCACCGTAGGTTCAACAACCCGCACGGTCTTAACCAGATACAACATCATAACTACCAGTCCCGACTACGCGATCCTCTATCATGAGTCATCGTAGGCCTCATCGAGCCCACACGGTTGGACGTATTATGCCCTGACCCCATGATCTTCTGTCATGTGTCATTGTAAGTCTCGTCAGACCCGCACGATTGGACCACAACACCACATACTAAGTTCTGATCTCATGATCTTCTGTCATGAATCCTCGTAGGTCCCGTCGAACCCACACGAGTGAACTTAGCATCACAACACACAACATTACTCACATTCACATTCTGTCAACAAAGGACACAGTCAATCAATCACATTGATCACCACGAAATCACGCATCACGTGCACATAATACAATCTCAACAATCCAACTATCATCATCAATGACACGCAATCCATCATAACTCGTGATGAATACACAATACATTGCACAACCAGGGGTACAACCAAACCAACATGGTTATCACAATCCTGCACACATAACACAACACACAATACATGTACCAAGATAACATAGTCATCACCAAGCCTTCAAAACACGTAATACATAACCAACTCACATGAAACCATATTTACGAAGGCAAACAAATCATCACAAACCTAATACGTGATTTCTAGTCACAAGCTACAAGTCGTATAAGCAAGATACTTGCCTCGGAATCGGCACACAAATACTCCGACGAACACGGCTCGACCGAAGTGCCTCAAAACCAACAACCCCCACAGGACATAACGAAAACACGATCATGATGAGGTTCAAGACCAACAAAAACAGAAATCATATCAAACTATCGAAGGAAGATTCATTAAACATTTAATCGAACATTAAATGTTCTCGGTTCCCGCGGAGAGAAAAAGAAATGAAGTGGAAATGACAATTCACGACGGTTGTCCAGTTTATATACTGGACAGCTTAGCGTGCGTAATCATCCCATATTAGGTGCGCTATCGAAGCCTCGCCATACAGAGTTCTATCCAATGCACAATTAGCATGCGCTAACAACAATCGTTAGCCTGCGCTAATGAGTCCCTCAACCCAGTCCAGTAGCTTCTGGACTGCCCCGGAACCACCAGTTAGAGTACGCTACTACAACATGTAGCGTGCACTACTACAACACCTTAGCGTGCGCTAGCCTACTACATAGCGTGCGCTAGACGACACTCCGACCCAGTCCAGTAGCCTCTGGACTGTTGTTGCACCTCCAGTTAGCGTGCGCTAACGAAGCCTCAATGTGCGCTAGCGACGCCCTAGTAGCGCACGCTACCCATGCAAGTAGCATGCACTATCTTTGCTGCACAGGCAATAGAATCGCAACAAAACTCATCACAACAACGATTCAACCAACGGAATGATAACTCAAAATAATCTGAATCGCAACCAAACACGTGTCAATGTATGACACACGATTATATAGGCACAAACAACATACAATCCACTAAACAGTAGAAAAAAATTCAACACAACCAAACATAAAAATCTCGGGTATTACAGGAACGCTGTATTTTCGCGGATACATTATATGATATCAATTAATATTTTAATTGTATCCAATTTCATAGTTTTATACACAGCAAACTGTTTTAAGTCCACGTGCACTATCTGAATTTGAAATGATTTATCTTTCAATGCTAGATAGACACCGGGATTCTAATGCCTTAAAAAACGCAATTTCAAAATTCGAACTGCCGTTTCGTGTAATAGTGGAAGATGAACTGTGTCAGAAGTGGGACCACTCATTAATTTCAAAACTTACAGATTATACGTACAAAGTTACATCTGAATCCATCTTGTACGTTCATTTAAAAACGGTTCCCATCTCTTAAATCTGACCGTTCACTGTAACCTAGTCTTTCGTGCACCCTATAAAAGGGTAAGTATGCTGATCTGCAGACTCTTTACATTTTTTGCATATTATCGAGCCTACAACATACAGTCTACATCTTTCTAGCTTTCTACTTACATATATTTCAATCTTTTTCTGCAAACATGTCTTCTTCCCAAACCTCATCTTTCTCAACGCATGCGTGCATGTGCGAGGAAACCTACCTGCAAGGCAGTTGTCAAAGGTTTAATCTTGATTCATCAAATTGGAAACATAAGCTAAAGCAGGCATGTCAGATGTTTTCATATTTCTGATAAAATCAAATCTTAAAAGTCGATTCCCATGACCGATAATTCCCGACTCTTGATTCTTCGGATTGGTTAGTCAACCCCTCTAGAAGGTCGGTTTTGTCTTACTTGAGAGATGCTTTGGATTTTACACCTCTCTACATGAGATGATCTCGTCAATGATATTATGACATGGATAGATATATATTTCTCTTAGTATGTAGGACAAAAGGGGTTTTTTGCTTTCACTAGGTCTTGAAGAGCCTTATCTTGCCAGTTCTAAGCTCTGCTCCTTACTAATTGAGTGGTTCCTCTTGACCCAGTATGCCTATGCAATTCACTCCTCAAGACAAGAAAGCAACCTATCTTACTAGTAATTAAGGTTTTGAAGAACCATTTATTACTGCATGCAGATGGGTGCCTTGGGTTCCTTCTTGCTTCTTGTTTAGGTAAAGCTGGATAATGACTGGCTAAGCCCCTGTGACCTCTTCATCGAGAGACTAAGGTGGGCCGAGGGAAGGAACCATGTATAAATGTACAAGGGAAAGCAGCACTTTCGAGCTACATGCGCGGCTTAACGTCTTGAGACATTAATTGGTTAAGGAACTTGCTTTTAGCGGCACCAAAGCAGCAATCCCCCAATATGTTCGTTCGATTTCTCTAATCGATGAAGAGGAAAGGAGGCTGGGAAAGACTTTAAGCAGTTATCTGATCCGTACTTAGCTACCCACTTTCTCTCTTCTGTCTCTTTCCTTCTTGATTATTTCGATGCAAGACGACCAAAAGTGAAAGCCCTAAGAAGAAGTACTTAATCATCAATGGAAGAGTCTTTACACACTTAGTTTTTCCGGAGCATATAGTTTTGAGGATGAAGGTGTGGCTGGGATGAACCTTGTTGTATCCCGTGTAAAGCAAACCGGCCTCTACCATCTGGTTAGCCTGCATCCAGAGAGCTGTGATGAACAAATTGTTGAAGAGTTCTTTGTTGATGCTGAGTTTCAGTATCCGTCGAACAAGAAGCATTCTGACGTCACTGCCATCATCAGCACCATCCAAGATAAGGAGATAACCATCAACATGGAACTTCTTGAATGCTTATATGGACTTCTCTCTGATGGGTTATCATTGGAGGAGCTGGAGTCTTTTGGATCTGAAGAGCTTTTGAAGTCTTATTGGGATCTGTTCACTGGGACTCCCAATCTTCTCAAGTTCATTTATATTATAACAAGAAAAACTTCACCCTGCCTTATCTTTATTTGCATCATTTTCTGCTGCAGGGTGGTTGAGAACAGAACTAGTGCATTTGAGATGTGCACAAGCCTGCATTTCAGGATGATGGTGGCCATCATGACTGTAGAAAAGGTGAATTGGTGCTAGATCATCTTGAAAAAGATTCGGGAGGAAGCATCAAAGCATGACTCTGCCAGAAAATATTTTGTCCTCATATTGAACTACATCCTGACTAGATGTGGCATATAGCAGTCAGCCAATGCCAAGAAGATTCTTGCCAGGAAGTTCCTTGGTGGCTCAAAGCCATCAGTTTTTAACAAGGACTCACTTCTTGCCAACAGTCCCAATCCCTTCTCCCTCCCAACATCCAAAGATCCCACGGATGTTACTGATCTTCCCTCAAAATCCTAACCAGTTGACAGCAAGAAGAAAGCTGGTGACAAGAAAAGAAGCGTTCCTAACAGCAGCTCGCCTACAACTATCGAGAAAAAGAAGAAGAAAACTAAGAAATCTGTGAAGCCCGAAGCTGCTCATACAAAGAACCCCTGGCTACAGCGCCATTGAGGCGATCTTGCATGTCAGATTCTGCCGAAACAACAATCCCACAGGGCGCAACCCATTTGCAAGGAACTCTGGCTGCTCCCACGGCAGATCCTGAGCCCATTAAGGCTATGACGGATGACTAGATGTTCATAAAAATTGAAGGAACTTGTGAATCGGATGCCAATTTGGAGCCGACAACCACCACTCCAAACAGGGCACCCACCCCTGTACAGAGTCCCTCTCCCGACAGGGCATCCCACCCTTTCAGGGATCCCATTTCTCCACAGGTTCCCTTACCTGTCGAGAATCCTAACCGTACAGTAGAACCCACTACTGTTCGGAGTCCCTCCCCGACTGATATTATTAACAACACTCTCCTTCAGGTCCAGGTAGAGGAAGCCCTCGAGCACCTCAAAGTATGGAAATCATATAGGGTCGCTCCCAACGACACCTTGTACAACTAGAAGGAAGAAGATTTGTTTGCTTTGTGATGGACACCCAAAATGTCGAAGTCCTGATCAAGTGGGATAATCACCTTTGCCAAGAACTTATCTCTTCACACTTCGTGGCAAGGAAGAAGACAAGACTGTAAGGGAAATCTCCATTCACTGACAAGCTCAAGAGCCTGAGTCACCACTCCGACTCTGACAAAGACCATGATGACCTTTAGACAGGTCTGAGATTAAGCCATGATGAGGCTCATGAGAATGAATTTGCTCAGTACAAGGCTACAAATAGCCAAAGAATGTCTGCCGAGCAACCCCCATCAGCACCCATGCTGTCTGACAAGATGAATCAGTCCCTCTTAAGGAACAAGTGGCCACTAAGAGCCAACAGGAGGACCCAGTCCTTCCTGTAACATAGGCTACAGAATACGAACAGAGACAAGAGGAATCAGTTCCCTCTGTCTCACCATCAACTCAAGCAGAACCATATGAGGTTCCTGCTCCGCAACCTACACCCACTCCTCTCCAACCAGGATCTCCATATGAATCGGACGAAGATCTCATATTTGCTGATAATGCATCCCAAAGGCCCTATTACAATGTTGTGCAAAAACTACTTGTAGTATCTTCAAACGCCAAGCTCGCGCACCCACACTCTCCGCACACAGAGGCACATATAGAGCAACTCGAAGCCATCGGTTGCCAAACCGTCTTCTTATAGGATGTCATCAAGGCCCTGTAAAATGTCGGGAAGGAACTCGACTAGATGAGGGAAATTGATCAGGACAAGCTCCCAAAGATGCAGAGGGCCATTACGAACGTGGAAGAGGCTTTCCGCCTCGTGTCCACAGCATTATGACAAGACCTCAACCAAATGAGCACCATCATGAGAGAATCCTGAAACAAGAATAAGAGAAGTTGTGTGTCACTGAGGCTAAGACTGTTGCCTCCCTGGAATTCACAGGATCAAAATTCACTGCACATGATCAAAAGATCTACGACCCGACTGCAGTAGTTGTGAGCCTGGTAGAATGTGTCACTGATCTTAAGGACAGACATGTCGAATCATTGGAACTCCTTTGGGATATTCACAGCAAAGTCTCAGATCTTGATACTGTCAAAAAGGGGAAAGACTCACGAGAGGCTGCAAGAAAATGGTGCCTGGAGAGAGAGAATGAGATGGAGGCTATTTTTGATGATAGTGTTGCTACCTCCATTGGAAGGCTAGCCGAATAGGGCTAGGAAAAGGAAACAAGGGATACAAAGTATCTGGTTCTCGTCTAGAGTTCCAGGATCCTAAATTCCCATGGAAAAATAATGTGCAGAAGCCTGCAGAAATGAAACTTTCAACAGGTAGACAGCCGACAACAGATGTGTAATACCCGTACTTAATTTTTGAATCATCGGCTTTAACGTTCTTTAACTTTTGTCACTCTTGTAAGCACTTATTGAAATGTTGTTATTGTTGTTATTGATCATCTTAGATTTTCGTACCTTTCGGGACATGTTCGTATTGTTTGGACTGTTTTTTAGTAAGGCAGATAGCTAGGCGTAAGCTAACCCACGTTATTTTCATTGTGTAGCGCGCGCTAGCTTCGCCTATAGCGCACGCTAATGATCCGGGCTTGGTAGAAGCAGCTCTATGGGTTTTGCCCTCTGGACTATTAGTTAGCGCACTCTAGGCGTGATCTAACGCACGCTAATCGTGCTTGGTAGTACGTGCTAGCATCGGATGTAGCACATGCTAACTGCTCGGGTTTGGCAGTGGCACTAGGGGTTTCTGCTCTCTGGACTAGCAGGTAGCGCACGGTAGGCGTGAGCTAGCGCACGCTATAGGTATTGCGTAGCACGCACTAGTGCCGGATGTAGCGCATGCTATCGATGCATGTCAGAGACTACTGGACTACAGGGTGACCTCGTTAGCGCATGCTATACTTCAGAATTAGCGCACGCTAATTAGGACCAGTATATAAACTGGGCCAGCCGCCTTCTTCGTCATTTTCTTCTCATTTTCCACATTTCTGAAAAGAGCACCATAGAGGTGATCCTGAGGTGATTTGGAACAACTTTTCATCATCCATCACCATCTTTGGTCGAATAACAAGGATTATACAACTTCTAATCCGTTCTTTCCCTCCGAATCAAGGTAAATTCTATAGAACCCTAGTTTGAGGAATATTTGGGGATTTTCTTAGATCCGTCCAATTTATCTGTCTTTAATCTTGAAATCCTTGAGATTATGATGTGTCCACTCCATATCCACTTTTCCCTTACGATTATACGAATGATTTTGCATATTACTTGAAGTAGAGAGGGTTTGGATGATTTCCAACCTCTATGTGAATATGTTGCTACCCAAAATATTATCCGGAGATAGATATTGCTGGAATGGATGGATAGCAAACAAATGCAAGAGCACTTCCATGAGAAAGATAAATAACACAAGATTTGCCGGGGTTGTTAGTCCCGGGCTTGAATGCTCTCGCGAGATATTATTAATACTAATATTCGGGGATACAAGTACTAATGTAAGAATACAATTACAATGAGTGTAAAGATTCTTGTTATCTTAGCTAGTGAGCGTGTAGATTGCCGGAAGAACCAGATTTGATGCTCTGTGAGTTCTTGTAACAAAGGAGATGAACAGTCGCGGCGGTGAGAGATCGACAGTCTCTCACGGCGAGTATTTAGCTGGATGCTTGGGCTCCTGGGCTTATGAATCTCTTGGAATCTGTCTAGTGGAGACTTGCTGCCTCAGCCGATCGTCTTCTGGACGAGAGATTCGTAGAGAGAAGTCCTGAGATGGATTCCGGCGAGAAAGCAGGGAGCTTGGTGATAAGTGTGTTCTTTTGTATCTCCGTGAGTGAATTCGGGATGAGTTCTGAACCTTTTTCCAGTAGGAGGAGGCTCTCGATTTATAGGACTTTTGATATGCCGGGCGATCGCCTTTACTGCATTATAATAATAGGGCGATCATCTTTTAGCACATGGGTTTGTTCCCTTAAAGTCCGCGGCTGCTGCTGGCAGTCAGCTGTACGGTCCAATGGGGAGCCTGCACGCGTCCTGAGTTGTTGTCACGGGCGGTCCCACTGAAAACTTTCGGCGCGCCTGCCGGTAGGTGAGGTAGGTGACAGGTTGTGGTCAAAGGTCTTGTCTGTCAGCAAAAGATCTTGTCTGTCAGCGCCTTTTGTGGATCTGCACGTGGGTGCTGTTCTGAGATCCAGTCTTCGATGACTTTGACGGGCGATCATCTCTGTTCGGGGCGTAGGCCGATTGTCCTTAGCCGGACAGTAGAGTCGATCGCCAGATGCCAAAGGGCGATCGCCTTGGGAGTCGATCGCTAGGTACCTGATGGTGGTCTGGTTTCTTCGTTTAGGCGAGCTAGCCATAGTTTGACTGGAGTTGACTTGGTCGCTCGGCCTTATAGTCGATCGCCTGTCGGGATGAATAAATCTTGACACAACAATTGCCCCCCAGCTCGCTCATACGTTGGAAACGTGGGGTGAGGTGGTTCTCTTGGCGATCGCTGAACTTTTGACGAGCGACTCTGTGTTTAAGCGAATCGCGATCGTCTTTGGTGATATATTCGAGTTTGGGCGACACTTGGCCGCTAAACTGCGCGGGAAATGGCAATGGGCGTGGAAAAGTCTCCGCGCACGTGTCGGGCTTCTATTGGAGGATACCAACGGTCATTAATGACTCCTCAGATGATGCGTCCTTGAAAAGACACGTACGCGGGTCTCGAGGGAGTCAATAAATGCGTCGTTTGAGATCCGACCCCTGAGATTTTCCCTTATTGCAAATGAATCCCTGCCTTCTCCTATAAAAGGGCGCAGTGCTGCAGTTTCATACTCACGCGTACTTATTGGAGAAAGAAGGACTTGCTGAAGATTTTTCTGAAGATCTTAGTGCCGATCGTCGTTCGATTTCGCCTTCGGGTAAGAAAAAATCCTTTTCTCCTTTTCTGTCTTTGAGAATGGCCGGCACGTCATCATCACATGGAGTGGGTACCAGTTTCGCCGCCGGGACATCGACTGTCCGGGGAGGACGTTCTTCCGACTTCCACCTGGAGACGGCCGCTGAGGCTATTCGGGCCGGAATCGACCCTGCTGAAGTTGAGGCTTTATTTAATGAAGCTGATGTTGCTAAGGAGGCAACTGCTGAAGAAAGACGATCGCAGATAGAGAGAGATCTGGCGATCAGGGCCTACTGGGAGCAGCATAGTGCTTTCGGCCGAGCCTATAAGGATTTTGCTGAGATAATGGAGAAGTTGGCCGGTCCGACTCCGAGATTCGATTTCCGGGGATACTCGGTCGCCTACCCTTATCAGCTTCCCAAACGGTCACAGTACCGGGTTGCGCAGCGATCCTTGTGGTCGCTTGGCCAAATACGGAGTTCGACGACCAGGAAAGATCTGGCCGTCTAGAGGACAAGGTTCCATGTTCCTTCAGATGTGGACATGTTCGCGCCGGCGGAGAATGAGCGAGACGATCAGCCTCCGATGGGTATGGTCGCCGTGAATGAGGCGATTATGGAGGCCGGGCTGCGCTTCCCTCTATCTTTTGCTGTCTCCCATCTGCTGGCCGCTTGGAATGTGGCGCCACTTCAGCTGACGCCGAACGCTTGACTCCAAATTATCTGCACTCTCACCCTTTTCGGCGGTCACCGCCGGTACCGCCTCCCATCGCCGTTGGAGATGAACCATTTGTTTAAGCTGACGGCTCAGAAAGGGTCGGTCGGCGGTTACCATATTCAGGGCCGATCTGGTCGGGTAATTCACGAAGTCCCAAATAAGATGCGGGGCGATCAGACGAAGTGGTTCTGGGTCGCCGGCAAGTGGAGGGCTTCCGCGAGCGACAATCCTTCGGGCGAGCTGGAGATCCCTACTGAGTTTCGGGAGAGGAATCTCGGTAAGGGTTTAGACTCTCCCTTCGTTCGGATGCGTTTTGGACTGATCTAATTTGATTTCGGTTTTGCAGGTTTTCACATTCCGGCGGTCGAGGAGCTGCCTTTCGACTTCCTGGTTGTCTGGGAGCGGATTCGGAGCTTGTCGGACGACGACCTTGACGCCAACCAGATCAATAAGGAGAGTCGTTGGTTGTCGGCTCGGCTATTCCGTTTCCCGAGACATCTCTCGGTGCCAGGTATGAGTTTCTGCGACCTTCACTTTCTAGGCGATCGCCTTACTTGAGAAAAGTGTCTGACTGTTGGTCGATTGTCTTAACTGTAGAGGTTCGCTTTCCTCGCTTTTTGGAGCCCCCGCCGGAGATCGCCATGTCGAACCCTAGAGTTCTAGGCCGTCTCCGCCACAAGAAGTCGTCTCGGGCCCCACCTGTTGCGTTGCCAATTGTTCCGGAGGCGGAACCTCGCGTGGAGCCGATCGTGGCTGAGGAGGGAGTTCCGGAGGAGGGGCTTCGAGCGAATCGTAAAAGGCCTAGGCCGGAAGAAACTTCGGTTCCTGCCCCTGGCAATGAAGTGCCGATCGCCGCGCCTCCGATCACCATTGTCGCTCCGGAGAATGAGCCGCCCTCTGCGGCTTTTATGCGGGAGATGGCGATCGCGGATGCTGAGACCCCTCGAGGGAAACCGTATTTCGGTCGGGACCCCGAGAAGGCTGAGAGGTAGATTACATTTTTGTGTTGAAACTTGCAACTGCGTAGGAGTTGTGTTAACTTTGTTGTTTTGATGTAGGATCCGTCGCACAGATCCGTCTTGCCCGCCGATGGTCGTGGATTTCCTAGCGAGCCGATCTCCTCGCCAGTCCTGCGACATTCCTCCATACGTCAGCAAGGCTGCTTCTGCTCTGCCGAAGGCCTGGACGACCGATCTGGATGCGATCGCTCGTCAGCGATTGGGGAGTTCGATGCAGGCTGTTCTCGCCCTTTCTCTCCAGACGGCGACCATGGCTGTCCAGGCTGCTCAGGAGTTTGAGGGGCGGCCCTCCACTATCCGCCTGTAGGCGGATCTCGAGGCGGCTCGGAAAGAGAACGCCGAGTTTGCCGATAAGATCGTGGCGATGGAGAAGGACTCTCTGGAGGTGGCCAAGCGGGCGAGCCACGAGCTTGAGCTGGCGAAGAAGGAACCCGAGTTGTCTCGTTTGGCGGTTGACCGATTTCGGGACCAGATGTTGAATGCCGTCCGGGCGCAGAAGGTTGCTGAAGAGGAGGCTGATCGCCAGAAGGTGACGATCGCTCGGTTGACCAGCGAGCTGGAGGAGTCGACGGGGAAGGTTGCTGCGAGGGAGGCCGAGCTCCAGGGGTCGCAACAGGCGATGGCGGAGCTGAAAAGAGAGGTAGAGGCGACCAAGGCCGATCCCTTTCAAAACTTGGAGTTTGTCAGCGAGTTCGCCTATTATTTGGCATTCGCCGACTCGATCCGAGCAGCTAAGAAGGAAAGTTTGGAGGTCGGGCCTCTTGCTGAGAACTTCAAGGCGTATGCGTTGGAGCATCCTCTCCATCCAGCTTTCTCCTTGCCGATCTTGGATCTTGCGGACATCGGCGTGGATTTGAGCTGGTATCCGTCTCCGGCCAATCTTGCTCATCCCGACGCTCCGGAAGATGAGGGGACCGCACCGGATGCTGATGGCGAAGGCCAGGCAGGGGCCTGAGGCACTTCATTTTTTATGTTTTAGCTTATTTCCTTGTAGTTTGTAGCTTTCTTTTGTAGCATTTAGGCCTTCGGGCGACCATGTACTCTGATCTTTTCAAGTAATGAAATGAACGTTTGAATTTCTGACTTATCACTTGAATGATTGTTATTTTTGAGTCTTTGTTTGACTTTGTACAAATGTGTGAGGAGAGATCGTTGCGAGGGTAGTTCCAAATGAATTGATAAACTCATAAAGATAACTTTTACAACAAATTTGATCGCTGCACAACATCTGAAAAAATGACGATCTCCGTATGTTGTTGTATAGGGACGATCGTCGTATAGGTAGTCCGCACTCTTCCCCCTTGTTTTTATTCACTTAGTGGAAGTAAGGGGATGAAAATAATTCGTTGAGTGAGCGGTCTTCAACTTTGTCGAATCCTCGAGGACGGTCGTCCGTCTTGAGGAACCATGCACGATCGCGGAGTTCGATGGACCAACCCCTTGATCATGTCTTGATGCGCGAAGACATTGAGTGTCTCGTGACTCACTTTATTATGAGGGTCCTCTGTTAGGCTGCGCCTCGCCTCGTATTTAAACGAAGGGCATGCGGTCTCGGTCTAGAGGAGTCCTTGCGCAGGGCAGCGTCGGATGATTCAACACCACGCCCGCGGCTCGTTTAGCTCTGCTTCCACCTCGGCCCACCATGAAGATGGCGAACCTCGACGGTGTACGTTGAGATGGGGGTTGTGGCACGTCGCATTGTCCGGGTTCACCACGTTAGATGATGAACCTTTGAGGGCGAGCGATCGTGTCCACTGATTAATTTTGGAGGGCCCTCAGACTACGCCAGCCTCGTATTTAAACGAAGGGAGGGCGATCTTGGCCCAAAGGGACCTTGCATGGCCTAAGCAGTCGGTTCCATCGATCACCAGGACCATGGCTGCACTCTTCCACCTTGGATCGTCATGTAGATGCCGACCTTCGACGGTGTACGTTGTGCGGGGGAGGCGATCTCGTGCCTTAGTCCATCATGTTAGATGGTGAAATGTAGATGGCGAGCGGATCCTCCAGTTTCTTAAATAAGGAGGGAGATCGGGGAGACTTCCGAGGTCCTCTTCTCTTGATTGAAGCATGTAGATACGGTCGCTGAGGTTGATCCACGGGTTGGCTCGTATGAGCTTTCCAGCCTGTTTTGTGTTCGACTCGGACGATCGTGTATAGAGATTGGTGGGGGCTTTGGCTAGGCCAATAAGCTGTCCAACTTGCCTTCCTCGAACAATATCCAGAGCTGTTTGAGGAGGTCGCGGCATTGGTTGGTGCTGTGGCCGGGACTCTTACGGTAGGCACAATATTGATTATTGTCCAGGTGATCGTGGTCCCTTATCGCCTTTGGCTTTTTGAGCTTTTCGTGCCCCTTGATGGCATAGAAAATATGTGCTGGAGTTTGGTTGAACGTATGGAGGAGATGGGCTTCCATGTCCTCGAAAGCCTTGAGATCTCCGGGTGGCTTGGCGATTGCCTTCTTTGCTTTGGCGATCGCTATCTTCTGGACAGGAGGTGGCGTTTCCTCACCTAGGTGGAGGGTGAGTAGCCTTTGCCAGGCCAGAAAGTTGGCAGCTTTAGCGCGGAAGATCACATAAGTTGGGGGAATATCCTTGGAGAGATGTCTAAACATGGGAGAATGACCGTAGAACCCCCCCATGACCGAAAAGAGAGCGAGCTCGTCACTGATGGGTTCGCCGGTGAGGATGATTTCGTCTACTCGGTCAATGTAATCTGCGTCGGTTTCGTCTTTCCCCTGCCTGATTTTCATCACGCGGTGGGGGCCTTCTGGTCTGGCGACCTTGCTGGCGAAGTATGACGTGAAGTCATTCGCCAGTTTCTTAAAGGAGGTGACTGATCGTGGTGGTAGTGAGACGTACCACCTATGGGCCAGCTCGCCCAATGTTAACGGGAAGATCCGGCACTTGGTTGCATCAGATGCCCCACACCCAGTCATGTAGATTCGGAATTTACTCAGGTGGGTTTCGGGGTCCGATCTCCCCTCATACAGAGGTGTTTTGGGAGGAGCGATCGTTGGTTGTATGGGGGCAAGCTCGATGTGGACCGCGAGTGGCTCGGTCGGCCCGGTGATCTTTTTGTTGGCGCTTGCCCCAGTGTCCAAGAGTGCTTTCCTTTCGTCGAGCTGGCGTTGTATAGCGGCCATCGCCGTGGCCTGGCTGCTCGTGGCTCGGCGCTCGGAGCGGGTGCCAAGGCGATTGAGTACTGACCCCCTGGCGATCGGGACGGGAGTCAGATGGCTGACCTGCGTTCGGCTGTGAGGTGGGTAGGCCGAACTCCTGGTGACGGATTCGGATTCCGTCTTTTCGTGGTTGGAAACTGAATGCCCCGGTCGCCAGGATGGGTCGCACCCCACGCGATTTAATATGGATCCGTCCGGTCATGCGAGAGCCCTTTCTCGCGAAATGGGGCTTTCTGGAGATCGCTCGCTCAGTAGCCCGTTGAATTTCCGTTTTCCCATCCAGCGGACGATCGAAGGAGTTATCGCGGGCGACGCGCATGCTCTCCGTCGCTCCTCTAGGATGGCCATAGCCTCCTCGATCTGTTCCTCGGTTTGGAACTGATCGAGTGAGAGGTTGGGGCCATCTCTCGGATGCAGGATCGAGAGTCTCGCGTTGCTGCGGCTTCCCCCTGTCGTTGGCTGGGGTTCGGACTGAACCGGGATATGGTGTCCGGCGGTTCGGAGAGCGGCTTTCTTCGATTTACCGGCGGATGTCATGATTCTGAAGGTTTTCTTTGAAGTGCAGTGAGTGTCACTTCAAGTGTATGCCCCGAGAACAGTGAGTGTTCTTCGGGACGGTGGGAATAAAAGTTTGAGGGTTAGATTGCCCTTCTTCTAGCGCCAATTGTTGCTACCCAAAATATTATCCGGAGATAGATATTGCTGGAATGGATGGATAGCAAACAAATGCAAGAGCACTTCCGTGAGAAAGATAAATAACACAAGATTTGCCGGGGTTGTTAGTCCCGGGCTTGAATGCTCTCGCGAGATATTATTAATACTAATATTCGGGGATACAAGTACTAATGTAAGAATACAATTACAATGAGTGTAAAGATTCTTGTTATCTTAGCTAGTGAGCGTGTAGATTGCCGGAAGAACCAGATTTGATGCTCTGTGAGTTCTTGTAGCAAAGGAGATGAACAGTCGCGGCGGTGAGAGATCGACAGTCTCTCACGGTGAGTATTTAGCTGGATGCTTGGGCTCCTGGGCTTATGAATCTCTTGGAATCTGTCTAGTGGAGACTTGCTGCCTCATCCGATCGTCTTCTGGACGAGAGATTCGGAGAGAAAAGTCCTGAGATGGATTCCGGCGAGAAACCAGGGAGCTTGGTGATAAGTGTGTTCTTTTGTATCTTCGTGAGTGAATTCGGGATGAGTTCTGAACCTTTTTCCAGTAGGAGGAGGCTCTCGATTTATAGGACTTTTGATATGCCGGGCGATCGCCTTTACTGCATTATAATAATAGGGCGATCGTCTTTTAGCACATGGGTTTGTTCCCTTAAAGTCCGCGGCTGCTGCTGGCAGTCAGCTGTACGGTCCAATGGGGAGCCTGCACGCGTCCTGAGTTGCTGTCACAGGCGGTCCCACTGAAAACTTTCGGCGCGCCTGCCGGTAGGTGAGGTAGGTGACAGGCTGTGGTCAAAGGTCTTGTCTGTCAGCAAAAGATCTTGTCTGTCAGCGCCTTTTGTGGATCTGCACGTGGGTGCTGTTCTGAGATCCAGTCTTCGATGACTTTGACGGGCGATCATCTCTGTTCAGGGCATAGGCCGATTGTCCTTAGCCGGACAGTAGAGTCGATCGCCAGATGCCAAAGGGCGATCGCCTTGGGAGTCGATCGCTAGGTACCTGATGGTGGTCTAGTTTCTTCGTTTAGGCGAGCTAACCATAGTTTGACTGGAGTTGACTTGGTCGCTCGGCCTTATAGTCGATCGCCTGTCGGGATGAATAAATCTTGACACAACAGAATACTTTGAATATTTATGAATCACAAAAGGGGGGTTTCTGGAGTCTTCCTTGAGAATTGAGTATTGATGATTGATTATCGTATTTCTCTATGAATCGTTTAGGCCCGGAAGTGCGTTCTTGGACCTCTCGAGCTTGAACACCATTTTCACTTCGGTTCTAATGTCTCAAAGGCAAGTATTGTTTATGATTGTACGTTCTTGACTTTGAAAGTGAGGTTATGAATTGTATGATTGTATATATTCACTCTGGGACGAACCGACGGGTCCTTAGAGGGTTCCGTTGCCTTTGGTGCGGTTCCACGAATATTTGGGTTAACCACTCTGGGAGGGTCCGACGGGGCCTCACAGGGTTCTGTTGCCTTCGGTGCGGTTCCATGGTTAATCACGTATGCATTGAAATGAAGTGCTATGAGATTTAGTTATTCCTGAATACTAGTCTTGAGTTTGATGAAATGATGATTACATTTACTTTATTTTCGAGAATTATTGTATTTCATATTCGATATACTTGTACTAGCTATTCGACGGCTAACCCCGTTTGGGGGAAATACCTTTCATGTATTTCAGGATCCATGAGAGGAGAAAGGTGTGTACCGGGTCGACACAAAGATGATGGGCAAGAGTGATGCTGTGTCTTAATTATGTCTATGTTTTGCACCTTGTTCCATTTGGTATTGTTGAACTTGGAATGGTTTGAATACTCGAGTAATGTTTCAGATGTTCATGATGTTGTGGCCTGTGTTGCCGTGAGTTTCAAATTCCCAAAGTATTGCGTTCTGTCGAATTAGTTATTACATTGGTATCATCCTTATCTTCTCTTGGGATTATGTTTAGACCTTATCGGTCGAAGTTTATGGTTCCGCGTAATTATAGCCTTGTGGGTCCCACTGAGGGGCTCACGGCGCTGTAACATACCCTGAATAGCTTCGGGGTGTTACAGTATATGGTATCAGGGCTTAGGTTTATGGATACCTAGGTTGTCGGTCTTTTTGGGTCGAAATTGAGTTATCGTTCGAATACAGTCTCACTGTATTGCCATCATCTTGGTGTGACCGGTACTAGTAAGTCCTTTTACTCTTCTTGTATTTTTCCTAATCGCTTCGCTTTTGATATGATATTCTTGGGAATCGGTCACCTCGATGATGGGCCATTTGAATTGTACTTATGTATTTTGTGTATCCTTCAGAATGTCTGCTGACAGGGGTCGAGGACGAAGTCATGGTCGTGGATGCGGATGAGGACGTGGCGCGGCAGCTTCCCTCAGTTCCATTGCGGGATCGACTACCCCTAGTTTATCTAACTCGGTGCATCCTGATACTGAAAGTCAACATGACCAGTCGACCGGTCAAGGGAATAATGCAGATTGGGATTACGAATGTTCTTCAACAACTGGCAAATCAGATGACTGTCCTGGCCCAAGCCGTTCAACTGAATAATCCTAGTCCGACAACGGATGTTTTACTCCAGAATGTGTTCGTATGCATCCCCCGCAGTTCAGTGGTACTACCGACCCAGTGGGTTGGGAATGTTGGCTATTTGAATTGGAGAAAATGCTTGAAGTGGTTGACTGTCCGGAAATGAGGAAGGTACCGATTGCTCAGTACTTCCTTACTAAGGAAGCCGTGACTTGGTGGAAAGCAATTAAGCCACAAGATCATGCTGCTACATGGGACGAATTTAAGGATCTGCTAGAGGCTGAGTTTTGTCCTTGGCCAGTGCAAGAAAGTAGGATCCGTTCCTTTTTCGAAGCTAAGCCGTAGAACATTCCAGTCTCACAGGCGATAGTGGAATACAACCAACAGCCGATTCATGTGAAGAATCAGGTGCGTGATGAGCGAGACAAGATCCACCACTTCGACATGCGAATGAATATGAAATTACGGCGTTATATGGCCGAGTTTGCTTGCACTACTTTGAAAGAATAGCAAGACAGGGCTCTGGCATATGACATGTTAAGTTCCAACAATAATACCACAGAGGAGCTGAAGAAGCAAAAGACCACTGGTAATTTTTTTGGCTCTAAAGTTGGCAACGTTCGGATACCTCAGACGGCTAACCACTTTGTCGGGCAGTCATCGTGTTCTTTTAAAGGGAAGAAGAGTTTTCTTTCTGCTCCGGTGACCTATTTTAATTGTGCTTCGGCACCTCAACTCGCCCGGTGACCTATTTTAATTGTGGTCATCCAGGCCACATCAACCTGGAGTGCAACTTCCCACCTATGAAGTGTCACACTTGTGGTCAGATCGGACACAGGGCAGTCTATTGCCCCAAACAGGATCAGACTTTGGATACTCGGGCTTTTGCCCCAGCACATAGAGATCAGAGTATGAATCAGCGACCATCCGTTAGCCAGTCACAGCATGGTTACGGCAGAGGCCGCGGTCAGATCGCTAGATAGGGAGATTCTAGCATCGGTTCGGCACACCCACGAGTTTATGAGATGCGTCGAGCAGATGAACCTGATGCGGAGGTGGCTTCAGGTACCATTCATATCCTATCTCATCCAGTTCAAGTACTTTTTGATTCTGGTGCTACACATTATTTCATGTCCTTGGATTATGTACACCGTTTGAATATAAATTGTATGACTCTTGTGACTCTTTCATTGTGAAAACTACCTAGTGGGGATAGAATCGTGGGGAATCGGTAGATTAGAGATTATCCGATGAGCATAGCAGGTATTGATTGGCTATCGAATTTAATTGTAGTTGATATCGAGGGCGAGGATTAGATCCTCGGTGAGGACTGGCTTGAGAGTCACCAAACGATTATGAATTACCGCACTAAGGTTATCACTATGATGGCTAAAGATGGTTCCAAGTACTTGTTCATGGGACGTAAATCGGGTCAACCCAATTTGCTTATCAGTGCCATGAAGACCGTGAAACTCTTGAATAAAGGTTGCATGGCCTATTGGCGTTATGCTTTGAAGTCGGAAGGGAATGTGGTCGATTTCCCTTCGATTCCAGTTGTTAATGAGTATCCAGACATTTTTCCAGACGACCTTCCAGGTTTACCGCCAGATCGAGAGATAGAATTTTCTGTTGATTTAGAGCCCGATGCGGCTTCGGTTTCTAAGGCACCTTATCGTATGGCACCTTCAGAAATGCAAGAATTAAAGAATCAGTTGGGAGAACTGTTGGAGAAAGGGTACATTAGACCGAGAGCTTCACCTTCGGGCGTACCTGTTCTGTTTGTGAGAAAGAAGGATGGTTCACTATGTTTATTCATCGATTACCATGAGCTAAACAAAGTGACCATCAAGAACAAGTATCAGTTACCTCGTATAGATGATTTATTTGATCAGTTGCAGGGAGCCGCAGTATTCTCAAAAATTGATTTGAGATCAAAATACTACCAGCTCCGAGTGAAAGAGTCCGACGTTCTAAAAACCGCTTTCCGGACGAGATACAGACCTTATGAATTTGTGGTCATGCCTTTTGGACTGACTAATGCACCAGCAGTATTCATACAGCTGATGAACAAGATATTCATTGAGTATCTTGACAAATGTGTGGTAGTCTTTATTGACGATATCTTGATTTATTCTCAAAATGAGGAGGAGCATGCCCGACACTTGCGTTTGATACTAGACATTTTGAGAGCCGAGCGCCTTTATGTGAAATTCTCAAAATGTGAATTCTGGTTGAAGGAAGTTGTGTTTCTCGGTCATGTGGTTTCGGCTGAAGGAGTTCGTGTAGACCCACAGAAGATTGAGGCAGTGGTAGATTGGGCACCGCCTAATAATGTCAAGGAAGTTCGTAGCTTTTTGGATCTTGCTGGGTATTAACGTCGGTTTGTCGAGGGGTTCTCGAAACTCGCTCGGACGCTTACGCAATTACTTTTGAAGACAGAAAAGTTTGTTTGGACTACTGAGAGACAGCAGAGTTTCGATGAGCTGAAGAGACGTTTGACCTCAGCGCCGAGGTTCTTACACCACAGATGACGATTCATCAGGATTTGATCGAGCAAGGTATAGAAGTTTGTCTTTAAAGAGTGTAGGGACAGTTGTGTACCCTCGAAATTACTTCATCCTTGGTTGACGACATCAAAGGGAAACAGTAGAGTGACCCAATGATTTCCCAACTGAAGGAAGATGTAATTAAGGGATGTAACGCCCCCAAAATTTATCGGAACGTTACAGTGTCGTGAACCCCGTATTGGACCTACAAGGCAAATTTTTAAGATTTTAAAATTATCCATTAAATAATTTTTATGAAAGTAGCTCCACGATGATACAATTACGAAACGAAATACTATAGAAAAATAAGTTCGAATACACGGTTATTACATTAACTTGGAATATTAGAATTCAGTTTAAAGAAACAAAATAACGGGGCTTCTTCCCAACACCGCTCAAGCCTGACCGGAACCTTCGGGAATGTCCTGCACATATTCAACAAATTGCCTGACACGACAAATCGTTCCAGCCGACCTAGGTCAGATAATATGAATGAAAAATCATCAAAAGTATAAGATAAACCTACAATACAATATCATTATTCAGTTTGGCATTAGATCACAACATACCCAACATTATCTTTTCTATCAACACATAAACTCCCAAGGTCACAACCAAGGATCACGGAAGTATCTACACAGGAATACTCCAGACGTGGGTATTCAGGTTTTATCCCTCAACATAGTTCTGTATGGAAATCTCAACACATAAACTCCCAAGGTCGCAACCAAGGGTCACAGAAGTATCTACACAGGAATACTCCGGAGGTGGGTACCATTCAGGTTTTATCCCTCAACACATCGTCCCATCAATCAAGTTTTCAAGTAAACCGAAATAAAATTTCCATGAATAGAGACACACATTAAATTTTGGAATTTATCGTTACATAAACTGAGCAAGGTATCACTTACCATAGTTTCGACGAGAGTAACTTCCTTCATAACACAACGGCTCGAACGCCCATATTCATCGATTAATACCTCATGGTGATAATGACGAATAGCGACAATTTCCCCTGTCCTGATAGGATTCTAAACCTAGTTCGTTTCATAATGTCGAAACCAAAATTCTATGTTTAATGCGAATTACTTAAATCCTCAATCCAGCGATTTTAAATTTATCGCATCATTTTAACCACAATATTTTTATACACTATTTCTGCGTTATGACTACGACTATAACCACCCGTAATCTTGCTAATTACTCAAACTCGAAATTCCATAACTCTATGGTAGAATGGACAAGTACAATTCCCACAAAATCGTAGTATTGATTACCTATCCAATTCGATAATTGATAACTAATTCATTAAAGAATTACCAACGAGTTACCATACGATAATCGGACTACAAACACAATCCATAACATGACGATTCCATGGTGTTGGTGATTTACAAGTTCGATCATGAGTTTTACAATCCAACTATGTTTACTACCACAACTCATACAAAATACTAGCTTGATAGGTTTCATTTAACCATTATGTTAGTTTCACCGGTTCGATCATCATCAAAAGTTCTAAACTACCCAAAACATCCGAAATCTAATACAACTTAACTAACAACACTGAGATGGATTCAAAGGTTTGATAAACTTACCTTACTTGATGAGGTACGAGGAAGAACAACAAAGGACGATGAAAAACGGGAGGACAACACCTTCAAAACCTTCTCCGTAGCTTGATCAATCCACTCTTACTATGATAACACGCAGCTAGGGGGTCTAGAATTCGATTAGGAGGGTTGGAGAATGATATTTAGGAGAGGAGAAACGTTTAAGGGTCGGGAGAAGTGAAAGAGGAGATGTCATTTTATAACACCAGGATGGCATTACGTACGCTATGCCCAAGGGTTTACGTACGTAAACTTCGTTATGTACGTTATTGACAAAAGGTTAACGTATGTAAGGGGTTCTCAGAGCCTACTACCCGAAATGACATTGTCCATTACGTATGTAATGTATTGCTGTGTTACGTATGTAAAGCTCAGTTGACTTACTGTCGTTATCGCACCGAAAGTTGTCCGACATATCATCAACATCATACAATTACATCACAAAAACAAATAAATGCCACAAGCTTTTATACGTGACAACACGATCTAAACATAAAGTATAAAAGTACAAGCATCGATAGGTGGAGTACAATGCTAAATCGTTAAAAATGAAGTACATGATGTTTTTAATAGCATGAAATACCCGTGGTATTACATACCATCCTCCTTAAAATAGTTTCATCTCGAAACTAAGAAAATAACTCGGGGTGACTCTCTCTCATGCTCGACTCAGTCTCCCAAGTTGCTTCTTCAATGTCGTGGTGTGACCAAAGAACTTTCACAAGGGGTTATTCCTTAGAGTCTTTATGCGACGATCTGGACTTGCGATTGGCACTTCTCTGAAGGTAGCATCATTAGAAATCTCTACTTCTTCGAAATTGATCTTGTGACTCGAATCTTAAACGTACTTCCTCAACTGGGAGACGTGGAAGACATCATGCACTCCATCTAATGATGGCAATGCTAATCGATAAGCAAGTCTACCAACACGGTCTAAAATCTCAAACGGGCCGATAAATCTCGGGCTCAACTTGCCCTTCTGGCCGAAACGTCGAATGCCCCACACCGGCGATACGTTGACCCAAACATGATCCCCAACTAGAAATTCCAATGGTTGCTGGCGATCCATAGCGTATGACTTTTGGCGGTTCTGCACTGCTAACATGTGTTTCCGAACAACAGAATTTTTTTTAATAGATTCCTGGATCAGATCTAACTCGGTAGCACGACATCGGAAGCATCATACCAACATAGGGGAGACTTGCATCTCCTACCGTACAAAGCTTCGAAGGGTGCCATGCCTATGCTTGCATGCCAACTGTCATTGTATGAAAACTCCGCTAAGCAGAGATGTTTAACCCAGTCTTTACCTCAATCGGGTACACATGCTCTCAATATATTCTCTATGGTCTATATCGTATGTTCTGTCTGTCCGTCTGTTTGAGGGTGATAGGCTGTGCTGAAATGTAGATGCGTACCCATAGCCTTATAGACAACTTTCCAGAAGCGGGACACGTACATGGTGTCTCTATCTGATATGATTGCTGAGGGAACGCCATGTAGTCTCACGAATTCCCAGATAAAGATAGTGGCCAACTGCTCTGTTCTGGTAGACTCATGGATCAGAATGAAATGTGCTGACTTCATCACTACAATGACCCATATCGTGCCCTTACCTCCCATAGACACTGGTAACTTGGTGACAAAATCCATTGATAGGCTCTCCTAATTCCATTCCGGAATGGGCAAGGGCTATATGATTCTGGCAGTCTGCGGTGTTCGGTCTTCACTTGTTGACACGTCATACATCGAGTAACGAATCTTGCTACTTCCTGCTTCATGTTTTTCCACCAAAAGCTCTTCCGCAGATCCTCGTACATTTTGCTCACCCCGAGGTGCACAGAATAGGGAGTAGAGTGAGCTTCCTTCAGTATAGTTTGCTTTAGCTCGTTATTTGGCGGGATACAGATCATGTTCTTAAATCTCACCAAGCCCCCTTGGATCCTATAATCTGAAATAACTCCCCCCTCGGCTCTTGTGCTGATCGCACGCAGTTCGGGGTCTTCCATCAGTGCTAGACGTATCTCATCCAGCAAGCATAAATAAATATTAAGTGAGCACAACTGTCTTTGGCGATGTTATCTCCGTACTTCAATACCATTCCTCCTGAGGTCCTGTTGCAGTTCTGATTATACCGTTAAATCGGATAGCATCATCTCTTGCGCAATCTTCTGACTAAGTGCATTTGCTACGACGTTGGCCTTTCCAGGGTGATATAAAATTCTCCACGTCATAATCATTGATTAGCTCCAGCCAATGCCTCTGCTTCATGTTTAACTCTCTTTGGGTGAAAATATATTTTAAACTCTTGTTGTCCGTAAAAATCTTACAGGTAACCCCGTAAAGGTAGTGTCTCCAGATCTTAAGAGCGTGCACCACTGCAGCCAGTTCCAAGTTGTGCGTCGGGTAGTTCACCTCGTACAGCTTAAGTTGTCGAGAGGCGTATGCAACAACTCTGTCGTTTTGCATGAAGACACATCCTAGTCCATGTTTAGATACATCAGTGTATATTATGAATCCTGTCGTGCCTTGCGGTAATACTAACACCGGAACGATAGTCAGTCTCTTTCTTAGTTCATCGAAGATCTCCTGACAATCCGTTGTCCAGATAAACTTGGTACTCTTCCTTAGTAGGTTCGTCAACGGCCGAGCGATACAAGAAAAAGCCTCGACGAACAGTCAATAATAACCTGCCAATCCCAGAAAACTTTTTACTTCTTTGACGTTCTTTGGTGGTTCCCAACTCATCACTGTCTCAATCATTTGCGGATCTACCTTGATGCCTTCTTTGAAATAACATGTCCCAGAAAGGTCACCTCTGGCATCGAGAACTCGCATTTAGAAAGTTTTGCATAGAGTTGGTGTTGCCTCAAAACACATAACACCTGTCTCAAGTGTTCCTCATGCTCCTTTCGGCTCCAGGAATAGATTAAAATGTCGTTAATAAAAACCACCACACACTTATCGAGAAAATCTATCAGAACCTTGTTCATCAATTCCATTGTAACACCCCAAACTAGGCGGATATTACAGTGCCGTGGACCCCCGACTGGGACCCACCAGGCGAATGAAAACTGATGAATTAAATAACATAATTGTTGTACCAAACCACATTATATTACCAAATACTCCGATGAGGAGCTTAAGTACAATACACCAGGACAATACAGAATACTAGTATATTTTATGTGAAGATAAAATACACCACCCTGAATAAATAAACATCTCAAACGGAATTTGCAGCGGAAAAATACAAATGAAGAGAAATAAGAATGACTGAAATGACTGAATGACTGGGGCCCCCTACTAGTATCACTGGGACTCCTCGCCGTCAACATGCTCTCACCGTGCCTTTGCCTTGCCGTGACCTGAAAACAATATCCCCCAACGGGGTCAGTTACACAGAACAACAATCCTCAAGGGTTGAATATACACAATCATGATATATCTGAAGTTATGAAATATTCTTAGTTATGAATTACGCTGAAGAGGAGTATCATAGTACGCCCGTAGTGTTCTGTGCAAGTGTACAAGACGGATGACCGGACACACCCGTCCTTGTACCTAATTAGTCTCACGGAGGTAATCGTTACCGTGTGCACAATCCAATGTATCACTCCAATACATGGCCATCGCGTGCCCGACTAAAAATTCCACACATCCGCACCCGGCCACGCAATATGAACCCAGAAGGTCATATGAACGAGAATGACCACAATGAATATCAATGGATAATAATTCGACAAGGTCAAGAATGACTCACCGAGATGAAAATAATAGTGAAGTGATTGATAACCCAATGAAATGATTGGAACCGTCGTTCCTCGTGAATGAAATGATTATTCGACAATTACAAGTCTCAATACGGTTAATACAATGATGAATGAGTTATGATTATGAATGAACAACAACAAAAGGAATGAATATCCTTTTAACCGAGTAAGAATTAACTTACGTAACACCGGTGACAATTATCCTTCCACGAACAACGTCCTAATTGAGATATTGGTCGCTCGAACAACCTTGAATAACACAATCATCAACAATCCGTTCAACATAGGAATCAAACACGAAAATAACGAACTCAAAATGTCGATACGACTAAACCAAGTTCATTGGGGCATTATATCGAACACTTTGTGGCCAAACTTCGATGGTTTACAACCAAACTTCAATAATACCAACATCAAATCCCCAAGAAGTGTTTCAAACCAACAAAACATCTTCAATACGATCAATAATCCAATATGAATATTCAAATTCGTGATTACAACAACGATTAATCGAAAACCCCAAATCGACTCAATATTCAAAGTGTTCTTGAATAATCTTTCAATAATCCAATGAATAATCAAACATATCCATAATCATGCGTATATCACTTCATACAACATGATCTTAACATCCAAAACATCATATCTCAATACAAAATCGAAATCCAAGATGTTGAAAAAAAATTACCTCTTGAAGATCCAAGCACTTTGATCCGAAGAATATGCGTTAGATCGACTATCCGAGCTTCACGATCGAAAGGAGATGAATAAAATCAAACACTCAAGTGATAGATGGTGGGAAGTCTCCCCCCTCAAGCCCTCTCTCTCGTATGGTTGAAGAAAAGTGAAAAAATGAGCTGATCTCGCTGAAAAAACGCAATTATAGTCTTGCCTTTGTGTGCAGCGGCCGGCGAAGTGTGCCGCGGCACGGGCCACTTGCCCCGGTGATCGGCGGCGTACGCGGCCGGACGAATGTGCCGCGGCGGTGACTCAGAAGTGTGCCGCGGCCCCGTCGGCATGAGCCGCGGCCCTGTCTGAGCAGGTTGGCGATAAGTTGCAACATGAGTGTGCCGCGGCCGGGACGAGTGTGCCGCGGCGGTGACTCAGCATGTCTTTGCGGCCTGCCCGGCATGAGCCACGGCCACAGCACAGCTCGGCCAAAATCGGAAAATGTGTGTCGGCGCACACTCCTTGTGCCGCGGCCCACACCCCCCTAGGGTCCTAAAATGATGAAAAATGATCCGGGAAGAGAATAAAAGCAATAGGAATCAATATTTGGGAAACAATAACACGAAATGGAAGTACGGAAACCCCAAAACGGTGGTTCCAAGCAATGATTATAAGGGTTCGCCCAACAAAACACAATTTGAACAATGAGGAGATTAGAAATGACATGAACTCCAACGTCAACATCGACTGATGAATCAATTATAACAATCAAGATAATACTCTTGTCTCGATTCCCGAGTAAGGTTGGAACAATGAACAATATCGATACACAACTCGAAGTTATTCCGAATGGTGAACACGGATGAAAGATTATAACTAGTGAAAAAAATTACATAGTGACAATTACCGAATGAAATTACTGAATGATAATGATTGAATTACAATCGGGTATTACATACACCCCCTCTTAAAAGAGTTTCGTCCCCGAAACTAAGGGTCAAACAACTCGGGATAACTCTCCCGCATACTATCCTCGGTTTCCCAAGTAGCCTCTTCGACTCCGTGTCTAGACCACTGAATTTTAACCAAAGGAATCGCCTTATTCCTCAACTGTTTGATTCGCCGCTCTAAAACTCGTATGGGACGCTCTTCATACGAATGATCATCTGCGATCTCGATTTCGTCGAACTGAAGTATGTGACTCGGGTCGGCAACATACTTCCGTAGCTGAGAGATGTGAAACACATAATGAATTCGGCTCAACGCCGGAGGTAAGGCCAATCGATAAGCTAGCTCGCCTACTCGTTCCAAAATCTCAAACGGTCCAATAAATCTCAGACTCAACTTCCCCCATTTTCCAAAATGGAAAATACCTCGAATCGGGGATACCTTGACCAAAATGTGGTCACCTGTCTCGAACTCTAGTGGTCGACGACGATTGTCTGCATAAGATTTCGGTCGACTCTGAGCGGTCAACAAACGACTCCTGATCAAATCTACCTTCTCACGGGCGGCTATAAGCATATCGGGCTCGGTGCCGATTGATTCTGATAAGTCGTCCCAACACAACGGAGATCGACAACGACGACCGTACAAGGCCTCGTAAGGTGCCATCTTAATCGAAGCATGTCAACTATTATTATACGTGAAATCGATCAATGGTAGTTGGGTTTCCCAATCGTTTTTCCAATCGAGGACGCATGCCCTCAACATGTCCTCTAATGCCTGAATAGTCCTCTCTGATTGTCCGTCGGACTGAGGATGAAAGGTGGTACTGAGATTAAGCTGAGTTCCCATAGCACGATGAACTGATTTCCAAAAATGAGACATGAATCGCCCGTCACGATCAGAAACGATACTCTTAGGAGTACCGTGCAATCTCACTATTTCTTTGATGAATAACTGGGCAAGTCTCTCAGGACCCCACGTAGCCTTAATCTCAAGGAAATGAGCTGATTTAGTTAAGCGGTCCACAATCACCCAGATCGTATTCATGCCACGACGACTCGTCGGCAAACTCGTGATGAAATCCATAGAAATGTCTTCCCACTTCCATTCTGGAATAGGGAGAGGTTTCAGCATACCCGCCGATCGTTGATGTTCAATCTTAACTTGTTGACAGGTTAAGCATCTCGAAACAAATTCTGCGACTTCACGCTTCATATTACTCCACCAGTAATTTTGTTTCAAGTCCTTGTACATCTTGCTAGACCCCGGATGAACAGAATAAGGGGTAGCATGAGCTTATCTCAAAATCGAGTTTTTCAACTAGTCATTCGCCGGTATGCACAACCGATTCTTAAATCTCAAAAGTCCATCCTCGTGGACCACGAATCCAGGGGCTTTCCCCTGAGCCACATCCTCACGGATGCGCAACAATGATGGGTCTGAACCCTGATTCACTCTGATTGCCTCCTCAAGTGGCGATGAAATCTCTAACATGCAAAGTTGCCCTTGTACTCGCTGAAGCCAGACCTCGATCTCGGGTCTAAGGAATTCCTGTTGAAACTCCTTCTGAACTGTTAAACGAGCAAGCATCTGCTCCTGAATGGACTTACGACTCAAGGCGTCGGCGACAACGTTCGCCTTGCCCGGGTGGTAAAGGATCTCGATATCATAACCTTTGATTAGTTCCAACCACCGTCTCTGTCGCATATTTAACTCTTTCTGAGTAAATATATACTTCAAACTCTTGTGATCGGTGAAAATCTGACAGGTGACGCCATAAAGGTAATGACGCCAAATCTTCAACGCGAAAACCACGGCTGCTAACTCTAGGTCGTGGGTCGGATAATTAACCTCGTAAGGTCTCAATTGCCGTGAAGCATAAGCAATAACCTTCCCATTCTGCATGAGTACACATCCGAGACACTGCCCGGACACATCACTATAAACCACAAATCCTTCCGTCCCTTGCGGCAAGGAAAGTACAGGTGCTGAAATTAACCGGCTCTTGAGTTCCTCAAAACTCCGTTGACACGCGTCGGACCACGTGTATTTCTTATCCTTTCGCAAAAGGTTCGTCATTGGTTGAGCGATTTTAGAAAATCCTTCCACAAACCGTCGATAATAACCGGCTAATCCGAGAAAGCTTCGGATTTCCTTAACATTCTTCGGAGGTAACCAATCTTGGATAGCCTCCGTCTTCTAAGGATCAAAATGCACTCCATATGATGAAATTACATGCCCGAGAAAAGTCACTTCGGACATCCAGAACTCACACTTGGAAAACTTTCCATAAAGTTGCTCTCGTCTTAACACGTCGAGAACCTGATGAAGATGAACCTCGTGTTCCTCTCAATCATGAGAATAAATCAAAATGTCATCGATGAAGACAACAACAAACTGATCCAAAAAGTCGATGAAAACCCGATTCATTAACTCCATGAATACCGCAGGTGCATTAGTTAGCCCGAACGGCATAACTACGAACTCATAATGACCATAGCGTGTACGAAACGCTGTCCTTGCGATATCCGACTCTCGAATTCGCAACTGATGATATCCAGATCTTAGGTCGATCTTGGAAAATATGGAAGCTTCCTGAAGTTGATCTAAGAGATCATCAATACGGGGTAAGGGATACTTATTCTTGATTGTCACCCTGTTCAACTCCCGATAATCAATACACAAACGAAATGAACCATCCTTCTTCTTGACAAACAACACTGGTGCTCCCCACAGGGCCTTTTCGATCGGATATAACCTTTCTCGAACAATTCCTCAAGTTGATTCTTCAACTCCTGCATTTCGGTCGGGGCCATCCGGTACGGTGCCTTCGATATTGGAGATGTACCAGGCTCCAATTCGATTGTGAATTCCACATCTCTCTGTGGAGGCAAACCAGGTAACTCGTCTGGAAATACGTCGGCATATTCTCTCACTACCGGAATATCCGCCAACATTATCGACGATTTCTCGGTTTTAGTCATATAGCACCAATAACCAATACACCCCTGATTGAGTAATCTCACTGCTTTCATCAAATTAATAACTCTTCCAGAACAGCTGGGATTACCTCCCTGAAATACACATTCGACCCCATCATCTGAAATGATAGTGACCATACGCTTACGGACACTAATGATGGCATCATGACGATCCATCCAATCAATACCCAAGATGACGTCGTCTCTCGGCAAATCTACTACGATTAGGTCTGCTGGCCATACACGACCATGAAGCTGAATCGGACAATTCTGAATCTCACGATTTCCTATAATTCGTCTACCATCAGGTAGACCAATGACATAAGGCTCACAACTAGTAGCACTACCCAGACGTAGTCTACTCAAACATGACTCGGAAATGAATGAATGCGATGCACCAGTATCAAAAAGGGTACACACAGGTTGAGATAGAATATCGAGTGTACCTGAGATTATCCAGGCCTCTGGATCGTCGGTCTTCTTCATCTCATAAATCTGGGGCTTGATAGTCCCGGCACCGGACGCTCCCGTCTGCTGGCTATAGGCTCCACCTTTATTCGCTCCTGCCTTTTTAAACGGCATTGACTGAGTAGCTTGATTTTGAACGGCTGACTGCTTTGGGGCCTGAGATGACGCCGGAGTAGGTTTGGAGTCCCTACGGCAAAAACGGGCCTTATGCCCAGCAATCCCACAGTTATGACACGTGACAGACTGTCTCGGACACTTGGTGATGACATGACCAAGATCCCCACAGTTAAAACAGGTGATGGCCGAACTGGCCGCTCGTGATTGAGATTCCGCGGGTTTAAGCGTCACAGGAGGTCGCTCAGAAAAAATAGAGCCCGCACGAGGTTTCTTGAAAGTGGCCTGACTGCCGTCAGACTGATTACAGTTCTTCGACTTCTTGCTAGCAGATGAAGGTTGCTGCTTAGCAATCTCCTTAGCAGTAAACTCATAGGTAAGAGCTTTCTCAATGAATTCGGCCAACGTGGTGCAATTATGATTAAGCAACGACATCCGCATACGGGGTTTCAGCCTCTTGCTGAAATACTTAATCTTATCCGCCTCGGAGTGAATGATAGATGATGCGAACGGAAGAAGTTCCTGAAATTTCTCGGCAATGGCGAGAACATCCTCGTCTGCTGAGGGGTCGGGAGTGAGTAATTCTGACAGCTTGGCCTCTCTGAGTGGGTCCGGATAATACCTCTCCATCATGAGAGTCTTGAATTGATCCCCAAGTACATGATCCGTCGGTGGGCTTCAACGATAACCACTAAGAATGAGCGCTCTTACCCAGGTAGTAAGCCGCAACTGAAACTTTGTGTCATTCGGGACACTCTACCATAGCAAATAACTTCTCGAAATGTTCGAGCCAATGAACAATATCCGCCGGCTTAGATGAGCCTTCAAAAGTAGGTGGTCTTTGGCGAGAGATGTCGCCGATGATACTGCTCACATTCCTCTCTTGCCTCTGAGGTGGCGGCGGAGGAGCCTGTTGATTTTGAGTAGTGGAGTTATGCATCGTCTCTATCAGTTGTGCCATCTGAGTCATTTGGGCCATCATGCCCTGCATAAAAGCGAGTGGGTCAACCCGAACACCTTCTGACTGAGCTGTGCCCCGGGTACGACTCCCCGATAGTGAATGATCACGTCCAGGTGAATGAGTGGCAGCGTCGCTGCTCGAAGAATTAACATTATTCCTTGCGTTCGCACGTGTATTCACACGAGCTCTCGGGATTCGGCCCGCACCACGGCCTCGTCCTCCGCGTCCTCTTCTTGTTCACTCCATACTGAAGTAGGAAAGTCACATGATGATTATATTTCCCGCATGAATATCACGTTATTATTATGTCATGAGATGATGAAAATGAGCATACACGCTCTAACACAGTGATTACATGAATGATTAACTGAGGCGACATGATTATCTGATGAAATTATTGAAATGATTATCTTGCACAAGTTAACAAGATTAATGATATGATCTTCCAGATCAACAACTGAGTAATGAAATGAATTGAGTGATTAATGAGTTAACATGACCGTCCTGGTCAAAAATGAAAATGATGATTGAGGACTGTTAACTGATGAGTTATGAATGAATGATTATTGCCAGAAATTATACCATGGCGTTAGAAGTCTTACAGTTCTTTCAGTCTGATTGGCTCGGCATCTGCACATGTCACACGTGACGCGAAAGTCCAATGATACTAGTCTGATGACGATGATTTCAAATGAGACATGACTCGTAAGGTAGTATTCAAAACCACTCTCCGATACCAACTCTGTAACACCCCAAACTAGGCGGATATTACAGTGTCGTGGACCCCATTTAGGACCCACAGGCGAATGAAAACTGATGAATTAAATAATATAATTGTAGTACCGAACCACATTATATTACCAAATACTCCGATGAGGAGCTTAAGTACAATACACCAGGACAATACAGAATACTAGTATATTTTATGTGAAGATAAAATACACCACCCTGAATAAATAAACATCTCAAATGGAATTTGCAGCGGAAAAATACAAATGAAGAGAAATAAGAATGACTGAAATGACTGAATGACTGGAGCCCCCTACTAGTATCACTGGGACTCCTCGCCGTCAACGTTCTATTCCCGTGCTTTTGCCTTGCCATGACCTGAAAACAATATCCCCCAACGGGGCCAGTTACACAGAACAACAATCCTCAAGGGTTGAATATACACAATCATGATATATCTCAATTATGAAATATCCTTTAGTTATGAATTTAAGCTGAAGAGGAGTATCATAGTATGCCCGTAGTGTTCTGTGCAAGTGTAGAAGACGAGTGCCCGGACACACCCGTCCTTGTACCTAATTAGTCTCACGGAGGTAATCGTTACCGTGTGCACAGTCCAACTCCCAATACATGGCCATCGCGTGCCCGACTAAAAATTCCACACATCCGCACCCGGCCATGCAATATGAACCCAGAAGGTCATATGAACGAGAATGACCACAATGAATATCAATGGATAATAATTCGACAAGGTCAAGAATGACTCACCGAGATGAAAATAATAGTGAAGTGATTGATAACCCAATGAAATGATTGGAACCGTCGTTCCTCATGAATGAAATGATTATTCGACAATTACAAGTCTCAATACGGTTAATACAATGATGAATGAGTTATGATTATGAATGAACAACAACAAAGGAATGAATATCCTTTTAACCGAGTAAGAATTAACTTACGCAACACCGGTGACAATTATCCTTCCACGAACAACGTCCTAATTGAGATATTGGTCGCTCGAACAACCTTGAATATCACAATCATCAACAATCCGTTCAACATATGAATCAAACACGAAAATAACGAACTCAAAATGTCGATACGACTAAACCAAGTTCATTGGGGCATTATATCGAACACTTTGTGGCCAAACTTCGATGGTTTACAACCAAACTTCAATAATACCAACATCAAATCCCCAAGAAGTGTTTCAAACCAACAAAACATCTTCAATACGATCAATAATCCAATATGAATATTCAAATTCGTGATTACAACAACGATTAATCGAAAACCCCCAAATCCAACTCAATATTCAAAGTGTTCTTGAATAATCCTTCAATAATCCAATGAATAATCCAACATATCCATAATCATGCGTATATCACTTCATACAACATGATCTTAACATCCAAAACATCATATCTCAATACAAAATCGAAATCCAAGATGTTGAAAAAAATTTACCTCTTGAAGATCCAAGCACTTTGATCCGAAGAATACGCGTTAGATCGACTATCCGGGCTTCAAGATCGAAAGGAGATGAAGAAAATCAAACACTCAAGTGATAGATGATGGGAAGTCTCCCCCCTCAATCCCTCTCTCTCGTATGGTTGAAGAAAAGGGAAAAAAGCAGTGATCTCGTGAAAAGCGCAATTATAGTCTTGGCCTTGTGTGCAGCGGCCGGCCGAAGTGTGCCGTGGCACGGGGCCAATCGCCCCGGTGATCGGCGGCGTGCGCGGCCGGGCGAATGTGCGCGCGGTGACTCAGCGATGTGCCGCGGCCCGTCGGCATGAGCCTCGGCCCCGCAGTACGAGGCAGGTTAGCCGATAAGTTGCAACATGAGTGTCTGCGGCCGGGCGAGTGTGCCGTGGCGATGACTTCGGTAGTGTGCGCGGCCTGCCGCATGAGCCGCGGCCACAATCTGACAGCGGCCAGCTGGAAAATGTGTGTGCCGCGGCGCACACTCCTTGTGCCACGGCCCACACCCCCCTAGGGTCCTAAAATGATGAAAAATGATCCGGGAAGAGAATAAAAGCAATAGGAATCAATATTTGGAAAACAATAACACGAAATGAAAGTACGGAAACCCCAAAACGGTGGTTCCAAGCAATGAATACAAGGGTTCGCCCAACAAAACACAATTTGAACAATGAGGAGATTAGAAATGACATGAACTCCAACGTCAACATCGACTGATGAATCAAATAATACTCTTGTCTCGATTCCCGAGTAGGGTTGAAACAATGAACAATATCGATACACAACTCGAAGTTATTCCGAACGGTGAACACGGATGAAAGATTATAACTAGTGAAAAAAATTACATAGTGACAATTACCGAATGAAATTACTGAATGATAATGACTGAATTACAACCGGGTATTACATCCATAAAAATGGTTGGGGAATTATTCAAGCCGAACGACACCACCATGTACTCATAGTGTCCATATCTTGATTGAAATGCAGTCTTTGGAATATCCTCCTACCGAATCCTCAATTGGTGATATCTGGACCGTAAATCGATTTTTGAGAACACGGTCGCCCCTTGTAATTGATCCAGTAGATCATCAATCCTTGTAAGTGGATAACGGTTCTTGATAGTGACTTTGTTTAGCTCTCTGTAATTGATACACAGGCGTAGGGAGTTGTCCTTTTTCTTCACAAAAAGGAATGGCGCACCCGACGGCAAAGTACTCGGACGGATCAGTCCCTTCTTTAACAATTATTCGAGTTGTATTTTTAATTCCTTTATTTAAATTGGTTCCATCCTGTATGGTGCTTTGGAGATAGGCATCATTCCCGGATCAAGCTCAATCAAGAGATCAACCTCCCGTTGTGGTGGCAATCCTGGTAATTCATCGGGAAAGATGTCTAGAAATTCGCTCACCGCAGGAATATTAACAACCACTAGTTGCGATGTATCCTCCTGAAGAACATAACACCAGTAATACGTTTTTCGAGTGTCACAAGATACTCCCATTGTAAGGAGGTTGAGAGACCCTTTAGTACTGAAATGTTCTCGACCCCTGATTATATGAGTGGCACGGTCACAAGTCATAATAGAAAAGGTCAGGTGATAGGTGTATAATATCGTCCTATGCGGGGTCATCCAGTCCATACCTAAAATGGTATCTTCGTTCTGAAGTAGGAAAACTATGAGGTTCGTTGTCCAGCCCCGATCGTCAATGCGGATCGGATAGTTTCGAACTGCTAAATGACCCTCAACTCTGCTACCCTCGAGCAGTTTAATAGTAAAATATTCACAAGGTACACAAGGAAGTTTCAAACGATTAACACATTCCACAGATATAAACGAGTGTGTCGCTCCAGTATCAAACAGTACATGAACAGGTTGGGAATTAAAAAGAAGTGTACCTGAGATAGCAGGTGCGGTTCGGTTATCGGTAGCCCTCAATTCGAACATGCGGGATGGTAGTGCCTAGAGGAGGGTGCAGTGCCTCCCCCGCGCCCATGTCATCTTCCAGCACCGTATGGTGGGGGTTGAGTTTGGTAAAGTGGAGCTCGATAGTCGAAAGTGGCGGGTGCCCTGGATGTCTGTACTGAACCTTGCTGACTCTGAGAAGCTGGATTTGGTGTAGAATTGACCCGCGAACAGTAGCGAGACATATGCCCACTCTTTCCGCATGAAAAACACTTCGTAGCCACCTTATGACACTGACTCATGGTATGTCCAGCTATGCCACAATTGAAACAGCTCCGGCGGAGGGACCGGTCAGATGTGCCCTTCTGTTGGTACGAAGCCGCCAATTTAGAGGAGAACCCAGTTCTCAAGTTCATTCTACTGGTGCTTCCAGATTGGTTAGACGTCTTCTGCTTCTTCTGGTTATGCCTGGTGTCAGAACTAATGACAGTGCCGGCATATGCCGTGTCTACGTCCTCATATGCCCTCAGAGTTGTGCAGTGAAATCCAGCTGCGTAATGTTGAACATCTTTTGGCAACCGTTGTGCAAGGTGACAGATTCGCTGATCTTCAGATGGAACCATCTGCGAGACATAGCTTAGTTCGGTCCTATAGGCTCGAATGATTTCTGGCATCGGCAAGTTCTTTGGTCCTGCACTGAAGAAACTCCGTGCACAAGCAATTTGAGTTGACCTGGGACAATACTCGTCTCTCAACAGTTTTGAAAACTCGATCCACCCAACTACCATGTCCTCTGGCTTATAGATCCGCCACCATCAGGCTGCAGTGTCGTGGAGTTGGTTGATTCCCAGTGGTACCTTTCGGTTCCCTGGGCAGCCGATTACCTCGAAAGCAGTCTCCATTTTGGAGATCCAGTCATCCACATGTTTATCTCCCGAACCGTCGAATAATGGTGGTTTAGAATTCAGCATCTCTCCCAGCCATCGGTCTTTCCCGGTGTTCTCTTCCACGTTAATGACTGGTACCCGCTCTACTCGGTTGACCTGAGCGATTCCCATTGCAATGGCCTGGGCGAGAGTCTGAATGATAGCCAGATCCATTCCCCCATTGTTCTGGTTTTCTGCCTCCTGCTCATTCTGATTATTGGACGATGGCTGGTTTCCTACTGAACGGTTTGTGGTGTTCTGTCTTCATCTTTGGTTCACGCGGAGCCACAGCGTCGTTCACGATTCTCCTAGCTCAGGACGTGCCATTGTGATAAATGTTCGATCTAGAGGGTCAGTTCAATACAATTATTCTTTGAGTTCTACTGAGTTCAAACATCATACCTGATTCTCGAGAAACATACGTGTTCCTCATTTTGACATTCCCCGATGAGTTACGGTCGCTTGGAGCGTTGGACTTTGAAACCCTTAAATAATTTCAAAATATTTTGGTAAAACTTTCAACGTGGATGTTTCATCTCTGATACCATTTTCTGTAACGCCCCCAAAATTTACTGGAATGTTACAGTGTCGTGAACCCCGTGTGGGACCTACAAGGCAAATTTTTAAGATTTTAAAATTTATCCATTAAATAATTTTTATGAAAGTAGCTCCACGATGATATAATTACGAAACGAAATACTTTAGAAAAATAAGTTCGAATACACGATTATTACATCAACTTGGAATATTCAGAATTCAGTTTAAAGAAATGAAATAACAGGGCTTTTTCCAACACCGCTCAAGCCTGACCGGAACCTTCGGCAATGTCCTGCACATATTCAACAAATTTGCCTGACACGACGAATCGTGCCAGCCAACCTAGGTCAGACAATATGAACGAATAATCATCGAAAGTATAAGGTAAACCTGCAATACAATATCATTATTCGGTTTGGCATTAGATCACAACATACCCAACATTATCTTTTCTATCAACACATAAACTCCCAAGGTCGCAACCAAGGGTCGTGGAAGTATCTACATAGGAATACTCTGGACGTGGGTACCATTCAGGTTTTATCCCTCAACGCAGTTTTGTACGGATATATCAACACATAAACTCATAAGGTCGCAACCAAGGGTCATGGAAGTATCTACACAGGAGTACTCCAGACGTGGGTACCATTCAGGTTTTATCCCTCAACACATCGGCCCATCAATCAAGTTTTCAAGTAAAACGAAATACAATTTCCACGAATAGAGACGCACATTAAATTTTGGAATTTATCATTACATAGACTGAGCAAAGTATCACTTGCCATAGTTCCGACGAGAGTAACTTCCTTTATAACACAACGGCTCGAATGCCCACAACCGAGCTCAACCTATTACTAATTCATCGATTAATACCTTATGGTGATAATGACGAATAGTGACAATTGCCCCCATCCCGATAGGATTCTAAACCTAGTTCGTTTCATAATGTCGAAACTAAAATTCTATGTTTAATGCGAATTTCTTAAATCCTCAATCCACCGATTTTCAATTTATCACATCATTTTAACCACAATATTTTTATACACTATTTCTACATTATGACTACGACTATAACCACCCGTAATCTTGCTAATTACTCAACTAGAAATTCCGTAATTCTAGGGTAGAACGGACAAGTACAATTCCCACGAAATCCAAATATTGATTACCTATACAATTCGATAATTGATAACTAATTCATTAAAGAATTACCAATAAGTTTACCATACAATAATTAGATTACAAACACAATCCATAACATGATGATTCCATGGTGTTGGTGATTTACAAGTTCGATCATGAGTTTTACAATCCAACTATGTTTACTACCATAAGTCATACAAAATACTAGATTGATAGGTTTCATTTAACCATTATGATTAGTTTCACCGGTTCGATCATCATCAAAAGTTCTAAACTACCCAAAACATCCGAAATCTAGTACAACTTAACTAACAACACTGAGATGGATTCAAATATTTGATAAACTTACCTTACTTGACGAGGTACGAGGAAGAACAACAAAGGACGATGAAGAACGGGAGGACAACACCTTCAAAACCTTCTCCGTAGCTTGATCAATCCACTCTTACTATGATAACACGCGGCTAGGGGGTCTAGAATTCGATTAGGAGGGTTGGAGAATGATATTTAGGAGAGGAGAAATGTTTAAGGGTCGGGAGAAGTGAAATAAAAGATGTCATTTTATAACATCGGGATGGCATTACGTACGTTATGCCCAAGGTTTTACGTACGTAAACTTCGTTATGTACGTTATTGCCAAAAGGTTAACGTATGTAAGGGCTTCTCAGAGACTACTGCCCGAATTGACATTATCCATTACGTACGTAATGTATTGCTGAGTTACGTACGTAAATCTCAGTTGACTTACTATTGTTATCGCACCGAAAGTTGTCCTAACCACGTGGGATCAAGATTCTCGTCTGAATACTGAAGACTGCATTACATACGTAAGGCCTAAGCTTTAACGTACGTAATGCGATTAGGCTAGCGTATGTAATGCGGTTTGAATAACATACATAAGGTTTGTTTAATACACTAAGTTATATTATCACATTTAATCCTTATAACACGACTTCCCTTTAGACTCGTCCAGCAATTTCTCGGGGAACAAGACGTTGGCCACCTTCATATTCACACCGATAATTGCTCAACGACATCAAGGTATGTCACCGACATATCATCAACATCATACAATTAAATCATAAAAACAAATAAATGCCACAAGCTTTTATACGTGACAACACGGTCTAAACATAACGTATAAAAGTACAAGTGTCGAGAGGTGGGGTACAATGTTAGATCGTTAAAAATGAAGTACATGATGTTTTTAACAACATGGAATACCCGTGGTATTACAAGGGAAAAGCCCCTGGTTTTATGGTCCATGAGGATGGCATTTTGAGATTTCAGGGCAGGCTGTGTGTCCCGAATAATCTGGAGTTGAGGCAGAGAATTCTTCGAGAAGCCCATGCTACGCCTTACTCAATCCATCCAGGAATGAGTAAGATGTACAAAGACTTGAAGCAAAATTTTTGGTGGAATAATATGAAGAAGGATGTCACCGAGTTCGTATTGCGATGTTTGACGTGTCAACAAGTCAAGATCGAGCATCAACGACCGGTGGGGATGTTGAAGCAGCTTTCCATTACCGAGTGGAAGTGGAAAGATGTCTTCATAGATTTTATCATGGGGATGCCGAGGTCTAGAGCCAGAATGAATATGATTTGGGTAATCGTTGATCGATTAACCAATTCTGCACACTTTCTTGGTATTAAGGTTACTTGGGGACCAGATAGACTGGCCTGAACCTTTATAGCTTAGATTGTGAGATTGCATGCCATCTAAAACTGTTGTTTCTGATCGAGATGGTCGTTTTGTGTCGCATTTTTGGCAAGCAATACATCAGTCCTTGGGCACCGAGTTGAAGTTGAGTACGTCTTTTCATCCTCAGTCAGACGGTCAGACTGAGCGAATGATCCAAACGTTAGAGGATATGTTGCGGGCTTGTGCCCTAGACTGGAGTACTGATTGGGAACTTCATTTGCCATTGATCGAGTTTGCCTCAAATAATAGTTGGCATGCGTTTTGTGGCACTTTATGGTAGGCGGTGTAGATTGCCATTATGTTGGTATGAGGCTTTGGAGCTAGTCGGAACAGGACCGGATATGTTGATGGAAACTAAAGAGAAGATTTCTATTACTCGAAACCGGTTGTTGACTGCCCAGGGCCGTCAGAAATCTTATGCCGATACTCGTCGTCAACCTTTGGAATTCAAAGTGGGAGATCATGTTCTACTCAAGGTGTCGCCGACCAAAGGAGTTTTCCGCTTCAGGAAAAAGGGGAAACTTAGTCCAAGGAGATTTACCTTATCGCTTGGATCTGCCTCCAGCCTTGAGTCATGTCCATAGCATGTTTCATGTTTCTCAGTTGAGGAAGTACGTGCCGGACCCAAGTTATATTATCGATTATAGTGATATTGATGTAGCCGAGAATGTTACCTTTCTAGAGAGATCGGTGAAGATCCTTGAATGTCGTGAGAAACAGCTTCGGCACAAAACCATTCCATTAGTTAAAGTGTAATGGTCAAGACATGGAGTCAAGGAGGCGACTTGGATACGGAAGAGAAGATGCAATCGGAATACCTCGAACTTTTTATTTCTTGAGTTCCGGGATGAAACTTCTTTTTACAGGGGGAGAGTGTAATACCCGTACTTTTTGTTGAATCATTGGCTTTGACGTTCTTTCACTTTTATCACTCTTGTAAGCACTTATTAGGATGTTGTTATTGCTGTTGTTGATCTTAGGGTTTCGTATCTTTCGGGACATGTTCGTATTTTTTGGACTGTTGCGGCGATGTTTTGAGTAAGGCAGGTAGCGTACACTAGGCGTAAGCCAACGCACACTGTTTTTGTTGAGTAGCCCGCACTAGCTTCGCCTGTAACGCACACTAATGGTTCGGGCTTGGCAGAAGCAGTAGCTAGGTTCTGCCCTCTGGACTATCAGTTAGACACGCTAGGCGTGATCTAACGCACGCTAATCGTACTTGGTAGCGCCCGCTAGCATCGAATGTAGCGCACGCTAACTGCTCGGGTTTGGCAGTGGCAGTAGGGGTTTCTGCTCTCTGGACTAGCAGGTAGCGCACACTAGGCGTGAGCTAGCACACGCTATAGGTATTGCATAGCGCGCACTAGTGCCGGATGTAGCGCACGCTATCGATGCAGGTCAGAGACTACTGGACTACAGGGTGACCTCGTTAGCGCACGCTATACTTCAGAATTAGCGCACGCTAATTAGGACCAGTATATAAACTGGGCCAGCCGCATTCTTCGTCATTTTCTTCTCATTTTCCACATTTCCGAAAAGAGCATGCCATAGAGGCGATCCTGAGGTGATTTGGAACAACTTTTCATCATCCATCACCATCTTTGGTCGAATAACAAGGATTATACAACATCTAATCTGTTCTTTCCCTCCGAATCAAGGTAAATTCTGCTAGTTTGGTGAAATTTTGGGGATTTTCTTAGATCCGTCCGATTTATCCATCTTGAAGCTTGAAATCCTTGAGATTATGATATGTCCACTCCGTATCCACATTTCCCTTACAATTATACGAATGATTTTGCATATTACTTGAAGTAGAGAGGTTTGGATAATTTCCAACCTCTATATGAATACTTTGAATATTTATGAATCGTAAAAAGGGGGTTTCGGGAGTCTTCCTTGAGAATTAGTATTGATGATTGATTATCATATTTCTCTACAAATAGTTTAGGCCCGGAAGTGCGTTCTTGGACCTCTCGAGCTTGAACACCATTTTTCACTTCGGTTCTAATGTCTCAAAGGCAAGTATGTGTTTATGATTGTATGTTCTCGACTTTGAAAGTGAGGTATATGAATTGTATGATTGTATATATTCACTTTGGGATGGACCGAAGGGTCCTTAGAGGGTTCCGTTGCCTTTGGTGCGGTTCCACGAATATTTTGGGTTAACCACTCTGGGAGGGTCCGACGGGGCCTCAGAGGGTTCTGTTGCCTTCGGTGCGGTTCCATGGTTAATCACGTATGTATTGAAATGAAGTGCTATAAGATTTAGTTATTCCAGAATACTAGTCTTGAGTTTGATGAAATGATGATTACATTTACTTTACTGTCGAGAAGTATTGTGTTTTATATTCGATATACTTGTACTAGCTATTCGGAGGCTAACCCCTTTTGGGGGAAATATCTTTCATGTATTTCAGGATCCAGGAGAGGAGAAAGGCGTGTACCGGGTCGGCACGAAGATGATGGGTAAGAGTGATGTTGTGTCTTAATTCTGTCTGTGTTTTGCACCTTGTTCTATTCGGTATTATTGTACTTGGAATAGTTTGAATACTCGAGTAATGTTTGAGATGTTCATGATGTGTGGCATGTGTTGCCCTGGGTTTTAAATTCCCGATGTACTTCGTTCTGTCGAATTGGTTATTATATTGGTATCATCCTTATTATCTTCTATTGGGATTATGTTTAGACCTTATTGGTCGAAGTTTATGGTTACACGTAATTATAGCCTTGTGGGTCCCGTGGAGGGGCTCATGGCGCTGTAACATATCCTGAATAGCTTGGGGTGTTACAAGATAAGTTGAAAGCATGGAAAAATAATGAACTAATGAGATACTAATGTGTTCTCATCAGGGAATCTCACATGTTTAACAAATTCAAGACGCTGGAGGATGCAGCTATAGAGTTTTTGTGGATTCTTGCAGAAGGAAATCTCCCACTACAGATAAAACTGCAATCCCAAAGCATGAAGGGCGAATGGCTAACCTATACGGAATACTAGATTCTTTCCTTTGATGCGACCCATGAAGGTAGAAATCTCTACAGGGATCAAAGAAGAGATGCTCTTGTTAACTAGTGGAAGGGAACCGAAAATGACCCCTCTTGTAGGACTTGGAGACATCAGTCATACAGGACATAGTACTTCTATTTTTCTGCATGTCTATGTTTCCTGCCTGCTTCCAATGTAATTTTCAATTCTATCAGCACTGTAGTCGATCATCACTAATATATCATCTTTTATCCCAAAGATTACAGCTCATGATCTAACGTTTTTACTTTGATATGTTTTATGTTGAAATATTTACCATGTATATAACATCAGTAAAATCTCAAAGCTGTAAGAACTTTTCTGCGAACAGTTCATAGATTAAGTTGTATCAAATTAGGGTTACTTATTATAAGATCATGCCTGCGCGACAATCATAAATTAAGTTGTAATACACTTGGTCCTATAGGATTTATTATGTTAGAACTTGCCTGCGAGCAGTTCAAATTTTTAGACCAGGTCTTGAAGATCAGATGTTTTGACATAAGACTTGAAGACAGCCTCTCCGTATCAAGGAAGTTTTGGCATTATCAGAAAAGGGGGAAATTATTGGGAAAAATCAGCCCTCTGTTTTGATAATTTCCTCATACATCAAGCTCTTCAAAGTCAACATTTCAGTCTAAATATGAAAGTTGTTAGGGCACTTCATACAGCCTGTTCATACAGCAAAAGATCTTACAGCATAGTCAGAAGTCCTTTCCTACAACGCATTCATCAATATACAGCAAGAGATGAAAAGGTTAGATACATCAAACATGCTGTAGGTGTTTTATTTAGGAAAAGTAAAACATAAATCTAACAGGACTGAAGAAAACTTTAAATCATTGTTCACAAAATATTCATGGTTAAAGTATAATTTAATATTAATAGGACATCATTTAATGCGGCCGAAGACATTACAGTCTGAAGAGCATTTAATGCTAGTAAAAAAAGAATATCTGAAGCATTAAATGCGAATCGCCTTTAATTCAAACATTCTGAAGCCTCCAATCAGAGCAGTCTCAATCTCACCAACCGGACAACGGCTACATTTATAATAGGTCTATTTCCAATGTTATAAATAGCCCCAAGCAAGAGGACATTGCTAACTTAACGAATGAATGTTAGATGTATTTTTGTGCACTTTATTGTTATTATTCTATCTCCATTTTAGGTTTAAATCTGCAAAAATGAGCTTTTAATGCTCTATCTTTATATGTTTTGAAGGAAATTGGAGTTCGAAAGCTTAAACAAAGAAAAACGAGCTAAAACGACAATTTTTGGTCAGGGGCCGAGGCACACCAAGGCCAGGCCGCGGCGCACGAGGACACTAGCAAGGCGCAGTACACACTGTACCGGGGGTGCGGCACGAAGATGCTGAGCTGCGGCCCGTGAGGAAAATAACGCCCAGGGCTACGCGCAGCACAACTGGGGCCGCGGCACACTAAAGCCGGGACGTGGCCCCCGGCGCGGGTTTACTGATCCAGCCCTCGTTTTTTGGACTGTTCTGAAGCCCGTTTTCGACCTAATTCCCGGACGCGTTTTGGAGACTAATGATGGTTATAAATAGGGAAAAGGTCTGAAGAGGGTATGGAAGAGAATGAGCAAAACACTAATCAAGCAGAGAGGAGAAGCTAGAGAACAGAGGAATCCAAGTTCTTCAACTGTGTTTGATTTCTTTAATGCTTTCTTTAATTCTTTCTGTATTATTTTCTAGCATGTCGGGCTAGAACCCTATTCTAGGATTTTGATGAAACCGATATTCTGACGAATTTACTTTTGATTTTGCATTATTAAGATATATTTCCCTTTCTTATTGAGTTTTCCCCAATTGTTTTAATTACTATCAATTATGTGGCCTATGATTGATTGGTTTTGATTACACAACTTGAATCGGGGGAGGAGAGTTGGTGGGATAAATTGGTGAGAAACGTTTTATCTTGTGAGATAGGAATATACTCATAGGAATTATGTGGCCTGTCTGAAGATTTCGTACTTTTTGCCTATTGTCGAATTAATTCACCTAGGAATAGAGTGTGTTATTCGCCTTAGAAAATTTTACTGACCTCGGGAGAGGCGGTAGAGTATTTTAGCAATCTTTGCCTTCAATAAACTGGGAAATCATTTAATTCATATAAATCAAGAGTAATTCGGATAAATCGAGGTGGATTCACAATCCTAGATTAATTCCCTATTTGATTTTCTTTCTTCGAACAATCGATTTTATTATTTGTTGTTAGTTCATTCTTTTATTATTGTCTTTAATATTATTTGCACCTCTAATTTCGATAGTTCAAATAAAATTAGAATACATATAAATTGGCAATTAGTGAGTCTATCCTCGAGGGAACAATATCTTACTTTATCACTTTAATACTTGCTTACGACAACGTGCACTTGCGTTCACCAAATTTCGTAACAAGTTTTTGGCGCCGTTGCCGGGGACTGATTGTTTTACTAATATCGATTTCTGTATTTCTAGTCTTAATTCGAACACTATTTTATTTCTGTGTAATTTTTTTATTTGTTTTCCTTTCAGGAGTTTCTTGTTAGTGCATGAGAAAATTCGGTAACAAAGGCCTATTACCTTTAGATACTAAACTCAAGCGCACTCTACGGAAAAACAAGAAGGGAAAGCGTGAGCTACCAACAAAAGACACCATGGCCGATACCACAAAAAATCACGGAGTAGACAACCCTATTCAGCAAGCTCAACCGGCATTGGCACTCCGAGATTATGCAATGCCACAAATCAATTCAAATTTTTCGGGGATTTGGCGTCCAGCCATCTAAGCGAACAACTTCGAGATTAAGCCGGCTATTATTCAGATGGTGCAAGCAAGCCAATTTTGTGGACTGGCGAACGATGACCCCAACGCACACATCGCTTCATTTCTCGAGATATGTGACACCTTCAAGAATAACGGTGTTACCGATGATGCTATTCGTCTACGGCTTTTCCCTTTCTCTCTAAGGGACAAAGCCAAGTTTTGGTTGAATTCACTACCGCCGGGCTCTATCACGACTTGGGCGGAATTAGCACAAGCCTTTCTGGCTAAGTTCTTTCCACCATCGAAGACAGCGAGACTTAGGAACGAGATAACTACTTTCGGGCAATTTGATATGGAGTCGCTTCATGAAGCTTGGGAGCGATACAAGGAATTGCTAAGGAGATGCCCCACCATGGTCTACCAGATTGGCTGCAAATTCAGACATTCTATAACGGATTGAGTGCTTCTACACGCACTCTTGTTGATGCAGCCGCTGGAGGTGCTTTAATGGGCAAAACGAAGGCCGAAGCCCACTCTTTATTGGAAGCTATGGCTGCAAATGCGAATCAGTGGCCGTCAGAGCGTCTGAACCCCAAACGAGTGATGGAAATCTCCGATAATGATCCAATATCTACACTATCAGCCCAAGTTGCCACCTTGACTGAGCAACTTCAAGTTTTATCACGCCCTCCTTCCTCTGTTACCACGGAATCATGTAATTGGTGCAACGGGTCTCACCCTAGTGCGGAATGTCAAGTTGGAAATCCTTTTGAGCAATTTTCCGATGGAACAAGCTCAGTTTGTGGGGAACGGGAATCGGCATAACAATCCGTATTCCAACACATACAATCAAGGGTAGCGAAATCACCCAAATTTTTCATGGAAGAACGGGCAAGCTTTAAATAAACCTCCGCAAACTCAATTCGCGTAGCCCCCACAGCAACTCCCTCAACCACCAAAGGTATCCTTGCTCAAATGGCGGCTAATACGAGCCAATTCATAACCCGCACCGAGACTACTTTACAAAATCATTCCGCCTCTATCCGAAACTTGGAAGTACAAATGGGGCAGATCGCAAATCTATTGTCCTCTCGACCTCAAGGTGGATTACCCAGTGCCACCGAAATGAACCCCAAAGAAAATGTGCAAGTAATCGAGCTACGAAGCGGAAAGGAGCTGAAAGAGCAGCCTACCAATAGCAAGGACAAGAGCAACCACAGTGAGAAAGAAAAGGACGAGGAGCCCAATCCAAAAGCGGTGTCGACTACTCATCCCACTCCACAAATTCCATTCCCACAACATCTGCAAAAGCAAAAATTGGACAAGCAATTCTCCAAGTTTCTTGATGTCTTCAAGAAACTACATATCAACATTCCATTTGCTGACGCCTTGGAACAAATGCCGAGTTATGTAAAGTTCATGAAGGAAATCTTATCAAACAAAAGAAAGCTCGAAGAGTATGAGATAGTGGCATTGATGGAAGAGTGCAGTGCTATTCTACAGAAGAAGCTCCCACCTAAATTGAGGAATTCGGGAAGCTTTACTATTCCATGCACCATTGGAAATTCGTCCTTCGACAGAGCCTTATGTGATCTAGGAGCCAGCATAAACCTTATGCCCCTTTCTATTTTTAAGAAGTTGGATATTGGGGAAGCCAAGCTGACGACAGTCTCTTTGCAATTAGCTGACAGATCTATCAAATATCCAAGGGGAGTAATAGAGGACGTCTTAGTCAAGGTCGATAAATTCATCTTTCCGGCCGATTTTATTGTGCTCGGTATGGAGGAGGACCACGACATCCCAATTATCTTGGGAAGACCATTCTTGGCAACCGGACGAACATTAATTGATGTGGAAAAAGGGAAGCTTACTCTACGAGTTCAAGAGGAGCAAGTTACGTTCAATATATTTCGATCCTTACAATATCCTAGTGATGCTGAGAATTGTTTTCAAGTTGACGTCATTAACTCGTGTGTAAGTAGAGCCTTTCGAGAGAATTATCCATCCGATCCATTGAAGTCCGTTTTAGTTGGGTCTGCTTCCGAATTAAATTCAGAGCATGTAGCCTATGTACGACACATGGATGCTTCCCTACCATTTTTCACCCATCGACCATGTGAGGAGCTCAGAAGTTCACCAACTCGACCCGTCCCATCAATCGAAAAACCCCCAAAGCTAGAACTCAAACAACTACCGAGTCATTTAAAATATGCATTCTTGGGACCCGACGATTCCTTGCCAGTCATTCTTTCGGCCACTTTAGCGAGGGATCAAGAGGAGAAATTATTGAGGGTTTTGAGGGAGTACAAATCTGCCCTTGGATGGTCTATTGCGGATATTAAGGGAATCAGCCCGTCCATTTGCATGCACAAAATTTTGATGGAGGAATACTACAAACCATCTGTGGAGCATCAACGCCGTTTAAATCCAAATATGAAAGAGGTGGTAAAAGTCGAGGTTTTAAAACTCCTCGACGCAGGTATGATCTTTCCTATTTCTGATAGCAAGTGGGTAAGTCCGGTTCAAGTTGTGTCAAAGAAGGGTGGTATAACGGTTATTCAAAATGATAATAATGAATTAATTCCCACTAGGATTGTCACGGGGTGGCGTATGTGCATAGATTATAGGAAATTAAATAAAGCCACTAGAAAAGACCATTTCCCTTTATCTTTTATTGATCAAATGTTAGATAGATTAGCCGGACATAATTTCTATTGCTTTCTTGATGGTTATTCTGGATATAATCAGATTTATATAGCCCCAGAAGACCAAGAAAAGACGACGTTTACTTGTCCTTATGGCATTTTCGCTTATAGGCGCATGCCTTTTGGTTTATGTAATGCGCCGGCCACTTTTCAACGGTGTATGATGGCTATTTTTTCTGACATGGTAGAGCATTGCATTGAAATTTTTATGGATGATTTTTCTATTTTCGGTGATTCGTTTGATATGTGTTTGCAGAATTTGCAGAAAGTCCCAAAAAGATGCGAAGAAACAAATTTGGTCTTGAACTGGGAGAAGTGCCATTTTATGGTCCAGGAGGGCATTGTACTTGGCCACCGAATATCCTCCCATGGAATTGAAATTGACCAGGCAAAAGTTGAAACAATCGAGAAGATGCCTCTGCCTACTTCGGTAAAAGGGATAAGGAGATTTTTGGGACACGCCGGTTTATTAAGGATTTTTCAAAGATCACGAAGCCGTTGTGCAATTTTCTCATGAAAGATGTTCCGTTTAATTTTGACGAGTTGTGTAAAGAAAGTTTCGATCTATTGAAGAAAGCTCTAAGCACTGCCCCGGTAATAGTCGCTCCAGATTGGGACCTTCCATTCTAGTTGATGTGTGATGCTAGTGATTTTGCCATTGGGGCTGTTTTGGGACAGAGACGAGGGAAAGTGTTCCACGTCGTGTGTTATGCAAGCCGAACTCTTGACGACGCCCAAATAAATTATGCCACAACGGAAAAAGAATTGTTCGCGGTGATCTTTGCTTTTGATAAATTTCGGGCGTATTTATTGGGGACGAAAGTAGTGGTGTGGACTGAACATTCGGCAATCAAATACCTTTTGGAGAAGAAGGATGCTAAACCAAGGTTGATAAGGTGGGTGCTTCTCCTCCAAGAATTCAACTTGGAAATCCGCGACAAAAAGGGGACTGAGAATGTGATTGCCGATCACCGTTCATGGTTAGAGAGTCCCCTTGAGAAGGGGTAAGTCATCCACAAATTGTGGAAACCTTTCCTGATGAACAGCTCTACAAGTTGGGTTCGCAACACGCGCCTTGGTACGCTGATCTAGTGAACTATTTGGCGAGCAAAATAATTCTGAATGACCTCTCGCGCCATCAAAAGAAGAAGCTGATTTGAGACGCTAAGTATTGCTTGTGGGATGATCCTTTTCTGTTTAAAAGATGCCCTGATCGAATCATTCGCAGATGTGTTCCGGATGAGGAAATCTGCGGCATGATGAATCATTGTCATGCATCACCCTACGGTGGGCATTTTATCGGAAATAGAACAGCGGCAAAGGTCTTACAATCGGGTTTCTATTGGCCATCATTATTCAAGGATGCTCACTCCTTTGTGTCCATGTGTGATCAGTGTCAACGGACGGGAAACATCTCAAAACGACATGAAATGCCGTTGAACACAATACTTGAGGTTGAATTATTCGACGTTTGGGGGATCGACTTCATGGGTCCATTCCCTCTATCAAATAAGAACCTCTATATTCTAGAAGTGGGTCGAAGCGGTGGCACTACCGACAAATGGGTCTAATGTCGTGATCAAATTTATAAAAAAAAATATATTTTCACACGTTTTGGGACTCCACGTGCTATTATCAGTGATGGTGGTTCACACTTCGACAACAAATTCCTTGATGCGGTCTTGAGAAAATACGGAGTCACTCATCGTGTTGCTACAGCCTACCATCCCCAGACGAGCGGTCAAGTCGAGATATCAAATTGAGAGCTGAAGTAGATCTTAGAAAAAATAGTCAGCTCGTCTCGAAAAGATTGGTCCTTTAAACTCGATGATGCACTTTGGGCATACTGTACTGCATACAAAACACCTATCGGCATGTCACCTTACAGATTGGTCTACAGGAAAAGTTGTCATTTGCCAGTAGAGATGGAACATCGTGCATACTGGGTGATAAAGAAATTGGATTTCGATCTTAAATCTGCTGGTGAAAAGTGTTGTTTGCAGTTGAACGAGCTGGAGGAAATTCGTCATGATGCGTACGAGAATGCGAAGCTTTATAAGGAGCGGACAATGATTTGGCACGATAAGCACATCACACATCGAGAGTTCGTTTCGGGTCAAGAGGTGTTATTGTTTAATTCTCGCTTGAGGTTGTTTCCTGGGAAATTGCATTCACGATGGTCGGGACCATTTACAGTAGTTCAAGTATTCCCACACGGAGCAGTGGAAGTACAAAAATATGACCATAAATTTAAAGTTAATGGGCAGCGGTTGAAGGCCTACTTGGGTAATCCAATAGACGCGCAGAAGACGAGTGTCGTCTTATCCACCGCCGGATGAATGCTAGAAAAGTCCGGCTGAAGACTATAAACTTAGCGCTTCTCGGGAGGCAACCCGAGAATGAGTTGTAGATTTTATTTTTTATTTTTTTCATTGTTTTCATTCATGTTAGGAGTCTGTTTGTTCGTCAATTTTGCTTTGATATGCTTATCTCTCATGTTCTAGGTGTTTTCCTTTGATTTTTCTGTGCAGGAACCTCCCAGGGGCATTTATCAGGTTTGGGCCGCGGCACAATGATAGCGAGCCGCGGCACGCACAAGTCCATGATAGTGGCTAACCTTACTGTACTCTATCCCGCAGCACGAACTTACTGAGCCGCAGCACACTCGAACCCTGAGCCGCGGCACGTTGAAGCTGAGCCGCGGCACGCCAAGACCCAACATAACGGCCCAGGAGACTATACTCCGTGCCGCGGCATGCACCCTATGAGCCGCGGCACATTAACTCTCTGAGCCGCGGCACCCATTTAGTGAGCCGCGGAACACGCCGAGGATACCAAACACCCAGAACCCACTGTACTACGGGCCGCGGCTCACTTAATCTGTGCCGCGGCCCCTGCCGCGAATTTCAAACGCCCAGGCATCCCTTATAACCTCGATCGGCCGACACAATAAGGTATGTTTCATTCTCTTCTTCGCACGGCGCTCGGTCAATCTCCCTCCAAGTCTTCTTCTTTTTACATTCTTCAATCCAAAATAAGGTAAATATCACTTCTTAATCCAAATTTCAACATAGATTGAAAAGTGAGGTAATGTTCCTCATTCATGGTTGAATATGTTGTTAGTTTTCTTAAAGTTCTATCAAAGTTGAGTTGGAATATGGTGATTATCGATTGATTGTTGATGTTATTTGTTGATTATCTATGAATTGTTGATGTTATTTGTGACTATCGATTGATGTTGGGGATTGGATTAAGCCATTATCATTCTTGTTCTTCATTTAAACCCATGCATGCAAGGTGTTTGATAAAATGCTTCAATGAAAATTTTTGAGCCGAACGTTTTCAAATTATATGCAACGAATTTGATTATCGGATTACATTGTGCCCCCAACCCTTACATCATGTTTAAACTTGAAAGCTCAGCCTTAATTCCCTCTTACGATGGTGCAAGCTCATTCGACTCTATATTCACGTTCTGCGTATCTTAAGTCGAGAGTGGTGTAGTTTTCTTTAAAAGTTATGTAATTTCCGGTGTATATTTTTCAGGAACCTCGCCATGGCTAGAAAAAGGAAGATGAGTACGAGGGTCAGGACACGATCATCCCCCACAAGAGGGGAGACATCACAAAACCGATCCGATTTCGAATCTCACCAATTCTCCGATCCGGACATTCACAGAATATTCAACGAGAGAATCTGGCCTCGACCAATAATCCCGGAGCGGGGATTCACTCCCGCCCCCCAGGACGGTGAGCTTTTGGCTATGATCAACGAGATGGGATGGACTCGTTTCACTGCGCCACCCGAGCCGGCTGTGATCTCTATCGTCCAGGAGTTCTACGCCAGTGCTCTTTTGCGACATATTCAGGCGAGGCAGATGATGGGGCGACCAGATACACGGACTGAGGTCATCGTCCGAGGCCAAACCGTAGACTTTTCGGTGGCTGCAATTCGGAGGTTGTACGAGCTACCGGAGGTGAACGAGATGGAGTATACGCAGATTATGAGTAGCCTCACGAGGGAGGCTCTGCTTGAGACACTCGCTCAGCCCGGTTCCGTCTGGGAGACACACGTCCCTAGTTCTTCAGCCTTCTATTTTAAGAGTTCTCGCCTCAGTCGGCTCGGGCGAGCCTGGCTCTACTTCCTTTGTGCACGAGTCGACCCTACCTCGCAGATCCGCTCGGTCTTACTTTCTCGTGCCCGACTACTGTATGCTATCACTACCGGACTTAGATTCGATGTGGCCCCTCATCTGGTCTGATCTATCCTTCAGTGCATTCAAGGAGGGGACAAGACGGGGCTGAAGCACCCCCTCTCTCATTTGTGCTCTATGCCGCCAGTCGGGCATGACTTGGTCAGATGATGAGCCAACGCTAGCACCCCAGGGTCCGATAGATCATCGAATCATTTCTCACTTTGACCAGTAGGGTGGAGCGCGGGCACACACTCGGGGACGAGGATTTCTTCTTGAAGAGCCACATGAGCAGTCCTCCGAGCCTCTTCTTCTGACGCATGAGCAAGCGGAGTCCAGCCCGCTGCCCAAAAGAGATCATGTCTTTCAGGCGATGTTTGACAGCCTGAGGGAGGAGATGCGGGCTGAGAGAGAGAGCCATCTAGCTGCTGTGAGAGAGGAGATGCGGGCTGAGAAAGATAGCCTCCTCGCAGCTGTCTGGGAGGAGATGAGAGAGCAGGCCCGCCGGGCCAATCGACGTGAGGAGAGGCGCTTGGCGGCGAGGGAGGCTTATATACTCCATCGCGGACGGACCCTTCATTCCACCAGTCCGGACGGACCCTCCTTGCTGCGTGTACGAGCCATATACTCCATCCGGACGGACCCTTCATTTCACCAGTCCGGCCATCTACACCACCCTCCTCGCCGGACGAGGCCGGCACCAGTTCCTGAGCTGATATTAGGGGAGTACTTGACCTTTTATCATATTTCATATTACTATCTATGTCCATTGAGGTCAATGTACGTCCTAAGTTTGGGGGGGTTTACTTTCAATTGCTATTTACTTATTCGTTGTTATCTTTCATTGTTTTTTACTCTAGCCTTGCCTGTCTTGATTTTATTTGCATTCGTGGATTTTGCGTGCTTCCTTGTGTAAAACTGATAATATGATACTGATTTCTTTTTGAAGAAACGGTTGAGTTTTGGTCGAGTTTGCAGTCTGCGATATCTGTTTCCTTTGAGTTCATTTAGGTCTGAATTTTTTCGTTATTGTAGAAATCTTAGCGTATAAGAAAGGAGACATACGTGTTTTCAAATCGCCGTCTATACATTTGGTTACACTTTTCGCGTAGCTAGTCATACAGTAACATGAGTCTTGTTGGCATTTAAATTGAGTTTAAAGTCGGACAGTCTTTCCCAAAAAGTCGAGATATTATACATGTTCTAGGATGGGAAGTCTAGTAACCGGGGGTATTCACGTGACCCATTGTTTACTCTCGCGTAAAACGACAACCCTGAATAGACTAATGGTTTAGAAATATCGCATTGCCGATGATGGGAAGCCTAGTAACCCGGGGTATTCACGTGACTCGTTGTTTACTCTCGCGTAAAACAGCAACCTTGAATCGGACGTGCGGGAATAGCTATTCGAGTTTTTTCTCCGCTATAGAGGGAAACTTAGTAACTAGAAGCATCCATGTGCCCCATGAGTGTCTTTTACGTCAAAAAGTTCCCCAATACATGAGAATGGAAATCCACCCTAGGGTTATTCCGATGAAACATCCCGAGAGCCGAAACCTAGTGGCTAACTCGATTCATTATAATGATTATACATAAGGGAATGCTGTCCGAGGATTATTATTGACGATGAAACTCTTGCATTTTTGCCACGATACTGGGGGACTGGGTGAGTTGGCTTGTTTAAATCTAACCCTTCATATTGGCGGTCGGTTAAATTCACGCTTGTTAATCTTTGAGCTTTGATTTTCTTCATGACCGATAGTTCAGCACTAAAAATGATTGCTTTGTGGAATCCTTATCCGTGATGTGACTCACTAAAATGATACGTGTATTTTTCTTTGAGATTTTCAGGGGAGTATTAATCTGGTGAACACTGTGGATATTGCACATTTACCCACGACACTTGTCTTCTCATTTGAAATTGATTTTTGCTTGACGACAAGCAAAGGCTTAAGTTTGGGGGTATTTGTTAGATGTATTTTTGTGCACTTTATTGTTATTATTCTATCTCCATTTTAGGTTTAAATCTGCAAAAATGAGCTTTTAATGCTCTATCTTTATATGTTTTGAAGGAAATTGGAGTTCGGAAGCTTAAACAAAGAAAAACGGGCCAAAACGACAATTTTTGGTCACGGGCCGTGGCACACCAAGGCCAGGCCGCGGCGCACGAGGACACTAGCAAGGCACGGTACACACTGTACCGGGGGCCGCGGCACGAAGATGCTGAGCCGCGGCCCGTGAGGAAAATAACGCCCAAGGCTACGCGCAGCACAACTGGGGCCGCGGCACACTAAAGCCGGGCCGCGGCCCCCGGCGCGGGTTTGCTGATCCAGCCCTCGTTTTTTGGACTGTTCTGAAGCCCATTTTCGACCTAATTCCCGGACGTGTTTTGGAGACTAATGATGGTTATAAATAGGGAAAAGGTCTGAAGAGGGGATGGAAGAGAAGGAGAAAAACACCGATCAAGCAGAGAGGAGAAGCTAGAGAACGGAGGAATCCAAGTTCTTCAACTGTGTTTGATTTCTTTAATGCTTTCTTCAATTCTTTCTGTATTATTTTCTAGCATGTCGGGCTAGAACCCTATTCTAGGATTTTGATGAAACCGAGATTCTGACGAATTTACTTTTGATTTTGCAATATTAAGATATATTTCCCTTTCTTATTGAGTTTTCCCCAATTGTTTTAATTACTATCAATTATGTGGCCTATGATTGATTGGTTTTGATTACACAACTTGAATCGGGAGAGAAGAGTTGGTAGGATAAATTGGTGAGAAACGTTTTATCTTGTGAGATAGGAATATATTCATAGGAATTACGTGGCCTGTCCGAAGATTTCGTACTTTTTGACTATTGTCGAATTAATTCACCTAGGAATAGAGTGGGTTATTCGCCTTATAAAATTTTACTAACCTCGGGAGAGGCGGTAGAGTATTTTAGCAATATTCGCCTTCAATAAACTGGGAAATCATTTAATTCATATAAATCAAGAGTAATTCGGATAAATCGAGGTGGATTCACAATCCTAGATTAATTCCCTATTTGATTTTTTTTCTTCGAACAATCGATTTTATTATTTGTTGTTAGTTCATTCTTTTATTATTGTCTTTAATATTACTTGCACCTCCAATTTTGATAGTCCAAACAAAATTAGAATACATATAAATTGGTAATTAGTGAGTCAGTCCTCGAGGGAACGATATCTTACGTTATCACTTTATTACTTGCTTACGACAACGTGCACTTGCGTTCACCAAATTTCGTAACAATGAACGAATTACTTCGTGGAATATATCTAACACATTAGCTCTGACAATCTGAATATCAAGCTTACAAAGAGCATTATATTTCCTTGAGCATACAACTTTACCAAGAGAAGAAATATACAGAGTCCTCAATGCAAAGAGCACACCTTACAGCGAACACTCATCAAAGCATACAACTGTTGTTTGACCCTGTTCTACCAAACCTTTTGTTGAGATCAACTTAGCCCTGTGTGGACTAAGCCTTGCTAGTTCCACCATATGTGGGATGAATAGCATTGGAGATGAAGTTTCGATCTGTGTGAGAAGAAGCAAGTCGAAGAAGTTAAGCCAATCTGTGTAAACATCCCAAGCTACTGTCGGCTATATCAATCTGTGCGAACGATACAGCGACGCATTTAGTTATAGTCACATAGTTTTTTACGCCGTGATTTTAAACATCTTACTCCTGTGTGGAGGACCAGTGGATGTGGAGTGGTTTACCTCGAACCACTTAAATATGTGTGTATATATGCTGTCATTTACTGTTTTATATCCGCTTGTATGATTTAAGAATATATATTGCAAAAACCCTGTACGCACCAAGCAAACAGGAGATTACATAGTTGTTGTATTTACAGCAACTTAATATCAGACTTCCGCTATGCAAATAAATTCAAAAACAATACAGCTTATTAAACCTCCCATCCCCCTTCTAAGTTGTTTACTGTATACTGAGTGACCAGCAATGTATAAATATCATATTCAATGGAGAAACACGAAAAATAGCTAATAATATAAAGACATTGAGATTCAAGAAAACCCCATTTTTGGGAACAAGATATAGCGGCTCAGATCTCCGAATTCCTAGCAATATTACATCGAAAAATTATGTTTCCACAAAGAAAAAACGATGGTTCAACGTCGGCCAGCCACAGAACTCGGTATCACCTTCACTCAACTCAGAAACCCCAGAAACCAAACCTTAATCTTACTCATAGTTCAGACAAAGAAGAATAAGAAGGATTTCTCATGATTTCACTCGAATTCTCATAATGATGTTCAATCGGTGTGTTTTTCTCCAACTAGGGCTGCACCCTTTTATACATAAGAAGTAACAAAGGGATGAGATGGAATCGGTAACTACCAGCAGAAGGATAGCGAGATTTCATCAGTGCAGACAAAGAAATCGGGAGGAGGAGTTGGAGGAGTTGACTGAAGGAGAAGGGGGAGGTTGCATAAGAATCAGGAGTTAAAAAGTGAGTGAGAGAGACGGTGACAAAGTTAGGGTTAGGATTATATAGCGGGCATCTATATCCAGATGAGGAGGTGTATTAAACCATAATCGGACGGCTCTGGTTAGAAGGGCTGCCAAATGGGTCAGGCCGGCATATTAAAGGTGTGGGCCAATAATAAGAGGAGATATAAATTGGGCCAGTTGGGCCAAAATATTATAACATTTATCCACTTTTTTGGACCAACCAGTCAAATTGCATTATTGAGTTTGGAGAAATCTCATCATTGCCTAGCTCTAGGGTTATCTGCACTCGCACTCAAAGTAAGTATAGTAAGGTCACACAGAAAACTAAATCACAAAGAGAACCCCTAAAAACACAAAGTTTTAAAAAAAAATTATTCTACTGAATCGAAATTCAGCCTCTTCGGACAAGATTTGAATTTTTTAATGGTCAAACACTTAGTACCCATATCAAAAGGAATAAATTGAGATGGTATTTTTTCAAGATAGATTATTCGTGTAGCAACAACATCTCAAATAAAATGGAAACGAACATCAATGTCTTTTGTTCTATCATGAAAAATAGGATTTTTGCAAAGTTGGATACGGGGATTGACTATCTGAAAAAACTTCGACTTTATCTTTTAGAAGACCAATTTCTGATAAAAGTCCTTTTAACCAGATGACCACTTTTACGCTTCTGTTATACCAACATACTCAGATTCCGTAGTTGATAAAGCGACTATAGGTTGCAATTGAGATTTCCAATTAATAGGTGTGCCACAGAGGGTAAACACATAAGAAGTAGTAGACTTACGATTATCACGGTTTGCAGCATAATTAGAGTCCACATAACCTACCAAGTTAACAACTTGAGGGTGCTTAGAGAATTTCAAACCATACCTTGCAAAGCCATTCAAATACCTGAGTAGCCATTTCACGGCTTGCTAATGATAGACCCCTGGGTTAGCATATATCGGCTAAGACAACTAACATCATAAGTAATATCGGAGCTCGTACTAACCATCAAATACATAACTGATCCTATAGCATTAGAATACGGCACATGCTCCATGTATTTAATATCGTCATCAGTCTTAGGATACTGATCTTTACTAAGAATAAAATGGTTTGCTAAAGGCACACTATCAGGTTTAGAATAAAGCATAGAAACTTGGATAATATCTTCTGCACATAGATGTCTTGGTTTAAAATAATTGTAGAATTCTTGCGATTCCGATGGATATTCATACCAAGTATTTGACTTCCCTAGATACTTCATGTCAAATTTTGCACTCAAGCATTTAATGACACATTCCACAATTTTCAGAAAAAGACTCATCAAGAGCATATCATCAACATAGATGAGCAAGAAAGCAGGGATTTTGGAATCATTTTTAAAATACAAGCAATGATCATAATTACTCCTAGTAAATTTAAGAGAGAGCATGTATTCATCGAACTTTTTATTCCATTGTCTAGGGGATCGTTTTAAACCATAAAGTGATTTCTTAAGCAGGCAAACATGATTAGGGTGCTTAGAATCAACAAGGCCTTCCGACTGTCTTGTAAAAATCTTTTCTTCAAGTTCACCATTCACGAAAGCAGTTTTAACATCTAACTATTTTAATTCCCAATCAAATTGCGCAATTAGAGCAAGCATTATTCGCACAGTGGTGAACTTAACAACAGGAGCAAAGGTTTCCGTATAGTCAATACCTTATTTCTGAGTGAAACCCTTAGCAATGAGTCTTGCTTTGAATCTGATCGATTCATTTTTATTCTTTACTTTGAAAAGCCATTTGCAGTCAACAATAGAAAAGTTGGCGGGTTTTGGCAGAAGAGCCCAAGTTTCATTTGTGTGCAATGAAGTCATTTCTTCATTCATTGCGTTAAGCCACTGTTCCAAACTCTCATATTTCAAAGATTCATCATAGGATTTGGGCCCACAATTATCAATTATTTCAAACATATTGAAAGCATACGAAGTCATATAAAAGTCATTCAAGTGAGATGGCCTTCTAACATCTCGCCTAGGCCTATCCCTAGTAAGTTGATAATCATGCGGGTCTTCTTCAGGTATCTCCGCATTTTCATCATGCACATTAGCATCATCATGATTATCAAGATGAGTTTTAGTTTGCACATTATCAATATTATTTAAGGAAATATGCAGCTCGACCTCGTTTGGAGCAGGGAGATTTTTCGGGTCTGGTAAAACACAAGAAAATTCATTTTCGTTAAAAATGGTATCGCGACTAAAAGTTTCAAAATTGGGTTGGCCTTTTAGCCATACTCTATAGACTTTTACCCCCTTCGGGTATGCCAAGAACACACATCTAACTGAACGAGGCTCGAGCTTATCATTTCTTTGACACACACAAGCAGAGCAACCAAATACATGAAGATTTGAGAAATCAATAAACTGACCAGACCACATAGACTCTGGGTAATTACCATTTAATAACACAGAAGGAGATCTATTGATTAAATAAGCAGCTGTTAATAAAGCCTCACCCCAAAACCTTTTTGAGAGGCCAGACGTAGCAAGCATGCTTCTGACTCTTTCTAGTAAAGTTCTATTCATTCGTTCAGCCACCCCATTCTGTTGGGGCAAATAGGGAATAGTCTTATGTCTCGGAATACCAGATTGAGCACATAGATCATCAAACAGTTGATTACAAAATTCAAGACCATTATCAGCCCTTAATATCTTAATTTTATTTCCTGTTTCATTTTCAATTAAAGTTTTCCGGTTTTTAGACTTCTCAAAGACATCTGACTTATTTCTCAAAATGAACACAAAGACCTTCGAGGGTAATCATCAATGACAGATAAAATTATTTGTTCCCACCATGTGTGGGCTCACTAAATGGTCCCCACACATCAGTATGCAAACAGCGCAAAGTGTCGTGACAAGTAGGGGATCTAGAGGAATGGGGACTAGGAAACTTGCAACGATGTTGTTTACCAATCACACATAAGTCATTGAACGGCACACAAGACAGTTTATCTTTCCCAAAACAGCCATGTTTTTGCAAAATTTCTAGTCTCTTATCACTAATATGACCTAAACGTCTATGCCATAGGTTCGTTAGGTCACCTTAGACTGCATTCGCAGAAGAATAAGATTTTGCAAAATCCACATAGAGATTATTCCATTTTTCAGCTTTGAAAACGCACAAGTGTCCTTTTAAAATTCTCATGACTCTATTACCCCATTTACCTTTATAACCCTCATCATCAAGGGTATCACAAGGAAAAAGACTGTGCACAAATCAGGAACATATCTCACGTTCTTTAAAGTAACAAATAACCGATGTCACATTTTATCTTAATATTTCCAATACCAGAAACTAGACACCTTTTTCATTTGCCACATAGTCGGACCAATTAGTCACTTCTTTATAATCTGAAAACAGTCTTCTAAAAGGCGATATGTGGAAGGTACATGCAGAATCGACAAGCCATGAAAACATCATCTACATGCTCATTTTCAGCTACCATGTTAGCATTATCAGTCTGATTATTTTTCTTAGGTTTAGTGCACTCATAAATGTAATGACCAGGTTCACCACAGTTATAGCACTTACAGTTTTTAGGTCGAGACTTTGACCTACTCTTTCACTTGCCCTTTTTCTTATCAGAAATATTATTCTGATGGTTTTGGCTAGGGGAAGGTTTCTGTTTTTGAAAATGATTTTGAGGCCTTCCCCTCACAAAGTTAACATCGCCAAGAGTTTTGTTCCCCTTATTGTTGTTTAAGTCCAATTCTTTACTTATTAAACCATTTATAACCGTATCAAGAGTCACTTGATCTCTGTCGTACTTAATTGCAGCTTTAACATCACTATATGAATCAGGGATGGCATTTAAGAGAACAATCGAGGTGTATTCATCAATATTTTTGTCACCGGTCTGTTTGATATCCTGGATTAGTTTTATAAAAGTGTTGAGGTTATCATTTATATCTTTCAAAATATCAAATTTGTACCGATTTTTTTTCAAGTAAAAACAGTTTGTTAGGCAGGTAAGTTTTGGTATAAATCTTTTCCAGTTTTTCCCAAAGTGCCTTAGCATTATCATGTTTACCAATTTTCCGTATCACATAATCAGACAGGTTAATATGATAGATGAATATGCAAATTCATCTACCTCAGCCTTTTTATCGGTAGAAATATTGGTAGTAAACGGATGATCAATAGCTTTGAAAACTTTTTGTTGTATAAAGATTCCTTTCATTTTTTGTTTCCAGATTTGAAAATCGCCTTTACCGTCAAAAGGAGCAATGTTGAAGACCAAGATATTATCCATTATAACACAGTAGTCGTAAATCACAAAGATTCAGAGAAACGTCACACAACAAGATAAATAAACAAAATAAACTGACTAGAATCAACTTCAGGGACTTTTCATTTTGAGATTAAAACCCGTGTAAATTAAAACCATGGTCCGCAAGCTCTTGAAAAAGATCCGAGCGAAACTTATGGTCCTGGCAGTACAAGATTTGGTGCGTTTGGACTTTAAGGTTTTAATCCAGTTAGGTTTTAATTAAGGAAGAAATGAGAGTCCATAAAGAATGAATTCCACACAATCAACACAGCAGGTAATCCGCAACAAGCGGAACAAACACAATAGCACAACTCAACAATCAACAACAGTCATAGAGTCACGGCCAGCGGCAATAATGCAGTAAGTAAATGGCAAAAGATCAAGCCAATATACCTGTGCGAAACCCAGTTGGGTTATTCTGTATCACCGATAAGATAAAGGACCGGATACCCGACAAAGCGGGCTCTGATACCACTGTTGGGTATGGATTCAATACTTAAACAAGGATCAATAATAGTACGGATTAGCAAATATAACTACTACAAAATTATATTCTATGGGAAAGGGTTTACGGATTACATGTCAACTAATTAATCAGATAAGATAATTGATAGAAGATGTACCAGACAATGAACAGATTTATTTTTCCAGTCAATAATCCAGCAACACCTAGGCCAAGCAATTCGAGTCCAGAACAAATCTAACACATCATAAAATAACACAGTAAAATCAAGTACAACAGAATCGAATTAGATGGAATATCAGATCGAACACAGTAAGATGATTAAATGCAGTTTATATATTATATATAACTAATATATATAATATATATATAATATATGTATAAATATCAGATTCAATGGAGAAACACGAAACATAGCTAATAATATAAAGAAGGCTAAAATGCTCCTGGGGTCCCTTAACTTATTTTCAGATAACGATTTAGTCCTTTATCTTTTTTTTTTTGTCCCAACTAAGTCCTTTATCTTTCTAATTTTAAGCAAATTTACCCTTTTCCGTTGGTCTCCGTTAATTGTTGTCCAGGTGGCTGTTAAGTTGCCTACGTGGCTATAAACATACCTGCGTGGAGGAATTTGAAGTCCAGGTGGCACTCACGCTTCCTCACTGAGCCTAGGGTTTATTAGAGGAATTTGAAGTTCACCTCTACGCGCTGCTCCAATGGCGAAACCCGCTTGTGGTCGCCCGGTGTCTCCATCGGGCTCAGATTCTCGCTCTTCATCCCGGTCTCGCTCGCGTTCTCGTCCTCGTTCTTGGTCAATTTCTCGCTCTCGCTCCAGTTCGCAGACATGTTCCTGCTCCCGCTCAAGATCCTTCTCCTCATCTTCCTCTCCTTGTAGTGGTAGCTCTCGCAGCCCTAGCCCTGCTCCTCCAAGAAAAAGGTGTTTTTTTTTCTGTTCTGCCACATTATATATATATATATATATATATATATTGTTCTGAGGATATGTGCAGAGTCTAGAATTCTGTAAATAATAATAAAAAAAGGAATAATGCTAGATTGTACCTTCTTCTTTTTGAAATATAACCATTTTAATTCTCTCCGTGGATGGTAGAACTACTGGCTGCAATAGTCTGAATTCAATTCAGAATTTTCCACTTCCCATACAAATGCATTGCTGGAGCCTAGAGTTGCAGGACTGGTTTTGCTATTTTAACACGAGTACATTTGTGACAAGTCGCCTGCTTTGCAGGTGAAACAAGTCACTGCTCATCCCAAGAAAGCGTGCGAGCCAAGGATGTTGACTTTGATCAAAAAGTCAAGGGAAAGGAAAAGCCGATGAAGGAACAGCCACGTAGGTAACTTAACAGCCACCTGGACAACAGTTAACGGATACCAACGGAAAAGGCTAAATTTGTTTAAAATTAGAAAGATAAAGGACTTAGTTGGGACAAAAAAAAGATAAAGGACTAAATCGTTATCTGAAATTAAGTTAAGGGACCCCAGGAGCATTTTAGCCTATAAAGAAATTGAGATTCAAGAAAACCCCCTTTTCGGGAACAAGATATAACGAGGTCTCCGGATCCCTAGTAATTTGACACCGAAAAATTATGTTTCCATGCAAGAAGAACGACGATTCAACATCGGCCGGCCACAGAACCCGGTAACACCTTCACTCAACCCAGAAACCCCAGAAACCAAACCTCAATCTTACTCACACAGTTCACACAAAGAAGAATAAGAAGGATTTCTCATGATTTCACTCGAATTCTCAAAAGGATGTTCAATTGGTGTGTTTTTCTCCAACGAGGGCCGCGCCCTTTTATACCCAAGAAGTAACAAAGGGATGAGATGGAAACGGTAACTACCAGCAGAAGGGTAGCAGTATTGATGGCGAGGGACAAGAGTTGGGTTTCGAGTCTTTGGGCTCGATTCAAAACGAAAGCGGCTAAACGAGACGTGGGCTTTTAACCCGGAGACCGGCCCAGTGAATCCTCCCTTGGACCCGGCCCTTTTAGGGTTTTATTTGATGTCTTTTATTTCCTGTTATTTACTATATAAAGACTTGTTTGCTTGTTTAAGTTTCAGCAAAGTTTTAGTAAAGATTATTATTTGGAGGTTATTCCAAGTTTCTAGGGTTGGTAATTGGCTCTGGGGTTTCAATCAAACATTGTTAATTGGTGTTTGATCTTTCTTAATCGTTGGTAATTGGCGATTAAGGTTTATCCGGGTTTAATTCTAACATTGGTAATTGACGTTAGGGTTTGATCTTTCCGCTACGCTATCAAGTGGTATTCAGAGATCAGGAAATCTCAGGATGTCGGAACACGACGATCAACCGCAACCAAACCGTCGAACGGGGGCCACAGTTGATCCTTGCGATGTCGAGATTGCACGGCTACGTGAACAAGTTCGAGAACTTCAGCTAAATCCATTTCACAGGTACGAAAGGCAATACACGAATACACAGAGTGAGTCTGAAGTTCATGAAGAAGACGACGAGTATAATAAATTTTTTCATCCCCACAGTCACAGCAGTATGCCACCACAGCGCCGTCATCATACACCATAACAAAAACAGGGTGTCGATCCACTTCGGTCGTTAGGGTTTCGCATGGAGATACCAGAATTTGCTGTAGGAGTACAACCGGATGAGTTTATTGATTGGCTCCATACGGTGAACGTGTTTTTGATTTGAGAGAGGTACCAGATTCTTTAAAAGTTAAATTAATGGAAGTCAAGTTAAAAAAGCATGCATCACTTTGGTGGAAACATTTAAAACGTAAACGAGCACAAGAACGTAAACACAAAATTGACTCATGGGATAAGATGAAAAGGTTATTGCAAAAAATTTTTTTACCAGTTAATCATAGACAAGATTCGTTTTTGGAGTATCACCCGTTGAAGCAAGGGACTTTAATGGTGGCCGAATATATCCTAGAGTTTAAAAGACTACGTATGCGGTGTGGTACCGACGAAGAAGATGAACAAGTTATTTTGCGGGTTTTAGGGGGTCTACGATCGGATATAGCAGATGCGGTACAGTTAACCCAATATTATTCGTTTGATGATGTTTGCAGGTTGGCGTCTCGTGTTGAAAAACAACTCAAGACTCGTGGTCGGTTCACAGCTTCACGGCCCATTCCAAGCCGGGGATTGCCAACTGGGGCCGCAAGTTCTGCCATGCAACAGAAGGTACCCGAACCAATTATCACAACACCGGCGTAAAAACCGAATCCGGGGGCAATACGATGTTATAAATGCCATGGGTTGGGTCACCTAAAGAAAGATTGTCCAAATACACAAATGGTTTTTTTGTGAATGATAACGACGTCACTTCTGATGTTCGTAACGATGATGGTTCCGATGCTGAGGGTGAAGTTCTTTACCCAGACCATGGAGAGGCTTTGATTTCACAGCGGGTTCTTAGTTCTTCTATGGCCATCGACGAGGACGATACTAAGTGGTTACGTCACAATATTTTTCGCACCAAGTGTACAATGAAGGGTAAAGTATGTGATGTTGTTATTGATGGGGGTAGCTGTGATAATATGATCGCGGTGTCTACAGTTGAAAAGTTAGGGTTGCCCTTGCAGACCCACCCCGATCCGTACCAGTTAACATGGTTAAAGAAAGGTAATTTGTTGAAAGTTACACATCGTTATTTAGTTTCATTTTCTATCGGGAATAAATATACTGATGAACTTTGGTGTGAGGTTATCCCGATGGATGCCTATCATATTCTTTTGGGACGACCTTGGTTGTATGATCGACGGGTAAAACATGATGGGTTTCGAAACACATATAGTTTTCGAAAGGATGGATTGCATATTACGTTGGCACCCTTTAATCCAAAGGAAACACAAACAGAGGCGTTGATCCTATCTAAATCGGAGTTTTTGAGTTGTGCTATGTATCCTACACCACCTGTAATTTTCAGTTTGGTGGTTCTAGAATAAAACCCAGCCGCACCAGCCCCACCCGCCGCTTATTCAGCCTATTTTGGCCAAGTTTAGTGACCTTTTCCCTGAAGATATCCCGTCTGGTTTGCCACAGGAACGTGACATTTAGCATTGTATTGATTTTCAGCCGGGACGAGCATTCCAAACAGACCGGCTTATAGGATGAACCCGAAAGAATATCAAGAACTCCATAAGCAAGTTTCTGAGTTACTTTACAAAGGTTTTATACGTGAAAGCAAAAGTCCATGTGCCGTTCCAGCTATCTGCCTAAACCTGGAGGTAAGTATCGTATGTGTATTGATAGTCGTGCTGTTAATAAAATAATGGTGAAGTATCGTTTTCCTATTCGACGTTTTGAGGACCTCATTGATCAACTACATGGGTCCTAAATCTTTTCAAAAATTGATCTTCGAAGTGGGTATCACCAGATTCGTATGCGACCGGGGGACGAATGGAAAACAGCTTTTAAAACTCGCGATGGGTTGTATGAGTGGATGGTCATGCCCTTCGGTTTGTCTAATGCTCCGAGTACGTTTATGCGCCTCATGAACCATGTTTTTCGTGACTTGATAGGTTCTTGTGTCATCGTTTATTTCGACGATATTCTCATTTTTAGTCAGAACTTGGAACAACATCAAGCGCATCTTCGTCTGGTATTTTCGATTTTACGCACCCAACAGTTGTTTGCAAACTCCAAAAAGTGCCATTTTCTTGCAAGTGAAGTTGTCTTTTTGGGTTATCTTATTTCTGGTGCGGGTATTCGAATGGATGAAAACAAGATTTCGGCAATCACTACTTGGCCGACTCCCTCTACATTACATGATATTCGCAGTTTTCATGGGCTTGCTTCCTTTTATCGGCATTTTATTCGCAATTTTAGTTCGATTGTTGCGCCGCTGACTGAATTACTCAAGCGATCGAAGTTTTCATGGACGCCTGAAGCTCAGCGAGCCTTTAATGAGCTTAAACGTTTAGTTATGCAGGCGCCAATCCTTGCACTTCCAAATTTTGATAATGTTTTTCAAGTTGAATGTGATGCTTCCAGGATTGGTATTGGTGGCGTTTTAAGTCAGGGTGGGTGTCCGATAGCTTATTTTAGTGAAAAATTGAATGACGTCAGACAACGCTATAGTACTTATGATAAAGAGTTTTATGCTATCGTTCGAAGTCTTGAATACTGGCGCCATTACTTGTTACCCAATGACTTTGTTTTGTTTTCTGATCATCAAGCGTTGAAGTATATACAGGGACAAGCAAAGTTGAATCCTCGACATGCCAAGTGGGTTGAACTTTTACATGCTTATTCTTTCACGATACGGCATAAAGCCGGTACCGCAAATTCTGTGGCTGATGCTCTTAGTCGTCGTCCATCGCTTCTTTCTAGTGTTACTATCCATGTTTCCGGGCTTGATTCGTGGAAGCATTTGTATGTTGATGATCCAGATTTTCGGGTGGCTTGGAGTAATACTAGTACGTCCGTTTGGGGGCTGTTTACACGTCGTGAAGGGTTGTTGTTTAAAGGGATGCAGGTTTGTGTCCCGCAATCATCTTTTTATGCTACCATCATACTTGAAAGCCATACCGGTAGGTTATCCGGCCACTTCGGTGGGGATAAGACTGTTGCTTTAGTTTGTGAACGTTATTATTGGCCAAGACTTGCCGCTGATGTTACTCGTTTGTTGAAGCGATGTCGGGTATGTCATGTTGCAAAAACGACGCACACTAATCAGGGCCTCTATACTCCTTTGCCAGTACCGCAGGGACCATGGGAGGATGTCAGTCTTGACTTTATTTTGGGGTTACCATGTACACAATGACAGAAAGATTCAATCATGGTGGTTCTTGATCGCTTTTCCAAAATGGCGCATTTTGTTCCTTGTGCAAAGACTTTTGACGCTTCTCAGGTAGCACGTTTATATTTTTTTGAGATTGTTCGTCTTCATGGTATACCTAAAACTATTACTTCAGATCGTGATGTTAAGTTTGTTGGCCATTTTTGGCGTACCCTATGGAAACGATTGGGGTCTAAATTGCAATTTTCTAGTTCCCATCATCCACAAACCGATGGTCAAACTGAAGTCACTAATCGGAGTTTGGGTAATATGCTTCGGAGTTTGGTTGGCGGGAAACCCAAGCAGTGGGATTTGGTCTTGCCTCAAGCTGAGTTCGCCTATAACAGGTCCTCCCATAAGTCGACTGGTCAGAGTCCGTTTTTTGTTGTTTATGGTCGTAACCCATTCACTCCTATTGATTTAGCGGCTCCACTTGACGTGAATAATATTGGTACTGATGGAGATGTTCGTGCTGTTCAAATACAAGAATTACACCAACAAGTTCATGCTCAAATTGCTAAACATTGATACGGAATCAATCGTGTCAAATGCAGAAGACGAAGTAAAGATCGACGTAAATGACCTTACAACACGCCATGCACAGATCACTATGTATTTAGGCGAGAAAATGGACATAAGACGTGGAGTCTCGGTCTCGGCCGTGTCATATGACACGGCCCGTGTCATGCTATGCCGGAAGGTCGACAATCGGCCGGAAAATGTCCAAACTGCTGGAAAAATCACCACCTGCCGGAAAAATCACCACCTACCGGAACTGGCCGAGCGCTGCCGACCGAACCCAGCCGTGTCGTCCGACACGGCCCGTGCTGAGATGTCCCGGATAGTGAAATCTCGCTGCCCGACCAACCCGACCGTGTCAGGCGACACGGCCGAGTCACACTATTCCGGATAGTGAATTCTCGCTGTCCGACCAACCCGACCGTGCCAGGCGACACGGTCGAGTCCTGCCGAACATGTGCACCCGCACATGCCGCCGCGGCCATGCCAATCGGCACGGCCCGTGTCCGACAGACAGCAAACTCCCATTATTGCTGATTTTTTGTGTTTTTTGTTGTTTTCCCTCCCCTCACATGTCATGATTAGACTTACATGTTATGTGGGGTGACTTGCAACTATGTTTATTGTGTGATTCCCTCCCTTTGATTTGATTCCTTTGTATTTTATCTTGATGTTTTGTTTTTTATTTCAAGATCATGTGATCTTGTTTTCATCCCTTAGTTGTTTAGAAGACTACACTTCTATAAGTAGTCTTGTTCATGCTTGTATAAAATATGGTATGTTGAAGAAATAAGAATACACTTGTGTTTTCTTGGTGAATGCTTTTCATCGAAATCTTGATTATAATTCGACGCGTTTTCGAGTTTTAATCCAATCGATTCTGAATAGGTCTTGAGGAAAGATTATCTTATCAAACTATAGGTCTAGTTTGATAAATCATTCATATTGTTCTTGTTTACGTAAGCCGAATTGCCCTACTTTCGGTTATATCTTACGAGTGTTACACATATTCGAGTGTTGTGAGGATCAATTATATTTCCGCTGCATTACATACGAGTTTATGTCCATTTTCATACGTAATTCGTATCATTAGTGGCATCGGAGACCAAGGCTATTTCCTTGGCAATTTTATTGAACATTTCTTGTTCAAAACTATCTCTTGAATCTTGTTATGGATTTCTTCGATCCCGATTTCTTGATGAAACTCCGGGACGCACTAAGAGGTCTACCGGAACCACGTATGCAAGCAAGACGCGGAGATGACGCACGTCAAATACACCATGCGGATGAGTTTAAAGTAAACGGACTTCCGGAGTTCGTTGGAGGTACCGACCCCGAAGCCTATTTGGAGTGGGAACGGAAAATTGAACGCATGTTCGAATTCAAAGACCTTAACGACGAGAAACGTTGCAAATATGCAATTCTCAAGTTAGGGAAGGGTGCTTCTCTTTGGTTCGAAGGAGTAAAGACGCGAAGAACTCGGGAGGGAAAAGCAAAAATCCGTTCGTGGGATTCTTTAAAAAGAAAACTTCGTAAGAGGTATGTGCCAACATCACACCGGTTAACCTTATACCGTAAGATTTCCAATTTCATGCAAGGCAAACTAAGTGTCGGTGAATATATTGAAGAATTCGAAAGTTTGGTCTTGATGGGAGAGCTAGAAGAAAACGAAGAGCAAAAGATGTCACGTTTTTTACGTGGCTTAAACAAAAACATAGTCAACACGGTGGAGTTATACCCATATGAAGAATTCGACACTTTATGTGGATTATGTGTGAAGATAGAAGCCCAAAATAAATTGAAGTTTTCAAGGCCCGAATTTCCTTCCAAATTCGGGAATCCAAGTGCCGGTTCAAGTTCGGGTACTAAAAACACCACGCCAAGTCATGTCCCTGTCACGGCACCTAAGGCTCCCTACGTACCCAAGGAAACAAGTTTGGCGAAGGTACGATGTTTCAAGTGTCAAGGATTCGGCCATTACCAAAATGCATGTCCGAACAAACGGGTGGTGACACTAAGAGAGGCGCTTGAGGTCCGGGAAGAATTATTGGCCGAGGACGAAGAAGAAAGACTCGGTGACGTGTTTGACGTAAACTCCAAAGAAGAAAAAGAGGAGTGCGAGGCTTACAATGCCCCGGACTATGACACGAGTCTAGTCCTTCGCACTTTACAAGTCAAGACGGTTTCGAGGGACACGGAACAACGAGATCAAATATTCCACACCAAGTGTCAAATTAAAGACAAGTGGTGTAGTTTGATAATCGATGGAGGAAGTTGTACAAATGTTTCTTCAAGTGAGATGGTGGCTAAGCTCGGACTCTTCACTACTACTCATCCGAAACCATACGCGTTACATTGGCTCGATGATGGGAATAAGGTGAAAGTTTCGAAACAAGTACGGGTCGGATTAACGATGGGATCGTATGGTGACAACGTACTATGTGATGTACTCCCGATGGATGCATGCCACATACTTTTGGGACGACCGTGGCTATTTGATAGAGACGTTTTACATCAAGGAAGGAGTAATGAATATGAGTTACGGGATAAAGGCAAAAAGATTTTGCTTAAACTGATGGCACCCCAAGCCATTCGATCGATGAGTTCTAATCAAATGGAGAAACCAAAGCATACTATGTTTGCTAGTGAGAAAGAAGTGAGACACGCTATTGACGATGGCGAGCATGTGTATTTATTGATGATTAAAGAAACACGAGATGTTGACGTGATCGTGCAAGACAAGAGAGATATCGATACCTTGCTACGAGAATTGAGGATGTCTTCCCGGAAGACTTACCGTCGGGTTTACCACCCTTACGTGGGATTGAACACCAAGTCGACCTTGTACAGGGTGCATCACTCCCTAACAAGGCCGCCTATCGATGTAACCCCGAGGAGACAAAGGAGTTGCAAAAACAAATCGAGGAGCTAATGAACCGCGGGTACGTTCGAGAAAGTTTGAGCCCTTGTGCGGTTCCGGTTTTACTTGTTCCAAAGAAGGATGGGTCATGGCGGATGTGTATAGATAGTAGAGCCGTGAACAACATAACCATCAAATATCGGTTCCCAATTCTGAGACTTGATGACATGTTGGACGAATTGCATGGTTCGGTGATTTTTTCGAAGGTTGATTTGAGAAGCGGCTATCATCAAATTCGCATGCGGGAAGGAGACGAATGGAAGACGGCTTTCAAGACAAAACATGGATTATATAAATGGCTTGTCATGCCCTTTGGCCTTACAAATGCGCCAAGTACTTTCATGCGATTAATGAATGAGGTACTTAAGCCGTTTTTGGGAAAGTTTGTCGTCGTATACTTGGACGACATCTTGATTTATAGTCGATCATTGCAAGAGCATACCGGGCACTTGAGGAAAGTCTTAGAGATCCTTAGGGATCAAAAACTTTATGGAAAAAAGGAGAAGTGTTCGTTTCTAGTCGAGAGTGTAGCCTTTCTTGGCTACATCGTTTCTAAAGAAGGAGTGTCGGTTGATCAAACTAAGATCGAGGCGATAAAATCTTGGCCTACCCCCAAGACCATCATGGAAGTCCGATCCTTTCACGGACTTGCTTCATTTTATCGGAGGTTCATACGAGACTTTAGTACCATTTCTAGCCCGATAACGGAATGCTTAAAAAAAGGACTGTTTGTGTGGAACGGGGCTTCCCAAGGGGCGTTTGAAAAATTAAAGGCGAAAATGTGTGAAGCACCTATCTTGGATTTACCCGACTTTTCACAACCTTTCGAGGTAGAATGTGACGCAAGTGGAGTGGGTATTGGGGCGGTCCTTGTCCAAGGGAGGTGACCAATTGCATACTTTTCGGAGAAATTGGGTGGGGCTCGACTCAACTATTGTACTTATGACAAGGAGTTCTATGCCATTGTGAGAGCTCTTGATCATTGGAGCCATTAACTTCGGCCGAAGCATTTCATCCTACATTCGGATCATGAGTCCTTAAAATATATTAACGGCCAACAAAAGTTGAGTCCGAGACATGCTAAATGGGTGGAATTCTTGCAATCATTCCACTTTTCATCGAAATACAAATATGGCAAGAGCAACGTTGTGGCGGATGCTTTATCTAGACAGTATGCATTACTCTCTACTCTTGACATTCGGTTGCTTGGGTTCGAAGCGTTGAAGGAGTGTTATGATGGGGATGTGGATTTTGGTGAGGTTTTCATTCGGTGTAAATCTGGCCCATTTGGAGAGTTTACGTTGCAAGAAGGATTCCTTTTCAAAGGGAATCGCCTTTGTTTACCCAAACACCCGATTCGGGAATTGTTGGTTTGGGAAGCTCACGGTGGAGGCTTGGCCGGTCATTTTGGTTCGGCTAAAACATTGGAGGTACTTAAAGAGCATTTTCATTGGCCGAAGATGCAAGTGGATGTACACGACATAATTAATAAGTGTGTAACATGCCATATTGCTAAGAGCTCATTTAATCCGGGAGTATACATGCCTTTGCCGATTCCGGAAAGGCCGTGGGAAGATGTCTCAATGGATTTCATTGTTGCTTTGCCTCGTACTCAACGAGGGAGAGATGCTATTATGGTTGTTGTAGACCGATTTTCGAAGATGGCTCACTTTGTGGCTTGCCACAAGATGGACGACGCAAGTAACGTCGCTGATTTTTATTTCCGAGAAATCGTACGATTGCATGGGGTTCCAAAAACGATTGTTTCGGATCGGGACTCAAAATTCCTTAGTTATTTTTGGAACACCTTGTGGAGAAAGGTGGGGACCAAACTACTTTTTAGCACGTCACATCATCCACAAACGGACGGTCAAACCGAGGTAACCAATCGAACGTTGGGCACTTTACTACGTGGTCTTGTGAACAAGACACAAAAGGATTGGGACTTGAAACTTGCACATGCAGAGTTCGCTTATAATCATTCTCCTACTTATGCCACGGCACACTCTCCGTTCGAAGTAGTTTACGGACTAAACCCGTATATGCCGTTAGATCTAATTCCATTGCCAAGTGACGAGTTAGTGCACAAGGATGCGGAATCAAAACTGAAATCGATGATGAAATTACACGAGCAAGTACGTAATCGAATCAAGAAAATAAACGAGGCTTACAAAAGAAAGTCGAACAAACAAAGAAGGCCGAGATTGTTCGAAGTTGGTGATTTGGTTTGGTTGCATTTGAGGAAAGAGCGATTTCCAAATAAACGAAAGAACAAATTAATGCCACGAGCGGAGGGACCGTTTAAAGTAATTGCAAAGGTGAACGACAACGCATACAAATTAGAACTTCTGGGAGATTATGGGATTCATGCAACCTTTAATGTTGGGGACCTTTCGCCTTACATCGATGATGACGGAATTTCAGAATTGAGGACAATTCCTTTTAAAGAAGGAGGAGATGATACGGAATCAATCGTGTCAAATGCAGAAGACGAAGTAAGGATCGATGTAAATGACCTTATAACACGCCATGCACAGATCACTATGTATTTAGGTGAGAAAATGGACATAAGACGTGGAGTCTCGGTCTCGGCCGTGTCATGCTATGCCGGAAGGTCGACAATCGGCCGGAAAATGTCCAAACTGTCGGAAAAATCACCACCTGCCGGAAAAATCACCACCTGCCGGAACTGGCCGAGCGCTGCCGACCGAACCTGGCCGTGTCGTCCGACACGGCCCGTGCCGAGATGTCCCGGATAGTGAAATCTCGCTGCCCGACCAACCCGACCGTGTCAGGCGACACGGCCGAGTCACACTGTTTCGGATAGTGAATTCTCGCTGTCCGACCAACCCGACCTTGCCAGGCGACACGGTCGAGTCCTGCCGAACATGTGCGCCCGCACATGCCGCCGCGGCCATGCCAATCGGCACGGCCCGTGTCCGACAGACAGCAAACTCCCATTATTGCTGATTTTTTGTGTTTTTTGTTGTTTTCCCTCCCTTCACATGTCATGATTAGACTTACATGTTATGTGGGGTGACTTGCAACTATGTTTATTGTGTGATTCCCTCCCTTTGATTTGATTCCTTTGTATTTTATCTTGATGTTTTGTTTTTCATTTCAAGATCATGTGATCTTGTTTTCATCCCTTAGTTGTTTAGAAGACTACACTTCTATAAGTAGTCTTGTTCATGCTTGTATGAAACATGGTATGTTGAAGAAATAAGAATACACTTGTGTTTTCTTGGTGAATGCTTTTCATCGAAATCTTGATTATAATTCGACGCGTTTTCGAGTTTTAATCCAATCGATTCTCAATAGGTCTTGAGGAAAGATTATCTTATCAAACTATAGGTCTAGTTTGATAAATCATTCATATTGTTCTTGTTTACGTAAGCCGAATTGCCCTACTTTCGGTTATATCTTACGAGTGTTACACATATTCGAGTGTTGTGAGGATCAATTATATTTCTACTGCATTACATACGAGTTTACGTCCATTTTCATACGTAATTTGTATCAAACATAATCTACAGTATCAGGAACGTGCTAATAAACATCGCACGCAAGTAGTTTTTGAAGCCGGAGATTTGGTTTGGGTGCACTTGCGCCGAGCGCGTTTTCCTCAGGGACGGTTTGGTAAACTTCATCCTCGCGATGATGGTCTGTTTCGTGTTCTGCAACGCATTGGTGATAATGCTTACAAAATAGACTTACCGGGACACTACAAGGTATCCACCACTTTTAATGTTGCTGATCTTTCTCCATACGAGGGCGACTTCAATGATGATGACTCGGGGACGAGTCCTTTTCAAGTTGAGGAGGATGATGGCGAGGGACAAGAGTTGGGTTTTTAGTCTTTGGGCTCGATTCAAAACGAAAGTGGCTAAACGAGACGTGGGCTTTTAACCCAGAGACCGGCCCAGTGAATCCTCCCTTGGAATCGGCCCCTTTAGGGTTTTATTTGATGTCTTTTGTTTCCTGTTATTTACTATATAAAGACTTATTTGCTTGTTTAAGTTACAGCGAAGTTTTAATAAAGATTATTATTTGGAGGTTATTCCAAGTTTCTAGGGTTGGTAATTGGCTATAGAGTTTCAATCAAACATTGGTAATTGGTGTTTGATCTTTCTTAATCGTTGGTAATTGGCGATTAAGGTTTATCCCGGTTTAATTCTAACGTTGGTAATTGACGTTAGGGTTTGATCTTTCCGCTATGTTATCAAGTATTTCATCGGTACGGGCAAAGAAATCAGAAGGAGGAGTTGGAGGAGTTGATTGAGGGAGAATGGGGAGGTTGCAGAATAATCGGGGGTGAAAAAGTGAGAGAGAGAGAGAGAGAGAGAGAGAGAGAGAGAGAGAAACGGTGACAAAGTTAGGATTAGGGTTATATAGGGGGCATCAACAGTCCAGATGATGAGGTGTCTTAAACCTTAGTCGGACAGCTTCGGTTAGAAGGGCTGCCAAATGGGTTGGGCCGGCATATTAAAGGTGTGGGCCAATAATAAGAGGAGATATAAATTGGGGTAGTTGGGCCAAAATATTATAACAAGATCAATAGCAAATCCGGTATGGTTCATGAAATATCCATCAGTAGTGGTGGATTTGTTAGATAAAGGAGTGTCTGATCATAGTCCCCAACTTATAACATTGGAGGCAGAAACAAGAATATGGAATACTCGATTTTGATTCCTTAATGTTTTGGCAGAACATGTGGATTTCAAAAAGATGGTTGAAACATGTTGGAATCAACACTGCCATGGGAATAAACTTCTCAATTTCTGGTTCAAGTTGAAAAAGTTGAAGGGCCCTTTGGAGCAATTAAATGTGAATTACTTTCACAGAATTAGAGAGAAAATAGAAATAGGTAGGCAAGAGGTAAGGGGTACTCAGAGACTTCTCAATCTGGATAAGCTTAATCAGGAACTCATTGACAAAGAGAAGAAGAGTTTAGAAGAGATGGAGAAATGAAGTGGTGTTGAGGAGAGAGTGTGGCAATAGAAGTCTAGGGTTGAACGATTAGGATGGGAGATGCTAACACCAAGTTCTTCCATGCATATCCTAAAGCAAGGCTGCTATCACAATAAAGTTCTTAGTCAGATCAGATGGTTCAAGATGCTCCACTCAGCAACACATAAAGGAAGAAATTAGAGGGTTCTACATGAATCTAATGGGAAGTGCTGCTACTTCTATGCTTATGGTGGATAAAGACATTATAGCAAAAGGTGAAATACTAAATCACAATCAACAGTCGCTACTTTGTTCTCCATTTACTGCCGAGGAGATAAAGGATGCTTTGTTTGATATGAATCCACTTAAAGTACCAGGTTTAGATGGTTTCAATGTCTACTTTTACCAAGAAGTTTGGGGAATTATTGGAGATGATATCATAGATGTTGTACAAGAGTTCTTCAATACAGGATGGCTTCCAAGAGCACCCAACACAACTCTGATTACTTTACTTCCTAAAGTGGCTTCAGCTTCTACTGTGAAGGAGTTTATACCAATTGATTGTTGCAATGGGTTGTACAAGATTATTTCTAAAACTCTCAATAATAGAATGCAAGGAGTATTAAGTGAGCTCATCAGTGAAAGTCAATCTGCTTTTATTAAAGGGAGAGTGATATTTGACAATATCATTCTCAGTCATGAGTTAGTGAAGGGTTATGGCAGAAAGGGCACTTGACCTCGTTGTATGATCAAGATTGATATACAAAAACCTTATGATTCGTTGGAGTTGCCTTTTATGAAGCATTTAATGTTAGAATCAGGACTTTCTTTTCAGTTTGTGGAGTGGATTATGGCTTGCCTCCAAACTGTTGCTTATTCTGTGAATGTAAATGATGAAGTGTCTGAACCATCCCTTGCTAGAAGAGGCATGCGACAAGGTGATCCAATTTCACCTTATTTATTTGTCTTATGCATGGAATATCTCAATAGATGCTTAAGTGAGATGAAGGAGGACAGAACTTTCCATTTCCACCTAAATGTAAAAGGATGAAGCTTATCCATATGTGTTTTGCTGATGATCTCCTTTTATTCACAAGAGGGGATGTATAGTCAGTCAGGAAATTTATGGAGGCATTTTCAAGATTCTCTGATGCATCCGGGTTGGAGGCTAATGAAGTAAAAAGTCGTATATAGTTTGGAGCAGTCAAAGAAGAGCACCAACAACTTATATTGAGGGAGTTTGGCATGAATAGAGGAGAGTTGCCTTTAAAATATTTGGGGGTGTCTCTCTTATCTAAAAAGTTTACTGTTTTGCAGTGCCAACCTTTAATTATGAAAATCATGGCAAGAATCAGTTGTTGGTCTGTTAAAATGCTGTCTTATGCCGGTAGAATACAATTGATAAAGGCTGTGTTGTTTAGTATTCAATCATACTGGTGCCAGATCTTTTTGTTACCTCAGAAAGTGTTGAAAATAATTCAAACAGCCTGTAGATCTTTCTTGTGGACTGGGAAATCTGGATTGTCAAAGAGGGTGTTGGTTGCTTCGGAATACATATGCTTACCTAAGGCAGCTGGTGGTTGGAATCTGATGGACATCAAGGTGTGGAACATAGCTCCCATTGGGAAGTTGTGGTGTGTGGCGAAGAAAAAGGATAAAATTTGGATCAAATGGGTGCATGAATACTACATAAAGGGCCAAAATTTGCTCACTCTATCAATACCAGCTCAAGCGTCATGGATTGTAAAAAAGACATTGGGAGCTGCGAAGTATTTTGCTCATGTTGATGGAGTGAATGCTGACACATTCTTCATTCTCCATTAAACAACTTTATTTGCTGATAAGGGGTACAGTAGTGAAGGTGACTTGGCACAAAATGCTCTGCAAAAATGTTGCTACTCCGAAGACTATATTCATTACATGGCTAGCTATATTGGGGCGTGTTCCACTTGTGATCGATTGCTGAAGATGAAGATTCCATGTGAGCAAGAATGTATTCTCTGCAAGGAAGATGATGAGAGTCTCAATCATTTGTTTTTTGAGTGCTCTTCCTCGGCACAAGTGTAGAGGAAGATTGCAATGGTGTGGAGTTCATGAGCAGAATAAGAACTGGGCAGCAGAGTTATGTTTCATGATCACTCAATGCCGATCTAAAACAGGGAAACAATTACTTTATAGGCTTGTGGTGTCAATTTTGGTATGCAATATCTGGAACGAGAGGAATATGCGAATGTTCCAGCACACCTTATGCACGGTGGATCAAGTTGTGGGGCAATGTCAGCTTCAAATTGCCATGAGTGGCGCGAAGCATAGTAATACTTTGCCGTATTTGAAGTCGTGATTGTTTAGTTTGTTTCTGAGTTGTTGGGTTTTGTAGTTTGTATTATGTACTGTTCAATTTGGTTAAATAAAAGAAACTATTTACAAAAAAAACGATATTATATATATTATGATAAGTGAAATAAGTACTTATATAAATATTTTTATATTAATTATAATTTACGATAAAAATTTGAGTTTTAACCAATTAAAAGCAAAATAAACATAATTTGATAATTTTTAGTGAACTCAATTGTATTTGGTCGCACCCAAATTGGTAGGGGGTTATTTTAATTTTAACTTTCGAAGGCCTAAATTATTCTCCTCCCCCACCCTCCTTCTATATATATAATAATCGCGGAGTCCAAGTAGCGTTTAACCATATTTGATTTAGTGTTTTTTGGCCAAGAACAGCTGAGACTCGGAGAATGGGAAACGGTATGTCTGTTCCAATAACTAAACTAAGCTATACAGGCGTAGCAGGATTAAGCAAATAATTGAACATGGAATTTTCCCCAAACGAACCGTCTGATTTAAACGTTGATACGCGTAGTTTGATATATGTATTTTCCTTTGAATTTCAGGTGACAGAGGTCGGCCCAGCAAGAAGACCAAGTTCTCCAAGGTTCAGGGAATTTGCACTCCATTTATTTTCTTCAACTATTTATTACTGGTTTATTTATTAGTTTTCTTTGATCAATTTTTTTTTTTGAAACTTTTTTGTTTTATGTTTTCGAATTTAAGGAGGAGCATAGGGCTCCAGCCGTTGAAGACGATGATTCTCATTTGACCGAAGACTTGGATGATGATCCTCTTGATGGTACCTTGTAATTCTGTTTTATTGCAGCAATAAAGTTTTCACATTCTTCTTCCTTTGATTTTCGAATTGCAAAATTTGGATATTAGAAATTGATTGAATATTTGATATATATTCAAGGTGAAGGGAAAAAAAGGGATTTCACAAAATTGGAACTTAAACCCGATCATGTGAATCGCCCATTGTGGGCTTGCGCTGATGGTCGAATTTTCCTTGAGACTTTCTCTCCGCTTTATAAACAGGCCTACGATTTCCTCATTGCGATTGCTGAACCAGTTTGCAGGTATATTTTTCGGGGCAGTCTAATATAGTAATTCACCTAAAGCATGTTTTTTCTAATATTTATCATAGTTTGAAAAATGATGCATCTTCTTCCACTATTCTTTATAATATGAATATGAGATTATACTATACCATCAGTATTTGCAGGAATAACACCCATCTTTGCGTTTGATATTTTTGATGGCCGTTTCAAGTCCCAAACTGTATGGTAGTATGCTTTAGAAAGTGATCACAGAAGCGCACTCTTCAGTAGCATTTTCTGCTTGTTTTAGTGGAAAATATAGCTTTTGTACTGCTTGAGTTGTATTCTTTTTACATCAAAAATGTACTTTCAAGTTTGTTCTCTGTTTTGTCCATGTTGTGCCCGTCCAATTGTATTGGAATACGGTTTGATGTCAGTATTATTTGACAGGCCAGAGTCAATGCACGAGTACAACTTGACCCCACATTCTTTATACGCCGCAGTGTCAGTGGGACTTGAAACAGAGACTATTATTTCTGTCTTGAATAAGTTGTCAAAGACCAAGCTTCCAAAAGAGATGATTGATTTCATTCATAGTTCTACTGCTAACTACGGCAAAGTAAAGCTCGTGCTCAAGAAGAATAAATACTTTGTGGAGTCCCCATTTCCAGAGGCGAGATAAATTGTTCCTATCTCTTATTGGGTTAGAGGAAACATAAATGCTTTGTTAAACATTATATAACACGTCTGGCTATTTCCAGGTGTTGAAAAGGTTACTTAAAGACGAGGTTATAGGACGAGCTAGAATATCGTCTGAGGTATGTGCTCAGGGAGATTGAATAACGATGAGCATTGCTTGTCAGATGCTACAACTTTTACTATATGTTATGCTTATAATTGGATTAAAATCTATTTCTTCAGGGAATTCATGAAGGTGATGGGTTTACAATTGGCAAATCTGCTGGTGAAATAGAAGGTGCCCATGATGAGTTGCTGGATGAGGCAGATTTGGCAGCTGCAGCAGAAGAAAAAGAAACTCACTCATTTGAAATTAAACCTGCCCAGGTAGGCTGATGCATGCCTCTTAAGATAAATGTGATATGTAAGTGAAGTTACTAGTTTATAGTTCCAGTTGCTTTTATGTATCCTCCGATAGCATTTTTGTATCTTATATGGGCGATATTGACTTGCTCAATTGTTCCTATGTGCTGGTGCACCTGCTCGAGGTTGAGAGAATATTTTCCTTATCTGAACCATTCATCACCTTCATGTATGATTTGTATGTATAATGCATGCATATACTTGTTTGTAAGCTATTGTACTGGATAGTACTATCCCTGTAGATGATTGTGAGCTCTAAAACTGTAACATAATTTTCCTGGTTTTCTGTTTATTCATGGGTGATCAATGTTTTAAAAAACGTAAGAGGCGTACGCCTCGAGGCGCGCCTCAAGGCGAGGCGAGGCAGAAACGCCTCGGGGCGTTGTAATTCAACAAAAATCTGAGGTCGCCGCCTCAGTCGATTGAGGCGCGGAAGAAACGCGCGCTTCGAAGCGTTGCGTTTGAGGCGCAAGAGGCGCCATCCTTTTTCTGCCGTTTTTTTATACGGGCTGTTTAAAATGAAAATCTCTGCGGAAAAGAAAATCTCACTTACCTAGTAACTCTGAAAAGAAAATCATCCCAGCAACTCTCAGCGACGGAAAGAAATTCGACTACCGGCGAATTTCCGACCGCGCACATAATCTGCAGAATTTCCGAAGCGGGACTCGCGGTATCTTTCTTTATTACTTGGATTTAGTTTTTTTTCATTAGTTTATCTTTATTTTGCTTTTTGAAAAACCAGTTCGACTCACGGAATATTAGGACTTTTCATTTTTTCTTTTCATTTTTTTTTTGCCTTAAAACCAGTTTTGACTGTTTTTTAGATTTGTAATGATTTGTGTTTCACTGTCCAGTTTGTCAATTTTTTTCTGTTCATCTTTTTTTTTTTAGTTATCATAAATATTTACTGAATGTTGTTTTTAATCGTAGTGAGTTTGTTATTGTTTTCGTGAGTTTTTTTTGGCTTCTCTAGTAAATTCCGTGGATAATATGATATTTTAGTGAGATTTATATGTATTTTTTTTTAATTGAGGCCTACGCCTCGCCTCGTCCAACCAAAACGCCTCAAACTCGCCTCGCGTTTTTTAAAACATTGTGGGTGATATTAACTTATTCAGATTTACCTATGTGCTGGACTGCTGGTTCACCTGCTCAAGGTTGAGAAGAACTGAGGAAAAAATATTTGCATGTTCCGTGGAACAACTCAACTACATATCTCCTTTCATGTATAATCTGTGTGCATAATGCATGCATATACTTGTTTGTAAGCTGTCGTATTAGGTAGTATCATCCTTAATGTAGATGGGTACGAGCTCTATAAGTGCAACATAGTTTCCCTAGTTTTTTGTTTATTCCTGACAGTAAGGTCAAATCGGTTGGGAATTTGCTCTCTAATTAATTATGCAATTATTTTATCTTCAGACCTTCTCATTGTGATTTGTTTTGATCAGTTGATATGAAGAAACATTGCTTGCAAAATTTCTTGAAAAGCTTTCTTTCTTTTCCAATTGCTTATCAATTTAGTGAACATATGTTCTCTATTCACAGGTTGAAAATGTAAAGCAGCGGTGTTTGCCTAATGCTCTAAATTATCCAATGTTGGAGGAGTATGACTTTAGAAATGATACGGTAAGTATCTTCAGGTTCTACTTCAGTTCTACCTAAATCTAGGAACTTAAGTTAAACAAGCTTGTCTTCGGAGATGACAGCTGGAGCTGCTACACTTATGATTTGTGAAGTATGAATATTTAGGGTTATCTGGAAAGTTCTACTGATGTTGTGAATATTGCAGGTCAATCCTGATCTTGACATAGAATTGAAACCCCATGCACAACCACGCCCTTATCAAGAAAAGAGTCTCAGCAAGATGTTTGGAAATGGTGAGGCTCCTTACATCCAGCCCGTCACTCTGAACTTTAGGTCTTGACTGAAGATGGTTTAAGCTACGTAATATTTTTGGAGGTACTTGAGTAGAATATTAAATCCTCCGAGCAAAAGAAGCATCCAATAGACACTTGTGCTTGCAGCAACCTATTATGAATTGTTGCAGCTACTTGTATTCTAATCACGTTCAAATAAATGACCAAATCTCATTTTTTGGTTGTATTGAATATCTTACACACAAAATATAATTTTGTGAGCAGCATATTACTGTTTGAAAGTCACATGAATATACTTGATTCTTTGCCTTTACTTGGCTCCATAGTTTTGGGTACTTAGATTTTATCTCCCTGTGCCTGTCCTCTCATAGTTAGAAATGTGTTCTCCTTTATTTTCTATTAATATTTTTATCTCCTTGGTTTATTTATTAATTTGTTTATATGTATCTTTTGGGTAGGGGTGGGGGGTTGCTATGTCAGGCAGTGGGGGTTAAGCAGGAGATAGGTGGGGAAAACATTTGGTGGTGGCATCTCCATGATGGGTCATGGGCACTTTATCATCAAAACTTCACCTAGTTCTTTTGTGGTGTAACAATCGTGCCTTTTCTTTTTGTCGTCATTACATTATATATCAAAGTTTGTCAATGGGTAATCTATTTTCAGCTGACAGATCCCTGTATGACCAGAGTTTTGTAGGCTCTGTTTAGAGCAGCAGATAGCATCATACAGGAACTAATAATCTATTATTTTATGGAGGATCTTGTACGTTGCTAATGCCAAAACTTCTGTCGTTTCAGGCAGAGCACGCTCTGGTATCATTGTACTACCATGTGGTGCCGGGAAGTCTTTAGTTGGTGTTTCTGCAGCCAGCAGAATAAGAAAGAGTTGTCTTTGTTTGGCTACAAATGCGGTGTCTGTGGATCAATGGGCTTTCCAGTTTAAGTTGTGGTCGACCGTTAAAGAAGAGCAGATCTGTCGTTTCACATCTGATAGCAAAGAGAGATTTCGTGGTAATGCTGGAGTGGTGGTAACAACATATAATATGATTGCCTTTGGTGGCAAACGATCTGAAGAATCTGAAAAGATAATTGAGGACATTAGAAACCGTGAGTGGGGACTGCTTCTCATGGATGAGGTGATGTCTTACTTGTGAATGATCGATAATTTTCTCTTACATATCATTTTTCATATACACAAAATTTGTATGGTTTTGTGATAAACACCCCCCCTAAATAATTTCAGGTGCATGTGGTTCCTGCTCACATGTTCAGGAAGGTCATCAGTCTTACAAAGTCTCACTGCAAACTTGGACTCACTGGTCTGTAAGCAAGAGTCAAAGAAAAAAAATATAAAATATATCATCCATGTATATCTTTTCTCTTCGATAATACAGGTATGGTTTGTTAATACCAACTTATATGCAGCAACTCTTGTAAGAGAGGATGAAAGGATTACGGATTTGAACTTTCTTATCGGTCCCAAGTTGTATGAGGCGAATTGGTTGGACTTAGTGAAAGGAGGTTTCATTGCAAATGTTCAGTGTGCAGAAGTCTGGTGTCCAATGACAAAGGAGTTCTTTGCTGAATATCTCAAGAAAGAAAATTCAAAGAAGAAACAGGTCAGTTGGTTCAGGATTTTGAGCCGGCTCAGAACGTCTAATTCTGTTTCTCCACAGTCCATATAATATTGAATGAGACTCCTTATGTTTGTCATAAATATGCTTGTTTTTCTTGTTGTAGCAATCATAGTAAACTAGATACAATAATCTCCAAAGTATCCGTGTTATGAAGTGATATTTGACCTTCAATGTCCCTTTCTAATATTGATCAGCCTTTGTGTTAAATGTGCATACTTGATGACTCTCTTTGGAGCTATGTGATGACAATGGAGAGGGTTATGGCACATGATGGTAACCAACATTCACGATTAAGTAAAGCATAGAAGTTCAGTCCCCTTTTCATCAGGGAGTCTATGTATTTCCTATAGTCGATTTCGCCATGTCGTTCTTACAAATAAAACAGATCATTTTTGGTAGAATCTTATTGAGATTATTTTGAATTGTAAGAATGTGATACCTGGCAAGTGAGATTTACTGTTGACCATTATTTGATTGGATAATTGTTATCCTCTGGTGCTTTTCCACCTCTAATACTTGTTTTCCTTTCTACTTTTAGGCTCTTTATGTCATGAACCCTAATAAGTTCAGGGCTTGTGAGTTCCTCATCCGGTTCCACGAACAGCAGCGGGGTGATAAGATAATAGTTTTTGCTGACAATCTTTTTGCACTGACCGAGTATGCGTGGAAACTCAAAAAACCTATGATTTATGGTGCCACCAGGTATGTGTGTATGTTAGTGAAATTTCATGTACTTGTGCTATTTGAATCATATGTTGTGAACCAGGCTCATTCATGTAATTTGCAGCCACCCGGAAAGAACAAAAATCCTCGACGCATTTAAAACCAGCCGAGATGTCAACACCATTTTCCTTTCGAAGGTCTGTTACATATTATTTGTCAGCCAGTAACATTTGATACGTAGCCAATTTATCTTCTTCCCGATTTTGTTGAGATTTTCTATATCTGCATTACGTGGTCGGTAGATATTAATACAATTTTCATGCACCTCATGTTGACAGGGCAACATTATCATACATGATTGGTTCTATTAATGTTATTTTTATGATTGATAGAATTATATTTGTCGGGGAAATGACAGTGAGACCATTGATAAGCAATGATGACCTGGGCTTGCAGGCGAAGACATGTGATATTAATTATGCTGCCTTGATCTGTTGCCTTAACTGGATGCTCGTGTGGATGCATAAATCATACTTGTCACATTATGCATGGCTGTCTTAATGAGTGAATAACTGCTGTGGTTGCACGGCTTGTGTTTCATGTATGCAAACTTAAAACTACACGTTATTTGATGTCGAGTTACTTGTTGGACTATACACTGGAACATTGGCCATTGATTTATTTATATCTTCATTTGTTGTCCAATTAAAACAAGACGATTACGAATATTTGGTTCATGGTTGTCATGTCGCTCGACTAGTCGCGACTAGTCGACGACTAGTCGAGCAGTCGAGATAGGATGGTCGACTGGGTTGGCCGACTTGATGTATGTCAAGAAGTCGGGCGACTAGTACTCGACTGGTCGACCGACCAGTCGACCTCGTGTCATCGACTGGTCTATCTGTTTGTCCATTTGAAACTTCAAATTGGTGTCTTCAATTTGATGGCAACAGCAGCAGTGGTATTTTGAAGGAAATGAAAGAAGGTCTATGAGCAACTTGTAAAGCAGGTCGATGAAGAAGAATAGATGAAGAAATATATTTGTAATAGCAGAAGAATTGAAAGAGGGAGAAGATGGAAGAATTGTTTGTGGTGGCGGCTGTGGGAAAGGTGTAGATACAGAGGAATGTCTGTATAGAATGGATAGATGGGTTATAAAACCCTAGTTTTGCATTTATAAAAACTTGGGCCGTTGCTTTGGGTTATTTACTCTAGATTGGTTATAAAACTCTAGATGGGTTATTTACTCTTGTTTTACAGTACTACTTTATTTTGACATGTGTACATTTTTAATATGTTTTATTTAATTGAAAAGAAATGAGAAAAATAATTATTATTTTATTATTAAAACTGTCTATTTTTATATACGTAAAAATAAAGTACAATAAGACCAAGGTTTATATTTCATGCTAGTATTAGTTGTATTTAATTACTATATCATAATTGTAAGAAGTAACTTATTCTCATTCTTCTAAAAACCAATTAAATAAATTTTTTTATTAACATTCATGATTAATTATAATAATCATAACTTTAACTTTGACTTTACATATTACAAGTTACAATAATTATAACTATTATCAGTCTTCTTGTTCGTACAAGTTGCAAATTGAGATTTCTTTGTATCCTGTGTATTAATAAAAGAAGTATATATGTTAGAAACATTCAAATATATATATATATATATATATATATATACTATAATTCTATATATATATATACACTATAATTCTATATATATATATATTATTTTTTATTATTAATTATTTATACCTTATCGACTAGTGTCGACTAGTCTACGACTCGACTTGCCGGACCCTCCGTCGACTAGGCTCGACTGGTCGACGTGACAACCATGATTTGGTTATATCTTTGACCATAAACTTTTTATGGTCCATGTTCTTTCAAGGTATATTATTATAACCAATGACATAAGTTGGGGAATGTAATTCCTCACTTCTATTTTCAGGTGGGTGATAACTCTATAGATATTCCCGAGGCAAATGTGATAATTCAGATTTCGTCACATGCTGGTTCAAGGCGTCAAGAGGCTCAACGACTTGGGCGTATTCTCAGGGCTAAGGTATTATTTTTAGATGTATATAGACTAGCTACTTGAGTTTCATCAGTTGTATCTTTGCAAAGGAGTGGTTTCAAGAAGAAACTTACACTTGGTCTATGCTAATCTTGCATTTGCTGGTATTCCATCTACCGAAGTAAGGAAATAGCCATATACCTAAAATTTTTATCTTGTGGTTAATCTCATTGAGCCACTTTTTCTAGGATGATATGTAGTGTACATGACATGAACTGTGTTATAGTAGTTGAGCTTCCCTCCTGTCTGCCAATTCATATGTAGGCTTATTCAGTTTCCTGATGTTAGATTAGATTACAGTATACTGCTGTTGCCAGCCATCAGTTCACATGTCTTCTCCGTCAATTTACTGACAGAACCTCCATATATGTCGTGGGATCGTTTTTTTTTCTGGTGTTCTTTGTTGATCTACCACTATCAGTAACTACATGATATTTTATCAGTTATCACATGAAAAAAGTATCTTTGTGTGGAGCCTGTCTTTTAAGGGGAAAAAGGTTGCTCTTACTGAGAATGTGCTTTTGGTCTATAGGGGAAGCCTCAAGACAGGGTAGTTGGAGGCAAGGAAGAGTACAATGCGTTTTTCTACTCTCTCGTATCTACAGACACTCAGGTAAGTACCGTAAGTTTGTATTTTAATGTCCAGTTTCTATTGTTGTTTGTTCATATCTTTAGTGCGATATAGATTTATCTACTTATTTTGATACAGGAGATGTATTATTCTACCAAAAGGCAGCAGTTTTTGATTGATCAAGGTTATAGTTTTAAGGTACAATCTGTTTATATGGTAATATATGAACCACGGGCGCGATCCGCGACACGATACGGATATGAGATTTGTGTTTTTTCTCAAAATGTAGGACATTATACATGGAGGATATGTTTATTAATTTATCTAAACAAATATATATGCCAAGTATTTTTTTTAGATGTTTATGAATATATAAGTGATCAAAAAGACATACATAAACTTAATCGACCGATTATTAGCTCAAAATCATATTTAATGTCACCACTTAAAATGTTCAACATAATGATAGGAGGAAGAACATCAATAAATCGACCCAACAATAACCACCTCATCAATTGCATTCTCAAGGACCCAACATTAGGTTATTCTATTCAACCACCTTTAAGGTTTGAAAATTGCATTTTAGAAATAAATTTGAAAATTGCGTTTTAAAAATAAATTTGGAATATTGCATTTTAAAAGATACACGACAAGATAACGTCTTGTCCCAAGCAAAAGCTCGAATAATTTTTAATCCCTAACCCCATATATATAGTTATATACAATGTTTTAAAAAACGCCAGACTCATACGAGTTGACTCGCGAGTTAAGGCGAGGCGGGCGGGTGGCGAGTCAATATTTACGAGTCAGGTGATTTTCTTGCATTTGCGAGTTTTTTCTTCGAGGCGTACGAGTCAACTCGGTTACGAGTTGACTCGGTAAGAGGCGTACGAGTCTGTCAAGAAAAACATCCACTTAAAAATACCCTCGGGTCTCCCTCTTTCGCTCCGACATCTGGTTTTCCACGGCATGATTGTGATTCAGACAGGATACAACTAAGATATAAATTCGAACCTTCAAATGCTGCTGGAAAGCTTGCTGGAAATTTCAATTATGGAGGGGCGATGGTATTTTTTTGTTGCAGAATTTGGTTGAGTCGAGGCTGAAGAAGAATGTAGGAGCTAGAATTTTGTTGTGTAATGGGTCACTTGGGCTTGGTCTGCAAATGGGCTTCTAATGATAGATACCATTGATTCGTGGAAGCATGATATGAAGTAGGGTTACTCCTATTAATGGGCTTCAGTTTTAATTTGAAAGTTAAGTGATGCAAGTTTTCTTCTGAACCAACTAACATAACCTTTCAACAAAAAAAATAATTAATTAGTATTTTAGGATTGATTTTGTATTGAAAAATAAAAAATACTTATGTAGGCTGATTTTTTAGGGTTTTCATCTTTTTTCATACTAAATGAACTTAAATATATATAAAATATACTCTTATTTATGTTTTCGTAATTACGGTATCCTAACCATATATCATAATATCCTATATTTTAAAAATTCGTCTTACCACAATATCCGTATCATATCCGATACGATACCCATACCCGTACCTGTACCGTGCACATAGGTCCAGATAATTACCTTTCCAAAAAAATCATATAAATAAAATTTTCAGATAATTATTAAATAAATTAACTAATTAATAAATTATTGTTGAACCTTATATATGTTTATTATGTTATATTTTTTTCATGAGAAAGTTGAGGCTTACGCCTCGTTCCGCCTCGAGGCTTACGCCTCGCCTCATTTGAGCAAAACGCCTCGAATACGAGTCGCAGATTTTAAAACACTGGTTATATATTTTCCCTAAAATAAGTAAACTATTAAATAACCCTAACTTGGCCAGTAAGCTACTGATTCCTACTAGAATTCTATTCCTGCTAGGACAGAATAATATATAAAGAATTAAACAGCAATATTATTGTATATAATTAATTAATTGCACTTTGCCCCCTTAATTGAAGATTGTTGGTTTTGCTCCATAACAACTCCTCCCCCCTCAAGAATCGCCATGTCCCCAAGGCGAGTGTTAGGGATTTGAGAATTCCACTCTTCTTTATTCACCCAAGTCGCGTTGTCACAGAACTGTCTTCGCCATGGCACTAATATCTGCAAATTCTCATCCTCCCAATTTTCAGCTACCTCCACAAGCTCCGTCTCGGGCATACCGTGATCTCCAACGAGCATCACCTTCAATTGCTTGCTCGGCATTCATGCAAGGGATGATAGGGCTGCCTGCAACGGAAACATAATTTCTTTGCTCGTAAATCATTATATTTCTGTTGTGACATCCTCCGCATGGCCTGCGACTACTGGGCAAATTTGATCGAGTCGATTGTGGTTTTGCGGCGGCAGGCGTCTCTTGGTCAGGCGGTCGAGCCCCGAGCCCCATCAAAAATTTTCCAATCGGTCGATATGAGCTTGCCGGACTGAAAAATCCTCAGTATTCGCGTGCGGTTGTCGTGGGGCAGTGACACATAACTCTCTCCACGATCAAAATGAAGTTTTGCCTCTATATTGGGCCATTTGCATAGCTAACTCTAAATCGTGTGGATCTCACAAACGTAGGTTGACCTGAATTGGCTCGCTCAAGCCGTTCATCAAATATACCAAAATAATGATCGTCTTGTAGTCCTGGCACCAGATTGGCGAATTGAATAAACTCGTAGACATAAGCATCGACTGAACGTGTTTGCTTCACAACTGCCAATCACTCATACGGGTTCCCATTTTGCCGACCATCAAAATGATACACTATGGCTTGTGAAATTTTCCGCCGCGAAAAATTACCCCTTCGAGAATGCAGCCAATGGAACCAGCCTAGTGCTTTTCCCTCCATGGCCACCATTGCCAGATTAGTCCGATGTGTTGGCCATGGAGATCCAACTGCTGTACTGCCCTAGCCAACCATCCGTTCGGGTCGGTCCCGTCAGAAATTGGTAAAAATTCACTGCCTGCAGCCCCGGTTTGCCTCCGCCTCGCGGCTGACCCGCGGCTCTGCCGTCTGCGCCCTGACCACAGCTGCCCGGCCACGCTCCGCCGTCACAATGATGGCCTCCTGTCCCGCTCCCCGTGCCGGCGCGTCCCTGTTCCAGTGCCAGTTTTCAGTGCTGCTATCACTGCCAGCAGCTCGGAAAAACGGGCGTCGATGCACGCAAAATGTGCCTCCATGCCTTCGCGCAGATTGGAAATCTCGCCTCGAATCTGCGCTTGTTCCTCTTCACAATATTCAATGCAGCCTTTATCTCCTCAGTTTTGGAATCTGATCTCGTCATCTTCCTATCTGACTTTGTTCCCACACACTGCGCCAAATTATAACGACGGGAGTTCAAGAAAAGGAAAATTGAAGAACAAATTGATAATTAAAATGATACGATAATGTCTTGTCCCAAGCAAAAGATCGAATAATATTAATTCTCAATGATAATAATCCCTAACCCTAACCACATATATAAAATTATTAAATAATCCTACTATTAAATAACCCTAACTTGGCCAGCAATATTATTAAATCTATAATAAATTAATTGCACTTTGCTCCCTTAATTGGAGATCGTTTGTTTTACTCCATAACAAACTGTACTGATTTCTAGGTAATCACGAGCTTGCCTCCCCCCGATTCAGGACCTGAGTTGAGTTACCACTGCCTCGATGATCAAATTGCACTTCTTGGAAAGGTTTTTTTTGTTTTTCCACTGGCTTATATTGTAGCTTGAGTTGGTCTCTTTCTATGAATTTGAAGGAGAAAGTGTATTGCAAATGCTAATACCCTTGTTTTTTTCCACCTAAAAGGTGTTAAGTGCAGGTGATGATGCAGTCGGCTTGGAACAGCTAGAAGAGGATGAAGATGGCGATGCTTTAACAAAAGCCCGTCGGTCAGCCAAATCCATGAGTGCAATGTCTGGTGCAAAGGGCATGGTTTACATGGAATTTGGGTATGAGAACTTCGCTATCCATCCTTCGAATTTGCATCTGTTTTTTTTTTTCTTGATTTCTATTGAAGTGTGCATATGATCTCTTATGATATATTATATTCTGCATGTTCGAATTGAAAAGAAGATTCGCAAGAGGTTTTTCTTTGAAAAAAAAAAGGTCCTTATTTTCATTTATTTTATCAACTGTATATTTGAATCTTGAATTGTCGATTGTTTTCATCGATATTCATTATATAAGCTTTTCATCGATATTCATTCTATAAGCTTCGACAAATGGGTCTCATTTTATAGTCTCTCTGCAACTGTAAAGTCCTTTCCGGTCACTCGGATTTTTTCCATGAACATAATCAAGAGTTATGGATTATTGACATTGTAAACCTTGAAGATTGTGAGGATTACTTCCAGCTTAAATTTGAGGTTGATGGAAGATAGTGGATTAATAATGTTGAACTTTCTTACGCTTGTTGAGATGCTAATTTCATAATTAACTGCTTCTGGGATTACATTTGAGGTCCTGATGTGGAAATATGGAAATAGTGCTGTTAATCGGTCGGACCCAGACGGGTATTAATATATCCGGTCCGGTTCGGCAGAGTCTCGAGTCGGGTAGCGAATGGCCCGTTAAGGAACCAGGTAGCAAGTCAGGATCGGGACCGCCTCATAAAATAACCAGCAGTCCATTGGACAAGGTATTCGTTGTCGCCGAGCGGGTACTGGGTAGCTCAGTCTATTAACAACACTAAATAGCTAGGTTTGTTCGTGCTCACTGTAAATGTTGGGTTAAGTCGAATTAAGAAATGGACGGGTATTTGGGGGCGGATCGGGTACACCCGGTTTAACTGCTGGGTAGCAACTCAGGACCAGGACCGGCTCATTAAAAAATCGTGCGGTCCCTCGGATCGGGTATTCGAGCCTGGCCGCCGGGTGGGTACGGGGTAGCTTGGTTCATTAACAGCACTATGCGGAAATCCAGAATATTTCTTTCTTTTGTTAATTGTCTATTGATTTGATGGAACGCTGAACCACCCGTCAGAATTGTTGGTATGGTTCACTATTTTTCTTGCTACTCCCCCCCAGCTTTACTTTTTAGGTCAGTGGGTAATTGGTCTCGAACTTTGTCAGTTAGTTGTTGTATTACCAAGTATTTTTTTTCTTTTTAGTCTGATATGCTGTCTGATGTTTGCGTCTCTTTATTGCAGTAGAAAGAAGTCTAAGGATCACAAACACCAGTTATTCAGGAAACGTTTCGGCTGATGCAGTGGTAATGTTCTGAATATCTAATAGTTAGAATCCCGGACAGGACGTATGGCGGTTGTGCGCACTCTATATCATTTTGGTGATGATAGATAAACATCAAGGGGCGGGAGTTCTCAAGCGGCATCCCGAGGTTCCGGGTCGCGTAAAGCCTAAACTGCCTGTAGGTGGAGTTCTGAACGCCGTCCTTTTGGTGTTCATTTTGTGACTTCACATTTTGTTGTGTAATTATTTAAAAAAACAGAACTGAACATATGTAATTTAATACAACTCAAAGTGAAAAAATAAATAAAAAATAATACTCAATACTATTCCCATATGTAGTCCTAGAGAACTACATATTTCAATCAACAGATAACCACGATTTCGATAAAGTGATTCCTAAATGACGATCTCTAATTAGCAGTACAACTATTAAATGAATTAAAAATCCTTAATTTAACATATTAACTATAAACTGGAGTTTACGTCCTGCGAATTCAGCTGGACAGTAAAGAGCATCTCTAATGCATCAGTGTCAAGACAATGCTTTTTGACGAACGGCAAAAAATGTGTATGTCCACTATTTTACAGCCACTGTATTACTCAACTTGTCAAGTCATTTTTTTTAGTTTTTTTAAATTTTAATTTTCATGTGCAAGTGATGTGAAAGTTATTTAAAATAAGGATGCCATGTCATGTCTACGTATACAAAGTTATGCATGTGGCCAATAGAAATTAGAGAAGTGTTTAGTCTCCATTCACGAGTGGACAAACGTGACCAAATTGTAAAATTGAGTGGCCAAATGTGACGAAATAAAAGGTCGGTGGCCAAATGCATAAATTTTGGATAGGACCGTGGCTTAAGTATACTTTTTGCCTATATTTAATGCTTGACATTACCAATGTTATAGCTTAATATTGATATTGACATTGTCTATCATTGATGAGACCAATTGCTATAATTAATTAATTTTATATCTTTTCACTATATTTACCATTGCAGCGTGATTGTATTAGAGATATTTTCTATTATAATGTCAACATATCAATGTCCGAGACGATCTAAGCAATCATTTGTAACAAAAAAAAAAGATCATTACATCACTTGTTAAAGCATGAACGTTGGCGACCACGAACACATGGAGGCTCGAGCTCCTTAGTTTATTTGTGCTTAAACTGTGCTTATGAATTTTGAGCACTCCAATATTTATATGTTCATAAAATATTTATTTATTCGGTCAAAAGAATATATAAGAGTTCGCCGCAAGTCTTGTGATTGGTGGATGCATTTTAATGAGTGCATCTCTACTCATGTATTCGGTCAAATGCGTTCACCGTATTCATGTATTCGTTCAAATGAGTGCACAAGTACTCATATACTCGGTCAAGTGGACACAGAAGTACTCATGTAGCCGAGCAAACGGGCACGCGGGTACTCATGTATTCAGTCAATCAGTATTATTGTATTCTTATAACTATGCGAAGACTCCACTATGTTGTTGCCCGAAATATTTATCCGAAGATGAAATACTGCTGGAATGGACGGACAACAAACAAGGTTGCGGGAGCACTTCCGAGGGGGTGTGAATAACACTAGATTTGCCGGGTTTGTTAGGCCCGGGCTTGAATGCTCTCGCGAGATGTTATTAATACAAATATTCGTGGATACAAGTATTAATGTGAGAATCTAAGTACAATGAGTGTAAAAAGATCCTATTATCCAGCTCTTGAGCGAAGCTTTGGTGTTCTTGCTCTCGGCCGATCGTCTTCTGTGTGAGAGAGGCTGAGAGAGAAGAAGGAACCGAGAGATAGCTGTTGCCAAGAGTAGGAAAGCCAAGTTGTGAGTATTGCTTCTGTACTGTGCGTGAATAGCGAGAGTGCCAGAGAGTTCCGAGAGTAAAAATCCGATTATGTTGGAGAGTTTTCCAAGTACAGGGAGCCTTCTATTTATAGGGGCTGAGATGCCTTGTTTCCTGGCGGGCGATCGCCTTTCGTCTAATATAATAATGGGGCGATCGTCTTTAGGTCTCATGGGCTATCTGCCTAAAGTCCAAGTGCCGCCACGGCAACACAGTGGTCCAATGAGGAGCCAGCACGCGTCCGGAGTTGCTGTCACGGGCGGTCCTACTGACACCTTTCGGCGGGCCTGTCGGCTGGTGGAGAGATGCTAACAGGCTGTGGTCAATGATCCATGAAATGCGGATCTTGTCTCGGCACTGCAAGTGGGTTTTGTCCTGGGTTTCGGCCTTTGCCGACTGGATGATCATCGGCTTCGAGCGGCATGAGGCGGTCATCATTGGTCGGTCACCGGAGGTCGGCATTGGTCGGACATCAGAGGTCGGCATTGGTCGGTCACCAGGGGTCGGTCGACAAGTGCCGAGAGATGATCGTCTGGTCGTCGGCCACCAGGAGTCGATCGCCAAGTACCGAGAGACGATCGTCTTAGATGTCGATCGCTCGGCACCGGGACTTGTCCTGGGACCTTCGGTCGGTCACCAAGGGTCGATCGGCAAGTGCCGAGAGATGATCGTCTGCTAGTCGGTCACCAGGAGTCGATCAGCAAGTGCCGAGAGATGATCGTCTGCTAGTCGGTCACCAGGAGTCGATCGCCAAGTACCGAGAGACGATCGTCTTAGATGTTGATCGCTCGGCACCGGGACTTGTCCTAGGACCTTCGGTCGGTCGATCTACCTCGGCTGCTCGGCAATGGCTAGGTCGCCCGATCTCCGAGGCGATCGCCGGTCGGAGAGTATAATTCTCGACACAACAATTGCCCCCCAGCTTGCTCCGATGTTGAAGACATGGGGCGAGGTGGTTTTTTCTGGCGATCGTGTAAGATGAGGACGGGTGACCCGTTGAGCTGAATTTGGATTCGGACTTTGGCGATCTAGTCGATTGGCTAGCTATCTTTCGGTCTTGTACCTGCAAAAAACAACATTGGCCGATCCCTCGTAGAAACTTGATTGTTTCGTCGCTGAGGAATCGTGCACAGTCGCGGAGTTCGATGGACCGACTCCATGACCGTGTCTTGTGCGCCAACGACATTGACTGTCTCGTGACTCATTTTATTGTGAGGGTCCTCTATTAGGCTGCGCCTCACCTCGTATTTAAACGAAGGGCGTGCGGTCTTGGTCTAGAGGAGTCCTTGCGCGGGGCGTCGTCGGATTAATCAACTCCACTTCCGCGGCTTGTTAGCTCTGCTTCCACCTTGGCCCGCCATGAAGATGGCGAACCTCGACGGTGTACGTTGAGACGGGGGTAGTGACGCGTCGCATTGTCCGGGTTCACCATGTTAAATGATGAACCTTTGAGGGTGGGCGATCATGTCCACTGATTAGTTTTGGAGGGCCCTCAGACTACGCCGACCTCGTATTTAAACGAAGGGCGGGCGATCTTGGCCTGGAGGGACCTTGCATGGCCTAAGCAGCCAGTTCCATCGACTACCAGGACCATGGCTGTATGTTGTTTGATAATGGCGATCGGGCTGGAAGACTGGTGATCATCGCTCTGCTGTCGATCGCGTTATTCATAGGTTGATACCGGCGATCGGGCTGGAGATCGTCGTTCGGGCGCCGATCGCGCTGCTCATAGGCTAAGAAGAAACCTTTGCCTGGCCAGAAAGTCTATGGCCTTAGCTCGGAAGATCGCGTAGGTCGATGGTTGGTCCTTCGTAAGATGCCTGAACATAGGCGAAAGACCATGGAATCCTCCTAGGACCGTGTAGAGGGCGATCTCATCGCTTACGGGCTCGCCGTTGAGGATGATCTCGTCTACCCGGTCGATGTAGTCCGAGTCGGACTCTTCTTCCCCTTGCTTGATTCGCATCATGCGATGGGGACCTTCTGTCCGAGCGACCCTGGTGGCGAAGCACGCTGTGAAGTCGGTCGCTAGTTGGTTAAAGGAGCCGATGGACCGAGGCGGCAATGAGGCGTACCACCTGTGGGCAAGGTCGTCCAGCGTCAGAGGGAACATTCGGCACCTGGTCGCGTCTGATGCCCCACACCCGGCCATGTAGATGTTGAACTTGCTCAGGTGTGTTTCGGGGTCCGATCTCCCCTCGTACAAAGGTGTTTGAGGAGGAGCGATCTTGTGCTGCACGGGGGCGAGCTCGATGTGGACCGCGAGTGGCTCGCTCGGCCCGACGATCTTGTTCTTGGCGCCTGCCCCGAACTCCATGAGCGCCTTCATGTCGTCGAGCTGGCGTTGCATCGCGGCCATCGCTGTAGCATGGTCGCTCGTGGATCGGCTCTTGGAGCGGGAGCCGAGGCGATCGTGTACCGATCTCCTGACTCCGCTGCTGCCGACCTCAGCTATTTGGCGAGGGGGAGCCAGACGGCTGGGCTGCCTTTTGGGAGTCGGATAGGCCGAGCTCCTGGTGACGGACTCCAATTCCGTCGTCTCGTGGCAGGGGCCGGACTGCCCCGGTCGCCAAGATGGGTCGCTGCTGAGGCGATCGAAAACCGAGGTGCCCCGGCTGGCGAGCGCCTCTCCCTGCGAACGGGAGCCTCCTGGCGATCGCTCGGTCAGTGACGCCTTGAACTTCCATTTGGTCCTCCGACGGATGGCCGAGGGGGTGATAGCGGGAGGCGCGTCGAGAGCACTCCGTCGCTCCTATAGGACGGCCATGGCCTCCTCGATCTGTTCTGCGGTTCGGAACTGATCGACCGAGAGACTTGGGCCGCCCCCCAGGGGCGGGATCGAGCGTCTCGGACCGCGGCGACTACCCTCCGCCATCGGCTGTGGCTCGGACTGAGACGGAACGAGGCGTCTGGCGGGCTGGCCAGCGGCTTTCTTCGACGCGGAGGCGGAAGACATGATTCTGAAAGCTTTCTCCGAAGAACAGTGAGTGTTTCTTCAGGTATATGCCTCAGAGAACAGTGAGTGTTCTTCGAGACGGTAGGAATAAAAAATTAAGGGTTAGATGCCCTCCTTCTAGCGCTAATTGTTGTTGCCCGAAATATTTATCCGAAGATGAAATACTACTGGAATGGACGGACAACAAACAAGGTTGCGGGAGCACTTCCGAGGGGGTGTGAATAACACTAGATTTGCCGGGTTTGTTAGGCCCGGGCTTGAATGCTCTCGCGAGATGTTATTAATACAAATATTCGTGGATACAACTATAATGTGAGAATCTAAGTACAATGAGTGTAAAAAGATCCTATTATCCAGCTCTTGAGCGAAGCTTTGGTGTTCTTGCTCTCGGCCGATCGTCTTCTGTGTGAGAGAGGCTGAGAGAGAAGAAGGAACCGAGAGATAGCTGTTGCCAAGAGTAGGAAAGCCAAGTTGTGAGTATTGCTTCTGTATTGTGCGTGAATAGCGAGAGTGCCAGAGAGTTCCGAGAGTAAAAATCTGATTATGTTGGAGAGTTTTCCAAGTACAGGGAGCCTTCTATTTATAGAGGCTGAGATGCCTTGTTTCCTGGCGGGCGATCGCCTTTCGTCCAATATAATAATGGGGCGATCGTCTTTAGGTCTCATGGGCTGTCTGCCTAAAGTCCAAGGCTGCTGCCGGCAGCCAGCTGTGTGGTCCAATGAGGAGCCAGCACGCGTCCGGAGTTGCTGTCACGGGCGGTCCTACTGACACCTTTCGGCGGGCATGTCGGCTGGTGGAGAGAAGCTGACAGGCTGTGGTCAATGATCCATGAAATGCGGATCTTGTGTCGGCACTACACGTGGGTTCTGTCCTGGGTTTCGGCCTTTGCCGACTGGATGATCATCGGCTTCGAGCGGCATGAGGCGGTCGTCATTGGTCGGTCAGCGGAGGTCGGCATTGGTCGGAAATCAGAGGTCGGCATTGGTCAGTCACCAGGGGTCGGTCGACAAGTGCCGAGAGATAATCGTCTGGTCGTCGGCCACTAGGAGTCAATCGCCAAGTACCGAGAGACGCTCGTCTTAGATGTCGATCGCTCGGCACCGGGACTTGTCCTGGGACCTTCGGTCGGTCACCAAGGGTCGATCGGCAAGTGCCGAGAGATGATCGTCTGCTAGTCGGTCACCAGGAGTCGATCGGCAAGTGCCGAGAGATGATCGTCTGCTAGTCGGTCACCAGGAGTCGATCGCCAAGTACCGAGAGACGATCGTCTTAGATGTTGATCGCTCGGCACCGGGACTTGTCCTGGGACCTTCGGTCGGTCGATCTACCTCGGCTGCTCGGCAATGGCTAGGTCGCCCGATCTCCGAGGCGATCGCCGGTCGGAGAGTATAATTCTCGACACAACACACTACTCTTTAGCCGAGCAATATGAGTCTATATTATATTTAAATACTCCCTTCGTCCAATAAGAGTGTGTTCACTCTTTATGGGCACGAGTTTTAATAAAATATATGTAGAAAGTGATATCTTCTTATTACATAAACCCATTATACATTAAATATATACTTTTATTAAATAAACTCATTACAACATCAACTTTTATTCAAACATTTAGAATTCAAATGAGATCGAAAAAACTTTCCTTGTAAGTTAAAGTTATTTATTACATTTTGTAACATATGAAATAAATTTCGACCCGTGTGAGGATACTCAAAGTTTTTAAAAGCAATCATACGCTTCATTATTAGCCATGTATCGGGATCAATCCAATGTGCGGTAACACAAAGGTATGAACCGGGCAAATCATGAGGTGCCGACCAACCATCGGTTGTTAAGTTTACATTTGTATTTAAGTTTGCAAAACCGTTTACTAGTTCTATTTTAGCCTTTTTTTTTTTCATAATTTAATACAATCACATCTAAGATTAGCGCGACTTACTTGTTTATATCGTGGTTGAAGAGTATTTTGAATCACCTTAGTCAATCGAGGGTTATCGAAGTGATTGAACGGCAAACCTTCTTGAATCACGTAGTTTGCAAATTGTTGTCGGCACCGCTCCGCCTCGTATGCAAAAAGACCTTCCTCTCGTGACATAGATGTTTGACCGGCTTCCGGAACGGATTTGAGTCCTTCGCAATACTTGTCGGTATGTATCTTCAATGTCAAGTTGGATTCATGTTTCAGAAATCTACCACAATGTTTACAATGCACCTTAAGTTTCCCATCCAACAACTTCACGAGGTTGAAATTACATCAATTTTTTTTGGTTTCTGGTTGTTTCTATAACTTCAACAATCTTGGGTGCATTCGTGGAAGCGGAAGAAGATTGAGTTGCCATTTGAGAGAAACGAGAATTTTGTAAGCGTTTTTAGTGTTTAAAGAGTTTTTTGAGAGTGTTTGAGTATTGTGACTAAACTAAACTCAACATACCTATTTATAGTGAATTTAGGATGGCAAAATGGTAAAAAAAAAGGAAAAAAATGGCCACGTTTTGAAAAAAACGGCTACTTAACGGTAACAAGCAAAAATCGGTTTCTAACCGGTTTTTCCAAACCAGTTTCACAAACTGATTCCCAAAAAACCCGACCCGGACCCGTTTTCAACGGCACACTGGGCAACCGGTAACAAGCCGGCGGTTTGGATCAAAACCGAACCGGTTTTGGTTTCGATATTTTTCCGGTTTCAGTTTCGGTTTCGTTTTTTTTCCCACCTCTATCCTCTACTCCGACTACTGGATGCAAGAACACGTTCCTCCTTGCACAATGCAAAACCGCATCATACTTATCCAACCAATCCATACCCAAGACTACGTAAAAGTTATTCATCTCTAATATGTACAGATCGGCTAGATATAAATGCTCATTCATCTCTACGGTTATACTGTTAGCTATATCGTCAATAGAAATTATTTCTCCTGCTGGTATACTACCTTCAAGGCTTTCTAAAGTTTTTCTACTTCTAAATCCAGTCATGCTAAACAACTTCTTAGAGATAAATGAATTGGATGCGCCAGTATCAAATAACATCAAAGCAGCAATTCCAGTGATAGATAACATACCTGACATCGTCCCGGGCTTCTACTTGTCAATCTCAGATAGACTGTACATATGAGCCTTTACCCTGGAACCTTAATTCTGGACCCTCCTGTCTGGGCCATTATTCTTCTGTGGGCACTGGGAGACCATGTGTCCCTCTTCATGGCACCGATAACATCAATTCTGTTCTTGCATGCAAACTTCCTAGTGCCTTTTTCCACACTTCGAGCAGGTTGGGTAGTCGTACTGTGCCTTTGGCCCCGATGGTCCTTCCCTACCACCCTTCTTGTTATTATTGTTACTCTAGCCCTACCACTACCTCTTGTTCGAACTCACGACTGGTAGAGCCCTAACCTTTTTCATATCCAAGCTAGTTGATATATCCTCGGCTCTGAAAATGGCTTCCTTATATGTCATTTTCCCATAACTAGCCAGATGATGTCGAATTCTATCTTGAAGTCCATCATGAAATTTTTGCGCCTTCATATCCTCAGTCTCAACCGTGAATGGTGCAGATCAGCACATGTGATTAAACTTCCTTTCGTACTCGGTGATAGTCATGCCTCCTTAAGTTAAGTCCAAAAACTATTTTTGCATCTTGGCCTTGTACGCCCTTGGGTAATACTTATCCATCACCATTTCCTTGAATCCCTCTTAAGACAGCATCCTACGTTCTTCTTCGGTTCGGAGTCTCTAGGATCCATTCCACCAAGTCCTGGTGTCCTCTATGAGTTAGAAGACTGCACATGAAACCTTCTGAGCATCTGTACATGCCATGTAATCAAAGATGTTTTCTAAGTTCAGTAGCCACTCCTCGATGGCAGCTGGCCCTTCCCTTCCTAGGAACGTTGGAGGTTTGAACTTATTGAACTGGTTTATCACCCTGGCCTGGACTTATCCTGGAGTAGCTGGGGGCACTATCGTTGCTCCTTGGAGAAGAGTTCTAAGCCTGAGAGCAACTGCTGTAGGGGCGTTATTCTTGCTTGAAGGCATATTAAGTGCGCCCTGAGCTTGATTTTGAGAATCAGTATTAGAGGTAGCTACTTGTGGAGCCTGTTAGCGTATGCCCTCGAATGCCACTCTGAGGATGATAGAGTTAGGGCATCTATATGTGATTATGTATTCATTAATAAAAGGCAGTAATTATTTCTTTATTTATTGTATATCATTGGCGTTCTTGATTTGGTAAGTAAATAGAAATGATGTTCGTGATTTTGAGTAGAAGCATTCCACTCCTTATGAGATAAGGAGTCCTTCACTGGAAGTATTTTGAACTCAAAAGTTTAAAGTTATCCGCAAGTCGATAAAACTTAATTGGGCATCAAGTTATTTTATGAAGACTTATATATTGTATGCTTGGACAGGTGCATGTCTTCACTCAGGAGTAGTGTGAGCATTCGGTATAGGTATATTAATTGGATTAATATACTCGGATACAACTCACCTCGATTCGGTCACATGGATTTCACTCTAGGATAGTCAATGACTGAATCGTAAGGTTATGATAGGTATGCGTGAACCTTTGACTTGAGGGTCCAGTAGAAGATGTGCTTGTTTCATTAAGTTAGTCATTAGAGTAGTTCGATCCATTCACCTATTGGTAGGAATCAACCTCGAAGTGCAACTTAATGGGCAATTAGCAGTCTTTAGTGAATGTCAAGTGAGAACGAATGATGGGAATCATTCCAAAACCTGTTATGAATACCGTATATGTATAAACCCTTCAATCATATATCCCGATCAAGCTTTAGGATCATGGTTAAGTCAAACCCTGTCTCCACTTGACTCTATGCATGTGTTAGTGCAAATCAAGATCACAAAACTCTCGTGTATAAAATATAACTAGATCAATCGCTTTGGCCAAAGACTTTTGATCTCATATGCCACTAACCGCATAGGACATTATCCTGTTCAGACCTCATCTGTAGTGGTCAGACCTCATCTGCAGCGGTCAGACGGTCAGACCTCACCTGTAGTCTGGTCAGCTGTATCACCTGATGTCCGGACTGTTCGGAGCATGGCCGAGTACCGGACCTCAGCTGTATCACCTAATGTCCGGACAGTGCCGAGCATGGCCGAGCACCAGACCTCAGCTGTATCACCTGATGTCCGGACAGTGCCGAGCATGGCCGAGCACCAGACCTCAGCTGTATCAGCTGATGTCCGGCAGGTGCCGGCAGGCCCTCTGGTGCTGCCTGGCAGCTTCCAGGTTGTCGGGCACCGGGTCTTGTTTTTTAGTATATTTTCGAATATAGATTTTCCCAATATTTAATGATGATTAATTTGATTAAATCATAAAATTTGGAATTTTTGATGATGGAAAATTTGAAGAAAATATTTTAAGAGTTTACTACGGATAAAATTAAATTGTCGATTATTGTTGAATTATTGGATTAATTCAAACCATTACGTGTTGTGTATTTGACATATTTATGTGATGGGGATGTAGTTCTTGGACTTAATTTTGAATCATTATTCGATGGGATTGTAAAGGCCGGTTTTGAGTCTAATACTAGAATATTTGTATAGGATGCAAATTATTCAAATGTAATAGATAGTATTTCCAAGATGGTGGCCCAAGACGATCCATCATGAAGAAGATGATTCAAGATTTATTTTATTTCCTTGTTTTGATTGGGTCATTCGCTTGGCCCAATATCTAGGAAAGGTCCATGAACTACATGTTGGTAGCAACTAGGTTATTATTTATTTTATTCATATTGTATGAATATCAAATTGCGGTAAATGTATTAATGTGCAAAGAGTAATGTTAATCGCGAAATACTCCCACTTAACAAACACTAAGTTGGAAAAGGTGCAAGGTATCCTGCCCTCCATCAAACTCTTGTAAGATTGATGAACAAATTGTCAACCGCTCAATCTCAAATGAATACATCGAGGGTGAAGGAGGCTGCACTTGTTATCTCTTCTAGGCCTCGGAGGTCCAATAACAAGAAGAAGAAAAACAAGAAGCAGCCAAGGCCTAAAGCTGTGGTCGGAAAGGGAAAGGGCAAGGCCCCAATAGTTCTAAAGGCAAGTACGACTAAGCCAACAGACAGGTGCCTTAAATGCGGTGTGCTAGGCCACTGGAAAAAGGACTGGCCTCAGCTTGGTGGTGTTTCAGGTACAGAACTTTTAGTTTTAGAAATAAATTGTTCTGCTACTGTTTATTCCACTTCATGGATTCTGGATTCAGGTGCTAGTTCTCACATTTGCACTGTGAATCAGGTTATGGAACGAAGTAGGCGGCTTGGAGCTGGAGAAGTGATGATAATAATCGGAAGCATACATAGTGTCGAGGCTACCGATATAGGATCACTTCTTTTGGATTTGGAATTCAGTTTTGTATTAAAATTAGATGATGTATTGGTTTTGCCCAATGGGCGCAAAAACATGGTATCCATTCCATCTATGGACCGAAAAGGTTTTTAATTTTTCATTGGCGATGGCAGTTGCAAAATTTATTTTAGAAATAAATTTGTTGGTTCTGCTACATTGTTGAATGAACTCTATCATCTAAATCTACAATACAAAATAGTTGTGAATATTATGACTAGAAAGCGTGGTAGAGATGAAAATAATGAAGCACTAACGTGGCATCTTAGACTTGGTCACGTTGGACGGACTAAAATTCATAAGATGGAAAACGATGGACTCATGTGTAATACCCGAGATTTTCGTTTCCAGTTGCGTTGAATATTTCTACTGTTTAGTGGATTATACGTTGTTCGTGCCTATATGTTCGTGTGACATGCATTGAAGCATGTTGGTTGCGATTCAGATTTGTGCGTATTTGTCATTTCGTTGGGTAGTATCGCTGTTATGATGAGTTTTGGAGCTATCTGTGCAGTAGGATTCGCGCACGCTACGTGCAGGGATAGCGCGCGCTACCAGAGCGTTGCTAACGCATGCTAAGGCTTCGTTAGCGCACGCTAACTGAAGGTGCAGAAACAGTCCAGAAGCTACTGGACTGGGTTGGAGTGTCGATTAGCGCATGCTATATAGCGATATTAGCGCACGCTAAGGTGTTGTAGTAGCGCACGCTATCGGTTGTAGTTAGGGGTGTTTAAAACCGGATATCCAGAGTTTCAGATATCCTAAAATTTAGATATCCAAAAATTCGGATAGTAGATTTTGATATCCGATATCCGATATCCGTATCCGAAATTTTGGATATCCGAAATTTCGGATACGGATATCGGATATCCGAATATCCGGAAAAATAATATAAATTATATCCGGATATCCTTATATTCGAAAAATATTCGGATTGGATATCGGATATCCAAATATCCAAAAAAACTTCAGATATAGATATCGGATATCCGAATATCCGAATACATTCTTTAATTTAAAATATAAAAAAATAAAATTTTTAGGATTTTTTGGATATTTCGGATATCCGAATATCCAATTTTTCTGAAAAGTACTATCCGATATCGGAATTCGAAGTTCCGGATAATTGAATATCGGATATCCGAATTTTCAGATATTCGGAACTTCGGATTTTCGGATATTTCGGATCGGATATCGGATATCGGATATTTTTGAACACCCCTAGTTGTAGTAGCGGATGTTAATGGTTCTGGGACAGTCCAGAAGCTACTGGACTGGGTTGGAGGCCTCGTCAGTGCACGCTAACGATTATTGTTAGCGCACGCTAACCTGTCTGGTATAAAAAACGGACATCAGTCATTTATTCCCATTTTCTTTCCCATTTCTTCTTCCTCCGCGGTGTGAGTCAAGGGCGACTAGGGTTCGTGTTCTTAGCTGATTTTACTCCATCAAAGGGTGTTTTGGAGAGTTCTAGGTGATTTTATCATCATCTAATCTGTTGTTCTTCGTCGGATCAAGGTAATTCCTTGATTTCTCTTCGAGTTGACTTTTTGAAGGTTTTGTTCTTGATTTCGGATTGAATCCAGTTTTGATGCATCGGATGTCCTGAAAACATTGTTTTGAACATGTTTTATGGATTAAATATCCATATCTTCAGCTCGTTTAATCTGATGGGTGAGTTGGTGTCCTTGAAGGGTCGTGAACATTTAATGTTCGATTAAATGTTCGAATGAGATTTCCTTCGATATTTTGATATGATTCCCATTGTTTTTGGTCTTGATCCTCGTTGTGATTGTGTTTTCGTTGTTTCTTGCGGAAGTTGTAGGTATTGTGAGTTTCCCAGTCGAGCCGTGTCGGTATCGGTTATTGAGGCAAGTATCATGTTTATACGATTTGTGTCTTGTGAATAGAGGTTACGTGTCAGATTCACGATGATTGATTTACCTCGATGAGTATATATATTTCACATGTCGTGATTATAAACCAATTGTAGTAAATATGAACTATTTGCAATAAATACTCCATGTTGATTATGTTGTACTTGATTGTTCATACTCTAGGAATAATGATGGTTGTGATGATTGCGTCGGATTTATTTTACGCTTGGACGTATATTGTGTGTTGTTTTATGTGTGGAGGGTTGTGATAATCTTGTTGGTTGGTTGTACACGTGGTTGTGCAATGGTGTTGTGTTTCGATCATGAGTTATGCTTGATTATGTGTTATTTATGTTGATAGTTTGATTGTTGAGGTTGTGCTATGTGTGATAGTTGTGTGGAGTCGTGATAGACAAGTTGGGTGATTGATCATGAACTTGTTTGTATAATGTGAATGTGAATGCTATGTACTGTGTTGCTAAGTTCACTCGTGCGGGTTCGACGTGGCCTACAAGGATTCATGGCAGAGGTCCATGGGATCAGAACTTAGTATGTGGTGCTAAGATCCAATCGTGTGGGTCTGATGAGGCCTACGATGACACATGGCACATGTCCATGGGGTCAGGACACAGTACGTCCAACCGTGCGGGTTTGACGGGACCTACGGTGACACGTGACACAGGTTCACGGGGTCGGGACTAGTTGTTGTGATTGTTGTATTGGCTCGATCCGTGTGGGTCGTTGGACCTACGGAGACTCGTGGCAAGTGATCACGGAGTCATGAGAATGATTGATTGTTGTGATTATTGTGATTGGTTAAGTCTGTGCGGGTCGTTGAACCTACGGAGACACGTGACAGGGGATCACGGTGTCATGAATCATGTTTTGTAAATCAAAGTTTTGAAAGAAAGTTTTTAAGAAAGAATGTTGGGTCGAGCCCCAAGAGATTTATAGAAATATTTTCGTACTGTAAATTGTTGGAATACAATTTTAGATTTGGGCTAAGACCCTAAGATTTTTGAAAGGTTTGAAATCCAGGACCCGAGGTCCTAATAGTTCGTATTTCTGATGATTCTCGAGATGATGATTTTATATTCAAATGCTTCACAGCTTGTCTTCTTTTGCTAAAACCTCTCGGGAATGTTTTGGTAGTTAATGATCGTATCTGATTCGTGGTTGCTAATTGCTTGTTACATTTCGTATAGCATGATACTTGTACTATCCAAACCCCTTAAATAGGGAAAATGCGTTTCATGCATTTTAGGTATATTCAGTTCGAGGGAGCAGTCACAAGATCGACACGGGAGATGATGAGCTAAGATACTAATCAAGAGTGAGAGTTTGGTATGGTTTTGTCATGCTGACAAGTTTTAATTAGTTTTCTGTTGTACTGTACTTCAACCCCTGTGTAGGTACTGTTGTATAGAGTTATTTGCTGTTGATTGAGTTTTGCGACATCATCGGTCCGTGCAGTTTACTTGTATTTGACCTTAGCGATCCATTTTATATTATTGTTTGACCCGGACCGTCAAGCCTTTGGTCGCTCTGTGATGTTTATCCTGGTAGATCCTCGTGGGAAGGGTCTACGGCGTGTAATATCCCCATGTAGATTTGGGGGTGTTACATTTATTGTATCAGTGCTTAGGTTGTGGAAACCTAGGCTGTCGGGTTAGGTCGAGTCGTGATTTGTTGAGTCGTGTTTTATCGTGTCATCCGAGTTGTCGAGTTATCTGAGATATATGTTGACACAATATGTCATTTGAGTTGTCGGTTGAGATTAGTATCGTGGTCGGCCGTCATCTTCGTGCGACCTGTGGATGTAAGTCTCCTCTTCTATATGAGATATCTGTGTTTCGTGATTTCATTTATATATATGTTGTGTGATGAAACCTGTGTTTGGTACTTGTGATGTATTATATGTGTGTTGAGCTAAATGTATTGATGGTTTGGATACCGAGTGGTGCAGCATGATATGGAAGATTTGAACATTGATGTGTTCCAGGAAATGTATCGGCGGTAGAGTTTGTTGAGAAACTCAGATGAATGGTTTTGATGAAAGATAAAACTTGGTGTTCATGAATTGTAATTGATTGGATTGCTGATCTTGTCTGCCATTTGGGTATGTGGTTTTAAATTCAGCTATTTTGGATAGATATAATTATGTCGCTGCGTGTAGGTTTGAAAACGGTTTTCTAAAGGATTTCTTGGGCTTGAGTATGTTTGTGGAAAAATCGATTTTTGAGAAATATTTTAATGGTGCGATTAAAACGACAGTTTAGTATGGACTTTGAAATCAGTTGAACTTTGACGAGTTGGTCATGTATTTTCAAATGACACCTTCCGACGGTTTTTGAAAGATGTGTTTTAAAGTATTTCGGACATTGTAAAATATTACCGTCGTTTTTGGATATGTTGAAAAGAATTTTAAGAAAATGATTTTTGCGTATTGGTGCTATTTTCAAATGATCGAGTAAATGATTTTAAAACCTTCACATCATAGAATTTCGTGTATTCATAAATCAAACATGATTTTGATTTAAAAAAGGCTGGAGGAAAAATCTTTCTGAATTGTGTCAGTTAGCGCACGCTAATGTGCTAATTAGCGCACGCTAACTAGATTGGGCAGATATAGTGATATAGTTAATGCAGGCTAACCGTAGGCTTAGCGTGCATTAAGATGCATTATGCTGCATGATTTGAATGTGATCGATTATGTGTAGGAATGCTTATGTTATGTATGAATAGGTTACCCACCCGGGGAAGGTTCGGTGAAACCTCTGGGGGTCGATGACAAGAGAGCATGACCACGGGATACCTTATGTGATGTTGATTGTGATGATGTGTAGTTTGTTATGGCCGTGATTGTATTAGGAATGGTCGTAAGTTTTCTGTCGATGTGGTCTTACAATTCGTTTACGATTGTGAGTTCCATTTGTTAACATGATAGTTCTTGTATTCGTGCTGATATTTGTTGCCTTACGTTGATATGTTATGATGAGCAGGATTTTCGGCATATTAATTTGCAATGTGTTGTGCTTAGTTGGTATCTTGGTGCGTTGCTCTGCGATGTTACGTTTTGTTGTACTTAGTAATTGTTTGTTCAGTATGCCGAGAGGTCGAGGCCAAGGATATGGACATGGTCGTGGACGTAATCAGGGACATGAAAGGGCGACTCACTCGTTATCGAGTGCCAATCAGCTCAGTACAGATGGTCGGGATGACTATGTAACAGCCCAATTCACACGAGGGTCGTTACATGTCGTAGGACCTTCAACAAGGCCCCACCAGGCGAAACCATTCACAAACCAAACACAAAACCATGTCACAACACATAAAATACATTAACTGGTCAGGGTCCTCGACCAAAACATTTATCCGACAACCATAAAATTCAAAACATAATATTGTTTCGTTGCCCACGCAGGGAACTTAACCATAATAACATAAAGCAACATAAATCTCTTGACTTAGACAACCAGGAAAACCAAAATATCTTTTAAGACTCGAGACTCATCATGCATGCTCATCCTCTCCATGCGCTTCTTGTGCCTGCTCCTCGAAACGTCAAGAACCTGAAATGTGAAAACATTTCACCCCAACGAGGGGTTAGCATACGAAATGCTAGTACGTACATAGTTACATAGTGTTACATATAAACATAGTCCAACACTTCTGTCACAGTCTGAAAACATTGTAAGAAGGTTATATTACGGAATATATAATTATAACAAAACATTTATCATTTCCAAAACCATCACATCACGTCATAATATCACGATGATATCATTGGTAACCCTTGGTCGTACCCCTTAGTACCGACCCCCTAGAGGCCCCGTCGAGCCTTCCCTAGGTGGGAAACCACTTCCGCGACTGTACCCCTTAGTATCGGTCCCTAGAGACCTCGTCAGGCCCTCCCCAGGTGGAAGAACAACAACGCACATACGCATTCCATGACCATACCCCTTAGTATCGGTCCCCAGAGGCCTCGTCACGCCATCCCCGGGTGGAGAAACAACACATCATTCAAAAGCATCGTTCGCAAGCAACATACATGCGGAATACATAACATACGCAACCAAATGTAACTCATGTACTTGCCTCGGATAACTTGATGCGATGAAATCGACGAAAGGAAGGGTTTCGGTTCAACTTCCTTTAAAGGTCAGTTCCTAAGTTGCAACGAAATACAATCAATTTCAATACTACGAAAATGCTTAGAACTCCCTAGTTCTACACATTGGGGAAATTCTTCAAACATCTTGGGGGTTATAATTCAATATAATTGATTAACAAAGGTATCCTCGGAATCATCCCGTAAAACTTCAATAATACCGAAGGATCTAGAGCACAGACCCAAAATCCAATAATGATCTAGGCTTATTCGGGTTGATCCGATTAGATCTTCACAAATCCCCAAAAATCCCCAAAATTCATAAAACTAGGGTTCTTGAGAATCATACCTTGATTAGGATGATAAGAGATACTTAAATAATGATAATTTTGCATCAAAGGTTGAAAGATGATGGTTTCAAATGATTTTTGGCCAAAACCGCCTCTTCCTATATCACAAGATCGCCCACAGCCGGAAGAAGAAGAAAGAAATGAGTAAAAATGCCGAAATGGGCTGCTGCCCATATATTTATAATGGTCAGCATTAGCGTGCACTATGGATTCGTGTTAGCGTGCGCTAATGGGAGGCCTGGTCCAGAACCTTCGGCCGGGGCCCGCTATTCTTGATCAGTACTCCCTACTTGTCCGCACTGCGTCCAGAAGCTTCCGCCTAGTCTGGTCACGGTAGCGCGCGCTGGACGAGCGTTAACGTGCGCTAGTCGAATCGTCCAGAGCCTACTGGACTAATCTGCCTGGCTCGGTAGCGCACGCTGGCGGTCGCATAACGTGCGCTGTGTGTGCTGATTAGCACATGCAATAGCCAGCAGTAGCATGTGCTATCATCCGGTCCTTCCGGAGTCCAGAATCCCCAGTGACCTCTCTAGACGGCCAGGTAGCGCGCGTTACGGTCGAATGGCGTGTGCTACTTAAGCAACCTAGCGCATGCTACCGCTAGTCGTAGCGTGCACTACCTGCTGGTTTGGCCGAAGCCCAGACCCTTCTGCCCTTGCTGTTCGGCCGGTTAGCGCGCGCTGCCTTACGGTCGTGGCGTACGCTAACACCGCGCTGCTTGCGTGCGCTAAGTGAATGGCTTAGCGTGCGCTAGTCCCCCCTGTCCGGGACAGATTTGCGAACACGATACCAACAGTGCGACTTGACGGTTAACGACAATCAATGGAACACCAGCATGCATCGCAACATATAAGCTCAAACTCAAATCCAACACATGATCACCAATCTTCAACAAAATTACAGACTAGCCACGAGGTTTACGAATTAATAATTATTGCTAACGAAAAGTACGATTATTACATTCTATCCCCCTAAAAATAAGTTTCGTCCCGAAACTTATAAAGAAAATAATTCGGGGTATCTCGATCTCATATCCTCCTCCGTTTCCCACGTAGCTTCTTCCGATCCATGCCTCGACCATTGACTCTTAACCAAAGGGATGGTTTTGAGCCTAAGCTGATTTACTCGACGTTCCAAAATCTGGATCGGTTTTTCCTCGAAGGTGATGTCGGGACCCAATTCGATCTCTCCAAAATTGATTACATGACTGGGGTCCGGTACGTATTTTCTCAACTGGAAAACATGGAATACGTTATGCACATGATTTACTGATGGCGGTAAGACTAATCGATAGACAAGCTCTCCAACCCATTCGAGGATTTCAAATGGCTTAATGTATCGAGGACTAAGTTTACCCTTCCAGCCGAAGCGGTAAACTCCCCGAGTTGGTGACACTTTCAGCAACACATGGTCACCAACCTCAAATTCCAACGGACGACGACGAACATCTGCGTACGACTTCTATCGGCTCTGTGCAGTCAACAGTCTATCCCGAATCAATGCAATTTTACTTCTCATTTTGACTAATAAATCGGGTTCAGTACTAATCAAGTCAGATGCATCATCCCAACAAAGTGGCGATCTACAACGTCTCCCATATAAGGCCTAAAATGGTGCCATCTTAATCAAGGCATGCCAGCTATTGTTGTATGTAAACTCGATCAATGGTAAATGCGTCTCACAATCATCCTTCCAGTCCAAGGCACACGCCCTCAACATGTCCTCTAATGTCTGTATGGTGCGCTCTGATTGCCCATCGGTCTGAGGGTGATAGGACGTACTAAGTTTTAACTCAGTTCCCAAGGCTCCATGCACAAGTTACCATAAATGTGACACGAACCGACCATCTCGATCAGAAATTATACTCTTGGGGGTTCTATACAATCTTACAATTTCCTTAATGAATATTTTCGCCAACTTCTCCGGTCCCCAGGTATCTTTAATACCTAAAAAGTGAGCTGATTTGGTTAGTCGATCCACAATGACCCAAATCACATTCATTCCAGTATGAGTCCTTGGCATGCTGAAGATAAAATCCATAGTAATATCCTCTCACTTCCACTCGGGTATCGGGAGTGGTCTCAACAATCCCGCGGGCCGTTGATGCTTAATTTTAACTTGCTGACAAGTTAAACATTTGGATATGAATTCGCTAACATCTTTCTTTAAGTTACTCCACCAAAAGTTATCATTCACATCCTTGTACATTTTACTTGTGTCAGGATGAATAGAATAAGGAGTAGCGTGAGCTTGTTTTAATATTTTCTGCCTTAACTCGATGTCATACGGTACACAAAGTCTTCCTCGAAATCTTAATACCCCATCTTCTTAAATCATAAATCCAGGTGCTTTTCCCTTTTCTACATCTTTTCTCAATTGAACCAACATCGGATCCTCAAATTTCTTAGCCTTGATATCATTGTTCAAGGACGAAGCAATTTCTAGTACACATAATTGACCTTGAATTTTTTGAAGCCAAACCTCGATATCCTGCCTGATCAAGTCTTGCTGAATTCTTTGTTGAGGTGTAAGGGCTTCCAACCTTTGAAGTGACATCGGTTTACGACTCAAAGCATCCGCCACAACATTTGCCTTACCCGGATGATATAGAATTTCAAGATCATAATCTTTAAATAATTCTAGACATCTCCGCTGCCTCATATTCAATTCCTTTTGGCTAAAGAGGTACTTCAAACTTTTATGGTCCGTATAAATTTTACAGGACGAACCATACAGATAATGCCTCCAGATCTTTAAGGCAAACACAACCGCTGCTAATTCCAAATCATGGGTAGGATAACTCTCTTCATACAGTTTCAACTGCCGAGACACATAACCACTCACTTTATCTCTTTGTATCAAAACGCAGCCTAGCCCAAGCCTCGACGTATCACTGTACACTATAAAATCATCGTTTCCCTGTGGTAAGGCTAAGACCGGTGCGGTAGTTAGTCGTTTCTTCAATTCTTCGAAATTTTCTTGCGTATCTTGGTTCCACTCAAATTCTCGAGTTTTCTGGAGTAATTGTGTGAGTTGTCTAGCAATCTTGGAGAATCCTTCGATGAATCTATTGTAATAACCCGTAAGTCCTAGGAAGCTTCTTACTTCTTTCACGTTCTTACGCGGTTCCCATGCTAGTACCGCCTCTATCTTTTGAGGGTCAACTCGAATTCCTTCTGCGGATATCACGTGCCCGAGAAACGTTACTTTTTCGAGCCAAAATTCACACTTGGACAATTTCGCATATAATTGTTCCGTTCTCAAAGTGTCTAATACAATGCGAAGGTGCTTCGCGTGCTCTTCTCGGTTCTTGGAATAAACAAGAATATCGTCAATGAATACGACCACGAACTTGTCTAAGTATTTAATAAATACTTTGTTCATCAGTTGCATGAATACGGCTGGGGCGTTGGCTAACCCAAAAGGCATAACAAAAAATTCATAATGGCCATATCTCGTTCGAAAAGCCGTCTTCGGAATATCAGTATCCCTAATCCTCAATTGATAATATCCTGATCGAAGATCAATTTTCGAGAAAACAGTTGCGCCCTGAAGCTGATCAAATAAATCATCTATTCGAGGTAAGGGGCATTTATTCTTGATGGTCAACTTGTTTAGCTCTCGATAGTCGATACATAAACGAAGTGACCCATCTTTCTTCTTGACCAATAAAACCGGTTCGCCCAAAGGTGACGTACTCGGTCAGATGTACCCTTTATCTAATAACTCGCCCAAGTGCTTCTTTAATTCCAACATTTCTGACGGAGCCATACGATACGGGTGTCGAGAAATAGGAGTAGCACTCGGCTCCAACTCAATAGGAAATTCAATCTCTCGTTGAGGTGGCAATCCCGGCAAGTCATTAGGAAACACGTCGGGATATTCATTAACCACGGGTATTCAGGTGATCTCAATCCCGGTATCTTCCATCTTCATAGCATAACACCAATAACTCAGACAACCTTGGCTAAGAAGTTTTACCGCCTGCAAAGCACTAATCACACTTCCCAATCTACCCGGTTTATATCCTTCCAAAAGATGCTCGGTACCGTCTTCGGCCACTATTGAAATAGTATGAGTTCGGTAATTCATGATAGCGCCGTGACGGTCTAACCAATCCTCCCCGAGGATCAAGTCCTCGTTCTTTAGGTCAAGCATAATAAGATTTCAAGGCCAATCTCGATTTCCAATTTTCACTGGACAATCGCGGACTTCCCGGTTGCCAACCATACGATCCCCGCTTGGTATACCTACTATAAAGGGTTCACACTCGAACAAGCTATCTAAACCAAGGCGGCGTACACAATTAAGAGAAATAAACGAATGCGTGGCACCCGAATCAAACAATACCAAAATTAGATGTGAACGAATTTGAGTAATACCTGATGTTGCTGGAGCGTCTGCATCCTCTGCACATTTCATATGATACACATGGGGATGAACGGACCCTGCACTCGATGCTGCCTGCTGACCTACTTGACCTCGGCCCCTACCACGGCCTGAACTCTGAGGATTTTGTGAAACTGAGTTCTTCCGCTCAACATTAAATTCCTTCTGAGCAGTAATGGTCGCTGAACTACTAACTGCTCGGGTTGCTTCCTCACAATGGATGGATTGATGTCCACTTTGGCCACAAGTATAACAAGTAACCAATGGATACGGGCACACTCTTGCCAAATGATCTTTCTGGTTTCAATTAAAACAAGCTCTGCCTCCAGAAGTAACACTTTGAGCCGAACGGCCGCCGCGAGAACTACCAGCAGGATAAAACGACCTCTTCCTCGCCACAGAACTAGAATGTGACTTTGAAAATTTTCCACCCTTACTAGTCGATAAGTTCCCAGTATTCTTCTCTTTCTTGGTCTCGGAACCAATTTCTGATTCCGGAATAGCCATCTCAATATCCAGAGCACGGTCCTGATATTCCTTCAGTGTAGAGCAGGTAAGCAGTGCCATGCTCTGTCGAATATGTTGTTTCATTTGCATATTAAAATAACGAATCTTATCCTCTTCGGTTTTCACCTGGTTTCGTACATGACTTAACTGATGATTGTAAGTAATAATAGCTTGAGATATCTGTACATTTTTTGGAGTTGCTGTAAAGAACTCAATGATTCTATGTTTTCGGACTGGCGGTGGACAATACTCCGCCTCCATGGCTACCTTAAAATCTTCCCAAGTAGCTGCATGATCTTTAGGAGCCACTGCATCCCACCATTCAGCAACTTCTTTGTCCAGAAGGTATTGGGCAATAGGCACCTTTCTACCTTCGGGACAAGCCGCATCATCTAAAATTTTGACCATCTGAAAAAGCCAGTTCTCCCACCCCAAAGAATCTGTAGCACCAGTGAAACGAGGGGTATGTATTTTCGTAAATTTCTGAAGCCATTTACTAGCTTCCTCTTCCATCTTGCAATATAGATGTAGCCCCGGGTTCAGCACCGGCACCCGATGGTTGATCTTGACTGGTTGAAGGGTATTGATGCCCTTCTGAACTCAATGGTGTGTCTTCTGGCACTGTGTGATGCCATTTCAGTGGTTGGTGGGGAAGGTGCCTCATCCTCGTTAGCAGCACCACGACCACGGCCTCGGCCGCATCCCCGGATTGCTCTTCCTCTCAACATATTGAGGAATAAGAAAGAGTATAAAACAATATCAACACGGTTCATACATCAACATTATCACAAATTTCATTACATCATATTGGAGTAACGAGCGAGAGAAATGCAACGGCTTGAAGAGACTTACAGCCACGGATCACACAGAGGGATGACAGTATGATGATGTTAGGATCAACAACTGACTCACGCGACTCGACTGACAGACCCAACTTATCCATAGCCTAGGTATTCACAACCTAAACTCCGATACCTAACTGTAACACCCCAATTCACACGAGGGTCGCTACATTCCGTAGGACCTTCAACAAGGCCCCACCACGCGAAACCATTCACAAACCAAACACAAAACCATGTCACAACACATAAAATTCATTAACTGGCCAGGGCCCTCGACCAAAGCATTTATCCGACAACCATAAAATTTAAAACATAATATCGTTTTGTTGCCCACGCAGGTGGCTTAACCATAATAACATAAAGCAACACAAATCTCTTGACTTAGACAACCAGGAAAACCAAAATAGCTTTTAAAACTCGAGCCTCATCATGCCTGCTCATCCTCTCCATGCGCTTCCCATGCCTGCTCCTCGAAATGTCCAGAACCTGAAATGTGAAAACATTTCACCCCAATGAGGGGTTAGCATACGAAATGCTAGTACGTACATAGCTACATAGTGTTACATATAAACATAGTCCAACACTTCTGTCACAGTCTGAAAACATTGTAAGAAGGTTATATTCCGGAATATCTCATTTTAACAAAACATTTATCATTTCCAAAACCATCACATCACGTCATAATATCACGACGATATCATTGGTAACCCTCAGTCATACCCCTTAGTACCGACCCCCTAGAGGCCCCGTCGAGCCTTCCCCATGTGGGAAACCACTTCCGTGACCGTACCCTTAGCACCGGTCCCTAGATCCCCAGGTGGAAGAACAACAACGCACACACGCATTCCATGACCATACCCCTTAGTATCGGTCCCCAGAGGCCTCGTCACACCATCCCCGGGTGGAGAAACAACACATCATTCAAAAGCATAGTTCGCAAGCAACATACATGCGGAATACGTAACATACACAACCAAATGTAACTCATGTACTTGCCTCGGATTGATGCGATGAAATCGATGAAAGGAAGGGTTTCGATTCAACTCCCTTTAAAGGTCTGTTCCTAAGTTACAACGAAATACAATCAATTTCAATACTATGAAAATGTTTAGAATTCCATAGTTCTACCCGTTGGGAAAATTCTTCAAACATCTTGGGGGTTATAATTCAATATAATTGATTAAAAAAAGGTATCCTTGGATTCATCCCGTAAAACTTCAATAATACCGAAGGATCTCGAGCACGGAACCAAAATCCAACAATGATCTAAGTTTATTCGGGTTGATCCGATTAGATCTTCACAAATCCCCAAAATTCCCCAAAATTCATAAAACTAGGGTTCTTGAGAATCATACCTTGATTTGGATGATAAGAGATGCTTAAATAATGATAACTTTGCATTAAAGGTTGAAAGATGATGGTTTGAAATGATGTTTGGCCAATACCGCCTCTTCCTATGTCACAAGATCGTCCAAAGCCGGAAGAAGAAGAAAGAAATGAGTAAAAATCCCGAAATGGGCTGCTGCTCATATATTTATAATGGCCGACATTACCGCGCGCTACGAATTCATGTTAGCGTGCGCTAACGGGCGTCCTGGTCTAGAACCTTCGGTCGGGGCCCGCCATTCTTGGTCAGTACTCGCCACCTGTCCGCACCGCGTCCAGAAGCTTCCGCCTAGTCTGGTCATGGTAGCGCGCGCTGGACGAGCGTTAGCGTGCGCTAGTCGACTCATCCAGAGCCTACTGGACTAATCTGCCCGACCCGGTAGCGTGCACTGGTGGTCGCATAACGTGCGCTGTGTGTGCCGATTAGCGCGCGCAATAGCCAGCAGTAGCGTGCGCTATCATCCGGTCCTTCCGGAGTCCAGAATCCTCAGTGACCTCTCTGGACGGCCAGGTAGCGCGCGTTACGGTCGAATGGCGTGTGCTACTTAAGCAACCTAGCGCGCGCTACCGCTAGTCGTAGCGTGCGCTACCTGCTGGTCTGGACGAATCGCATACCCTTCTGCCCTTGCTGTTCGGCCGGTTAGCGCGCGCTGCCTTACGGCCGTGGCATGCACTAACACCATGCTGCTTGCGTGCGCTAAGTGAATGGCTTAGCGTGCGCTAGTCCCCGTGTCCGGGATAGATTTTCGAACATGATACCGACGGTATGACTTGACGGTTAACGACAACCAATGGAATACCATCATGCGTCGCAACATACAAGCTCAAACTCAAATCCAACACATGATCACCAATCTTCAACAAAATTACAGACTAGCCACGAGGTTTACGAATTAATAATTATTGCTAACGAAAAGTACGATTATTATAGACTAGTTGCGTGATCAGAAGCAATCAGCTGGAGGTAATGTTGATGTTGGCGCCACCACCATCCTTCGTCAGGTGGCTGACCAGTTAGCGCAGATAAATCGAGCAGCGCACCGGAATGAGCCTCCTGAGGGGGATAACGGAGCTAGTAGATGGTTGCGAGATGTGATGAAAATGCACCCACCTCGTTTTGCGGGTTCCTCTGACTTGTTAGGTTGGGAGAACTGGATCTTCTAGTTGGGAAGAATATTTGATGCGGTAGCATGTCCTGATGAGAGAAGAGTACCTATTGCTCAGTATCTTCTCGATAAAGAATCTGCAGACTAATGGAAGGTTATAGCTCCTGCAGATCGTACGTCTACGTGGGCTGAGTTTAAGACTACCATGGAGGCCGAGTATTGCCCGTTGCCTGTCTGTGAACCCAGAATCGTTGAGTTTTTCTCGGCTATGCCCCAGGATGTGTCGATATCCCAAGTGATAGTTGATTATAATCAGCAGCTGAGTTACGTTCGTGATCAAGTGAGAAGTGAAGTGGACAAGATCCGATACTTCAATATGCGCATGAAACCCCATATCCGTCAAAGCATGGCTCCACTCATGTGTACCACTTTGAAGGAGTATCAGGATTTAGCCATTGATATGGCTGTTTCTATGTCGGAGGCTAGTTCGGGATGTAAGAGACAGAAGACCTCGGGTAATTTTTCCAGAGGTCAGAGGTGTGATTTTCGTGATCCTATTGCTTCGCATTGTCCTTCTGGGAGCACTACTCGTTCATTCAATCAGTCTAAGGATCTTACTCCAGTTGTAAGGCGAGCAGCATGAATATGTGCTTCAACTGTAGCCGTGTGGATCATACTCGGAAGAATTGTCGCTCGCCACAGATTAATTGTTTCAAGTGTGGTCATTTAGGACACCAAGCGGCGCACTATGAGTCCGTCATTGAGATGTTTGGGGACCGAGGTCTTGCTCCTACTCGTGGAGGGCCAGTGGTGCCCAGTAATGTAATTACTGTAACACCCCAAACTAGGCGGATATTACAGTGCCGTGGATCCCTGACTGGGACCCACCAGGTGAATGAAAACTGATGAATTAAATAATATAATTGTAGTACCGAACCACATTATATTACCAAATACTCCGATGAGGAGTTTAAGTACAATACACCAGGACAACACCGAGTACTAGTATATTTTATATGAAGATAAAATACACCACCCTGAATAAATAAACATCTCAAACGGAATTTGCAGCGGAATTACAATGAAGAGAAATAAGAATGATTGAAATGACTGGGGGCCCCTACTAGTATCACTGGACTCCTCGCCGTCAACATGCTCTTCCCGTGACTTTGCCTTGCCGTGACCTGAAAACAAAATCCCCCAACGGGGTCAGTTACACAGAACAACAATCCTCAAGGGTTGAAAATACACAATTATGAGTTATCTTTAGTTATGAAATATCCTTAGTTATGAATTGAGCTGAAGAGGAGTATCATAGTATGCCCGTAATGTTCTGTGCAAGTGTACAAGACGAATGACCGGACACACCCGTCCTTGTACCTAATTAGTCTCATGGAGGTAATCGTTACCGTGTGCACAGTCTAATGTATCGATCCCAATACATGACCATCGCGTGCTCGACTAAAAATTCCACACATCCACACCCGGCCACGCAATATGAACCCAGAAGGTCATATAAACGAGAATGACCAAAATGAATATTAATGATTAATAATCCGACAAGGTCAAGAATGACTCACCGAGATGAAAATAATAGTGAAGTGAATGATAGTTCAATGAAATGATTGGAACCGCCGTTCCTCGTTAATGAAGTGATTATCCGACAATTACAAGTCTCAATATGGTTAATACAATGATGAATGAGTTATGATTATGAATGAACAACAACAAAAGGAATGAATATCCTTTTAACCGAGTAACAATTAACTTACTCAACCCCGATGAAGAATGTCCTTCCACGAACAAACGTCCTAAATGAAATGTCGGTCGCTCGAACAACCTTGAATAACACAATTACCAACAATCCGATCAATATACGAATCAAGCACGATTATAACGAACTCAAAACGTCAATACGACTAAACCAAGTTCATTGGGGCATTATAACAAATACGTTGCGGCCAATCTTCGATTGTTAACAACCAAACCTCTACTATACCAATATCAAAACCCCAAGAAGTGTTTCAAACCAACAAAACATCTTCCAAATGATCAATAATCCAAAATGAATATCCAAATTCGTGATTACAACAACAATTAATCGAAAACCCCCAAATCCAACTCAATATTCAAAGTGTTCTTGAATAGTCCTTCAATAATCCATTGAATCTTTATACAAACTCATAATCAGATGCATATCCCTCCATATAACATGATTATAACGTCTAAAACATCATATCTCAATACAAAATCAAAATCCAAGATGTTGAAGAAATTACCTCTTGAAGATCCAACCACTTCGATCCGATGAACACGAGTTAAATCGAGTATCCAAGATTCCCAAATGAATGAAGATGATGAAAATCTAACACTCAAGTGATTGATGATGGAAAATCCCTCCCTCAAGTTCTCTCTCTCAGAACAAAGTGAAAGAAATGGTGAAAATGAAGAAAAAGTCTCGGCCAACTCCTTATAAAATGCCGGAAGTTACGGCCGTAACTCGGCCTTCTTACGGCCGTAACTGGCCAACTCATACGGCCGTAACTCGGCTTTGTCCAAACAACTATCGACAGCCTTACGGCCGTATCCACTCCTGACTTACGGGAGTAACTCGCCCTCGTCTAAAACACCTGCCGACCTCGTTACGGTCGTACCCGCACACCTTACGGGTGTAACTCGGACGATACGGCCGTATCCGGCCAAACTTACGGGCGTAAGCCCCCTTCGTCGAAAATGACGAGGCACCCTGCCTGTAACGTTCGGCCGTATCCAGCCAAGCCTTACGGCCGTATCTTCCTCGTCTTACGGCCGTATGCCGCAACCCTTACAGCCGTAAGTCCCTCTCATCCGACAAAACCTGAAATTTATGAATACCACTTACGGCCGTATCCTACCCATCATACGGCCGTAACTCGCCTTCGGCCAAAAATGCCTGGGCACCCTGCTGGACACGTACGTCCGTAACCGGCCAAGCCTTACGGTCGTACCTGCTCAACTTACGGCCGTATGTCGCAACCTTACAGCCGTAAGTCCCGTTCGTCCAAAATGGCCTGAAAACAACGAACACCTGTTATGGCCGTAACCTACAATCCTTACGGCCATAACTCGTTGCTGGACAAGGTGAAAATCCGATAACTCCGATTCCTCGCTACGATTGATAAATGATCCGACATACCATACGTATGTGAAGGTGAATAAGTCCAACACTTGCCAAAGATGATATTCCCAGTACAAGACTACCAATCACGATGAAAATGATAATACTCCCGTCTCGATCTATAAACAGAGATGAAATGACGATCGGTAACTGATATACGGTTACAACATGCCAACAGTGAACGCAATGAATGAATCATGAATGAAGAGTGATTAATAATGAGTGAAAATTACTGAGTGATAATTACTGACTGATTAATATTGAATGAAAATGAATGAATTACAACCGGGTATTACATACTCCCCCCCTTAAAAAGAGTTTCGTCCTCGAAACTAAGGGTCAAACAACTCGGGATAATTCTCCCGCATGCTCTCCTCGGTTTCCCAAGTAGCCTCTTCGACTCCGTGTCTAGACCACTGAATCTTGACCAAAGGAATCATCTTGTTCCTCAACTATTTGATTCGCCGATCTAAAACTCGTATAGGATGCTCCTCATACGAATGATCATCCGCGATCTCGATTTCGTCGAACTGGAGTATGTGGCTCGGGTCGGCAACATACTTCCGCAATTGAGAGACGTGAAACACATTATGAATTCGGCTCAACGCCGGAGGTAAAGCCAATCGATAAGCTAACTCGCCTACTCGATCCAAAATCTCAAACGGTCCAATGAATCTCGGACTCAACTTTCCCCGTTTTCCGAAACGGAAAATGCCTCGACTCGGGGATACCTTGACCAACACGTGGTCACCTGTCTCGAACTCTAGTAGTCGACGACGATTATCTGCATATGATTTCTGTCGACTCTGAGCGGTCAACAGACGACTCCTGATCAAAGCTACCTTCTCACGGGCGGCTATAAGCATATCGGGCTCGGTGCTGATTGACTCTGATAAGTCGTCCCAACACAAAAGAGATTGACAATGACGACCGTACAAGGCCTCGTAAGGTGCCATCTTAATCAAAGCATGCCAACTATTATTGTACGTGAACTCAACCAACGGTAATTGGGCTTCCCAATCGTCTTTCCAATCGAGAACGCATGCCCTCAACATGTCCTCTAATGTCTGAATAGTCCTCTCTGATTGTCCGTCGGACTGAGGATAAAAAGCGGTACTGAGATTAAGCTGAGTTCCCATAGCACGATGAACTGATCTCCAAAAATGAGACACGAATCGTCCGTCACGATCGGAAACGATACTTTTAGGAGTACCGTGCAGTCTCACTATCTCTTTGATGAACAACTGGGCAAGTCTCTCGGGACCCCACGTATCCTTAATCTCAAGGAAATGAGCCGATTTAGTCAAACGGTCCACAATCACCCAGATTGTATTCATGCCACGACGACTCGTCGGCAAACTCATGATGAAATCCATCGAAATGTCTTCCTACTTCCACTCTGGAATAGGGAGAGGTTTCCGCATACCCGTCGGTCGCTGATGTTCAATCTTGACTTGCTGACAGGTTAAGCATCTCGAAACAAATTCTGCGACTTCTCGCTTCATATTATTCCACCAGTAATTTTGTTTCAAGTCCTTGTACATCTTGTTAGACCCCGGATGAACAGAATAAGGGGTAGCATGAGCTTCTCTCAAAATCGAGTTTTTCAACTCGTCATTTGCCGGTACGCACAACCGATTCGTAAATCGCAAAAGTCCATCCTCATGGACCACAAATCCAGGGGCTTTCCCCTTAGCCACATCCTCACGGATGCGCAACAATGATGGGTCTGAACCCTGATTCTCTCTGATTGCCTCCTCCAGTGGCAATGAAATCTCTAACATGCAAGGTTGCCCTTGCACTCGCTGAAGCTAGACCTCGATCTCGGGTCTAAGGAATTCCTGCTGAAGCTCCTTCTGAACTGTTAAACTAGCAAGCATTTGCTCCTGAACGGACTTACGACTCCAGGCATCGGCAACCACGTTTGCCTTACCCGGGTGGTACAGGATCTCGATATCATAATATTTGATTAGTTCCAACCACCGCCTCTATCGCATATTTAACTCCTTCTGAGTAAATATATACTTCAAACTCTTGTGATCGGTGAAAATCTGACAGGTGAAGCCATAAAGGTAATGACGCCAAATCTTCAACGCGAAAACCACGGCTGCTAACTCCAGGTCTTGGGTTGGATAATTAACCTCGTAAGGTCTCAATTTCCGTGAAGCATAGGCAATAACCTTCCCATTCTGCATTAGGACACATCCGAGACCGTGTCCGGACGCGTCACTATAAACCACGAATCCTTCCATCCCTTGTGGCAAGGAAAGTACAGGTGCTGAAATTAACCGGCTCTTGAGTTCCTCAAAACTCCGCTGACACGCATCGGACCACGTGTATTTCTTATCTTTTCGCAAAAGGTTCGTCAAAGGTTGAGCAATTTTAGAAAATCCCTCCACAAACCGTCGATAATAACCGGCTAATCCGAGAAAGCTTCGGATTTCCTTAACATTCTTTGGAGGTAACCAATATTGGATAACATCCGTCTTCTGAGGATCAACACGCACTCCATCTGATGAAATTACTTGCCCGAGAAACGTCACTTCGGAAATCCAGAACTCCTATTTGGAAAACTTTCCATAAAGTTGTTCTTGTCTCAACACGTCGAGAACCTGATGAAGGTGAACCTCGTGCTCCTCTCGGTCACAAGAATAAATCAAAATGTCATCGATGAAGACAACAACAAACTGATCCAAAAAGTCGATGAAAACCCGATTCATTAACTCCATGAATACCGCAGGTGCATTAGTTAACCCGAACGGCATTACCACGAACTCATAATGACCATAGCGTGTACGAAACGCTGTCCTCGAGATATCCGACTCTCGAATTCGCAACTGATGATATCCAGATCTTAAGTCGATCTTGGAAAATATTGAAGCTCCCTGAAGTTGATCTAAAATATCATCAATACGGGGTAGAGGATACTTATTCTTGATGGTCACCCTGTTCAACTCCCGATAATCAATACACAAGCGAAATGAACCATCCTTCTTCTTGACAAACAACACTGGTGCTCCCCACGGAGACGCACTCGGTTGAATATAACATTTCTCGAACAATTCCTCAAGTTGATTCTTCAACTCCTGCATTTCAGTCGGGGCCATCCGGTACGGTGCCTTCGATATTGGAGACGTACCAGGCTCCAACTCAATCGTGAATTCCACATCTCTCTGTGGAGGCAAACCGGGTAACTCGTCTGGAAATACATCTGCATATTCCCTCACTACCGGAATATCCGCCAACATTATTGGTGATTTCTCGGTTTTGGTTATATAGCACCAATAACCAATACACCCCTGACTGAGTAATTTCACTGCTTTCATCAAGTTAATGACCTTACCAGAACAGTTGGGATTACCTCCCTGAAAAACACATTCGACCCCATCGTCTGAAATGATAGTGACCATACTCTTACGGACACTAATGATGGCATCATGACGATCCATCCAATCAATACCCAAGATGACGTCGTCTCTCGGCAAATCTACCACAATTAGGTCCGCTAGCCATACACGGCCATGAAGCTGAATCGGACAATTCTGAATCTCATGATTTCCAATCATTCTTCTACCATCAGGTAGACTAATGACATAAGGCTCACAACTAGTAGCACTACCCAGACGTAGTCTACTCAAACATGACTCGGAAATGAATGAATGCAATGCACCAGTATCAAAAAGGGTACACACAGGTTGAGATAGAATATCGAGTGCACCTGAGATCATCCGGGCCTCTGGATCGTCGGTCTTCTTCATCTCATAAATTCGGGGCTTGCTAGTCCCGGCACCGGACGCTCCCGTCTGATGACTAAAGGCTCCACCTTTATTCGCTCCTATCATCTTGAACGACGCAGACTGAGTGGCCTGATTATGAACAGCTGACTGCTTCGGGGCCTGAGATGACACCGGAGTAGGTTTGAAGTCCCTTCGGCAAAAACGGGCCTTATGCCCAGCAATCCCACAGTTATGACACGTGACAGTCTGCCTCGGGCACTTGGTGCTGACATGACCAAGATCCCCACAGTTAGAACAGGTGATGGCCGAACTAGCCGCTCTGGATTGCGATTCCGCTGGTCTGGGCGCCACAGGAGGTCGCTCAGAGAAAGTAGTGCCCGCACGAGGCTTCTTGAAGGTTGTCTGACCGCCTTCAGACTGATTATGATTCTTCGATTTCTTGCTAGCAGATGAAGGTTGCTGCTTAGCAATCTCCTTAGCAGTGAGCTCATAAGTAAGAGCCTTCTCAATGAATTCGGCCAGAGTGGTGCAATTATGATTAAGTAACTGCATCCGCATCCGGGTTTCACCTCTTCCGAAATACTTAATCTTATCTGCCTCGGAGTGAATGATAGATGAGGCGAACGGAAGAAGTTCCTGAAATTTCTCGGCAAAGGCGAGAACATCCTCGTCTGCTGAGGGGTCGGGAATGAGTAATTCTGATAGCTTGGCCTCCCTGAGTGGGGCCGGATAATACCTCTCCATCATGAGAGTCTTGAATTGATCCCAAGTACATGATCCGTCGGTGGGCTTCAACGACAACCACCAAGAATGAGCGCTCTTACCCAGATAGTAAGCCGCAACTGAAACTTTGTGTCCTTCGGGACACTCTACCATAGCAAATAACTTCTCGAAGTACTCGAGCCAATGAACAATATCCCCCGGCTCAGATGAGCCCTCAAAAGTAGGTGGCCTTTGGCGAGAGATGTCGCCGATGATACTGCCCACACTCCTCTCTTGTCTCTGAGGTGGCGGCGGAGGAGCCTGTTGATTTTGATTAGCTGAGTTATGCATCGTCTCCATCAGTTGTGTCATCTGAGTCATCTGGGCCATCATGCCCTGCATAAAGGCGAGTGGATCAATCCGAACACCTTTTAACTGAGCTGTGTCCCGGGTACGACTCCCCGATAGTGAATGATCACGCCCATGTGAATGAGTGGCAGCATCGCTGCTAGATGAGTTAGCATTATTCCTCGCGTTCGCACGTGTGTTAACGCGAGCTCTCGGGACTCGGCCCGCACCACGGCCTTGTCCTCCGCGTCTTCTGCCTGCTCTCTCCATACTGAAGTAGGAAAGTCACATGACGATTATATCTCTCGCATGAATATCACATTATGATTACGTCATGAAATGATGAAAATGAGCATACACGCTCCAACACAGTGATCATATGAATGATTAACCGAGGTGACATGATTATCTGATGAAATCCTTGAAATGATTATCTTGAACAAGTTAACAAGATTAATGATATGATCCTCCAGATCAACAACTGAACTGTGAAATGAACTGAATGATTAATGAGTTAACATGATCGTCCTGATCAAAATGAATGATGATTGAGGATTGTTGACTAATTAATGATGAATGAATGATTCTTATTGCCAGAAATTATACCATGGCGTTAGAAATCTTACAGTTCTTGGTCTGATTAGCTCGGCATTTGCACAGGTCACACGTGACGCGAAAGCCCAATGATACTAGTCCGATGACGATGATTTCAAATGAGACATGACTCGGAAGGTAGTATTCAAAACCACGCTCCGATACCAACTCTGTAACACCCCAAACTAGGCGAATATTACAGTGACGTGGCTCCCTGACTAGGACCCACCAGGCGAATGAAAACTGATGAATTAAATAATATAATTGTAGTACCGAACCACATTATATTACCAAATACTCCGATGAGGAGTTTAAGTACAATACACTAGGACAACACCGAGTACTAGTATATTTTATATGAAGATAAAATACACCACCCTGAATAAATAAACATCTCAAACGGAATTTGCAGCGGAATTACAATGAAGAGAAATAAGAATGACTGAAATGACTGGGGGGCCCTACTAGTATCACTGGGACTCCTCGCCGTCAACATGCTCTTCCTGTGCCTTTGCCTTGCCGTGACCTGAAAACAAAATCCCCCAACGTGGTCAGTTACACAGAACAACAATCCTCAAGGGTTGAAAATACACAATAATGAGTTATCTTTAGTTATGAAATATCCTTAGTTATGAAATGAGCTGAAGATGAGTATCATAGTACGCCCGTAATGTTCTGTGCAAGTGTACAAGACGAATGACCGGACACACCCGTCCTTGTACCTAATTAGTTTCACGGAGGTAATCGTTACCGTGTGCACAGTCCAATGTATCGATCCCAATACATGACCATCGCGTGCTCGACTAAAAATTCCACACATCCGCACCCGGCCACGCAATATCAACCCAGAAGGTCATATGAACGAGAATGACCAAAATGAATATCAATGAATAATAATCCGACAAGGTCAAGAATGAGTCACCGAGATGAAAATAATAGTGAAGTGAATGATAGTTCAATGAAATGATTGGAACCGCCGTTCCTCGTTAATGAAGTGATTATCCGACAATTACAAGTCTCAATACGGTTAATACAATGATGAATGAGTTATGATTATGAATCAACAACAACAAAAGGAATGAATATCCTTTTAACCGAGTAAGAATTAACTTACTCAACCCCGATGAAGAATGTCCTTCCACGAACAAACGTCCTAAGTGAAATGTCGGTCGCTCGAACAACCTTGAATAAAACAATTACCAACAATCCGCTCAATATATGAATCAAACACGATTATAACGAACTCAAAACGTCAATACGACTAAACCAAGTTCATTGGGGCATTATAACGAATACGTTGCGGCCAATCTTCGATTGTTAACAACCAAACCTCTATTATACCAATATCAAAACCCCAAGAAGTGTTTCAAACCAACAAAACATCTTCCAAATGATCAATAATCCAAAATGAATATCCAAATTCGTGATTACAACAACAATTAATCGAAAACCCCCAAATCCAACTCAATATTCAAAGTGTTCTTGAATAATCCTTCAATAATCCATTGGATCTTTATACAAACTCATAATCATATGCATATCCCTTCATATAACATGATTATAACGTCCAAAACATCATATCTCAATACAAAATCGAAATCCAAGATGTGAAAGAAATTACCTCTTGAAGATCAACCACTTCGATCCGATGAACACGAGTTAAATCGAGTATCCAAGATTCCCAAATGAATGAAGATGATGAAAATCTAACACTCAAGTGATTGATGATGGAAAATCCCTCCCTCAAGTTCTCTCTCTCGGAACAAAGTGAAAGAAATGGTGAAAATGAAGAAAAAGTCCCGGCCAACTCCTTATAAACTGCCGGAAGTTACGGCCGTAACTCGGACTTCTTACGGCCGTAACATCCCAGGTCAACGGCCTTATGGCCGTAACCGGCCAACTCGTATGGCCGTAACTCGGCTTTGTCCAAACACCTGTCGACAGCCTTACGGTCGTATCCGCTCCTGACTTACGGGCGTAACTCGCCCTCGTCTAAAACACCTGCCGACCTCCTTACGGCCGTACCCGCACACCTTACGGGCGTAACTCGGACGATACGGCCGTATCCGTCCAAACTTACGGGCGTAAGCCCCCTTCGTCGAAAATGACCAGGCACCCTGCCTGTAACGTACGGTCGTATCCGGCTAAGCCTTACAGCCGTATCTTCCTCATCTTACGTCCGTATGCCGCAACTCTTACGGCCGTAAGTCCCTCTCTTCCAAAAAAACCTGAAATTTATGAATACCACTTACGGCCGTATCCTACCCATCTTACGGCCGTAACTCGCCTTCGGCCAAAAATGTCTGGGCACCCTGCTGGACACGTACGGCCGTAACCGGCAAGCCTTACGGCCGTATGTCGCAACCTTACGGCCGTAAGTCCCGTTCGTCCAAAATGGCCTGAAAACAACGAACACCTGTTACGTCCGTAACCTACAATCCTTACGGCCGTAACTCATTGCTGGACAAGGTGAAAATCCGATAACTCCGATTCCTCGCTACGATTGATAAATGATCCGACATACCATACGTATGTGAAGGTGAATAAGTCCAACACATGGCAAAGATGATATTCCCAGTACAAGACTACCAATCACGATGAAAATGATAATACTCCCGTCTCGATCTATAAACGGAGATGAAATGACGATCGGTAACTGATATACGGTTACAACATGCCAACAGTGAACGCAATGAATGAATCATGAATGAAGAGTGATTAATAATGAGTGAAAATTACTGAGTGATAATTACTGACTGATTAATACTGAATGAAAATGAATGAATTACAACCGAGTATTACAATTACATATTGTATTGTAGGTTATATCTTGTGTGGATATTTGATATTTGTTGTGTGAACCTTTTGATTTCGTTTGTGTCTACCTTGATATTTCATATTTTAAGTTACGGGATGAAACTTATTTTTAGTGGGGTAGAATGTAATGCCCGAGATTTTCATTTCCGATTGCGTTGAACTTTTCTACTGTTTAGTGGATTGTACGTTGTTCGTGCCTATATGTTGATCTGACATGCATTGATGCATATTGGTTGCGATTCAGATTTGCGCATGTTTGTCGTTTTGTTGGGTAGTATAGCTGTTATGATGAGTTTTGGAGATATCTGTGCAGTAGGATTAGCGCACGCTACGTGCAGGGATAACGCGCGCTACTGGAGTGTTGCTAGCGCATGATAAGGCTTCACTAGCGCACACTAACTGGAGGTGCAAAAACAGTCCAGAAGCTACTCGACTGTGTTAGAGTGTCGATTAGCACATGCTGTTAGGAGTATGCCCTCGAATGCCACTCAGAGGATGTTGAGTGAGGGCATTGTACTTGTAATTATGTAAATCATTAATATAAGGCAATGGATGTTTCTTTATTTACTGGTAGTTACTGGCATTCCTAACTCGTAAATATACATATATAAACTAGTCCGTGTATTTGAGAGCAAAACGTTCCACTCCTTATTGGATAAGGGGGTCGGCACTGGAAAGGTTTATAGCTCAAATACTTAATCGTTCGCAAGTCGATGAAACTTGACTGGGCGTTAAGTTTATGTGAAGACTTGTATGATGTGTTCTTTGACATGGAGAGTGCCTGTCGAACACTAATAGTTAGTGGTAGTACACATTATAGGTATGCTAATTGGATTAGTATACTCGAACCGACTCACCCTCGATTCGTCACACGGATTTCACTCCGGGACAGTCAATGACGGAATCGAAAGGTTGTGATAGGTATTCGTGAACCTTCGACTTGAGGATTTAGTAGGGATGTGCTTATGACGTCAAGATTTTCATTAGAGTAGTTCGACCCTGTAAACCGAAAGGCGGGGGTCAACCTCGACGTGCATCTTGATGGGCAAGTAACAGGTCCTACTGAATACCAAGATAGAATTCTTTCTCCCGTTAGTGAGCGGGTTATATGTCATATGCGGTTATTGGCAGATGAGATCATAAGTCTTTGGCTAAAGCATTGGAGCTAGTTGTATTGGATACACGAGAGCTCGATGATCTCGATTTGCATTAACACATGCATAGCGTCAAGTACAGATAGGGTTTGACAGACCGTGACCCTATAACTTGATCGGGACATTTTAAATAAGGGTTTATACGTATACTGGTATTCACGACAGAATAGTTCTTGAATGATCCCAATCATTCGTTCTCAGTTGGGGTACGGTGTAGGCTGCCAAGCTAGCTAGGTGGTGCTACTACTCTTTGGTTCCTCCCATTGCTGACTGAGACGGACCTACCGAGTCGCGCATTAGGATTAACGACGGAATGAATCGAGCTAATTCTCTCATTATGAATATTAGATATTAGATATCTAAATTTGGGACATTGGATGTTTAAATCGATTTATTGGATAAATTGATTTACGGCTTAATGGATTAAATATATCACTGGGTGATTAATTTAATTCATGAATATAATTATTTCTTGGAGAAATTAATTATGTTATTTTTTATTTGATATGTTTAATTAATCGATACAAATATATCGGAACGGAATCATAGTTTATCTGTTTGGACTCACGGGAGTACGAAACGAATCGAACTCATCCGTTTTTGCATAGTAGCCGCCTCCCCTTTGTATCCACTCACTTTCCTCTTGTCTTGTTGCTTTCATTTTATATGAAAGAACATGACATTGTGGGGTTTAAAATCATGTGGCATGATTTGTATTATTAAAGTGAGAGTTGAATAAACGGAAGAAGACATCTCATAATACATGCACTTTTTGATTCCTTGTGTGAAATCAACCGTGAGATAAAGTGTAGAGAGAGAGAGAAAGGCTTCTCCAAGTCTTCTTCATCTTCATCACAAGTTCTTGGTTTTTTCTTGGAGAAAACATCAAGACATAAAAGAGAGATTGTGAGTTATACACTTAGAGTGTTATAATTTCATATTGAAAGCTTCATCACTTAGCTCTAGCCGTATCCTCAGAGGATAGCAAGGTGATCATCGTTCCGGTCGTTTCTCCGGCGCGTGGCAAGTAGAGACGCGGTGCTTTCGGCGTTGGATCGTTCAAGGGCTTGAAGCGGAATAGATTCGTAGAGATCAAGCAAAGCTTGGGGAATAGCTCAAGAGAAGGTTATCCATCTAATCAACGGACTACAAGGGTGAGTTTCTATATCTCTTGTGAATTCGTTTTTTGATATTCGTATATACGTAGCTCGATCGATCCTCGTAGGGATTCAGATCGAATTAATTTTCATTTTACCGCTTCCGCTGGGCCTTCGTTTTAGGCACCGAATCCCAACAGTGGTATCAGAGCATAGGTCTTGCGATCGTATATATGATATTGGCATTTGGAATGCTCGATTAGATGGTGAATGATTTGGAATCATTTTAGTCATAATCGTGGTACATGTTTTACGTTCGTTGTAGTTATATTTTTCGTAAGTTTATGTCTAAATATAAATCTTAAATTTCTGGGAAATATGATTTATATTGAAGATATGAAAGTCGAAAAATATTGATATTGGATATCCGGTCGAAAATCTAGCCCCGAATCGTCGTCGGACGACTTTTTGGACAAAAAGGGTAATCTGGCCGAGAGTAACTCGACTGTGTCCTGGGTGACTCGGTCGTGTCCGGCAGTCTGGCCAAGTCACATCCAGGCACACTCGACCGTGTCCTGGGTGACTCGGTCGTGTCTGGCAGTCTGGCCATGTCATCACGCTGCACTGACCGTGTCTGGAGACACGGGCCGTGTCCTGGCCGGCAGCTTCCGAGCGTGACTCGGCCATGCCAGGCCTGTCTGCCGGCAGACTGCCGAGGGTGACTCGGTCAGGCAGGCCAGTTTTCACCCCGGCTCGATTTTTCCGTGTATTCTTGAAAATTGATCTCCCACATGTTAAATTGGATTTACTATGATTAAAATGATTTATGGTATTTCATTTTATAAGGGAAATTTGATTAATTGGAATATTTATGGTCGACCGAATTATTTTGAACGTTATCATATTACCGATTGTGTGAATTGATTGGATCGGTTCGTATTGTTGATTGGATCAATGTATCTCTACGCTTTTCCATTTATATAGTATTTATTGGATAAATGCTTTTGAATGGGGATGTGGTTCGTGGACTTAGTTTTGAATCGTTCGTTTTATTCGATTGGGTTGTAAAGGCCGTTTTGAGCCTATTTATTTTACTAGAAATGTTTGTATCTAGGATGCAATTTTCGATGTAAAATTTATATGTAATGACGAAGACCGGAGGAAGATCCGTTTCGAGAAGACGAAGATTCAAGACGAAAACTTGTAATTAGATTACGAAGTTTTTGTATTCTAGGAACGGTCCATGAACCACATGTTGGTAGCAACTAGGTTGTGAATGGTTTTTTCATATTGTATGAATACTACAAATGCGCTAAAATGATTAATGTGCAAAGTGTAACGTTAATCGCGAAAATTCTCCCACAACAAATTATTAAGTTTATAAGGTTTCAAGGTTTTCCTTCCCTCCATCGAGTTTTCGGGAAATTAAAATCCAAACCGGATGTGCTATGCTTCCGAGTTATCGGGGTAGTCGTTCAGGGAGGACGGATAAATTACTGAGAGTGCATTGGATGCCTTCGGTTGGAGCAAATTTTATCCCTAGAAACCTGATAGGTTGCCGGATAAGATTCAATTGTGAAACTGATTTGCGTCGATGGTATAAACTTAACTTGTTCACGAACCATAGAAACCGTATAGGTTGAGGGGAGTGAACAAGGGGAAAAAGAAGATCGAATCATCTATTAGATGGGTTGGTGTTGGACACCACTTTATGAAAATTAATAGAGTAGAAACTTGTTCGGTTGCCCTCTATTAAGATTTATAAAGAACTCGATCACCACTATGAAGTAGAGCGACAATACTTCCGGATATCACATGGGAGTGTATTATTCCGATAAAAATAGTGGGAGATGGGTAACAAGAATAGAAAAGACCTTAATTCTATACTCATATCATAATATAACAAGTCACTAATTAATCTGTTATACTTAATGCAGACAAATCTCAATATGACAATGAATCCACTCGCAATTCTACTCGAGAAGAACACCCTGATTGGACCTAACTTTGTGGACTGGCTCCGCAATCTTATGATAGTCCTCAGTATAGAGGCACTGGAATACGTCTTGGAGACGGACATTCTGGCGCCTCCTGTGCGGACAAGATCCAATCAGGAAGAGATCGAAAACCACGAAAAGTGGGTTAAGGATGACGTAAAAGTCCGTGCATACATGATGGCTTCTATGTCTAATGAGCTTCAGAGAGCTAATGAGAAAATGACTTCTGCTAGACAGATTCTATCTCACTTAACCAAACTTTATGGTGAGCACAGCAGAACTGCTAGATATGAGATATCCAAGCAACTGTTCAGTGCAAGGATGAAGGAAGGTGAGAAAGTTGGGGAACATGTTCTCAAAATGATATCCATGATCGAGAGATTGGAGGCTCTTGATTTTAAAATGGATACTTCTCTCCAAACCGACCTTATCCTACAGTATCTTCCTGATTCCTTCTCACAGTTTTATATGAACTTTAACTGCAATGAGATTGCATGTAACTTAGCTGGGCTAATGAACAAACTGGTGACCGCTCAGTCTCAGATGAAGACTCCGCGAATGAAGGAGTCTGCCCTTGTGATTTCTTCTGGATTTCGAAAGTCTAAGAATGAGAAGAAAAAGACCAAGAAGCGGACTGGACCACAAGCTAAGGACCTTAAGGGAAAGGGCAAGGCCCCGATGGTTCCAAAGAACAAGAAGAAGAAGGATGCTTGTCTCAAGTGCAATGAGCTGGGCCACTGGGCTAGAGACTGTCCGATTCTTCATGGCACTTCAGGTACAGAACTTTTAGTTTTGGAAACAAATTGTTCTGCTACTGTATTTTCTACTTCCTGGATACTGGATTCTGGTGCTAGTTCTCATATTTGTACCATGAATCAGGATCTGGAACAAAGTAGGAAGCTTGGAGATAGAGAAGTTATGATCACAGTCGGAAGCGGGCATAGTGTCGAGGCGACCGAAATAGGATCACTTCTTTTGGGTTTAGAATCCGGCTTTGTTTTGAATTTAGAAGATGTACTTGTTTTGCCCAAGGGGCACAAAAACATTGTATCCATTCCGGTCATGGACCGAAAAGGCTTTTCATTTTTCATTGGTGATGGTTCCTGCAAAATTTATTTCAGAAATAAACTAGTGGATACTGCTACATTGTTAAATGGATTGTATCATCTAAATCTCAGCAACAAAGTAGTTGTGAATACTATGACTAGAAAACGTGGTAGGGATGAAACCAATCAAGTTTTGAAATGGCATCTAAGACTTGGTCATGTTGGTCACACCAAGGTTTACAAGATGTAAAAAGATGGACTTATGGGTCCATTGGGATCGGATCCCTTTCCTACTTGTGAATCTTGCCTTAAAGGCAAAATGACTAAGTCCCCCTTCACAGGGACTTTTGAAAGAGCCGCTGATAAACTGGGATTAATCCATACTGATGTTTGTGGTGCTTTGAAAGCAGCACGTGACGGATATCAATATTTCATTACGTTTACAGATGATCATACTAGGTATGGTTATGTATACTTAATGAAACATAAATCCGAGGCTTTTGAGAAATTCCGGGAATTCAAGGCCCTAGTCGAGAAACAAACTAGTAATCATATCAAAGCACTTCGGTCGGACCGAGGTGGCGAGTATATGAGTATGGAGTTTGACGAGTTCCTTAAGGAACATGGAATAGTTTAACAACTAACACCTCCAGGTACTCCTCAGTTAAATGGTGTGTCAGAAAGAAGGAACCGGACCTTTTTGAACATGGTCCATTCCATGCTGGGCTATACTGACTTGCCGATTTACCTATGGGGGTGTGCACTCCTGACTGCCGCTTACATCTTGAACAGATGTCCTTCCAAATCCGTTCCTAAAACTCCACATGAGATGTGGGAGGGAAGGAAACCAAGTCTTAATCATATTAGGATTTGGGGATGTCCCGCCTATGTCAAGAAGACTAAGGTGGAGAAGTTGGAAGCTAGGTCCGCGAAGGGACGTTTCATTGGATTCCCGTCTGGGACGATGGGATATCTATTCTACATGCCTGAATCGAAAGATCGTTGTTGCTTTACAATCACACTTCCTGGAAGATGAGTTCATCCAGGAAGGCGGAGCAGGTAGAAGTATTTTTTTGGAAGAATATAATGAAACTCCTAAGGAGACACCCGTGCAAGAAATTGGAACCGAACCTTCTGAAACACAAGTACAACCACCTCGTAGATCTAGTAGGGTATCTCATTTACCTGAGAGGTATGGGCTTGTGCACTTGGAGGAGATGGGTCTCCATGAGGTTCCAAGTGATAGCCAAGAGACCGACCCAACGACCTATGACCAGGCAATGGTGGATGTAGACTCCGCGAAATGGCGCGAAGCTATGGAAGCTGAGATAGACTCGATGTTTGTCAATCAGGTCTGGACTCTAGTAGACCGCCCCAAGGGCATAGTGCCTATTGGGAACAAGTGGATCTACAAGAGAAAGACTGATGGTGATGGCAAGGTTGACGCCTATAAGGCCACGCTTGTGGCAAAGGGTTATACCCAAAAAGAAGGGATCGATTACCACGATACCTTCTCGCCCATAGCCATGATCAAGTCTATTCGCATGATGCTTGCTATAGCTACCTACCACGATTATGAGATATGGCAAATGGACGTAAAGACGGCTTTCCTTAGTGGATTCCTCGAGGAGGAAATCTATATGGAGCAGCCTAAAGGCTTTGTGTCCGAAGTCGATATTCAAAAAGTGTGCAAGCTTCGGCGTTCCATTTATGGACTGAAGCAAGCGTCGCGTAGTTGGAACCTTCGTTTTGACGAGGCAGTAAAAGAGTTTGATTTCGTGCAAAATGAGGAGGAACCTTGTGTATACAAGAGGGTTAGTGTGAGCAAGATCGCATTCTTAGTACTATATGTAGATGACATTCTACTAATAGGAAATGATGTGGGAATGCTCTTACGTAAAGCTTGGCTTTCGAGTAATTTCTCCATGAAAGACTTGGGAGAAGCTACCTATATTCTTGGTATTCGACTCTACCGGGATAGATCGAAGAGAACATTAGGTCTTTCCCAAGCCCTCTATATAGATAAAATCTTAAAGCGATTTAAGATGGATGATTCTAAAAGAGGGTTCCTACCGATGCGACATGGAATAAAACTCACCTTGAAGATGTGTCCTCAAAGTGGGGAACAACGAAAGGAAATGAGTAATATACCACATGCTTCGGCCGTGGGTAGCCTTATGTATACTATGTTGTGTATGAGACCTGACATTGTGCATGCTGTAAGCGTGGTGAGTAGGTTTCAGGCAAACCCAGGTAGGGAACATTGGACTGCCGTAAAGAACGTTCTCAAGTACTTGAGAAGGACTAGAGATATGGTTCTGATGTATGGCGGTGGAGAATTGGATGTGGTGGGATTCACTGATTCGGACTTCCAAGGACTGAAGGACGACTCGATGTCTACTTCTGGCAACATATTTACTCTTAATGGAGGAGCAGTATCTTAGCGTAGCGCCAAGCAAAGCGCGACTACTGATTCCACCTGTCAGGCTGAGTATCAAGCAGCCTCGTAGGCTTCCAAGGAAGGGTTCTGGATTAAGAAGTTTCTGGGAGAACTTCAAGTGATACTATGTGATGAGTCTGTCTACTGCATCACGACAACGACGGAGCTGTAGCGCAGGCCAAGGAGCCGAGGTTTCACAACAGCACCAAACATATTGAGAGGAAGTATCACCTCGTAAGAGAATTTGTTCGCAAGGGATATATTGTGCTGCACAGAGTAGACTCGGCCGACAACGTCACCGATCCACTGACCAAGCCACTTTCTCAGAATAGCTTGGAGCGTCATCTGGAGAACATGGGTATTAGATACCATAGTGTGTGGTATTGACTGAAAGTGGGAGATTGTTAGGAGTATGCCCTCAAATGCCACTTAGAGGATGTTGAGTGAGGGCATTGTACTTGTAATTATGAAAATCATTAATATAAGGCAATGGATGTTTCTTTATTTACTGGTAGTTACTGGCATTCCTAACTCGTAAATATACATATATAAACTAGTCCGTGTATTTGAGAGCAAAACATTCCACTCCTTATTAGATAAGGGGGTCGGCATTGGAAAGGTTTATAGCTCAAATACTTAATCGTTCGCAAGTTGATGAAACTTGACTGGGCGTTAAGTTTATGTGAAGACTTGTATGATGTGTTCTTTGACATGGAGAGTGCCTGTCGAACACTAATGGTTAGTGGTAGTACACATTATAGGTATGTTAATTGGATTAGTATACTCGAACCGACTCACCCTCGATTCGTCACACGGATTTCACTCTGGGACAGTAAATGACGGAATCGAAAGGTTGTGATAGGTATTCGTGAACCTTCGACTTGAGGATTTAGTAGGGATGTGCTTGTGACGTCAAGATTTTCATTCGAGTAGTTCGACCCTGTAAATAGGAAGGCGGGGGTCAACCTCGACGTGCATCTTGATGGGCAAGTAGCAGGTCCTACTGAATACCAAGATAGAATTCTTTCTCCCGTTAGTGAGCGGGTTATATGTCCTATGCGGTTATTGGCAGATGAGATCATAAGTCTTTGGCCAAAGCATTGGAGCTAGTTGTATTGGATACACGAGAGCTCGATGATCTCGATTTTCATTAACGCATGCATAGCGTCAAGTACAGATAGGTTTGACAGACCGTGACCCTATAACTTGATCGGGACATTTGAAAGAAGGGTTTATACATATACTGGTATTCAATACAGAATGGTTCTTGAATGATCCCAATCATTCGTTATCAGTTGGGGTACGGTGTAGGCCGCCAGGCTGGCTAGGTGGTGCTACTGCTCTTTGGTTCCTCCCATTGCTGACTGAGACGGACCTACCGAGTCGCGCATTAGGATTAATGACGGAATGAATCGAGCTAATTCTCTCATTATGAATATTAGATATTGGATATCTAAATTTGGGACATTGGATGTTTAAATCGATTTATCGGATAAATTGATTTACGGCTTAATGGATTAAATATATCACTGGGTGATTAATTTAATTCATGAATATAATTATTTCTTGGAGAAATTAATTATGATATTTTGTATTTGATATGTTTAATTAATTGGATTAATTAATCGATACAAATATATCGGAACGGAATCATAGTTTATCTGTTTAGACTCACGGGAGTCCGAAACGAACCGAACTCATCCGTTTTTGCATAGTAGCCGCCTCCCCTTTGTATCCACTCACTTTCCTCTTGTCTTGTTGCTTTCATTTTATATGAAAGAACATGACATTGTGGGGTTTAAAATCATGTGGCATGATTTGTATTATTAAAGTGAGAGTTGAATAAAAGGAAGAAGACATCTCATAACACATGCACTTTTTGATTCCTTGTGTGAAATCAACCGTGAGACAAAGTGTAGAGAGAGAGAGAGAGAAAGGCTTCTCCAAGTCTTCTTCATCTTCATCACAAGTTCTTGGCTTTTTCTTGGAGAAAACATCAAGACATAAAAGAGAGATTGTGAGTTATACACTTAGAGTGTTATAATTTCATATTGGAAGCTTCATCACTTAGATCTAGCCGTATCCTCGGAGGATAGCAAGGTGATCGTCGTTCCGGTCGTTTCTCCGGCGCGTGGCAAGTAGAGACGCGGTGCTTTCGGCATTGGATCGTTCAAGGGCTTGAAGCGGAATAGATTCGTAGAGATCAAGAAAAGCTTGGGTAATAGCTCAAGAGAAGGTTATCCATCTAATCAACGAACTACAAGGGTGAGTTTCTATATCTCTTGTGAATTCGTTTTTTGATATTCGTATATACGTAGCTCGATCGATCCTCGTAGGGATTCGGATCGAATTAATTTTTGTTTTATCGCTTCCGCTGGGCCTTCGTTTTAGGCACCGAATCCCAACACATGCTATATAGCGATATAGCGCATGCTAAAGTGTTGTAGTAGCGCACACTATCGGTTGGAGTAGTGCATGTTAATTGGTGGTTCTGGGACAGTTCAAAAACTACTGGACTGGGTTGGAGACCTCATTAGCGCACGCTAATGATTATTGTTAGCGCATGCTAACCTGTCCGGTATAAAAACCGGACAACAGTCATTTATTCCCATTTTCTTGCCCAATTCTTCTTCCTCCGCGGGTGTGAGTCAAAGGCGACTAGGGTTCATGTTCTTGGCCGATTTTGCTCCATCCAAGGGTGTTTTGGAGAGTTCTAGGTGATTTTATTATTATCTAATCCGTTGTTCTTCGTCGGATCGAGGTAATTCCTTGATTTATCTTGGAATTGACTTTTTGAAGGTTTTGTTGTTGATTTCGGATTCGATCCATTTTTGATGAATCGATTGTCATAAAACATTGTTTTGAACATGTCGTGATTATAAACCAATTGAGGTTACGTGTTAGATTCACGATGATTGATTTACCTCAATGAGTATATATATTTCATATGTCGTGATTATAAACCAATTGTAGTAAATATGAACTATTTGCAATAGATACTCCGTGTTGATTATGTTGTACTTGATTGTTCATACTCTAGGAATCATGATGGTTGTGATTATTGTGTTGGATTTATTTTACGCTTAGACGTGTATTATGTGTTGTGTTATGTGTGCAGGGTTGTGATAATCTTGTTGGTTGGTTGTACACATGGTTGTGCAATGTGTTGTGCTTCGATCATGAGTTATGCTTGATTATGTGTTATTGATATTGATGGTTTGATTGTTGAGGTTGTGCTATATGTGATAGTTGTGTGGAGTCATGATAGACAAGTTGGTTGGTTGATCGTGAACGTATTTGTATAATGTGAATGTGAATGTTATGTGCTGTGTTGCTAAGTTCACTCGTGCGGGTTCGACGGGGCCAACGAGGATTCATGGCACAGGTACATGGGATCAGAACTTAGTCTGTGGTGCTGAGGTCCAAAAGTGTGGGTCTGATGAGGCCTATGTGATGCGACCCCCACACGACACGCTATGGTAACCGACACCGCTAGATGAATTCGTTCCCAGGATGTTTCCAAAATAAGCAAAATAGGGCTTTACTTCCAAACCTCTACGTGACATGCCGTAGCAACTCAGAAGGGGTGGAATATAAATACTAACAAGATTGCACTTGATAAGTATATAAATCACACAAGGTATGTTTTGGAGACACACTCAACAAAACAAGAAAGCACTCACAAAGGGTTTGTTAATACAAACACTCTCAAATTTCATAAAATCTTTGGTGTCCTCTTACAATGAAACTTCAAGGCTATTTATAGCCAAAATCTTACACCTAACTCTAGTGTGAACAAGGAAACAACTAAGAAACCTACAAAATAGAAAAATCAATATTCAAAGATCCTAAAATCTGATACAAAATCAGTCAACACATGTTTAAGGGACAAAATATCAAAGACCAAGATTTTAAGGTGTGAAAACAAGGACAACAAGTCACCATAAATCCGATGCTGTCTGTTTTGTCATTTCTGAACTCCAATGGGTCCGAATTTGCTCCTATGGTCTGAACAAGATTTGTATCTCTATTTATTAGCTTTCCATATACACCTGAATCACCTGAATCGGATTTTGGAAGAGTAAGTTATGGCCAAAATACGAGACTGGTGCGTGTTAGTCTTACGCGCGGGAATTTGCATCCTTGTTTTTTTGTTCGTCTTTTCCGATCGTATTCGACTTTAATATTACACGAATCGATTATATACAACTCAAATTATAAAAATACAACTCAAAAAATACAATTCAAATTAAAATACACCAAGATAAAATAAACGAAAAACTTATTGTTCGACAACTTCGACACTACTCACGAATTTGTTGTCTTTGATAACATAGTTATTTTTAAACATATCAATGACGAGTGTCGATAAATTATTTTTGAACTTATTTGATCGAGACCTCGTTATTGGTCCAGTCGGCATGCTCAAGTCCTCATCCGAGTTCATCATAATATCTCGATTCACATCATTCCCCCGTTCCTCAAAAGGATTCGTCCTCGAATCTGAAATTTCAAAAGGACTTAAGTGAGCGACATTGAAAGTAGTGGAAACATTATACTCACCAGGTAGATCTACTTTATAGGCATTGTCTTTAATCCGCTCTAAGATCTGGAACGGTCCATCTCCCCTTGGCATTAGCTTCGATTTTCTTTGAATGGGAAATCGTTCTTTCCTCAAATGAACCCAAACCCAATCAACTGGTTCAAAGAGTACTTGTTTGCGTCCCTTGTTCTTCATTCTTGCATTGTGTTCGTTGCGCTTCTCAATTTGTTCACGAACTTTGGCATGTAATTGCTTCACCATCTCCGCCTTTTTCTTGCCATCAAGGTTACTCCTGTCATCTATTGGAATAGGCAACAAGTCTAAAGGAGTTATTGGATTAAAACCATACACGATTTCAAATGGCGAAAATGTCGTAGTAGAATGTACGGTTCGATTATAGGCAAACTCGATAAATGGTAAAGATGTTTCCCAATTTTTCAAATTTTTGTTAGCAATAGTTCGCAACAATTGACCAAGCGTTCGATTAACAACCTCGGTTTGACCATCAGTTTGGGGATGACATGTTGTAGAATAAAGCAATTTCGTCCCCAATTTTTCCCATAAGACTCTCCAAAAATGACTAAAAAATTTGGTATCTCTATCGGATACGATGCTTTTGGGCATACCATGCAAACGGACAATTTCTTTGAAAAATAGATTAGCAATATGTGTGGCGTCATCCGTTTTATGACATGCAATGAAGTGTACCATTTTGCTAAATCTATCAACTACAACAAAAATGGAGTCACAACCGGATTTTTCCCTGGGTAATCCTAATACAAATTCCATAGAAAGATCGACCCAAGGTTCGGAAGGTACCGGAAGTGGCATATACAAACCATGCAGTAACACTCGTGATTTTGCTTTCCTACAAACAATGCATGAATTTACAACTTTAAAAACATCATGTTTCATTTTTGGCCAAAAGAAATGTTCATGCAATATTTCGTAAGTTTTAGCAATCCCAAAATGTCCCATTAGACCTCCACTATGTGCTTCTTTTACCAATAATTCCCGTGTTGAACAAAAAGGAATGCAAAGTTTATTTTCACGGAACAAGAATCCATTATCCCGATAAAATTTTTCTACTCCTTTTTTCTCGCAAGCGACATAAATATCATGGAAATCTTTATCCCCCTCATATGCTTCTTTCAATAAATCAAATCCCAAAAGTTTACAAGAAAGTGTATTGAGTAATACATACCTTCTTGACAAAGTGTCGGCGACAATGTTTTCCTTACCTTGTTTGTATTTGATGATGTAAGGAAAGGATTCAATTTCTTCTAACCACTTGGCATGTCTCTTGCTCAATTTACCCTGTCCTTTGAGATGCTTTAAGGATTCATGATCGGTATGAATCACGAACTCCTTAGGCCATAGGTAGTGTTGCCACGTACGTAGGGCTCGAACCAAAGCGTACAATTCCTTGTCATAGGTCGGGTAATTCAATGTAGCTCCTCCAAGTTTCCTAATAAAATAGGCTATCGGCCTTTTTCCCTGCATTAATACTGCTCCTATTCCTACTCCTGAAGCATCACACTCAATTTCAAAAGTGTTAGAAAAATCAGGTAATGTTAAGACAGGTGCGGTGCACAATTTATCTTTCAGAGTGTTAAATGCTTTTTCTTGTTCATTTCCCCAATTAAACTTAGCATGTTTCTTGACAAGTTCATTTAATGGGGCTGCAATTGTGCTAAAATCTTTTACGAAACGTCGGTAAAACCCTGCTAGGCCATGAAAACTTCTTACCTCGGACGCTGTTATTTGCCTGTGCCATTCTCGAATAGCCTTAACCTTTTCTTCATCAACTTTTATGCCGTCAGCACTAACGACATATCCAAGAAAAATAACTTCATTCATGCAAAAAGTACATTTCTTAAGACTAGCATATAATTGTTCCCTTCTCAAGGTAATTAAAGCTAATCTTAAATGTTCAACATGTTCTTCAACATTTTTGCTGTAAATGAGTATATCATCAAAGTATACAATAACGAATTTTCCGATGTATGCACGTAAAATATGATTCATTAATCTCATAAAAGTACTTGGTGCGTTCGTTAGTCCAACGGGCATTACCAACCATTCGTATAATCCGTATTTAGTTTTGAAAGCCGTTTTCCATTCATCTCCTTCTTTCATACGAATTTGATGATATCCTTTCATTAGGTCAATTTTAGTGAAAACACATGAACCATGTAATTCATCTAACATATCATCTAACCTTGGAATAGGGTGTCGATACTTAACCGTGATATTGTTTACCGCTCGGCAATCGGTGCACATTCTCCATATTCCATCTTTCTTTGGCACGACGATCACAGGAACGGCACAAGGACTTAGACTCTCCCGGATATACCCAAGACTTAACAACTCCTCGACTTGTCTTTGGATTTCATTGGTCTCTTCGGGGTTGTGTCGGTATACCGGTCTATTTGGAATGACCACTCCGGGCACAAAGTCTATTTGATGTTCAATCCCTCGGATTGGTGGCAACCCTGCAGGTAGTTCTTCAGGAAAAACATCAACAAATTCCTGCAATAAAGATTCAATAGAACTAGGAATTATCCGGTTCCCGGGGTTAGTAGTAGCGCAAACTTTTCGGAAAATAATCAAGTACATGGGCGCATTTTCCTTGATATCTTCTTCAAGTTCCTTTGCACTTACAAGCATGTATTTTCTCAAATTTTCTTTTTCTTTCTTTTTTTCATTTTTTTCATTTTTCTCATTTTTTCATTTTTTTTCATTTTTCTCGCTTTTTTTATTTTTTTCATTTTTCTCGCTTTTTTCATTTTTTTCATTTTTTTTTCCTTTTCTTTTCTCGATTTTCCTTCAACTTCCTTTTCAAGACGAAGTTGATCTTTTTGTATTTGTACCTTAGTCATGGGAGCTAAGGTAATTTTCTTTCCGTCCTTCTCGAATGAGTAACGATTTTTCCTTCCGCTCAAAGTAGCATCTCGATCAAAATGCCATGGTCTTCCCAAAAAGATATGACAAGCATGCATCGGAACGACATCACATAGGATTTCGTCTTGATACCTTCCGATAGTGAGAGCCACAAGTACCTGTTTATTAACTCGAACTTCCCCACAATCATTTAGCCAATGTAAACGATACGGTTTAGGGTGTCTTCTTGTTGGAAGATCGAGTTCTTCCACTAGCATAGCGCTAATGACATTAGTGCAACTCCCGTTATCTATTATCACACTAGAATTTTTATTTTTAATAAAACAACGTGTGTGAAATAGATTTTATCTTTGTTCGTTAACTTCCTCCTCTTTTGCTTGAGAACTTAACACCCTCCGAACAACAAGTGCGGGTGCATACTCATACGTCTCATCATCACTCTCCACCTCTCTTGTCTCTTCTTCTTCTTCTTTTTCGCATTCCGTTTCAATCTCCCCATCCTGAAGTACCATCACCCGTTTGTTGGTGCATTCGGATGTTATATGTCCACAACCCTGGCACTTATAGCATTGGATGTCCCGGTTTCTCCTTTGGGTGCTTTCGACGGGTTTAGGTTTCCCATCAAATTTTGGTTTGCTAGTACTCCCAACTTCAAACTTTCCTTTCAAGACACTCCCTTCTCTTTTATCAAATTTTTTAAATTTGTCTGAACTTACTTGAGATTGTTGTTTCCAAGGAGTAGAGTATCCCGTGGAATAGTTGTTTTTGCTCCCTCTTCATAAGCTCCGCTCGATTTTTACCGCCGCATATATCATGTCCTCGAATTCAACAAAGTGTTGTTTGTCAACTTCTTTAGCTATATCGGCTCTCATCCTGTATAAAAACCGCGCCATGGTTGCCTCTCTCGATTCCCGAACATTGGCCCGGATCATCAACATCTCCATTTCCTTTCAGAAATCTTCAATGTTTCTCGAGCCTTGTTTTAAAGATTGTAAGCAAGAAAATAGTTCCTTAAGATAGTAATTAGGAACAAATCTTTTCCGCATAACAACCTTCAATTCTTCCTAACCGCCAACCGGTCTCTCCCAACTCCTCCTTCTCTCCGTCACAAGTTGGTCTCACCAAATGCTTGCATATTCTGAAAATTCGGTTATTGCTAACCTCATTTTCTTCTCATCGGAATAGTTGTGGCAATCGTAAATGGTCTCCAACTTCCTTTCCCAATCGAGATATGTGTCCGGATCACTTCTCCCTTCGAAAGATGGGATTTTCATTTTGATGTTTCCCATATTCCGATCCTCCTCGTCTCGGACATATCTTCCTCGCCTTCCTTCATACTCTATCCTTCCTCCTCGTCCTCATCGCCCTCCTCGATGTACAAACCTCGGAGTTTTCTCCTCGTAATTCATCGAATCTTCATCATCATAGCCTCCAAATCGAATGGGTTCCGGTCCCTTCGTACGGGCTCCTCTTCTCTACCCTTCGTGAGAGTAGCAATTGTTTCCTCTTGCTTATCTACTCTTCCGACTATTTGAGCAAGTTGTTGTACAATATTTTGAAGGATAAGATTTTGCTCGTGTCTTTCGGTTCCTGACATTTTTTTTTCTTTTTTCCTTTTTTTTCTTTTTTTTCTCTTTTTTTTTCTTTTTTCTTTTTTTTTTGCAAGAAAATTTCCTCACAAGATCCTCACGTGTATCGCTCGGTCGCTCACACTCGCGTATCTCTCGTTTGGATTTTTTTTTCTTTTTCTTAATTCCTCAAAATTCTTTATTTATTTATTTATTTTTTCCTTTTTCCAGACAACTTACAAGGTGATTTTAGGTGATTCAAATCAAGTTTCTTCTTGAAAGAACTCAAATCCCACGATCCCCCCAAAGACTGTGAATGACGATAAGAAAAAAAATGGAAAGATGTGAGCAAAAGATTTTGGAATAGTTTAGAATATGGAACGGAACGAAAAGTATGATAATTGTTTGATAAGATCGATCAAAATTCGTTCTTCTCCTTCCTTGATATTTTTTTTCTTCTTTTTTTTTTACCTTTTTTTTTGCGTAATGAAATGAATGGATTGATATTTGATATTCGATCCGCAAGCTTAAAATCACCAGATGCCCGAAGGCTAAGGAACAAGTTCTTCCCCTGGCCTCGGCTTGAAGAGTTATCAAAAACAATCAAAACCTTCACGACTTATAATTTTTTTTTTTTTGTGAAGAAGATGGAAGATTTAGAAGATAAAGGAAATAATAGGATGGTAAGATAGGAAGATTATGGTAATGAAGGAAAATAGATGATACCACTTAGTTTTGGAATAACCGAGCTCCGAAGCCAACTGATGTGACCCCCACACGACACGCTATGGTAACCGACACCGCTAGATGAATTCGTTTCCAGGATGTTTCCAAAATAAGCAAAATAGGGATTTACTTCCAAACCTCTACGTGACACGCCGTAGCAACTCGGAAGGGGTGGAATATAAATACTAACAAGATTGCACTTGATAAGTATATAAATCACACAAGGGATATTTTGGAGACACACTCAACAAAACAAGAAAGCACTCACAAAGGGTTTGTTAATACAAACACTCTCAAATTTCATAAAATCTTTGGTGTCCTCTTACAATGAAACTTCAAGGCTATTTATAGCCAAAATCTTACACCTAACTCTAGTGTGAACAAGAAAACAACTAAGAAACCTACAAAATAGAAAATCAACATTCAAAGATCCTAAAATCTGATACAAAATCAGTCAACACATTGTTAGATTGGTACCGCCACTAGAAGGGGGGTTGAATAGTGCGGTTAAGAGTATTGTACTCTTTTCATGCGGAAGCAAAAATATCGGAGTAATAAAAGTGCGGAAAAGAAAGAACACAAGGAATTGTTCGAGAGGTTCGGCTATTAACGAAGCCTACGTCCCCTACCTAGTTTTATCGACTAGGACTTTTCTTAGAACTTGGAATTTGCACTTTCTAGTTTAGTGCCAACTTCCTACAACTTCTTGATTTCCGGGCTCAAGAACAACCTCACAAAAACACTCTTGTTTTTCTAGGTATAAGATAACCAATACACAAAATAAGTGCGAGTAGAAACTCGGCTTTCACGATATATCGCTCTTAGATACAAGAATGAAGATTGGAAATTATAGAACAAATCTTCTCGTATCACAATCTAGAATAAGAATATCTCTCAAAATATTTGCTTGATATTGCTTGAGTATGCTAGTAGGCTCAGAATGCTTGTGTATCTTCAATCTCCATGAAGGTGGCTATTTATAGCCTTCTTGAGCTCAATTTCCCGTTGGAGCAGCTTTAGCGGTTACGTCGTTATATCTTTGTCGATTACGTGCGTTAAATGCGTTACGTCGTTATATGTTCGAATAACGCCGTAATGAAAGTGCGAAAGCTGTCGGTGAGACATGATGAAATGCGTTACGTACGTTATGAACCTCATGGTTACGTACGTAATATCCTGGTCAAAGATCCGTTGATTGAGACGACTTGTTGCAACGGCTAGTGGCTTTTCCAATGGTCAGAATAATTCAAGCCTTACGTACATTATATATCTCCGGTTACGTACGTTACCTGTACAGAAAAACTTACGAAAATAGTGAATGTTACGTACGTTATAAAAGATGCGTTACGTACGTTAACTGTACTAAAAATCTTGCAGACAACTGTGAATGTTACGTACGTTAATGTGATGTGTGTTATGTACGTTAACTGAAGAGAAAATATGTTTTAAGTAAATTTTGGTTTTAATAACACATCATCAAAATGATCTAAAAAATATTGTTCCAACAATCTCCCCCTTTTTGATGATGACAAAATTTACGTATGTGAGTTTTTGAAAACATGATTTTAATAAAAATTAAAATCATTAATATGCTCCCCCTGAAAACGCGCACGGGTTATTTCAAAAGTTGATTTCAAAAACAAATACATATTATTCTCCCCCTTTTTGTCATTAACAAAAAGTTGAGAAAACCTGCAAGAGACATCAATGATACGCATAATAATCAACATAAACCAAGTCAATGATTAAACAAAATGATAACCAAAATGATGCATAAAAAGATAGTCATTACAGTCAAAACAAAAACATGAAATGTTTGGTCTTTTAATAAAACAGGAAACATCATCATCAGAAAGGATAGCCCGACTAGTCAAGGTCCGCATCCGGAGGTGTCGAAGGTATCCCAAAATGTGTGCAGATGTTCTTCTCCATGATCTTGATGTCGCTCATGTCCTTCTCAAGCCTATCCATTCGAGAAGCCATCTGGGAAGAAGAGGATTCCGGACGAGGACGGGAGGAACCAAGCTGAGATGACGGACGAGGTCTAGTATGTTCGATCCCCCTCGATGTGATCCTCTCCTCCGGTCTCGGAAGAGTGCCCCCATCTATGAGCCGATCATCATCCTTGATATACGCAAAGTATATCCATCCACGATTTCTCGTGCGAAGATACCTCATCGTTCGTAACGTCCCCTCGGTGACGAGGCTCCCCCTAGGAATCAGAACCCCGTGGACCCCAGACAGATCAACTCCTGCTTTCTCAAAAATTTCAGTTAAGATAGAACCAAACGGCATTCCCGATTTTCTCTGTCGATCAACTTTCGCGTAGCTCTTTTTGTGGAAAATTTGACCCTTTTCCACGAACCATTTTAGCACAATAGACGCGAAGTTGACTTGGTGATCCTTCCACACATGATAAATAATCTCCATATCGATATTCACAAGTCGAAGCTGAGCATTAACTTTAGGCATAAGACAACGAGTGATAGCATCATGAAGCAAACGAATGTTTATCCCAAAGTCATTGTTTTCAAACCGCCCGGAATGAACATTTATAACGGCTTTGTCCGACAAAAAATCACGAACTTTGGACTCGTGAACACCATAGCTTTCATCATCGGACCAGTCGTTAATGACTTCGTCCGGAGGAGCAAACTCTCCTTTGCATCGAAAACCTCATTAGGGAGACCAAAAATCTCCGAAAGCTTCGCCTCATCAAAGGATATTGATTTACCACGCACAAGGGAATTAACAACAGCAAGTCCGTCGGCATCATAAGTGACAAAAAAATTTGCATAAAACTCTTTTACACATTCCTCATAAATTGGTCGAGCAAGACTAACAAACCGATTTATCCCAAGCATATCGAAGAATTCTTCGATAGCAACACCAGCACAGTTCAGAGATTCAAAATCAAAGTGGTGACTCGGAGTTACCTCTTTGTCAATAAGGATTTCGTTGAAAACTTTCATGGCTTGAGCATTCCGAAATGATAGATCGCCGGAACCCGTGGAGGATGTTTGGGAGGTTTCTCCTCTTCTCTTTTTTCCGGTTCTGGATGCCATGAGGATTGAATCGGTCTAAGAGTGAAGGTTTGATGGATAATCTTGAAGGTTTTGATAGATTTGCCGGAACACTTCGTCGCTGTCGTTAGGGATTTGTAGGAAATGAAAAGGGGACTGACGATGTGGGTTTATATATGTTAGGGTCAACAATCGATTACGTACGTTATATCCCTTATGTAACGTACGTAACGTAAAAACCTAAACTTTTTGGAGTGAAACCTGCGTTTCGTTACGTAAGTAACGAACCAACCTATAACGTACGTAAGGTCCTATTACGTACGTAATGGACCGCGTCTACCGTACGTAAGCAAGACCAAATGAATAGTCTTTTCCTTTCGATGATGTCCCGATTTAAATGACCATTTAATGTGACTATGATGAGTATGCAATATTTAAAAATGATCAGCATGTCCCATTCCTAAATTTATGCGAATAAAGTTGAAAGCTTCTTCGAGTAATGGTTTTGTAAAAATATCCGCCAATTGTTCATTAGTACCAACAACTTGGAGACGAACATTCCCGTTTTGGACATGGTCACGAATAAAATGGTGACGAATTTCGATGTGCTTTGTCCTACTATGCAAAATGGGGTTTTCACTTAAATTAATGGCACTTGTATTGTCACAAAAAATAGGAGTATTTTTAAGTTCGATGCCATAATCAAGTAATTGATTTTTGATCCAAAGAACTTGTGCACATGCACTTCCTGCAGCCACATATTCTGCTTCAGCTGTGGAAGTAGCGACACTAGTCTGTTTCTTACTTCCCCATGAAATTAAACATGAACTCATAAAATGACAAGTTCCGGTGGTGCTTTTTCTATCAATTTTACAACCACCGAAATCGGCATCACTATATGCAAAAAGTTGAAAATCAATGCTGGAAGGATACCATAGGCCTAAACCAGCAGTATATTTTAAATATCGAAAAATCCGTTTACATGCAATGAGATGAGATTCTTTAGGGTTTGCTTGAAAACGAGCACATAGACAAGTAGCAAACATTATATCAGGTCTAGATGCAGTTAAGTAAAGTAAGGATCCGATCATACCTCGATACTGTTTTTGGTCAACAGATTTACCTTTTTCATCTTTATCGAGTTTAAGAGTGGAAGACATAGGAGTGGATATTTCTTTGCAATCTTCCATCTTAAATTTCTTTAGAAGCTCATTGACGTACTTGGATTGGTGAATGAATATTCCGTCATTGAGTTGCTTAATTTGGAGTCCGAGAAAGTTTTTCAACTCTCTCATCATATTCATTTCGAACTCTCCCTTCATAATAAGATTTGAAAATTCTTTGGACAGAGTTTCGTTAGTTGCACCAAAAAAATATCGTCCACATAGATTTGACAAATTAACATATCATCATTTAAGACCTTAATGAATAGAGTATTATCAACATTACCTCTTTTATAACCATTTGAGATAAGAAAAGAGCTTAGACGATCATACCATGCTCTCGGAGCTTGTTTTAATCCATAGAGAGCTTTATGGAGCTTGTACACATGATCCGGATGATCATAGTCTTCAAAACCCGGAGGTTGCTTGACATAAACTTCCTCCTGGATGATTCCATTTAGGAACGCACTTTTTACATCCATTTGATGGAGTTTGATCTTCTTGTATGCGGCAAAGGCACAGAGAAGACGAATAGCTTCAAGACGAGAAACAGGAGCGAACGTCTCTTCATAATCTAAGCCTTCTTCTTGATTATAACCTTGGGCGACCAACCTCGATTTATTTTTAATAGGGAGACCATCATCATCGGTTTTGATTTTATGAACCCATTTGGTACCAATGATTGATTTGTCTACCGGTGCCGGAACTAATTCCCAAACATTATTTCTTTCGAATTGGTTTAGCTCTTCTTGCATAGCAATAGCCCAATTATCATCATTTATGGCCTCATCGATATTCTTTGGTTCTGTAAGAGAAATAAATGCAATATTGTTAATACAATCATTTATATTTCTCCTAGTTCGTACACCTTCATCGATTTTTCCGAGAATTTGTTCCATCGGATGGTCTTTCACATTTGCCCAATCTTTAGGAAGGTTGTAAGTATTTTCCTCCTGTTTGTCCGAGCTTACGTCGAGCTTCTCCAACTCCTTTGATACTTCGGATACTTCGTTAGCTGGAACCATACTTGCATCATCATCAAAAACAACCTTTCTCGGGGGTAAAACTGTATCATCGAATTTTATATGAATGGACTCTTCTACCGAGCCTCTTCTACAATTAAATACACGATAAGCTTTACTATTAGTAGAATAACCAAGAAATATTCCAATATCTGATTTAGAATCGAATTTACCCAAATTGTCTTTTCCATTATTATGAATGAACACTTTACAACCAAATGGATGAAAATAAGATAAATTGGGCTTTTTACCTTTTAAAATCTCATAAGGAGTCATACTAATGAAGAGTGTCGATAAATTATTTGTGAACTTCTTTGATTGAGACCTCGTTATTGGTCCAGTCGGCATGCTCAAGTCCTCATCCGAGTTCTTCATAATATCTCGATTCACATCACTATGATGACACATGGCACAAGTCCATGGGGTCAGGACATAGTACGTCCAACCGTGCGGGTTCGATGGGACCTATGCTGACAAGTGACACAGTTTCACGAGGTGGATACTGATTATTATGATTGTTGTGTTGGCTCAATCCGTGTGGGTCGTTGAACCTACGGAGACTCGTGGCAAGCAATCACGGACTCATGAGCATGATTGATTGTTGTGATTGGTTAAGTCCGTGTGGATCATTGAACCTACGGAGATACATGACAGGGGATCATGGTGTCATGAATCATGTTTTGTAAATCAAAGTTTTGAAAGAAAGTTTTTAAGAAAGAATGTTGGGCCGAGCCCCACGAGATTTATGGAAATATTTTCGTACTATAAATTGTTGGAATAGAATTTGAGATTTGGGCTAAGACCCTAAGATTTTCGAATGGTTTGAAATCCAGGACTCGAGGTCCTAATAGTTCGTATTTCTAACAATTCCCGAGATTATGATTTTATATTCAAATGCTTCATAGCTTGTCTTCTTTTGCTAAAACCTCTAGGGAGTGTTTTGGTAGTTGATTGTCGTATCTGATTCGTGCTTGCTAATTGCTTGTTACATTTCGTATAGCATGATACTTGTACTAGCCATTCAAATGATAACCCCTTAAATAGAGGAAATGTGTTTCATGGATTTCAGGTATACTCAGTTCCAGGGAGCAGTCACAGGATCGGCACGGGAAATGATGAGCTACGATACTAATTAAGAGTGAGAGTTTGGTATGGTTTTGTCGTGTTGACAAGTTGTAATTAGTTTTCTGTTGTACTATACTTCAACCCCTGCGTGGGTACTGTTGTAAAGAGTTATTTGTTGTTGATTGAGTTTTGCGACCTCATCGGTCCGTGCAGTTAATTTGTATTTGACCTTAACTGTCCATTTTATTTTATTATTTGACCCGAACGGTCAAGTCTTTGGTCGCTCTGTGCCGTATAGGCATGTGTTTGAGAACTGATTATTTTGGCAAATTGTTGTTATATGCTACAAAAAAAAATATATACAAAAAAAAAAGTATACAAAAAAAAAGTATAAAAAAAAAGTATACAAAAAAAAAGTATACAAAAAAAAGTATAAAAAAAAATACCTATATATATAAATATACCTATTTATCACAAAGGTCGGTTCTACCACCACAGTGAATATATATACATATACATATCTATCACGAAGGTCGGTTCTACCACCACAGTGAATATATATACATATACATATCTATCACGAAGGTCAGTTCTACCACCACAGTGAATATATATATATATATATATATATATATATATATATATATATATATATTATATATATACATATACATATCTATCACGAAGGTCGGTTCTACCACCACAGTGAAATATAAAATAAATATAAAGCTGGAGTGCGGATTACCGCCCCTGTAAAATTAAATACTTGTCACAATACTAGCCTATATAATCACCTTGTGAGTTGTGGGATATTTATATAAAGCCGAGTGATTAAAGGCAATAACAGTGCAAAAAAAAAAAGAGTGATACACGAGCGTTGAGTGATCGAGCGATATACGTGAGGATTTTGTGAGGACTAATTTGTGTGTGTGTGTAAAAAAAAAAAGGGCAAAAAAAAAAAAAAAAAAAAAAAATACAAAAAAAAAAAAAACCCAAAAAAAAAAAACCAAAAAAAAAAGGGGCAAAAAAAAAAAGAAAAGAAAAGCCAAAAAAAAAAGAGCAAAAAAAAAAATGTCGAAATCCGATATTGAGAAAAATGAAGGAAACGAAGCCCTTCAGAACATACAAGAAATGCTCACCCAATTAATTAGAAGACAAGATCGCCAAGAAGAAGCGATCAAAAATTTACAAAAAAATAAAGAGGATGAGCATCACCGTAGAAGAAGGAATCCGAGTCCCATCTCATATAGAGAGTACGAGGATGAAACATTCTCTGAGGATGGAACTTACCAAAATCGAGGAGGAAGTGGTCGAGGAGGTTGGAGAGAACAAGGTAGACGGTATGAAAGGGAAGGACGAAACGAGGAAGACCGAAGTATGGGAAATATAAAAATGAAAATCCCAGCCTTCGAAGGGCGGAGTGATCCCGACACATACCATGACTGGGAGAGGAAGTTGGAAACTATATTTGACTGCCACAACTATGCTAGTACTAAGAAAATGAGGTTAGCAATAACCGAATTTTTCGAGTATGCCAGCATTTGGTGGGACCAACTTGTGACGGATAGAAGGAGGAATGGAGAGAGGCCAATTAATAGTTGGGAGGAATTAAAGATTGTAATGCGTAGAAGATTTGTTCCTAATTATTATCATAACGAACTATTTTCTCGCCTTCAATCCTTAAAACAAGGTTCAAGGAGCATAGAAGATTTTCGAAAGGAAATGGAGATGTTAATGATCCGGGCCGATGTGAGGGAGTCGAGGGAGGCCACAATGGCGAGATTTCTACATGGCATGAGGGCGGAAATCTCTAAAGAAGTTGATAAACAATATTATGTTGAGTTCGAGGACATGGTATATGCGATCAAAATTGAGAGGAATTTGCGAAAGGGAGGCAACAATACTTACTCCACGGGTACACAACTCCTTGGAAGCCTCAAACAGAAATCGAGACGTATCGAGGCGGTTTGATAAAAGCACTATGAAGGGGAAGTTTGAGGTGGGGAGTACTAGTCGAACAAAACCCGAAGTCAAATCTACATCCGTAGAAAATACAAACACGAGAAAGCAGGGACATCAAGTGTTTTGATGCCACGGCGAGGACACATTGCATCCCAATGCACTAATAAACGAGCAATGATACTTAGGGAGGACGGAGAATATGAAACGGATGATGAAGATGAGGAAGAAGTGAAAGAAGAAAGTGATGAAGGGGAGCTAGAATTCGCACCCGCACTTGTCATTAGGAGGGTGTTGAATGTGAAGGCAAAGGAGGAAGAGAGCAACGATAACGAACAACGAGAAAATCTTTTTCACACTAGATGTTTTGTGAAAAATAAAAATTGTAGTGTGATCATTGATAACAGAAGTTGCACCAATGTGGCTAGTGCGATGCTAGTCGAGGGGTTAGAATTACCAACAAGGCGACATCCTAAGCCTTATAGACTTCATTGGCTAAACGATTGCGGAGAGGTTCGGGTGAATAAATAGATACTTATAACCATCACAATTGGAAAATACCATGATGATATCCTATGTGACGTTGTACCAATGCACGCTTGCCATATTTTGTTGGGGAGACCATGGAATTACGATCGAGATGCCCAACTTAGCGGGAAGAAGAATCGTTACTCATTTGAGAAAGATGGGAGAAAAATCACATTAGTTTCCATGACGAAAATACAAGTCCATGAAGATCAAATTCGACTCCAAAAAGAAGTTGAGGAAAAAGAAAAAGAAAAGGAAAAAGGAAAAGAAAACCAAAAAGAAAAAGGAAAAGAAAAAGAGAAAGAAAAGGAAAAAGAAAAAGAAAAGGAAAAAGAAAAACAAAGAGAAAAAGAAAAAGAAAAGAAAGAAAAAGAAAAAAATGAAAAATCAAAAAAATGTTTATTTATAAGTGCAAAGGAAGTCGTTAAAGAAGTTGAGGAGGGGCAACCCGTATACTTACTTCTTACCAAACGAATTTGCACCCTTGATGATGATAAAAACCGGAATGTTCCGAGTACTATAAAAATTCTATTGCAGGACTTCAATGATGTTTTTCCGGAAGAGCTACCACCCGGTTTGCCACCAAAAAGAGGGATCGAGCACCAAATCGACTTTGTGCGGGAGCCGTCATTCCAAACCGACCGGATACCGAAATAATCCTGAAGAAATTAAGGAGATTCAGCGGCAAGTCGAGGAGTTATTAAGTATTGGGTATATCCGAGAAAGTTTGAGTCCTTGTGCCGTTCCGATAATTGTCGTACCAAAGAAAGACGGGACTTGGAGAATGTGCACCGACTGCCGAGCGGTGAACAATATCACGGTAAAGTATCGACATCCAATTCCAAGGTTAGATGATATGTTGGACGAATTACATGGTTCGCGTGTGTTTAGTAAAATTGATTTAATGAAAGGTTATCACCAAATTCGTATGAAAGAAGGGGATGAATGGAAAACGGCCTTTAAAACTAAATACGGATTATATGAATGGTTGGTAATGCCTTTTGGTCTTACAAATGCACCGAACATTTTTATGCGGCTAATGAATCATGTTTTGCGTGCTTATATTGGAAAATTCGTTGTCGTATACTTTGATGATATTCTCATTTATATCAAGAGTACAGACGAACACGTTGAACATTTAAGATTGGTTTTAATTACCTTGAAAAAGGAACAATTATATGCTAGTCTTAAGAAATGTACTTTTTGCATGAGTGAGGTTATATTCCTTGGGTATGTCGTTAGTATTGACGGCATAAAAGTTGATGAAGAAAAGATAAGGGCCATACGTGAATGGCCTAGACCGACTAATGCAACTGAGGTAAGAAGTTTTCACGGTTTAGCAGGTTTTTATCGACGCTTTGTTAAAGATTTTAGCACGATTGTTGCCCCGTTAAATGAACTTGTAAAGAAACATGCTAAATTTCATTGGGGTGATGATCAAGAAAATGCCTTTAACACATTAAAGGATAAATTATGCAGCACTTTGTGTTAGCATTACCAGATTTTTCTAACACTTTTGAAGTTGAGTGTGATGCTTCAGGAGTAGGAATTGGAGCAGTATTAATGCAGGGAAAGAGGCCGATTGCTTACTTTAGCGAAAAACTTGGAGGAGCGATGTTGAACTATCCTACATATGATAAAGAATTGTATGCTTTGGTTAGAGCTTTACGTACGTGGCAACACTACTTATGGCCTAAGGAGTTCGTGATTCACACGGATCATGAATCATTGAAGCATCTCAAGGGACAAAATAAGTTGAGTAAAAGACATGCCAAATGGTTAGAGGAGATCGAATCGTTTCCTTACATCATCAAGTATAAACAAGATTCGAGGACGAATACTTTTTAGGATGGAGGGAATGATGTGAATCAAGAAGCAGTCAGTCAGAAGAAGAACTATACATTCTTGTGGGACCAATAACAAGATCACGAGCAAATGCGATAAAGAATTCATTAACAATGCTCGTGCAAAATCATTTTAATCAGACCAGTGATCATAAATATAATAACATATTAATTTGTGTTATTGAAGCCGTCACATGTTAGATTAAAAGTGTTGATGTCATCATTCTAAGCAATAAGCCTAACTGAAGATGCGATACAATTGAAAGCAGGCGTTGGAATTTTAGATACGATACATGTTCGTATTTTTATCATAACTTTCAAGTCCAATATCCGATTGAGACGATTCAAGTGGATTTGGAAAGCTAAGAGGCAGTACTAAAATTATCTAGAAGACATCAAGATCAAAATCCGAAGTCTAGGATCTGTTATTCCACTAAAACGACAACAGCATATTTTTCTTTAACTTTGTTTTCTTATTTTCAAAACTCAAGTCTTGGTCCTTGATTTTTGTCCCCTAAAAATGTGTTGACTCCTTAACTTATGGGTTGATTTGTCATGGATCAGATTTTAGGAGCTTTGAATGTTGAATTTATAATTTTTTTAGTCTTTATTTTATAATTTTATATTGTAATAGTTGTAGGAATTTTGGCTATAATAGCCCTCATTTTCATTTGTAATGACACCTGGAAATTTATCAAAATTGTGAGTGTTTGTGTTAACAAACTTTCTTCTTATTTTGTTGAGTATGTCTCCAAAATATAAGTCGTGATTTCAATTCACTTATTGAGGCGTAAGAAACCTTGTGGCGTGTTTGAATCGCACCTTCCGGTTTGCTACGGCGCGTCACGTAGAGGGCTTGAAGTAAAACAATCATTTGCTTAATATTGGAACGATCTTGGGAACTTAAATCATACTAGCGATAGCGGTTACCACGGCACGTCGTGTGGGGGTCGCATCAGTGGATCACGGTGTCATGAATATGTTTTGACAATCAAAGTTTTGAAAGGAAAGTTTTATGATAACGGATGTTGGATCGAGTCCCGAGCGATTGGGTAAATGTTTTTCGTGTTGTGAACTGTTAAGTTGTGAAACAAGATTTGGGTTAAGACCCTAAAGTTTTTCGAAAGGATTTGTAACTTGGGACGTGAGGCCTTAAATATTTTTGTTCATAAAATTCCCGAGATGATAAGTTTATTTTTTTAAATGCGTCATAGCTTATTTCCTTTGTTAAAACCTCCCGGGAATATTTTGGTACTTGGTTATTAAATTTGATTATGATCAATATTTGCTCGTTACATTTCATATGGTTTGATACTTGCACTAGTAAAACAGTGGAGTTTTACTAACCCCCGAGTAATCGGGGGGTGGATGTCTGTTTTGCGTCCAGGTACATGCAGGTTCAGGGGAGCAGTCACAGGATTGGCACAGGAGGATGACGAGCTGCGATACTAATCAAGAGTTGAGAGTTCGTAGAGTTTGGTTGTATTGTCAGAGTTGATTTCAGTCTTCGTACGTAACACAACCAATTTAGCGTACGTAAGTCTTCAACATTAGCGTACGCTAAGTATTCTATACTTAGCAGCCAATTTTAACTGTTACCACCTGTCTCGACATATAGAATACGAACATACGGCATACTGAATACGTATACTGAATCCAGTAATATTCTTATACGATATACCTAATATCAAAAGCACGATAACCTGATATACGATACCCTCAAACGTAATTGTCGACCAACTACGACAATTATACCAATACAGATGTCTCAGTCCTTCATTTATTTTATCCATACTGTACAGATTCCATGCTGTACAACATAACTCAGATAAAATAAAATTAAACAATAGTAGTAGAAGCTCCGGATATTACATACTACACCACTTAAAATAAGTTTCGGCCTCGAAACTTGCAATCCATCATAGAAAACAAACGAACTGTTCAACCAACATATCCCAAAACCATCACGTCAACAATCAATCATCATCATTAACGAATAACCAAAACAGTACACTTACATATGCGCAAGGTCGACGATCTCCTGAGATACTAGCTAGTGACTACACTGTAAAGCCTCAATACACTTACGATTACAATTCTCTGAGTCTCAACAAAAAAAAAATATATCATCTTTAGTTGAAACAATCTGCCCGAATCAAAATCATGTTTGCCTGATCGCATGATCAAGTCCCAATTCCGATAAAACGAATAATATCCGATATATCTGTGAAACAACTGTCCAAAACAATGACAATTAATCCCAAAACATCGATACAGAATTCGAACGCTGATACGATCATTAACAATGATCAAACAACTAACTAACCGAGAAGATCATCGATAAGATATCTCCAATACAGTTAATCCAATGGTCAAAACACAAATGAGAATATCATCAACATGATAAACTCCAATATGACCAACCAGAGGTCAAAACACAGTCAAGAATATCATCAACATGACAAACTCTAATATGACCAACCAAAGGTCAATGATAATCGAGAATACCTTCAAACGGTAAGCTCCAACACGATCAATACAGAACCACAGAAACAGATATACAAAAAAAAAACAAATTTCTCAAAACGACACACCAATCACATACAGTGATTCTCAACGAAACACAACCGACTAGTGAACATACCCCTCGGCATACGAACAACCAATCACAAACCGACGAACATATCCAATCATACAGGGAGTGGGAACGACCACTCAATATCCAAAACAACCAGCATGGGGTCGCCATCCCCAAACCTACACTTACAACGAAATCCTTCAAAATCACTATGGTAAAAAATCACACTACTACCATACCAATGGAATCATGTAGCACGTATGCCCCGGTTTCACAAAACCCGAGATTCCAAGATCACATTCTGTACCGAATCTACATCATGAGGCATATATCTCTTATCGATAAATCAACCGATCATCCCTGGATAACCAAACTGCCATACTAAAGTTCGAATCTCTATTCATCGTTCCATACTGATGTCTCATCCAGTTCGTGAGTCACACTCACAACTTCACCATGATATGGAATATACAGTAAATGCGTATGCATATCGATCATATTTTCAAAACCAGTTTGAAATCATATAGTCTTGTCAAAAGACAAATTTTCGAAAATTCTTTCAAGAGTTTGAAAACTCAAAACATAAATTTTTGTAAGACCACGAAATCAATTTTACAAATTAAATCGGCTCGCTAGTGCCAAGTTCTCGATAAAAATTCTTTTTGAATATACACGATTAAATAGAATGGAATTTATGCAAATGCTTGTCCATAACCATACTCCTGTATACCAATTCGGCTCATCACCAAATTCACTGATATGCTATCGGAAAACCACACGATGAAATTCCAAAATTTCAATATATAGACTCTGATAAAAACTCCTCCTCCACATATGACTCGCAACGTCAACCATTTACCCATCCTAGATCACCTCAAATATGATATGACAAAGCGTTGAAACAAATCAACAAATCAAACACGGCGGAAGACTTCCTAAGAGGTTTCATTTGAACAAGTAAACCCAAAACCTCGAAAGGCAGAAATAACATAGGTAAACGATTGGTAAAGAGTTTTACAAATCTCGAGAGTTTTATGAAAACTAAAAAGCCATTTTGAAACACTAGGGTCTCAGCCCGTATCTCGTTCCACATTACAAGAAGTTTAAAAAAAAATAGAAAACTCTTTTCGGACTCCAAGTCCTGAGTTATAAAACCATTTCAAAATCGATTGGGTCTTGGCCCAAAATCATTTTCCGTAAAACATCCGTAAGACATTCATTTTGAAAAGTATCATTTTCATATGTTCAAAAGCGGTTTCATGTATCACAGAATGATCTATCATGACTACATGTTTTTCTCAACCATCCACAACCTCCTCCCAAATATACAATTCCGTTCCAAAATCTACCGAACATACTGATTTCCAAAATCATAGTTTCTCAAGATCATCAATCCTGTCCCAAATCTGTCACCTCATAGTGTAACGCATAATATTCTACTGAATCTCAAAGCATATCAACTTAGAACGGCAATAAATCTCAATGCAATCCAAAAATCCAAATACTTACAGATCGTGAAGTCGACGATTCCCCGTGATACTGGCACATGTCTCAACTCTAGAAAATACTCGACACAGATATTTTCCAAAACACACATTTTGCAAACTCAGTTTAACTCGAGAACACAACACATCTCTATCCGAAGAAATACGTTAGTACCATTTGGACAAGTTTACAACAAACCCAGTACCACACTGGTAAAGCACATAACGTACAAGCCTGAGTGAACAACAAAAACTCACGGCTCCAATATTAGTCAATTGACAACTCGAATGACGCGACAAAAACACGACCCAACTCGACCCAAATGCCTAGGTTTTCTCAACCTAAGCTCCGATACCATATTCTGTAACACCCCCAGATCCGACCGGGAATATTACAGTGTCGTGGGCCCCGAAATGGAACCCACAAGGCTGAAGGAAATTTTCGCAAACATTTACAAACGCCCAAGAGGCTAACGACGGTATTATCTATTAAAAACATTCGAAGATTTATAAAACTCGTTTATCAAACCGTCGTAAAAACTCATTTGAAACCACAAGGCCCAAAATGCCAAAACTCAACAGTTTAAAAACATACGTTAAGCTATCACTTACACGTACCGACAGAATAGATTTAGAAAATGATTGCCAAAGTAACCTAAGTTACCGGATACCAAAAAGGCCATTCAAAAATACTCACGCAGTGGATAAAGATAACAATTGAAATACTCTAGCAGCGGAATACAACAACTGATCAGAAAATCAAAACACAAATACATGCCCTAGCCAGTATCCTCCGGGAAGCTCATCTTTTCACGACCGCTACAAGCATCATAATCCAAGAACCTAAAAAGAAAGCCCACGACGGGGTCAGCCATAATACCCAACAATGATAACCATCACATCACATCAATAATTGCATAACAATGGAAATACTAAGTAAGAATACGACTAATGTAATCTTACTGTCATACTTTACCAAATCGTGATAATAATCACCAAAGTTCACATATCGTATCCTTTCAACAACACAATAAGCTCGTACCGAAATATCTGTATTGTATCTCAACAATACCCAAGGTTCTCAAAACATTATCACACCTCGCGATACGGAAATTATACCAACTCTGGCCAATTTAATCCATCGGATAACATCGATAATTCCAATACGATAATCGATTGTCCATCAAAGACAAGTATCAAAGAAGTACGGAACATACCTCAAGATACGAAATACCATTACCATCACGTCAGCCTAATCCGAGATCAAATCAACACAACATACGGACATGACCCTAACACAAGACCTACAAATGCATACTCATATGTAATACCTCCGGTATTCCATGCTTGATTACTTTGTACTGTGTGAATGTTTGGGAATGTGACGTCATTTATATTTATGTATTCCATTGAGTGCTATATAATTGTATGATGTGAATGAAACGGGGGTGACACGCCTCGACGCCGTGGGACGATTGTCGGTGCGAATATGATGGTGGCCAACGTCTTGTTCCCTGATAATTGTTGACGAGTGGAAGGGATGGTCACCCCGAGATGGTTAGAATGTGGTATGAGGCTAAAGAGTTTATGTCTAACGCACGTTAAAGTTCTGTTTAATGCGCGCTATAACTCATGCCTAACGTACGCTATATTTCGATTGTTACGTACATTAGGGTAGCTATATTACGTACGTAACGGGTAGGTCGGTCTCCCGACCAGAATCTTTCTTTTGACACGGACAGAGTTACTTTCGGCGGGCTAGAGGACAAACGAGTCAACTATTCGTTACGTATGTTATGTCCCAAATTTAACGTACGTAACACTTGGGCACATTTCAGGCAGTGAGTTCTTTACGTACGTTGTCATTTCACTGTTACGTACGTAATACACCTTACGTATGTAACACACTTATCGTTAACGTACGTTACCAAAAACAAGTTTTATAAAATGGCAATTCCCTTCTTCATTTGCACGACCCAACATCACAAACTATCACCCTTGGAGAAATTCCTAGCCCTATACCCGGTTCTTAAGCCTCTTATACACTTGAACTAACATTGAGGAGGTGGATTCTTGAGCTCCGGTGAAGATTATCCAAGTCGTTCAAGTCACTTCTCGTTCTCCCCGTAGTTCTTGTGAATCCGTCAACTATCTTCATTATTCTTCTTCCAATAAGGTAAGCCACCAATCCCTGGAGTTATATCTTTGATGTTTTCGTATTTATACTTATTAGATTGCGGGTATTGGGTAGATTTTGCTAAACTTCGTAGATAATCTTGTGGGATGGAATTGTAGTAACCGGAATTATCATTTCTCATATGTTTCGTTTCATGCAAATCATATCTATCATACGGAATTTCACTTCAAATCATCGCTAGGAATGTAAAATTTGACGAATCAATTGTGGGAAAATTCGTAGTAATCCGTCACCGTATGTTCCATTGTTCGTAGCCACCCTTACCTTGTGATTTTTGACACTTAGCAAACTAAGGAAAACAATTCGATAGTATAATTAATATTGGGTATCAAACCACCAAAGTTATTGTGCAATAGAATCAAGTCGATTGTAGTATTCGGAATATAGAATTGAATTAGAAGGCATGAGATTCAATTACGCCATAATAATTCGTTGTCAACCGAAGAATGATAGGATTATCGTCTTGATTAAATCGATATACCTAATGTTGATTATAGGATTGAACGGGATAATGGTACGCAATACGTTAAAACTTAGAAACGATACTTATATCGACAACCCAAAACTACACTAGGAATCCGATTAGGAAAGGGGGACTAGTTTATTCATCATAATCCGTACGAGGTGTTAATTGGACATTTCGTGGCTAGGTTAAGCTCGAGCGGGCGTGGGGACTCCTTATCGCAAAGCACCTACTGTCGGATCACAGGTAAGTGAAATCTTGCTCGAGAATTTTCTAATATCAATGTTATACCGTATGTGCATATGTGCCATTTTGATAAATGCCGACGTTTGTATTTCTCTAAAAATGTTATAAATGGGCCGATGTGTTGGGGATAAAACCTGTATGGTACCCGTGTGGAAATGTGTTAGGGGGTAAGACCCGAATTGGGTGCCTATGTTCTGGGGTATTCCCGTGTGGATACTTCCGTGACCCTTGGTTGCGACCTTGGGGCTTATGTGTTAAAAGAGAGAGACAACGTCGGTCGAGTGAGGAAATATCCCCTGTGATTACTAGATACTGTGATTGTAAAGATGACGTATATCGTTGTTAGTAACTGTTATTTGGTACGCATTCTCTGACCACAGTTACAGTATGATTCGTCGTACCAGGTAAAATTGTTCATCATGTGCAGGACATTCCCGAGGGGTCCGGTCAGACTTGAGCGGTGTTGGAATTATCTCTAGCCGCTGCTTAAATTGGAATAAATTGTTTTCTTTGGAAAAACTCTTGTTGTGTAATAATTGGACTTCAAATTACATTTTTCCTTATATCTTTCGACTCACGTTATGTAAACCTTGAATTTAATGTTTTATCGCGATTTTCTTAAAATGCCTATTTTTCCAACTAGCCTTGTGGGTCCCACGTGGGATTCACGGCACTGTAATACCTCGAGAGATTTTGGGGGTGTTACAGAAAATGGTATCGGAGATAAACTCCTGGTTTGAATAAACTTTCTCCTATTTTTTTTAAAGTCCAACACCCCAAGCGATCGAAACTCCTCATGGAATGCAAGTAAGTGATATGTGTGTGTTTCTATTCTTGTACGACATTTAATTGTAAACCGTGCGTGGAACTGGCTTTAGATTAATACCGTTAGTGATGGCACGCCGAGGATCTAGGAGAATGGTGAATGATGCTCAGGGTTCAGCCGCGAACCACAATGAGGACGGGAACACTGCCAAGACCCATCCTGCTCGGGGCCAGCCGCCACCAGTTAATCAAAACGATCAGGAGGCGGAACGTCAGAACAACAACCCGGGGGGCATGGACCCAGCTTTTGTTCAGGCCCTTGCCCAGGCTATCGCCATGGGAATTGCTCAGGTCAATCAGGCGGAGCGGATACCGGTCATCAATGTGGAAGAAAACGTAGGAAGAGATCGATGGTTGGGAGAGATGTTGAAGGCTAGGCCTCCATTATTTGACGGAACATGAGAGAAACACGTGGACGACTGGATTTCTGAAATGGAGACAGCCTTCGAAGTAATCGGATGCCCATAGAACAGAAAGGTGCCGCTCGGAATTAATCAACTCTGTGACACTGCTGCACGTTGGTGGAGGACTTACAGGCCAGAGGACCGAGTGGTCGGGTGGACCGAATTTGCCCGACTACTACGGAGCGAGTACTATCCCAGATCAGCCCAAACCGCTCGCGCACGAGACTTTTTTAGTGCCGGGCCTCAGAACATGCCAGTACCAGAGATCATTCGGGCCTACCGAACCGAGCGTAGTTACATCTCCCAGATGGTTCCATCAGAAGATCAACGAATATGCCATCTTACACAGAGGTTACCGGAGGATGTACAACGCTATGCCGCCGGATTTCACTGCACGACCCTGAGAGCATACAAAGACGTAGTCACAGCATATGCCGATGATTGTTATCTGACATCGGGCATAACTCGAAGAAGCATAAGACATCAGTTCAGCCTGGGAGAAACAACAAAACGAATTCGGGTCCCGCATCTTCTTTTAAGTCGGCGGTTTCGTACCAACAGAAGGGTGTATCTGATCGGCCTTACCGTAGGGACTGCTTCAATTGTGGTATGACCAGGCATACTAAGGATCGGTGTCAGAAGATGGCTACCAAATGTTTCACGTGCGGAAAGAGTGGACACATGTCTCGTTACTGCTGGCGGGCCAATTCCACTCAGAGCCCAGCTTCCCAACCAAGTCAACAAGGCTCTGTGCAATCCCCTAGGACGCCTGCTGTTTCCAACTACCGAGCCCCATCCCACCAGAACCAACCACCACTACACGGTGCCGGACGAGGCCGTGGGCGCGGCGGAGGTACCTCGTCCTTTTCGGAGTCAGTGCCGTCTCGTGTATTTGAGCTGAGGGCTACGGATGGTCAGTCTGCGCCAGCTATCTCAGGTACTCTTCTTGTTAACTCTCAGCCAGTGCATGTACTATTTGATACCGGAGCCACCCATTCGTTTATATCTGTGGAATGTGTTGAACGCTTAAATCTTGTTTGTGTACCTTGTGAGCCCTTTACTGTTAAACTACCCGAGGGTAGTAGATTAAGCGGCGATCAAAAGGTTCGAGACTGTTGGATCTGCATCAACAATCATAGTTGGGCCGCTAATCTTATGGTCTTTCCGCTCCAGAATGAAGATATCATATTAGGTATGGACTGGATGTCATTGCACAAAACGATCTTGGATACCTACCACTTGACTATTTCCATTTCGGCTCATGACGGTACCACACATGTCATCAGCGGACGTGAACACTTTAGTACGAAAGGGTCTCTCAGCATTATCGCAACAGAAGCCTCCTGCAGCTCTCGAAGTGAGTAATATTGGTGTTATGTTCTTCGAGAGGACACTTCACAACTTTCAATCACAAACATTCCGGTGGTGAATGAGTTTCCATACGTTTTTCCTGATGAACTACCAGGGCTGCCACCGCACCGAGAAATTGACCTTTCCATTGAACTCGAGCCAGGGACGAGGCCTATTTACAAAGCTCCTTACAGGATGGCACCGGCCGAGATGAAGGAATTAAAGATACAGCTCGAAGATCTGTTGGAGAAAGGGTTGATCCGCCCAAGCACCTCGCCGTGGGGCGCACCTGTACTTTTCGTTAAGAAGAAAGACAACTCTCTACGCTTGTGCATCGACTACAGGGAGCTGAATAAGGTTACTATCAAGAATCGTTATCCACTACCAAGAATTGATGACCTCTTGGATCAGTTACAAGGGGCAGTCGTGTTTTCAAAGATCGATTTACGGTCCAGATATCACCAATTGAGGATTCGGGAGGAAGATATACCCAAGACTGCATTTCGGTCGAGGAATGGGCATTACGAGTATATCGTGGTATCATTCGGGTTGACTAATGCCCCAGCCATTTTCATGGAACTGATGAATAGAGTTTTGATTGATTTCCTCGATAAATGTGTGGTGGTTTTCATCGACGACATCCTGATATATTCTCGAAGCCGACAGGAACACGAGGAACATTTGAGGCAAGTGTTGAGCGTGTTAAGGCAACACCAACTTTATGCGAAACTGTCCAAGTGCGAATTCTGGATGCCGGAGGTAATTTTACTCGGACATGTTGTCTCGACAGAAGGTGTCAAGGTCGACCCACAAAAGATCGAGACAATAACGAGTTGGGAACCGCCGAAGAATGTCAAGGAGGTTAGGAGTTTCCTAGGACTGGCGGGTTACTATCGAAGATTCGTCGAGGCTTGTTCCTGTATCGCCCGACCGTTAACGAACCTACTGAGAAAGAGCACCAAATTTGTATGGACTGCACACTGCCAGAAGAGCTTCGACGAGCTCAAGAGTAGGCTAACTACTGCCCCAGTACTAGTGTTACCAGAAGGTACAGAAGGATTCATTATATACACGGATGCATCCAAGCATGGACTAGGGTGTGTCTTCATGCAGAATGGCAGAGTCGTTGCGTACGCATCCCGACAACTGAAGCCGTACAAAGTAAATTACCCGACACATGACTTGGAGCTAGCCGCGGTGGTGCATGCCCTCAAGATTTGGAGGCACTATCTCTACGGAGTTACTTGCAAAGTTTTCACGGATCATAAGAGTTTGAAATATATCTTCACGCAGAGAGAATTAAACATGAGGCAGAGGGGTTGGTTGGAGCTAATCAAGGATTACGATGTGGAAATCTCCTATCATCCCGGAAAAGCCAACGTGGTAGCTGATGCTCTTAGTCGGAAAAATACACAAGAGGTAATAGTATCCAGCATAACAGTTCAGCCCAAACTGCAGCAAGATATCACGAGAAGCAACACCGAAGTATGGGTACAACGTAGGCAAGGACAATTATGCTCAATCAATATACTTTCGTCCTTACTAGATGAGATACGTCTAGCACAGATGGAAGATCCTGAATTACGTGCGATTGGTGCAAGAATCGAGAAAGGAGATGTTTCCGACTATAAGATTCAGGGTGATTTGGTGAGGTTCAAGAACAGGATATGTATTCCACCGAATGATGGGCTGAAGCAAGCTATACTGAAAGAGGCGCACTCCACTCCATATTCTATTCACCCCGGAGCAAGCAAGATGTACAAAGATGTGCGATAGAGTTTTTGGTGGAAGAAGATGAAATGGGAAGTTGCTAGGTTCGTCGCCCGATGTATGACGTGCCAACAAGTGAAAATTGAACACCGCGGACCAGCCGGAATTATGCAACCCCTGCCCATCCCGGAGTGGAAATAGGAGAGCATATCAATGGACTTTGTCACTAAGCTACCTACGGCAGTGGGAGGAAAGGATACAATTTGGGTCATTGTTGATCGATTGACAAAATCAGCACATTTCATTCCTATTCAAGAAACAACCGGGACAGAGCAGCTGGCCGTCATTTTCATCAGAGAGATCGTAAGGCTACATGGTGTTCCCTCATCCATCATTTCGGGTAGGGACACCAGATATGTGTCTCGTTTTTGGAAAGTCGTCCATAAAGCTATGGGGACCCAAATACACTTTAGCACGGCTTATCATCCTTAGACAGATGGACAGACCGAGCGTACGATTCAAACCTTGGAAGATATGTTGAGGGCATGCGTGCTCGACTGGGGAAAGGATTGGGCTAGACACTTGGGATTAGTGGAGTTCTCATACAACAGCAGCTGGCATGCAAGCATAGGCATGGCACCATTCGAGGCCCTGTATGGGCGAAGATGCAAGTCAGATTATCTTTGGGATGATGCCTCAGGACACCGCGGTTACCGAGTTGGATCTTATCCAGAGTCCATTAAGAATATCTCTATCGTTCGGAAACACATGCTAGCCAAGCAGAGCCGGCAGAAATCTTATGCAGCAAGCGGCCAGTTAGAATTTACGGTCGGGGATCATGTTTGGGTCAAAGTATCACCTATGCGAGGTATCCGGCATTTCGGCCAGAAGGGTAAGTTGAGCCCGAGATTTATAGGTCCGTTTGAGATATTGGACCCAGTAGGGAAACTCGCGTATCGATTAGCTCTACCGCCGCATCTGGATGGAGTGCATAACATTTTTCACGTCTCCCAGTTAAGGAAGTATATCTATGACCCGAGTCACAAGCTCAATTTCGAAGAAGTAGAAATTTCCGATGACGTTACCTTTAGAGAGATACCGACCGCCATTTTGGATCGGCGTGTGAAGATGTTAAGAAATAAAGCCATACCCCTCATGAAGATTCAGTGGTCGCACCACGGCACGGAAGAAGCGACTTGGGAAACCGAGTCGAGCATGAAGAAGAGTCATCCCGAGTTATTTTCTTAAGTTTCGTGACGAAACTATTTTTAAGAGGGGTGATATGTAATACCTCCGGTATTCCATGCTTGATTACTTTGTACTGTGTGAATGTTTGGTAATGTGACGTCATTTCTATTTATGTATTCCATTGAGTGCTATATAATTGTACGATGTGAATGAAACGGGGGTGACACGCCTCGACGCCGTGGGACGATTGTCGGTGCGAATATGATGGTGACCAATGTCTTGTTCCCCGATAATTGTTGACGAGTGGAAGGGATGGTCACCCCGAGATGGTTAGAATGTGGTATGAGGCTAAAGAGTTTATGTCTAACGCACGTTAAAGTTCTGTTTAACGCGCGCTATAACTCATGCCTAACGTACGCTATATTTCAATTGTTACGTACGTTAGGGTAGCTATATTACGTACGTAACGGGTGGGTCGGTCTCCCGACCAGAATCTTTCTTTTGACACGGACAGAGTTACTTTCGGTGGGCTAGAAGACAAACGAGTCAACTATTCGTTACGTACGTTATGTCCCAAATTTAACGTACGTAACACTTGGGCACATTTCAGGCAGTGAGTTCTTTACGTACGTTGTCATTTCACTGTTACGTACGTAATACACCTTACGTACGTAACACACTTATCGTTAACGTACGTTACCAAAAACAAGTTTTATAAAATGGCAATTCCCTTCTTCATTTGCACGACCCATCATCACAAACTATCACCCTTGGAGAAATTCCTAGCCCTATACCCAGTTCTTAAGCCTCTTATACACTTGAACTAACATTGAGGAGGTGGATTCTTGAGCTCCGGTGAAGATTATCCAAGTCGTTCAAGTCAATTCTCATTCTCCCCATAGTTCTTGTGAATCCGTCAACTATCTTCATTATTCTTCTTCCAATAAGGTAAGCCACCAATCCCTGGAGTTATATCTTTGATGTTTTCGTATTTATACTTATTAGATTGCGGGTATTGGGTAGATTTTGCTAAACTTCGTAGATAATCTTGTGGGATGGAATTGTAGTAACCGGAATTATCATTTCTCATATGTTTCGTTTCATGCAAATCATATCTATCATACGGAATTTCACTTCAAATCATCGCTAGGAATGTAAAATTTGACGAATCAATTGTGGGAAAATTCGTAGTAATCCGTCACCGTATGTTCCATTGTTCGTAGCCACCCTTACCTTGTGATTTTTGACACTTAGCAAACTAAGGAAAACAATTCGATAGTATAATTAATATTGGGTATCAAACCACCAAAGTTATTGTGCAATAGAATCCGTCGATTGTAGTATTCGGAATATAGAATTGAATTAGAAGGCATGAGATTCAATTACGCCATAATAATTCGTTGTCAACCGAAGAATGATAGGATTATCGTCTTGATTAAATCGATATACCTAATGTTGATTATAGGATTGAACGGGATAATGGTACGCAATACGTTAAAACTTAGAAACGATACTTATATCGACAACCCAAAACTACACTAGGAATCCGATTAGGAAAGGGGGACTAGTTTATTCATCATAATCCGTACGAGGTGTTAATTGGACATTTCGTGGCTAGGTTAAGCTCGAGCGGGCGTGGGGACTCCTTATCGCAAAGCACCTACTGTCGGATCACAGGTAAGTGAAATCTTGCTCGAGAATTTTCTAATATCAATGTTATACCGTATGTGCATATGTGCCATTTTGATAAATGCCGACGTTTGTATTTCTCTAAAAATGTTATAAATGGGCCGATGTGTTGGGGATAAAACCTGTATGGTACCCGTGTGGAAATGTGTTACGGGGTAAGACCCGAATTGGGCGCCTATGTTTCGGGGTATTCCCGTGTGGATACTTCCGTGACCCTTGGTTGCGACCTTGGGGCTTATGTGTTAAAAGAGAGAGACAACGTCGGTCGAGTGATGAAATATCCCCTGTGATTACTAGATACTGTGATTGTAAAGATGACGTATATAGTTGTTAGTAACTGTTATTTGGTATGCATTCTCTGACCCTGGTTACCTGGTATGATTCGTCGTACTAGGTAAAATTGTTCATCATGTGCAGGACATTCCCGAGGGGTCCGGTCAGACTTGAGCGGTGTTGGAATTATCTCTAGCCGCTGCTTAAATTGGAATAAATTGTTTTCTTTAGAAAAACTCTTGTTATGTAATAATTGAACTTCAAATTACATTTTTCCTTAAATCTTTCGACTCACGTTATGTAAACCTTGAATTTAATGTTTTATCGCGATTTTCTTAAAATGCCTATTTTTCCAACTAGCCTTACTGTAATACCTCGAGAGATTTTGGGGGTGTTACATCATATGACAACGTCAATATGATCACAACAATAACAACAATGTATACTTATGGCAAACCCATAATATACATATGCACAACAACAATACATGCCAATCCGATGATCCAGCGTTCACTGCCTAGATCCCACGATGACCCCGTCAGACCAACCGTGGTGGAAAACCCGTCCGATGATCCAGCGCACGCTAGCATAGATCCCCCGATGATCCCGCCGGACCAACACGAGGTGGACATATGACAACAATGCACAACTGCACAAAACAACAGTACACAATACACGATAACAACAATGCACAAATGCATGACAACAACGATACACGAATGTATCACGACATGATCGACACAAATGATAAAAATGAATAGAGTACTCGCCCCGAGTCCTTCGAGAACAATCTCGATGTCCAAACCATCACAGACAATTATCCTCAATACTCGACGGTACAAAATACCACGGACGGTAAATAATTCACGTCTTTGTCTATACCACAATATATCCTCGATACCAAGTATACCAACCATAAATGTAAATCATATACCTTATGATTTAATTCCCAAAACTCGAATACAACCTATAATTCCAAATCCTCTGTGATTACGATTATAAACATTGCTATACGAATTATAAACGAATGAAACTGAAACCATTCATTAAATATTATAAACTGAGCAAGTAATAACTTGCCTCGATACCGACATGACGATGATGAAGCCGCTACCAGTCACAATGCCTTCGTCTACGAGCTCCTCGGCCCCGATCGAAGCAATTCAAGAACATACTCGAACACGACCGCAGTATCCGGTTATAATCACCGATCAATAATCTCAACCTATCGAAGTAATCAAATAACACATATCCGATAACAATTAACAACCGACACGACCAACCAAATCATCTCAACTGTTCAATGATATCTACAATACAAACTACAACTCGATGATCATAATCAATCAATACAACCGATCAATAAACCCAATGGTTCCACAACTATCCTGATTAACCACAAGTCCGAATAATCCAATTCAAACAATTACGAATTCACAACCACAATGCGATTACGGATACGAGCGTAAAGGAAATCATATTCGACGAACAATCAAAATCTTTCCGGATTCCAAATTGATATCATGATTCGTATTTCATTAAGAACATACGAATTCTACCACTACAACCAACGAATATTCGATCTTCATATATAAAAATACTGGTAACTCAATATATGATCGTCTTGCGTCAAAAGTTCCTCAAGAACACTAAGGAATTCGAACTCATGTTTATAACCATTAAAACAACATAATTCGATATCCTTTAACATGAATATAATCTTCCAATTCGTAATCCAAGTCATGAATCATCGTATTCTTCAGTACACACTCTACATAACCTCAAGGATTGTAGCAACAACTCCCTAATCATCATCATACGGGTCAAATATGGATAATAATACCAAGAACATCAAGAACTCTATGATTTCATAATCATAATCAACATATTCAAGGTATAAACCATCATTTCACCATCTTCCTTCAACATATAATTCATATAAACTCAAGAATCGAAACAACAACATCTTAATCCTCTTCATACGAATCATTTACGGATAACATACCAAAATCCGAAATCAAAGTGAAGAATTCAACAACATACCTCAAGAACATGAATAACCCAATCAAACCCTTCAAGAATCATTGATATCTTCATATCCAAGGTTCTAATCCATGCCTCCAATCTCATAATCGACTTAAAAGTGCTTAGAGCATACTTAGAAGTGAAGAAGGACGGAAAAACGAAGCGAAATGATCATGAGAAATGAAAGACGAACTTTCATTTTATAAACTGCATCGATCTCTACGTACGTTAACCACCAGCATTAACGTACGTAATGCACTTAGCGTACGCTAAGCGTCCTTAATAGCATACGTAATCTCATTTCCAAAACTAACTGACCTGTTTCGTCCAATTGATTACGTACGTAACATTTCCTTCATTACGTACGTAATACGTACGTTGACTTGCTACAGTAAAACTCTATTTAACGTACGTTATACACTTCTCGTAGCGTACGTAATGGCCGGGGTTGACTCGCCTATCCACATACGCCGCCGACATCGGGTCCCACCTGCCGACCATGACTCGGTCCTGTCCGATTCCCTCATTACGTACGTAATGCTTTAGCCATAACGTACGTAACACAACAAATTTAGCATACGTAAGTCTTCAACATTAGCGTACACTAAGTATTCTATACTTAGCCAATTTTAACTGTTACCACCTGTCTCGACATACAGAATACGAACATACGACATACTGAATACGTATACTGAATCCAATAATATTCTTATACGATATACCCAATATCAAAAGCACGATAACCTGATATACGATACCCTCAAACGTAATTGTCGACCAACTACGATAATTATACCAATACAGATGTCTCAGTCCTTCATTTATTTTATCCATACTGTACAGATTCCATGCTGTACAACATAACTCAGATAAAATAACATTAAACAACAGTAGTAGAAGTTCTGAATATTACACTCTCGGCTCGCTCCTTCGTCCACCCGGATCGGTTTAACCTGCATGATCAATAAAGGTAGGGGTGAGCTTCCTTCAGCTCGTGGAAATTACACTGATCACAGTAATATATAATCTCATGGAAAGCATAACATGAATAATCTATCATATTTTTCCTCAACGTAAATGCATACACACAATATTACGTATAGCATGAAACGAGCACGCATAACACGAATATTGAGGTTGCGCAGGTGCCCCCGCAACAACATTAGCATACACACATTATTTCGTATAGCATGAATCTAGCACGCATAACGCGAATATTGAGGTTGCGCATGTGCCCCCGCAACAACATCAAACATACACACAATACCACATAACATGAATCGAGCACGCATGTGAATATTGAGGTTGCGTAGGTGTCCCCGCAACAACATATATCTTAAGATAGTCTCTTACACGAATACAGGTTAGCCTGATTTACAACGTGCATAAAAATTTAAACATGAATAGAACATCACATATACAGTCCAACTAAAGCAATTAAAGTGATAATGAAAATTCCCACCTGAATAAATGATGATGTATGACTTGAAATGAAGATGCTCGACTCACAGTCCTAAGCCCGTAAATCCTCGATAAAGTCAACATATAATAATAATAATTATAATCTTTACAATTTATTATTTATATAATAAACGAAAAGATACAATTATCACTATATAATAACTGAAAATAAATTACAATTGCTTTTTAATATTAATCGAGGAGTTAACATTATTAATGACTGAAATTAATATATATATATATATATATGCGTAAATTCAGATTAATTATTAATATTAATTGGAAAGTCAACATTTTAATGTCTTGGTCAAAATTAAGACTGAATTGAAGTTTCTTAAAGCTGACTGGGTCAAAATCGAAGTAATTAAAAATCTAGGGTTGAATTGAAAGCTGTTGGAAAATGCGAGGACTTAACTGCAAAACCCTAATTTCTCGCGGGTATAAATAGCATCTACCCTGCTCAGCCGACATAAACATTTTCTCACCTCTCTCATTACCGCCCCCCCCCCCTCTCTCGGTCCTCATTCTCTCTATAAAAAAATATCTCCCTCCCGTCTCTATCTAACTCTCTGCAAAATTTCTTCTCAAACAAACTCCCTCATCTATGTCTCTCTCAACACACATAGACAACACGGGAATATCGCACACACGGTTCACACACACAGACGAAGCGAATGAATGGTTGCTCCAAAGAAGGATGGCGGCAGCGGTGCCTACTGCAGCGGCGGTGAGGTGCGTACGGGCTCGGGACAAATTCCCGGCTGCTGAATTCTGCCGATAGGCTCGCCCCCCTAGGTTTCCAGATTCGGGTAGAAATTGAGGTTTGAGTTCCAAGACTCGAGTAAGAATTTCTAAATTTTGTGAATTCGGTTGTTGTGTTGAGGTGAAATTGGTGTGGCTTTTGGCTTTATTTTTGGGTTGGGTCGGATTCTTGGTTGAGATTTACGGTTAGGGCTATGTCGGGGTTGCTGGGTTCAGTGGCCTTGCTGGAGCGGTGATGCGGTTGGAAATTCGGGCCTGAAATTCGGGTTCTGGCACTTCACGGTTCTGATTCAGGACTGAATATGGAACTCTGTTGGTTTAAATTTCTGGGGTTTGACCCGAATTCGGATTCTGCTGCTCGAGAAAAATGAAAAAGTATTATGTTTTGCGTTCCGAATTTGAGTTCGGGTTTGAATGGCTTGAAGGGCTTTTTTTTCTGAATATGGTTCGATGGCAGCTCGATGGTTGAAAGACGGGACTGTCTGGACTACATAAAGATTGAAAAGCTTTAGATGTTGTATTTTTTAGTTATTGTCTAATGTATATTGATTATTGTTTTATCTTTGAAGATTCCATCCTGAAATATTGTCTTTCTTCTTTTATTCTTGATATTAGTATTGATTGCAGATGAATTCTTAACCAACCAGGAGGATGATAAAACTCAAAATCAAATGGAGAAATCTAAGTTTTTACAGTTTTACCTCGTAGAATTGAACAGAAATCAGATGTAATGCTACTGGAATGTTTGATCGAATGATAATCCGATCGGACCCGTGTTCTGAGCTCCTTAGTTTGCAGAAGAGAATACTAGGAGGTTTGTAGATTTGTTGATGATGATCAGGTTGGGTGCTTCCCGGTGTTAACTTTTCTTCTTTGTAAATTCTGGCTTCGTTGCAGAAATTGTGTATTGTATTTTCTTTTCTGTATCCTTTTTTTTTTGGATCGATGAACATATTGATGTAAAGAATTTCTGCAAAAGAATTTTGTATATTTATAGTTGTAAATTTTTAAATGTTTTAGTTGAATTAGAATTTGTGTTGGATAAGTATTGAGGAGTCTGACGGAGGGAGGGGATTGGCGGGGAATGATGGATTGAGAGAATTCTTAATTATGATTAGTTTAGTTTAATCATAGTTGGTTAATTTATAATATGTGGTTAATTATAAATGGTATAATAATAATAATACTAGTAAAAGTAAATGTAGAATAATAATTAATTGGTAATATTGATCATAAATTAAATATGAAAAATGATAATGATAATAATAATAATAATATCAATACTTAATAAAATGGTATTAACAATATTATTAATAATAATAATGATAATATTAATAATAGTAGTGTTAGTATTATACTTGAATAATTAATAACACTGTTATAAAAATAAGTAATGACTACTGGAATATACATATGACAAAATGACTCGGGCTAGGACTTGTGATACGTCGAAATAAATGTTCATGATCCTCTAAATGAAATTAAATAATATGAAATGCATTATAATATTATTATAAATAATAATATTGCATTATGAAAATAGCGGGTATTGCAAATGGCAAAACCCAACTGAACGCCTTTGATGTAAAAAATGATGATGGTCTCTTATGGTATACTCATAGATAAGCAAGGCATACTTAATCTTTAATAAAAGAACATTAATTGTGGAAGAAACATCTCATGTTGTATTTGATGAATCTACTATTGAGTACAAAAAATAGGTGGAACAAATTGAGAAAGATCTCAAAGCCACCTCTCTAGAATAAGTCATTATCAATGACATAAGGTTGATGGACCAAGCTGATGAAGACCCAACTGCAGATCAGCCAGGTTGACCAAGCATAGCTGAACCTATCATAGCTGTTCCAAGTGAACATGATCCAATCATAGATGAACGAGACATAGGTGCAATCCATCAAGACCTAGCTGAAGGACAGACAGATTCAACAAATCCTCATCTCAATCCAATAGAAGGAACAAGCAGTGATAATCATCAACCAAAAGCATAAGATGGAGATGATACTCCCAAATGGTTAAAAGGTCATACCATTAAACAAATAATTGGGAACCTAACTGATGGACTCAAGTCCGTCACACACAGTTCAAGAAGAGCAATGCTTTCTCAGTCCACACAGGGCTGATGGGGTTGTTCAAGGGTTAGAACAATATATGAACAACAGCTTTGACTTTCTAAGTTTTTAGCTAATGATATATTCTTCACGGTTTGAGCACTGTATATATCTTCTTTCAGAATAGCAGGATTCTTTGGAGATATGTTTGCTCTAATGTATAAGATAATGAATTCGTTGTTGTCAGTGTTTATGATCTTCAAACTCTGGAGATATATATAGCCTTCTGAGATATATCCGTTTAGATAAATCTGTTGAGCAAGATTCCGTTCCAACGGGATGATATGTTTGAATAAATCACGATCCGTATTTTGCGCTTGATTGATGATCTCTGACGGCTTGATATTTAAATACTTTATCCTTTAGTATTTAAATATATCTTCTTAAACTGGAGTTTGACTTTTACGAATAACAAAGATTCCTTCTTGTCCTGTTTGATACTGTATGAATGCTAGCTATATTGTCGATTCGAGACAGCTTCCATACTTAGTCTTATGAGACATCTTAAGAGTATTTATAACTTAAGCTTATGATTGGCGCGCAGGCACAATCTTACAATGTATTCTAGCTACATACAACTGAATCTATGAACTGTTCGCAGACAAGTTCGTACAACTTTAATTTTTAAACAAGTTTCTATACTTGTGTTAATTCAGCAAATGAATTGAATTACGTAATTATACAAGAACACAATAGATTACGAGTTATAATCTTTCATGAGAAAAATATTTTATTGATATAGAGCAAAGATTACAAGTTGTCTCAAAATAAATGAAAATACAGGATAAGAAAACATGATCAGAATACATGAGGGGATCTAGCTCATATAATCTGAATGTCTCCAAGGCCTTTTGGGGTCATTCTTGGTATTTTTCCACCAGTTCTGATGAGCGTCCTTGTCTCGATTCAGATATAAAGCTCGTCCTTCATATGATTTATCGAAGACTAGGATCTAGTCTTTTGGATGGGTAACCAAGTCGCCTTGTCTGTGTTTAGACTTCATCCTTTATTGGAGCTGGAGCGTTCCTTCATCCAGCCTTTTCTTAAATTCCTCTGCGGCTTCCTGTACCGTTTTACAACTGTTGAATAAGGCAGATTCCCTGATAAGAACAACGAAGTATCTTAGCAGTTCATTTCTCCTCCAATTCTTGATCTCTGTTGCAGTAGGCTGTCGGTCTGCCGGGAGGTTCATGGCATGCGGCTTTTGAACGAGGTTTTTCCAAGAAAACTTAGGGTCCTGGAATTCTGGATGATCTCCCTGTATTCTTACGTTCGGAGAAGAAATGCAGGATATATCAGCAGTGATGCTGTCTTCAAAAGGAGCTAGCTTTTGTTTTCTCTTGCTCAAGCCTAGTTCTTCTAGCAGCTTCCCTCGATTCTTCCCCCTTTTTGGTGTCATCAAGGTATGACACATTCTCAACAAGGAAAGTGAGCACCTGTGACATGTCTTTAATATTCTTGTCATGGGCTCTAACTGGGAACCGGTTTAGGTCATAGCTGATGCTGTCTTGTCCTCGGACACGCGTAGCTTAGATTGCTCATCTCTCAGGATCTGCTCCTGTTTTTCTTGCAATTGGCTCAGGGCCTGCTTCAAGACGTATGGCAAAATTCTGAAGGCTTCTTCCACTCGGGATACTTCATGCCTTAGACCTATCATCTCTTCAACAGTTGATGTGTGTAGCCAATCAAGAGCTTTTTCGACAGAATATAGAGCGTTGACGGTGTCCTGGATAAAAACTGTTTGAAGACCGAGAACATGTAATCGCTCTTTCCTTGTGGCGGTCCTAGGAGAATCTTGCTGGGCAAAATCTTCAACTCCATTCAACCATCTCAAGTTCACATTGGGACGTGAAGTGAGTTGGACATCCTCAGGTATTATACCGTCGTCGGATTCCAAGGTGGTTGAGGGTGCGGGAGCTTCAGATTCGGGCACGGCGACACAGGGTGTTGTATCTGTTAGGAGTATGCCCTCGAATGCCACTCAGAGGATGTTGAGTGAGGGCATTGTACTTGTTATTATGTAAATCATCAATATAAGGCAATGGATGTTTCTTTATTTACTGGTAGTTACTGGCATTCCTAACTCGTAAATATACATGTAGAAACTAGTCCGTGTATTTGAGAGCAAAACGTTCCACTCCTTATTGGATAAGGGGGTCGGCACTGGAAAGGTTTATAGCTCAAATACTTAATCGTTCGCAAGTCGATGAAACTTGACTGGGCGTTAAGTTTATGTGAAGACTTGTATGACGAGTTCTTTGACAAGGAGAGTGCCTGTCGAACACTAATGGTTAGTGGGAGCACACGTTATAGGTATGCTAATTGGATTAGTATACTCGAACCGACTCACCCTCGATTCGTCACATGGATTTCACTCCGGGACAGTCAATGACGGAATCGAAAGGTTGTGATAGGTATTCGTGAACCTTCGACTTGAGGATTTAGTAGGGATGTGCTTGTGACGTCAAGATTTTCATTAGAGTAGTTCGACCCTATAAACCGGAAGGCGGGGGTCAACCTCGACGTGCATCTTGACGGGCAAGTAGCAGGTCTTACTGAATACCAAGATAGAATTCTTTCTCTCGTTAGTGAGCGGGTTATATGTCCTATGCGGTTATTGGCAGATGAGATCATAAGTCTTTGGCCAAAGCATTGGAGCCAGTTGTATTAGATACACGACAGCTCGATGATCTCGATTTGCATTAACGCATGCATAGCGTCAAGTACAGATAGGGTTTAACTGACCGTGACCCTATAACTTGATCGGGACATTTGAAAGAAGGGTTTATACGTTTACTGGTATTCACGACAGAATGGTTCTTGAATGATCCCAATCATTCGTTCTCAGTTGGGGTACAGTGTAGGCCGCCAGGCTGGCTAGGTGGTGCTACTACTCTTTGGTTCCTCCCATTCTTTGATCGAGACGGACCTACCGAGTCGCGCATTAGGATTGACGACGGAATGAATCGAGCTTAATCTCTCATTATAAATATTAGATATTGGATATCTAATTTGGGACATTGGATGTCTAAATCGATTTATTGGATAAATTGATTTACGGCCTAATGGATTAAATAAATTACTGGGTGATTAATTTAATTCGTGAATATAATTATTTCTTGGAGAAATTAATTATATTATTATGTATTTAATGTGATTAATTGATTGGATTAATTAATCGACACAAATACATCGGAACGGAATAGGAGTTTATCTGTTTGGACTCACGGAGTCCGAAGCGAATCGAACTCATCCGATTCCTTCTAGATGGCCACCCCATCACCTACTCCCTTACTTTGTCTTGGTCTACACTTTCAAGGATGGTGGACTAGTGACCAATCAAGGGGACAAATATCACACCTTGGTGATATTGTCTAAAGTAGGAGATCTTGGGGAGTTGAAAAAGAATATAAGTGGAGACAAACTCTCACTTGCAATAGCTTGCTTCAGTAGTGAGTTTTGATAGTGAGAGAGAAAATTATTTTTCCTTAGTCTTCATCTTCATCTTCTTCTTCACTTTTGTTCTTGAGTTTTCTTGGAGAAAATTCAAGATATATTAAGAGAGATATATTATACACTTAGAGTGTAATAACAAAAGCTTCACCACTTGATTCTAGCCGTAACCTTAGAGGTTAATCGAGTGTTGTTGTTCGATCGCTTTTCCGCGCGTGGCAAGTAGAGACGCGGTGTTTTCGGCGTTGGATCGTTCAAGGGCTTGGAGCGGATTGAACTCGTAGAGATCAAACTAAAGCTTGGGGAATAGCTCAAGATAAGGTTTCCATTTAATCAACGGACTTGAGGGTTAGTTTCTTACGACTCTTGCTTTTCGTTTATATATTCGTATATACGTAGCTCGATCGATCCTCGTAGGGATTCGGATCGAATTAATTTTCGTTTTACCGCCTACTGGCCTTCGATTTAGGCACCGAATCCCAACAGTGGTATCGAGCGTAGGTCTTGCGATCGTATATACGATATTGGCATTTGGAATGCTCGATTAGATGGTGAATGATTTGGAATCATTTTAGTCATAATCGTGGTATATGTTTTTCGCTCGTAATAATTGTATTTTCGTAAGTTTATGTCTAAATATAAATCTTAAATTTCGGGAAATATGATTTATATTGAAGATATGAAAGTCGGAAAATATTGATATTGGATATCCTCGAAAATCTAGCCCGAATCGTCATTTGACGACTTTTTGGACAAAAAGGGTAATTTGGCCGAGAGTGACTCGACCGTGTCCTGGGTGACACGGCCGTGTCCGGCAAAGGTGGCTGTGCCACTGCACGGAGACCCGACCGTGTCGCGACACGGCGTGTCTGGCCAAGGCTTCAGAAGTGACTCGGCCGTGTCGAGCGACACGGCCGTGTCTGGCAGAATGTGCAGGACATCGCCGGCATGACCCGACCGTGTATGGCGACACGGCCGTGTCCGCCGGCAGTGCCAGCTGACTCGGCCAGCAGCCATTTTTCACCCAAATTTCGATTTTTTCGTATTCTTATAAATTAATCTCCGCATGTTAAATTGGATTTAATATGATTAAAATGATTTATAGTATATCATTTTATAAGGGAAATTTGATTAATTGGAATATTTATGGTCGATCAATTATTTTGAACGTTATCAAATTACCGATTGTGTGAATCGATTGGATCGGTTCGTATTGTTGATTGGATCAATGTATCTCTATGCTTTCCATTTATATAGTATTTATTGGATGAATGCTTTTTGAATGGGGATGTGGTTCGTGGACTTAGATTTGAATCGTTCATTTTATTCGATTGGGTTGTAAAGGCCGTTTTGAGCCTATTTATTTTACTAGAAATGTTTGTATCTAGGATGCAATTTTCGATGTAAAATTTATATGTAATGACGAAGACCGGAGGAAGATCCATTTCGAGAAGACGAAGATTCAAGACGAAGACTTGTAATTAGATTACGGAGTTTTTGTTTTCTAGGAACGGTCCATGAACCACATGTTGGTAGCAACTAGGTTGTGAATGGTTGTTTCATATTGTATGAATGCCACAAACGCGCTAATATGATTAATGTGCAAAGTGTAACGTTAATCGCGAAAATTCTCCCACGATAAATTATTAAGTTTATAAGGTTTCAAGGTTTTCCTTCCCTCCATCGAGTTTTCGAAATTGAAATCCAAACCGGATGTGCTATGCTTCCGAGTTATCGGGTAGTCGTTCGGGAGGACGGATAAATTAAGGAGCGCATTGGATGCCTTCGGTTGGAGCAAAATTTATCCCTAGAAACCCGATAGGTTGCCGGATAAGATTCAATTGTGAAACTGATTTGCGTCGATGGTATAAACTTAACTTGTTCACGAACCATAGAAACCGTATAGGTTGAGGGGAGTGAACAAGGGGAAAAAGAAGATCGAATCATCCATTAGATGGGTTGGTGTTGGACACCACTTTATGAAAATTAATAGACTAGAAACCTGTTCGGTTGCCCTCTATTAAGATTTATAAAGAACTCGATCACCACTATGAAGTAGAGCGACGATACTTCCGGATTTCACATGGGAGTGTGTTATTCCGATAAAAATAGTGGGAGCTGGGTAACAAGAATAGAAAAGACCTTAAATTCTATACTCAGAACATAATTCAATGAGTCACTAATTAATCTGTTATACTTAATGCAGACAAATCTCAATATGACAATGAATCCACTCGCAATTTTACTCGAAAAGAACACCTTAATGGGACCTAACTTTGTGGTTTGGCTCCGTAATCTGATGATTGTCCTCAGTATAGAGGCACTGGGATACGTCTTGGAGACGGACATTCCGGCGCCTCCTGTGCGGACCCGAGCCAATCAGGAAGAGATTGAAAACCACGAAAAGTGGGTTAAGGATGACGTGAAAGTCCGTGCTTATATGATGGCTTCCATGTCTAATGAGCTTCAGAGAGCTCATGAGAAAATGACTTCTGCTAGGCAGATTCTATCTCACTTAACCGAGCTTTATGGTGAGCACAGCAGAACTGCTAGATATGAGATATCCAAGCAACTGTTCGGTGCAAGGATGAAGGAAGGTGAGAAGGTTGGGGAACACGTCCTCAAAATGATATCCATGATCGAGAGATTGGAGGCTCTTGATTTTAAAATGGATACTTCTCTCCAAACCGACCTTATCCTACAGTCTCCCCGATTCCTTGTCACAGCTTGTTATGAACTTCAACCGCAATGAGATTGCATGTAATTTAGCCGGGCTAATGAACAAACTTGTGACCGCTCGTCTCGATGAAGACTCATGATGAAGGAGTCTGCTCTTGTGATTTCTTCCGGACCTCGGAGGTCTAAGAACAAGAAGAAAAGACCAAGAAGCAAACTGACTACAAGTTAAGGACCTTAAGGGAAAGGGCAAGGCCCCGATGGTTCCGAAGAACAAGAAGAAAAGGATACTTGTCTCAAGTGCGGTGAGTCGGGCCACCGGGCTAGAGACTGCCCTATTCTTCATGGCACTTCGTCTGTAACTTTTAGTTTTGGAAACAAATTGTTCTCGCTCTTGTATTTTCTACTTCTGGATACTGGATTCTCGGTGCTAGTTCTCATATTTGTACCGTGAATCGGGATCTGGAACAAAGTAGGAAACTTGGAGCCGGAGAAGTTATGATCACGGTCGAAGCGGGCATAGTGTCGAGGCGACCGACATAGGATCACTTCTTTTGGGTTTAGAATCCGGCTTTGTTTTGACTTTAGAAGATGTACTTGTTTTGCCCAAGGGGCACAAAAACATTGTATCCATTCCGGTCATGGACCTAAAAGGCTTTTCATTTTTCATTGGTGATGGTTCCTGCAAAATTTATTTTAGAAATAAACTAGTGGGTACTGCTACATTGTTGAATGGATTGTATCATCTAAATCTCAGCAACAAAGTAGTTGTGAATACTATGACTAGAAAACGTGGTAGGGATGAAACCAATCAAGTTTTGAAATGGCATCTTAGACTTGGTCATGTTGGTCAGACCAAGGTTTACAAGATGGAAAAAGATGGACTTATGGGTCCATTGGGATCGGATCCCTTTCCTACTTGTGAATCTTGCCTTAAAGGCAAAATGACTAAGTCCCCCTTCACAGGACTTTTGAAAGAGCCGCCGATAAACCGGGATTAATCAATACCGATGTATGTGGTGCTTTAGAAGCGGACGTGACGGATATCAATATTTCATTACGTTTACAGATGATCATACTAGGTATGGTTATGTATACTTAATGAAACATAAATCCGAGGCCTTTGAGAAATTCCAGGAATTCAAGGCCCTAGTCGAGAAACAAACCGGTAATCATATCAAAGCACTTCGGTCGGACCGAGGTGGCGAGTATATGAGTACGGAGTTTGACGAGTTCCTTAAGGAACATGGAATAGTTTCACAACTAACACCTCCAGGTACTCCTCAGTTAAATGGTGTGTCAGAAAGAAGGAACCGGACCCTGTTGAACATGGTCCGTTCCATGCTAGGCTATACTGACTTGCCGATTTACCTGTGGGGGTATGCACTCCTGACTGCCGTGTATATCTTGAACAGATGTCCTTCCAAATCCGTTCCTAAAACTCCACATGAGATGTGGGAAGGAAGGAAACCAAGTCTTAATCACATTAGGATTTGGGGATGTCCCGCCTATGTCAAGAAGACTAAGGTGGAAAAGTTGGAAGCTAGGTCTGCGAAGGGACGTTTCATTGGATTCCCGTCTGGGACGATGGGATATCTATTCTACATGCCTGAAGATCGAAGGATCATTGTTGCTTTACAAGCACACTTCCTGGAAGATGAGTTCATTCAGGAAGGCGGAGCAGGTAGAAGTATTTCTTTAGAAGAATATAATGAAACTCCTCAAGAGACACCTGTGCAAGAAAATGGAACCGAACCTTCTGAAACACAAGTACAACCACCTCGTAGGTCTAGTAGGGTGTCTCATTTACCTGAGAGGTATGGGCTTGTGCACTTGGAGGAGCTGGGTCTCCATGAGGTTCCAAGTGATAGCCAAGAGACCGACCCGACGACCTATGACCAAGCGATGGTGGATGTAGACTCCGCGAAATGGCGTGAAGCTATGGAAGCTGAGATAGACTCGATGCATGTCAATCAGGTCTGGACTCTAGTAGACCGCCCCAAGGGCATAGTGCCTATTGGGAACAAGTGGATCTACAAGAGAAAGACTGATGGTGATGGCAAGGTTGACGCCTATAAGGCCAGGCTAGTGGCAAAGGGTTATACCCAGAAGGAAGGGATCGATTACCACAATACCTGCTCGCCCGTAGCCATGATCAAGTCTATTCGCATGATGCTTGCTATAGCTGCCTACCACGATTATGAGATATGGCAAATGGACGTAAAGATGGCTTTCCTTAATGGATTCCTCGAGGAGAAATCTATATGGAGCAGCCTAAAGGCTTTGTGTCCGAAGTCGATATTCGTAAAGTGTGCAAGCTTCACGTTCCATTTATGGATCAAGCAAGCGTCGCGTAGTTGGAATCTTCATTTTGACGAGGCAACAAAGAGTTTGACTTCGTGCAAAATGAAGAGGAACCTTGTGTATACAAGAGGGTTAGTGGGAGCAAGATCGCATTCTTAGTACTATATGTAGATGACATTCTACTAATAGGAAATGATGTGGGAATGCTCGGTTACGTGAAAGCTTGGCTTTCGAGTAATTTCTCCATGAAAGACTTGGGAGAAGCTACCTATATTCTTGGTATTCGACTCTACCGGATAGAGCGAAGAGAACAATAGGTCTTTCCCAAGCCCTCTATATAGACAAAATCTTAAAGCGATTTAAGATGGATGATTCTAAAAGAGGGTTCCTACCGATGCGACATGGAATAAAACTCACCTTGAAGATGTGTCCTCAAAGTGAGGAACAACGAAAGGAAATGAGTAATATACCATATGCTTCGGCCGTGGGTAGCCTTATGTATGCTATGTTGTGTACAAGACGACATCGCGCATCTTTGTAAGCGTGGTGAGTAGGTTTCGCAAACCTGTAGGGAACATTGATCGTCAGAAAGAACGTTCTCAAGTACTTAAGAAGGACTAGAGATATGGTTCTTATGTATGGCGGTGGAGAATTGGATGTTGTGGGATTCACTGATTCGGACTTCCAAGGACTGAAGGACGACTCGATGTCCACTTCTGGCTACATATTTACTCTTAATGGAGGAGCAGTATCTTGGCGTAGTGCCAAGCAAAGCGCGATCGCCGATTCCACTGTCAGCCGAGTATCAAGCGGCCTCGGAGGCTTCCAAGGAAGGGTTACGGATTAAGAAGTTTCGGGAGAACTTCAAGTGATACCATGTCCGAAATACTGTTCGGTGTCATGCGACAACGACGGAGTCAGAGCGCAGCCAAGGAGCCGAGGTTTCACAACAAAGACCAAACATATTGAAAGGAAGTATCATCTCGTAAGAGAATTTGTTCGCAAGGGATACATCAGTGCCGCACAGAGTAGACTCGGCCGACAACGTCGCCGATCCACCGACAAGCCACTTTCTCAGACTAGCTTGGAGCGTCATCTGGAGAATATGGGTATTAGATACCATAGTGTGTGGCATTGAGTGCAAGTGGGAGATTGTTAGGAGTATGCCCTCGAATGCCACTTAGAGGATGTTGAGTGAGGGCATTGTACTTGTTATTATGTAAATCATCAATATAAGGCAATGGATGTTTCTTTATTTCTTGGTAGTTCTTGGCATTCCTAACTCGTAAATATACATGTAGAAACTAGTCCGTGTATTTGAGAGCAAAACGTTCCACTCCTTATTGGATAAGGGGTCGCACCTTGGAAAGGTTTATAGCTCAAATACTTAATCGTTCGCAAGTCGATGAAACTTGGTAGGCGTTAAGTTTATGTGAAGACTTGTATGACGAGTTCTTTGACAAGGAGAGTGCCCCGAACACTAATGGTTAGTGGGAGCACACGTTATAGGTATGCTAATTGGATTAGTATACTCGAACCGACTCACCCTCGATTCGTCACATGGATTTCACTCGGGACACCAATGACGGAATCGAAAGGTTGTGATAGGTATTCGTGAACCTTCGACTTGAGGATTTAGTAGGGATGTGCTTGTGACGTCAAGATTTTCATTAGAGTAGTTCGACCTCGTAAACCGGAAGGCGGGGTCAACCTCGACGTGCATCTTGACGGGCAAGTAGCAGTCCCATCGAATACCAAGATAGAATTCTTTCTCCCGTTAGTGAGCGGGTTATATGTCCTATGCGGTTATTGGCGAGATGAGATCATAAGTCTTTGGCCAAAGCATTGGAGCCAGTTGTATTATATACACGATACCGATGATCTCGATTTGCATTAACGCATGCATAGCGTCAAGCAGATAGGTTTGACCGACCGTGACCCTATAACTTGATCGGGATATTTGAAAGAAGGGTTTATACGCCATTGGTATTCACGAGAATGGTTCTTGAATGATCCCAATCATTCGTTCTCGGTTAAGTGCAGTGTAGCCGCCAGTGGCTAGGTGGTGCTACTACTCTTTGGTTCCTCCCATTGCTGACTGAGACGGACCTACTGAGTCGCGCATTAGGATTGACGACGAATGAATCGAGCTTAATCTATCATTATAAATATTAGATATTGGATATCTAATTTGGGACATTGGATGTCTAAATCGATTTATTGGATAAATTGATTTACGGCCTAATGGATTAAATAAATTACTGGGTGATTAATTTAATTCGTGAATATAATTATTTCTTGGAGAAATTAATTATATTATTATGTATTTAATGTGATTAATTGATTGGATTAATTAATCGACACAAATACATCGGAACGGAATAGGAGTTTATCTGTTTGGACTCACGGGAGTCCGAAACGAATCGAACTCATCCGATTCCTTCTAGATGGCCACCCCATCACCTACTCCCTTACTTTGTCTTGGTCTACACTTTCAAGGATGGTGGACTAGTGACCAATCAAGGGGACAAATATCACACCTTGGTGATATTGTCTAAAGTAGGAGATCTTGGGGAGTTGAAAAAGAATATAAGTGGAGACAAACTCTCACTTGCAATAGCTTGCTTCCAGCCGTGAGTTTTGATAGTGAGAGAGAAAATTATTTTTCCTTAGTCTTCATCTTCATCTTCTTCTTCACTTTTGTTCTTGAGTTTTCTTGGAGAAAATTCAAGATATATTAAGAGAGATATATTATACACTTAGAGTGTAATAACAAAAGCTTCATCACTTGATTCTAGCCGTAACCTTAGAGGTTAATCGAGTGTTGTTGTTCCGGTCATTTTTCCGGCGCGTGGCAAGTAGAGACGCGGTGTTTTCGGCATTGGATCGTTCAAGGGCTTGGAGCGGATTGAACTCGTAGAGATCAAACTAAAGCTTGGGGAATTGCTCAAGAGAAGGTTTCCATTTAATCAACGGACTTCGAGGGTTAGTTTCTTACGACTCTTGCTTTTCGTTTATATATTCGTATACACGTAGCTCGATCGATCCTCGTAGGGATTCGGATCGAATTAATTTTCGTTTTACCGCTTCCGCTGGGCCTTTGATTTAGGCACCGAATCCCAACAGTATCCTCCTGTGCTGAAGTGGGTTCTGTAGACATGGATACAGGAGGGACTGCTGAATTGGGAGAAATGCCACTTTATGGTGCAAGAAGGAATTGTCCTAGGCCATAGAGTGTCCGCCGCCGGTTTGGAGGTTGATAGGGTGAAAATTGTCGCCATTGAGAAACTTCCCCCACCGAAGAATGAAAAAGCAATAAGGAGTTTTCTTGGGCACGCGGGTTTTTATAGGAGATTCATAAAAGACTTTTCAAAAACCACTAAATCTTTGAGTAAATTGTTAGAAAAAGATACCACTTTCATTCTTTCTAACGAATGTCTGCAGGCATTTGAGACTTTAAAGAAGGCATTAGTGAGTGCTCCTATCCTCGTGGTACCGGATTGGTATCAACCTTTTGAGATCATGTGTGATGCAAGTGATTATGCGGTCGGAGCTGTGTTGGGACAACGTCGTGAGAAACTCTTTCGGGCTATTTATTATGCAAGCAAAACATTGGACGGAGCCCAACAAAATTACACAACAACGGAGAAAGAAATGCTTGCCGTGGTATTTGCTTTTGATAAGTTCCGATCATACTTAATTGGGACAAAGACGATAGTACACACGGACCACGCAGCTATCAAATACTTGTTCGAAAACAAAGATTCTAAACCTCGCCTAATTCGATGGATTCTTCTTTTACAAGAGTTTGACATGGAAGTTCGAGACAGAAAAGAGTGTGAAAATGTAGTAGCCGACCACTTATCTCGCCTCGAGTACAAAAAGGAGGAGGAGCCCGAGATCGAAGGGATTAAAGAAGAATTTCCGGACGAGTGGCTTTTTATGGTAGAAGCTAAATTTCCGTGGTTTGCTGACATTGTTAATTTTTTGGTCGCAGGTGTGCTACCCCCGGATTTATCTCATTATCAAAAGAAGAAATTCCTACATGATATAAAGTTCTATATATGTGATGATCCATTACTTTTTAAGAGATGTGCCGACATGATCGTGAGGAGATGTGTACCGCAAGAGGAATGGGATGAAATTCTTCAACAATGTCATTCGTCACCAACCGGAGGACATTTCGGAGCAACACGGACTGCTGCAAAGGTGTTGCAAAGCGGATTTTATTGGCCCACGCTATACAAAGATTGCTATCTCTTCATTCAACAATGCGATAGATGCCAACGAGTAGGAAATATTTCAAGACGTCATGAGATGCCCCTGACCAACGTAATTGAGGTTTAATATTTGACGTTTGGGGTATCGACTTCATGGGTCCATTTTCCTCATCATTCGGGAATAAGTACATTCTACTAGCGGTCGAGTACGTATCTCGATGGGTCGAGGCAATTTCTTCCCCAACAAATGATGCTCAAGTAGTAATGAAATTCTTAAAGAAGAACATCTTTTGCCGATTCGGAACTCCAAGAGCGTTAATCAGTGATCGGGGATCGCATTTTGTCAACAAAATCATGGATAAACTCCTTCAGAAATATGGGGTCCAATCAAAGAAATCATTGGCCTATCATCCACAAGCAAATGGACAAGCCGAAGTGGCCAACAAAGAGATTAAGTTAATCTTGGAAAAGACGGTGAGTACATCTCGGAAAGATTGGTCATCCAAGCTCGACCATGAACTTTGGGCTTATCATACGGCCTATAAAACCCCTTTGGGGACATCTCCCTATCAACTCATATTTGGGAAATCATGTCACCTACCTTTGGAATTGGAGCATAAAGCAATGTGGGCGGTGAAAAGAATAAATTTGGATTTTGAGGCCGCCGGAAAGAAAAGATTGCTAGAGCTAAATGAGTTGGAATAATTCCGGGATGAATGTTACGAAAACTCTCGAATCTATAAAGAGAGGTCTGAAAGATGGCACGATAAGATGATCGTTAAACGTGAATTTATGCCGGGACAACAAGTACTTCTCTATAATTCAAGACTAAAATTGTTCCCCGGAAAATTAAAATCAAGATGGTCAGGTCCATTCGTGATCAAGAAAGTACTTCCACACGGTCGGGTTTGATGACCAGTCGATTTTGACGTTCCAAGCTAGTATGACACGGGTCGTGTGATTCGACATGGTCGAGTTAGGTACTTTCTGGGGCAATTGAGCACGGGCCGTGTCAATTGACACGGCCGGGTCAGGTGGACAGCAATGTTTTTAAAAATGGAGAGGAGTATGACACGGGCCGTGTCATTTGACACGGTCCGTGTCAATCGAGCAGTATAAAACCTGAAGCCGGCTAACTCCTCCATTTCTCTCAGCGTCCGTCTGCTCCGGCAGAGGGACTGATTCCTTGTGCGGGATGGCGGTGGATTCTTCTTTGGCTTGGGCGGAGACTGGCTCGGTGCCTGTTCCACGGTTGGATGATCCTCAGTGACAGGTTCGGGTACCTGTTCCGAATCTGATTGTTCCTCTGCGACATGAGGGACTGAATCCTCGTTGTCGGGAACAATGTCTTGCTGTTGCGAAGGGGGCTGATTGCGGCTTGATGACCCTTCACCATTTTGTCGAACTTGGGAGACTTCTTTTTCGCGAGCTTCCTCACGGCTCATTCTCGAACCTGCCTGTAAGGCATCATCGTCGTCGTCTGAGTCATGATCTGATTTTGGACTTTTGGCAGATTCCTCCGACTTATCTTTTCCTTTCCTTCTGACCTCGGCTTTGAATAGAAGATGGCTCTCAATTAGCTCTTTGCAGCATAGATTGTCCCATTGGATCAGGGCTTCAACATCTTTGGAGTCCGTCACTTCCAACATGAATCTTTCTTCGTTGCTCCATTCGCTCCAGTTGTACATGGTATCGTTAGGAGATAGCCTGTAGCTTTTCCATTGAAGAAATCGTTCATAAGCTTGTTCAATTTGCACAGAAATAAGGGTTTTATTAATTATTGTGTCCGGGGAGGGACTGCGTACATCATTTGGGTCTGCTGTAGCCATTGGTTCCTCTACAGGTGTGGGATCCTATATCGGAGAGGGATCCCTAACAGGGGTTGGTACCCTGATGGGAGATAGATCCTTATCGGGTGTGGAATCCCATAAAGGAGAAGTAGCTTTTGGCTCCAAAGGGGCAGCCGACTCGCTAGAGTCTTTCAAGTTGGCAGATGTCTGATCATCTGTCGTAGCCGCCAAAGGCTCGGGATCTACTGTATCGACAGTAGCAGGCATCTCTTCCGCAGGGGTTGCGCCCTGGGGTGTCGTTTCAGTGGGTTGCGTCACTAAGGGAGCAGTTTCTCAGATTGCTTTATTCTCAGAAGACTTATCTTTGGAAAGCTTTCTTAGCTTCCTTTTCGGCTTCTCGACAGCAGTTGGAGTTTTTCCGTGACAACTTTTTCTCTTCTTTGAGGACTCTTCGCTCTGGGACTTCGAAGATACATCTCTCGGGTCGGCAGACAGAGGTAATTTTTGGACAAAGGGTCTGTCAGCAATCAGGGACTTTGTTTGAAAGCAGTGGGCCTGATGCTTCCCAAGTATATCCAAGAATTGATCTTTTTCACTTCTGGGACTTGCGGGACACCGCACTTTGTCAAAATGTAATTTAGAAGCAGACCAAAAGATTTCTTCTGAGAAGCAGGCTTTGAAACTTCTTCCTGCAGCCTCTTTAGAACGATCTGACACCAATTGACCTTTTCACAGGTCATGATTGCAACCATCATACAAAACCTTAAATTGGTGCACATTTCGAACGCACATGTTCTATTTTCAATTACACAACAATAGAAATCGTGTAAATAAACAAAAGGTAAACAAAAGTTTTTCTTATGGCAAGAAGTATTAACCGTTTCAATCAACGCTGAACCGGTAAATAAGCCACAGTATTGGGTCATAACTTCTTGGGACCCAAAGGTCTCAAGATCTTCCATTGACAGGCCATCAGTAGGAAGCCTGTAGAGATTTTGGAGCAGCTCTTGGTCAACACGGATCTCCACTCCGCGAATGATAGTGGTGATGTCAGCAACGTGTCCTCCTTGAGCAAGAGAGAGGAAACGGACGTCAGCATTGAGGTAGAACTCCTCAACCAGTTGAGCATCGAAACGCTCAGCAGCATGACTTCCAAGGCGGTAAAGGCCTTGTTGACGAATCCTCGTTATGACGTACTCCATTGATTCGACGTCATCAACTTCAGTACGAACTCGTTCAAGAACGACAGATCTAGCAAAGATCCGTCCGTCGATGATGTTGGAGTTTTTCTTCAGAGAGAGAGATGAGGTAGTTTGTGAAGATGCCATAGTTGTTTTTCGAAGAAAGTAAGTGAGATTCAGAGAGAAATTTGCAGTAAGTTTGCAACAAAATGTAGGCTGTATGCTCAGACTCGTATAATTTGCAGAAAAGCGTAAAGAGTCAAAAGAGACATACACGGTCCTTTTATAGTTAGACGGTCGGGAAGACTTTTAGGGTTTTGCAGAGATTGAACGGTCAGATTTAAGGGATGGGAACCGTTGTTTTAAAATGGACGACCACGATGGACTGAGTGTAACCGGTACTACTTATCCATCTGATTTTGAAATTATAGTGGGTCCCACTTCTGACGTTTTGTCTTCCTTTAATGCCCGAAACGACGGTAAACAAATATTAAATAATTGAAAAAGTTCGCGGCGTTTGATATGAAATAGTCCAGATGTCGTGTAAAGCATTTAATGCAAAAGATGGTTGTAATTAAGACAAGGCACGTGGACTAGGAGTCGTTAATATGATTTAATATAATAATATATATGAATTGATTTTCCCATAGTATGTGCTGTATCCACGAAAATACAGCGTTCCCCCTTAAAACGTACATACGGGTTTCAATTCGATACAACAACTTTCGGAATACTACTGTATCCAAAGGTCATACTATATTCCCCCTTAATTATAGCACACTTCAGCTGTAGGATAATTCATATCTCTTGTTCCTACAGTGCTGTAGCCAAGTCTCTGACTGTACAGATAATTAACGGTGGATACTGTATTCTTGGGTCTTACAGCATTCCCCCTCATTTGTTGAGTAAAAGCATTAAAAACTTATAGGGAGTCAGGCTGGAGCAACCCCAATTCATTGCGAAGCATGTGGAATCTTGCTGTGTGGAGAGGCTTGGTGAAGATGTCGGCGATCTGAATATCTGTATGGACTTTTTCGAGCCGGACATCCTTGTTCTCAACATGATTCCTGATGAAGTGATGCTTCATGTTGATATGCTTAGTACGCGAGTGCAATACAAGGTTGTGCGTTATTGCAATTGCACTCGTGTTTGTTTGCAAAATTTGCAGAAAGTCCTAAAACGATGCGAAGAAACAAATTTGGTCTTGAACTGGGAGAAGTACCATTTTATGGTTCAGGAGGGCATTGTACTTGGCCACCGAATATCCTCTCATGGAATTGAAGTCGAACGGGCCAAAATCGAAACAATCGAGAAGATGCCTCCGCCTACCTCGGTAAAAGGCATAAGAAGCTTTTTGGGACACACCGGTTTCTACCACCGATTTATTAAGGATTTTTCGAAGATCACAAAGCCGTTGTGCAATCTGCTCATGAAGGATGTTCTGTTTGATTTTGACGAGTCGTGTAAAGAAAGTTTCGATTTATTGAAGAAAGCTCTAAGCACTGCACCGGTGATAGTCGCTCCAGACTGGGACCTTCCGTTCGAGTTAATGTGTGATGCGAGTGACTTTGCCATTGGGGCTGTTTTGGGACAGAGACGAGGGAAAGTGTTCCACGTCATATATTATGCGAGTCGAACACTTGACGACGCCCAAAGAAATTATGCCACAACGGAAAAAGAATTGTTGGCGGTGATCTTTGCATTTGATAAATTCCGGGCGTATTTATTGGGGATGAAGGTGGTAGTGTGGACCGACCATTCAGCAATAAAATACCTTTTGGAGAAGAAGGATGCTAAACCAAGGTTGATTAGGTGGGTGCTTCTCCTTCAAGAATTCAACTTGGAAATTCGGGACAAAAAGGGGACTGAGAATGTTATAGCCGATCACCTTTCACGGTTAGAGAGTCCCCTTGAGCAAGGATAAAGTCATCTGTAAATCATGGAAACCTTTCCCGACGAGCAGCTCTACAAGTTGGGTTCGCAACACGCGCCTTGGTATGCTGATCTAGTGAACTATTTGGAGAGCAAAACAATTCCAAACGACCTCTCACGCCATCAAAAGAAGAAGCTAATTTCAGAGGCTAAGTACTATTTGTGGGACGATCCTTTTTTGTTCAAAAGATGCCCTGATCAAATCATTCGCAGATGTGTTCCGGATGAGGAAATCCACAGTGTGTTGAACCATTGTCATGCATCACCCTACGGTGGACATTTTAGTGGAAATAGAACAGCGGCAAAGGTCTTACAATCGGGGCTCTATTGGCCGTCATTATTCAAGGATGCTCAATCCTTTGTGACCATGTGTGATCGGTGTCAACGGACGGGAAACATCTCAAGACGACATGAAATGCCGCTGAACACCATACTTGAGGTTGAGTTGTTCGACGTATGGGGGATCGACTTCATGGGTTCATTTCCCCCATCAAATAAGAATCTCTATATTTTGGTAGCCGTGGACTACGTCTCAAAGTGGGTTGAAGCAGTGGCACTACCAACGAATGGGTCCAATGTCGTGATAAAATTTATAAAAAATTATATTTTCATGCAATTTGGGACTCCACGTGATATTATCAGTGATGGTGGTTCACACTTTGACAACAAATTCCTTGATGCGGTCTTGAGAAAATACGGAGTCACTCATCGTGTTGCTACAGCCTACCATCCTCAGACGAGCGGTCAAGTCGAGATATCAAATCGAGAGCTGAAGTGGATCCTAGAAAAAACAGTCAGCTCGTCTCGAAAAGATTGGTCTTTTAAACTCGATGATGCACTTTGGGAGTACCGTACTGCGTATTAAACACCTATCGGGATGTCGCCTTACAGATTGGTTTATGGGAAAAGTTGCCATTTTCCCGTAGAGATGGAACATCGTGCTTACTGGGCGATAAAGAAATTAAACTTTGATCTGAAATCTGCTGGTGAAAAGCACTGTTTGCAGCTGAACAAGTTGGAAGAAATTCGCCACGACTCGTACGAAAATGCGAAGCTTTATAAGGAGCGGACAAAGATTTGGCATGATAAGCACATCACACAGAGAGAGTTTGTCCCTGGTGAAGAGGTGTTGTTGTTTAATTCTCGCTTAAGGTTATTCCCCGGGAAATTGCGTTCACGATGGTCGGGACCATTCACCGTAGTTAAAGTGTTCACACACGGTGCAGTGGAAGTACAAAAAGATGACCGCAAATTCAAAGTTAATGGACAGCGGTTGAAGGCCTACTTGGGTAATCCAATAGACGCACAGAAGACGTGCGTCGTCTTGTCCACCGCTGGATGAAAGCTAGAAAAGTCCGGCTGAAGACTATAAACTTAGCGCTTCTCGGGAGGCAACCCGAGTATTAGTTGTAGATTTTTGTGTTTCAGTATTTTCTTTCATTTTTGGATCTTTATTTTTCATCATTTTAGCTTGGATATGCTTATCTCTCACGCTCTTGATGTTTTCTGTTGAAAATTTTGTGCAGAAATCACCCCAGGGGAAGAAATCAGCAATGGGCCACGGCACAAGGAAAATGAGCCGCGGCACACACCAGTTGAAGGAAAAAGGCCAAACAAACTGTACTCTGTGCCGCGGCACGACCTTACTGGGCCGCGGCACACCAGGTCCCTGAGCCGCGGCACATATTCACTGAGCCGCGGCACGCCAAATGTCCAAGAAATGCCCAGGAGACTGTACTCTGTGCCGCGGCACAGAACAAATGAGCCGCAGCACACTAACACGATGAGCCGCGGCACGTGCAGATTGAGCCGCGGCACCCGACGACATCACAAAAAGTCCCAGGCAGACTGTACTATGGGCCGCGGCTCACTTAAGCTGTGCCGTGGCCCCCGTCGCAAATGGGAACACCGAGCATTCTTTCATATACTTGATCGGCCGACCCCAGGTAAACCTTCTTCCCCTTCTGCGTGCGGCACTCGGACGATTCAAGTCAATTTTTTTCTTGCATTCCTTCAATCAAAGCAAGGTAATTCTCAATCCCCTAATCCTCATTGCTACATGACTTGAAAAGTGAAGTATTGGTGTGGCTGCTGGGATGAATATGTAGTTAGTGCTTTAAAGTTTTATCAAGGTTGAGTTGGGATATGAAATTTTTGATTAGTATCGATGGAAATTATTGATTATGAACGAATTGGTGATGTTCTTTGTCGTTTGTCATGGCTATATATCTATGTTGTCATTTTTGGGGATTTGGATTTAGCCATTAAAATTCTTGTTCTTCATTTAAACTTATGCATACCAAGTGTTTGATTAATTGCATCAATGAAAAATTTTTAAGCCAAGCATTTTCAAACTATATGCAACGAATTATTTTATCGGATTACATTATCTCCCGACCCTTACATCATATTTAAACTTGAGAGCTCATTCTTAATTTCCTCTCTGATGATGCAAGCTCATTCATTCACGTTCTGCATGGTGTAGTCGATGAGCGTGCAGGCTCGCCGGAAGAGGCCGGCACCAGTTCATGAGCAGACAGTAGTGGAGTACTTGACCTTTTCTTTTATTATATATTACATTTTGTGTACATTGAGGTCAATGTACGTCCCAAGTTTCGGGGGGGGGGGGGTTACTTTCTGTTGCTGTACTTATTCGTTTGCACTGTCGTTATTTTTCGTTATTTTTCGACGTTAGCCTTGCTTGTCGTGATATTATTTGCATTTGTGAATTTTTCGTGCTTCATTTTGTGTAAAACTGATGTTACGATACTGATTTCTCTCTGAAGAAACGGTTGAGTTTTAGTTGAGTTATAGTCAGCGATATCTATTTCTGTTGAGTATTCATTTAGGTCCGAATATCGTTTTTGTAGAAATCTTAGCACATAAGAGAGGAGACATACGTGTTTTCAAATCGCTGTCTACACGTTTGGTTACACTTTTCGCGTAGCTAGTCGTCCAGTAACATAAGTCTTGTGGGCACTTAAATTGAGTTTAGAATCGGACAATTTTTCCCAAAAAGTCGATATATTATTTGTTCTATGATGGGAAGTCTAGTAACCGGGGGTATTCACGTGACCTGTTGTTTACTCTCGCGTAAAACGACCACCCTGATTAGACTAGTGGTTAAGAGATTTCGCATGTGCCGATGATGGGAAGCCTAGTAACCGGGGGTATTCGCGTGACACGTTGTTTACTTTCGCGTAAAACAGCGACCTTGAATCGGACATGCGGGAATAACTATTCGAGTTGTTTCTCCGCTGTGGAGGGGAACTTAGTAACTAGAAGCATCCATGTGCCCCATGAGTGTCTTTTACGTCAAACGGTTCCCCAATACATGAGAATGGAATTCCACCCTAGGATTATCCCGATGAAACATCCCGAGATCCGAACCTAGTGGGCAACTCGAATCATCTTATTGAGCATGTATAAGGGAATACGGTCCGAGGGTTATTTTTTATGACGAAACTCTTGAAATTTTTGCCACTAGACTGTGGTACTGGGCGACTTGGCTTGTTTATTTTAACCCTTCATATTGACGGTTGGTTAAATTCATGCTTGTTAATATTTGAGCTTGATTTTCTTCATGCACGATTGATTAGGACTGAAATTGGTTACTTTGTGGAATCAGTGTCCTGGATGTGACTCACTATTACGACACTTGTATTATTCTTTGAGGATTTCAGGGTAGTATTGATTAAGTTGAGCACTATGGATTTGCACGATCATTCACGATATTCTTTTATTTGTAATCAATTCTTTTTGCTTGAGGACAAGCAAAGGCTCAAGTTTGGGGGTATTTGTTAGGCGTATTTTTATACGTTTATTTATCATTATTTTGTATTCTTTTTATGATTAAATCTGCATAAATGAGCTTTTAATGCACTATTATTATATGTTTTGCAGGAAATCGGAGTCCGGAAGCTGAAATGATGAAAAGCGGGCGAAAACGGTAACTTTTGGCCTGGAGCCGCAGCACAAGGCAAGCGGGCCGCGGCACACGAAGGTGACATGAAAGTGCCGAACCAACTGTACCCTGAGCCGCGGCACAAGGATGCTGAGCCGCGGCCCAGGAAGAAAAAAAGGCGCCCAGGTATTCGCTGAAGACACGGTGAGCCGCGGCACAAATTAAGTGAGCTGCGGCCCACGGGGCAGTTTTGATGTGTTGGCCGCGATTCTGGGCCGTTTTTGGAGCAGTTCTCGACCTAATCACACGGACGTGTTTTGGAGGCTGAGGAGAATTATAAATAAGCATTGAAGGTCATAATTGAAGGAGGGATTATCATCGGAGGATCGATCATCATCAAGGAAGAGAAGCAGAAACCACCAAGGAGCAGAGAGCAGAAGCTAGAGAACGGAGAAATCCGAGCTCGTCATCTGCGTTTGATCTTTATGCTTTCATTAATTATTTCTGTACTTTTATTTTTTAGCATGTCAGGCTAAAACCCTGTTCTAGGATTTTGATGAAACCGAGGCTTTGACGACTTTGCTTTTGATTATCTATATAATTCCCTTTTCTGTTGAGTTTTCCCAATTATTTTTAATGCTTTCAATTGTGCGGCCTATAATTGAATTATTTTAATTACGCAACTCGAATCGGGAGAGGAGAGTTGGTGAGGAAATATTGGAGAAAACCGTTTTATCTTGTGAGATAGGAATATACTCATAGGAACTACGTGGCCTTTTTGAAGATTCCGTGCCTTTTGCCTATTGTCGAATGAATTCACCTAGGGATAGAGTGTATTATTCGCCTTTAGAAAAATCTATTGACCTCGGGAGAGGCGGTAGAGTATTTTAGCAACCTTCGCCTTCAATAAATTGGGAAATCATCAAATTCATATAATCAAGAGTAAATTCGGATAAACCGAGGTAGATTCACAATCCTAGATTTATTCCTTAATTGATTTTATTCCTTTGAATAATTGATTCTATTATTCCTTTGTTTTTAGTAATTTTCCTTAATTATTGCTTGAAACTAAAATTTCGACAGTTCAAATAAAATTAGAATATGAATAAATCGGTAGTTAGTAAAGTCAGTCCTCGTGGGAACAATATCTTACTCATCATTTTATTACTTGTCTACGACAACGTGCACTTGAAAATCCGCAACACGCCAATAGAAAGATCATTGGACCGAGTGAGCCACTCGCGGTCCACATCGAGCTTGCCCCCGTGCAACCAAGGATCGCTCCTCCCCAAACACCTTTGTATGAGGGGAGATCGGACCTCGAGACCCACTCGAGCAAGTTTCGGATCTACATGACCGGGTGTGGGGCATCAGATGCGACCAGGTGCCGAATATTCCCGTTAATGTTGGGCGAACTGGCCCATAGGTGGTACGTCTCACTGCTACCGCGATCAATCAATTCCTTTGAAAAACTGGCAAGTGACTTCACATCATACTTCGCCGCCAAGGTCGCCAGACCGGAAGGCCCCCACCGCATGATGAAAATCAGGCAGGGGGAAGATGAGTCCGACGCAGATTACATCGACCGGGTGGATAAAATGGTCCACACCGGCGAGCCCATAAGCGACGAGCTCACCCTCTACTCGGTCTTGGGGGGATTCTATGGTCATTCACTCATGTTTAGGCACCTCACAAAGGACATCCCCCTACGCGATCTTCTGTGCCAAGGCTGCCGATTTTCTGGCCAGGCAGAGGCTGCTCACCCCCCGCCTAGGCGAGGGGACGCTGCCTCCCGTCCGAAAGACGGCGATCGTCAAAACCAACAAGGCGGTCGCCAAGCCACCCGGTGATTTCAAGGCCTTCGAGGATATGGAAGCCCATCTCCTCCACAAGTTCAACCAAACTCCGGCCCACATTTTTTACGCCATCAAGGGGCGCGAACCGCTAAGCAAGCCAAAGAAGATAAGGGACAACGGTCATCTGGACCACAATAAATATTGTGCTTATCACAAGAGTCCCGGTCATAGCACCAACCAATGCCGCGACCTCCTCAGACAACTCTGGAGATTGTTCGAGGAGGGCAAGCTGGACAGTTTATTGGCTTAGCCGGAGCCCCATCAATCTGCCGATACGGTCTCCAGAGTCGAACATACAGTTGCCAGAGTCGAACGCGATAGGCCGGAAAGCTCATACGAGTCAATCCCTCGATTAACCTCGGCGGTCGGATCTATATGGTTCAATCAAGAGGTGGGAACTTCGGAAGTCTTTCCCCGATTCCCACCACGTCAAACCAAAGGCTACTGCCTGAGCAACGCTTCGAAAAAGAGGATGACTCACTCGCCCGCTAAAGTTCGTCATTTAACATGATGGACCTAGGCAGCAATCGCCTCCCCCTGCACAACGTATACCGTTGAGGATCGCTAACTAACATGGCGGTCCGAGGTAGAAAAGTGTCGCCATGGTCGCGAAGGTCGATGAAATCGACGATCCGTCCATGCAAGGTTCCTTTGGGCAGCGATCGCTCACCCTTCATTTAAATACGAGGCGGGCATAGCCGAAGGACCCTCCAAAACAAATCAGAGGATGACTCGCTCGCCCTCTAAAGTTCGTCATCAACATGAAGAAACTAGGCAAGTGATCGCCTCCCCTTACACAACGTATACCATCGTGGATCGCCATCTGACGTGACGATCCGAGGTAGAAGAGTGTCGACATGGCAGTGGAGGACGATGGAACCGTTCTCTGTGCCCGTTCAAGGTCCTTTTGGGCAGCGATCGCTCGCTATTCGTTAAAATACGAGGCATGCATAGCTAAAGGGCACTCCAAACCATATTTGTGGACACGTTCGCCCGCCCTCAAAGGTCCATCACTTAACATGGTGGATCCGGACAATGCGACGCGTCCCTCCCCCCTTCACAACGTATACCGTCGAGGATCGCCATATAACATGACAGTCCGAGGCAGAAATGTGCTAACAAGCCGCGATCGTGGAGTCGATCAATCCGACGATGCCCCGTGTAAGGACTCCTACAGACCAAGACCGCACGCCCATCATTTAAATATGAGGCGGGCGCAACTTACGGAGGACCCTCACAATTAAGTGAGTCGCGATAAGTTGGCCATCAGATGGAATGTCGCTCGCACACAAAACTGGTCGTGGAGGTCGGTTCCATCGAACTCCGTGATCGTGCATGGTTCCTCTAGGCCGGGATGGTCGGCCTTCCTCGAGGAATCTGCAAAATTGAAGACCGCTCACTCAACGATTTATTTTCGTCCCCTTACTTTCACTAAGTAAACAAAAACAAGGGGGAAGGGCGGAGCTATGTATACCACCATCGTCTCTACCCAATTACACGTACGCCGATCGGCATTGTTCAGTCATATGTGCAACGATCGACTTCGTTCTGAAATTACCAGTATGAGTTTATCAATCCAATTGGAGCCATACACACGACGATCGTTCCTCAAACACTTGTGTAAAATCATGCAAGCAAGGAATCAGAAGCAATTATTTACTTCATTTCATTCGGAATACTCGTACAAGCGCCTGAAGGCAGAATACAACAAAGATGAAAAATTACAAGCGAAACACAAAAAAAAGAAAGACGTAGAACCTCAGGCTACCCCTGCCTGGCCTTCACCTTCGGCCGCTGGATCGGCCCGCGCTCCCCCGCCGGCTTCCGAAACTGCCTCCCCGTCCTCTGGGGCATCTGGATGAACGAGATTTCCGGGAATCGGGTACCAGCTCAGGTCTACACCGAGATCCGAGAGGTCCATGATCGGCACGGAGAAGGCGGGATGCAGAGGATGCTCCAGCACGTAAACTTTGAAGTTTTCAGCCAGAGGGCCGACCTCCAGCCCTCCCTTCTTAGCGGCGCGGATTGAGTCAGTGAATACCATGTAGTAGGCAAACTCGCTGACGGGCTCCACATTGAGAAAAGGGTCGGCCTCGGTCGCCTCTAGCCTTCCCTTGAGCTCCGCAACCGCCTGATGTGCACCCTGGAGCTCGGATGCCTTGGCAGCCGTTTCTTCCCTCGACGATGCCAACTCGCTAGTCAGCCGGGCGACAGTCACCTTAAATTGATCGGCTTCCTTCTGAGCAGCCGCGTACAACCGGCGGGCCTCTGTCATCTGGTCCCGAATCCGATCGACTGTCGCCCGGGCCCGCTCAGAATCCTGTCTCGCCCGCTCAAGTTCTTGACTTGCCCGTTTAGCCGCTTCCAAGGAATCCTTCTCCATAGCAACGAGCCTGTTGGAAAACTCAGAGTTCTTTTTCCGAGCAGCCTCGAGGTCTGCCTAAAGACGGGAAGTAGAAGGGCGCCCTTCGAAGTCCTTCACAGCTTGGGCGGCCATCGTCGCCGCCTGGAGGGATAGAGCAAAGGCCGCTTGCATCGTGTCCGCGGATCGTTGATGGGCGATCGCAATCAAATCAGTCGTCCAGGCCTTCGGCAGAGCAGAGACAGCCCGGGCGACATAGTACGGGACATCACAGGCCTCGCGAGGAGATCGGCTTGCGAGAAAGTCCAGTACCAGCGGCGAGCAATTCATATTGGTGCAGACGATCCTGCATCAAGAACAGAAGAGTTAGCATGTCTCCTACACAAGTGACAAAACTCGTCAAAACAACCGAAGCTTACCACTCAGCCTTCTCGGGGTCGCGACCGAAGAACGGCTTCCCGCGTGGGGTCTCGGCCTCGGCAGTCGCCATGGCCTGCAAGAAAGCCGACGAGGGCGTATGCTCCTACACCAAGGGGACCGCAGTAAGCAGAGGCGCGGCGAGCGGCTGCTCACCAGCAGGGGCAGAGGCTGGGGGTTCCCCCGACCTCTGTCACTTGCGGTTTAGCCGGAGTCCCTCCTCCCGAACCTCCTCCTCCACAACGATCGGCTCCACATGAGGCCTCGCCTCCAGGATAAGAGGTAGCGCCACCGGGGGAACTCGACTCGATTTCTTCTGGCGCAGGCGACTCATGACTATAGGGTTCGACATGGCGATCTCTAGCGGAGGCTCCAGGAAGCGATGGAAACGGACCTCTGCAAAAGGAAACGATCAAACAATGGTTAGGCACCTTCCTCAAACAGGACGGCCGCCAAGCAAAAGGAGATCGTGGAAATCCGTGCCTGGAACCAAAAGGTGGCGCGGAAAACGAAATAACCGAGCAGCCAACCAACATCTCTCGTTGTTAATCTAGCAAGCATCTATATCGTCGTCCGGAAGACTGCGAATACGCTCCCAGACTATCAAAAACTCAAAAGGTAGCTCGTCAGCCGCCGGAATATGGAAGCGTGCAAAAAGAAGACCAGATTAGATCAGTTCAGAGTGTATCTGAACAAAGGGAGAGTCAGAAACCTTACTCGGATTCCTCTCTCAAAAGCCGGTGGGAATGTCCAGCGACGTTCGGCGTTGGATATGGTAGCCACCGACGGACCCTTTCTGAACCGTCGGTTTGAATAGGTGGTTCATCTCCAACGGCGAGGGAAGGAGGTACAATCGATGACCTCCGAACAAAGTGAGGGCACAGACAATCTGGAGCCAGTCGTTCGGCGTTAGCTGAAGCGGCGCCACATTCCAGGCGACCAGCAAGTTGTAGACGGAAAACGACAATGGGAACCGCAGCTCGGCCTCCATTATCGCCTCATTCACGGCGACCATGCCCTCTGGAGGTTGGCCGGCTCGCTCGTTCTCGGCAGGCGCGAAAAGGTCCACATTAGAAGGGACATGGTACCTCGCCCTCCAGATGTCCAAGTCCTTCCTGGTCGCCGAGCTCCTGATCTGGCCAAGAGACCACGGGGAGTGCTGCGCGGCCCGGAACAGCGACCGCTTCGCGGATTGATAGGTATGGGAGATCGAGTACTCCCGATAGTCGAACTTGGGATGCGGACCAGCCAGTCTCTCCATAATTTCTGTGAAGGCTGAATAGGCTTGGCCGAAGGAGCTATACTGCTCCCAGTACGCTCTCACCGCCATCTCCTTCTCGAACAGCAAGCGTTTTTGCTCAGTCGCCGCCTCCCTGGCAGCATCGGCCTCGTTGAGTAGTTCCTCGACTTCCATGGGATTAATACCTGCGTGGATAGCCTCGACAACTGTCTCCATGTGGAATTCCGTGGAGGTTCCTTCTCGGGCAGTCGAAGTCCCGGCGGCATAGGTGGTGCCCGTTTCAGACATTGTAGGTACTCCAGACATTCTCAAAATGAAAAGGAAAAAGAGAATTGTTTCTTATCGAAGGATTGAGTCGAACGACGATCGGCAGACAAGGCTTCAAGAAATTTCGGCTATCTTCCTCTCCGACGAAATTGCGTAAAGGGGATTGCACTGTAACCCTAGCCCTTTTATAGGAGAAGGCGGGGGCTTCCGTGCAAATAAGGAGAATATCGAGGGCTGAAGTGCAACCGTCGGGTAAAGTCGCAGTCAATGCCTCCCTTGAAACCAGCGTACGCGTCGTTTCAAGGACACGCCAGACGAGAACTCTTGACTAACTGTCGGACTCCCCCAATCGCATCGCGATACGTACCCCCGCGGAGTTTCGAGCCCGCTATTATTTCCCGCTCTTTTCAGCGACCGAGTGGATCGTGCAAATTCAAAACTAGTCCGCTCGAAAAATGATCCTCTAACTCATAAAAAGTCGCTCGTCTAAATCCAAGCGATCGCCAGTGGAGCCACCTCACCCCACGTCTTCGACATGAGATCAAGGTAGGGGGCAATTGTTGTGCGGCGATTAATACGCCTGTACGGCGATCGCCATAAGGCCGAGCAACCGAGTTCATGATCAAATGAGCCACGGCAAACTTGCCAATCGAAGGTAACAGTCCATCTTCGAGTATCTAGCGATCGACCTCCCGAAGCGATTGTCTCTTGGTACCTAGCATCCGGATCTAGTGCCCAACCAGGGACGACCGACTTATGCCACGTAAAGAACCAACATCCATCAAAGTCCACGGAGACCGAATCTCGGGATGGAGGCCTACGTGCAGATCCGCAAAAGGCGCCGCAGAATAATTGTATTCTAGTCCTTCAGCAGCTGTCAGTGACAGAGACGGACTCACCAACCGACAAACCCGCCGAAAGGTACTAGATAGGACCTCCCAAGACAGCGACATAGACGCGTGTTGTCCTCTCATTGGTTCGCACATACGGCTGCCAGCAGCTGCTGCGGACATTAAGGAGACCAACCCATGTGCTAAAGACAATCATCCACTTATTATAATACAACAGAGGCGATCGCCCAGCGACTCCTAGTCCTATAAATAGAGAGCCTCGAGCAACTGGAAAAAGGTTCAGAAGTTCAGACATTCAGCTAAAAAACTGAGCACTCCATCGTTGTTACAAGAACTCACAGAGCATCATCTCTGGTTCTTCCGGAAATCATAAGCTCTCAAGAGCTAGATAACTAGGGTCTTTACACTCATTGTAATTGTACTCTAACATTAATATTTGTACTCTCAAATATTCGTATTAATAATATCTCACGAGAGCATTCAAGCCCGGGACTAACAACCCTGGCAAATCTTGTGTTATTTACTTTTCCTCGGACGTGCTCTCGCATATTGTTTGTTACTCGTCCATTCCAGCATATCATCTCCGGATAATATTTCGGGTAACAACATACCCCACCTCTGAAACCACTATAAGTGTTATGTGCTTTATTGTTTAACATTATACTTAATTGTTGCATTCATCTTAACTGTTACATTAAATATCATCCAAGTCTTCCGTATATATTTTTTCAGCTGAAATGTGAACTGCACTTAACTACATCAACATCAGCTGAGTTTACCTAGTTGCACAAATCACAGCTGAGTGTTTTCCAAGCGATTATTTGAGCAAAGATTTTACAAGTATATTCACCCCAGACTTGTACCTTACGTATTTGTGACCTACATTACATTGATGGACCGATGATCCACACATTCATTTGCATCATGTGAATTTAAGAAAATCGGGCATTAAACCAGCACTATTGAAAGTTTGTTATAATGTGGATGCTCCATTTGGAGAAAATATGGATTCTACTCAAATGTTGAGGGCCTGTATACTTCAAATTGATGGTAGGGTACTCTACGCTGACCTTGTTGTCCTACCAATATCAAATTTTGATGTTATACTTGGTATGGAATAGCTAGCTAAATATTGTGCAAATATCGATTGTAATAAGAAGATTGTGGCCTTTTGACCAGTAAATGGAGGATGATATATTTTTAGAGGAAATTTGCATTCATTCTATTTGCCAATTATAATTGCATTGAAAGCTAAGAAGATGCTAAACAAGGGATGTGCTAGCTATTTGGCTAATATTTTGTATACTTCCCTTGAAATGGAATTGAAGCCTAAAGACATTGATGTGGTTAGAGAATTTCCTGAGGTATTTCCATATAATCTACCAGGTTTGCCGCCACATCAGGAAATTGAGTTTGCAATTGAAGTTATTCCAGGAACTACTCCTATTTCTAAAGCCCCATACAGAATGGCACCAATAGAATTGAAAGAATTAAAAGTTCAGCTACAATAATTACTTGATAAGGGATTCATCCATAATAGTTTTTCACCTTGAGAAATGCCTGTTGTGAAAAAAAAGATGACACATTGCGATTATACATTGACTACATAGAACTAAACAAAGTGACCATCACCAACAAATATCCTCTTCCAAGGATAGATGATTTAGTTGATCAGTTGTGAGGAGCATGAGTGTTTCAAAGATTTATTTACATTGCAGATATCATCTATTGAAGGTCAAAGAATTTGATATGCAAAAGATAGCATTTAGAGGCAATATGGTGACTACGAATTTTTAATGATACCTTTTGGTTTGACGAATGCTCATGCAGCATTTATGGATATAATGAACCGGGTATTGAAAGAGTTGCTTGATAAATTTGTGGTGGCGTCTATCGATGATATCCTTATCTATTCACATGACAGATATGAGCATAAAGAACACCTCAGCATTGTGCTTCAAATTCTCAAATAAAAATAATTGTACTTTAAATTCAAGAAATGTGAATTCTGGATAGAACAAGTGGTATTTTTATAGCATGTGGTGTCCAAGGATAGCATTTTAATTGATCCAAACAAGGTAGAGGTGGTGAGTAACTGGCCAACACCAACGAATTGTTGGAATATTTATTCCACATATTCATAAATAGAGTTTTGATGATTAAGTTGCTAAACAAAACAAATCAGCAAAGAGGCGAATCAAAACAACGAAGTAGACAAAGATGCAAAAAGTTGAACAAAATACAAAGCTAGCACATGCTAGTCTCAAACGTTAGCGCACGCTAATGGGACCTCTCTGCAGTTCAGACGAGTTCAAAGTTGCCTGAAGTAAACCTACTTGGTGAAGATAGCGTACGCTTCACATGAAGCATAACGCACGCTATCGAAGGCTATTTTACCGTTGTGAAGATATTCAAACTCAGAATGACGTATGCAGTGACATACGATTAGCGCACGCTACTGATGATATTTAGTGCACGTTAAATAGCATTTTGAATACAAGTCAATCAGAACGTTGGAAAGAATCTGGCCAAAGTCACAAAGAATCAAACGGTCAGTTTGACGATTCATGCAACGGATACATGGTTAGCACACGCTACGAAGAGTGCTTAATGCACGCTAATATATGTACTTAACGTACACAATGAATAAGCTAACGCACGCTAAGGAAGAGAGACAATAGCCACTAGACTTAAGCTACAAGCTGTTAACGCACGCTACATGTACGCTACAAGCGATAGCGCACGCTAAAGCAACAAGGCTAGCGCACGCTAATACAAACAGTCAGCAACGGCTAGTTTGTGGAGAAAGGCTATAACTACCAAACCACTTGGTATTAATTCATACAACAACATTGAGCAATTCATATACACTTGAGATATCATTGTAAACATTATAGTTGTTCTTGATCTTAATTTGAGAGTGATTGAGTGTTATACACTAAATCATACACGAGAGAAAAAAGAAAAGATACGATTAGATTCGGTGTTATTAGGATCAAGGATCCGGCATTATTAGAATCGCAATCGCTATCTTAGTGAGGTTTATCTAGTACCGATAGAAAGCTAGAGTGGTTTATTCCTTGTCCAATAGAAAAGGAAAACGGTTTAACTTGGATCGACATAAAGACAAGTAAAAGAACGGTTTTACTCGGACCGATAGAAAACGAGCTTGTAACGTAATCCCTCGACCGATAGAAGAGAGGTTCAGAGGTTTTGATCTTCATCCTGTAGAAAAAGACATCGAGAGAGGACGCAGGCACGTTTGGCCGAACCTCTATAAATCCGTGTGTCATTTTATTTCCACACTTTATATTTATGTTTCCGCACAACGGCGCGAATTTCCATAATTTTGCAACAATTGGTATCGGAGCGGTTACACTAATAAGCGGCTTAACATCCGAGGAGTCGATCCAAATGGCGTTTCAACTTGCCCTGGTCGAAGGTCTTGCTCTTAACCGACCACCATTTTTTGACAGATCAAACTTCATGACATGGAAGAAGAAAACCACCAGGCTAAAAACCATTTAAAAAACATTCAAAAACACCAAAAGGCTGATGACGGTAATGTTTTAAATACTTAAATGTTTTCAAAAACATAGTTCTCAAATACCGTCACAAAATACCATTTGAAAGTACAAGGCGAAATGTCAAATCTCGACAGTTCAAAATGTACGTTAATCTACCACTTATACGTACTGATAAAATATTTTCAAGAGAAAGGGTTTAACGAAAATAACCCAAGTTAACGAGATGCCCAAAAGGCCATTTTAAAATACACACGGGTTGGTTAAAATACCGGAAAGTCATTTTGAAATATACACACGAGTTGGTTAAAATACCGGAAAGTCATTTTGAAATATACACACGCAGCGGATAAGAACACAGTTCAAAAATACATAATTGCAGTGGAATAAATAAATACTCGACACTCAAATACACGCCACAACCAGTATCACCCGGGAAGCTCATTTCTTCACGACCGCTACTAGCTCGATCTCCGAGTACCTAAAAATAAAGCCCACGACGGGGTCAGCCACCATACTCAATAATGATATCGATCACATCATCATAAATAACTACATACCAATGTAATAATACTATAAGAATACTACCAACGTAATCTTACCGTCGTAACCTTACCCATCCATAGCAATCCATACCAAATCAATCCTTACCATAACCCACATTTCGCATTTTCAAATGGCGAAATGAACTCAACAACAACCATCTGTACTGTATTCAAACAATACCAAGAATCCTCAAAACATCATCATAACTCATAAGTGTGAAATAATTCATCCGAGTCAAATCATGTCCGTCGGATCACACAATCAAATCTCAACCTAGATAAACCAATAATACACAACATATCTGCAGATCAAATACCACAAAACAATGGTAACAAGTCCCGAAGCATCGACATATAGTCCGAATACTCATACGATCAATAACAATGACCAATCAATAAATCGACCGAAAATATCATCAACATGATAAACTCCGATACGACCAACAAAGGATCAACGATAACCGAGAATATCCTCAACATGGTAAACTCCGAACACAATCAACAAAAGATCAACAATAACCGAGAATACCATCAACATGATAAACTCTAACACGATCAACAAATGATCAACACTAACCGAGAATACCCTCAGCAGGGTAAACTCCAAAGACGATCAACAAAGGATCAACAATAACCGAGAGTACCATCAACAAGTTAAACTCCAAATGATCAACAATAATGGATCTCAAAGAAATAACCCCACTGTCGAACATACCCCTCGGGCGTATGAACAACCAGTCGCAAACCGTCAAACATACCCAACCATAAATGGAGGATGAACGACCAATCAATATGGCTCAAAGATGGACGTCACAGTACGCCCAATCCGGAAATGTGTCCGTGCACATGTCCACCCGGTATACGGAATCCAGGATATACGTGGGATATGTACCTAATTAGCCTCACGAAGTACGTCTCGTGTGCACGGTTCAATGCGGAAACATCCACACATAACCATCGTGTGCCCGGCTAAAAATCCTATACAATAACCAATCGGCACGCAGATATGACTCCAGATATGTCACGATGCAACATGCCAATGAAACTCAAAGAATCACATATCCAATAAGGATCAAAAGACTCACCAAAGTGAACAACAACAGACTGACAATGAATTGTCGACACGACTAATCAATATCCAAACAACAATCCTGGGATCATCATCCCCAATGAATGATCAATACGATCACTGTTCTCAAACAACAATCCTGGGATCATCATCCCTCAACGATCGATCAACACAACCATTAATGCCCAACAATAGTCCTGGGATCAACATCCCTCAACGAATAACCAATACGAATCTCATTATATGAAACCTCGACATACAACATATACAACAATTCAACATAATAATTATCCTCGTAACTGAACAATACTTAAATTACCTCAAGCCGACGATAATATCCTTTCCACAAACAAACCATCAAACCGAGAACTTACATTTATAATATCATTGCTATATGAATTATAAATGAAATGAAGGCGAAACCATTCATTAAATATTATAAACTGAACAAGTGTAAACTTGCCTCGATACCGATACCACGAAGCCGTTACCAAAATCTATTGTCTTTGTCCACGAGCTCCTCAGCCCCGACCAAAAGCAATCTACGTACTCTTCAACCTCAACCGCAATGCAACGGTCATAATCCACGATCAAAACATCACAACCTCTTAGAAGATGAAATACACAAGTAACCACCTCAAGAATCATCAACATCTCCGTATCTCAAGCTCCAATCCCATGTTTCCAAGCTCAAAATCGACTTAGAAGGATCAAGAATCCATCTCTGAGGGTTGAAGGGTGAAAAACAAAGTGAAATTCCGAAGAAAGATGAAATGACGGGCGTCCACTTATATATACTTCTAACTATTATGTACGTAACATACAAACATTTACGTACGTAAACATCCTTTATGTACGCTATCTGACCTTGGTAGCGTACGTAACGACAATCCAGAGGTCACTGACTCATTTCGTTCAATACCTACGTACGGAATCCTTTCTCCGTAGCGTACGTAATACGTACGTTGACTTGTTACAGTAACATAATCATATTACGTACGTAATACCCCATGCATAGCATACATAATACGTAGTTGACTCAGCTGTGCACATTCTGCTGCCGACCACGGGCCCACCTGCCGATCATACCCGGATCATGTATGATTCCTCTTGTTACGTACGTAATGCCTTATGCATAACGTACGTGAAACGGAGAATTTAGCATACGTAAGTCCTTAAACTTAGCATACGTAATGGCCTTATGTAATTAGCCAAATCCAACTGTTCCTGTCCATCTTGACATACTGGATACGCATACACACATACTGAATACATATATTCAATCCAATAATATTCTCATATGATATATCCAATATCAAAAGTACGATAACCTGATACACGATATCCTCAAATGTAATTGTCGAACAACTAAGACAATTATACCAATACAACTGTCTCAGTTCTCAATTTATTTTATCTATACTGTATAGACACCAAGCTATGCAGTATATCTCAGATAAAATAACGCGAAAATTTATACTGAAAATCCAGATATTACATTCACTCCCAATTTCAGTAACCTGGCTTCCTTGTAGAAACATACACTGGATTTCTTGTACAACTCTGTTGGATTTATGCCCAGATAATGAAAGATCCCATGCTTATTCATGTTGAGAATTGTGTCAGCCATTAAGAGATTGTTTTGCGTCTCCATTTGCTCGACAAAATGAATTACAATGTAGTTATGCTTCTCGTTCACATTTTTGATGTTGATTCCATTGAACTAATTCTTGTAATCTATTTCTGCGTAAGAATGAAATCTTTGTGTGAGTGTGGATGAAGTTTGAATATTTTTCTTTTGTAGGAAAGTTAGGGTTTGAAGATGATGAATTCCTATAATGCACGGATTCTTCAAAATTGGGCAGTATGCAGATCGGACATCTGCGTGGCATGCGGGTGCGGATTCGCGTGGGATTTTAGCGGGATTCGCCACGTGGCGAATCCGTGCAAAAAAAAAAAATTCGGACTCGTGTATCCTGGCACAGATACGCATGTGATACGCGAGTCCGATTTTTTTTTTTTTTTAGATTTTTATAATTTTTAAAAAGTAAATCAAATAAATTAAAATACAAAAAGTAAATCATTTAATAAGTAATTACTTTTACCTTTAGCAAGATTCACTGACAACATTAGAAGTTCACCGCTCAAAGCCATTTTGAATTGTTTTTTGTATGACTTGTTTTATGTATTTGAATTGATTTTATGGTGATATTTGAATTGTTGTTTTTTATATTTAACAAGTGTTATATATAATAAAATATAAAATAAACAGACGTATCCTTGCCGTATCGCACTCTAACATTTTCAAAAAACCGTATCCCCACACCCGTATCTACCCGCACCCGCACCCGCCCCCGCACCTATGCAACATAGATGAATTCTTGAATGAATTTTGACAGACTATTATAGATTAATTTAAATTCAGTCGATTGAGAGAAATTAATATTTAGACGATTAGTATCCAGGTGTTCACATCGTGTGTACGTGTTTATTTTCAATCGTGGGGCCGACGTGGTTAAAAAGTAACATCCAATTTTCGATCATGGGTGTTTTGCAATGTGTTTTAAATTAAATAATAAAATACTAAAGTTGATGGTTTAGGAACATAGCTCGTTGATTGCTATGACTTGACTGTGGCTATGTTCTGCTCCAGCTATTTTATGATCTTGGACGGGTTTGCTGATTCAGCTAGGTCGTCAGTTGAGTTCTTTGCGTATGCAATTATCGAGTCTTACGGTCGTAATCGGCATAGCCTTACGGTCGTAACCGAACTCCCAGGGGCCCTGACTGAAATATGCCGAGTCACTACGGTCGTAACCGGCCAGTGTTAGCGGTCGTAACAAGCCTTACGGCCGTAATCGGCCAACGCCTACGGCCGTAATCGGCCAGCGCTTACGGCCGTAACCGAGTCCTCATAGGCCAAGGGGTGCCGACACCTTACGGCCGTAATCGGACAGGCCTTACGGCCGTAATCGGCCTAGCCTGCCCTCCGACTACCCGACTCAATACTCGACGACGACTCGATCACGCGAACGCACCAGATACGATCTAAAACAATAACGAACGAGATACGAAACTCAACGTACCACAGTACACGCATGCGATTCCAAAGACGCGGACGACAACAGTCCGTTCTACCGAAGAAAATTCAGCGAAACCGGAATGAAGGTCTCGGATATTACATTACCATAGCGCGCGTGTAAAACCCCCTAAACTCGATAGTTTACTACATGTATAATTATTAAATCATGATGTACTCTAATAACAATTGTTTGTAATCTACATCTAGTTTCATTTTATTTTACTTATTTATTCATAAATTATTTTATGAATGAGATAATGAATTAATTAAAACTCGAAATAGGAACATGAAATTCCTAATGGGCCATGTGTATCAACACCTACACATATGAACACACTAAAAGGCTCAAGTCCAACTTAATAAAATTCCTAAGGCTTGGAATTTCACTTCAAAGCCCAACTATATATATATATATATATATATGTGTGTATGTATATATACTTACACACAACAATTAAACACCAAAATATATATATATATATATATATATATATATATATATATATATATATATATATATATAAACACACACATATGGGACGGCCAAATGGGGGACAAGGGAGGGGATCAACATTTTTTTTTCAAGCCATGTTTCCAATGCAAAGGACCTATTTACACCCCATTTTCCCAAGCCTTGACCACCTCTTTTAAATACTTACAATATATATCAACACACTCTTCCTTCCACACATACACCAAACAAAAATCTGCACTTAGTAATAGAGAGAGAGAAGGCTGAAAATTTGAGAAGAAAGGAGAAAGAAGAAGGGGAAGGAAAAAGGAGAAGGAAATTCAAGGTAATCTTATTTTCAACCCTTTTCTTTCCTAAAACTTTAGTGGTAACCTTTATACTAACAATAATCTTAACATACAACAAAAATACCCACCTTGGATGGTGATTCATACGGCCGAACCATAGAGGATAGGAGGAGAAATCGTCTTTCAAAACCCGAGACCAAGAATCCCACACGAATTCAACTAAGGTGAGTGGAAATTCTTCAAAAATTTGAAAACAAAAATCAATTATTTCTTGTTTATGATGATGCATGTGAGATCTGAAAATTTTGAAATATATTCTTGAGTTGCATGTCAAATTTTGCATGTTGGAATTATACTACAAGTTTTTGTTAATATTTCTATATAAATATTTGTATTTCTTGATTTTTATTTATGAATATTATGAGAAATTATGATGCATGTACAAATCTGGAAAATTCTGAGTATATACATGTTTTGAATATTCATATTATGGTTATAACATCATGCAAATTGATTTGACAATTTTAGTCGACAACCGATTCGATAGTCGGATTCCAATTTCGTGAAAAATTGTAATCTTTATACCTACCTTGTACTTTCTCGTGACTTTATCTCAAATCTGGAATTTTAGTGTCATATGACTAAGTTGTAATATGTGATAATGTACTTGTGGCCGAAAACGAGAATTTAATCGAGTAAACGGAAAATTGGACACAAATTGCAATTTTAGGTAGTTTGGAGACTAAATTGAAAATTTACAAAAATACGTATTCTGGACCCTGTACCGCATATATTTCTTCATATATAAGTTGTCCGTAAAGTTTCGTACACTTCGGACTTCGATATCTATACTTATAAACCAAAATTGTAATTTGAAACACTTTTGGGGTCAAAACGCAAGAAAATTAGAATTCTGGACCAAGTCCGAAATTTTATGGAATTTTTCACAAATCTATCATTCCAGACCTATTACGAGTCACCTCGTAAAATTTCATCAAAATCCGAGCTAATTTCATAACATTATAAGCCCCGGAATAATTTTCCTAAGTTTTGGGGCAAAACCGTAAATTCTGGAAAATTCAGTCTCGAAACTGAAAATTTCGAAATTTCCTTAAATCTGAAGTCGTGGGAATATTTTTGACATTCTCACAAATCTTCACAACCATCCGAATTCGATCCTTACTCTAAAAACTAAAACTCGAACTCAAGGGCAAAAGCGTCCATTCAACTTATTCCAAAGATTTCTCGTTATCGTCGAACCTGCCCATATTATATAAATACCTGATCTAAACTCCCCAGACTATTAATAAGATTATTCAGATTATTTCTCAGATTTATTATGAATTTTTTTTTCTTTCGAGCAAATCGGGCCACAATTATAAATAATACATATTTCGTACTTAGTCAAAAAGACGCTATTAACCTGACTAACCGAACACATACTTGATACTCGTGACATACGTCTGACTACTGACTGTAACTGTCCGGGAACTAAGTGCTATACAAACAAAGTGTCACGGACGGGTCCGCCTCTAACTCTACCGGGGCAAAGTGCCACGTCCACGGACGGGGGCCACCTCTTGATCCCATACGAACCAGAGAGCCAACCTAAAATTGGGGGCCACCTCTTGAACTGTATGAGCCACCTCTAGAGTCCCTAATCGTGTCAGGGACGGTTAGACCAAGTCTTGGATCGAGCAGCGAGGCTGCGGTTCATGAACGAGGCTACCGTTGTTTCCTATTCCCATAACCGAGGAATGGAGTGTTCCGAGGGACCTGGGTCGTAGACTTGGGGTATAATCGCGATTATGGTGTGATCCGGGTTTTGACCCACAGCTAAGGACATACCGAGCCCAGATAAGAGATAAAGAAGCACACGCTAAGTGTGAAAAGAGCGAAGGCTCTACTTGGGGCGACGGTCCAAATCTTGGGGCGACGACCTATCTTGCTAGGAGTAATAAGGAGAGCCTAGAATATCCAAAGTCCATATCGGCAGGATTCGAAGCTTGCTTGACTGATTGACCAACTGCTTGACTTGTCATCCGTCCACGGGGACAGGATTATAATATCGCACCTGTAAGTATTTATTGTGTTCATATAAATTGTAATGTATCTTGCAAACGATTCCAATTTCATATACTTTATAAAACCATGCATCAATCAAAATGTTTTCAAAGAAAAGTAAGCCACACTCGCACACGATCACCCACTCACTGAGACCCTTTGTCTCACCCCACCGTTTTCCATTTTAAACCAGAGGATGAGAATCCGGCCAAAGATGAGGGGACTTTTGAAGAGACCGAGTAGAAGACCTTCGAGACATAGAATTTTGTATAATTCTACCTTGTAATAGATTAGTTATGTTTCGTATTTGGTACTTTTGAAATTCTGGAAAGAAGTTCTGCTGTAATGTTCTGATCTTTGTAATTTCATTACCAACTTTTATTTCAACGAATCTTAAAATATCGGGTTAAGATCGTTGTTGAATTTTTGTTGATCGTTATTCTAGCTTCCGCAATGTCTTTACTGCACTCTTATTGATTGATCGACATGTATCGTCACGCCCTCGTCCTGCCCGATGTTAGGGGCGTGACAGAAGTGGTATCGGAGCTCGCTTTGTAAGAAGGACACTTACATCGAGCTTTTCCAGGATAAGAATCTTCGGACTTAGATGAGGATTCCACCTAGGGCGAAGTAAACCATAGGGTTAAGACCTAAAGTAAATTCCTCGAGTCAACTTCCAATAAAATCTCTTTCGACTTGTCGCAATTCAATTGGAAAATGCGTAGTCATATTCAACAGTTTCTATGTCATCAGCTAAACAAGCTATGCTTAGTCTTTTCAGAATCGGATACTTAATTAAGTATTCGTAGCATTTCCCGATTGAGTAAATTCCTCTATTGAACTCTTGAAACAGATATAGTATATGTTACTTATCGATTTATCTAAAATTCATTAAACCTCCTTACTATTCTAAAATAAGGTATTAATCGTTAGTGTCACATAAGCATACTTGTTGAATCATTAAGATCACTGCCTTGATGATTATTCATGCTTAATAGAGTTTACATTGGACATTAGATTTTTACGAAATACTAACTTAGACCTTGGTCTGGTAGGTATGGATTCCGAAATGGATAGGATCATTGAGCTCACACGTTTAACGGAGAAGGTCAAGCTCTTAGAAGAGCAGGCTACCTACTGGCGAGAGAGTCAAGGAATAGCCGAGCAAAGCTTAAGGACCAGGATTGGATTGAGCGACTCGAGCAGCAGATTCATACCTTGACAGGAGAGCTGGATAGGACCAGGCAGGAGGTGAACTCGTATCGAGGGCAGATACAGGAGGCGTTCCAGGCACTAGAGTCCCGACATGAGGAATGCAGGAGTCTACAGCTGACACTACATCAGCGGGATACATACGCAGAGAGACAAGAGGCTGCCATCAGGAGCCTCCAGCATGTTCGATCTCAGCTGAGCTCCCGAGTTGAGACACTGGAGTGTACCCTGGCCGCGGAGCACCTTCAGGACAGAGAGTTCTTGGATGCGATACGTGCTCGAGTGATAAAGTTAATGGAGCTTATCCCAGGGATCGAGGTTATAACCCCAGGAGAGAGGATTGATGTATCCTCTAGCTCTGAAGAAGAGGACCCTGAGGAAGACCCGATGGAGCCAGGAGAAGACTGAGAGTGATACCGCTATGTTCCTACTTTGATGTTTAACTATTATGATGATGTTATGATGTACTTATGTTTGTTCTTTGGTATTTGAACGATGGTTAAGTTGGACAACTTACTAACTATCCCTATCAAAAAGCTATAATTTTTGCATGTCAAATCAAACCATTAGGATGCATTAATGATGTGTTATTCGTATTACGTTATAATGAGATTTAAAATAACATTTTCATGATTGACTTCTCTATACTTACAACTCGAAATAAACTAATTATAATAACCGTTAATAGCGATAGATGGCCGACCGACGTGGACGTGGGAGACCCCATGCTCAACATAACAACAATGAGGAACAACACGGAGGTAATGGGAATCCATTCCAAGGGGACAATAACACTGCCCAAGCAATCACCCAACTGGTGACCTTTCTACAACAGCATATTGCACCAAACCCGAATGCACCCAAAACACATGACCGGGCCTTAGAAAGGTTTCGCCGATTCAAACCTCCTACATTTCTTGGGGAGCCGGACGACGCGATTGCCGAACACTGGTTAGAGAGGATAGAGAGTATATTTGCAACCCTATAGTACTCGGAAGAGCAGAAGCTGGCACTCACAACTTTTCGATTGGAGTCTGCGGCTCACGACTGGTGGAAGATTACCAGTGGAAAATGGACAAGAGAGGCCACTGACCGTACATGGAAGAACTTCGTTAAAGCTTTCCGTGATCAATACATTTCCCAAGCCGCTCGTGAGGCTCGCCGTGATGAATTTTATCATCTTAAGCAAGGGGCAATGACCGTCGCCCAGTACGAGTCTCAATTCAAGCGACTCTAAAAATACGCGCCGGGACTGGTGAGCACCGAGGAGGACAGACTGTACAAGTTTACGCGCGGGTTGAGATTTACGCTTCAACAAAGCTTGCTGCCAGTAAGGATGACGACGATGACAGAAGTTGTCGAGGCTGCCAGCCGAATTGAAAGCGGGATGACCCGACTGGGTCAGGCAAAGGAGAGCACCGTTGGGAAGTCAAAGAGACCGGTGCCAAACTCATCATCCAGGCCACCCCAAAAATTCCAGCGCAAGACTTCAGGACAGAACACCGGAAAGAAGCCTGTAAACAACCTACCGCCCTGTCCTCACTGCAATGAGATGGGGCATAAACCCGAGGACTGTTGGAAGAAACAGGGAAGGTGTCTGCGCTGTGGGGATAATCAGCATCAGATTAGGGAATGCCCGAAGTGGGAAGCACCGGACAACAATCAACAGAAAAACGCGGCTAAGAAGGACGATCGCAAGGGCAAGGGAAAAGCGCCAGCAAGAGTTTTTGCCTTAGCTGGACAAGAAGCTCCTAATGCAACAGACGTGGTGGAAGGTACATTCCTTGTGTCAAACCACTCTGCTCATGCATTATTAGATCCAGGATCATCACATTCTTTTGTTGCACCCCATTACGCACAAAAACTGAATGTATGTATGGAATCATTGCCTGTAAGCTTAGTGGTGTCCACACCTATGGGTGCAAGCCAGGAAACAGATTCGGTATTTAGGGATTGCGAAGTTGTAGTTGAGGGTCAATGTTTTCCTGCTGACCTAATTCTTCTTTCCATACTTGAGTGTGACCTCATACTTGGTATGGATTGGCTATCTAAGAACTATGCACAACTTGATTGCCATTCTAAAATTGTTCAATTCTGCAAACCCGATCACCCTATAGTTGAACTAAATGGAAATGCTAGAATTAACTCGGCCCCGATTATATCAGCCATAAAGGCGAGGAAGGCCATTTCGAAGGGAGCAACGGGATATCTAGCTTTTTTCATGAATAAACCCAAGAGCACAACCGAGATCGAAGCAATACCAGTAATATCAGAATACCCTGATGTTTTTCCCACATAACTCACTTCTCTACCTCCAGATAGGGAAGTTGAATTTAATATAGATATATTGCCAGGAAAGGCACCGGTGGCTAGAACGCCATATCGAATGGCTCCACTAGAACTGCAAGAACTGAAGGTTCAGTTGCAGAAATTACTAGAAGTTGGATTTATCCGACCAAGCATATCCCCTTGGGGAGCGCCAGTGCTATTCGTAAAGAAGAAGGATGGCACGCTAAGATTGTGTATCGATTACCGTGAACTTAAAAACATTACTGTTAAGAACAAGTATCCATTTCCCAGGATCGACGAACTATTCGATCAGCTACAAGGTGCAACAGTTTACTCGAAGTTCGATCTCCAACAAGGATATTATCAGTTGAAGATCAAAGAGAATGACATACTAAAGACTGCCTTTCAAACTAGGTATGATCATTATGAATTCGTGGTAATGCCTTTTGGATTGACCAACGCACCAGCTGCATTTATGGATTTAATGCACCGTGTGTTCCAACCATATTTGGATCAATTCGTAGTAATATTTATCGATGACATACTCATTTATTCCAAGTCGGATCAAGAACACGAAACTCACCTAAGGTTGGTGCTAGAGACGCTAAGGGAGCATAAATTGTACGCCAAATTCAGCAAGTGTGAATTCTGGTTAAGAGAAGTGGCGTTTCTAGGACACGTCATATCAGGAGAAGGAATTGCAGTAGATCCATCAAAGGTGGAGACTATTCTGGACTGGAAGAGGCCAGAAACAGTCACGGAGATTCGAAGCTTTCTTAGACTTGCGGGTTACCACTACTACAAAATATGCATTTTACTACACTCAATTTACATCGGTTTAATGTAAACCGATGTAAAAATAAAAAATGCATCGATTTTACATCGGTTATGAGAGAAAACCGATGTAAATAAAAAATTTCGGAACTTTTACATCGGTTTCTAAAAAACGATGTAAAATGTTGATAAATTTACATCGGTTGTGCAGGAAAACCGATGTAGTATTACCATTATTTACATCGGTTGAAAATAACCGATGTAAAAGTTGAGTATAAATTAGCTTTACATCGGTTCATAATAACCGATATAAAATGTTTATGAATTTACATCGGTTGTAGGAAAACCGATGTAATATTATCCTTATTTACATCGGTTAAAAGTACCCGATGTAAAATGTTTAATTTATTTACATCGGTTTTCGAAGAGAACCGATGTAGTATTTACTTATTTACATCGGTTGGAAAGCAACCGATGTAAACAGCCTAATTAAAAAAAACCTAAAACAAACCAGATTCGTCACCAACCTTAAAACAAACCAGAGTTTTTTCCTAAAATTTTAGGAACCCCCCGTAAAACAAACCAAAGTTTTTCCTCCCACCCCCGATCGTCACCAACCTCCCCCGAGCGTCTTCTTCCTTGCGAATTCGTTCACGGAGGTGGACTCTTGGTTTTTCCTCTCACTTCTGTTTTCTTTCTTTTCTCCGATAGATGCGACGACCTTAAACTCTACCCTAATTTCAGTTTGCTTTCTCTCAGGTCCGGTTAGAAAAGAAATCGGTAAACCCGCCATAAACATCAAACCGGAAACAGAAGCTAAAGCTTACCTTGCGCTTTACCTCCGCCCTGGATCGCCGGTAGCCTCTCTCATTTATGTAACTTGACCCCCGGCCCAGAAGTCTAGCTCGGCAGTCCGTTAATACAAGGTGAGATTTCTTGATTATTGTTGTTGTTTTTGTTCTAGTTGCTGTTTCTAGCTGTTATAATTGTAGCTTATTGGCTTTTTGGGCTGCTGCTACATTTTTTTTGTTGTTCTTGCTTGCTCTTGAGATTCTGTTTATTCCTGTTCTTGTTCTTGTTGTTGTTACTATTGTTATTGTTGTTTATGCTTGTTGTTGTTGTTGCTGCATTAATTGGTAAAGCTCATTTGAGTTTTTGAACTTATTTGAGCTAGTGACCTTTGAACAAGAATTAGAAAGAAAAAAAAAAAACTTTTGATCTTGAATCTGTTTTTGATTTTGTAATCTAAGTTAGAATTGGTTCAAGCAATTGTTTGTTGAATTCGTTTTTCAAATTACTTTTGTGTTTGTGTTTGTGTTTGTGAGTCAGTAAAAAGAAAAAGGAAAGAAAGAAAACCAAAAAAAAGAAAAAATTGCAAAAAGCACCAAGATGTTCATTTAACCACTCAACCAAACATATTATGATTGACTCATGTCCATCACATCACCACAAAATGCACCAAGATGTTCATTTAATCCAAACGTCGAATTGGATTTTTGGATGTGTGTTTCTGTTTGTTATATTCAGGATTTGATTATAATCCTACAAGGATTTTATTTTTAAATGAAGAGAATTCTGCAAATAATTTACACAGTCCTAGTAGGTCTTTTAGTTTTTCTTATGTTTTAACAACTCATGTAGTTTTATTGATGTAAATTTTCTAATATTATATTTTGAAAATGGTGTTCCACAGAATAGAAAAAAATGAATCATAGTTGGATGAAAGCAAGTCGCATAAGCGATGAGTACGAGAATGGAGTTGAACATTTTCTAGAATTTGCTCAACGCAATCAATCGAGCCCAAGGATGGAAAATATTTTTGTCCTTGTATCAACTGTTTGAATGGGAGGAGACATGAAGTTGACCTTATTCGGGAACATCTTCTTTGCGATGGAATTAATAAAAATTATACAACATGGATATGGCATGGTGAAGTGGCGATATTCCAACTAAGCACTGATGTAGATATGGAAGATCGATTTGAAGACATGATTCGGGACGTCGGACATGAATATTTTCAACAACCACATGTGTACGAAACTCTACAAAGTGACTCGGAGACACCATTGTATCCAGTGCCAAAATTTCACACGTCTGCTGCCAGCTTTAAAATTGGTCAATGTGAAGGCAAGAAATGGCTGGAGTGATAAGAGCTTCACTGAATTACTTGAGTTATTGAAGGAGATGCTTCCAGAAAACAACACATTGCCAAACCGTAACTATGATGCGAAGAAAATATTATGTCCCATGGGTATGGAGTATAAGAAAATACATGCATGCCCCAATGATTGTATATTATATAGAAAAGAGTTTGAAGCACTGCACAAGTGCCCGAGGTGTGGAGTTTCACGATACAAATCGAAGTCCACTGATTGTGATAGTGATGAAGAAACGAATCGGGGTCCTCCAAATCAAGGTGTTATGGTATCTTCCAATAATTCCAAGGTTTAAGCGATTATTTGCCAATGCAAATGATGCAATGAACCTTTCGTGGCATGCGAGATAAAAGGATATCGATGGACAGCTTCGCCATCCGGTGATTCTCCACAATGGAAAAAGATTGATCACTCTTTCCCGATTTCGGAGTGAGCCAAGAAATCTTAGGCTTGGACTCATGCAGATGGAATGAATCCCTTTGCTAACTTAAGCACTAAACACGGTTCAGGCCCGTTATGCTCATAATTTACAATCTCCCCATTGGTTGTGTATGAAGCGAAGATATATCATGTTATCTATGATGATTTCAGGCCCGCGACAACCGGAAATGATATTGATGTTTATCTAAGCCCATTGGTTGAAGACTTACGAATGTTGTGGGAGAAAGGGGTTGATGTGTTTGATGGATACCGCCAGACGCTTTAGATTACGTGCAATATTATACTGTACCATTAATGACTTTCCAAAGATATGGGAACTTGAGTGGTTATAGTGTTAAGGGGCATCTAGCATGTCCTATATGTGAGGAAGACACAAGCTACATACAAATGAAACATGGAAAAAGACTGTCTACACTCGACATCGGAAGTTTCTCACATGTAATCACCTGCATCGTAGATTGAAAAAGCTTTTGATGGATGTCAAGAGCACGGCATGGCGTCGACACCCTTAACTGGTGCCCAAGTTTATGAGCGAGTCAAGAACATGAATACAATATTCGGAAAGACCCAAAAGAAGGATACTGAGAAAAACATATGGAAAAAAAAGTCGATATTCTTTGATCTTCCATACTGGCGTGATCTAGATGTGCGACACTTTGTATAGATGTTATGCACGTGGAAAAAATGTGTGTGATAGTTTAGTCGGCACGCTTCTCAACATTAGAGGTAAGACTAAAGATGGTGTGAACGCTCGTAAAGATCTAGTTGAGATGGGAATACGACCAGAGTTATATCCTGAATCAGTAGGTGTTTAACATACCCGCCTCAAAGATGTCATACTTTATCAAAAAAGAAAGGACAAGTTTTTGCCAGTGTCTTCGAGGCGTTAAAGTGCCACAAGGTTACTCTTCAAATATTAAGAGTCTTGTGTCATTGCAAGACCTTAAATTAGTTGGCTTAAAGTCTCATGATTGCCACGTACTGATGCAACAACTCCTACCAGTGGCTATACGTGACATTTTGCCTAAAAAAGTTAGGCATGTTGTAACTCGTCTGTGCTATTTCTTCAATGCTTTATGTAGCAAAGTAGTTGACCCTTTAGTGTTGGATGATTGGGAAAAGGAGGTTGCTAATATCTTGTGTCAACTAGAGATGTACTTTCCTCCCTCATTTTTTGACATCATGGTTCACGTAATTGTTCATTTAGTAAGAGAGATAAGAGAGTGTGGCCCTGTTTATTTTCGATGGATGTACCCAATTGAACGATACATGAAAATCCTGAAAGGGTATACAAGAAATCCAAATCATCCTGAAGCATCCATTGTTGAAAGGTACATTGCAGAAGAAGCCATCGAGTTTTGTACAGACTACATGTCACAAGCAGAAGGTGTAGGGTTGCCGAAGTCTCGTCATGATGGAAGATGTGGAGGTAAGGGTACACGGGGTTTGAAGATTAAAACAAAGAGTCGCGAGGAAGTGCTTCAAGCTCATTTGTATATATTGAATAATACTGATGAGGTTCTTCCTTACATGTCTACTCATAAGGCTCTTGTGAAGTCCAAAAATTCTCGGATGAGTGAAAAATGGGTGTTGACCGAGCACAACAAGACTTTCTTGAAGTGGTTTAAAGAAAAAGTTAGTCTTGATGATAGTGCTTCTGATACATTGAAATGGCTAGCACATGGGCCTAAGTTTGATGTCATAACTTGGAGTGGGTACGACATCAATAAGTTCTCATTCTACACTAAGTCACAGGATGACAGGAGTACTGTGCAGAACAGTGGAGTTACTCTTCAAGCTGAGTCCATGCACTTTTCTAGTTCAAAAGATAAAAATCCTATTCTACATTTAGTTTGTTTTGCTGCCATTGGCTATGAGGTTTAATTTAACAGTGGCAGAAGCTTATTTGCTTTGGATAGTAATGATGCCGATGAGGCTAATAATAAGCAGAAATGTTATGGATTTGGATTTCTGAAGCAAGAAAGGGCTATAAATGTAAATGAGGATGATTTCGGGGACTTTAATAAAATGGCCAAGATTTATTCTCTGCAGAGATCCAACGGCTGTAGTTTAACTGATGGCCATCAGCAAATGCTCAGTTTTTCATCTCCCATCTCACAGGCTATGGCATTGCCTTATTACCATCAAACATCAACTGGATTTGTTAGAAATACATGTTAGGAAAAAAAAAAGAATGGAAAATGTTTAATATTTTTGACCGAGTATATGGCATTGCCTTTTTTGATTTTTGATCTTTCATATATTTATTATGAATCTTTTGAATTACAATGTATTTATTCGGATGATATCCTAGTGCGTTTACCTTGATGTTTATTAGCTCGGTTCTATAATATTACCAACTGTGTTTGTTGCGAAAAGGGTTTTACATATGGTTTATACTATTTGCATTAGTATCCGAATAGATCGGAACCCAACATAGTTTCTCAATTCATACCAGTAGGGATAGTTTTTAGTTCTTTCTCCTGTGATGGTATGATTCTTATGTTTGAAGTTGTTGAACAGACAAATGTGTAGGTAAAATCATCACCACCATATGTTATATCCCAAAGAAATTCTGTTTATTATCATGTGAAGGCGTTCGAATTAATTTGTTGTTTAAGATTCCATTCTAAGACTACTTTTAAGGATTTTAGTTTGGGTTTGGTTGAATGTTGCATTTCATATTTGTGTATTATGCTGTGTTGAGTGAATTTTCTTGCAGACTTTGTAAATATGATTTAGTCATGAGCTGATCCTTGTTGGATGTTTGATGTTTCTTGAACTTACTCTTTTTTGCACTTTTTGATTACCTTTGTCTTAGAACTGTCTTTGGCAGTCGGGCCGATCCGGTTGCACCAGGATGCGGGCCGGGCTTGTTAGTTGGTTGGGCCATCCGATTAGGAAAAATCAAATCGAACCGACCACCCTAATAACGGGTCGGGTTTGACACTGGCCGGGCATACCAGTTGGCCAACACAATTTAAATTTCGGGTTGGGCCAATGCGGATTGCTCTCCGCCCACGGATGCCCCTTATCTTAGTCTTTTGTTCGATTATTTATCGACCTTTCTGTTATATTTTCAAAAACAACATCAATTAGCACACATTGAACTCGATGAAATTGAGTATACAACTCATTCATGTGTTGATCATCATTATTCCAACTTATATAGCTGTCAGTTGTAGTTGATCCTGCTAAAGTAGGCCCATCTCTATGTGCAGGTACATCCGAATGTTCCATGTATGCTCTTCACACCAATGTCCACATTCTCTCTCGTTCGAATGGTCATACTTCCAGTTCTCGCCGATCGAATTAAAGATGAGCAAGCCAAGAGTTCGATGGCCATGCCAAGCTCGTTGCCTAGCTTTGCTTTTCTTTGTTAAAAAAATGAATAATCGCCACGTTGATATTAGCAAACCTATTGGTTGAACAGGTTTTGGTAGTAAGATTGTTAAATTAATGTTGTGATTTGATAAAAAACTCTGAATGTATAGTTGAACATGTTAATGGGTTCCTTGTCTTATGTTATACTCATTGTTACTTCTTTTTAGGACGTCTTTTAGGAATGTGTTGTTTTAACAGCTGATTACTTTCCGTTTGGACGTCTTTAGGATTTCAGTTGTTTTGCTAAAAACAGGAATTTGAAAATACAGGCTGGAATCGGAAAAAACAGGTGAAATAATAAAAAAAAAAAAAATTACATCGGTTGTTTGAAACCGATATAATGTATACATTTTATTTTTTACATCGGTTATATTTTAACCGATGTAGTTTTACATTTTACATCGGTTATCTAAAACCGATGTAAAAAATAAAATGTATACATTTTACATCGGTTATATTTTAACCGATGTAGTTTTTCCGACATTTTACATCGGTTAATAATGAAATCGATGTAAAAATGTATTATTTTACATCGTTTTTTACATCGGTTGCTATCGGAACCGATGTAAAATGTACGAAATCTGCACTTTTTACATCGGTTAATAGTCAACCGATGTAAAATGTGTACATTTTACATCGGTTTTTAAACCGATGTAGATTGAACGCCTATTTTACGACGGTACATTTTACATCAGTTCTATAACCGATGTAAAATGTATAAAATAACCGTAGTAAAATATATTTTTTGTAGTAGTGTACTACCGCAAATTCATTAAAGACTTCTCTAAAATCGCAGGACCACTCACAAGACTAACACAGAAACACGTCAAATTTGTATGGAACGATAAGTGTGAGTCGAGCTTCCAGGAGCTTAAGAGGAAACTCACAACCGCACCTGTACTAACACTTCACGAAGGAAGCGAAGGGTTTGTGTTGTACAGTGACGCATCGAAGGAAGGATTAGGAGCTGTGCTGATGCAAAACGGCAAGGTTGTGGCTTACGCATCCCGAAATCTAAAGTTCCATGAGATGAACTATCTGACCCACGACCTTGAACTCGCAGCAATAGTGTTTGCCTTGAAGAAATGGAGACACTACTTGTATGGAGCTACCTTCACCATTTTTACTGACCACAAGAGTCTCAAATATCTATTCTCTCAGAAGGAGTTGAATCTAAGACAGAGACGATGGATAGAACTCCTTGAAGATTATAACTTCTCCATTCAGCATCATCTAGGCAAGGCCAATGTCGTGGCAGACGCCTTGAGTAGGAAAGTGAGTGTGGCTAGACTCATGATAAGGGAATGACATGCCCTGGGAGAAATAACCCAATGGAACCCAAGACAATCCAAGACATGCGTTATGTGCGCCAATTTGTCATTGAAGCCGGACTTATTTAAGGAAATCCAAGAAGCTCAGACTCAAGACGAGAAGTTATGTAAACTTATGGAAAAGGTCACACAAGGCGAAAAACCTGAGTTCAGCATGTCTGTTGATGGGATACTAAGATTCAAGAACCGTATATGTGTTCCCGACAATGTCGAGCTCAAGAAGAAAATTTTAGCAGAAGCTCACTGCTCCCGATATACCATTCATCCAGGAGGAAATAAAATGTATAAGGATATAAAGAAGCACTACTGGTGGGTAAATATGAAGAACCAGGTAGCAGAATTCGTAGCAAGATACTTAACTTGTCAGAGAGTAAAAGCCGAACACCAAAGACCCTCAGGACTATTACATCCATTAGAAGTTCCTGAATGGAAATGGAAAAAGGTGACCATGGATTTCATCACGGACTTGCCAACCACAAGAGGAGGATATAATACCATTTGGGTAATCGTTGATAGATTAACAAAATCATCACATTTCGTACCAGTGAAAAAGGACGACGGCGCGTGTCGCTAGGACCTATATCCGAGAAATCGTTCGACTCCATGGAGTACCAGTAGATATTGTATCTGATAGAGATTCAAAATTTACATCTCGTCTTTGGAAAGCTTTTCACAAGGAATTAGGAACTTCCTTAAGCTTCAGCACAAGTGCTCATCCCGAGACCGACGGGCAAACTGAACGAACCATCCAGACCCTTGAAGACATGTTACGAGCTTGCGTTCTGGACTTCCGAGGAAATTGGGATCAACATCTACCATTGGCCGAATTCGCATATAACAACAGTTACCACGCCACAATCGGAATGGCACCATATGAAGCACTGTACGGAAGGAAGTGCCGATCTCCACTTCATTGGGAAATTGACGATCAATGGACGCCAAAGACACAACGAACGGAACCTTATGTAAAAAAAATAGATTTGGTGAAAGAGGCCATGGATGAGGTACGGCTGATCAAGGATAGGATCCGCACCGCTCAGAGTAGACAGAAGAGTTACGCCGATCGTCGTAAAAAGGATTTAGAATTTGAAGTAGGTGATCGAGTCTTCTTAAGACTAACACCACGGAAGGGTTTAATAGTATCAAGGAAGGGAGGAAAACTAAGTCCCCGATATGTAGGACCATTCAAAATCACCAAAATGATTGGTCGACTAGCTTACCGGTTAGAGTTACCACCCAATCTGGCGGGAATGCACGACGTTTTCCATGTCTCGAGACTAAAAAAGTATCATCCGGACCCGGAGCATGTTCTTACCTCTGACATCCCACCAATCAAAGATGATTTATCTTATGAAGAGAAGCCGATAAAGATCCTCGACCGACAGATGCGTGAACTGAGGAAGAGGACAATTCCCCTAGTCAAAGTCATCTGGTCTAAGCATAATAGCGAGGAAGACGCTACATGGGAAACTGAAGAAGAAATGAAGAAATTGTACCCCGAATTATTCAAGTAGGAATTTGGGGACCAAATTCTTTTAAGGAGGGGAGGATGTAAAACCCCCTAAACTCGATAGTTTACTACATGTATAATTATTAAATCATGATGTACTCTAATAACAATTGTTTGTAATCTACATCTAGTTTCATTTTATTTTACTTATTTATTCATAAATTATTTTATGAATGAGATAATGAATTAATTAAAACTCGAAATAGGAACATGAAATTGCTAATGGGCCATGTGTATCAACACCTACACATATGAACACACTAAAAGGCTCAAGTCCAACTTAATAAAATTCTTAAGGCTTGGAATTTCACTTCAAAGCCCAACTATATATATATATATATATATATATATATATATATATAAACACACATATGGGACGGCCAAATGGGGGACAAGGGAGGGGATCAACATTTTTTTTTTCAAGCCATGTTTCCCATGCAAAGGACCTATTTACACCCCATTTTCCCAAGCCTTGACCACCCCTTTTAAATACTTACAATATACACACTCTTCCTTCCACACATACACCAAACAAAAATCTGCACTTAGTAATAGAGAGAGAGAAGGCTGAAAATTTGAGAAGAAAGGAGAAAGAAGAAGGGGAAGGAAAAAGGAGAAGGAAATTCAAGGTAATCTCATTTTCAACCCTTTTCTTTCCTAAAACTTTAGTGGTAACCTTTATACTAACAATAATCTTAACATACAACAAAAATACCCACCTTGGATGGTGATTCATACGGCCGAGAAATCGTCTTTCAAAACCCGAGACCAAGAATCCCACACGAATTCAACTAAGGTGAGTGGAAATTCTTCAAAATTTTGAAAACAAAAATTAATTATTTCTTGTTTATGATGATGCATGTGAGATCTGAAAATTTTGAAATATATTCTTGAGTTGCATGTCAAATTTTGCATGTTTAAATTATACTACAAGTTTTTGTTAATATTTCTATATAAATATTTGTATTTCTTGATTTTTATTTATGAATATTATGAGAAATTATGATGCATGTACAAATTTGGAAAATTCTGAGTATATACATGTTTTGAATATTCATATTATGGTTATAACATCATGCAAATTGATTTGACAATTTTAGTCGACAACCGATTCGATAGTCGGATTCCAATTTCGTGAAAAATTGTAATCTTTATACCTACCTTGTACTTTCTCGTGACTTTGTCTCAAATCTGGAATTTTAGTGTCATATGACTAAGTTGTAATATGTGATAATGTACTTGTGGCCGAAAACGAGAATTTAATCGAGTAAACGGAAAATTGGGCACAAATTGTAATTTTAGGTAGTTTGGAGACTAAATTGAAAATTTACAAAAATACATATTCTGGACCCTGTACCGCATATATTTATTCATATATAAGCTGTCCGGAAAGTTTCGTATACTTCGGACTTCGATATCTATACTTATAAACCAAAATTGTAATTTGAAACACTTTTGGGGTCAAAACGCAAGAAAATTAGAATTCTGGACCAAGTCCGAAATTTTCTGGAATTGTTCACAAATCTATCATTCCAGACCTATTACGAGTCACCTCGTAAAATTTCATCAAAATCCGAGCTAATTTCATAACATTATAAGCCCCGGAATAATTTTCCTAAGTTTTGGGGCAAAACCATAAATTCTGAAAAATTCAGTTTCGAAACTGAAAATTTCGAAATTTCCTTAAATCTGGAGTCGTGAGAATATTTTTGACATTCTCACAAATCTTCACAACCATCCGAATTCGATCCTTACTCTAAAAACTAAAACTCGAACTCAAGGGCAAAAGCGTCCATTCAACATATTCCAAAGATTTCTCGTTATCGTCGAAGCTGCCCATATTATATAAATACCTGATCTAAACTCCCCAGACTATTAATAAGATTATTCAGATTATTTCTCAGATTTATTATGAATTTTTTTTTCTTTCGAGCAAATCGGGCCACAATTATAAATAATACATATTTCGTACTTAGTCAAAAAGACGCTATTAACCTGACTAACCGAACACATACTTGATACTCGTGACATACGTCTGACTACCGATCAGAATCGTCCGGAACTAAGTGCTATACAAACAAAGTGTCACGGACGGGTCCGCCTCTAACTCTACCGGGGCAAAGTGCCACGTCCACGGACGGGGGCCACCTCTTGATCCCATACGAACCAGAGAGCCAACCTAAAATTGGGGGCCACCTCTTGAACTGTATGAGCCACCTCTAGAGTCCCTAATCGTGTCAGGGACGGTTAGACCAAGTCTTGGATCGAGCAGCGAGGCTGCGGTTCATGAACGAGGCTACCGTTGTTTCCTATTCCCATAACCGAGGAATGGAGTGTTCCGAGGGACCTGGGTCGTAGACTTGGGGTATAATCGCGATTATGGTGTGATCCGGGTTTTGACCCACACTAAGGACATACCGAGCCCAGATAAGAGATAAAGAAGCACACGCTAAGTGTGAAAAGAGCGAAGGCTCTACTTGGGGCGACGGTCCAAATCTTGGGGCGACGACCTATCTTGCTAGGAGTAATAAGGAGAGCCTAGAATATCCAAAGTCCATATCGGCAGGATTCGAAGCTTGCTTGACTGATTGACCAACTGCTTGACTTGTCATCCGTCCACGGGGACAGGATTATAATATCGCACCTGTAAGTATTTATTGTGTTCATATAAATTGTAATGTATCTTGCAAACGATTCCAATTTCATATACTTTATAAAACCATGCATCAATCAAAATGTTTTCAAAGAAAAGTAAGCCACACTCGCACACGATCACCCACTCACTGAGACCCTTTGTCTCACCCCACCGTTTTCCATTTTAAACCAGAGGATGAGAATCCGGCCAAAGATGAGGGGACTTTTGAAGAGACCGAGTAGAAGACCTTCGAGACATAGAATTGTGTATAATTCCACCTTGTAATAGATTAGTTATGTTTCGTATTTGGTACTTTTGAAATTCTGGAAAGAAGTTCTGCTGTAATATTCTGATCTTTGTAATTTCATTACCAACTTTTATTTCAACGAATCTTAAAACATCGGGTTAAGATCGTTGTTGAATTTTTGTTGATCGTTATTCTAGCTTCCGCAATGTCTTTACTGCACTCTTATTGATTGATCGACATGTATCGCCGCGCCCTCGTCCTGCCCGATGTTGGGGGCGTGACAGCGCGCTAACCAACAATTGTAGCGTGCGCTAACGACTCTGAAGGACAGCAACAATATTCTCAGAAATGGGTACGACGACGGATACCCACAATTTTGGGAAATTACAAAACGGTCCCAAAAGTCCGAAAAATCACGATACGACAACGGTTAATCAAATCGAAGCTCTCAACACGTCTGAAAATGTTAAATGAACTTGCGAGAAACCCGAATGACAGTTTCAAACGAGATTCGCAAGAATCAAACTCAAGCGCGGAAAAATTGCTTACGAACACGGAACTCAACAAAACGACACCGAAACGAACTCGGACGTCAAAAAGTGCAGAACTAAATACTCTCAGAATGATGAAATAGTCACGAGCGAGTCGACAAAATGGGCTCCCGCCGAAAAAAGAAAATTACCGGAAATCGAAAATTGCGGATATTACATTCTACCCTCCTTAAAAGAAGTTTCATCCCGAAACTTAAAAATAAGTAGGGAGAAGCAATATCCCACCAGGAACATCTTAACGAGATACACAAGAACCGCATAGCTTACGCCTGTCGGCAAGACGTTACAAGAACGCAAGGGAACAAACGGCGTGGAAACACGCTCAACGACAACCATCACAATGCCACAAGCACGTACATAACACGATCAACAAGTGCCAAGCACCACCAACTAGACAACGCAATCAAGTCAATTGTCCGAACCACTAGGAGACAAAAGGCACCTATTACAAGAAAACACACGCAGTTTAAAGAAATAGAAATGATGTGTACAACGATCTGCAAAGGTAACCACGGAGAACTCCGGCTACACCGAAACTCTCAAAAATCACACTAGGCATCTCCGTGTACCTTCGGAGCAGAGATGCGAACTCGATCCTCTAACCCCTCGGCTACCATCTCGCAGTGCATGGCTCGGTAACCCACCTGGCAACACTCGAAACAGGTGACTAACAGGGATCGAAAACTCTCCGCGGTACGAGATTAGGCAACAACAATCAGACAACCACGACCAAACAACAATGATCGAACGACGACGATCGAAAGACAACGATCGGACGACAACGATCGAACAACAATGATCAAACAACAACGATCGAAAAACAATGATCGAACAACAACGATCGAACAACAGTGATCGAACAACAACGATCGAAAAACAATGATCGAACAATAATGATCGAACAACAGCGACCGACCAACAACGTTCGAAAAACAATGATCGAACAACATGAATCGAACAACAACGATTGAAAAAACAATGATCGGATGACAACGATCGAACAACAATGATCGCACAATAGAGATCAAAAAACAAATACGAAGTTCACAGTTCAACTCAACATTAAAATATTTGGTAGAAACTAAAAGATGTAACTCTCGAACAAGATTCCCAATAATCGAACCAAACTCAAAAAAGTCACAGCGATAACCAGATCGATCCAAAACAAGATCATGGCTCGTTCGAACGATAAAAACCTAAATACAGAACAAGTTCAGAAAATATCAACGAACACGAGCGAGTCGATAGAATCGAGAAGGAGAAAAATGCCGAAGTCAAAAATAATACGGGCATTATATTCGACCTCGTCCCCGAAACTCACAAAAACGAAAGCAAGGCAACAATACAACAAGCAACCGACACATCACGGAACAATCACCGATGCACCCAATCATACCAGCCCAAGTTCTAACATCTCACACGTGCGATAACGCACCAACCACCACGAGGCGACAACATTTAATACAAACATCACACCTCTCACAGAGGGCTAACACAACAAATGCATAGCGAACGACTCAACGCGCAAGCATAGCATGCGCTAAGCAGAGGAGCTTACGTACGTAATGATGCGAGCCTAACGTACGCTAGGTACAGTATATAACATACGTTATGAAGAGAATCGGACAGGTCCGAGCTGTGATCGGCGAGTGGGCCCAGTGTCGGAAATTTTCGGCACAGATGTGGACAGGCGAGTCAACATCGAGATTTACGTACGTTAAGGATAGACCATTAAGTACATAAATGAGTATGTTATTGTAGCAAGTCAACAGCTATATTACGTACGTAATAGTATGGATATTACATACGTAATATATGATACGAAATGAGGCAGCGAGCTCTAGATGCTGATTACGTACGCTATGCAGGACATGTAGCATATGTTAGGAGGTCTTACATATGTTAGTTTTGCGTGTTAATGTACGTAATAAGCTGTGCAAATTATATAACAAGGGTTGGTCTTTCATTTCTTCACGAGAGGAAACAGATTTTTCCTCCCAAAACTTGATCCCTCTTCACTCTTAAACCTATTTCAGACCCTTATACATTGATTAAGACCCTGATGGTTTGATTAAAAGCTTGAGGTTTGGAATCCTTGATGTTTCTTGAAGTGTTTGATCATTGTGGTTCTTCTTCTAGAGGTCTGTTGGATAACTAGCCCTTAATTTCGGATTTTGATATTGTTGTTGATGTTTTCTTCATATGATGATGGTTATGGTGGTGTTATTGTGATTCTTGAAGTTTCATAGGGTTGAGTTGAGGAAGATAATTACATGATGATAGGTGTGCATATATATATATATATGTATATGTGTATCTTGGATTTTGTTATGAACATGATTATGGAATCATGGTGCTCTTGATTTCGATTATAAGCATGGACATGGTGTTTGTTGTTGTGATTCCCGAGGTTATATGAATCGTATGTTGAAGAATATGATGATATTAGATTTTGAATTAGGTGATTGTTTAGATGTTAGAACACATCGGATTATGCCGTTTTATTGGTTATGAACGTGATTTCAGAATAATTTATGATCTTGAAGGACTATTGAATTATGACATGACATGATGAATATACATAAGAGGTATCGATGTTATTTTCGGATATGAACGTGGAATATGCATATATAGAACTAAGTTATGTGTTTTGGTATAATATTCGTATAGGAGTACGAATATGATTACGAGTTTGGTGAGATTATTATTCATCTTCGAGTTTGGAAATTCATACGTATGGAACAAGTGTTCAATTCGAATGATTGAATCATTTGACACCCTTGGAAATTAATCATCGATATGTTGAACTAATTGGATGGTCCGGATGGATGATGATAATCGATAATTGGTATTAACTATGAATTTACAAGGAGGAACCTTGTTAATCCGTATTTAAGATTGAATTTTGAATAGATAATGTTTAGACCCTATTATTGATTTGGGATGATCGAATTTGTGTTTGTTCGGGATATTATAGAACCGTCAGGTCTGTTGGCCGATTATATTGATTGTTATTTATGATTATCGAGTTTCGGCTTGTATCGTGGATATGAGTTCATGTTTGTTAAGTTGGATTATTTGATTTTGTATAGGATCGAGGTGTCATTGAACCATTGAGTTTGATTGGTTGACTATGTCGGTTATTGATTGTTATCGGATTGTTGTTAATTGATTACTTCAATAGGTTGCGATAATTGAATGTTGATTGTGACCGTTGTATTTCGGTTGCAGTTGAAGAGTTCATAGATTGCTTTTGGTCAGGGCTAAGGAGCTCACTGATGAAGGCAAGGGAATATGTAATGGCTTTGTCGTATCGGTATCGAGGCAAGTTATGCTTGTTCAGTTCATAATGTTTAATGAATAGTATTGATTTCATTTCATTTATAATTTGTATAGCCATGACTATATATTAATTATGAGAATGAAGTGTATATGTTGCGTTTTGGTTTTGATGCTTAATCGTAAGATATATGTTATACAGCCTATGGTGTTTGTTTCATCAAGTATCGAGGTATGTCATGATAGATGAAGGTTTTGGTTATTCTGAATGGTTCCATGATAGTGAGTGAACGGACAGTTATGTAGGTGTAGTCAGGAGTTGGTTATTGTTGGTGATGATCGAGGAGGCCAATTCTAGCAAATACCTTAATACATATTTTATCTTGTTGTTTGATAATGATTGGAGTCGAAAGACTCTTGTGACTGGGCCTATGTGTTGAGAGATAAGACCTCAATGGCACTCACGTTCCGGAGTATTCATGTGTAGATGCTTTTGTGACCCTTGGTTGTGACCTTGGGGTATATTGTTATTGTATGTAATGTGTTGAGGGATAAGACCTAAACGGCACCCATGTTCCGGAGTATTCCTGTGTAGATGCTTCCGTGACCCTTGGTTGCGACCTTGGGGTTATTATTATTGATAGATAATTGATTATTTGCGAGATATCTGTTTTCATATATTGTTGGTACTTTACTAGATTGGTATTCGATTATCAGAGTTGAGATTTTATGGTGTTAACCAATTGATGCGATTGGATTGGCCGAATACTGTGTATCATGTATTCGTGAGTTATGATGATATTTTGAGGATTTTGGTCACGTGTACGAACCGGTACAGAAACTTGGTTTCGAGTCTTCATGTTGACATCACGAGATATGGATTATGGTAATGATTTGGTATGGATTGCTATGGGTTGGTAAGGTTATGACGGTAAGATTACATTGGTAGTATTCTTACTTGTATTACATTGGTATGTAATTATTTCTGATGATGTGATCGATATTATTGTTGAGTATTGTGGATGACCCCGTCATGGGCTTTATTTTTAGGTGCTCGGAGATCGAGCTAGTAGCGGTCGTGAAGGGGTGAGCTTCCCGGGTGATACTGGCTATGGCATTACTTGGGAGCCGTGTATTTGACTGGTTATTTTATTCCGCTGCAAATGTATTTTCAATTATGTCTATGTTCGCTGTGCGAGTATTGCAAATAGTTTTCCGGTATTTTACCAACTCGTGTATAACTTTAAAATGGCCTTTTTCGGTATTTCGTAGACTTGGGTTATTTCGTTAAACCCTTTTCCCCTTAACTATTTTGTTGGTACGTTCAAGTGGTAGCTTAGCGTATATTTTGAAACTGTCGAGATTTAGTGTTTCGCCGTGTACTTTCAACTGGTATTTTATGACGGTATTTGAGAACTATGTTTTGGAAAATATTTGGGTATTTAAAAAATTACCGTCTTAACCTCTTTGGCGTGTTTGAAATGTTTGCGAAAGCGATTTTTAGCCTTGTGGGTTCCGGCGTGGCGCCCACGGTGCTGTAATATTCCCTGTTGGTTTTGGGGATGTTACGCATCTGCAGCACCGGCGAATCGAGGGGGGATTCATATGAACTACCTCGCGAAGCCATTGATTTACACCGACATTTTGTGTCGCGTCAGTGTTGTGTTGAACAGCCTGGGTCAAATGAGTCATCTGTGCTGCTACTTGTTGCAGTATAGTACCAACACTAATACCAATATCATTCCCGGCAACATTCTCTCGATTCCACATCTGATCCCCGTGGTCATCAGTACCACGGTTACGACCACGACCTCTGCCCCTCGGCATACTAACAAGCAACAACCTATCGCAACGAAAGATCATAACACATAATCACACACAACAATTGTTATCACTGGACAAGACACATAGAATACGGTCACAAACGATCAGTCTAACAATCGCAAAAGTTTGACCTACGGCCAAAATGCAATTCCCGAGCTTCTGCCCAGACTGATTAGCTTGCGCTCCAACAGAGACTTAGCGTGCGCTAACCATTGCACATTAGTGCGCGCTAGCTCCACACTTGGCGTGCGCTAACTGTTCTAATCCAGCAACACATCTATGATCATATACCAAATAATACCAAAAGTTGAAGTTTACAGATAAACACCGACATACGAATCCAAACGCCGACAGTTCACATCATTATAACATTGCACAAATAACCATCAGAGGCTAAATAATATTCCAAACCGAGTCTCCACCTCTCGGTCAAGAGAACTATCTCGACGAGTGCATACTGAATGACTCAGCGTTCACACCACCACTTTAATCGCAGCTCTGAGCATTATAGCCAAAATAACAATATCCCCACCACATAACTTTTAACCGAATTCATGAAACCGAAAAGTTGAAAGCGAGATTCACGTCTCAAGTAAATTTTTAATAGACCTCGCTTGAGTTTTTAAAATCGAATTTTGAAAATTTGCAATGCAAGATGAAAATAAAATATAAGTGGTTTGAGTTCTCAAATTTTTTTTGTCTTGAGATCATCAGACGGAAATCAAACCTATTTCTTTTCCTGAAGGATGTTTTAAAATAAAATTTACGTGACTTCTCAAAACATTTAAAGTTTTAAAATATCACATCGATAAACTTTCATTGAGTAACCAAACCAAAATATTACTCCTGTAAAAACGGTTTATACAAAAATATGTATATATAAAGATATACATACACACCGGCACCACTCTTCATCCCAGCACAACACGAGAATCAACAAGCATTGATTACGTATTCACAATTCACATTTAAACTCCACATATAACACAGAAATCATACAAGCTCGCATAACACGAGGCACAACATAATAAAGAGACTTACATCCACAGATCGCACGAAGATGATGGCTGCACCTTGATACAAATCACGACCGACAACTCATACGATGCGTCGCGACACTACTCAGTCAGACAAAATCTGACAAGACAGGACAAGACCCGGCAACACACAACTCAACCCGACAGCCTAGGTTTCCTCAACCTAAGCTCTGATACCATATTCTGTAACACCCCCAAAACACTCGGGAATATTACAGCGTCGTAGACCCTCTCCACGAGGATCTACCAGGCTAAATACGGAAGACACAACATAACAATACATTCCAACATGACTAATAACGAACCACTAGACCGATTTGGTCTTTTACCACAACGTACACATCAAATATACATAACTCTTTCTCACAACTCATACCCACGCAGGGATTAACATACATCAACATTCCCATAAAACGGGAGAATAACACAACGGAGAGAAACAACAAAACTCTACCAAAATACTCAACGACTGGTCTTCATGTGATTATTATCGTCGTCTTCCATCATCCTTCGTATCGATCATGTGATTCGCTCCCCAACAACCTGCAAGTACCTGGATGCAATACAGACATCCACCTCCCGAATACTCGGGGGTTAGCAAAACTCCATTATTTTGCTAGTGCAAGTATAAAATACGAATACAAGCCATACACAACATACTACAAGAACATAATAATCGTGAACATGCTTCCCGAGATAAATCATTTGATAAAAACCGTTCAAATCATGAAAGGTGGGAATAAACCCAAAATACATCTTACAAAATATTTTACGATCTCGGGATTTTTCAAAACATTTGTGATTTAAGAATTCTCAAGTCTTCGAAAACACTTAGGGGCACGGCCCAAAAATCAATTTCCCAAAATACAATTCCGATGATAAAACACGCGGTCCACGACCCAATTCACGAAACACGGGGTACCCGACCCAAATCACGAAACACGAGGTCCACGACCCAAATCACGAAACACGGGGTCCACGACCCAAATCATCCATAACAACTAGACCTGGCAAAATAGGCCCATGCCCGCGGGCCGGGCCAGCCCGCCCGTTTTTGGGCGGGCATTGGGCTTCATATTTTTGGCCCAAAAAAAATCGGGCCTTTTTGGCCCGGTCCAGATTTGGCCCGCCCGTTGAGGCCCGGCCCGCGGGCGGCCCGCCCAGACGATTTTTTTTTATTTTTTATTTTTTATTTTTTTATATATATTTATGTTATATATAATTATAATATTTAAAATTTTTCCTTATTTGTTAGATTAGAGTACATCTATATGTTAATTATTGATGTTGTTTTATTTTTTTATGGGACTTTGTGATTACTTTGTAGTATCTCATATCAATAATAATATTATATTATGATTTTTATAAGAATGTAGTAGTGATAAATGAAATGATGATCAAATAAAAATATTTATATATTTGTCTTTTGATTGTGGTAGTGTAGTAAATAATATAATTATCAAATAAAAATAATTGTACATTTATTTAATTGATTGTGATAGTATAATGAATAATATAATAATTACGGATCGAAAAATATTTCTATATTTATTCAGTAATAATATTTCAAAAAAAAAAAGAGTCGAGGCCCGCGGGCCGGGCCGGGCCCGCCCAAAAAAACCCGGCCTTTTTGGCCCGACCCAGATTTGGCCCGCCCATTTTTAGCCTGGCCCGTTTGGGGCGAGCCCGCCCGTTTTCCAGGTCTAATAACAACATATTCCCAAGGATTATTCACGTCCCGTGATAAGAAGCTACGAACCTCAGATGCTCCCGCAGAACATACCCGAGTGAATAACCCAATGGGAAACCATACCAAATCACATGTCACCGTGACAACAGTCACGCAACCATAACCATACATACGTTTATAGTTATCCCGGCATCGCACTAACAAACTACGAACCTCGAAGCCTCCACGAGATATACCCGATTGGACAACCCATGACATGTACATCACATAACCAAACCACAACCATATGTTATCCCAGCATCGCGCTAACAAGCCACGAACCTCGGAGTCCCTGCAAGACATACCCGGATTGGATAACCCCACAACTTATCCCAGCATCAGGCTAGCAAGCCACGAACCTCGGAGTCCCCACAAGACATACCCGATTATATAACCCTACGGTCACGCCCGACCCGTACTAACAAGGACGGATCCCGGAGATTCAACAAATCTTACCCAATGGCACATCACTTACAACAATCATACAACAACAAGCAAATACCATTACCAAACAACACTAAGCAGCACAATCTCCATACAAAGGAGTAACACTAATGTCACACTATGACACATATTCACCAAACGAATACACGCATCAATACATAATCATCAGCCCATGGAAAAGGTCCACTATAATCACCTAATACAATCACAATCACACAACACTAATACACATATACAGGAAAGCACATTTATCCCCAAACGCTCGAGTTATCTTTGGAAGACAACATTTATCGAGAACATACCAATCCTTTATAAAGTTCATTAAACATTCGGATTGCGTAAAATCATTCACCAACAATTGCGTGTACGAAACATGAAACGTATGGGCAAGATACTTGCCTCGATACCACGAGCAACGGAACACGAACGGACATGGTCGGGTAGCCCTCGAACTTCCAAGAACGACCAAGAACTCGACAACCTCGCGAATACTATGAAAATAACATCACCATGAATAAATAACACTAATCGGAATCCAAATCAACCCGAAAAACAACAAGGATTGGATGGTTTCTTCAAGACAATCAAGAATCAAGTACCGGGTGATAAAAATCAATAAATGGGTTAAAAAATCCGAAGATCACAGCTAAGACAACAAGAATTCCGTAAACAATTCATCGGCCATGGATTAAATCGAAGAATCATGAAGAAACACCTAAAAATTACACAACAAAGGTTCTAGGGAAGAATTACCTCGATCCGGCGAAGAACAAGGATTTGATATTGATCTAATCAACAAAGGCCTTCTAAAACGCCTTGGAAATGAGTATAATCGGCCAAGAACGCCACTCCCCATCGCACACGTCCGAGAGCCACCACCAGAACAAGAAAATGCAAGAAAATGAGGTATGGCCCATCGCGAGGCCTATATATGGCCGACAGTGTTACGGCCGTAAGCGGCAATGCCTTATGGCCGTAAATCGGTCAACGCCTGTAACGTATGCAACAGCCGACGCCTTACGTACGTAAGGAGCACCAGTTACAGCCGTAGTCGGCATGGCCTTACGTCCGTAACCGAACTCCCAGGGCCAGTGCCCGAAATCTACCGATGCATTACGGCCGTAACCGGCCAATGCCTTGTGACCGTAACGAAGCCTTACGGCCGTAGTAGGATAACCCTTATGGCCGTAACCGAGTCCTCCCTTGCCAGGATATGCGGGTGCCTTACAGCCGTAATCGTCCAGGTCTTACGGCCGTAACTCGACCCAGCCAACCCTCCGACTGGCCGGCTAGAGACTTGACGACGTCTCGATCATGCACACGCACGTACTAAGATCCAAAACGATAACGAGCAGGCTACGAAACTCAATGTGCCACCGTGCAAGCACACGATTCCAAAGACATGAACGACAACAAACCGTTCGACCGAAGAAAAATTCGACGAAACTGGAATGAAGATCTCAGGTATTACATTCTACCCCTCTTAAAAGAAGTTTCGTCCCCGAAACTTAAAACATAGAACGATCAATGCAAAACAATCTCAGATAACACACGCTATCCGTTGCCGACGACCTGCAACAAATCACATGCAGCACAAGGCTGCTACCATCCATAACGCTACACCAGAATGATAACAAAATGCAACGAACAAAATCAATATGGTTGACCAACCCGAACAGTACGTCAATCCGAACGCAAGCTAATCAGTGACCAGACACAAAATTCCACCACCCAAGGGTTGGAAGATCGAAAATGAAGCTTATTTCCCGAATTATAAGGAAATTATGAAGTGATCTGAAGGCTCAAAATCACGATACGAGATCAAAATAAACCAGACAACAAACGATTGAATCACAACAATTGAGGCAACAACGGTCGAATAATCATATTTGAATCACGATGAACAACAAAAATAAAATAGCACCTCAAACACACCTCTACTCATGACAAAAGATGGTCTGGTAAAAATGACAATATATGCATTTACATAAGGTTCACAGGAAGGGAACCAGATTCGGAAAAAGTCACAACGACAAACGGATGAATCCGAAACAATACCACAACTTGTCCGAACAATGAAAAGTGAAGAATAGAACGAGTTCAAAAAATATCAACGAGCACAAACGAGTCGACAAAACTGAAAATATAGAAGTTCAACAATCCGATCTACTTCTAATAAAAGAAGTTTATCTCCAAAATTCGAAACAACAAAGCAAGGGAAAAACATAACATACAATCGGTAGACTACACCGCGCAAGGACTCCTCAGAGTCGATCCTGATATCAGTGCTTAAGTATGTGCCTCGGAAGGCTCGTTTACCAACTCACAAAACTGAACCCGGTGTCCCTTGAGTATGCACTTGTAACACGTTACTGGCGGAGAAGGACAATTAGCACGAACATTTCCCGACACATTGCAGTTAAAACACTTCCTGGCTTTACCAAGAGTCAAAGCAGATGACTTGGAACTCTCAGCCCCATGCATCGAGCGATGGAGCTTCACAGTAGAAAGACTATGATGTTGCAAACTAGAAACACCAACTCCTGTACTGTCCAAAAGGTCATCGGACTTTCTCTGCTTCTTCGACTCGCACACACGATCCGATGATAACAAAGCTAGCTCATAGGCTAAGGCTCGATCCTGATAATCTCTCAAGGAAGTGCAAGTGAGTCCCGACATATACAGGCGAATCTCCGGCTTCATCCCTCTATCCAAATGAAGGATCCTCTCTTTTTCGGTCCTCACCCGATCTCGCACATAACCGAGTTGTTTGCTATAGTCGATGATGGCCTGCGACACCGATATATCTTGCGGTTCTGCCACATAAAATTCGCGAATCCTGTGCTCTCTAATCGGTTTAGGACAGAACTCAGCATCCATAAATGCTTGGAACTCCACCCATGTTACATCACGATCAGGAGGTTTAACAGCTTTCCACCAATTAGTGGCATCTTTGTCAAGAAGGTACTGAGCGATAGGTACCTTTCGCTCTTCAGGACAATCGACAGCCTAGAATATCTTCCCTAATTAGAAGAGCCAACCAACCCAGCCCAACGCATCTGCAGCACCGGTGACTCGAGGGGGGATTCATACGAACTACATCGCAAAACCATTGATTTACACCGACGTTCTGAGTCGCGTTAGAGTTGCGTTGAACCGCCTGGGTCAAATGAGTCACCTGTGCTGCTAATTGTTGCAGTATAGTAGCAATACCAATACCAATATCATTCCCAGCAACATTCTCTCGATTCTGCATCTGATCCCTGTGGTCATCGGTACCACGGTTACGACCACGACCTCTGCCCCTTGGCATACTAACAAGCAACAACCTATCCCAAGAAAAATAATAACACAAAATCACACACAACAATTGTTATCACTGGACAACACACATATAATACGGTCACAAACGATCAGTCTAACAATCTCAAAAGTTAGACTTACGGACAAAATGCAATTCCCGATCTTCTGCCCAGACTGATTAGCATGCGCTCCAACAGAGACTTAGCGTGCGCTATCCATGCCACGCTAGCGCACGCTAGCTCCACACTTGGCGTGCCCTAACTGTTCTAATCCAGCAACACGTTCATGAACATATACCAAATAATACCAAAAGTTAAAGGTTACAGATAAACAACAACATACGAATCCAAACTCCGACAGTTCACATCATTATAACATTGCACAAATAACCATCACAGGTTAAATAACATTCCAAACTGAGTATCTACCTCTCAGTCAAGAGAACTATCTCGACGATTGCATACCGAACGACTCAGCGTTCACACCACCACTTTACTCGTAACTCTGAGCGTTATTGCCAAAATAACAATATCCTCACCACATAACTTTTAAACGAATTCATGAAACCGAAATGTTGAAAGCGAAAGTCACGTCTCAAGTAAATTTTTTATAGACCTCACTTGAGTTTTTAAAACTGAATTTTGAAAATTTGCAATGCAAGATGAAAATAAAATATAAGTGGTTTGAGTTCTCAAAAATTTTTTATCTCGAGGTCATCAAACGGAAATCAAACCTTTTTCCGTTCTTGAAGGATGTTTTAAAATAAAATTTACGTGACTTCCCAAAATATTTAATGTTTTAAAATATCACATAGATAAACTTTCATTGAGTCACCAAACCAAAACATTAGTCCTGTAAAAACGGTTTATACAAAGATATGTATATATATAGATATACATACACACCAGCACTGCTCTTCATCCCAGCACAACACGAGAATCAACAAGCATGGATTATGTATTCACAATTCATATTTAAACTCCACATATAACACAAAAATCATACAAGCTCGCATAACACGAGGCACAACATAGTGGGGAGACTTACATCCACAGATCACACGAAGATGATGGTTGCACCTTGTTACTAATCACGGCCGACAACTCAGACGACGCGTCGCGACACTACTCAGTCAGACAAAATCTGACAAGACAGGACAAGACCCGATAACATACAACTCAACCCGACATCCTAAGTTTCCTCAACCTAAGCTCTGATACCATATCCTGTAACACCCCCAAACCACTCGGGAATATTACAGCGCCGCAGACCCTCTCCACGAGGATCTACCAGGGTAAATACGGAAGACACAACATAACAACACATTCCAACATGACTAATAACGAACTACTAGACCGATTTGGTCTTTTACCACAACATACACATCAAATATACATAACTCTTTCTCACAACTCATACACACGCAGAGGTTAACATACATCAACATCCCCGTAAAGTGGGAGAATAACACAACGGAGAGACAAACAACAAAACTCTACCAAAATACTCAACGACTGGTCTTCATGTGATTAGTATAGTCGTCTTCCATCATCGTTTGTACCGATCATGTGATGCGCTCCCCAACAACCTGCAAGTACCTGGATACAATACAAACATCCACCCCCCGAATACTCGGGGGTTAGCAGAACTCAATTATTTTGCTAGTGCAAGTATAAAATACGAATACAAGCCATACACAACATACTCCAAGAACATAATAATCATGAACATGGTTCCCGAGATAAATCATTTGATCAAAACCGTTCAAATCATGAAAGGTGGGGATAAACCCAAAATACATCTTACAAAACATTTTACGATCACGGGAGTTTTGAAAACATTTGGGATTTAAGAATTTTCAAGTCTTTCGAAAACACTTAGGGGCATGGCCCAAAAACTAATTTCCCAAAATACAATTCTGATAACAAAACACGGGGTCCACGACGCAAATCACGAAACATGGGGTCCCCGACCCAAATCACGAAACACGAGGTCCACGACCCAAATCACGAAACACGGGGGTCGACGACCCAAATCACAAAACACAGGGTATACGACCCAAATTATTCATAACAACATATTACCAAGGATTATTTTCGCGTCCCGTGCTAACAAGCCACGAACCTCAAATGCTCCCACAGAACATACCCGAGTGAATAATCCAATAGGAAACCATACCAAATCACATGTCACCGTGACAACAGTCACGCAACCATAACCATACATACGTTCATAGTTATCCCGGCATCGCACTAACAAGCTACGAACCTTGGAGCCTCCACGAGACATACCCGATTGGACAACCTATGACACGTACATCACATAACCAAACCACAACCACAACTTATCCCGGTATTGGGCTAGCTAGCCACGAACCTCGGAGTCCCCGCAAGACATACCCGATTGCATAACCCTACGGTCACGCCCGACCCATATTAACAAGGACGGATCCCGGAGATTCAACAAATCTTACCCGGTGGCACATCACTTACAACAATCATACAACAACAAGCAAATACCATTACCAAACAACACTAAGCATCACAATCTCCTTACAAAGCAGTAACACTAATGTCACACCATGCCACATATTCACCAAACGAATACACGCATCAATACATAATCATCAACCTGTGGAAAAGGTCCACTGTAATCACCTAATACAATCACAATCACACAACACTAATACACGTATATAGGAAAGCACTCCTAAATGCTCGAGTTATCTTTGAAAGACAACATTTATCGAGAACATACCAATCATTTTTAAAGTTCATTAAACATTCGGATTGCGTATAAAATCATTCACCAACAATTACGTCTACGAAACATGAAACGTATGGGCAAGATACTTGCCTCGATACCACGAGCAACGAAACACGAACAGGCATGTCAACGAAACATGATTATTGGCCTATGAAATTTTATTGTGGTTGTGAATTCGTGATTGGTTGATTTGGTTTGTTTGGAATTATGTTTGAGCAAGGTATCCTTGAACCATTGAGTTTGATTGGTTGGTTATGTCGGTTATTGATTGTTATCGAATTGTTATTAAAATATTACTTCAATATATTGTGAGGATTGATCATTTATTAGAAACGTGTGTTGCAATCGAGTTCGAGGATGCTCGTGGATTGCATTGGTCAGAGCCGAGGAACTCGTAGACGAATGCTTCACTATCATCGTATCGGTATCAAGGCAAGTTATAACTTGCTCAGTTTATAATATTTAATGAAAGGTTTCAGTTTCATTTGTTTACAATTCGTATAGCAATGATTGTAATTATGAACATTGGATATTTGGGATTGTACGTTGATTTCAGATTTTGAGAATTTAATCATAATGTATATAATTTACGTTTGTTTACTGGTATACTTGGGTATCGAGGATACATTGTGGTAAATACGAGGATACGAGTTATCTACAGTCCATGGTACTTTTGGATCGTCGAATATTGAGGAAATTGTTAATGATGGTTTAGATATCGAGATTGCTCTCGAAGGACTTGGGGCAAGTACTCTAATCATTTTTGCCATTTTGTGTCGATCATGTTGTGGTACATTCGTGTATTGTTGTTGTCATGCATTTGTGTATTGTTGTTAATATGCAGTTGTGCATTGCTGTCATTTGTCCACCATGCGTTGGTCCGACGGGATCACCATGGGAATCTATAGCTGTGTGCGGTGGATTGTTGGACAGGTATTTCCACCGTGCATTGGTCTGACGGGATCATCATGGGAAACTATGTTGTGTGTTCTGGATCGTTGGATTACCATGTGTTGTTGTTGTACATATGTATATTATTGGTTATCCACCTCGTGTTGATCTAACAGGATCATCTTGGGACCTACGTTGTGTGCACTGGATCATCGGATTTCCATTGAGTATACATTGTTGTTATTGTTGTGGGTATATTGATGTCGTCATGTAAGTATGCATTTGTAGGTCTCTTGTAGGACCAGGTCCATATGTTGTATTGATTTGATCTCGGATTAGACTGACATGATTGTCATGGCATTACGTATCTTGAGGTGTGTTCCGTATTTCCTTTAGTTTTTGTCTTTTGATGGACAATCGATTATCGTGTCGAGATTTGATGATGTTATCCAATGGATCGAATTGGTCAGAGTTGGTATATTTCCGTATTGCGAGTTATGATGATGTTTTGAGAATCTTGGGTATTGTTTGAGGTACAGTATAGATGTTATGTTTGAGGTTATTGGTTAATCAAGATTACGAGATGTTCATAATGATAAGAATTATTTTGATGAAGATTATCACGAACTGGTAAAGCTAAGACGGTAAGATTACATTGGTAGTATTCTTACTTAGTATTTTCATTGGTATGTAATTATTGACGTGATGTGATCGTCATCATTGTCGAGTACTGTGGCTGACCCCATCGTGGGCTTTGTTTTTAGGTTCTTAGGATATCGATCTTGTAGCGGTCGTGAAGAGATGAGCTTCCCGGAGGATACGGGCTATTGCATGTCTTTGTGAATCGAGTACTCTTATTAGTTGTTGTATTCTGCTGCTAGAGTATTTTTAATCGTTTGTCTTTTCCGCTGCGTGAGTATTTTTAAATGACCTTTCGATATCTGGTAACTTAAGTTACTTTGGAAAATCGTTTTCTGAACTATCTTGTCGGCACTTGTAAGTGATGGCTTAAAGTACACTTTTGAAACTGTTGAACTTTCGCGTTTTGGCCTTGTACTTTAAAATGAGATTTTACGACGGTATTGATAAATGGATTTTTATAAAGCCTTTGCATATTTTTAAAAAGCTGTTACCGTCATCGATGCTTAGGCATACTTGAAATGTTTGTAAGAATGTCTTTTAGCCTTGTGGGTTCCGTATCGGCCCCACGGTGCTGTAATATTCCCGGATGGCTCTGGAGTTGTTACAGAATATGGTATCGGAGCATAGATTGTGAAAACCTAGGCTGTCGAGTCGTGGTTTTGTCACGTCATTTGAGTTGTCGGTTGGCAAGTAATAGAGCCCTGGGTTTTTGTTGTTCACTCGGGCTTTTGTGTTATGTGGTTTACCAGTTTGGTACTGCGGTTGTTTTAAACTTATCCAAATGGTATTAACGTTATTCTTTGGAAAGAAATGTGTTGTGTTCTCGAGTTGAACTGATTTTTGCAAAATGTATGCTTTGAAAATATCTGTATCGAGTATTTTCTTGAGTTGAGACATATGCCAGTATCATGGGGAATCGTCGGCTTCACGATCTGTAAGTATTTGGATTTCTGGATTGCATTGAGGTTATTTTAAGTTATAAGTTGATGTACCTTGAGAAACATTCAGAAATATATTATGTTTTACTGTATGAGGTAGCACGATATAATAGTTGGGACAGAGCCACTGATCTTGAGAAACTGTGATTATGAAAAAATCGATATGTCGGTTAAACTTTGGAAAAGGAGTTGTGTATTTGGGAGAAAGATTGTGAATTATTGAGAGGAACATGTAGTCATTTTGAGGTACACGAAACTGTTTATGAACATCTGAAAATGATAGTTTTCAAAATGAATGTTTTACGAAAAACGATTTTGGGCCGAGACCCAATCTATTTTAAAATAGTTTTATAACACAGGACTTGGGGTCTAAAACGGCTTTGTACTTTATAAACTTCTTGTAATGTGCAACGGGATATGGTCTGAGATCCTAATATTTCAAAAAGGCTTTTCTGTTTTCCTAAAACTCCCGAGATTTGTAAAACACTTTACCAATCTTTTATCTATTTTATTACTGCCTTTCGGGGTTTTGATTTATTTGTTCAAACGAAACTTCTCGGGTAGTCTTTCGCTGTGTTTTTGTTGATTATTCAATGTTTTGTCATAACATAGTTGTGGTGATCCAGGATGGGATAATGGTCGACGTTCCGAGTCATATGTGGAAAAGGAATTTTTATCGAAAATTTAGGTTTCGAGTTTTGAAATTCATGAAAGAACTTTCGAAAATTGGTTTTCTTGACAAGATTATATGATTTCAAAAATGGTTTTGAAAATTTGATTGATACACACACGAAGTTAGTGCATAGTGCATCTCATGGAGAAGTTTTGAGTGAGACTCACAAACTGGATAATACATCAGTATGGTATGGTACAATGAAAAGAGATTCAAATTCAGTATGGTAGTTTGGTTATCCATGGATGACCGGTTGGTTGGTCAGATAAGAGAAATATGTCAATATAGAATATGATTTTGGAACGTCGGGTTTTGTGAAACCGGGGCATATGTGCTATGTGGCTCTATTGTTACGGTAGTAGCGTGATTTTGCTATAGTGATTTTTGACTTTTGAGCCAACTGATTCTTTTTCTTCGCATGTGGTATTCTGAGTGATTTCTTAGTAATTGTAGATTTAGGAATGGTAACCCCAGAATGGTTGTTTGGGATATTAATTGGTCGTTCCCACTCCATGTATGATTGGGTATCTTCGACGGGTTGTGACTGGTTGTTCATACGCCCAAGGGGTATGTTCAACAGTCAGGTGTGTTTCTTTGAGGTCTACTGTATGTGATTTGTGTAACATTTTGAGAATTTTATTCGTCCGTATATCTATCTCTGTGGTTCTGTGTTGATCATGTTGGATCTTACCATGTGAGGGTATTCTCGGTTATTGTTGATCCTTTGTTGGTAGTATTGGAGTTTATCATGTTGATGATATTCTCGGTTGTGTTTTGACCTTTAGTTGGTAGTATTGGAGTTTATCATGTTGATGGTATTTTCGGTTGTGTTTTGACCTCTAGCTGGTCATATTGGATTTTATCATGTTGATGATGTTCTCGGTTAATTCATTGGTTGATCATTGTTATTGATCATATGAGCGTTCAGACTATGTGTTGATGATTCGGGATTTGTTGCCATTGTTTTTTACAGTTGTTTCACAGATATATCGCGTATTATTCATTTTATCAGGATGGGGACTTGATTGTGTGATCAGGCAGATAGGCTTGGCACGGATAGATTATTCCATAACATCTCGTAAGCTGGGAGGAAATCCCCTCATTTGCCAAGAAATCTAAAAACTCTCCACTAAGGTATTCGCCACCCGATCAGATCGCAGTGACTTGATACTATTTCCATGACGCTTCTCCATTTGTTCCTTGAAGTCTCTGAACTTGTCAAAGGCTTCAGACTTAGATTTATCTATATCTCGAATAATCATCTATAAACGTGATAAGGTATTCAAAACCACCCCTAGCCTGGATATTCATTGGACCACATACATCCGTATGAACCACTTCTAACACATTCTGAGCACGATTTCCCTTAGCTTTAAACACCTTTTTGGTCATATTTCCTTCCAGACAGGATTCACAAATTGCAAATGACTCAACATGGAAATCGTCCAATGGGCCACCATCTACCAATCTTTGAATTTTCTAATGTTTACATGACCTAATCGTAGATGCCACATATATGTTTGGTTTATGCTCGAAGGTTTTTTTTCTCTTGTTAGGTTTGGACAAAGAATTAAGCGCTTTATGTTTATATATGGGAGTTTGTGCAGTATTAGTGACATACAATCCATAAGTATAGATACCTTTGCAAATATATTCACCGTTTCTTATAATAATAGCATCACCATTAAAAGAAACTGAATAACCATCATAACTCAATTTAGAAACCGAAATTAAACTCATTCTAAAATTTGGTACCAATAATAAGTTATTAAGGACTATATTTTATCATTAATCTTCAACTGCACGACTCCCACTGTCAACAACCATTAGCCTGGAATAATCGACCCAATTGATGGTGATCTCGCCCGCACTAAGCTGCTTGCTTACCTGAAAATCATGTGAGCCAAAGCAAGCATGATCAGTGGAGCCTGAATCAACTATCCACGAAGTGGAAGTACAAGCTACCAAACATGTTTTGACTAATAGTGCACGAGACGTACATTTCTTAGGAGCTTTGCTCTTAAGAACTTTCCATTTGGTTTTGGCTTTATGACCGCACTTGTATAACTTTCCCTTTGGGTTTTTGTTCGCCTCGGGGTGAGGAGCTTTGCTCTTTATCTTGAGACTTGCCACTTGCTTCTGGCCCACTTGTTTCTTCTTCTTCCCCCCACTTGGGTTTAAAATTCGAAACACCAGTAGCCGTAACACGGAGAATCGACCGAAGTAGGTTGGCACGAACCGACTACGAACCCACCGATTCCACGGAACGCCAACTCGTGATAATAAACTACGAAGGACAAATATAACAACGAAAATGAATTCCAAAGTACGACTCAAAACCGCTGAATTCAAAGAACGAATGACGAAAATTCAAGTGTTCCCCCAAAACGGCCAAGAACACGATTTGTCCCGACAAAACACGAAAACGGAATTCCAAGTCGAAATATGGATATACAATCCATAGAATATATTTAACAACATCATTTAACCACAACCGATCCAACAAAAACGGATGGAAAACGAGATCGAGAACAAATCCCCCAAAAAGTCGATTCGAAGGAAATCAAGAAATATACTTCGATTCGATGAAGAACAATGGACTAAATGATGTTAAACACGAGAATACTACCAAGATTAATCATACCCATCATGAATTAATCAATAATATGGAACGAATCGGACAAAAACGCAAAAACCCCAAAATTCAAGAAACTAGGGTTCTAGAAAATCTCACCTTGATTCGCTGGATCAAAGGAGGATATAGGATGATCAATCCATGATATGAACTCAAGAACTCCATAGATTTGTTGCCAAACATCATGGCTCCAAGATCTCCAAGTCTCCAGCCACGGAAGAGAAAGGGAGGAAATGAAAAACGAGAGGAAATGTGACTGCTCTGTCACATTTATACTGGGCCGGACTAGCGTGCGCTAGGCTGCCGAGCTAGCGTGCGCTATCGGCCCAGGCCGCAATCCAGAGACCTCCTGGACTAGACTGCTCGGCCAGGTAGCGTGCGCAGCCTTCCGGCCATAGCGTGCGCTACCTTCCGGCCGTAGCGTACGTAGTGTCCGGCAGTAGCGTGCGCTACCTGTCGATCCACCCGAGTCCAGTACCCCACTGCCCTATTGCCTCGACCCGCTAGCGTGCGTCGGCCGGCCGCATAACGTGCGCTACTCATGCCGGTTAGCGCACGCAGTCTTCCGGCAGTAGCATGCGCTACGCCGGTTCCTGCTGCGTCAGCCCGGCCAGCGACCGCAACCGTCCGGCCAGGACCCGCCACCGTCCGCCCAGCTGCTCAGCCGCTATGACCCAACGACTCGATTTCCGAAAACGCACGGAACGAACACGACGAAAAGCTCGCGGACAACATCATCGACCCGAAATGAAAACATAACGCAATAATTAATCATACGCGACCAAGAAAAGGGTCGAGACAACAAATACAGATACGGATACTCGTAACTTTCGGTAAATTACAAAATGGCCCAAAACGCCCGAAAATCACGATACGTGATCGAATAACCAATCCGAAGTTCACAACACGTATAAAAAAGTTAAACGAACTTACAGGAAACTTGAAACAGCATTTTTGACCGAGATTCGCAAGAATCGAACTCAAGTTCGGAAAAGTCGCTAAAAAGCACGGAACTCAACAAAACAACACCGAAACGAACTCGGATGACAAAAAGTGTAGAATTAATCATTCTCATAATGACGAAACAGTCATGAGCGAGTCGTCAAAACGGACTTCTGCCGAAAAAAGAAATTACCGGAAATCGAAATTACGGGTATTACATTCTACCCTCCTTAAAAGAAGTTTCATCCCGAAACTTAATACAAGTAGGGAGAAGAACTATCCCACCAGGAAAAACTCAACGAGATACACAAGAAACGCGTAACTTACGCCCAACGGCGAAATGTTACAAGCAACACAAAGGAGACATACGGCGTGAAAATACGCTCCACGGCGACTAACACAACGCCACCGGTAGAGACATAATAAAAACAACAAGTGACAAGCGTCATCAAACAGGCAATACAATCGAGTCGATTATCCGAACAATCACAAAACACAACGAACGAAAATCAATATGATTAACCAACCCAACAGTACATCAATCAAAACGCGAGCCAACCGCTGAACAAATACGGAATCCCACCGCCCAAGGGCTGGAAGATCGCAAACGAGACTAATTTCCCGAACTTAAGGGAATTACGAAGGAGTCTAACTGTTCAACGATCACGAAATGAGATCAACAAAAACCGAACAATCAAACGATCGAATCACAACGATCGAGACAACAAAAATCGAACACTCATGTTCGAATCACGAAGAACAATAAAATTTAACAACAATTCCAAGGTTCGCATCTCGACTCGAGACAATATATGATCCGGTGAAAACAACAACATGTGCATTCACATAAGATCCACAGGAAAGGGAATGGAAATTGAAAAGTCACAACGACAAATGAGTTATTCTGAAACAATACCACACTCGTCCGATCAACAAAAGCAAGGGGCAGAACAAGCTCAGAAATGTCAACAAACATAAACGAGTCGATAGAGTCGAAAACACAAGAGTTCCAAATCCGATCCACTTCGAATAAAAGAACTAATATAACTAGATGATGTCACTCCCGAACAAGGTTCACAAGAATCGAACTGAACCCGAAAAAGTCACAGCGATAACCAGATCGACCCACAACAAGATCACAGCTCGTTCGGACGATGAAACCGAAATACAGAACAAGTTCATAAAGTATCAACGAACATGAGCGAATCGATAGACTAGAGAAAGAGAAAATACAGAAGTCAAAATAGTACGGGTATTACCTTCGACCTCGTCCATGAAATTCACAAAAACAGGAGCAAGGTAACAAGACATTAAACAACCGACACATAACGGAACCATCACCGATGCACACGGTCATACCCAACCAAGCTCTAACAGCTCGCACATACGCGACAACGTAGAAATCACTATGAGGCGACAATATTCAATACCAACATCCCACCTCTCACAGAGGGCTAACACAACAAATGTGTGGAAAACGACTCAACGCTCACACTGCCAATTCGATCATACTCGGGAGCAAACATCAAAATGACAACGCGAACATCATACATACATACCCAGCCCTCAAACGGGAATGGATAGGTTTTAAAAACGAAAACCTCATTTTGAAAATAATTTAGAAGAACACCGGTTGATCTTGAGTATCACCTTTCAAAAAATTACAAACGTGAAACATCGTTATCGAGACTTTGAAAACCATCATGCGTTTGGTAAAAATGAGGATGTTTTCTTTTAGCGAAAGACTTTCAAAAATATTCAACCCTCGGTTCTAAGTATAAGTGTTTCTAAACATCGAAAATATCTCAAAATATTTTGGTCCTCGAGGTCGAAGAATTTTGAAACATGATGTGGCACCTTGGATGTACCACGAGAAAATAATTCATTTTAAAAGTACGTCTCGAAATTTATTTTCTAAGATACTCAAGGTTTTCAAAGATAATTCAATGGGCTAGAATGCCCAAAAATTTCAGGTAATTACACAAAACTTTATAGCGCCGTGCGTCCCGCGCCGGAACCCACCAGGCTAAAAGCCATTTACAAAAACGCCAAAAAGGCCGATGACGGTAATATTTCAAAAACTTACAAAAGCCATTTACAAAATACTAAATACCGTCATAAGAATTTTGCAAAAACGATCAAGGCCATAATGCCACAAACTCGGTTAAGGGAATCGGTTTTTGAAATAGAACTCAGTCGGTAAAATACCAAAAGCCATTACAAAAGAACTCACGCAGCGGATAAAAGAAATAAAGTCAAACATGCACAATCCAGCAACACTACTCCTCATTTGGACGAAATATGAGGGTCAAATTACCGCATATCAAGAAATCAAAATCCATAAGAGGATTCCGTCACTTAACAAATAATCATAAAAGTAGCTCGTGTCACACGAGGCACAATACAAAAAAGGGAGACTTACATCCACAGGTCGCACGAAGATGATGATCGCCCCACGATACAAATCACGACCAACAAACTCAAACGACTCGTCGCGACACGACTCAGTCAGATAAAATCCGACGAAACAAGACTCAAACAACACGACTTGACCCGACAGCCTAGGTTTCCACAACCTGTCTCTGATACCATTTTTGTAACACCCCCAATCCGCTTAGGGATATTACACGCCGTAGAACCTTTCCTCAAGGGTCTACCAGGCTGGTAACAACATATAACAACTCAACCATGCCTTTAAGGCTAAAATGACTCAGTAGACCGATTTGGTCTTTCAATAAATACATACAACTCAAATACAACTCATGCCCACGCAGGGGTCAAAACACAACCACACCCGTACAATGGGAAAAATATAGCAGCGGAAAATAAAGTACAACTGAACCAATAAACAATGTACGGTTCCTCATGAGATTAGTATCGAACATCTTTCATCATCCTTCGTGCCGACCCTGTGTTATGCTCCAAAACCTGAATGCAAAAATTGACATCCACCCCCCGAATACTCGGGGGTTAGCAAAACTCCACTGTTTTGCTAGTGCAAGTACAAGTGCAAAAATACGAGTCATACAATTCACATTCCACGAATGATAATAATCCGAAATCCTCAAAGATCCAAACGAAACGAAAAGTACTTCCCGAGGCAAGAGTTTGAGAAAAATATTCCAAAACCGAAAGATCACAAATCAATGGAAATAATTTATAAAACAGTTTAGAATGCCCTCGAGAGTTTTAATAGAAGAACAATTTAGGATTATCAAATCCTACTTTTCCAAAACCCAAAAGACGAAAGGGGTCACCGCCCCAAAGGTTTACTTTCCGTAAAATGATATTTACCAAACCGTTGGGATTTTAGCCCCAAATCCGTAAAATGACTTTTACAAAACCATTGAGATTTTAGCCCCAAATCTCACCAACTCACAGTACACGAGAACGACAACAAGGTTCGTCTTCCAACATCAAAATTCACAATTAAAGGATTTAACACAAACAACAAAATACTCTAGTGCCATCCTAGCCAAGTAAGCCAAACGAACAACTTACCTCTTACACACTTAGTCGATGCATGAAATCATGAAAAACATTCGAAAGCACTCATTTCCGGAAATGCCATAATCAAATCACATTTGCAAAATGCACCACAATTAACCGCGGATCCACCCCTCCGTGGACCCCTACCGAGACCCCGTCGGATCTAACCCATAGTGAGCATACACACACACACGTTACTCATGCAATACTAATATGCTAAGAATGTAAGTTCATTAAGAATACTCACTAGAGATGGCCACTAACTCGACACCGCTATCAAACTCTTCAAAACACAATGACAAGATTAAACACGGAATACACGATTCCGTAACTTTAAACAACAGGGATATCATCAAAGCTTTCAACGTTCAAAATAATCAAATCATAATCAATTCCCAAAACACACCGTTCACAAAACACACACGCGTTTTGAAAGAGAGCCTTTAACGAGGCCAAACCGAAATATTTTGAAACTTCATTTCAAACAACCAAACAAACACACCAAGACGATCACCGATCATCATATCCACAGAATAAGAAATGTATGAGCAAGGTACTTGCCTCGAATAAGAACAACACGGAGAATCGACCGAAGTAGGTTGGCACGAACCGACTACGAACCCACCGACTCCACCGAACGCCAACTCGCGATAATAAACTACAAAGGACAAATATAACAATGAAAATGAATTCCAAAGTACGACTCAAAACCGCTGAATTCAAAGAATGAATGACGAAAATTCAAGTGTTCCCCCAAAACGGCTAAGAACACGATTCGTCCCGACAAAACACGAAAACAGAATTCCAAGTCGAAATATGGATATACAATCCATAGAATATGTTCAACATCATTTAACCACAATCGATCCAACAAAAACGGATGGAAAACGAGATCGAGAACAAATCCCCCAAAAAGTCGATTCGAAGGAAATCAAGAAATATACTTCGATTCGACGAAGAACAATGGACTAAATGATGTTAAACACAAGAATACTACCAAGATTAATCATACCCATCATGAATTAATCAACAATACGGAACGAATCGGACAAAAATGCAAAAACCCCAAAATTCAAGAAACTAGGGTTCTAGAAAATCTTACCTTGATTCGCTGGATCAAAGGATGATATAGGATGATCAATCCATGATATGAACTCAAGAACTCAATGGATTTGTTGTCAAACATCATGGCTCCAAGATCTCCAAGTCTCCATCCGCGGAAGAGAAAGGGAGGAAATGAAAAACGAGAGGAAATGTGACTGCTCTGTCACATTTATACTGGGCCGGACTAGCGTGCGCTAGGATGCCGAGCTAGCGTTCGCTATCGGCCGAGGCCGCAATCCAGAGACCTCCTGGACTAGACTGCTCGGCCAGGTAGCATGCGCAGCCTTCCGGCCGTAGCGTGCGCTACCTGCCGGCCGTAGCGTACGTAGTGTCCGGCAGTAGCGTGCGCTACCTGCCGATCCACCCGAGTCCAGTACCCCACTGCCCTACTGCCTCGGCCCGCTAGCGTGCGTCGGCCGGACGCATAACGTGCGCTACTCCTGCCGGTTAGCGCACGCAGTCTTCCGGCAGTAGCGTGCGCTATGCCGGTTCCTGCCGCGTCAGTCCGGCCAGCGCCCGCAACCGTTCGGCCAGGACCCGCCACCGTCCGGCCAGCTGCTCAACCGCTATGACCCGACGACTCGATTTTCGAAAACACAAGGAACGAACACGACGATGTTGGAACATTTTGTTCCATACATAAATTAATAAGTGTTTTGATGATTAATGTTGATAAGCAAAACAAAACAACGAAGAGACGAAGCAAGCATCGAAGGAAAATGAAGTGCAAAAAGCTGGAAAAACACAAAGCTAACGTATGTAATAAGTGATCATTAACGTACGTAATGTAAGCAGCTTAACGTACGTAATGCAAGAGAGATAACGTACGTAACACAGTTCAAACAAGTGAATGTTGGAGGAGTCAAAGTCAGAAAAGCATCCAACGGATATATGACGTCAGCAGTGACGTAATGTTAACGTACGTAACAAAGGAAAGGCTAACGTACGTAACTCAAATGACGAAACTCACTGGTCTATTTTGTGAAGATGCTAACGTACATAATCAGCCATGGTTAATGTACGTAATGAGGCTTACGTACGTAATGGAGAGCATATAACGTACGTAATGAGCAGTCTGGCAGCTAACGGCTAGTTTGATGATGGAGCCTATAAATACCATTCCTATGGTATTGTTTGAGCACAACAACCTTGAGCAAATAGTCTATTCTTGTGATGTTATTACACACATTCTTGTTGTTGACATTGATCTTAATTGTAAGTGTTTGAGTGAGAGTTCACGAAAACATACACGAGTGGTAAAAGAAAAGATACGATTGGATTCGGTGTTATTAGGATCAAGGATCCGGCATTATTAGAATTGCAATCGATATCTAAGTGAGGTTTATCTAGTACCCATAGAAAGCTAGAGAGGTTGATTCCTTGTCCTACGAAAAGGAAAACGGTTTAACTTGGACCGACACAAAGACAAGTGCGAGTGGTTTATCACGGACCAATAGAAGACGTGATTGTAAACGGTTATACCTCGACCGATAGAAGAGAGGCGTAGAGGTTGCTATCTTTAACCTATTGAAAAAGATAAAGAGAGGACGTAGGCTCGTTTATAGCCGAACCTCTATAAATCTGTGTGTGCTCTTATTTTCCGCACTTATATTTACGCTTCCGCAAACGGCGCAAATATCCGATTTTATACCAACAATTGGTATCGGAGCGGTACTCCAATACGCGGCTTAACATCCGAGGAGAAAAGATCCAATGGCGTTTCCATTTGCTTCTGTCGAAGGCCTTGCTCTCAACCGACCACCATTCTTCGATGGCTCAAATTATTTGACATGGAAGAAAAAGATGTCAATATTTACTCGTGCCTACGATATAGAGATTTGGAAGATTATTTGTCTCGGCCCGAAAGTTCCAATCAAATCCGACGGTACGCTCAAATCTTTCGAAGAATACGACGATGCCGATTGGAAAAATGACCATCTAAATTGTAAGGCTACTCAACTCTTATTTTGTGCCTTAAATCCGGAAGAGGTCAATCGAATCTCATCGTGTGAGAGTGCGAAAGAAATATGGAAAATTCTAGAAATCACACACGAAGGGACTACTCAAGTCAAGGAGACGAAAATCAATATGCTTCTCCATGACTATGAGTTATTCATGATGAAAGGTGACGAGTCCATCACCAATATGCTCGACCGATTTTCGGTCATCACCAATGGACTTGCTTCGTTCGGAAAACCATTATCACCAAAAAGTTAAGAAAATTTTACGATCACTACCTAGCGAATGGGACGGCACCGTGACCGCTATTATGGAATCCAAAGATCTCAACACTCTCGATTTTAGCGCCCTCGTTGGTTCGCTAATTAATTATGAGATCGTGTTAAAATCACGAAGTGTCAAGCCGAAACCGAAAGAAAAATCGCTAGCCATGAAGGCTAAGATATCGAGAAAGAAAGAAGAAATCCCGGTGGAAGAAAGCGACGAAGAAGCGGCATATTATGCCAAGAATATTAATAAATTCCAAACTTTATTAAACCGGAGGAAGAGGGATATCTCGAGCGAAACGAAGAAGTTCGACAACTCTTGCCGACAATGTGGAAAACCAGGCCACTTCGCTAAGCATTGCCGTGCCAAACCCAAGAAGGAGGTTCTCGTGGCTACTTGGAGCGATGAAGATGAAGACGATGAATTCATAAATCAAAATAATCTCGCTCTCATGGCTCGAAGTTCGTTCGACGACAGTGACGTCGAATGCCAAGTAAGTACATCCTCTCGTAACGAATTATTTGATGCATTTGGGTTATTACATACGGATTTTCAAAATGCATTATCGGAAATCAAATCCCTTAAGTCTAAAATTAAATCTTTGGAAATTGAAAATTCCAAAATTATCGAGAAGGGAAAGTTTGTTGAAATCGATCATTCGAAATGCATTGAAAATGAGAATATTTTGAAGAATGATCTTTTAAAAGTTCAAGATGAACTAAAATATTTGACAAGAAAATTCTCGTGCGGCAATGATAAATTTGAAAAAATATTATGTGTTCAAAAATATACTTTAAATAAAGAGGGGTTAGGATTCAAACCACGTTCGAAAAATGAATCCGTTAATTTTAAAATACCCCATTGCGAAAAGTGTTTGAAAATCGGGCATCACATTTCAAATTGCAAAAGCCCTCGCCGGACGATAAAAATTAAGAAAATTTGGGTTCCTAAAGGAACAAATATTTCAAATATTGTTTATGTCTCGAAACAAAAACCAACTATAGGTTGGATCCCCAAACATTGATTTTTGGTATTTTACTCAGGGGGAGTAATTTTTTTTAACGGATAATATTCTCAGGGGGAGTTAATACCCTTGTATTTATTTTTGCATATGTCGTATTTTTTTTATTATTGGCATTTTATTGCATTTTTTTGATGAATACAAAAAGGGGGAGAGATAGGAGAATGGAGAAAGAAGTCGAAAATGTGATTAACCTTGAAAGGGGGAGAAAATCGAAAAATGAGGAGACGTCGAAAAGACGATGAAAAATTAAAAATGAGAAAAGAAAAGGAGAAAAGAAAAGAAGGAGTCGAAAAAGAAATGGGAGAAGAAACTAACGAAACGGACAAAATCGAAAACTTTGGTCTGTACACATATACATATATTTATATTTTTTTTTGCAGAAAAATCCTATTGACGAAGTGTTGTTTTGTAATCATCAAAAAGGGGGAGATTGTTGGAACATTTTGTTCCATACATAAATTAATAAGTATTTTGATGATTAATGTTGATAAGCAAAACAAAACAACGAAGAGACGAAGCAAGCATCGAAGGAAAATGAAGTGCAAAAAGCTGGAAAAACACAAAGCTAACATACGTAATAAGTGATCATTAATGTACGTAATGTAAGCAGCTTAACGTACGTAATGCAAGAGAGATAACGTACGTAACACAGTTCAAACAAGTGAACGTTGGAGGAGTCAAAGTCAGAAAAGCATCCAACGGATATATGACGTCAGCAGTGACGTAATGTTAACGTACGTAACAAAGGAAAGGCTAACGTACGTAACTCAAATGACGAAACTCACTGGTCTATTTTGTGAAGATGCTAACGTACGTAATCAGCCATGGTTAACGTACGTAATGAGGCTTACGTACGTAATGGAGAGCATATAACGTACGTAATGAGAGCAACGGCTAACAATGCTAGTTTGATGATGGAGCCTATAAATACCATTCCTATGGTATTGTTTGAGCACAACAACCTTGAGCAAATAGTCTATTCTTGTGATGTTATTACACACATTCTTGTTGTTGACATTGAGCTTAATTGTAAGTGTTTGAGTGAGAGTTCACGAAAACATACACGAGTGGTAAAAGAAAAGATACGATTGGATTCAGTGTTATTAGGATCAAGGATCCGGCATTATTAGAATTGCAATCGATATCTAAGTGAGGTTTATCTAGTACCCATAGAAAGCTAGAGAGGTTGATTCCTTGTCCTACGAAAAGGAAAACGGTTTAACTTGGACCGACACAAAGACAAGTGCGAGTGGTTTATCACGGACCAATAGAAGACGTGATTGTAAACGGTTATACCTCGACCGATAGAAGAGAGGCGTAGAGGTTGCTATCTTTAACCTATTGAAAAAGATAAAGAGAGGACGTAGGCTCGTTTATAGCCGAACCTCTATAAATCTGTGTGTGCTCTTATTTTCCGCACTTATATTTACGCTTCCGCAAACGGCGCAAATATCCGATTTTATACCAACAGACGAAAAGCTTGCGGAAAACATCATCGACCCGAAATAAAAACATAACGTAATAATTAATCATACGCGACCAAGAAAAGGGTCGAGACAACAAATACAGATACGGATAGCCGTAACTTTCGGTAAATTACAAAATGGCCCAAAATGCCCGAAAATCACGATAAGTGATCGAATAACCAAACCGAAGTTCACAACATGTATAACAAAGTTAAACGAACTTACGGGAAACTCGAAACAGCAGTTTCGACCGAGATTCGGAAGAATCGAACTCAAGTGCGGAAAAGTCGCTAAAAAGCACGGAACTCAACAAAACAACACCGAAACGAACTCAGATGACAAAAAGTGTAGAATTAATCATTCTCAGAATGACGAAACGGTCATGAGCGAGTCGTTAAAATGGACTTCTGCCGAAAAAAGAAATTACCGGAAATCGAAATTGCGGGTATTACATTTTCGATTTTGGAAAGCTTTACCTAAACTCTTGCCTCGGGAAGTATTTTCGTTATGTTTAAATCTTTGAGGATTCCTGGTTATTGTTGTTCATGGAATGTGGATTGTATGACTCGTATTTTGCACTTTGTATTTGCACTAGCAAAACAGTGGAGTTTTGCTAACCCCCGAGTATTCGGGGGGTGGATGTTTGTTTTTGCATTCAGGTTTGGGAGCATAACACAGGGTCGTCACGAAGGATGATGAAAGATGATCGATACTAATCACACGAGGACCCGTACATTGTCGTATTGGTTTAGTTGTATTTTATTTCCGCTGCAGTATTCTTTCTCCGTTGTACAGGAGTGTGTTGTATTCGACCCCTGCGTGGGCATGTATTGTGTTTGAGTTGTATGTATTTATGGAAAGACCAAATCAGTCTACTGAGTGATTTTAGCCTTAAAGGCATTTTTGAGTTGTTCGATGTATTTACCAGCGTGGTAGATCCTTGAGGAAGGGTTCTATGGCGTGTAATATCCCTGAGCGGATTGGGGGTAATATCCCTGAGCGGATTGGGGGTGTTACAGCACATGTCCACCCCATATACGGAATCCAGGATATACGTGGGACAATGTACCTAATTAGCCTCACGAACTACGTCTCGTGTGCGCAGTCCAATATGGAAACATCCATGCATGACTATATATGTGCCTGGCTAAAAATCCTACACAATAACCAATCGGAACGCAGATATGATTCCGGATATGTCACGATACAACATGACAACGAATTCAATAAATCACATATCCGATTAAGGATCAAGAAACTCACCAAAATGACAATAAGGATCAATGACATCAACGGTTCAAAATGACGAACTTGGGAATGCAATCCCACGATGAATACGGGACATCATCAAAAATAATATCAATTCACGAATCACAATTTCGTAAGTGTTTCATATACACGAAACACATAATCATCACAAGAATCTAAACATCGTTATAACCAAGCAAGATAACTTGCCTCAATACGAAGGCGAGAATAGTCCTTCCTTGTCAAACAAACGAACGGTCCTCGACTTAATATCGGTTACTCGAACAATCAACCTTGTAAGGGATACAATCCATTCAATAACACATTTTCATAACTATCGATGTCTAGTTCAGCGAATCGATATCCTAAATTCAATTCACTTAGTTCGACTATCTTTGTATTAATTCCATTTCAAAGATTCATACTAACTTCAATTTATACTCATTATTGGTTATCATTCAAGATGTTCTCAATTATTCATATGGTTCAAACGGATGAGAATTTATCAAGAACAATCATCAAGGAGAATTTCTCAAAAATTGATATGCCGATAGAATTTCTTAAAACAACATCAATATTTTGAAAGATATAATCCGAACAACTACGTTTCATAAAACATTGGTTAAAACGAAGGTTACTCAGTGATTATCATTGTTCAACGAATCATGAGTTTGTAAAATTAATACTATGTTCATCGGTTATGAGTTCATCAAGTTAGGTTAATGATATAGTCGATTTATTCATCACAAGACTATCATGAAATCATCATCAAGGTGGATTAAACACCTCTGATTTAAATCCTATGTTGATATGATTCAATGTTCAACCAATTTAGATGATGATCTTAAGTTCATTTATTTTAGGATCTTCCTAAACATGATGGTTTGCTTCAATATAATGATAACAATCCTACAACTCAACCTATCTACAATTAAACTAAGGATCATTATTGTCTTAATGACGATAATAGTTTAGCAAGAAGAGTGAGTTTCTGTTAACCATGATTATTACCATTTAAAATATCAAGAATACATCATATCAAACCCTTGATCTCCATATTCATCATTAAGTTGTTAAAAGTTCAACTATAAACATGTTTAGCTTGATTAATTCATCATTAGGTGAAGTATACTCTAACACTAACAGTATAACTACGAAACTATAGGGTGGAATCATATAACAAACCTTCAGAATTGAACAACACTACACCAAAATCACAAGAATGCACTCTAAGCTTCAACAATGACTCCAAACTTCCAATCAACAAGCTCCAAACCAAGATGTATAGCTCAAACACAAGTGGAAAGAAGGTAGAAGTGATCTAGGGAGGCAGGGGGATGTTTATACTCAGGAAATATCGAAGTTGGACATGAAAAATGAAAGGCACAAGTTGTCTTTTTATAACGGCACAGTTCGCTACGTACGTTATACACCAAAGGATAACATACGTTAGCATCTTTACGTACGCTACACCAAAAGTGTTACGTACGTAAGCTGGTTCCAGAGGCTACTGGACTAAAATACGAACATCATTACTTACGTAATTGCTTGGAGTATTACGTATGTAATGTAGGTCAACTAGGTTGCCTCCAAAAGATCAGATATTCGAATCACGCCCGACCCCACACGCTGAAAGTTGAGATCGGATACGACTAGAAGTATTAAGTACGTAAAAGGCACCTCCTTACGTACGTAAATCTCACACTATAGCATACGTTATGCTAAAGAGTTAGCATACGTTAAGTACAGAATTACTAGCCCAAAAATGCACTTATCTATACAACGTTGAAAATTCATTCATAGTGCGAGTGATGGTTATTATTAAGTCTATTATGATATATTCCAACATCAATAAACATTAAACAAATACAACAAGACTACAATAGTATTGAATTATCCGAATAATATAATAGTAAGCAAGAATTTCCGTCGGATATTACATACTCCCCCCTTAAAAGGAGTTTCGTCCTCGAAACTAAAGGGTAAACAATTCGGGATACCTCTCTTGCATGCTGCTCTCCGTCTCCCATGTGGCCTCCTCGACTCCGTGTCGTGACCACTGAGCCTTCAGTAGGGGAATCATCTTGTTCCGCAACTGTTTGATCCTCTTCTCAAGTATCCGTACGAGGCGCTCCTTGTACGAATGATCCTCCGCTATATCGATCTCGTCGAACTGAAGTATATGACTCGGATCAGCAACATATTTTCTTAACTGGAGACATGGAACATGTTATGAATCCGGCTCAGAGCTGGTGGCAACGCCAGGCGATAGGCTAGATCGCCTACTCGTTCCAAAATCTCAAATGGCCCGACATATCTCGGACTCAGCTTACCTCTCTTCCCAAAGCAAAAAACACCTCGAGTAGGGGACACCTTCATTAGAACATGGTCGCCGACCTCGAACTCAAGTGGTCGTCGGCGGTTGTTTGCGTAAGACTTCGGCTTTGAGCCGTCAACAAACGACTCCTAATCAGAGCGATCTTCTCATGGGCTACTAACAACATATCGGGTTTCGTACCCAAGGTTTTAGATGGATCGTCCCAACACAGAGGGGATCTACAACGACGGCCATACAACGCTTCATAAGGTGCCATCTGAATCGAAACGTGCCAGCTATTATTATAAGTGAATTCCACCAAAGGTAGTTGGGCCTCCCAATCATCTTTCCAGTCAAGAGCGCACGCCCTTAACATATCTTCTAGAGTCTGGATAGTACTCTCAGTCTGACCATCCGTCTGCGGATGAAATGCTGTGTTGAAGTTCAATTGCGTACCCATCGCACGATGAACTGCTTTCCAAAAATGTGACACGAATCGCCCGTCACGATCTGGTACAATACATTTAGGGGTACCATGTAACCTTACAATCTCTTTGATAAATAGCTGGGCCAATCGTTGAGGTCCCCATGTGTCTTTAATCTCCAGAAAGTGGGCTGATTTGGTCAGACGGTCCACAATCACCTAAATCATATTCATCCCTCGTCGACTCATCGGCAAGCTGGTGATAAAATCCATCGATATGTCCTCCCATTTCCACTCGGGAATCGGGAGCAGTTTCAGCATTCCTTTGGGTCGCTGATGCTCAATCTTAACTTGTTGACAGGTTAAACACCTCGAAACGAACTCTGCAACTTCACGTTTCATACTTCCCCACCAATAATATTATTTCAAATCCTTATACATTTTGCAAGACCCCAGGTGAATGGAGCACGGGGTAGCATGAGCTTCTCTTAGGATAGAGTTCCTCAATTCTCTGCCTGCTGGTACACAAACTCGATTCCTGAAGCGTATCAATCCATCCTCTTAGATCATAAAGCCAAGGGATTTCCCATGAGTTACTTCATCCCGAACTCGAGATAAGAATGGGTCCGTAACCTGCTTCGATCTAATTATATCCTCAAGGGACGATGAAATCTCAAGTTTGCAGAGTTGTCCTTGAATACGCTGTAACCAGACTTCTATTTCTGGCCTCACCAACTCTAACTGCAATTCTCCCTGAACTGTCAAGTGGGCAAGCATTTGCTCCTGTACTGTTTTGCGACTCAACGTGTCGGCAACTACATTTGCTCTACACGGATGATAAAGGATCTCGATATCATAATCTTTGTTGAGTTCTAGCCACCTTCTCTGCCTCATGTTTAACTCCTTCTGAGTAGAATTGTACTTCAGGCTCTTGTGATCGGTAAAAATCTGACAAGTAACTCCATACAGATAATGACACCAGATTTTTAAAGCAAACACCACGGCTGCAAGATCTAAATCATGGGTGGGGTAGTTGACCTCGTAAGGTCGTATCTATCTCGATGCATATGAGATCACCTTCCCATTCTGCATTAGTACACATCCAAGGCCCTGTTTAGATGCGTCACTATACACCACAAATCCTTCTGTTCCTTTCGGTAGGACCAAAATAGGTGCCGAAATCAACCGACTCTTGAGTTCATCAAAACTCTGCTGACATGCCTCTGACGATAAATACTTCTTATCTTTGCTCAGCAAATTAGTCATTGGTTGGGCAATTTTGGAAAAACCTCCCATGAACCGTCGGTAATAACCTGCTGGTCCCAAGAAACTGCGCACTTCCTTAACGTTCTTTGGTGGTAGCCAGTCTCGGATAGCTTATGTCTTCTGTGGGTCTACTCGCACTCCATCAGCTGATATCACATGTCCGAGAAAGATAACTTCACACATCCAAAACTCACATTTAGAAAATTTTCCATAAAGCTGCTCCCGCCTTAACGCCTCGAGAACTAGATGGAGATGACGCTCATGCTCTTCATGGTCATGAGAGTAGATCATAATGTCATCAATAAAAACGACTACAAAGCGATCCAGGTAATTAATAAAGACTAGATTCATCAACTCCATGAATACTGCCGGTGCATTAGTCAGTCCAAAAGGCATCACTATGAACTCATAATGCCAATAGCGAGTACGAAAAAGGTCTTCGAAATGTCAGACTCACGAATCCTCAACTGTTGGTAACCAGACCTCAAGTCGATCTTCGAAAATACAGCAACCCCCTGAAGCTGATCCAATAAATCATTAATACGCGGCAATGTATATTTGTTCTTAATGGTTACCCTGTTCAGCTCACGATAATCAATACACAGACGTAGGGATCCATATTTCTTCTGTATAAATAGCATTGGTGCTCCCCAAGGGGACACACTAGGTCTAATATAGCCCTTCTTAGTCAAATCCTCAAGTTGGCTCTTCAGCTCCTGCATCTCGGTCGAAGCCATACGATACGGTGCTTTCAAGAGTGGGGACGTACCTAACTCTAACTCAATATTGAACTCTACATCACGATGTGGAGGTAATCCTGGAAACTCGTCTGGAAATACGTCTGGGTAGTCTCGGACTACCGGAATATCGGCCAATTCAACTGGTCGATCCGTTGCTTTGGTTATGAAACACCAATATACAATACACCCGTGATTAAGCAGTTTCACTGCTTTCATAGCGCTGATGACTCTCCCAGAATGGCTGGGATTGTCACCCTAGAAGGTACACTCAACATCATCGTCAGATGTGACGGTCACTATTCGCTTGCGGACACTAAGTATGGCATCATGACGATCCATCCAATCGATACCCAAGATTACATCATCTTTAGGTAAGTCGACCACAATTAAATTCAACAACCACTCACGGTCGTTCATGCGAATCGGACAGTTTTGCACTTCATGATTCCCAACAATTCTTCTACCATCGGGTAGACCAATTATATAAGGTTCACAATTGGCAACATGATCTAATTGTAAACGGATCAAACAAGAAGCATATAAAAAGGAGTGTGAAGCACCAGTATCAAAAAGAACACGGACAGGCTGAGATCGGATCTCTAGAGTACCTGCAATCATGCTAGCCTCGGGATAGTCGGCCTTCTTCATCTTGTAGACTCTGGGTTTTGCAGCCCCGGTATTAGATGCACCAGCTTGATTTCCACGGCCCATTCCTCTGTTTGCATCGGTAGTCTGATAAGAAGCGGACGGAGGTACACGGTCCTGGACGGATGACTGAACTGGAGCATGAGGTGCTGTTGGAGTACGTCCTGGTCTAGTCCTACAATAACGAGCACGATGCCCATTCTTCCCACAAGCATGGCATGCAACGACTGGCCTTGGGCATTTAGAATTGATGTGCCCCTGGTCTCCACAGTTATAACACACAACAGATAGGCTGACCGCGTGATGTTGCGATCCGGTTGGCTTCGACGCCATGGGTTGCCGTTCAGAAGGATTTGGCACTGGTTGGGGCCTCTTGAATGTTCCCCGGTTGCTATCAGTTTGGTTTTGGTTCCTGAATTTTTTGTTGTTGGACTGTGGTTGCTTCTTGGAAATTTATTTCACGGTCAATTCGTACTCTAGAGCTTTCTCAATGAACTCCGATAGGGTCGTACAGTGGTGATTCAGTAGTTGCATTCTCATTCGGGGTTTAAGCCTCTTGAGAAAATATTTAATCTTATCGGGCCCCATTCGGACAATCATAGCGACAAAAGGAAGAAGTGCCTGGAATTTCTCGGCAAAAAATAGTACATCATCATCTTGATACGGGTCTGGATTCAGCAATTCAGATAGTTTGGCCTCTCGGATTGGACCCGGATAGTAACGGTCTAGCATGAGATTCTTAAATTCCTCCCAAGTACATACGCCATCAGCTGGCCTCACCGAAAGCCACCAGGTGTGGGCGCCCTTGCCCAGGTAGTAAGCTGCTACGGAGACGCGATTCTCTGCTGGACAGTCTACCATGTCGAATAATTTCTCGAAGTGTTCAATCCAATACACGATATCAGCAGGCTAAGAGGAACCTTCAAAAATCGGGGGTCGCTGGCGAGAGATGTCGCTGATGATCTGACTCACCGGTCCGCCATGTACAGGAGGTGGCCCCTGTTTCTGGTCGGTAGCAGCTCTCTGCATAGTTTCCATTAACTGACCCATCTAGGTCATCTGAGCCATCATGGCCTGCATCACAGCGTAAGGATCGACACGAGCATCCTCGCGTCCAGCTAGAAGGCGAATCACTGCATGCAGAACTATGCTCTGCATTCGCATGCCTATTGGCTCATGGTATCGGGATTCGGCCCCTTCCGCGGCCTCGTCCCCCTCTGCCACGGCCTCTCAAATTTCTTTCCATACTGAAATAATCAATTCGTAAAGATAACCATAAGTACAGTTCATGATACCAATCAGAATTCATGCTAAATTAATAGCAACAAGAAATTACATATTCAAGAAAACAGTTCGTAATGAATTATCGACACTACGAGGGTCACACAGAATATCATATCGACGTTGAGTCGAACAATTTCAATCATATGATCAATCCAAAATTTTCTTCGAATTATCAATCAGATAATTCCTGCCACAAATCCTTAAAATGCCAAGATCAACAAAGAGATCCATTCTGATATCAATATCATGTCTGTAATTAAATCATGGCTCATAAAGTACGTACCGCATTTGGCTCATAGGATCAGGCGCTCGCATGGGTCACACGTGACAAGGTCTTTTGATACTAGTTCAATACACAATGACTCTAAAAAAAATCGACTCTCTGATACCATCTTCTGTAACACCCCAAAAAGGCGGCCATTACAGTGTCGTGGACCCCACACTGGGACCCACCAGGCGATACCCAAAATACAGATTAAATACAAAATACATGTGATACCGATACATAGTACTTACTCCGATTAGGAGTTCACAGTAATATGACCAACGGCCTTATTATACACAGGATCCAAAATACAAGTATAATCCATATGGAGATGGAATATACTTTAAATAACAATACGTTTGTCCATAATTAAAATAAAGCAGAAAGATAACATTACACGGTTCGAACATGACCGGACAACAAAAGACTTGGGCCCCCCGAACTAGAATCCTTGTAACCCTTCGCCATCACCATGATCTTCCCGTGCCTTGCCTTTTCCTCAACCTAAAATACAACACAAGTATTTCGCCCAACACAGGGTCAGATATACATGATAAATGGTTTCTCAAGATATTATACAGTTCACATATATAAGATTTTAAGGAAAACAACCCGACTAACGAACATACCCCTCGGGCGTATGAACACTTAGTCACAAAACGTCGAACACATCCAAATATATAAATGGACTATGAACGACTAATATAGTACGGCTCAAGATGGACATCACAGTACGCCTGATCCGGAAATGTGTCAGTGCACATGTCCACCTCGTATACGGAATCCAGGATATACGTGGGACAATGTACCTAATTAGCCTCACGAACTACGTCTCGTGTGCACAGTCCAATACGGAAACATCCACGCATGACTATATATGTGCCTGGCTAAAAATCCTACACAATAACCAATCAGAACGCAGATATGATTCCGGATATGTCACGATACAACATGACAACAAATTTAATAAATCACATATCCGATTAAGGATCAAGAAACTCACCGAAATGACAATAAGGATCAATGACATCAACGGTTCAAAATGACGAACTTGGGAATGCAATCCCACGATGAAAACGGGACATGATCAAAAATAATATCAATTCACGGATCACAATTTCATAAGTGTTTCATATACACGAAATGCATAATCATCACAAGAATCCAAACATCGTTATAACCAAGCAAGATAACTTGCCTCAATACGGAGGCGAGAATAGTCCTTCCTTGTCAAACGAACGAACGGTCCTCGACTTAATATCAGTTACTCGAACAATCAACCTTGTAAGGGATACACTCCATTCAATAACACATATTCATAACTATCGATGTCTAGTTTAGCGAATCGATATCCTAAATTCAATTCACTTAGTTCGACTATCTTTGTATTAATTCCATTTCAAAGATTCATACTAACTTCAATTTATACTCATTATTGGTTATCATTCACGGTGTTCTCAATTATTTGTATGGTTCAAACGGATGAGAATTTATCAAGAACAATCATCAAGGAGAACTTCTCAAAAATTGATATGGCGATAGAATTTCTTAAAACAACATCAATATTTTGAAAGATATAATCCGAACAACTACGTTTCATAAAACATTGGTTAAAACGAAGGTTACTCGGTGATTATCATTGTTCAACGAATCATGAGTTTGTAAAATTAATAATATGTTCATCGGTTATGAGTTCACCAAGTTAGGTTAATGATATAGTCGATTTATTCATCACAAGACTATCATGAAATCATCATCAAGGTGGATTAAACACCTCTGATTTAAATCTTATGTTGATATGATTCAATGTTCAACCAATTTAGATGATGATCTTAAGTTCATTAATTTTAGAATCTTCCTAAACATGATGGTTTGCTTCAATATAATGACAACAATCCTACAACTCAACCTATCTACAATGAAACTAAAGATCATTATTGTCTTAATGATGATAATAGTTTAGCAAGAAGAGTGAGTTTCTGTTAACCATGATTTCTACCATTTAAAACATCAAGAATACATCATATCAAAACCTTGATCTCCATATTCATCATTAAGTTGTTAAAAGTTCAACTATAAACATGTTTAGCTTGATTAATTCATCATCAGGTGAAGTATACTCTAACACTAACAGTATAACTACGAACATATATGGTGGAATCATATAACATACCTTCAGAAATGAGGAACACTACACCAAAATCACAAGAATACACTCTAAGCTTCAAGAATGACTCTAAACTTCCAATCAACAAGCTCCAAACCAAGATGTATAGCTCAAACACAAGTGCAAAGAAAATAGAAGTGATCTAGGGAGGCAGGGGGATGTTTATACTGGAGAAATATAGAAGTTGAACGTGCAAAATGAAAGACACAAGTTATCTTTTTATAACAGCACAGTTCGCTACGTACGTTATACAACAAAGGATAACGTACGTTAACATCTTTACGTATGCTGCACCAAAAGTGTTATGTACGTAAGCTGGTTCCAGAGGCTACTGGACTAAAATACGAACATTATTACATATGTAATTGCTTGGAGTATTACGTACGTAATGTAAGTCAACTAGCACTACGCCATAAGTGCTCATATGCAACACTTCCTATTGTTGCATTATGCCCCATTTTATGTTGCCTAAGGCCAGAAATTGATATACCCAACACTTTGTGGGTGTTGCATCTGATCGCGTGGCATTTGACCTCTAATCCAACACTTTTCCTTTCTAATGTAACAGAGGAAAAGTATTGTATTATGTACAAAGTGCAACACAAAATAAAATATACGCAACAGAAAATAGTGTTGGCTTAGAGGAGAATACAGTTTAGAACAGTGGGGCCCACAACCAATGACACATCAACAGTGGACCCTTTGGCCACGTCAGTAACATGGTTGTTATATGCAGCATTAATTTAAAAATATGCAACACTTGAGAATATGCAACAATAACTGAAAGATAAATGCAACATATTAAATAAAAATTTCACAATAACCATTTCGTACGTACATCATTCCATAAAAATAAAATACCATCCAATATTCACACCCTACCATTCAGTACCAAATACCAACATTCCAACAAACAGTCGATGCAAAATACCAACTCCAAGTACTATCCGACAAATCTTATACTAACAATTCGATACCCAACACCATAACTAGAGTCTAATTTAAGACCAAATTACCAAGTCTAATTCAAGAGTACCAAGTGACCAAAGCTCTAAATACTAGACATAATTAAATATCTCGATTTCTACATAGAAGTGCCACCTTGTGTCACAGGTGTACCGTTATCATCTTGTTCACTTGACAAGGCTGGACAAAAGTCTCTGATGTCCAGTTTTAGATCGGGATTAGCATCTCCGCATCTTTTCAAGACCCATGTGATATTATCCTGCACTTTCTTGTTTACCTTGGCTTCTAATTCAATTTTTATGTCACGCCTTTATTCTTGTGGTCAAGTCCTGCACATAGAGGTCTGAAGGAGCACGAGCAGAAGCTTGTTCTTTGGACCTTTTACCTCCCCTTCCCACTAGCCAGTTGTTGCCATGTTTCTTGTCTCGCATCTGCTCGGCTTGATGTCCAGAATTAAGCATCTGCTGAATATTGCTCTGCAAGAGAATTAAATATATCAATATTTGAAATGAAATATGGAGTCGGGTTTATTTTTAATTACTAAATAATACTTACAATTTTTTTTGCCACTCCTTCACTATATGTCTGTCTGTACTTACCTCTCTTGATTCTCCAGTCAGATCTGGAAACTGCAACTCTTACATATCTTGAAAACAAGCAATTCCATATATAAACACAAATTATTTTATATGATTGAAACATGTGATGGATTGTAAATGGTACCATGAAATCAGTAATTAGCTCCTCCAAAACTCTTAATATAGAGCATCCTGCAATTACAAAAAAAAAAGTTCTCTACATCCCACTTTTAGTTATTGGAAGAATGAATATTTTTAAAAATATAGATAGTTTGGAACTATAAATCTGAGTCACAATAGTTTTGTAAATGTGTGTGTGTATATATATATATATATATATATATATTTAAAAATAGATAGTTTGGAACTATAAATCTGAGTCACAACAGTTTTGTAAATGTAATATATAGTTTGGAACTATAAATCTGAGTCACAACAGTTTTGTAAATGTGTGTGTGTGTGTGTATATATATATATATAATGACTGCCATATTTCACATTAACCTTAAATATTTCCAAAAAAGAATAGGTAGATACATGATCTCCAGCAAAAATGAGCCAAGCATGATTCCTATAATGAAAGAGAGCAGATTTTCGCAGCATCCTTGAAATGTTGATGAAAATTGAAGAAGGAATGATCTTCCATAGTTGCTGTAATACCAACAAGATACCTACATCATCATCAAGACAAACCAAGATAAAGAAAAAGATTGGCTGCAAAATAATAAGTACAAAGAACAACATAATAAACATTGTAACACAAATTAAAGATTAAAGAAAAAAGAAAAAGAGAAAACATGACAATAATAAAAAACAAATAAATAAAGTACCATATCATAATCTTATTTTCTTTTCCCAAATGATAGACCAACAGAGGAGCCTGAGACAATAACCCCATAGTAACTCACCATGGCTAACAAAACCTTCAAGATTTAACATGAATTACTTATTATGAAAGCTACTACTGCATATTCATCTAATGTTCTTAACATTTGAATAATCAAAGAAAGGCTTGGGATTACATATTTGTTAACCTTCTCTCTATACAGTAGTACAATTCGGTTAATATAAATGAGTGGTCTCAAATTCAGCTTCCCAACACAAAAAACAATAAATTAAAACTTGGCAAGTAAAAACAAACTAAAAATTTCCCAAACCCACCAACCCTGCAACTGTCGGTGTCTAGATGGTGGGGGAGATAACAAAGGCAGAGGAGACACGGCTTGATGGCAAACAGCACGACTGGACGGCGAACAACAGTGGTGGAGTGGCGACCTGACGACGACGAGTGATGAGCGACGGGGATGTTAAATGAGCTGACGACGAACCGCGGGGTCGAGCGGCGGACAAGAGTGACCGGAGGTGGTGTCGCGTCGGTGGGGGTGAAAGGATCCCAGGTTCAGATTTAGGTTTTGTATTTTGATTCACGCCGCTGCTTGCTTCTTGTGTGTTTGAAAAGAAAAAGCCCTAATTAAAGTGTAAATGTGTAATAAAATATAAATATATATACATATATATTATTAAACCTGGGCGGGCCTATTTAGCCCAATAACCCCGGGCCATTTTGGCCCAAAGCCCGATCGGCCCTCAAGGCAAACGGGCGGGCTATTTAGGCCCGAAATTTTTCTGGCCCACAATTTTCTAGCCCAGCCCAACCCAAACTCCGAGTACCCCGGGCCGGCCCATCAGGCTGGGCCGATTTTGACAGCTCTACTGGTGGCTGAGTAGAAATCATGGATTTTTGGTTGTGGATTTCTCGGCCATGGCTTGATGACCCGACGACGGTTAGGGTTGGGTGAGATTTGAATATGAAAACTATGATTGATAAATAATAGTACACGATGGTAGTGAAGGGAGGCGTAAATTTCTATTTTGATGATAAATGCATTTTTATTTTTCATTTTTTATAATATTAATATAAATAAATTTCAATTTATATTTCTTATTATATTTAAAGAGTTGAATATATAAATTTTAGATTATAATTTTTAAAATAAAAATATATGTATTCATATAATATATTTTATTTATTATAATTTTAAGCAATTGTTTTCTTTTTAAATATTTTTTAAATTTATTAATTTTAATCAGAAAATTTTTTAAGTAGAAAACTATATGCGCTCTTATAAAAAATCCGTTATAAAATGATTAAACAAATTCAAATAATTTATCTTGTTTTAGTGTAAAAAAATTAAATTTGATGATATTTTTTTAAGAATATTTAAAATATTTTTCGTAATTTTTAAGATGATTTAGTCTATTGCATCACTTTAAGTTCACGTATAATGCAACACTTTAGGTTGGTGTTGCCTTAACGTCTTTTGTAACAATGCATTCAGGTCTAATCCAACACTAATTGAGTAGTATTGCAAAAGACCAAAGTTGAGAGGGCTATTGCAATACTTTTCCTTGCAACACTAGGGATATGCATTGCATATGAGCACTTATGGCGTAATGTAGGTTGCCTCCAAAAGATCAAAAATTCGAATCACGCCCGACCCCACACGCCGAAAGTTGAGATCGGATACGACTACAAGTATTATGTACGTAAAAGGCACCTCCTTACGTATGTAAATCGCACACTATAGCGTACATTATGCTAAAGGGTTAGCGTACGTTAAGTACAAAATTACTATCCCAAAAATGCACTTATCTATACAACGCTGAAAATTCAATCATAGTGCGAGTGATAGTTATTATTAAGTCTATTATGATATATTCCAACATCAATAAACATTAAACAAATGCAACATGACTACAACAGTATTGAATTATCCGAATAATACAACACTAAGCAAGAATTTCCGTCGGATATTACAAAGGCCGTAGCAGAGAGAGAGGAAAGAGAAGGTTTCTTTTCTTATTCTTGTTCATCTTAGAGAGAATGAAATGGAAAAAGAGACGAGAAGAAAAATACTATATCAATTCCTAGTCATGTTCTTCGAGAAAGAATTGATATATAATTTTTACGATCAATTTCCAAGCATGATAACGTAGAGACACTCGCATATTCGGCGTTTAATCATTCATCAACCTTGAACAAATTGGATTCGTGTACGTGTTGGTGACCGAAAAAAGCTTGGCTCAGGTTTTTTCTTAAAGAAGAGATTATCAAAGGTCTACGAGGGTATGACTTCTTAATTCGATCTTCGTCAATTTATATTCGTTTATACGATGATTTATCGATCCATTTAGGAGTTTGGTTTTTATCCAGTTTGGCAATTTTATTTTAACTCATTTTTAATCATAGAATCCCAATATTCACTTCGTATAGCTGTCGACCTTTAAGGTCTTGGAGTGACAATTGCATTTTTTCGGTCATATTTCCAACACACGATACGTAGAGGCATGGTACTTCTAGTGCTCGGGATTTAACAAAAGTTTGGAACGATTTTCATCAATATTAAATCTAAGGTCTTTAAGGGTATGATTTCTAATTCACACTTTGTATTTATATTCGTATATATAATGCATGAACGATCCTCTTAGGGGTTCAGATTATTCAGTTTGATTCGTTTATTTTTTTGCTGCGTAATTCAATTATTATTATCGAATCCCAACTGTTGTATCGGGCGTAGATCTATGTGATCTTAAATACGATATTAGCATTTAGAATACCTGATTAAATATTTTTATTATTTAGAATCATAATTATTTTAATCATTAATTTTTTACTTGTTCATTTAACATATAATCATTAATTTTCATGATTTTTTGTTATAATATAAATCTATTTTTTTTTTGAAAAACTGATTTAAATGTGTAATACAACAAATTAAAAAAAAAATATTATTTTTGTATTTCGGATGAAACGACTAACCGAAAAAGTGGTCGGACCTGGCAGCTCGGACTAGGGGGGCTGCCAGCTGCTGCCAGCAGCAAGCTACCTGCCAAGGGCAGGCAGCGACCAAGCACTGTGCAGCAAGCTCGACCAGGGCTGGGCAGCCCCTGCCGGGCCGCACGCTTGGCCTGGGCCTTGTGTTTCTGACTCCATTTTTTATATTTTGTTCGGTAACTTAATTTTTTGCAAATTAAATTAGATTTAATTTGACTAAATATAAATATGGTAATTTTATTCTTAAGGGAATTAATTTAATGAATTATTTATTTTCGTTCGGAACAAGTTAAAATTAAGAATTATGTGAATTAGTTTGATTAATTCTTATGAATGGATTAATTTTATATTGATTGGATCAATATTTCGATTAATTATTTATCCAATTTATTTTAATGTTATTGTTACATTATTGTTTGAATGGTGATGTAGTTCATGGACTTAGTTTTGAATCATTATTCAATGGGTTGTAAAGGCCGTTTTGAGCCAATTTAATTTTATTAGTAAATTTGTATCGAATCTAATTTATATTAATATAATAAATTAGCTATGATGAAGAGCCGAGGACGAACAACCATGAAGATGAAGACTCAAGACATTTAATTAGATTACTTGTATTTTTATCGAGTCGGTGATTACTCGGTACTTTAGAACGGTCCATGATCTGCATGTTGATAGATTTAGGTTGTGGATGTTTTCATATTGTATGACAAATAAACAAACCGAAACTGTGCTTTTAAATGGATTAATGGGCAAAGTGTAACATATAATGGCGTAATACTCCCACTTAAAAATACTAAGTTATAAAGATTACGAGGTTTCCTATCCTCTGTCAAACTCATAGAAACTTAAAATCTAAATGGAAATATTATTCTTCTGAGTATGTCGGGGTAATATTTTTAGGTAAGGTTGATAAATTTATAGAGTTCATTAGATGCCTTCGGTTGTGACAAACCAAACCCCTAGAAATTGAATGGGTTACCGCGTGGGATTCAATTGTCATATTAATAGGACTTGACGGTTTAAAACATAGATAGTTCAGCAATCCGTAGAAGCCGTATGGGTTGAGAGCAAGTGAACTAGGGGTAAAAGAAGATTGAATCATCCATTAGATAGGTAGGTGATAGACACTACTTTATAAAGAATGATATAATAGAAACCGAATGGGTTGCCCTCTATTAAACTTTATAAATAACTCAATCACTACTATGAAGTCAACCATGGCTTCTGGAAACTCACGAATTATTATTTCTTGGAGAAATAATATTTTGATATAATTGATTAATTGGATTAATCAATTGTATTAGAATCTCCTTAGTTTCTTCACGTTTACTTCGATATGCCGGTCGGTTTGAAATGATGGCTCCTGGCACAAAATCAATTTGGTGTTCGATCCCTCTTTTTGGTGGAAACCGGGTGGTAGCTCATCCAGAAAAATATCATTGAAGTCCTGCAATAGAAATTTTTATATTACTCGGAACATTCTGGTTTTTTATCATCGTCAAGAGTGCAAATTCGTTTGTAAGAAGTAAGTATACGGGTTGCCCCTCCTCTACTTCTTTAACGATTTCTTTTGCACTTATAAATAAATATTTTTTTGATTTTTCACTTCTTTCTTTTTCTTTCTTTTCTTTTTCTTTTTCATTTTCCTTTTCTTTTACTTTTTCTTTTTGTTTTTATTTTTCTTTTTTCATTTTCTTTTTGTTTTTCTTTTTCTTCAACTTCCTTTTGGAGTCGAATTTGATCTTCATGGACTTGTATTTTCGTCATGGGAACTAATGTGATTTTCCTCCCATCTTTCTCAAATGAGTAACGATTTTCTTCCCGCTAAGTTGGGCATATCGATCGTAATGCCATGGTGTACCCAACAAAATATGGCAAGCGTGAATTGGTACGTCACATAGGATATCATCATGGTATTTTCCAATCGTGATGGTTATGAGTACCTTTTTATTCACCCGAACCTCTTTGCAATGATTTAGCCAATGAAAGTCTATAAGGCTTAGGATGTCACCTTATTAGTAATTCTAACCCCTCGAATAGCATCGCACTAGCCACATTGTTTCAACTTCCATTATCGATGATCACACTACAATTTTTATTCTTCATAAAACATATAGTGTAAAAAATATTTTCTCGTTGTTCATTGCTCTCTTCCTCCTTTGCATTCACATTCAACACCCTCCTAATGACAAGTGCGGGTGCGAATTCTAGCACTCCTTCATCAATTTCTTCTTTCCCTTCTTCCTTCTCTTCATCATCTGTTTCATATTCTCCGTCCTTCCATCGGTCCCACTCTGTAGAGTACAACTCGGATAAAAATGCGAAAATTTCGTAGCGAAATTCTAGGACATTACAGATGCATTAGGATAGGATGGTTGGCTCTTCCAATTGGGAAAGATATTCGAGGCTGTCGATTGTCCTGAAGAGTGGAAGGTACCTATCACTCAGTACCTTCTTGACAAAGATGCCGCTAATTGGTGGGAAATAGTTAAACCTCATGATCATGATGTCATGTGCGCGGAGTTCCAAGCATTTATGGAAGAGGCATTCGAGCGATACTAGTTCGAGATATTTTGGTGTTCATGTCAGTAAGACAATTTGGAGTACTCTAATTTTGTTCAGTCGTTGTCGTTTTGTATTATCCGAGCAAGGCTCGTGAATGTTGTTGTATTTTATTTTGGCCATGTAGGCCCATCCTTGTCATTGAAATTCCATATCGGAAAGCCGCTTCCGTTCCCTGAGTGGAAGTGGGAGGATATCTCGATGGATTTCATCACCAGTATGCCAAGGACTAGAACGGGAATGAACATGATTTGGGTTATAGTTGATCGACTAACCAAGTCGGCTCATTTCCTAGGAATTAAAGATACATGGGGACCCGAGAAATTGGCGCGAGTATTTATTGCAGAGATAGTTAGATTGCACGGGACGCCGAAGGCCATTATTTCAGATTGAGATGGTCGCTTCGTGTCGCACTTCTGGAAGGCAGTTCACAGGGCTTTGGGGACCGAGCTAAACTTTAGTACAGCTTATCATCCCCAAACGGAAGGTCAGTCCGAAAGGACTATTCAAACCGTAGAAGACATGCTTAGAGCTTGTGCATGGGATTGGTCAACTGATTGGGAAGTTCACTTGCCCTTGATCGAGTTCACCTCTAACAATAGTTGGCATGCTTCTATTAAGATGGCACCATTTGAAGCTTTGTACGGGAGAAGATGCCGATCACCCTTGTGCTGGAATGATTCTTCGGACTTGATCGGGACGGAACCGGAATTGATAGTTCAGACTCAAGAGAAGATAGCTTTGATTCGGGAAAGACTGTTGACTGCCCAGAGTCGACAGAAGTCTTATGCAGATGTACGTCGTCGCCCTCTAGAGTTCGACATTGGGGACCACGTACTATTGAAGGTGTCTCCTACACGAGGGATTTTCCGTTTCGGGAGGAGAGGCAAGCTTAGTCCAAGATATATCGGACCATTCGAGATCCTCGAGAGAGTTGGAGATTTAGCATACAGGTTGGCCTTACCGCCATCGCTGAGTCACGTTCACAATGTGTTTCACGTATCCCTATTGCGGAAGTATGTACCGGACCCCAGTCACGTCATTGATTTCGACGAGATCGAGATAGCTAATGATGGTACCTTCGAAGAGAGACCAATCAAGATACTTGAGAGTCGGATCAAACAATTGAGGAATAAACCAATACACTTGGTTAAAGTACAATGGTCGCGACACGGAGTTGAAGAGGCCACTTGGGAAACAGAGGACAGTATGAAGACTAGATATCCAGAGTTGTTTTTATCTTAAGTTTCGGGACGAAACTTCTTTTTAGGGAGGAAGGATGTAATACCCGAGATTTCTGTTATGTATTTAGAACTTGTGACATTGTTATTGTTGCACTTTTATATTCCTAGGACCGGGTCGAAGCCACAAATCCCACTCCATGATCCCGTCGGACCCACCCGAGCTGGCTAGCGAAATACTCAAGCACCACACGTCACCTAGGACTGGGACGAAGCCACGAATCCCACTCCGTGATCCAGTCGGACCGACCCGAGCTGGCTAGCGAATCAATCATGCACAAATAACATATCACAAAACAACACAAGCACCACACGTCACCTAGGACCGGGACGAAGCCACGAATCCCACTCGAGGCCTCGAAGGACCCTCCCGAGCTGGCTAGCGAATCAAACTCAAGCACGAGTAACATATCACACCAAGGATATCCAAACAATTCACCCAGAGGCATCAAACACTTAGTAAAACAACACGTCAAACCACAATGCACCGAAATGAAACAATATACGTCCACACGCAAATACCAAGTGCATCATCAGCACCAAACATGTCCATAAGATTCACATACTCGTTCACGAATCACACCAATCACAAAACACACACGGTTTTGAAAGAGAGCCTTCAACAAGGCTAACCAAATCTTTTGAAAACTCATTTCAAACAAACAAACAAACACACCAAGATGATCACCAATCATCATATCCACAAAACAAGAATAGTATGGACAAGGTACTTGCCTCGAATAAGAACAACACGGAGAATCGACCGAAATAGGTTGGCACGAACCGTCTACGAACCTGCCGACTCCACCGAACGCCAACTCGCGATAATAAACTACGGAGGACAATAACAACAAAGAAAATGAATTCCATAGCAGGACTTAAAGCCATTGAATTCAAAGAACGAATGACGAAAGTTCAAGTGTTTCCCCCAAAACGGCCAAGAACACGATTCGTCCCGACAAAACACAAAAACGGAATTCCAAGTTGAAATATGGATATACAATCCATAGAATGTGTTTAACAACATCATTTAACCACAATCGATCCATCAAAAACGGATGAAAACGAGATCGAGAACAAATTCCCCAAAAAGTCGATTCGAGGAAAATCAAGAAATATACTTCGATTCGACGAAGAACAATGAATTAAATGATGTTAAACACAAGAATACTACCAAGATTAATCATACCCATCATGAATTAATCAACAATACGGAACGAATCGGACAAAAACGCAAAAAACCCCAAATTCAAGAATTTAGGGTTCTAAGAAGAGATTACCTTGATTCGCTGGATCAAAGGATGATAACGGATGATTAATCGATGATATGAGCTCAACAACTTCATGGATTTGTTGTTCAACAACATGGCTTCGGAATCCCCAAGGCCACATCCGCGGAAGAGAAAGAAAAGACGGAGAAAAATGGCCAAAATCCCGTCTGCAGGGCCTTATATAGGCTGTCTGCCGGCCGGATTACGTACGTAACCGTCCAAGGCTTACGACGTAACAGTCATCGCCCTAAAATCGCGGCCCGCTACGTGCGTTACGGCGGGGCCTTACGTACGTAACCGGCCCTTACGTACGTAACTGCCGAGCACTAACGTACGTAACTCGGCCAGTGCCGGCCTGGGCCCAGACTGCCCGGCCATGACTCGGCCGGGCCAACTCCGACGGCCCGAACGACCCCGAAACCCGAACCTGAATACGAATCGAAGATACCGTTACGAATTACTCGCAAAGACGAATTCGAGCACTAAGAGAACACACAATTCCGACCACCCGGAGGCTCAAAATTCGACAACGGAAAGTAATTACCCCAAACTTTGGGAAATTACGAAAATGGTCCAAAACGTCCGAAATACACGATACATGATCGAAACACCAAGCCGAAGCTTGCAACATGAATAAGAACATTAAATGAACTTACGAGAAAGTCGAAACAATAGTTTCGGACGAGATTTGCAAGAATCGAACTCAAGTGCGGAAAATCCGCTAAAAAGCACGGAACTCAACAAAACGACACCGGAACGAACTCGGATGTCAAAAAGTGTAGAATTAATCATTCCCAGAATGACGAAACAGTCAAGTGCGAGTCGTCAAAATGGACTTCCGCCGAAAAAAAAAGAAATTACCGGAAATCGAAATTACGGGTTTTACATTCTACCCTCCTTAAAAGAAGTTTCGTCCCGAAACTTAAAATAAGTAGGGAGAAGCAATATCCCCTACCAGGAAAACTCGACGAGATACACAAAAATCGAAAACTCGTGCCCGATGGCGAAACGCTGCAAGAAACGCAAAGAGACATACGACGTGAAAATACGCTCCACGGCGACTAACACAACGCCACTAATAGAGACATAATAAAATCAACAAGTGACAAGCGTCATCAAACAGACAATACAATCGAGTCGATTATCCGAACAATCACAAAACACAACGAACAAAAATCAATACGATTGACCAACCCAATGGTTCATCAATCAAAACGCGAGTCAAACGCTGAACAAATACGGAATTCCACCGCCCAAGGGTTGGAAGATCGAAACGAGACTAATTTCCCGAAGGAGTCTGAACACTCAACAATCACAAGACGAGATCAACAAAAACCGAACAATCAAACAATCGAACCAAAACGGTCGAGACAACAAAAAGCGAACAATCATGTCTGAATCACGAAGAACAATAAAATTCAAACAACAACTCCAAGGTTCACAAGAATCGAACCGAACTCGGAAAAGTCACAGCGAAAATCAGATCGACTCAAAACAAGATCACAGCTCGTCCGAACGATGAAACCAAAATACAGAACAAGTTCAGAAAGTATTAACGAACACGAGCGAGTTGAAAGAATGGAGAAAGAGAAATTACAAAAGTCAAAATAGTACGGGTATTACCTCCGACCTCATCCACGAAATTCACAAAAACAGGAGCAAGGTAACAAGACATTAAACAACCAACACATAACGGAACGATCACGATGCACACGGTCATACCAAACCAAGCTCTAACAGCTCGCACATGCGCGACAACGCAGAAATCACCACGAGGCGACAACATTCAACACCAACATCCCGCCTCTCACAGGGGGCTAACACAACAAATGTGTGGAAAACGACTCAACGCTCACACCACCAACTCGATCATACTCGGGAGCAAACATCAAAATGACAATGCGAACATCATACATACATACCCAGCCCTCAAATGGGAATGGATAGGTTTTAAAAATGAAAACCTCATTTTGAAAATAATTTAGAAGAACACCGGTTGATCTTGAGTATCACCTTTCAAAAAGTACAAACGTGAAACATCGTTATCGAGACATTGGAGAACCATTTCGCATTTGATAAAAATGAGGACACTTTCTCTTAGTGAAAACTTTCAGAATATTCGACCCTCGGGTCTAAATAAAAGTGTTTCTAAAACATCGAAAATATCTCAAAACATTTTGGTCCTCGAGGTAGAATAATTTGGAAACATATTGTGGCACCTTGGAAGTACCACGAGAAAATAATTCATTTTAAAGGTACGTCTCGAAATTTATTTTCTAAGATACTCAAGGTTTTCAAAAATAATTCAATGGGCTATAATGCCCAAAAATGCTCATTTAACAATATTCGTTTAAACATATTATAATATACGCATCAAATCGTACAAAGTCAAGACAATACATGTCTTTTAATGAAGACAAACGATCGATTATCACAATCAAAAGACATAAATAATGACAACACTCCTCATACAAACGAAATAAGAGAATCACACGAACGCATCACGAAACCAAGAATCTACATGAAGGTTCCATCACTTAACACAAAATCAAACAAATAGCTCGTGTCACACGAGGCACAATACAAAAAAGGGAGACTTACATCCACAGGTCGCACGAAGATGATGATCGCCCACGATACTAATCACGACCAACAAACTCAGACGACGCGTCGCGACACGACTCAGTCAGATTAAATCCGACGAAACAAAACTCAACAGACACCACTGACCCCACAGCCTAGGTTTCCACAACCTAAGCTCCGATACCATTTATGTAACACCCCCAATCCACTCAGGGACATTACACGCCGTAGACCCTCTCCTCGAGGATCTACCAGGCTGATAACTAAAATCAAACATCTAAACATCGCCTTTAAGGCTAAAATGACTCAGTAGACCGATTTGGTCTTTCAGTAATAACATTCAACTCAATTCCAACAAATACCCACGCAGGGGTCAAAATACAATAAACTCCCGTACAACGGGGAAAAGATACTGCAGCGGAAAAGAAAATACAACTAGACCAGTACGACATCAACGGATCCTCGTGTGATTAGTATCGTTCATCTTTCATCATCCTTCGTGCCGACCCTGTGCTATGCTCCAAAACCTGAATGCAAAAATAGACATCCAACCCCCGAATATTCGGGGGTTAGCAAAACTCCACTATTTTGCTAGTGCAAGTACAAGTGAAAAAATACGAGCCATACAATTCAAGTTCCAAGAATAACAATAATTAGAAATCCTTAAAAGATTAAAACACCACGAAACGAATACTTCCCGAGGCAAGAATTTGAGTAAAACTTTCCAAATCCGAAAGATCACAAATAATGAGAACAGTTTGCAAAATGGTTTAAAATACCCTCGGGAGTTTTAATAGAAAACAAATTAGGATTATCAAATCCTTATCTTTCCAAAATCAACAGGGGTCACAGCCCAAAGGTTTTGTTTTCGCAAATAAAACCAACCATAATACACAAGGTTAAAAACCCACGTCATGCATCCTCGACGGACATAAAATACACACGCACCCGTGAAGTTTCACTCGTGAATCCAGGTCGAAGCCTTTGGAATTCCCTCCGTGGCCCCATCGAACCCTCCCGAGGTGAGCAAACACATTCACAAAACATAAGCAACCGCACTCGTGAATCCAGGTCGAAGCCAATGGAATTCCCTCCGTGATCCCATCGGACCCTCCCGAGGTGAGTGAAAAACAATCACAAAATATACACACGTAGCGGTGAAGTTTCACTCGTGAACCCAGGTCGAAGCCATTGGAATTCCCTCCGTGGTCCCGTCGAACCCTCCCGAGGTGAGCAAACAAATTCACAAAACACAGTACTCACATCGCCTAGGACCGGGTCGAAGCCACAAATCCCACTCCGTGATCCCGTCGGACCCACCCGAGCTGGCTAGCGAAATACTCAAGCACCACACGTCGCCTAGGACTGGGATGAAGCCACGAATCCCACTCCGTGATCCCGTCGGACCCACCCGAGCTGGCTAGCGAATCAATCATGCACAAATAACATATCACAAAACAACACAAGCACCACACGTCACCTAGGACCGGGACGAAGCCACGAATCCCACTCGAGGCCTCGAAGGACCCTCTCGAGCTGGCTAGCGAATCAAACTCAAGCACGAGTAACATATCACACCAAGGATATCCAAACAATTCACCCAGAGGCATCAAACACTTAGTAAAACAACACGTCAAACCACAATGCACCGAAATGAAACAATATACGTCCACACGCAAATACCAAGTGCATCATCAACACCAAACATGTCCATAAGATTCACATACTCGTTCACGAATCACACCAATCACAAAACACACACGGTTTTGAAAGAGAGCCTTCAACAAGGCTAACCAAATCTTTTGAAAACTCATTTCAAACAAACAAACAAACATACCAAGATGATCACCAATCATCATATCCACAAAACAAGAATAGTATGGACTAGGTACTTGCCTCGAATAAGAACAACACGGAGAATCGACCGAAATAGGTTGGCACGAACCGTCTACGAACCCGCCGACTCCACCGAACGCCAACTCGCGATAATAAACTACGGAGGACAATAACAACAAAGAAAATGAATTCCATAGCAGGACTTAAAGCCGTTGAATTCCAAGAACGAATGACGAAAGTTCAAGTGTTTCCCCCAAAACGGCCAAGAACACGATTCGTCCCGACAAAACACGAAAATGGAATTCCAAGTTGAAATATGGATATACAATCCATAGAATGTGTTTAACAACATCATTTAACCACAATAGATCCATCAAAAAGGGATGAAAACGAGATCGAGAACAAATCCCCCAAAAAGTCGATTCGAGGAAAATCAAGAAATATACTTCGATTCGACGAAGAACAATGAATTAAATGATGTTAAACACAAGAATACTACCAAGATTAATCATACCCATCATGAATTAATCAACAATACGGAATGAATCGGACAAAAACGCAAAAAACCCCAAATTCAAGAATTTAGGGTTCTAAGAAGAGATTACCTTGATTCGCTGGATCAAAGGATGATAACGGATGATTAATCGATGATATGAGCTCAACAACTTCATGGATTTGTTGTTCAACAACATGGCTTCGGAATCCCCAAGGCCACATCCGCGGAAGAGAAAGAAAATACGGAGAAAAATGGCCAAAATCCCGTCTGCAGGGCCTTATATAGGCTGTCTGCCGGCCGGATTACGTACGTAACCGGCCAAGGCTTACGTACGTAACCGAGTCACTGCCCCAAAACTGCCGGCCCGCTACGTACGTAACCGGCCAAGGCTATCGAGAATTGTATGTATCAGCAGTCCAGTGAAGTCACCTGATGGATAGCGCACGCAAGTTTTTCAACATTAGCGCACGCTAAATTACTTTAGTTAGCGCACGCTATACAATCAATATTAACGCACGCTATCGCACCATTCAGTCAGAGGACAGAAAGGTCTGGTAAGAAAATGGAAACGGTCTTGCGCACGCTATGAACAAATATTTACGTACGCTAACACAAGTACTTAGCGCACGTTATCCCTCATTACTTTGCGCACGCTACCGGATATCATGGTCAGTAGTCCAGTAGCTACTGGACTCAAAATGAAAAGGGCTTTACGTACGCTACAAAGGGTTACGTACGTAACTGAAGAATACATTTAGCGCACGCTACGATATATTATTAGCGCACGCTAAAATCAGTCAACAAGCTTACCGTTGGAATTTCTACCGTTAGAAAGCAAGAGTCAATGAAGATCCGCGAAATCTGGAAAAGATGGAATTAATTAATACTAGTGCACGCTATGCATGCTTGCTAGCGCACGCTATGCATGCTTGCTAGCGCACGCTAAGTTCAAATTTAGCCGTTGGATAAAGAGTCGTTGGGGAGACAAACCAACACGTTCAAAGTCAAAGATTGAAGACCTATTGACCAGCCGATAACGCACGCTACAAGTACATGACTAGCGCACGCTAGCCATACATTTTACCGTTGGAACAGTCTTGTGACCATTCAAAAAAGCCAAGTCAGAATCGATAACGCACGCTAGACGGCATTATTAGCGCGCGCTAATAATACGATTTTCAGTATTTGAAGAATGGCTCCCACATATAAATACCCATGGGACTTGGGTATCAAACACACACAACTTCAAGCATACAAGCATACAAGCATACAAGCATTCTTGAGCTCAAATTGCTACTGATTACTATATTATAAGTTGTGAGAAGGAAAGATACAAGAGTGATTTTCTTTGTAATATCTATTATACTTTGTATTCTTTCATTTGATTGTAAGTGTTGCATCACTTACACTTGAGCGTAAAAGAAACGAATCAAGAGTCACTAATTCGGTGTTATTAAGATCTTTGATCCGGCATTGTTAGGATTAAACTCCCATATTCGTATAGTGAGGATTATCTAGTTCCTATAGAATACTAGATAAACAAAAGTTTATATTGAGAGAGAGGTTGAGCTTGGACCGATAGAAGACAAGCGGTTGTAACGGTTGTGAACTCGGACCGATCGAAGACGAGTCAAGATTGTGGTTGTTCTTGAACCAATAGAAAAAGAAAGTCAGAGAGAGGACGTAGGCAAGTTGCCTAACCTCTATAAATCTTTGAGTCTTTAAATTCCGCACTATTTTTCATTCATTCGCAAGAAATTTCGTTATTCCGCATTACCACTATTCAACCCCCCTTCTAGTGGTAAATTTATCTCTTCAGTTGGTATCAGAGAGGGTCTCTTTTTAAAGGTTTAACCACCTAAGAGAAAAAGATCCGCAAATGGCACTTCTTGGCCAAATCGAAGGAAATGCTCTCAACCGTCCTCCTTTCTTCGACAGTTCCAATTTCATGACTTGGAAAAAGAAAATGGCTATCTTCGTTCAAGCCTACGATATTGAAATCTGGAAAGTTAATGCTCTTGGTCCTAAGCATGCTAAGAAAGAGGATGGATCATTGAAAAAGATCGACGAATTTAATGACGAGGATTGGAGGAACACACACGTCAACTCACAAGCTACTCAACTTCTCTATTGCGCTCTTAATCCCGAAGAACTCAGTAGGATATCGTCTTATGAAAGCGCAAAGGAAATTTGGGAAATTCTCGAAGTCACTCATGAGGGAACCACCCAAGTCAAGGAGACCAAAATCAACATGTTACTCCATGACTACGAACTTTTCTCTATGAAAGACGAGGAAACAATCACAAATATGTTGGATCGATTTTCGGCTATAACCAATGGTCTTGCATCTTTCGGAAAGCCTATATCGAGCAGCAACAAAGCTAAGAAAATTCTTCGATCGTCGCCATGAGAATGGGATGCCACGGTCACCACAATCATGGAGTCCAAAGATCTCAACAAGCTCGAATTTAGTGCCCTCATCGGGTCACTCATCAATTATGAGATCGTTCTCAAGTCTAGAGGCACCAAACCTAAGCCTCGGGAAAGAGTAGTCGCATTCAATGTTGATAGCGACGTTGAGGAAGATGTTCCCGAAGATGAAGACGACGAGGAACTCGCTCTCTATGCCAAGAACTTTAGAAGGTATAAAAGCCTAATTCAAAAGAGGCGAAGTTTTCTTGGTCGGGATGGCAAACCGGAGCAAAAAAAGAGTGGTTATACTCCCATAAAGAAGTTCGACAATAATTGTCGGAAATGTGGTCAAGCCGGTCACTATGCCAAAGAATGCCGAGGATCCTCTTCAAAACCTCAAATGGAAAGATTCAAAAATAAGGAGGTCTTAATCGCTTCTTGGAGTGATGACGAGGAGGAGATTGAAAGATCTCTAGACGCAAATCTTGCATTCATGGCACTCGACTCCAAAAGTAATATCGAGGTAAGTTCTAAACTCAATGATGACGAATATGACTCTTTTGATTTTTGTGATTCACAAGAAGTTCATCATGATGATGAGTTACTAAGTGCGTTTGAATCCTTGAATACGGAGTATGACGAGATGGTTAAATTAAACATATCTTTAAAGAGAAAAATAAAATCTCTAGAACTTGAAAACTCCTCTCTTCAAAAAAAAGGCAAAACTATTGAGATAGACCATACCTTATGCCTTGAAAAGGAAAATCTTTTGAAAATCGAATTGACGAAAACTCAAAAGGAGCTAAAATATATTTTGAACAAATTTATTCTCGGAAACGAGAAATTCGAAAGGCTTCTATCAATTCAAAAATCGCCTTTGCTAAAACACGGTCTTGGTTTCGATCCTTTTAAATGGGAACAATCCCTTATCAACCTTGACAAAATAAAGAAAACCGAAACCGAGAACTCAAAAGATTTTTCCAAACGAGTTCATGATGCTAATGCTCGTTCAAAGTTGAGAACCATCAAAGTTAAACAATTATGGGTTCCTAAAGGGACAATTGTTCCGAATGCTATAAGCATAGTTAACTTTGGAGGACCCAAACGGGCTTGGGTACCGAAACAACCGAGAAACTCTATTTTTGTAGGTACCGGCACCAAGGAGAAGCAAGTGGTACATTGATAGCGGATGTTCAAGGCACATGTGCGGCTCCGAGGACTTATTTGAAGACCTCGAATATCAAGAACAAGGACATGTGACCTTTGGAGATAATCAAAAAGGAAAAATCAAAGGCATCGGCAAAGTCGGTAAGGAACCTTCTCCTTTTATCAACAAAGTATTGTTTGTTGAAGGTTTGCATCATAATCTTCTTAGCGTTTCGCAACTTTGCGATGAAGGTTTTAAAATTCTATTTGAGCAAACGCATTGCACGGCATTTAGAAATAATGAAATTGCTTTCATTGGTTTGAGATGTGGAAACATCTATATTGTTGACCTTAATGATAAAAGTTCATTCAATGAAAAATGTCTTATTACTTTGGATGATAATGCATATTTATGGCATCGAAAATTAGGGCATACTTCTCTTCCTATCATTTCTATTTTATCTAGACACGACCTTGTTCGTGGATTGCCCAAACTCAAGTTTGATAGAAAGCATTTGTGTGAATCATGCATAAAAGGGAAACACACTCGAGAATCTTTTAAACCAAAATTCGAGGTTTCCACTAGTCGAGTTCTTGAACTTGTGCATATGGATTTGATTGGACCATCTAGACATGTTAGTCTAAATGGCAAACTTTACACTTTGGTTATTGTTGATGATTTTTCTCGATTTACTTGGGTTAGATTTTTAGCACATAAGGATGATGCATTTTCCGAGTTTTCTAAATGGTGTCGTTTGGTATCAAATCAGAAAAATCTCTCCATAATTTCTATTCGCACCGATCACGGAGGTGAATTTGATTGCACTCCGTTTGAACTCCTTTGTGATAAATACGGGATTAATCATAACTTTTCGGCCCCTAGAACGCCTCAACAAAATGGAGTTGTTGAAAGGAAAAACCGATCTTTGGAAGAAATGTCGAGGACTATGCTTAATGAATACTCTCTTCCACGATATTTTTGGGCCGAAGCAATCTTTACCGCATGCTATGTGATTAACCGGGTTCATATTCGTAGAACTCATCTTAAAACCCCATATGAATTATGGAAGGGCAAAAAGCCCAACATAGCTTATTTTCATCCTTTCGGTTGCAACGTATTTATTTTAAACAATGGTAAGGATAACTTGGGCAAGTTTGATGGTAAATCCGACTCCGGAATATTTCTTGGTTATTGCACTAATAGCAAAGCATATCGTGTTTATAATATTAGAACGAATAAAGTTGAAGAGTCTATACATGTTAAATTCAATGATATGATCTCACCCCCAAGAAAGGTAGAATATTTTGATGATGCAGGTACTTTTCCGGATCCCTCACCCGAAGTGAAGAAAATTTCGGAAATTGAAACGAACACAATCGTTGATTTACCGAAAGATTGAAGGCACATCAAAGACCATCCAAAGGATCTCGTGATTGGAAACATTGAAGACGGTGTTCAAACCCGAAGGAGAACCACCGAATTTATGGCTCATTGTGCTTTTGTATCCGAAATAGTTCCCAAGAATATATCCGAAGCTCTCGATGATGAATGTTGGGTAATGGCAATGCAAGAGGAGCTTGTGCAATTTATGCACAATAATGTATGGAATTTAGTTCCCGCTCCTAAAGATAAAACAATTATCGGAACTAAATGGGTGCATAAAATCAAGAGTGACGAAGACGGTTATCCAATTCAAAATAAATCTCGTTTGGTCGCTCAAGGGTATAATCAAGAGGAAGGTCTTGATTATGAAGAAAGTTTTGCTCCCGTGGCTCGACTCGAAGCCATCCGCTTGTTATGTGCATTTGCCGCCCATAAAAAGATCAAACTATTTCAAATGGATGTGAAAAGTGCATTCTTGAATGGCTTCATTCAAGAAGAAGTCTACGTCAAGCAACCTCCCGGCTTTGAAGATCATCAATTTCCGGATCACGTCTACAAGCTCAACATGGCACTCTACGGGTTGAAGCAAGCACCCCGAGCATGGTATGATCGTTTAAGTCAATTTTTAATTGCAAATGATTATAAAAGAGGCAAAGTCCATAATACCTTGTTTGTGAAAATATTGAATGATGATATACTTGTTTGCCAAATCTATGTTGATGACATTGTATTTGGAGCTACTAATGAATCTTTGTGCCAAGATTTCTCTAATCTTATGAAAGGAGAGTTCGAGATGAGTATGATGGGAGAATTAACATTCTTCCTCGGGCTTCAAATCAAGCAATACGAAGATGGAATCTTTATCCATCAAACGAAGTACTTAAACGACCTCCTTAAGAAATTCAAAATGGAAAGTAGCAAGGTGATATCTACTCCAATGTCTTCATCATTAAAGCTCGAAAAAGATGAAAATGGCAAATCCGTAGATCAAAAATTATATCGAGGTATGATCGGATCTTTGTTATATTTGACTGCATCTATGCCAGACATAATTTTTGCTACATGTTTATGTGCTCGATTCCAAGCTAATCCCAAGGAATCACATTTAACTGCTTGCAAACGCATTTTTCGTTACTTGAAAGGAACTGTTGGACTAGGTCTATGGTATCCTTCTTGCTTAGATTTTAATTTAATTGCATATAGTGACGCCGATTTCGGCGGATGTAAAATTGACAAAAAGAGTATTAGTGGTACTTGTCATTTTATTGGTTCATGCTTAATATCTTGGGGAAGTAAAAAGCAAACCAGTGTAGCATTATCTACAGCTGAGGCCGAATATGTCGCTGCAGGGAGCGCCTGTAGAAGCTTATAATTCGAATGGTCTTTATGTTTCATGTCTTGAAATTCTATGTATTGCATTGAACTTTGTTTTAATGATATTTGCATTTCGCTTCATTTGGTATTGGCTGTATTATTGTCTATGTGATTTCGTTTTGGTTCATGATATTTGTTAAGAAGGCAACAATTCAGGGGGAGTTCCTTTTTGTTTATGTCAAAAAGGGGGAGAATACTCCAAAAACCGAAATGCACTAATATATCGAACAAATTACCTTGATTCGAAACATTTAAAATGTTTTTGCAGGTATAAATTAAATGTTTTGACATCATCAAAAAGGGGGAGATTGTTGACTCAAAAAGCATTTTGATGATAATTTCATTCAAAACATTTAATTAAATTAATCTCAGCACGTTACTACATTGAAGGAAAAAAATGATGTTAGCGCACGCTACCTATACCAGCGTAGCGCACGCTATCGAGAATTGTATGTATCAGCAGCCCAGTGAAGTCACCTGATGGATAGCGCATGCAAGTTTTTCAACATTAGCGCACGCTAAATTACTTTAGTTAGCGCACGCTATACAATCAATATTAACGCACGCTATCGCACCATTCAATCAGAGGACAGAAAGGTCTGGAAAGAAAATGGAAATGGTCTTGCGCACGCTATGAACAAATATTTACGGACGCTAACACAAGTACTTCGCGCACGTTATCCCTCATTACTTTGCGCACGCTACCGGATATCATGGTCAGTAGTCCAGTAGCTACTGGACTCAAAATGAAAAGGGCTTTACGTACTCTACAAAGGGTTACGTACGTAACTGAAGAATACATTTAGAGCACGCTACGATATATTATTAGCGCACACTAAAATCAGTCAACAAGCTTACCGTTGGAATTTCTACCATTAGAAAACAAGAGTCAATGAAGATCCGTGAAATCTGGAAAAGTTGGAATTAATTAATACTAGCGCACGCTATGCATGCTTACTAGCGCACGCTAAGTTCAAATTTAGCCGTTGGATAAAGAGTCGTTGGGGAGACAAACCAACACGTTCAAAGTCAAAGATTGAAGACCTATTGACCAGCCGATAACGCACGCTACAAGTACATGACTAGCGCACGCTAGCCATACATTTTACCGTTGGAACAGTCTTGTGACCGTTCAGGAAAGCCAAGTCAGAATCGATAACGCACGCTAGACGGCATTATTAGCGCACGCTAATAATACGATTTTCAGTATTTGAAGAATGGCTCCCACTATAAATACCCATGGGACTTGGGTATCAAACACACACAACTTCAAGCATACAAGCATACAAGCATACAAGCATTCTTGAGCTCAAATTGCTACTGATTACTATATTATAAGTTGTGAGAAGGAAAGATACAAGAGTGATTTTCTTTGTAATATCTATTATACTTTGTATTCTTTCATTTGATTGTAAGTGTTTCATCACTTACACTTGAGCGTAAAAGAAACGAATCAAGATTCACTAATCCGGTGTTATTAGGATCTTTGATCCGGCATTGTTAGGATTACACTCCCATATTCGTATAGTGAGGATTATCTAGTTCCTATAGAATACTAGATAAACAAAAGTTTATATTGAGAGAGAGGTTGAGCTTGGACCGATTGAAGACAAGCGGTTGTAACGGTTGTGAACTCGGACCGATTGAAGACGAGTCAAGATTGTGGTTGTTCTTGAACTAATAGAAAAAGAAAGTCAGAGAGAGGACGTAGGCAAGTTGCCGAACCTCTATAAATCTTTGAGTCTTTAAATTCCGCACTATTTTTCATTCATTCGCAAGAAATTTCGTTATTCCGCATTACCACTATTCAACCCCCCTTCTAGTGGTAAATTTATCTCTTCAAACACTACGTCATGTAGTTCACCGGCCTGCCCTCATCGACTTCGACTTCAGACACTACAACAGAAGCACATAATTCACACAGGGCATGTAGTTCACGTAATCCACATACGTAATGTAGTTCACATAGCTCACATAAGCAATTTAATACACGTATTCCATAATTCCAGTTAAAGGCAAGCATACATACGAAATCAACAATCTCATCAGAAAGGCACAGAACAACCATTACAGCAAAATCATCCGAAATTCAATCACAATTCACATATACGTCACGCCATATAATATAGAAATAACACATACATACCTAACCACGGGAAAAATATCATCATAAATACATACCTCGTCATAGTGGCACAATCATACTGTCACACCAACCACATTTCTACGGACATATTTCGTATATTTCATACAAGTACAAATCACAAGCGTGATATAATCCAAGATACCCGATTAGGGTACTCCACGTTAGGTATTATCATCGTAGTAACACTATTTATCGCTAAAACACAAATATCATAATAACTATACACCTACGTACAAACACAGTTGCCACGCTATTTCTCTTACCATTTCACACAATGGATACACAACACGGACTCAAGTATATAACACGACTGAAGTAAAGTATAAGGAATGTGATCCTAGAACTTTCCTTGCCGACGAAAATATATGAATGATCAGCCCACAAGGACTCTTCGCCCGGACACCGATAATTCCAAACCATAATCGCACAATCATAATGTCAACACGCGAAGGGACTGGTGAAGGAAGGACTTGATCCATGATTTTCAAAACTTGTTAACCATAATAACACAATAATAATATAATTATGCTACTCATAATTATAACATATAACAAGGTACTTCCTCAATTTTGGGGTCATTCGGATATTTTATAAAAAGTTGTTTCACGTTCGAAATAAAAATCTTAAGAAAAAATAATTTTCAGGGACTAAATTGAAAAGAAATTATAATCAAGCCCAAAATTATATCTAATTCTCTAGACACATCCTTAAATTTTTAAAAGTTTTCATTTCCACCCCGAATTTCCTAAAATTATCCAACTCTCATTTCTAGCTCCCCTCGTCGGCTACAACCTCATCTTAGTTTTGCCCGCCCTGGATATATATATATCACACAAATTAACTCACTGCAACACACACTTCTGCACATACATACAATAATACACACACAAATCACACACACATACACACACAGTACATAAACACATCACACACAATACACACTCCAAACACACAAACACACACGCACCAGCACATATACGGCACACAAAACCTCACCGAAACTCAAAATAAAATTTAGAATTACGTTCCTTCTAACAATAGCTTCACAACATTTTCTATTTTGTAAAATTCCCGAAGACAAATGACGTTTTCTCCCGATCCGATGATTTCGGTATCGATTTGTAAAATAGAATATAGATTCGTGATCTGCTCATTGATACGAACACAACTGTGTAAAGATTTTAATGTTCCAATAACCCAATCAGTCGTACGGGGCCTCGACGACGAGCGACGTTTCCTAGCCCATTTCAACTATTCCGGTGTCGATTGAAAAAAAACGAACATGTATTCATGTTCTACTCATCACAACAAACAATATGATACAGAAATTATATAGATTTACCTGGCAGAAAGTGAAGATCCATGGCAACGAAACCTTCTGTTCTCTCTTTCTTCTTCTTTTATTTTCTTTTATTTTTTTTCACCTTTTGACTCCCGTCCTTTCCCTTTGTATAGGCGTGTTGTGTGTATATATATAAAGTGTTCATATATATATATATATATATATATTGCAATATTTATTATATCTTGATAAAATGGTTAAGGCAGTGTACGTGCTAAACATATATAAATGACAATTTAGAAATTAAATGTTCGCTCCGGTATAATCAATAAACATGATCCAAAAATATTATACAATGCACCATATTTAACTTCTACACAAAAATACTAAACACCAAACGCTACTCAACAATTTTAAAGTAACAAAAAATCGACAAGTAATTCATAGTTAAATATCAAAATAAAAATTATCTCTATTTGGACATCATTAATTAATAAAATTAGCGGAGACAAAAATATACGGATATCATATTTTCCACGGGTTGATGATTGTGTATTGATGCATGAATTCATTTGATGAATATGTGGCATGGTGTGACATTAGTGTTACTCCTTTGTAAGGAGATTGCGATGCTTAGTGTTGTTTGGTAGTGATATTTGCTAGTTGTTGTATGATTGTTGTAAGTGATGTGCCACCGGGTAAGATTTGTGGAATCTCCGAGATCGGTCCTTGTTAGTACGGGTGGGGCGTGACCGTAGGGTTATCCAATAGGGTATGTCTTGTGGGGACTCCGAGGTTCGTGGCTTGCTAGCCCGATGCCGGGATAATTTGTGGGGTTATCCAATCCAGGTATGTCTTGCGGGGACTCCGAGGTTCGTGGCTTGTTAGCACGATGCCGGGATAACTTATGGTTGTGGTTTGGTTATGTGATGTATGTGTCATGGGTTGTCCAATCGGGTATGTCTCGTGGAGGCTCCGAGGTTCGTAGCTTGTTAGTGCGATGCCGGGATAACTATGAACGTATGTATGGTTATGGTTGCGTGACTGTTGTCATGGAGACATGTGATTTGGTATGGTTTTCCATTGGGTTATTCACTCAGGTATGTTCTGCAGGAGCATCTGAGATTCGTGGCTTGTTAGCACGGGACGCGAATAATCTTCGGGAATATGTTGTTATGGATGATTTGGGTCGTGGACCCCGTGTTTCGTGATTTGGGTCGGGGACCCCGTGTTTCATGATTTGGGTCGTGGACCCCGTGTTTCGTGATTTGGGCCGTGCCCCTAAATGTTTTCGAAAGATTTGAGAATTCTTAAATCCCAAATATTTTCAAAACTCCCGAGATCGTAAAATATTTTGTAAGATGTATTTTGGGTTTATTCCCACCTTTCATGATTTGAACGGTTTTGACCAAATGATTTATCTCAGGAAGCATGTTCACGATTATTATGTTCTTGGAGTATGTTGTGTATGGCTTGTATTCGTATTTTATACTTGCACTAGCAAAACAGCATAGTTTTGCTAACCCCGAGTATTCGGGGGTGGATGTCTGTATTGCGTCCAGGTACTTGCAGGTTGTTGGGGAGCGAAGTGTTGGGATTCCAAAAATAAAATGAACTACACAGCGGAAATAAAAATGAATCCCAAACAGGATCGATCAAGTAACATATATACGAAAATAAATACGAAGATAATGATCATACACTTGAAGCCTTTGAAATAAATCTTCGTAAAATTGGATGACGATCACGAACCCCATCCCGAACACGAAATCCCTTCGTTCCAAACACCGAAACCTCGAAGCCTCTACTTCACACGCGTCGGAAGTTGCCTGGAAAATTCGACGTAACTCCGTTCTCCAAGAACACGGATATGAAGTTACCATAGGAATTTTCTCTCTATTTTTTCTTGAATTTCTTTCATCTCTAAGATGAAAATAACTTAAAAAAAAATTTCTCTTCCCCACTTAATTTCTCTCGGCCAGAGCAGCTCTCTTGGCATGAAGATGATGTTTTGAAGTCTTCTTGTTTTATCCTTTATGTTTGTTATCATATCTAATATAATAACAACATATCATGTAGTAATAATGTGAGAAAAGAATCTCAAGACATTATTACATGACATGACAATAAAAATAACATGCTAGGTGATCATGCCATGTGAGGGGGGTGGGGGGGGGGGGGCATTATGAAGTTTCCTAGAAACGAGCCGAGCCACTCGGCTTGTGTACTAGACATTCATCAAACGACTTCGTTAAATACACTCCGTTTAATAATCAATGTATTTATATTAATTAATTAATCTAATTAATTAATTATATCAGATACAAATATATTTCTCTAAAAAATATAATTTATGAGTTAAATTAATTACCCGGTAACTTAATTTTAATTCATAAGACCGCTTTTTGATTTATCCAATAAATCATAATTAGATATCTAATATCTAATATTAATATAGAGATAATAAATTCACATTTATCCATCAACGCTCCTGATGCGCGACTCCGTAGGTCCGTCTCAGCCGGCATTGGGAGGAACCAATGAGTGCAGGCAGTACTTAGCCAGCCTAGCGGGCCGCACTATAAACCCCGACTGAGAACGAATGAAGGGATCATTCCAGAACAATTATGTCTTGAATACTATATACGTATAGACCCTTCATCAGATGTCCCGGTCAAGTCTTCGGGTCACGGTAAAGTCAAACCCTACTGTTGACTAGACTCTATACATGACTTAATGCAAATCAAGATCGACTGATTAATAGTGTATCTAATACGACTATATCAGAATGCTTTGGCCAAAGACTTATCATCTTATTTGCCATTAACCGTATAGGACATACGCCTGCTCATTAACAGGAGATAGAATCCTTTCTTGGCGTACAATAAAGACTGCTACCTGCCCGTATAGTCCGCACTTTGAGGTCGACTCAGCAATTAAGTAAATGAGTCTATACGTCACAGGCACATCTTCTACTGAACCCTCAAGTCAAAGGTCTACGTATACTATCACAACCTTTCGATTCGTCATCGACTCTCCGAGACTGAATACTGTGTGACTGAATCAAGTATGAATCATGTTCGAGTATACTAGTCCCACCAATATACTTATAACTATGCTATCAAGACATGCACATGTCCTACCATCAGTTATACAAGTCTTATTAAAACTTACTGCCCATTTAAGTTTATTGACTTGCGAACGATTTATGTAAATAAACTGTAAACACTTCCCGTGCATTTTCTCTTATCACATAATGAGAATGGAATGTTCGATTATTTATATGGACTTCACTTCAATATTTATAAGTCAATATTGCAATTGAAATACAATAAACAGTGAATGAATTGAATTGCCTTTTATTAATTATTCCATAATTACAAGTTCAATGCCCCTACTCTCTCATCCCCTGAGTGGCATTCGAGGGCATATTCCTAATAATCTCCCACTTGCACTTAATGCCACACATCATGGTATCCAATACCCATGTTCTACAGATGTCTTTCCAAGACAGCCTGAGATAATGGCTTAGTCAGCGGGTCAGAGACATTGTCTTCTGAGTCTGCTCTTTGCAATGAAACATATCCTTTTTCCACCATCTCTTGAACGATGTGGTACTTTCTCTCTATATGCTTGGTGTTGTGTTGAGTCTTAGGCTCCTTGGCTTGGGCGACAGCACCATCATTATCACAAAATAGTGATATAGGTAGCTCCGCATTAGGCATTACTTGAAGTTCTTGCACAAACTTCTGCATTCAAAATGCTTCTTTGCCAGCCTCTGAGGCAGCTTGGTACTCTGCTTGGCAGGTGGAATCAGCAGTAGCAGTTTACTTGGAGATTCTCCAAGATACTGCTCCCCCATTGAGAGTAAACAAATACCCAAATGTTGACTTAGAGTCATCATTGTCTCCTTGAAAATCATAATCGGTGAATCCAATCACCCTTAGTTCTCCACCACCATAAGTAAGAACCAAATCTCTAGTTCTTCTTAAGTACTTAAGAATGTTCTTTAAGGCAGTCCAATATTCCTTTCCCGGGTTTGCTTGAGGCTACCCACTATCGAGGCATAGGGTACCTTACTCATCTATCTCTTGTCTTCCTCACTTTGAGGACACATTTTCGTGATGAGATGAATTCCATGTCGCATGGGAAGGAACCCTGTTTTAGATTCATCCATCTTGAATCTTCTCAGGATTTTATCTATATAGAGGGCTTGGGAAAGTCCTATCATTCTTCATGGTCTATCTCTGTAAAGAAGGATCCCTAGAATATAGGAACCTTCTCCCAAGTCTTTCATGGAGAACATTTTAGAAAACCAAGCCTTCACAGTGTTGAGCATTGCTACGTTATTTCCTATAAATAGAATATCATCTACATATAGTACTAAGAACGCAAGTTGCTCCCACTGACCCTTTAGAAACACATGGTTCCTCCTCATTTCGCACGAAGTCAAAAGTCCTCTGACTGCTTCATCAAATCAAAGGGGTCGTCCTCACGGCTATCAGGTGCATCGTGGATACCCAGTTCCAAAACATGTGTATGGCCATACCTCTTAGGTAAGTGAGACACCTTATCTGACCTTCGAAGTGTAGGTTGTGTTACAATAGGTTTGGTTCCTGATCCCTGATCAGATGTCTCCTTAGGACTTTCATTATGCTCTTCTAAAGAGATATTTCTACCCGAGCCACCTTCCTGAATGAATTCATCCTCGAGGAAGTAATGCCATAACGACCCTATGGTCTTCTGGCATGTAGAATAGATAACCCATCGAGTCCTCTGGTATCCAATGAAATGTCCTTTTATGGACCTCGCTTCCAGTTTGTCCACCTTAGCCTTCTTGACATAAGCTGGACATCCCCAAATCCTTATGTGAAAAAGGCTTGGTTTCTTATCCTTCCACATCTCATGCAAACGGATTTGGAAGGACATCTATTAAGGATATAGGCAGCGGTTAGTAATGCATACCCCCACAGGTAAATAGGTAAATCAGTGTAATTTAACATGGATCGAACCATGTCCAACAAAGTCCGATTTCTCCTTTCTGAAACACCATTTATCCGTGGGGTTCCTGGCGGCGTGAATTGTGAAACTATTCCATGTTCCTTAAGAAATTCATCAAACTTTGTGCTCATATATTCGCCACCTCAGTCCGACCGAAGTGCTTTGATACGACATCCAGTTTGTTTTTCAACTAGGGCCTTAAATTCTTTGAATTTAGTAAATGCTTCGGATTTATGTTTCATTAAGTACACAATCCCATACCTAGTATGATCATATGTTAAAATTATGAAATATTGATATCCATCTCGGTCTACTTCTAAAGCACCACAAATGTCGGTATGTACCAATCCAAGTTTATCGGACGCCCTTTCAAAAGTCCCTGTGAAGGGGGACTTAGTCATTTTGCCTCTAAGGCAAGATTCACAAGTTGGATAGGGTTCTACACCCAATGGACTTAAAAGTCCATCTTTCTCCATTTTCTGAACCTTGGTCTGACCAACATGACCAAGTCTAAGGTGCCATTTAAGAGCTTGATTAGTATCTTGCCTACCACGTTTCCTAGTTATAGTGTTCATTACTGTTTTATTTTACATGTTCAGATGATTTAAACCATTCAACAATGTAGCTGTGCCACCAATTTATTTCGAAAATAAATTTTACAACTACCATTGCCAATGAAGAAACAAAATCCTTTCTGGTCCAAGACTGGAATAGATACAATGTTTTTATGCCCCTTGGGCAAAACAAATACTTCATCTAATGTCAAAATAAAACCGGATTCTAAACCCAGTGGGATTGATCCAATATCGGTTGCCTAAACACTTTGTCCGCTTCCGATAGTTATCATAACTTCCCCATCTTCAAGTTTCCTACTTCATTCTAGATCATGATTCATAGTAGAAATATGAGAAGTGGCACCTGAATCCAGAATCCATGAAGCAGAATATACAGTAGCGGAACAATTAGCTTCAAAAACAAAAAGTTTCGTACCTAATGCGCCATTAATATTAGGACAAGTCCTTCGCCAGTGGCTTTGCTCACCGCATTCAAGGTATTTGTCCGTAAGTTTTGGACCACCTACCTTTTGAACCTTTCGGGCCTTGCTCTTTCCTTTCTGCACCCATTTCTTGGGTTTGTACTGCTCGTAGGTCTTTTTCTTCTTGTTCTTGGACCTCCGAGGCCTAGAAGAAATCACAAGATCAGCCTCTCTCGGTTTAGTCTTCATGTTAGACTGCACCGTCACCAGTTTATTCATTAGCCCAGCTAACGTGCATGAAATTTCATTACAGTTGAAATTCATTACAAACTGCGTGAAAGAGTCAGGGAGAGATTGAAGTATGAGACCAATTTTAAGGGATATATCCATATTAAAGTTGAGCACCTCGAGCCTCTAAATCATAGAGATCACCTTGAGGACGTGGTCTCCCAATTTCTCCCCTTCTTTCATCCTAGCACTGAACAACTGCTTTGATATCTCATATCTAGCAGTCCTACTGTACTCTCCATAAAGTTCGGTCAAGTTTGCGAGAATCTGCCTAACAGAAGTCATTTTCTCGTGAGCTCTCTGCAGCTCATTTGTCATTGAGCCCATCATAGAGCCACGAACTAGCACGTCTTCCTTGACCCAATTTTTATGGACGTCAATATCTTCCTGATTACCCCTAGTTCAGATTAGAGTCGGTGGAATGTCCGCCTCCAAGACGTATCCCAGAGACTCCATACTGGGTACAATCATCATATTCCGCAACCAGTCAACAAAGTTGGGGCCAGTTAGGAGATTCTTTTCAAGTAGTATTGCAAGTGGGTTTTTAGCCATTTTTAAAGAGATTCAGTTTCATTTTATGCAAAGATTTAGACAAGATTAAATTAGTTACTTGTTTTATTATGACCGAGTTTATAATTTAAGGACTTGTATAACTCTTGTCTCGGCTCCCACTAATTTTATCGAAATTATAAACTCCGATGTTATAATCCGGAAGTCATGGTAAGATCGACTTCTTAGTGGTGATCAAGTTCTTTACAAATTTTAACATACACAACCTATCAGGTTTCTTGCCAATTAATTTCTGTAAAGTGGTGTCGAACACCAACCCGTCTAACGGATGATTTGATCTTCTTTTACCCCTAGCCTTCATGCCCTCAACCTATCAGGTTTCTTGGCAATCCAGACTATCTAAGTTTTTGACCATCAACGTCTATCAGTTTGACTATTGAATCTCACCCGGCAACCTATCAGGTTTCTAGGGGTGAAATTTATCACCAACCGAAGGCATCTAATGCATTTAAGAATTTTTCAACCTCTACCAAATGTACTACCCCGATAACTCGGAAGCATGGCACACCAGCTCGGGTATCAATTTTCTACGAGTTTGATGGAGGGTAGGAAACCTCATAACCTTTTTCAATCTTAGTCTGTTTGTTGTCGGGAGAATTTCGCGATTAATATTACACTTTGCAAATTAATTCATTTATACGCCCGTTTGTTTGTTTGTCAATCATTCAAAATGAAAAACAGAGAATACTAACCTAGTTACTACCAACATATAGCTCATGGACCTTATTCCTAAATACTGGGCCAAGCGAATGACCCAATAAATAAAAAAATACAGTCTTCGATTCTTCGTCTTCTCGCTCAGTTGTCTTTGGTCTTCGTCATACCAGAAATAATAATTACATCATTGAAAAATTGCATCCTATATAAATTTTTCTAGTAAATATAAATAGGCTCAAAATGGCCTTTACAACCTGTTGTGTCGAGATTTATACTCTCCGACCGGCGATCGCCTCGGAGATCAGGCGACCTAGCCACTGCCGAGCAGCTGAGGCAGAACTGCCGACCAGCGACCAGGCGACCAAGCCTTAGCCCAGCAGACAAGATAAATCGGCTAACCGAAGGTCCCAGGACAAGTCCCGGTGCCGAGCGATCGACACCAAATACGATCGTCTCTTGGTACTCGGCGACCGACTCCTGGCGACGGACAAGCAGACGATCATCTCACGGAACCTGCCGACCGATCCTTGGTGACCGATCGATGCCGACCCTCAGCGACTGGCCGATGACGACCCTCAGTGACCAGCTAGAGACGGCCGCATCATGCCGATAGCCACCCAGTCGGCAAAGGCCAAGCCTCAGGACAGACACCACGTGCAGAGCCGAGACAAGATCCACAATTCACGGATCATTGACCACAGCCTGTCAGCATCCGTCCACCAGCCGACAAGCCCGCCGAAAGTTGTCAGTAGGACCGCATGTGATAGTGACTCCGGATGCGTGCTGGCTCCTCATTGGACCGCCCAGCTGGCTGCCGGCTGTAGCCTTGGACTTTAGGCAGACTGCCAGCATCTACCTTGGACTTTAGGCCGACAGCCCGTGTGATCACCCCATTATAATATTGGTCGGCAGATGATCGCCCCATTATTATAATGGCCGGAAGGCGATCGCCCGCCTGAGGACAAGACTCGGCTGCCTCTATATATACCCGGCTCCCTGCACTTGGACCTCTCTCGGATTCCTCTCGGATTTTTACTCACTGAACAAGCACTCTAAGCTACACCCACGAGATTTAACACAGCACTTGGCTATCTCCAACTCTTGGCAACAGCTATCATTCGGTACTTCTTCTCTCGGCCTCTCTCATCAAGAAGACGATCGGCAGGGACGAAGAACACCGAGCTTCTATCAAGAGCCGGATTAACAGAGTCTTTTTACACTCATTGTATCTAGATTTCTCACATTAATACTTGTATCCACGAATATTTGTATTAATAACATCTCGCGAGAGCATTCAAGCCCGAGCCTAACAAACCCGGCAAATCTAGTGTTTATTCATATTCTCTCGGAAGTTCTCCCGCAAATTGTTGTTTGTTGTCCGTCTTCCAGCAGTATTAATCTTCGGATAAATATTTTGGGCAACAACAATTGGCGCTAGAGGAAAGGGATCTAACCCTCAAATTTTTATTCCTACCGTCTCGAAGAACACTCACTGTTCTCGGGGCATATACTTGAAGTGACACTCACTGCGCTTCAAAGAAATCTTTCAGAAATCATGTCTTCCGCCTCCGCGTCGAAGAAAGCCGCTGGCCAGCCGGCCAGACGCCTCGTTCTGTCCCAGTCCGAGCCACAGCCGATGGTGGAAGGTAGCCGCCGCGGTCAGAGACGCTCGATCCCCTCCCTGGACGGCGGCCCAAGCCTCTCGCTCGATCAGCTCCGAACCAAGGAACAGATCGACGAGGTCATGGCCGTCCTATAGGAGCGACGGAGTGCTCTCGACGCGCCTCCTACTATCACCCCCTCGGCCGTCCGCCGGAAGTCCAAGCGGAAGCTCAAGGCGTTACTGGCCGAGCGATCGCCAGGAGACTCTCGTCCGCAAGAAGAGGCGCTCGCCAGCCGGGGCACCTCTGTCTTCGATCACCTGGGCAGTGACCCGTCTTGGCGACCGGGGCAGTCCGGCCCCAGCTACGAGACGACGGAGTTTGAGTCCGTCACCAGGAGCTCGGCCTACCCGACTCCCAGAAGGCAGCCCAGCTGTCTGGCTCCCCCTTGCCAAATAGCCGAGGTCGGCAGTAGTGGGGTCCGGAGATCGGTACACGATCGCCTCGGCTCCCGCTCCCGAAGCCGATCAGCAAGCAATCTAGCCACGGCGATGGCTGCGATACAACGTCGGCTCGACGACATGAAGGCGCTCCTGCAATCCAGGGCAGTCGCCATGAAGGCGATCGCCGAGCCAAGCGAGCCGCTCGCGATCGACATCGAGCTCGCCCCTGTGCAACACAAGATCGCTCCTCCGCAAACACCTTTATACGAGGAGCGATCGGACCCCCAAACACACCTGAGCAAGTTCAACATCTACATGACCGGGTGTGGGGCATCAGACGCGACTAGGTGTCGAATGTTCCCTATGACGCTGGACGACCTCGCCCACCGGTGGTATACCTCATTGCCACCTCGGTCCATTGGTTCCTTTAACCAGCTGGCGTACGTATTCACGGAATACTTCGCCACCAGGGTCGCTCGACCAGAAGGTCCCCTTCGCATGATGCAAATCAAGAAGGGAGGAGAAGAGTCCGACTCGGACTACATCGACCGGGTAGACATGATCATCCTCAACGGCGAGCCCGTAAGCGATGAGACCGCCCTCTACGCGGTCCTAGGAGGATTTCAGGGCTTTTCGCCTATGTTCAGGCATCTCACGAAGAACCAACCTACGACCTACGCAGCCTTCCGGGCTAGAGCCGCAGATTTTCTGGCCAGGCAAAGGTTTCTTCTTAGCCTGTGAGCAGCACGATCGGCGCCCGAGCGACGATCTCCCGCCCGATCGCCGATATCGACCTACGAATAAAGCGATCGGCAGCCGAGCGACGATCGCCAGTCTTCCAGCCCGATCGCCGATCATCACGCTACATCACCAAAACCCGGAGGACACGATCGCCATCGACAGTCCACCATTTAACATGACGGACTAAGGCATGAAGATCGCCTCCACCTCACATCATAAAGCCATGGTCCTGGTAGCCGATGGAACCGGCCACTTCGGCCATGCAAGGTCCCTTTCGGCCGAGATCGCCCGCCCTTCATTTAAATACGAGGTCGGCGTAGTATGAGGGCTCTCCAAAATTAATCAGTGGACACGATCGCCTGCCCTCAAGGATCATCATCTAACTTGGTGAACCCGGACAAAGCGACACGTGCCACTACCCTCGTCTCAACGTACACCGTCGAGGTTCGTCATCTCCATGGCGGGACGAGGTGGAAGCAGAGCTAACAAGCCACGGGCGTGGAGTTAATTCATCCGACGCTGTCCCGCGCAAGGACTCCTCTAGACCGATACCGCACGCCCTTCGTTTAAATACGAGGCGAGGCGCAGCCTAACAGAGGACCCTCATAATAAAGTGAGTCACGAGACACTCAATGTCTTCGCGCACCAAGACACGGTCATGGAGTCGGTCCATCAAACTCCGCGTCTGTGCACGATTCCTCAAACAAGCGAAACCATCAAGTTTCCGAGGGGGATCGGCCAATGTTGTTTTTTGCAGGTACAAGACCGAAAGATAGCTAGCCAATCGACCATGATAGCCCAAGTCCGAATCCAAAGTCAGCTCAGCAAGATCGCCCGTCCTCATCCTACACGATCTCCAGCAAGAACCACCTCGCCCCATGTCTTCAACATAGGAGCAAGCTGGGGGGCAATTGTTATGTCGAGATTTATACTCTCCGACCGGCGATCGCCTGGGAGATCGGGCGACCTAGCCACTGAGCAAAGGCAGAATCTGCGACCGGCGACTGTGCGACCAAGCCTTAGCCCAGCAGACAACATAAATCGGCCAACCGAAGGTCCCAGGACAAGTCCCGGTGCCGAGCGATCGACACCAAATACGATCGTCTCTCGGTACTCGGCGACCGACTCCTGGCGACCGACAAGAGGACGATCATCTCTCGGCACCTGCCGACCGACCCTTGGTGACCGACCGATGCCGACCCTCAGCGACTGGCCGATGACGACCCTCAGTGACCAGCTAGAGACGGCCGCATCATGCCGATAGCCACCCAGTCGGCAAAGGCCGAGCCTCAGGACAGACACCACGTGCAGAGCTGAGACAAGATCCGCAATTCACGGATCATTGACCACAGCCTGTCAGCATCCGTCCACCAGCCGACAAGCCCGCCGAAAGTTGTTAGTAGGACCGCATGTGACAGTGACTCCGGATGCGTGCTGGCTCCTCATTGGACCGCCCAGCTGGCTGCCGGCTGTAGCCTTGGACTTTAGGCAGACTGCCAGCATCTACCTTGGACTTTAGGCCGACAACCCGTGTGATCACCCCATTATAATATTGGCCGGCAGACGATCGCCCCATTATTATAATGGCCGGAAGGCGATCGCCCGCCTGAGGACAAGACTCGGCTGCCTCTATATATACCCGGCTCCCTGCACTTGGACCTCTCTCGGATTCCTCTCGGATTTTTACTCACTGAACAAGCACTCTAAGCTACACCCACGAGATTCAACACAACACTTGGCTATCTCCAACTCTTGGCAACAGCTATCATTCGGTACTTCTTCTCTCGGTCTCTCTCATCAAGAAGACGATCGGCAGGGACGAAGAACACCGAGCTTCGCTCAAGATCCGGATTAACAGAGTCTTTTTACACTCATTGTATCTAGATTTCTCACATTAATACTTGTATCCACGAATATTTGTATTAATAACATCTCGCGAGAGCATTCAAGCCCGGGCCTAACAAACCCGGCAAATCTAGTGTTTATTCATATTCTCTCGGAAGTGCTCCCGCAAATTGTTGTTTGTTGTCCGTCTTCCAGCAGTATTAATCTTCGGATAAATATTTTGGGCAACAACACAACCCAAACGAATCAAACAAATCAAAAACTAAGTCCACGAGTTATATCACCATCACATAAGGATTCCATACAACATGTAATGGCAACGAAATTAAAAAATTAATTTTAATATAAATTAATCCAATTAACCTATAAAATTAATCTATTCAATTTCTACTATATTAATCCAATTAATATAAAGTGGCATTAAAATTAAATAATCAATTAATATATTAATCATATCAATATAAAATTAATCTATTCAATTTTAATGGTATTAATTCAATTAATACTAATAATCGTCATTTTAATTCATTCGAAGTAATCCGGCCAAAAATAATATTCACGTTTAATTTATTTCCCTTAACTCAAAAAAAAATATTCCAAATATTAATTTATTCAAATTAAAATCCAATTTAAATTTTGGGAAATAATTACAACGAAATATAAACTTAAAACGGAGTCCCGGACAATCCGGCTTACGGCCCATCCCGCGGCCCGATTCAAAATCGGGCCAAAAACCGGAGGAGGCTCGCCCGAGCCATCGCTGCAGCCCGGGGCGCCTCCTGCAAGCCGAGACATGGCCGGCATGCTCGGCGATCCAGTGATCACGGCACCACTGCCGGCAGCCCCGTTTCTTCGTTTTTCGGCTCGTTTCTAAAAACGTGATTCTACAACGAGCAATTTAAAAATTTACGATTATACCATACATGATTCTAAATCATTAACATCATCCAAAAGCATTCCAAATGCACAAATAATTGTATATACGGAAACATTGACCTCGCTCCGATACCACAGTTGGAATTCCGAAAATAAAACGAAATACGCAGTGGAAATAAAAACGAATCCCAAACAGGATCGATTAAGTAACGTATATACGAAAAATAAATATGAAGATAAAGATCATACCCTTGAAGCCTTTGAAATAAATCTTCGTAAAATTGGATGACGATCACGAACCCCGTCCCGAACACGAAATCCCTTCGTTCCAAGCACCGAAAATTCGAAGTTTCTACTTCACACGCGTCGAAAGTTGCCCGGAAAATTCTACATAACTCCGTTCTCCAAGAACACAGCTAAGAAGTTACCGTATGAATTTTCTCTCTATTTTTTCTTGAATTTTTTTCACCTCTAAGATGAAAATAACTTAAAAAAAAAAATCTCTTCCTCACTTAATTTCTCTCGTCAGGAGCAGCTCTCTTAGCATGAAGATGATGTTTTGAAGTCTTCTTCTTTTATCCTTTATGTTTGTTACCATATCTAATATAATAACAACATATCATGTAGTAATAATGTGAGAAAAGAATCTCAAGACATTATTACATGACATGACAATAAAAATAGCATGCTAGGTGAGGAGGACATGTTAGTGGGGGCATTATGAAGTTTCCTAGAAACGAGTCGAGCCACTCGGCTCGTGTACCGGACGTTCGTCAAACGACTTCGTTAAAAACACTCCGTTTAATAATCAATGTACTTATATTAATTAATTAATCTAACTAATTAATTATATCAAATACAAATATAGTTCTCTAAGAAATATAATTTATGAATTAAATTAATTACCCGGTAACTTAATTTTAATTCATAAGATCGCTATTTAATTTATCCAATAAATCATAATTAGATATACAATATCTAATATTAATAGAGAGATAATAAATTCACATTTATCCGTCAACGCTCCTGATGCACGACTCCGTAGGTCCGTCATTGGGAGGAACCAATGAGTGCGGGCAGCACTTAGCCAGCCTAGCGGGCCACATTGTAAACCCCGACTGAGAACGAATGAAGGGATCATTCCAGAACCATTATGTCTTGAATACTATATACGTATATACCCTTCATCAGATGTCCTGGTCAAGTCTTCAGGTTACGGTAAAGTCAAACCCTACTGTTGACTGGACTCTACACATATGTTAATGCAAATCAAGATCGACTGATTAATAGTGTATCTAATACGACTATATCAGAATGCTTTGGCCAAAGACTTGTGATCTTATTTGCCATTAACCGTATAGGACATACGCCTGCTCGCTAACAGGAGATAGAATACTTTTTTGGCATACAGTAAAGACTGCTACCTGCCCATATAGTCCGTACTTCAAGGTCGACTCAGCAATTAAGCAAATGAGTCTAACTACTCTAATGACAAACTAAACGTCACATGCACATCTTCTACTGAACCCTCAAGTCAAAGGTCCACGTATACTATCACAACCTTTCGATTCATCATCGACTCTCCGAGAGTGAATACCGTGTGACTAGATCAAGTATGAGTCATGTTCGAGTATACTGGTCCCACCAATATACTTATAACAATGCTATCAAGACATCTACATGTCCTAGCATCAGTTGTATAAGTCTTACTCAAAACTTAATGCCCAATTAAGTTAATCGACTTGCGAACGGTTTACATAAATAAACTTTAAACACTTCCAGTGCATTTTCTCTTATCTCATAATGAGAATGGAATGTTCGATTTATTTATATGGACTTAACTTTAATGTTTACCAAATCAAGAATGCAATTGAAATACAATAAATAGTGAATGAATCGAATTACCTTTTATTAATTATTCCATAATTACAAGTTCAATGCCCCTATTCTCTCATCCCCTGAGTCGCATTCGAGGGCATATTCCTAATACGAAGCACATGATCGGTATGAAGGATGATGGAATACGACGATACTTATCACATGAAGACCCGTCGTTGAATATTTTGGTAGAGTTTTGTTGTTTGTCTCTCCGTTGTGTTATTCTCCCATTTTATGGGAATGTTGTGTTAACCCTGCGTGGGTATGAGTTGTGAGAAAGAGTTATGTATATTTGATGTGAATGTTATGGTAAAAGACCAAATCGATCTAGTGGTTCGTTATTAGTCATATTGGAAGGTATTGTTATGTTGTGTCTTCCGTATTTGGTCTAGCAGATCCTCGTGGAGAGGGTCTGCGGCGCTGAAATATTCCCAAGTGGTTTCGGGGTGTTACATTATCTAACCTCTAACCTAATTACATTTCACTCATAACCCGATCAATACACACACATCATCATCTTTTTCGACATGCATTATTCATAACACCAAGAATCATAGCAATACTACCATAATCGTCATCATACGAAGTAAACAACGACAATAACATCAAGGATCCGAAATGAAAGAGGGAATTACATCAACATATCTTTTCATCACGGTCCAAAACCACTACAATCGTATCAGTACTCATATATCAACAACAAAACCCGATAATCCATCATACGAGCATGTTTGAAATCGCGACCCTTACAACATGGATAACCTTAATCAATATCTTCAATCTCTTGTAACAATACCATTTATTCATGTATAACATCATAATAACAATAAGGTATATTAACATGCTTTCTAACATGTAAACATCATTCCAAACTCGAGTTATAATCAGAGGACACGAATCTTACCTGATATTGAAGAGCTACGATGAAGAACAATTGAAATCCTTCCAATAATCATTATCAACTCTAAGAACACCTCCAATCCATGATCCCCAACCTAACAACTGAGTTAGAAGAGACACAATCAGCGTCGGAGGGTTGAAAGATGAAGAAACGAGGTAGAACACCTCAAAATAGCAAAATGACGGAGTCTAACATATATATAAGCTTTCAGACCTTACATACGTTACATGACCATCTTAACATACGTAACATCCTTTACCTACATTATCGGACGTCGATAGCATACGTAACGCTACTCCAGAACCCACTGCCTCATTTCATGCCCTGTATTACGTACGTAACACCTATGCCGTAGCGTACGTAACAAAGAGTTGACTTGCTACAGTATATACCCATTTAACGTATGTAATGTACCACGCCTAACGTACGTTAACTCGGAGTTGACTTGCCTTTTCGCACGCCAGCCGAAAGTTGGCGACCATGGGACCCTCTTGTCGGTCATAGCCTGATCCTGTCCGATTATCTTCATAGCGTACATTATATACTAAATGTAACGTACGTTACCTCTATGCCTTAACGTACATAAGCTCCTACGCTTAATGTACGCTACGCTCGTATTTTGACAAATTCCTCTTATTAGACGACTGCGTACCACCTAATGCTATATTGTACGTGATGCATGATATATAACGTATGTTACACTTACCAACTTAACGTACGTAAGCTCCTAAGCTTAGCGAGCGTAATGGCTTCTGCACTTAGCCAATTCCAACTGTTCCTGTCCGTCTCGACATACTGGTTGCGTAAACACACATACTGAATACATATACTCGTCCAAATGATATACCCGATATCATAACTAAAACAACCTGACACACGATGTCTTCAAATGCAATTTTCGACCAAGTACGACGATTATACCAATACAGATGTCTCAGTCCTTCAATTATTTTATCCATACTGTACAGATTCCACATTGTACAACATAACTCGAAAAAAATAACATTAAACAACCATAGTAGAAATTCAGGATATTATATACTACACCACTTAAAATAAGTTTCATCCTCGAAACTTGCAATCCGGTCACAATCAAAAGTTCAACCACAATATTCAGAATCATCAGGAAACTGATCAATCATCATCACAAACGAGTGACCAAAACAGTATACTTACAAATGCGCGAAGTCGGTGATCTCTTGCGATACTAGCAATGACCCCACTTCAAAGCCTCAATATGCTTGCAATCGCAATTTCACAAATTTCAACAAAAACAACATTATATTTCAATTAGGGAATAATCTATCCATGCCAAGTCTGTATGCCTGATCACACAATCAAGTCCCCATCCTAATAAAATGTATAATACGCGATATATCTGTGAAACAACTGCCAAAAATAATGGCAACAAATCTCGAATCATCGACACAAGGTCTGAACGCTCATACGATCAATAACAATGATCAACCAATGAATTAACCGAGAACATCATCAACATGATAAATTACAATATGAACATCCAGAGGTCAAAACACAACCGAGAATATCATCAACATGATAAACTCCAATACTACCAACCAAAGGTCAAAACACAACCGAGAATATCATTAACATGATAAACTCCAATACTACCAACGAAGGATCAACAATAACCGAGAATACCCTCAAATGGTAAGATCCAACACGATCAACACAAAACCACAGAGATAGATATACGGACGGAAAAAATTCTCAAAACATTACACAAATTACATACAATGGACCTCAAAGAAACATACCCGACTATTGAACATACCCCTTGGGCATATGAACAACCAGTCACAACCCGTCGAACATATCCAATCATACATGGAGTGGGAACAACCAATCAATATCCCAAACAACCATCCTGGGGTTACAATTCCTAAATCTACACTTACTAAGAAATCACTCAGAATACCACATATGAAGAAAAAGAATCAGTTGGATCAAAAGTCAAAAATCACTATAGCAAAATCACGCTATTACCATACCAATAGAGCCACATAGCACATATGCCCCGGTTTCACAAAACCCGACGTTCCAAAAGTATATTTTGTACTGAATCTGCAACACGTGACATATTTCTCTTATCTGACCAACCAACCAGTCATCCCTTGATAACCAAACTACCATACTGAATTTGAATCTCTTTTCATCATGCCATACTGATGTATTATCCATTTTGTGAGTCTCACTCAGAACTTCTCCATGAGATGCACTATACACTAAATTCGTATGTATATCAATCACATTTTCAAAACCAATTTTGAAATCATATAATTTTGTCAAGAAAACCAATTTTCGAAAGTTTTTTCAAGAATTTCAAAACTCAAAACATAAATTTTTGTAACACCACGAAATCAATTTTTGAAAAGTTAAACCAGCTCGCTTGTGTCAAGTTCTCGATGACAATTCTTTTCGAATACACACGATTAAGTAAAATGAAATTATGCAAATGGTTGACCACATTCATACTCTTATATACCAGTTCGGCTCGTTACCAATTCCATTGACATTCCATCGGAAAACAACACGATAGAGTTCCAAAATCGTAATGTATAGACTCCGATAAAAACTCCTTTTCCACATATGACCTGCAACGTCGACCATTATCCCATCCTGGATCACCTCAACTATGTTATGACAAAAATTGAATAATCAACAAATCAAACACAGTGAAAGACTACCCGAAAAGTTTCATTTGAACAAATTAATCAAAACCCCGAAAGGCAGTAATAAAATAGATAAACGATTGGTAAAGTGTTTTACAAATATCAGAAGTTTTAGGAAAACAGAAAAGCCTTTGTGAAACATTAGGATCTCAGCCCATATCCCGTTCCACATTATAAGAAGTTTATAAAGTAGAAAACCCTTTCGGACCCCAAGTCATGCATTATAAAACTATTTCAAAATCGATTGGGTCTCGGCCCAAAATCATTTTTCCTAAAACATTCATTTTGAAAAGTATCATTTTCAGATGTTCACAAACAGTTTCGTGTACCTCAAATGAACTAGTATGACTACATGTTCCTCTAAATAATTCACAATCATTCTCCCAAATACAGAACTCCTTTTCCCATGTTTAACCGACATATTGATTTTTCCATAATCATAGTTTCTCAAGATCATTGGCTCTGTCCCAACTATTATATCCTGCTACCTCATACAGTAACACATAATATCTTTCCGAAAGTTTCCAAGGTACATCAACCTCTAACTGAAAATAACCTCAATGCAATCTAAAAATCCAAATACTTACAGATCGTGAAGCCGACGATTCCCTGTGATACTGGAACATGTCTCAACTCAAGAAAATACTCGATACAGATAGTTTCAAAGCATACATTTTGCAAAATTCAGTTCAACTCGAGAACACAACACATCTCTTTCCAAAGATTAATGTTAATACCATTTGGATAAGTTTAAAACAACCACAGTACCACACGGGTAAACCACATAACACACAAGCCCGAGTAAACAACAAAAACTCAGGGTTCTATTACTTGCCAACCGACAACTCAAATGACGTGACAAAAACACGACTCGACTCGACCTGACAACCTAGGTTTTCACAACCTATGCTCCGATACCATATTCTGTAGCACCCCAGAGCTATCCGGGAATATTACAACGCCGTGGGCCCTAAGACGGAACCCACAAGGCTAAAAGACATTTTTACAAACATATCAAGTATGCCTAAGCGTCGATGATGGTAACATCGTTTTAAAAATATGCAAAGGCTTTATAAAAATCCATTTATCAATACCATCGTAACATCTCATTTGAATGTACAAGGCTAAAATGCCAAAGTTTAACAGTTTCAAAAGTGTACTTTAAGCCATCACTTAAAAGTACCGAAAAGATAGTTTGGAAAACGATTTTCTAAAGTAACTTAAGTTACCAGATATCGAAAGGTCATTTAAAAATACACACGCAGTGGAAAAGAAAAACGGTTAAAAATACTCTACCAGTGGAATACAACAACTAATCAGAGTACTCGATTCACAAACACATGCCATAACCAGTATCTTCCAGGAAGCTCATCTCTTCACGACCGCTACAAGCTCGATATCCCAAGAACCTAAAAACAAAGACCACGACGGGGTCAGCCATAATACTCGACAATGACAATGATAACGATCACATCAGGTCAATAATTACATACCAATGAAAATACTAAGTAAGAATACTACCAAGGTAATCTTACCGTCTTAGGTTTACCAGTTCGTGATAATCCTCATCAAAGTAATCCTTATCATTATGCACATGTCGTAATCTTGATTAACCAATAAACTCAAACATAACATCTATACTGTACCTGAAACAATACCCAAGATTCTCAAAACATCATCATAACTCGCCATACGGAAATATACCAACTCTGACCAATTCGATCCATCAGATAACATCATCAAATCCCAACACGATAATCGATTGTCCATCAAAAGACAAATACTAAAGGAAATACGGAACATACCTCAAGATACGTAATGCCACGACAATCATCTCAGTCTAATCCGATCAATACAACATATGGACCTGGTCCTACAAGATACCTACAAATGCATACTCACATGACGACATCAATATGCCCACAACAATAACAACAATGTATACTCAATGAAAATCCGATGATCCAGCCCACACAGCGTAGGTCCCAATATGATCCTGTTAGATCAACATGATGTGGATAACCAATAATATACATATGCACAACAACAACACATGGTAATCCAACGATCCAGCGCACATAGCATAGATTACCATGATGATCCCGTCGGACCAGCGCATGGTGGAAATACCTATCCAACGATCCAGCGCACACGGCTATAGATTCTCATGGTGATCCCGTCGAACCAACGCATCGTGGACATATGACAACAATGCACAACCGCATATTAACAACAATACACAAATGCATGATAACAACAATACACAAATGTACCACAACATGATCGACACAAAATGGCAAAAATGACTAGAGTACTTGCCCCGAGTCCTTAGAGAGCAATCTCTATGTCTAAACCATCATTAACAATTTCCTCAATATTCGACGATCCAAAAGTACCATGGACTGTAGAAAACCCGTATCCTCGTATTTACCACAATCTATCCTCGATACCCATGTATACTAGTAACAAACGTAAATCATATACATTATGATTAAATTCCCAAAATCTGAAGACAACGTACAATCTCAAATCTCCAATGTTCACAATAATAATCATTGCTATACGAATTGTAAAAAAATGAAACTGAAACCATTCATTAAATATTATAAACTAAGCAAGTAATAACTTGTCTTGATACCAGTACGATGATAGTGAAGCGACTACCAATTCCTTGCCTTCGTCTACGAGTTCCTCGACCCTGACCAATGCAATCCACAAGCATCCTCGAACTCGACCGCAACACATGTTTCTAATCGACGATCAATCCTCACAACCTATTGAAGTAATCTTTTAACAACAATTCGATAACAATCAATAATCGACATAACCAACCAATCAAACTCAACGGTTCAACGATACCTCGATCAAACATAAATCCAAACAACCCAATCAATCACGAATCCACAACCACAATACGATTTCATAAACCGATAATCATACCAGCAATCAATTCAACCTGATAACCAGGATTATAACATACTCAATTCCGAAATCAATCTCATATACAATTCAAGAGTTCCTCAAGAATGTGACTTATTCTGTAAGCACATCGAATTAACATCACCTTATTCATAATCCCCAAGACAACATAGTCCAATATATTGTCTAACCTCTAACCTAATTACATTTCACTCATAACCCGATCAATACACACACATCATCATCTTCTTCGACATGCATTATTCATAACACTAAGAATCATAGCAATACTACCATAATCGTCATCAGACGAAGTAAACCACGACAATCATCAAGGATCCGAAAATGAAGGAGGGAATTACATCGACATATCACTACGCCATAAATGGCCACCGGCAACCACATAACTGTGTTACCTTAGACCCAATTTTCTGCTGCCATAGATCCAAAATGGGAAAAGGTAACATTTTAGCTAAGTTGCTCTGTGAGCAATAGCCTTTGGACGCAAAGGCAACATGTGGATCATCCTAAGCTAACATAGGATTATTTGTTACCTAAGGACCCTACAGCAACATCATAAGGACCCTACAACAACATCATATTCGTGTTGCAATAGACTTTATAGTTTTGTAAAATATATAACCAATTTAGTGGGTTCCACATGTGGGGCCCATGGGTGGGGCCACAAATGTACAATAATTTTTAGTCTATTGCAACACCTATATTACCAATTGCAACACAATGAAAGACATTTGCAACATATATATAGTACCTAAGGTAACACCGTCATTTTAACAAAATAAAAATGTGAATTTTAAATTTACCATTTCCTATTAAAAAAACCAACAAACCAATTCACAGAAACCAACTACATCATCCAACTACATAATCGAATTATAAAAAAACAACTATATCCAGTCACAAAATCAACCAACTACATCACCAACTACATATATACAAGTACTAGAAGAAAATAAATTGGTCATTTTTAACCAATTACACCAGTAGACGTCTAAGACTAATATACAAAAAGACTCTAAGAAACTCTTCGGTGGAACACTTATTTAATTATCCAAGGATTAGCCAATTTGCCTCATTTGGTGTTGAAAAGATAAATTCACCACTAGAAGGGGGGTTGAATTGTGGTAATGCGGAATATCGAACTTTCTCGCGACTAAAAGAAAATAGAGCATAAAGTAAAAGACTCAAGGACTTATAGAGGTTCGGCAACTTGCCTACGTCCTCTCCCCGACTTCTTTTTCTATTGGCTCAAGAACAACCATTCACTTGACTCGTCTTCGATCGGTCCGAGTACAAAAACCGTTACAACCGCTTGTCTTCTATTGGTCCAAGCTCAACCACTCTCAAAATAAACTTTGTTTATCTAGTGTTCTATTGGAACTAGATAATCCTTAATTACGAATATTGGAGTGTAATCCTAATAATGCCGGATCAATGATCCTAATAACACTGGATTAGTGACTCTAAATTCGTTTCTCTAACACTCATGTATGAGTGATGCAACACTCACAACCAAATGAAAGAATACAAAGTATAATAAATATTAAAAGATGTATCACTCTTTGTATCTTTCTCCTCACAACTTAGAATGCAATAATAGATAGAAAACTGAGCTCAAGAATGTTTTGATTGCTTGTTTACTAGAATGCTTGAAGTTGTGTATGAGATAACCAAGTCCTATGGGTATTTATAGTATCAAGTCATTCTTCATATGCTGAAATCTGTATTATTAGCGTAATAATAATACCTCCATGGCGTGCGCAATCGTTCTCTAACTTGGCCGATCTGAACAGTCACAAAACTGTTCCAACGGTAAAATTATATGTCTAGCGTATGCTAGTCATACCTTCATAGCGTGCTCTAACGGTTGGTCAACAGGTCTTCAATCTTGAATTTAGATTATGTCGGTTTGTCTCCCCAACGACTCTTTCCCAATGGATATATTTATACTTAGCGTGCGCTACCAATTGTACATAGCGTGCGCTAGTATTATTTAATATTAACTTTCCAGATTTCTCGGATCTCCTTTTGACTTCTGCGTTCCAACGTGTAAATTGTTCAACGGTAGAAATTTGAATGTTTTAGCGTGCGCTAATAAGTGTTGAATAGCATGTGCTATATACTTTCCTCACTAACGTGCTTTAGCTTGTATAGCGTACGTAAGTGCTTCTTTATTTTGAGTCCAGTGGCTACTGGACTACCAAACATGTTTTCCTGTAGCGTGTGCAAGATTTGCTAGGTAACGTGCGCTAATGAGTCAGAATAGCGTGCGAAACTATTCTTCCGTAGCGTGCGCAGATGAATTCCTTCTTTTCTTTCCAGACCTTATTGTCCTCTCTGACTGAGATGCAATAGCGTGCATTAGATAAGGAATATAGCGTGCGCTAATTTTGTAATATAGCGTGCGCTGATAATAGATACTTTGCGTGCGTAAGCCATCAGGTAGGATTCCAACTTGACTGCAGCTGATTTGACTTGCCTGCATATGAGCTTCGATAGCGTGCGCTACGATTCATTATGTAGCGTGCGCTAGGAACATTTTTCATCTTCAATAGAGCAGCTTACTGAGATAGATTTTATTAAATGTTTTGGATCTAATCATCATCAAAATACTTTTGAGTCAACAATCTCCCCCTTTTTGATAATGTCAAAACATTTAATATTTTCCTGCATAACCATTTAAAAATTTCGAATCAAAGTGATTTGTTCGATATGTTAGTATGTTCGGTTTTGGATTGTTTTCTCCCCCTTTTCGACATTAACAAAACGGACTCCACCTGAAGATTTGCATATATAACACAATATGGCACGAACATATGAACAAAACATCCGTAAGGCAATTACCAAGAGATATAGAAAAGGAGTGCGTATTTTATTAATGAAAATGATCCAAACACTACATAACCAAGGCACATGACATCAAAAACAAAGTTCGCTACATCGAGAATAAAACTCCTAGAATCTAAGAAGCTTGGTCGGATGAAGAGGATGGGAACGGGAATGACAGGTGAGTGAATCGAATGAAATCTGAAATCAGCCCACGAACTTCTCGGAATTCCGAACGTAGAGACCGAATATCCTCACGAATTTCAATCTGTGAGGTCTCGATGCTCTGCATCCGGGCAATGAGGTCTCGATGCTCCGCATCCGGGCAATGAGGTCACTCTCTTCTTCCTCAGTGATAGAATCTTTCATCGGTCGTTTGCCTTTGTTTTTTGGATGATGAACAAATGTTCCGATTTGTAGTTCCCGAAGCGTTTGTGGTCCTCGATGAAGAACATGTTCGACCGGAGTCGGTGTTCGCGTTCCTTTTGGAACTTGGTCGTCTTCCCGGAGATATGAGAATAACACCTAACCTCTATTAATGGTTTCAACATAATGCATCGCTTTGAGGGTGAGGTCGCTAATCTCGTGTCCCCGAGACACCGGAATCGATGCCTCGCCCGACAAGTCAACACTTAAGCGACGGAAAATCACAGTCAAAACAGATCCGAATGGAAGCCCAGATTTCCGCGTTCTCGACAAATAGTGTTTGGAGTGGAAAGAGTCTCCTTTCGCCTTCATCCAATTTATAACAATCCAGGTGAAATCCACCTTATCCTCGTTCAGCACCCGGTATACCACATGTTTATCGACGCCGACAAGTTTATGTTGCGTGTTCACTTTAGGCATCAAACATTTCGTAAGTGCGACCAACAATAATCGTATTTTTATACCAAAATCATTGTTTTGGAAAACTTCATCGCTAACCTCGATGACAGCTTTCGAACACAGAAAATTGGCAACTTCATTCTCAGTAAAGTCCGATTCATCAACAATGGACTTCCCACTACAAGTAAAACCTTCAAACGACAATCCAAATAGCTCATGAAGAATTTCCGAAGAAACCTTCACTACAGTTCCGTTAACCATGCTACTGAGCACTAAGCCACCAGAGGAGCCCTCACCATCTCCCAGATGCAAGTTAGCATAGAACTCTCGAACAAATGAAGGATAGATAATTTCTTTGCATTCTACGAGTCGAGCAATACTCAAGTCTTCAAAGAATTCACGAATATTTACCTTGGCTCGTTCAAGACTACCGAAATTGAAGAAATAGCAGTTGGTTAAGTGATCTTAAGGGAGGATTTCCGAAAATACCTTGAAAGCGGTATAAGACACAAAACGAGATGCATCATATTCTGGTTCGCGGGTACGTTTTGTGCTTTTGTAAGCCTTCTCCATAACTTTTCTTTGCTTGCTCGACATGATTGTGACAGGAATTGAAGGATTGGAGGGAAGAGATCGGAATTGTATGAATCGGATTATAGCTAGGGTTCTTGCTGTGAAAAGGGGATCTCCGTTTGCGTGCGTTATGAAAGGTTATTTGTTTTTCTGGATTGTTCAGTGTTTATATAGGAAACTGAAAAGGTTTAGTTAGCGTACGCAAGGAATGTATAATTAGCGTACACTATGAATATATGGGTAGCTTACTGGATTGTCCAGTAGTATATATCGAAATAAGAGATTCTTAGTTAGCGTACGCAGAAGAGAAGGGGTTAGCGTGCGCTATCGAAGGGAAAACATACAGGAATGGGAAATTAGCGTACGTTAAAAAGATGAAGTTAGCGCGCGGTAGCGAATGAAATGGTTGATTTCTCGAGTAGACAACTAGTTTCAAAAATTGTCAAGATGTCCCATACCAAGTTGCAAACGAATAGAATTAAATGATTCCTTGGGAATAGGTTTCGTAAAGATATCAGCTAGTTGATCTTTCGTCCCGACAAAAATTAAGCAAATGTCTTTCTTTTGCAGATGATCGCGTAGAAAGTGATGTCTAATATCTATATGCTTAGTCTTACTATGCAACACAGGATTTCTGCTCAAATTTATTGCACTAGTATTATCACATAAAATAGGGGTATTTTCAAAATAAATGTCGTAGTCGCGGAGTTGATTTTTAATCCATAGTACCTGAGCAATGTGCACTCCTCGCAAAGAACGTATTCGGCCTCAGCTGTAGACAACGCTACACTGGTTTGCTTTTTACTTCCCCAAGATATTAAGCATGAACCGATGAAATGACATGTACCACCAGTACTCTTTTTATTAATTTCGCATCCACCGAAATCGGCGTCACTATATGCAATCAAATTAAATATAATTTGCATACGCCGAAATCGGCTCCGATACCAACTGAAAAGATAAATTCACCACTAGAAGGGGGGTTGAATAGTGGTAATGCGGAATATCGAACTTTCTCGCGACTAAAAGAAAATAGAGCGGAAAGTAAAACACTCGAGGATTTATAGAGGTTCGGCAACTTGCCTATGTCCTCTCTCCGACTTCTTTTTCTATTGGCTCAAGAACAACCACACACTTGACTCATCTTCGATCGGTCCGAGTAAAAGAACCGTTACAACCGCTTGTCTTCTATTGGCCCAAGCTCAACCACTCTCAAAATAAACTTTGTTTATCTAGTGTTCTATTGGAACTAGATAATCCTTAATTACGAATATTGGAGTATAATCCTAATAATGCCGGATCAAAGATCCTAATAACACCGGATTAGTGACTCTAAATTCGTTTCTCTAACGCTCTTATATGAGTGATGCAACACTCACAACCAAATGAAAGAATACAAAGTATAATAAATATTACAAGATGTATCACTCTTTGTATCTTTCTCCTCACAACTTAGAGTGCAATAATAGATAAAAAACTGAGCACAAGAATGCTTTGATTGCTTGTATACTTGAATGCTTGAAGTTGTGTATGAGATACCCAAGTCCTTCTTCATATGCTGAAATATGTATTACTAGCGTGAGCTAATAGTACCTCCATAGCGTGCACAATCGTTCTCTGACTTGGCCGATCTGAACGGTCACAAAACTGTTCCAACGGTAAAATTATATGTATAGCGTGCGCTAGTCATACCTTCGTAGCGTGCGCTAATGGTTGGTCAACAAGTCTTCAATCTTGACTTTAGATTATGTCGGTTTGTCTCCCCAACGACTCTTTCCCAACAGATATATTTATACTTAACGTGCGCTACCAATTGTACATAGCGTGCACTAGTATTATTTAATATTAACTTTCCAGATTTCTCGGATCTCCTGTTGACTTCTGCGTTCCAACGGGTAAATTGTCCAACGGTAGAAATTTGAATGTTTTAACGTGCGCCAGTAAGTATTGAATAGCGTGCACTATATAATTTCCTCACTAACGTACGTTAGCTTATATAGCGTACGTAAGTGCTTCCTTATTTTGAGTCTAGTGGCTACTGGACTACAAAACATGTTTTTCGGTAGTGTGCGCAAGATTTGCTAGGTAACGTGCGCTAATGAGTCAGAATAGCATGCGAAAATATTCTTCTGTAGCGTGCGCAGATGAATTCCTTCTTTTCTTTCCAGACCTTACTGTCCTCTCTAACTGAGATGCGATAGCGTGCGTTAGATAAGGAATATAGCGTGCGCTAATTTTGTAATATACCGTGCGCTGATAATAGATACTTTGCGTGCGTAAGCCATCAGGTAGGATTCCAACTTGACTGCAACTGATTTGACTTGCCTGCATATGAGCTTCAATAGCGTGCACTACGATGAATTATGTAGCGTGCGCTAGGAATGTTTTTTATCTTTAATAGAGCAGCTTACTGAGATAGATTTTATTAAATGTTTTGGATCTAATCATTATCAAAATACTTTTGAGTCAACAAGTGTCCATTCACAAACTTCACCTTCGTTGAAGGAGAGAGCTGCAGAATGACAAGAAAGAAGATTCAGTAATTAGTGATGGTTACTAAGCTTCCAAATAGGCGGCCTGTTAACAACTATCAGAAAAATAAGGTCTCCAAACTAGTTGTTCTAAACTAGAAATAATTTGTCAAGTTTATTTATCTTGACCAAATTTAAAGGATCATTTATGGAATTCTGATACTTTTCAAAAATAAACTAAAGTACATAAAAGACCACCTACCTCCCTATTTTTCTAGGTTTAAAATCCAAGCACACTACTCTTCATTCGGCTTTCCAAGGTTGTCGACATGTGAAGATAAGAAAAGGCATGTCACTACTACTGCAATTCTCCAGAACCAATATAGGTAATATCAATTTATAAATAGTTAACTCCAAACCTCAGCATTATGTCAAGCCACAACTGGAAAATGCTTAATGCTCTTTAAGTCAAGAAAATGTGTAATTTAAAAATTAATAAACAATTACATATCAATTATCAACACCCAATACGTTCTACTGTAACAAAGTACCAACATCCTATCAAATTACTGTGCTTTATTACAATGATATTCCTACTAAAATCACCAAGCCCCTCTTTTCAGTCAAGTACTACTTTTTACACCTGAATCACCCGATATTGTAACACCCCCAAAACCATCCGGGATATTACAGCGCCGTGGGTCCCGCGCCGGAACCCACCAGGCTAAAAAACCATTTCAAAAACGTTTAAAAATGCCAAAAGGCGGATGACGGTAGTATTTTAAATACTCAAATATTTTCAAAAGCATAGTTCTCAAATACCGTCATAAAATACCATTTGAAAATACAAGGCGAAATGCCAAATCTCGACAGTTAAAAATATACGTTAAGCCACCCCTTAAACGTACCGATAAAATAGTTAGGAAAAAGGGTTTGACGAAATAACCCAAGTTCGCAAAATGCCAAAAGGCCCTTTATAAAATACACACACGCAGCGGATAAAGATACCGAAAAGCCATTTTGAAATATACACACCCAGCGGATAAATGCAGTTCAAAATACACATTTGCAGCGGAAATAAAACAACCAGAAAGAATACACGATACTCAAAAACGTGCCACATCCAGTATCACCCAGGAAGATCATCCCTTCACGACCGCTACTAGCTCGATCTCCGAGTACCTAAAAATAAAGCCCACGACGGGGTCAGCCACAATACTCAATAATAATACCGATCGCATCATCATAAATAATTACATACCAATGTAAGAATACTACCAACGTCATCTTACCGACATAACTTTACTAATACATAACAATCCAATCCTTGCCATAATCCACATTTCGCATTCTCAAATGACGAAATGAACTCAACCACAACCAACTCTACTGTATTTAAATAATAGAAAAAATCCTCAAAACATCATCATAACTCATAATCATGAAATAATTCATCCGTGCCAAATCCTGTCCATCGGATTGCACAATCAAAACTCAACCTGGATAAACCAATAGTACACAACATATATGTAGATCAACTATCACATGACAATGAATACAAATCCCGAAACATAGATGTACAATCTGAATGCTCATACGATCAATAACAATGATCAACCGATACGTCAGCTGAGAATATCACCAACATGACAAACTCCAAGCACGACCAACAAAAAATCAATGATAACAGAGAGTACCCTCAACATGGTAAACTCCCAACACGATCAACAAAGATCAACAATAACCAAGAATACCCTCAACAAGGTAGACTCCAAATGATCAACAAAGGACCAACAATAACCGAGAATACCATCAACAAGGTAAACTCCAAATGATCAACAATAATGGATCTCAAAGAAATAACTCCGACTGTCGAACATAACCCTCGGGCGTATGAACAACCAGTCACAAACCGTCGAACATACCCAACCATAAATGGAGGATGAACCACCAAACAATATGGCTCAAAGATGGAAGTCATAGTACGCCCGATCCGGAAATGTGTCCGTGCACAAGCTGTAATATCCGGGGGTAATTTTTTTTTTTTCCGTGTTACTGTTGAGTTGTACGTATTCATTTGGAATTGTACAAGTGTTGTTGTTTGGACCGATACAATGTATATTGTACTAGAATATTTCGGGATTGAAATATTTATACTGGTCGTCGGTTTGGTTTCGTTGTTTGGTTGTTGCTTGGCGAATTTGGAATTTTGACTAAGTTTATAGCCATAGCGTACGCTACCTGTGTAGCATTACGTACGCTGAATTGTTGCGATTACGTACGTTACGTCCTGAGGTTTTCGTACGTAATGCGTGGTAGGTGGTGGGAACCTTCCTCATGGTCAACTT